>JASDFA010000018.1:45267500-47667500 GCA_035772735.1 Datura wrightii | reverse complement strand
ATGAATTTCTAGAGTCCCTGCAGGTCATGACTGGAAGGGCAGAAATAAGACCCTTTGGCATGTGTGTACAATGAAGATAAGTTATTGCGTGATTATGGTGATGTGAGGGAGGCGTGTGCCCGGCATATCAGCGCTTATTACAATACATGATTGAGTTTAAAGAAATACTATTGGTTCGAAAATATGAGAACTTAAATGAAATTGAGTTCCTTGTTGTATAGTCTATGTAGTGGCAATGTTGATGTGTTTATGATGATTTGGCATTATATGTAAAGTCATGTAAAAGTTCATGATGAATTGCAAAATCTGTTGTGAGTAGTCCATGGCATATCCTATGTGGTTATGGTACATTGATTGTTGGACTAACGACTATGAATAACTTGTATGGTTGTAATGAATTGAATGTTGAAAAGGAGTTAAAAGAGAACTGTAGATGTGTAGCTAAGTTGAGTTACTGCCAAGGCAGTATTGCTGCAGTGGTACCTTTACCGCCGTGGTGAGACCGTGGCAGCGGTAAAGTGACCATTGCAACAAGGCCCAACCTAGTGTGCAGGACAGCCAAACACTCTACATAGATTGATTTTTGAAAGAGTATTAATTAATGAACTTGTGTTTTGGATAATTGTATGTTGTGGTTTTACTGTATATGTGTTATTACTTAAGGTCGGCCAATGATGCCTGCCAGTACTTTTTGTCGTATTGGTGCTAGTCCTGCACTTCTTTCCTGAGTGCATACCTTGACCCAGAGAGTTCATCTCGACCCCATCTTTAGAGCAGCAGCAAGATTGTGGAAGGTGAGCGGACTCGGATGTGCTGCTTTGAGGTTTTGGGGATTTTATAAACAAGTTCATGTTATTTTCATTTCTTTTAATTAAAGCTCCCCTCACTTATCATTTTGTTGCGAATTACTTATGCTCGTTATGGAGATTGAGTAACTAGCTGGGAATTCATTGTTTTGCCCACCTAAGGGGATAATGTGGGTGGCAATCACGACCACTTGGGTCGAGATAATAACCCATAGTCAATCAAAAATTCAGGCACAAGTAGTAAGACAAGTTCTAGAGTGTGATAAAATAAAGTGAACAAATAATTTTCCTTCCCCACGCATTGACATATGAATATAGAAATGACTAACACATCACTCTTTACTAGGAACACATTGCCAATAATTTCGTATCACAAAATGGGATATATACAACTCAATGTCAAATAGCTATGACAAAAATTTTGAGGGAGGCATTTTTTTCAAAAATCAAAACAAGTATGCAAATAGATCAATTTCCACCACCTACTCAGTCAAATGTAATTTGTTCATCCTAAGACGACTCAATAAAGTAGGCTGGTACCCTTAAGAATGTCACCTAGCAATCCATCATTGGGCCCATGCACTATGACACTTAAGTACTTTTATTGGCCAGATTCAACAAAAAGTAAGCCTCCAAGAACCATGGCTAAGAAAACCAAGGAGGGCTCTACACTATAAAAGAAAAAAAAAGTTAATCTAAGAAAGAAAAAGAAGAAGCTATACTAGGAAAGTTGTAAAAACATGTGCACTAAAGTGTGTTTCCATCACACACATTCACAGGCTCAATCAAAATACATATATACCACATTATATCCTTCCCCACCCTCAGATGGTGTAGTTCCCTCAATGCACAAATAATCACAGAGTGTAAGAAACAAGATTATATCACCTCCCTGTAGTGTTGCAGCAGTGATGTCAATGGATGATTAGATAGGAGAACTGTCTCTGTAAAGAGCGGTCCATCCATCGAACCGTCCTTTAGGGAAAAAATTGTTAGCCTTCTATTTTGATTGATTTCTTTCACCATGTTAAGTACATCTGCATCAAACAACATTCATTAGTCCAACATGCTTGGGTTTCCTCTCAAAAAGTGTTTGATTTAACGTTGCAACACAACGTGAATACTATACATGGTGTAGCATCCCTCGGGTTGCCTCCCAAGAGGTTGAGTGTCATTCCACTTTTTTTTCACTTTGAGGATATGAATTGTCGCCCTGTATTTGAATCAAGACTTCGATGATTCTTATGGTATGATGGTATGAACACAAAGGGTCCGTCTCTTGAGTATTTCATTTTGCACCTGTTGGCTTTAAGGAATGTCATTTTTCCTTCTCGTTATGGCAAACTTTGAAATAAAATAACTTTGATCCTTCTCTCCAAGATCCTCCATAGACTTGGTTTCCTCATTTTCCTTATTTTCAATCAAGCACAATGTTGAGAAATGGTTTGAATGTGGTCTAAGTCGATCCATTTTCAAATTTGCTTCGTTATTGACATCCTCACCCTCAAATGCACTAGAGTCCTCCAAAATGAATTGATGGCTTCTCGTTGCAACTCTAGTGTTATTTCTTCAATTTTGACATCTTGTAGTATTTTTGGATTGATTGGTTGGAAAATCACCCTTGGCTCTTCAAAATCTATCTTGACCTCTTTTCATTGGTAACCACTTCAAAATTTAGTATCCGTGATCATTTCATCATGATAGGAGATTGTCCAAGCCTTGCAAAAGTCCATCTATGGAAAAATTCATGTCTTGAACAGTTTTCTCATTTTCGAATTGATCTTCTCCCCATTATTCGATCAAGTCTTGCCCATTATGTGCATTTTTCCCTATTTTGCTCCTCGACATCTCTTCAAACTCTCCACTTTGAGACCTAGAGAATTCTTCTTCAATCTTTAGCTCTTTTTCTTCATTTCCACAATAGTAATTTTGGTCTTGAAGGCTTTGTGTCTCATCCATTGATGTAGAAATCTCTTCATCAATCATTACCTCTTGAGGGGTAGACGATTCCATGGGAATGGAAAGTGTATCATCAAATGAATCTTTTACTCTTTGCTATTCCATGACATTTATTGAGATGGATTTGTTGATCTCTTCCAAGTTAAAACTTCGATCCAACAAAGTTTGGAGCATTTCTTTTATTCTTTCAAATTTGGCACTTTGTCCTTCACATGCCTTGTCATTGGTCAGGTCAAACTCAGGACAACTAGCATTTTCATTAGAACATATTGGGGAGAAGTCATAATAGTTAGGATAATCACCTTAATGTCCACCTTGACCACCACATAAATTGCAATTATACCCATTATAGGAGTGATAGGATGCATACATCTTCTCCTAGGGGCATGTTCACAATCTTGTCAAAAATGGGGTCGTCCACAATATGGGCATGGGCCATAAATACATGGGTTGCAACTGCCAAACCTGTTCTCATGCCATGATGCCATGATACTCCTACTTCACACAACAACACAAAGAAAAAGTGATAGAATAAAAATAAACAAGAAAACCAAATAAGAATCACTTGATAGGACCCGTGCCAATGTCTCCAGCAACGGTGCCAAATTAATGATATTGCCCTTGATCCACCCCTCAGATTGAAGGTATACACAAGAGATATAATATAATTACCCAACTCAATGAGTAGAGATCGTATCCATAGAGACAAATGTAGGCCAAAACTATCAATTAGTTTCAAAGTTGATTTGTAGATTAAGACTCTATTCAAGTTAATGTGAAAAGAGATATTATAACTAAGAATGAAATTGATTCAAGTTAAAAATTCAATATTAGGAAAAACTAGGGAAGTGACCCCAATTATGGGTGACCCCCCTAAATCACTCAATGTGGAAGAATTGAGAGTGGGATAAGGCTGAACATGCAAGCAATTTACTTCGGCAACCCATGGATATCTTTCAATAGTACAACAGGTGTCAACTACTTCAATTTTGTCAAATTTAAGAGAACTCCCTTCTATCGAATTGCTTGTTGCCAATTGGAATTCAACCTATGTCCAGGAGAATCCATTAAACAAGGGTTATACCTTGAGTTATTATTGATTGATGCTAACCCAACCTAAATTTGCTCTTTCAAGCCTCATAAAGGTAATTTGGCAGGATTGAATTATTCTCATCACCAATCACACATTACAAAGAAAAAAATCAATCAAATATTCATAAGCCCAAACTCAATTTTACCAAATTAGGTCATTAGGGTTCATAACCCTAGATATGAGTTTAGCTACCCGTAGAAAAAAGAGAAGAAGAAAGAAAATAATTAGATATTCTTACCAATGAAATTACAATTAGGAGAAGAAAACTTGAATTGATAACTTGATCTTGAACTTCAATTAAAAATCTATGAAAATAAATGGAAATCTAGCTAAAACTATGCTAAACTATCAAGACTCACTTCAAAAATATGAAAAAGGACTATTTATACTAAGCCAAGAATCCTAGCTAAAATTCACTTTTGGAGGGACCAAGTCTAAAGGACGAACTATCTTTTCAAAACACGGACCATCATTCGAACCATCTTTTGAAAGACTGACCGTCTTCTAAACTGTCTTTTCCATCTTTTGAACCATCCTTTGACTTTTTATGCAATTGCATTCTAATTTTTGGCAAATTCAGCGACTTTAATGCCTTCTTTCTTTATTTTATTTGGGTTCCTGAAACATAGTATAATAAGGTTAATTTTCTACTTAATTTAACTCCTAAAGACATGAAGAATGCTATGAAATTAAGTAAAGATGTGTCGCTAATTCCTGACACATCAGCTAGACTTTGATCAAATGTGGGCTTAATCTAGTTTGAAGCCTGTTACATATGAAATAAGGCATTGCTAGGCATATGCGTGCCACATATATTGCCCTGCATAATGCAGATACAATGCGTGTGAATATTAGGAATTACCTACTCAATATCTTCCACATACGTTCCACCTACGTGCCGCAAGTCTCCATCTGTGAGATGTATGTGCAAATGCAGGTGGGCGGAAGATATTGCCTGGTTTTTTCCCCATACGTGCATCTCAATTTCATGTCGCAGGTCTCCACCTACGAAACACAAGTGTCTCGCATGTGTACAGAGTCAGTTCCTTACTACTTTTCTGTTTTGGATTTTATTTCTTTTTCTTATCTTAGCTTCTTGTAGGTTTTTTCTTTTTCTTTTTCTTTTTAATAAAAAAAATTACAATTTTTTTTATGTTTTCTTGGTACTCACATTCTTTTTCAAGATATGACATTGAATAGGAAAAACACTTATAGGATTGCCCGAAAGGCTCCCTCCTCCACTAAAAGCAAGAACAAAAGTAAGGACAGTCCTGTCTTTAATAATGCGAAGGAAAGTTTGCACTTCTTGTTGAGGAAATGAAGCCCTATTTCATCAAGTATCTGGATAGCCGGTCTTTCACGCCATAAAAGAGTTTTAACTTGGCTGGGCTCGGGAATGAGTTCCTAAATATCAATAGGCAGTTCACCATAAGGATTGGTTACTTTTCTTGGATGCGCCCGAAGGCTACTATCCTAACTTAGTGCTAGAGTTCTATGCCTCATACCAAGTGAGGCAAGACTGAATGAAGCACTCAAGGAGGGTGGAAGAGTTCTCATGCCTGCCATATATTCTGGTAAGGGGGAAGAAATTGACATTACCCCCGACGCCATCAATTCTATCTATTGGGATGAACCTATTACTCCGGGGATAGTGTTTGCGTAGAAAATTGCCATAAAGAGCCACCAACTCCAATAGGTGGCTGAAATCATTACGATTCGTCAGCCACATAGGCCACTTTAGATGGTGTGATTTCTAGACAAGACCTCCATTTGGAAATCAAACTATGGCTTGATTTTGTTTTCTCCCGCTTGATGCCATCCAAGAATGACCAAAAGGTTCTCATCCATGCTGCCATCCTGATCACTTGCATTATTTCAAGAATTGACGTGAATTTTGGGGAAACGATTGTGGTTCAAATCAAGTGAAAATCTAGACAACCTGCCCTTTGTATTCCCTTTCCTGTACTAATCAACACGCTATGTGCTAAAGTGGGAGTGCACTATTTTGAGTCTGATCATTCTTGCTCTGCCATCAGAATAATTAATATTGAAAAGAAAAGGGATACCGATGCTCCCAAGATTAAGAAGAGAAGGATGCAATCATGGGATGTAATTGAGAGTTCCCTGGCTCATGAGACTATTAGCACCCACATTGAGCATGACCTAGATGATCCTACACCCGTGATGTCGAGACATGCCTTCAATAATGTGACACCTCCTAGGCCTTCACCACCACCTCTTTCCTCCCGAATAAGAGGGCTCTAAAAGTTGGCCAATATGACATATGCTGATGATAAACAACTCTCCAAATTGGCCAAGAATCTTTCATCCTTGATCCAGAGGTCTCTCAAGAATGTTATGAAAGATGTTTTTGACAGCCTTAACAGGTTAGCACAAGAGTTGATGTTGTTTAGGGAGTTGTTGATTCATTCTGAGCAGATATAAAGGTGATGAGGGGCCAAGCCCCCCTGACAAGTGTGAATATGAGCTTCTTAGATGAAGTTATGGATGCCCCACACACTACTTGAGGCCTGATTTATGACTTGTTTGGGAGTTTCGAGGTGGATGAGGAGAACGCGCCAGAGGATGATGCCACTGCTTCTTTGCAGACTCAATGTGTATTGTTTGAGTCATTGGGCACAACTGACTCCCAAGGGGTGGTGCTGGCACAAGCTCACAGATATTGCCACAAGATATTGATTTAGAGTAAACAACACAAACAATTCTTTCCCCTTATCCTTTCTAATTTAACATCAGGGACAATGTTATATCTTCAGTTGGGGATCGGGATTAGATGTTATTGATGTTATTTTGATGAATTGATGCCCTTGCCATGCCTGTTTTGTATTTATTTTAATAGTTGGCCATTGGTGGGCTTGATCTTCGTGGTATTGTGATATGAGTTGCCATGATGTGGGGTCGGTCTACCATGTCAATTGATTTACCACCCGTTCCTTGCAATCTTCATTGTAGATAATAGCTAGTTCAATAAACTCCAAGGGTTTTCTTATACCACGATTTTTTCCCAAAGAGTAAAAACTTTTTATGTCGAATCGGGTGACATTTCCCGATTATGTATTGAAAGGAGACATTTTTAAGGGAAAATATCATATTTTACTTTGTTATTTTGAGTCCATGTTGCACTTTCTTGAGTGTCACCACCAAAAAAAATTTTGGCAAAGGAATTTGAAATAAATTTGACAAAAGAGGGGCAAATGAATATAAAAAGCTTAGACTTGTCATAATGTCTACGTTCTTTGTTTGGATTTTTGATTCACAAATGAGTTGTGAGAAACTCGAAATAATTTGTCAAAAGTCATGCGTTACAATTTATTTTTAGAATAGCTATACTCCTTGAAATAGTGATACCTTGTGTGGTAAGGGTGTAGCATATTCTTGTGTATGCATGTTGTCTAGAACTTACCTCAAATGTGATTCAAGGTGAAATCTTAGATGTGACTGAGCTTGGAAAATGACCTTAGGCCCTCTTTGAATAATCACTCCATTGAAAAATGCCCTTCTTTAACATTGATCTTAATCAACCTTTTTGAGGCTTAGACCTTTTTCTTGAAAACCATATTACACACCTTTACCCTTCTTAAATCCTCTATTTTGGCACCCGTTCCTCCCTAATTTCTAGTGATAAGAAAAGGGCCAAAAGCCCAAGATTTGGGGGAGGATGTGAATGAAAAATAAAATATTTATGTAGTTAAAAACCTAAGTTTGGGGATGTGTGCATTAATGGAGAAATAAAGAATAAGCTTCAATGTGACGTAGCACCGAATGCTTAGCATATAAGTGGCTGATTGAATCTTTTGATGAAAGAAAGAAAGAAAATAATTGAGTGGTGCTACCTCTTATCTAGTACATGCTTAATGGCGAAAAGAAGGGTGTTTAGAGGAATGGCTCTTGGAGAAAACTTGGATTGTGAAAACGAGAAATAAATCATATTTTCCTCAATGATGTGAGTAGTGTATTTTACTTGCCTCAACAATAGTGTTGCTTAACAAATATAGGAGTGCTTGTTAACTGACATCTAACCACGTGAGCTAGAAATGGAGTTTGATATTTACTCCCCATTGATAAGGCCCACCGTACCTTGCCAGGGTACAGTGACTAGGCTATGTAATCAGTGACTGTAAAACCCATTCGGGTCAAATTCTATAGTGGATCATAGTTCTAGGAGCCTGGATGCGCTGAAGCCCGATCCACTTGGTGCTAAGTGCTACTCCCAACTGAAGATACAATAAATAAATATAGGTATATGTAACTATACTATACTAATAGCTTGAAACTAATGTCCTAAGACTAGGTCGACACTACTTGTCTGGAAGTACCCTAAGAGTTTAAAGGATCTAATACTGATGGTACTGAAATACTGGTAGTACTGATATTACTGAGTATGGTAAATGTCACTAGAACTATAAAGTATATGACATAAATCATGCATATTTAAGAAAGATTATACTGTTCAAAGACATTGCTAAATCATAAAGTGAAGTATCACAATCATGTAAAAATAAAGAGCTGGAGAGATATTTTACCAGTTGAAATCAATAACAAAAATTACAGCATAGTACTGATTCTGGAAACACTAAAAGATTTAAGAGATAGGGAAATTCAACATTTGGAAGAAAACCTAGGCCATGATTTCTAGGAAACTTGAAAGGAAGCTAGGGTTCACTGGTTATTTTGGGGCATAAGGGTGAAAGGAATACCTCCTTCTAAACTCCCACATTCTTGTAGAAGAATTCTCTAAGGAAGCTCTTGAAATCTTGAGAAGAAAAAGAAGCCCTAGCTCTTGCCCTGAGAAGCCTGTCTGAGTTCTTACAGTGAAAGTATGAGTAATTAGGAAAGAAAATGAGGAGAGCGGGTCAACTACTCCCCTAAATCCCCCCTCCACCAATCCCAATACGATGTAGTGTAGGAACTAAAATAGCAAAAAGTTACAAAAATGCCCCCGGAGAAAAGTTTGAAAACTGCTCGTCAGGATCCAATGGGTCACACGATGAGTCATTGGTTGTGATCACGACTCGTTGGGAGCAATCATTGGTCCTGGGTCTCAAAATTCAATTTCTGTACTTCGACCAATGGACGAAAAGGACAACCCATTAGATGGAACAATGGGTCATTGAATCAAGTCATGGTCAATGGAAGAATTTTTAACAAGCTCTGAACCACTCCCAACAGATGGAAAGAATGACCCGTTAACTAAAACAACGGGTCGTTGTTTCCATTTGTTTTCACTAGAGGGACTTTAACACTTTTTGGATCTCATTCAATGACTTTATAGGATGTCTCGTTACATCTACCAATGACTCGTCATCTGTCTCATTGTTTGGAAGAAAGACTTGACAAGTTTTTGGATTAGGTCACAACAGGAAACTGGATGACTTTTTACTTCATACAATGAGTCATTCTATGTCTCATTGGTACTTGAGGGAAAATTTGCAGAATTTGATAATGACTTTTCTGACGGGTCGTTGGTCCTGGCAATGACTCATTGGTTGAGTCATTCTGAGAATTTTTTTTTGGGTTTTTAGGCTTATTCTGGGGTTTAGTCTTAGGAACTTTTGGGGTATTACAATATCTCCCACTTGGAAACATTCATCCTCGAATGCAGGCTAAGTAAGATGGAATGGTTGGGAAAGAGCTGCAATCCCCAACTGAAAGCTATAAACTAAATACTAAAGGAGTGATTGACACCAATACTCTCTAAAGGCATAATTGAGGGCGGATCACCGATGCATTTCTTCAATAGAGACACATGGAAGATTGGATGCACTGATGCTAACTCCACAGGCAAATCCAATCTGTAAGCCACATTACCAATGTGTCTCAAGATTCTGTAAGGACCAACATAACTAGGATTGAGCTTTCCCTTCTTCCCGAACCTCATCACCCCTTTCATAGGTGATATTTTCATATATACTCAATCATCCACAACAAACTCTAGCTCCCTTCTCCTTACATCTACATACGATTTCTATTGGCTTTGAGATGTTTTCAGTCATTTCATGATAAGCTAAACCTTCTGCATAGCCTCATGTCCTAAATCAGGTCCTATTAAGGTAGCTTCACCACCCTCAAACCACCCTATAGGAGACCTATACCTCCTACCATATAATGCCTCATATAAGGCCATCTGAATACTGGTAGCTGTTGTTGTATGCAAACTCGATGAGAGGTAAGTGATCATCCCAACTGCCCTTGAAATAAATCATGCAAGCCCTCATCATATCCTCCAAAGTTTGAATAGTCCGCTCAGCCTGGCCATCTATCTGTGGATGAAAAGTTGTATTGAGCTTGACTTGAGTACCAAGTCTCTTCAGAAATGACTTCTAGAAGTGCGAGGTGAACTGAGTATCCCTATCTAAAATGATTAATTAGGGAACTCCATGTAGTCTGACTAACTCACAGATGTATAGTCTAGCATAATCCTTTACTGAATCTATGGTCTTAGCTAGTAGAAAATGTGCTGACTTAGTCATCCGGTCTACAACCACACAAATTGAGTCATGCTGTCGGCACGTACAAGGTAAACCTGTAATAACATCCATGTTTAATTCTTCCCACTTCCAAGTAGGAATGATAATATCCTTAGTCATACCCCCAGGTCTTTGACGTTCAACCTTGACCTATTGGCAATTTACACACTTAGCCACAAATTTTGCATTGTCCTTCTACGTGACATTCCACCAGTAGACTTCTTATAGATCCCGGTACATCTTGGTGGCACCTAGGTGGATAGACTACCTGGTGCTGTGAGCTTCCATTAGTACCCGCTGCCTCAAATCATCTACATTAGGAACACACGACCTTCCCTGGTAACGGAGCACACCATCTCCCCCTTTGGAGAATGTTTCTATCGATTTCTTTAGGTATGTTTCCTTCAGCTTGAGTAGAATTGGGCCTTCATCCTGCTTTGTCTTAACCCCTACCACCAGGGAGGATTTTGATCCACTCTAGACTACAATTCCACCTTCTGCTGAATCAACCAACTGGACCCATAACCGAGCCAGTCTATGAAAATCCTTTGCCAACTCCTTTTTACCCTCCTCAATATGAGCAACAATCCCTATAGACATCCTACTGAGGGAATCATCCACTATATTGGCCTTTCTCAGATGATAAAACACACTCATATCATAATCTTTCAATAATTCTAGCCATCTTCTCTGACAAAGGTTCAAATCCTTCTGACTAAACACATACTATAGGCTTTTGTGGTTAGTCAACACATCTATATGAACACCATAAAGGTAGTTCCTCCAAGTCTTCAAAGTAAATACTACTGCTGGCAGCTCAAGATCGTGAGTCAGATAGTTCTTTTGTATGAGCCTTGAGCCGTTTGGAAGCATAAGTTATAACCTTACCATGCTGCATCAGAACACAACCAAGGACAATTCTGGAGGCATCACAATAGATCACAAACTTGTCTGAACCTTCTAGCAGAGTCAAAACTAGGGATGTAATGAGTCGAGTTTTGAACTCCTGAAAACTCTTCTCATATTCATCGGACCACTGGAACTTCACTTTATTTTGAGTTAGTCTGTTTAAAGGAGAGGTAATGGAGGAGAACCCTTCTACGAACCATTTGTAGTAATCAGCTAGACCTAAGAAACTCTTGATATCTGACGGAGAGGTGGGTCTTTGCCAGTCCTTGACCACCGCTATCTTTTGAGGATCCACATGAATACCCTCACTGGAGACAACATTACCGAGGAATGCCACTGATTTTAGCTAGAATTCACACTTGTTGAATTTAGTAAACAACTAGCAGTCCTTGAGAATCTGCAACACTATTCAGGTGATCTGCATGTTCCTCCTATGTTCTGGAGTAAACTAGAATATAGTCTATAAAGATGATAATGAACATGTCTAGGTGTGACTTGAATACCCTATTCATCAAATCCATAAAACTTGCAGGAGTATTTGTTAGTCCAAAAGACATAACTACGAATTTATAGTGACCATAACGAGTTTTGAAAGTTGTTTTTGGAGTGTCACATTCTCTGAACCTGAGCTGATGGTATCTTGATATGATATCTACCTTGAAAAAATAGCTAGCTCCCAAGAGTTGGTGGAACAATTCATCAATCCTGGGTAGATGATACCGGTTCTTGACCGTGACTTTGTTCAACTGACGGTAGTTGATGCACATTCTAAGTGTACCATCTTTGTTTTGCATGAATAGGACGGGGGCACCCCATGGAGAGATGCTGGGTCTAATGAAGCCCTTATATAAAAGGTCTTTCAGTTGTTCCTTTAACTCTTTAAGCTCAGTTGGAGCCATTTTTTAAGGAGGAATTGAGATAGGTTGGGTATCTGGGAGAAGGTCCATGCCGAAGTCTATTTCCCGCTCAGGAGGGACTCCAGGAAGATCCTCGAGAAACACATCTAGAAATTCACTGACGAATGGAATTGACTAAAGAGTTGGGGTTTCAAAAGTAGAATCCTTGACCATAACCAAGTGATAAATGGATACCTTAGAGATCATTTTCCTAGCATTAAGGTATGAGATGAACCAAACCTTAGGCGCTGAAGTACTACCCTTCCACTCTAGGACTGGTTCATTAGGAAACTAGAATCTAACGACTCTGGTTATGCAGTTAACTGAGGCATAATAAGAATGTAACTAGTCCATGCCAAGAATGACATCAAAATCGACCATATCTAACACTACTAGTCAATTGAGATGACTTTATGTAACACAGTGATCGGACAATTCTTGTATACCCGATTGGCTCTAACTGACTCATCAACCAGAGTAGAGACTGAAAATAATTCCAAGAGAATTTTTGGATTGTTATCAAACTGGACAACAATGTAAGGAGTCATGAAAGAAAGTGTGGTTCTTGGATCCAGAAAAGCATATATATCTATCTGAATGAAAAGTAACATACCAGTGACCATATCAAGTGAGTTCTCTTGGTCCTAACGGGAGGATAGGGCATAGACGCAGTTTTGGCGCTGAGCGCCACCTATACCTAAAGTAGTTTCATGTTGAGTTGAGCTACCTGGCGGAGCTGCTGATGTAATGGACTAGGCCTTACCGCATCCTGCTAATGGGAGATCCCTCAGTCTGTGACTCAGTTTTCCACAATCAAAATAACCCTCCTTGCCCAGACGTCACTCACTCGGATGGTCCTTACCACACTTAGGACTTACTGGAAAAAAGTGTGGCTACTGGAGACATGGCTCTGAGACTGGGAGCCTTATGCTCCACCCCTCCGATCTTTATGGGGTTGAAGGAGCACTGGCTGATGAGGGTGTTGGAGGTCTCTGTTGCTACTGTGGGCGACTACCACCACCTAATCTCTACTGTGAATACTCAAACTGACATGTCCTTTCCCGCTTACTCTCCCTATCAATCTCCTTCGGTTTCTCTGCCTCTATCTGTTGTGCATGGATGATAAGCCTAAAGAGGTCCATCTCATTGATGAGCATGGCAGTCCTGCACTCCTTAACCACCAATTCTGAGACTCCATTAATGAATTTGAGCATGCGATCCCTCGTCTCAACAACTATTTTTGGAGCATACTTTGACAGTTGAGTGAACTTTAAGGCATATTCCAGCACCATCATGTCGTTTGGTTTCAAATTCACGAACTCCACGACCTTAGCTTCCCTTAACTCCCGATAAAAGAACCTATCTAGGAACACAGTCACAAACTCGTCCCACTTCATCAGGCCTGAACCAACCTGTCTCCTTTCCTTCCACTGTCTATACCATATTTGGGTCACTCCTTTCAGTTGATAGGCAGCCAAGTCTACACTCTCAATAGAGGTAATGCCCATGATTTAGGTGATATTCTGAACCTCATCATTGAAGTCCTGTGGGTCTTCATTTATCATAGACCCATGTAGTTCTAGAGAATTCACCCGAGAAAAGTCCCGAACTCTTCTAGCAACTTTAGGTCCACCTGCATTTGTAGGTACGACGACTTGCTAGTTGACCTGATTGGTCACTGCCTAGGCTAACATTTGTATAGCAGCCCTGAATTCGGTAGGTGTCACCTGATCTTCCTGAGGGGGAGCTGAAGTTGGTGGGGCTTGCTGGTTAGCATAACCAGACCTCCTTCCATTTCCTTTTCGGGGAGGCATCGTCAACTAAAAATGGTAGAGCACGAGTTAGAAGGACATTTTAGAGATTCATACTCTACGCACGATAAGAATCATGAAGAAAAGGGAAATTTCCCAAAAATGCCTCATGGCCTCCTCCTCATAAGTGTGGTGCACTTCATACCCAGGAAAAGGACTCTACTTGACACAGTTTTCAGACATCCTAGGATTGTCACGCCCCACCTTGGAGGGTATGACTGGCACCTGGTGCCCTTCTGGTCTGAACTAACCTGACTGGACTGGGGTGCGTTTGACACTTAACTCAAGAAATGAACGGGCTGTATCTCGGCTGTAAGTATAGCCCCTAGCCGACAAGGCCACCTGTAAAAGAAGATAGCTGACAACTGCAATGCAATAACAGGGATTCTATGCAGGCCGACAAGGCCATCATGCTGTCTAGTTATAACTGAAAAGTAAATCGAGCACTAAACTATGCTATGGCCGACAAGGCCGCCAACTAATAGCTAAACAAGGCCCCACATAGCCAACACAGGAAATAAAACAAACACGGGCCATACACGACCAACAACAACTAACCACAAGAAATGTACAACAACCTGCAAGCCTCTAGAGTGATATAATGGTCGAGAAAGGGCCCCGACCTACCTAAAAACTGTACATCAAAAGTACAAACCTCCACTAATTTTCAACTCCGGAGGGAAGGAGCTGAATAAACTACTAACTTCAGCTGGAGGATAATCGAAATGCGTCTATTCGCACCTACAGGAAAGCAATGCAGCACCCCGGGTGGGCATCAGCACAACATGTACCGAATATGTAAGGCAGTAAGATAATATCTGACTGAAAGCTGGTAAAACTGTAGTAATTAAAGGAAGAGAGTAAGGATTTAACCTGAATACATTCACTATTTGAATTATCTAAACAACAAGTCTATATAAGCAAACAAGAACCTAACTGGGCTCCCATAAGCCTAGAAGGTACAAACAACACAGAAGAACCTACCTGAGCGCCCATAAGCCCGACAAGTACAAACAAGGTCCACTCTTACTATCTGAGTACTAAGGATGGTGTGTACTGTAACTCGGGATGGCCCTCGCGGCCTCAATATGGTGAAAGTCATTACGGCCCTCACGGCCTCAATCTGATAGAACTTAGTACGACCCTCACGGCCTCAGTAAATGGAACTCGGTATGGCCCTCACGGCCTCGATAAATGGAACTCAAAACGGTCCTGTGGCCTCAATAAATAGAACTCAAAATGGACCTCACGGCCTCAGTAAATGGAACTCTGTATGGCCCTCACAGACTTAATAAATGGAATTCAATATGGCCCTCGCGGCCTCAATAAATGTAACCATGTATGGGGTAACATCTAACTACTCAACATCGAAGTAAGACCATTCTAGCTAGATTAACACGGACAAGAATTACTATGTTGTCACCATAGGCTCAATTCAGTTTATAACAGCTGATGCCAATAGGTTTACTCTGAAGTACTATAGACACACGGGTCGTACTAGCTTTACGACGAACATAACTTGCCGAAGTAATAGCCTTACATACCACCGACTTTCTTTCTAACCGGTGAGTTTCAATCTGTATTCAACAGCCCTTTCCAACTGTAATCGTATTACTAGAAGAATGAGACTAGTTTCAGTACTAAATTTGGCAAAACGGATAACTTTTAATTCTAATATTAACTATACTTTAACTTAACAAAACACAGTCGAAAATGTATAATTTCTCAAGAGTTTAGAAGGGAGAAATACTTGAAGCTTGTGATCGTATAGAAATTAGTTTGGAGCAATTCTGACAACTTCTACTCGGTGGAGTTACGATTTGCCGGGCGAATTTTGAGAAACTAACTCCGTAGTAATGCTACCTGTAGGCTTATAACCCGATACCTGAAGTTAATTTGAGTTTGGGCGGCATTTGGCAGCGTAATCGGAAGAAAATTACCATAAGTTTCGCGTTTTCCTTTCTCTGGATGAAGGTATGTATGTATATATGAAATAACACAAATGAAAACTTAAAATTATATAATCTTTGGGCGGGTCGCACCAAAAGTCGGGCATGCCATGGCGCCCAACGCAGAGGGAGGGGGTCCATGGCATGCTGCCCCAGTTGCAGCCTGCCTTGGCCTTCTCCCTCGCTTCCCCGATTCTGTGCTCGTTCGACCTTTTCCCAAGCCCTTTCTCGCACACGTCGTACTCTAAACCTCTTTACTAACGTACGAATATACCGACTAAACATTATAAACTTATGGGGTGTAACATCCTCCCCCCTTTTGGAACATTCGTCCTCGAATGTCACTTTAGCTTACGAGAATCTAACCCTTTTAACTACTATTCTAGAAAAAGTTTGGCAGAGTCTTCCCTGTAATATGGACTATCTGAAAACCCTGAAATGTAGAATAGTCCAAAATAGGCATTTCACATAACACTATAACAACTCTTTCACAGTAAGATGATAGACAACTTAGCATTACATATAACATAAATTGTAAATCAACAACTGAACCAATAATTTTTACCTTAATTGCATAATCCGAATTAAGACTAAAAAAATGAGGATATCTGGATCTCATGTCTTCCTCGGCTTCCTAGGTCATTTCTTCTTTATTCCTATTTCTCCATAATACTTTAATAGAGACATCTTTAGTTCTCAACTTGCGAACTTTCCAATCCAATATGGCCATTGGAACCTCTTCGTAGGCTAATTCCTCAATAACCTGGATGTCCTCAATTGGCACAACTTGGGATGGATCCCCTATGCATTTTCTTAACATCAACACATGAATGACCGGGTGAACAGATTCCAATTCTGAAGGTAGATCTAGCTCCTATGCCACCTGACCTATTCTCCAAAGAATTCGATACAGGCCAATAAACCTCGGGCTAAGCTTGCCCTTTTTACCAAACCTCATCACGCCCTTCATTGGCGAAACTTTCATAAATACCTAATCTCCTATATCAAATTCCAAACTTCTACGTCGTACGTCAGCGTAAGATTTCTTGCGGCTCTAAGTTGTCAGCAGGCGTTCTCTTATAAGCTTTACTTTCTCTTCTGACTGGTGGATTATGTCTGGCCCAATTAATTCTGATTCTCCTACATCGAACCAACCAACTGGGGACCTGCATTTCCTCCCATATAAGGCCTCGTAAGGCACCACCTATATTGCCGAATGATAACTCTTATTGTAAGAAAATTCAATAAGGGGTAAGTCCTCATCCCAATTGCCTCCGAAGTCTAACACGCACGCCCATAACATATCCTCGAGCATCTGGATGGTACGTGCTACCTATTCGTCTGTCTAAGGATGGAAAGTTGTACTTAGATTAACTTGTGTCCCCAGGCCCTTCTGAAAGGACTGCCAGAATTTAACTATGAACTGTGCTCCTCTATCAGAAATGATCAATACTGGAACACCATGTAATCGAACTACTTCCCTGATATATAATTTAGCATAGTCCTTGGTTGAGAAGGTGGTCTTGACCGGCAGAAAATGAGCTGACTTCATCAATCTGTCAACAATCACCCAGATGGAGTCAAATCTATGCCTGGTATGGGGTAATCCTGTCACGAAATCCATATTGATTGCCTCCCATTTCCATATAGGCACTACTATTTCCTGTGTCAATCTACTGGGTTTTTGATGTTCCGCCTTTACCTATAGGCAGTTAGGACATTGTGCTATAAATTCCGCTACCTCTTTCTTCATTCCCGGCAACCAGTAAATCTCTTTTATGTCATGATACATCTTTGTTGAACCTGGGTGAAGAGAATAACGAGAATAATGTACCTCTACCATGATCTGCTGGTGAAGTCCTGCCACATCTGGAACGCAAAGGCAACCCCGACATCTCAAAACCCCATCCTCAGTTACCTCAATGACATGTACTTCTCCTTGTTGTACCTTATCTCTGAGCTGTGATAAATGAGGATCTTCATACTGCCGCTCTTTTGCTTCTACAACTAGGGATGATACTTTAGTATTCTGAATTATGTCTCCATTATCCTTTGTATCAACTACCCGAACTGCTAAGCTGGCTAGCAAGTGCAATTCTCGGGCCATTTCCTGCTGTTCTTGCCCTAGATATGCCAAACTGCCCATAGATCAGCGGCTAAGAGCATCTACCAATATATTAGCTTTCCTTAGGTGATACAAGATGTTCACATCATAATCTTTCAACAATTCTAACCAACGACATTGTCACAAATTCAGCTCTTTCTGTGTGAAAATGTACTGAAGACTTTTATGGTTAGTAAAAATATCCACATGCACCCCATATAAGAAATGGCTCCATATCTTTAAGGCGTGAACCACTGCAGCTAATTCCAGATCGTGGGTGGATAGTTCTTTTCATGATTTCTCAATTGCCTCGAAGCATACGCTATTACTGATGTGTTGTGGATTTACAACACTTTCGATGCTCAAAACTAAGAAAATAGCATGAACTTAGGTATGTTTATGTGGATGTAAGGCAATTTCCCTTTGATTGCAGGATGAATTGATGTTGGACCTAAAAATGGCAAAAGAAAGCCTGAAAGATGCAAAATAGGCTTAACGTGCAGACCACAATACGAACCGTAGGAAGGACCTACGAGTCGTACTGAGGGCCATGAGAAGTTGCAGAAGGTTTAAGGTGCAGAAAGGCAATGTACGAGTCTCAGTACAAATCGTACTAAGATGGTATGAGTCTTGATGAAGAAATCAGGACAAAATTCAGAAAAGTTTCATAAAGTGATGACTCCTGCTATAGAAGGAATGTACAACTCGTGGGAAGAAGGTATGAATCGTACCATAACAGTCGTGTTGAACTTCAGAAGAATTCCAAAGTTTCAGAATTAAACTACGAGAGCTCAGTACGGGTTGTATGAAGGAGGTACGGATGGTACCTGGATCCAACACTTAGCCTATATTCATTCAACAATGCAAGGTACGACAGGCAGCTACGAGTCGTAGGAAGCTACTACAAATCGTAACTTGGCTTGTGATGATTGCGACACCAAATATGGAAATTCATCCAGTTAGTTTAGGAAAAGGATTCTTGTGTCTGTATAAATACGTTTTAGGTTTTATTTTTCTAAAAACAATCAGACAATCATAGAGAAGAGAAACAAGTAGGAGAGAAAGAGAATTGAGTTGATTCAACTTGTGATCAACCTTATCTTGATTTCATCTTGATCTTGCTACTTGTTTTTCAAGATTTTGCGGAGTAATAGAAGGAAGTGTTTTTCTCAATCATTATTGTAAGTATTGATTTTTATTCTTAATCATGAATGCAAATCACAATTTTACAACTATAAGAGGCTAAAACCTCCATAGCTAGGGTTGTGGGAACCATGGTGGATTAACAACTTAGGGTTACACAAAGAGATTTTAAAACCAACACCAAATACTTATATTGTATTCTTTTCATGCTTAAATGTTTCTTAACGGAGTGCAACGTTAGGACATACCCGAATTCTTTACTTTCTTTGGTCGAAGAGGTAGAGATTAGGAAAAATGAATTACAACAGAGCCTTGATTTTGATAATCATTGTATTAACTTGAGTCGTGGTCGAACGGATAGTTAAATCTGGAACTTAGTGATAACAGATAGTTAGAAACTGCTTATGAGACTTGGTCGAGTGATTGAGTATAGTCATTCATTAGGGACTGGTCGGTCATTTGAATGAACCTAAGTTATTAGTTCTATAAGTAAGTATTTGGTAATAATCTCGAGTGTATACCCAAAGAAATTATGAACCCATGGTGACCACAAACCCTAGTTATCCTTTGATATTGAATCAACACCAGAATTTTAATATTTGCTTTTATTATTAATTTTCTTCAGAATCCCAATATTTTGAAGTACCTACCTCACAAGTTGAATTAACGGCTATAATCCAGTCTCCCTATTCCCTTTGGTTTCGACCCCAACCTCTAGTTGAGTTCTTTATTGACAACGTCTGCTTCTCACTTCAGTAAGAGGTGTGGTTTGAGTGTTATCAAAAAGTGGTGTCGTTGCTGGAGAATACGACTGAAACTAGGTTATTAGCTTGTAATTAACTTTTTGGTAGTTATTTCTTTAATTACATTTATTTTTCTGTTTTCTTTATACCCACAGGTTGTTCTCCGGTGAATGCTAAGCACACGGAGTAGAGGAGATCCCCTTGTTCCATTAAATCCCGAAATCAAAAGAGCACTACATAACATGGAAAACCATGAGAAAAGAGAGGCCCACATAGCTGAAGAAGCTAGGCAAGCCGAGCTGGCTCATCAAGCTGCACTACAACATGCAGAAGATAAAAGAGATGAAGTGGTAAATGCTGGTCGATAAGGGAGGGACAACAAAGCTCATAGATTTGCCCCTCAGTACTTTCACGATGATGATGACCCAGATATTGATGAAGTCGGGTCGACTGGAGCAATTGTATCACCACCACTGCCCGCTGGGGCCAAATTCGACATTACAAGCACCATGATTCAGTTGCTAAATATGAAAGGGGTGTTTAGTGGTCACGCAGCGGATGACGCCAACCTATACCTAATGAACTTTGTAGAAATATGCAAGTCATACAGGTTGCCCAGAGTAAGTCAGGATGCAATACGACTCAGACTCTTCCCTTTTTTTCTATCTGGGGAAGCTATTTTGTGGTTATTAGAGTTTCCCAATGACCCATAACCAACTGGAGGGAGCTTAAACTGTCATTTTTGGAGAGATTCTTTCCCCCGTCTTGGATGTTAAAACTAAAAGATGAGATCTATAATTTTCAACAGATCAAGACTGAGTCTCTTCATGAAACTTGGTTGCGAATCAAAAAGAAGTTGACTAACTGCACCAACCACAAAATCCCAGATGATAGTTTGTTGGAAATTTTTTACAGGTCTTTAAACAATAGAGCCAAGGTTGTAGCAGACAGGGTAGCTGGAGGAGAATTGATGAGTCACACCTGGGAGCAAGCTGCCACCATTCTTGATAGGGTGACTAAGACAAACAGGGCCTGGCATACGAGGGAAACTGATGCAGTGGCAGGCACATATGCTATTGGTTTGACTCCAGACCAACGAAGAAAAGAAGAAGAGCTTGACCAGGAGTTGGCTCATATGCGCACATCATTGGACTTTCTAACAAAGCATATTATGGGAGTTGGAGCCAAACAGGTCAATGTAGTGGGTACTCACAGAAGGGAGCAAGGAGCTGATCACTTTTATTCAGAGGATGAGGCAAACTTTTTGGATAGCCAAGTGGCAGGTTTCTAAACCAACACCCAAGCGTCTGGACAAGAAAATTGGCCCCAAGGTTCTGGAAATCAAGGTCGGAACTAGTATTGAGACAATTACAATAGAAACGGTTTCAGAGGTAGAAGCTGAGGTCGTGAGCGCGAAGGTTATTGGAGGTGAAATGATGGATATCTCAATGATTGAGCTAGAGTCTATGTTCCTCCAAATACTCGAGAAGGGAGGCTGGGTAAATCAAAGTTGGAGAGCATGATGGTCAAGATGTTGAAGAAGGTGAGGTCCACTGATGATCAGCTGAAGGAGATCCGAGGTGATTTGTCAAGTATGGATCAAAAGGTGGAATCTCATGCTACTACCATCAAGCAAATTGAACACCAACTTGGGCAACTGTCAGCATCAATGAACCCTAGAAAATAGGATACACTGCCTAGCAAGACTGTCCAAAATCTGAAGAATGATGCACATTGTATGGCGATGATGACAAGGAGTGGTAAAACCACGGTTGACCCCCTGTTTCTAGTTGAAGTTGAGTGGAAGAAAGAGAGCATGATGGAGGATAATGATGCAAGTGCTAAGAAAAAGACTGGTGAGTTGCAAGAGGCCCCGAGAGTTGAGAAGGAACCTAACATGGATCAAGGGGAAACGCAAGTGCAAAAAGGTATCCCACGACCACCACTACCATTCCCCCAAAGGATGAAGAAGAAGGTGGAGAATGGTAAGTTCTAGAAATTCCTTTCAATGCTTAAGCATCTGTCTATGAACATTCCATTGGTCGAAGCGTTAGAGCAGATGTCATGATATGCAAAGTTTATGAAGGACCTGGTGACAAAGAAAAGATCTGTGAGCTATGAGCCTATTGACAATGTGCAGTGCCATAGCTACAAGGGTCTTAGCACATAAAAAGGAGGACCCGGGTGCCTTTAGTATACCATGTATGATTGGCAATGTTGAGTTCGCTAGGGCACTCTGTGATCTGGGAGCTAGCACTAATTTGATGCCCTTGGCTGTATTCAAGAAGTTAGGATTGGGAACTCCTACACTGACCAACATGTGGCTACTGATGGCCGACAGAATAGTTAAGAAGCCGGTGGGGATCTTGATAGATGTGTTTGTCAAGGTAGATAAATTTATATTCCCAACAGACTTCGTGATTTTGGATTGCGAGGATGATTATGAGGTCCCCATCATTTTGGGGTGACCATTCCTTGCGACTAGGAGAGCTCTAGTAGATGTAGAAGATAGCCTGTTGAAGTTTAGGATGAATCAATAGGACGTCACATTAAACATCTGCAAGAAAATGAAGCAACCCAAGGAATTTTGTGTGATCTCAGCACCGGAAGATGAGTATAAATCACTTGATGAATTCTGAGTAGTCAAGAGATTTGCATCGTGCTGTGATGTTAAATCAGGCGCTTCTCGGGAGGAAACCCAAGTGGTGGACTGGTGAAGTCTGAGTAACCAGCCTACCTACATCGTGCTGCGATGTTAAATCAAGCGCTTCTTGGAAGGCAACAAGGCAACCCAAGTTATTGAACTAATGTGTGCTCAATGTGCAGGGAAAATTAAAAACAGGAGGCTGAAACATCAGCTGCTATGGCTCTCAGTACGACCCGTAATACCAACTTATGAGCCATAGCAACAGTCGTGGTGAGGTTCAAAACAAAAAATGATTCCAAGCCCCGACCTACGAGTCATCCTACGGATCGTATCTCGATGGTACGAGTTGTAGGATGTATTCATAGGTCGTCAGGTAAGTTTTCATTAACAAGTTGCCCATGAGTCCAAGGGACGAACCGTAGGATCTCCCTACGACTCGTGGTACTAGTCGTGATGGGTTAAAATTAGGCATTATAACCTGACTCAACCCAAATTTTTTTAAAATTTTCCCTTACCTATTTAAACCCCCCAAACCCCTTCTCCCATGCTCAAGCACTCAAACACACGACTCATCCTCACTTTCCCCTACCCTTAACTCACCAACACCGAAAGAATCAAGCAACATTCTTGCTCGATTAAAGCTTAGAAAACCCCACACTGTTATTTACCATTAATGAAGCATCAATCAAGTAAGTGTGTTGTGTTAAACATTGTTAAGAGTCACATATTGATATTGATGGTGTCACAACCCCTGCAAGTCATTCAGTAGACTTGAAATTTGATTTTTAAAATAGACAATGATTAGGGTGTTGTTACTGTGCTTCTTCGACTAAAAGGATGCTAGATTCTAGATGAATTGAGGTTTTGAAAATTAATGAGTTACAGGTAGTGGGTAAAAAAGGGGAAGATTGGTCTTGAGTTAAAAATTGAGTCATTGATATTCCTAGACCTGGGGGGAAATCTGAGTACCCTAAAAAGTTAAAAAGAATCCTTGGAAACTGAGAAAAGTAAATTAGAAGTGGTATGAGGCATAGTATGGCACGTAGGTTGCCACTACGAGTCGTACTGAGCACTCATGCCACCAATATGAACATAGTTGCATGAAAATGTCCTTCCTACGACTCGTGGAATCGACCTATAGGTCGTACCATGAGTCGTGGAAAATTTCAGAACAACATAAATATAGGGCTTCATTAGACGACTCGTAGTACAGATCGTACCGTGGTGGTACGAGTCGTGCCTACGAATCGTACTGAAAAATAGTTGCAATTCTGGGACTTTTCACAGGTCATACCTTCATGGTACGACTCGTAGTGTTGACCTATGATGAAATTCAGCACATCTTCGTTCTAATTCTTCTTTTTCAAAAATAGATTGCTAACCTTTTTCTCTTTAGGTACAATGACATACAAATGCAGGCCAACCAAAACACAAGCCCGCAGGAGATTGATTAATGAACCAACTGAATCGGAGTCTGACAAGGCAGGAGACTCACCTAGTGGCTCAATTGAGGAGTATCAAGTAGACACCGATGGAACCAGAACCACTAGCGTGAGAGAAAAGGCCCAAGCCGAAGCAACCACTGCCATATCCACTCAAGCTCCCTAGTTTGAAGAGGGAGTTAGAGAGGAACAAAAAAAGTTAGGGAGCGACTCCAATGCTGAAGAAGGGTCAGGGGAGACCCAAAGAGAAGAGGAAAGCGGCAGTGATGAGTCAGAGGAGGAGGCTTCTAATGAAGCATAAGAACAAATACCACCCATAGTAAACTGTACAATCTGATGGAGAGTGCCGGGATCCAAGGAAATCTATGAACAAGGCATCTCTCTCACCGCCAAAAATAAGCCATGGAGGAGCATTCAAGAAGAACCGCAGATCCTCACAACCACATTGAATGAAGTTGAGGAGATGAAGCGGATTTTTAGCTTCTAGGGGTTTGAGTGGATGGCCAAGACTCCAACACAGTACACAAAAGTGATAATTCGGGATTTTTGCCAACTACTTGGCAACCATGGAGGTAAAGGAAAAAGAGGGGTAGAAGATAAAAGATCAGCCTCAGCTGGAGAGTGTGTTGGTTTGAGGTCAAGAAGTTGATATATCCGAGCAGACCATTGCTCAAATATTGTATGGACAACAGTTCGTGCCTACTAGGGTGATGCCAGAGTATGATTACCGGGTGGAGGTTATGAAGAAGATTAGATCCCTAAGTGTGCAAGAGCGATAAAGGTAGCTGCAATGGATAGCAGGGGTGATTGCTGAGAACAAAGATGAGGCTGAACGGGTTTCAAGTGGGAAGCAGGTGACCAAGTATTCACTGAACTTAATTGCAAAAGCCTGCTGGACATTTGTACGCCATAGGCTAGCACCTACGTTCAATAACAACACACTAAGTGCTGACAAAGTGGCTTTGGTTGGATACCTTATGTCTCGCTACCCCATCAATATTCCGAGGATCATAGCAGATGAGATACGAGATGGGGTGGTGGGAGTAAGTACTACTATCCCATTCCCGAGTCTTGTTTTCAAATTATGTATGGAGGCAGGAGTTCCACGGGGTGATAAGCGGTTGATTGGAGGTCAAAGGATTGCAAATATAGGCCTTATCTGGGATGAAATGAACCCGGTAAGCAGAGCCAGAATTCCCACAACTATTCCAGCAGCCCAGCCAGTAGCGGACATACAAGTGAAAGTCCCTATTACGTAGGAGCAAGGTGAAACACCGGCTACAGACGCCGGTCATTCAGAGTCAGCTCCCAGCACATCAGCTGCACCACTACCCAGCATGCAGGCTCAGACACCAAAAGGGTACAACTTGGTACCACAGGACTTCCTCCAAAAGCTAGTTAAGAGATTGGCCATGGAAGAGCATAAGATTCTGGCCATGATGGATAATGTTAAACCATGGGTCAAGTTAGAGATAGAGGCAACAACTCAGGCACTTCATGCTCGCCTAGATAGTTTTGAGAGCCAATTCAATGAGAGAATGGCGGAACATATCGATACCAATAGTCTCCGTGCGTAGTTGGGGGATCTTTGGAGCCACGACTACTGAGGGGGAGGACCACTCCCCCTATTGACACACAATTGAGCTTGTTGGCCACCGCTAAAGCAACTAATACAGCGGAGGTACCACCTACGCGAGATGACAGGAGTGCCTAGTACGCCACAGGTATGTTCTCTTCCCCATGTTCTTATAGATGACGCTTCAGGGAGGAAGCCAACTTTTCAAAAAAAGGAGGGGGTGTACTTGTGATTTTTGAGATTTTTGGTCCATCTGAGGGTTTTTCTTGTCGTGTTTCTTTTCCCTCAGACATGTTATCTTGTGATTTTTGTTTAATTGGAAAGTAGCTTAGGAGTTCTCAACCAAGAAAAATGCCCTAGTTTTGATTTTTGTAAAAATTAACCCTGTTTTAAATTTTTTTGATGCATTAGCTATGTATTTGTGACAACATGCATGATTCCCATGGATCTTTAGATGTCATTTTAGTTTGTCAACATGAGTAGTTTTGTTAAGCCATGTATAAACCAGACAGGTGAGGTGAAAATAGTTCATGTACCATGTGTGAGTGAGGTATATTAGTCAGTTCGGTATTGTGTTGTAGATCTAGAACTTGCCTGGTTAGTCTCTGCATAGGCTAACGATGGTTGGTTAGGATGTGATCATAGGCCCTTTTTTTTATCTCACTTTTAGCCTATATTTCCCTACCAAAAGTTGCATGAATCCCTTAATCCCAAGTTTGAGCCGTAATAGATCATGTTTCTTTGATTTACCGATTAACCGTACCCATTTTTTACAATGAACCAGTTTTGTCCCTGGTCCTTCCTTGGATATTGTGAACGTCAACATAAGCAAAATGCTTAAGTTAAGGGTGGCCAGAGTAGGGGTGTGTAATGGTTGGAACAGAAGGAGGGAAAAAAAAGAAAAGAAAGAAATGGTGGAAAATAAGGTGTGGTGAGTTAAAAAGAAAAGGATGAAAAATGCTGTAAATGTTGAGAAATAAAGCTCAAAGAAACTTTGAAAATGTTGAAAAAATTTGAAAACTCACCACACCCATGCAAATGTGAATAAAAAGGGGATAAAGGGAATGAAAGAATAAAAGGGTGAATTAGGTAAATGGTGTAGCCAATGTATGCAGTGTCAAGGAAGGAATAGTCACTTATAAAATCTTCCACTTTATCATGTCCATCCCAGAGCCTACATTATAAGCCATATCAAGTCCTATACTGATCTTAACCTGACCATCTGAAAAACCAAAGAAGAGAAAATAAGGGCAAGCCTATCGTATCTGACATATAATACTTGTAACTTCTTTGTGAGAGTGAGTGCCTTACTTGCTTAGTCCCATATCATGTTTGACATTTCATATCTGAGTGGGGACTTCATTTATGTGAGGGTACATGGATTATGTTTTCTTTTACCATTGGTCTGTGTGGAAAACATTGGTGATGACTTGATTACCTGTTGACAGATGAATGACATGTTTTGATCCCTGTTTATGATGTTTTGAGGTTGCTTGTAATACCTTAGTTGATGTTATTCCATGAGAAAGGGTCAATAGAGTTTGTATAGAAAGTGCAAGTTATGTTTGAATCTTGGTTTTAGTATCTTAAGTCTTTTTTCTAGTTGAGCATCGTGTTTTAGTTTTTCTTTTCTTTGCTTGAGGACATGCAAAAGTCATAAGTTGAGGGTGTTGATGTGCTGTGGAATTACAGCACTTTCGACGTTCAAAACTAAGAAAATAACATGAACTTAGGTATTCTTATGTAGATATAAGGCACTTTTTCCTTTGATTGCAGGATGAATTGATGTTGGACCTAAAAATGGCAAAAGAAAGCCTGAAAGATGCAAAATAGGCTTAATGTGCAGACTATAGTATGAACCATAGGAAGGACCTACGAGTCGTACTGAGGGCAATGAGAAGTTGTAGAAGGCTTAAGGTGCATAAAGGCAATGTACGTGTCTCAGTACGAATCGTACAAAGATGGTATGAGTCTTGATGAAGAAATAATGAAAAAATTCAGAAACGTTGCATAAAGTGATGACTCTTGCTGTAAGGAATGTACGAATTGTGGGAAGAAGGTATGAATCGTAACATGACAGTCATGTTGAACTTTAGAAGAATTCCAAAGTTTCAGAATTAAACTATGGGAGCTCAGTACGGGTTGTATGAAGGAGGTATGGATCGTACCTGGATCCAACACTTAGTCGAAATTCATTCAACAATGTAAGGTACGACAGGCAGCTACGAGTCATAGGAAGCTACTACAGATCATAACTTGGCTCGTGACGACTGCGACACCAGATATGGAAATTCATCCAGTTAGTTTAGGAAAAGGATTCTTGTGTCTGTATAAATACGTTTTAGGTTTTATTTTTCTAAAAACAATCAGACAATCATAGAGAAGAGAAAAAAATAGGAGAGATGGAGAATTGAGTTGATTCAACTTGTGATCAACCTTTTCTTGAATTCATCTTGATCTTGCTACTTGTTTTTCAAGATTTTGCGGAGTAATTGAAGGAAGTTTTTTTCTCAATCATTATTGTAAGTATTCATTTTTATTCTTAATCATGAATGCAAATCACAACTTTACAACTATGAGAGGCTAAAATATCCGTAGCTAGGGTTGTGGGAACGATGGTGGATTAACAAGCTAGGGTTACACAAAGTGATTTTAAAACCAATACCAAATACTTATATTATATTATTTTCATGCTTAAACGTTTCTTAAGCATGCGCAACGTTAGTACATGCCCAAATTCTTTACTTTCTTTGGTCGAATTGGTAGAGATTAGGAAAAAAGAATTACAACAGAGCCTTGATTTTGATAATCATTATATTAACTTGAGTTGTGGTCACAGGATAGTTAAATCTGGAACTTAGTGATAACGGATAGTTAGAAACCGCTCATGAGACTTGGTCGAGTGATTGAATATAGTCATTCAACATGGACTGGTTGGTCATTTGAATGAACCTAAGTTATTAGTTCTATAAGTAAGTATTGGTGATAATCACGAGTATATACGCAAAGCAGTTATGAACCCATGGGGGACACAAACCCTAGTTATCCTTTGATATTGAATCAACATTAGAATGTTAATATTTTCTTTTATTATTGATTTTCTTCAAAATCCCCCTATTTTGAAGTAACTACCTCACAGGTTGAATTACCAGCTATAATCCAGTCTCCCTATTCCCTATGGGTCCAACCCCAACCTCTAGTTGGGTTCTTTATTGACAACGTCTGCTTCTCACTTTAGTAAGAGGTGTGGTTTGAGTGCTGTCAATTACCTTTCCATGTTGCATTAAAACACACCCTAACTGAACGCCTGAAGTATCACAATACACCGCATAACCCTCTGAACCTTCCGGCAAAGCTAACACTGGTGTTGATGTCAATTTGTTTTTTAATTCCTGGAAACTCAGCTCACAGGCTTCGGTCCACTGAAACTTGGATGCTTTTTGAGTCAATTTAGTCAAAGGTGCTGACAGTGTAGAAAACCCCTCTACGAACCTTCTGTAATGCCCGACTTACCCAGGAAACTACGAACCTTTGTTGGGGTCGTACGTCTAGGCCATGTTTTCACTGCCTCAATTTTTGCAAATCGACTTGAATACCATCCTATGATACAATGTAGCCCAAGAAAGATACAAAATTCAACCAGAACTCACATTTTGAAAACTTTGCATATAACTAGCGGTTTCTGAGGATCGGAAGTACTGCCCGCAAATGATCTTTATGTTCCGCTTCTGAGCGGGAGTATACTAGAATATCATCAATGAACACTATTACAAACAGATCCAAATATGGCCTGAAGATACTATTCATTAGGTACATGAACACTGCTGGCGTGTTTGCCAACCTGAAGGACATAACTAAGAACTCAAAATGGCCATACCTAGTCCTGAAAGCTATCTTCGGGATATCTTTCTCCCAAACTCGAACCTGGTGGTACCCAGATCTCAAATCAATTATAGAGAAATATTTCTCCCCTTACAGCTGATCAAACAAATCATCTATTCTAGGAGAGGAGATATATTCTTAGTAGTAACTTTATTCAATTGCCGGTAATCTATGCACATGTCTAGAGACCCATCCTTCTTTCTCACAAATAGGACTGGTGCACCCCACGGTGACGTACTGGGTCTGATGAAACCCTTATATAACAAATCTTTTAATTGTTCTTTTAATTCTTTTAACTCAGCAGGAGCTATTCAATATGGGGGTGTGGATATAGGGTGAGTATCTGGTAGCAAATCTATAGAGAGATCTAGTTCCCGCTCTGGGGGAATACCGGGAAGTTTATATGGAAACACATCCGAGAACTCATTAACAACTGGGATAGACTGGAGAGTCGGGGATTCTTCTTGCACATCCCGAACACTTATAATATGGTAGATATAAGCCTTTTCTATTAACTTTTTCACTTGAAGATAGGATATAAACTTACCTTTTGACGTAGATGTATTACCTCTCAACTCTTACACTACCTCTCTCGGAAAGTGAAATCGGACAATTCTGTCCCAACACTCTACAGTAGCATAACATGGTGCCAACCAGTCCATACCCATAATCATATCAAAATCAATCATTTCTAATTCTACCAAATCTGCTGAGGTCGGACGACCCATATCCTCTACTATACAACCTCATCCAATTCTTCTAGCAATAATAGAGTCACCAACAAGGGTAGATACTGAAAAGGGTTGCTGAAGAAATTCTGGTGCAATATCAAACTTTGGGGCTACTAACTGAGTAACATACAACAAAGTGGAGCCCGGATCTATCAAAGCATAAATTGAGTGAGAACAAACATCTAATATACCTGTCACAACATCTGGCGATGACTCTAACTCCTATTGCCTGGTAATGCATATTTGCGATCATGACTGCTACTTGAACCAGATGCCCATGATCTACCTCGGCCTCTGCCGGCTAGAGCTGAGGGCCTACACCATGCAGAAGGTGCTGGGGCATACGAACCTGCTGAGGATCTATTCTACTGGTCCTGACCGCCCTGGCATCTAGTCGGGTAGTCTCTCATCATGTGTCCCTCCTGCCCACAGGTATAGAAGGCGGTGGAACCATATCTGCACCTCCCCAGATGTTGTTTATGGCAGATACTGCATCGGGGTATTGCTAACTCTGTCTGGTCTGGCCCCCTCTGCTGCTGCAAGCTGGGCGTTCGTGAACTTTTGCTTGGTCCTAACTGCCTCCGACAATCTAATTGCTGCCCTGCTGCTGATGAAATGGGGGCCTAGGTGGCCTGCCTAAGAAATGGGGTCTGGGCCTGCCCTGAAAATCTGCCTGGAAATCTGCGGGTCTAGCCCTCCGATGCTGCTCCGGACTTGACCTTTCCATAGCATACTGGCGCTATCTAAGCTCTTCTATACTCTAAGCAAAATCCTGGAACCGTGAAATGTCCATATCCTCTCACAGAGTGTCTATAATGCAAGATTCAACATATTCTGGTGCAAGCCTCATAATAAACTGATACACCCTAGCTGGCATGGTGTCAACAAATGAGGGTGCATACCTGGCTAAGGATTCTAACCTCAACGCATATTCTCTGACACTCATTCGGCGCTGCTCTAGATACAAAACTGCTCTACTCTGGCCTGCCGAACCTCTCGAGGAAAATAATGTTCTATGAAAACCTCAGAATAGATAGGCCACGTAGGTGGAGGCACATCTCTGCCTAGGGATCTCTCCTAACTCTCCTACCATAAAAACTGATATATCTCACAATATGAATACTGCTAGCTAGACCGATTTTGTGAACGAGGCATTCATGACCCTGAATATCCTCTGCAGTTGGTCTATAAAATTCTGGGGGTCCTCTCTACGATCTGTTTGTGTAAACTGCATGGGACTCAAAGCCATAAACTTATGAACTCTCGAACTATCGGGCCCCTCAGTGGGCTCAGCGGCAGATAGTACTACAGGATGAGGCTGACGCTAGGCAGCCATCATCTGCATCAACATGTAAAAAGCACCCCTGAGCTCCTGATCTGATGGAACAGGTATAGCTTGGGGTGGTGCTGATATATTTGTCGCCCTAGCAGGCTTTGAATTTGGTGGTGGGTGTTGGGGAGATCGAGGTGGTGTCCCCCTGTCGCCCTCATATCGGGCTAACTCTGCCTGTGGTCCCCTACTAGTGCCCTCTCCTGCTGCCACATCTAACTCTCGACAAGACGCAGTCTGACGTATGTACAACATTTCTCTATAAATAAATAGGATAACATAAGCTCAGGAAGTTACCCTACAAAACCCAACTCTATAGCACGACTGGAGGAGAAAGAAGAGTAACCACACTATTATGCCTTGCAGCCTCCTGTCTATAGATAGTGGTGCACAATACAACCAAAAACAAGACTCTACTTGTCATGACTTGCAGACTCCCTAGGATACGACCTGCTCTGATACCAAGTTTGTCACGCCCCACCTTGGGGGGTATGACTAGCACCTGGCGCCCTACTGGTCTGAACTAACCTAACTGGACTGGGGCACATTTGACATTTAACTCAAGAAACGAACGGGCTATATCTCGGCTATAAGTACAGCCCCTGGTAAACAAGGCCACTTGTAAAAGAAGATAGATGACCACAGCAACGTAATAACAGGGATTTTATGTAGGCTGACAAGGCCACCATGTTGTCTAGTTATAACTAAAAAGTAAATCATGCACTAAACTACGCTATGGCCGACAAGGCCACCAACTAACAGCTAAACAAGGCCCCACATGGCCAACAGAGGAAATAAAGCATACACGGGCCCCACACGGTCAACTGCAACTAGCCACAGGGAATGTACAATAGTCTGTAAGCCTCTAGAGAGTGATATAATAGTTGAGATAAGGCCCGGACCGACCCAAAAACTGTACATCAAAAGTACAAACCTCCACTAATTTTCAACTCTGGAGGGAAGGAGCTGAATAAATTACTGACTTCAGCTGGAGGATAGGAACGTCTCGAAACGCGTCTATTCGCACCTACAGGAAAGCGATGCAGCACCCCGGGTGGGCATCAGTACAACATATACCGAATATGTAAGGTAGAAAGATAATAACTGACTGAAAGCTAGTAAAACTGTAGTAATTAAAGGAAGAGAGTAAGGATTTAACCTGCATACCTTCACTGTCTGAATTATCTAAACAACAAGTCTATATAAGAAAATAAGAACCTAACCGGGCCCCCATAAGCCTGGAAGGTACAAACAACACAGAAGAACCTACCTGGGCCCCCATAAGCCCTAGCAAGTACAAACAAGGTCCACTCCTAATACCTAAGTACTAAGGATGGTGTGTACTGTAACTCGGGATGGCCCTCGCGGCCTCAATCTGGTGAAACTCATTACGACCCTCGCGGCCTCAATCTGATGGAACTTAGTACGGCCCTTGCGGCCTCAGTAAATGGAACTTGGTATGGCCCTTGCGGCCACAATAAATGAAACTCAAATGGCCGTCCCAACCTCAATAAATGGAACTCAAAATGGCCCTCACGGCCTCAGTAAGTGGAACTCTGTATGGTCCTCGTGGTTTCAATAAATGGAACTCAATGTGGCCCTCGCGACCTCAATTAATGGAACCCTGTATGGGGTAACATCTAACTACTCAACATCAAAGTAAGACCATTCTAGCTAGATTAACTCGGACAAGAATTACTATGTTGTCACCATAGGCTCAATTCAGTTTATAATAGCTGACGCCAATATGTTTACTCTGAAGTACTATACACATACGGGTCATACTAGCTTTACGATGAACGTAACTTGCCGAAGGGAGGGCCTTACATAATTCAAGTGCCGAGTTTCTGTCTAACCGGGGAGTTTCAATCTGTATTCAACAGCCCTTTCCAACTGTAATCATATTACTGGGAGAATGAGACTAGTTTCAGTACTAAATTCGGCAAAAACAATAAATTTTAATACTAATATTAACTATACTATAACTTAACAAAACACGTCAAAAACGCATAATTTCTCAAGAGTTCAGAAGGGAGAAATACGTACTTGAAGCTTGTGATTGTATAGAAATTAGTTTGGAGAAATTCTGACAATTTCTACTCGACGGAGTTATGATTTGTCGGGAAAATTTTGAGAAACTAACTCTGTAGTAATGCTCCCTGCAGGCTTATAACCTGATACCTGAAGTTAATTTGAGTTTGGGAGGCGTTTGGCAACGTAATCAGAAGAAAATTACCTTAAGTTTCGCATTTTCCTTTCTCTGGACAAAGGTATGTATGTATATATGAAATAACACAAATGAAAACTTAAACTTATATAATCTTTGGGCGGTGGACAGGGGTCTATGGCACAGACCCTGTCGCGCCAAAAGTGGGACGTGCCACAACGCCTAATGCGGAGGTAGGGGGTCCATGGCACGCTGCCCCTGTTGCAGCCTGCTCCGGCCTTCTCCCTCGCTTCCCTGATTAAGCGCTCGTTCGACCTTTTCCTAGGCCCTTTCTCACACTTGTCGTACTCTAAAACTCTTGACTAACATATGAATAGGCCGACTAAACGTTAGGAACTTACGGGGTGTAACAAAGACACTCCAAACCTGATGCTCTAATACCAAGATTCTATACCCTGGACGCAACACCGTACATAGAGTCACTAGTGACCCCAAGTTAACCCATGACATAGCATATTACTGACATACCAAAATTTAAATAGAAAATAGGGTGAAGGCTACTAAAGTGTAAAAACAATATTTTATAAAAAAAGATAAAATTTGGCAAATACTGGAGTTTTAAACAACATTGATAATAATGAACTGAAACTGATGCTAAGCTGTCTAAAAGCCTGTAATAGCTGATGAGTTGCTAGGACAAGCCCCCAGCTAACTCTAAAATTTGAAAACCTAAAAATGATGATAATTGAAATAAAACAACGGTCCTCGAAAGATGAGGACTCATCAAAATCACTATTGGGTATTGCTACTGAAGCTAGCTGCAATGTTGAGGCTGGATACCTGAGCCTATATCATAAAACAATACAACATACAAAGAGTATGCGATTAGTGCTTGGAATGTATTAAGTATGTGAGATGTAGATAAAACATAGATATACTAGTAACTCATAAATTGAACTGAAATGACATGCAAAGACCCCATTCTAAAATTGGAAATACAACAAATAGTCTGACATATATGAGATCTGACTTATATGAGAATACTATAAGAACTAATAAACTAAGTTAGGGTCATAAGCATTTTCTAGAATCTGATAGAATGGACTGGAATGAGGACTCTGACGGTACTGTACCGTGGGAGTGGCTGTTAACCAATATATAACCACTTGAGCTAGATGTGGAGTTTGATGTTTACTCCCCATTGATAGGGACCACCATACCTTTCCAGGGTACAGTGACTGGGTTGTTCGATCACTGACTGTAAAACCCGTTCGGGTCAAATCCTATCGTGGCACGTAGTTTTAGGAGCTGGGTGCGCTGAACCCCAGTCCACTGTATGCTAAGTATTACTCCCAACTAAAGACACATAACTAAATATTGGTACATGTAGTACTATACTAATAGCTTGAAACTAATGTCCTAAGACTAGGTAAGGACTATTTTGATGGAAGTGCCTTGGGAGCCTAAAGGACTTGATACTTATGGTACTAAAATATTGGTACTACTAATATTACTGAGTATGCTAAATGTCACTAGAACTGTAAAGTATAGGACATAAATCATACATATTTATGAAAGATCATGATGTTTAAAGACATGGATAAATAACAAAGTGAAGTATCACAGTCATGTAAAAATTAAGAGTCTTGAGAGATATTTTACCAGTTGAAATCAATAACACAATTATAGCATAGTACTGATTCTGGAACTCTAAAAGATTTAAGAGGAAATTCAACATCTAGAAGAAAACCTTAGGTCATGATTTCTAGGAAACTTGATGTTACACCCAGTGGGATGTTAGCGACTAGTGTGCGTGCACGTGGACTTGGGTGAGCAATGAAAGCTTGAAGCATGTGGGAAGAGCCTCGAAGGCAGGATGAGGGAGGATGTCATTAAGAGAATTAGCAGGATCAGGCGAGGCCAGGGCGCGAGGGCCTGCGCTAGGGGCAGTAATGTGCTATGGATTTACAACACTATTGACGCTCAAAACTAAGAAAATAGCATGGACTTAGGTTTATTGATGTGGATATGAAACACTTTTCCTTTGATTACAGTATAAATGGGTGTTGGAGCGTAAATTTGCAAAACGAAGCTAAAAGTGTGCAAAAAGGGGCAAAATGCAGTCCACAATATGATCTGTAGGATGGACCTACGAGTCGTACTGATGGCCATGATAAGAAGCAGAAGGTTGAAGCTGGAAAAATGAACCTATAAGTCTTGCCACAGATCGTACCAAGCTTGTACGAGTCATGGTAAGGCAGTCGTGATGAACTCCAGAAGAATTGCACAAGAGGCTGATTCTCAGTACTGGAGGATACCATGACCTATGAGAGCTTGGTACGAGTCATACCATATCGGTCGTGGTGAATTTTAGACAAATTGCAAAGACTCAGAATCAAGCCACGAGAGCCTGGTACGACTCGTAGGAAGGAGGTATGAATCGTACCTTGGCTTGACACTTACCTGAAAATCATCCAATAATCCAACCCACGAGATGCTGCCACAGACCGTAGGATGCTCCTACGGGTCGTAGGATGATCAGTGATGAGGTTAGCACCAAATATGGAAAATCGCGTTGTTAGCCTAGGAAAAGGATTCTTAGGTCTATATAAATATGTTTTATGTTTTATTTTTCATAAGTGACATTGAGAAGAAGTAGTTTTAGTTGGAAAACATTGTAGTAGACAATTTTACATCTTTGAAAGAAAGAATTCAGTGGGTTCAACCTTGTGATCAACCTTTTCTTGAATTAATATTGTTCTTGCTACTTGTTTTTCAAGATTTTGCGGATTAATTAAAGGAAGCATTTTTCTCGATCATATTTGTAAGTATTGTTTTTATGTCTTTAATCGTGAAGACACTTCACAACCTTACTACTAAGAGAGGCTAAAACCTCCATAGCTAGGATTGTGGGAACCATGGTGGATTAACAAGCTAGGGTTGCACAAAGTGAATCTAAAACGAATACTAATTACTTATATTGTATTCTCTTCATGATTTAATGATTCTTAGTGGTGTACAACGTTAGGAAGTGCCTGAATTCTTTACTTGCTTTGGTCGAAGAGGTAGAGATTAGGAAAAGAGAATTACAACAGAGCCTTGATCTTGATGATCATTGTATTAACTTGAGTTATGGTCTCAAGATAGTTATATCTGGAACTTCATGATAACGGTTAGTTTGGAAACGCTCATGATACTTGGTCGAATAATTGAGTATAGTCATTCAATAGGGATTGGTCGATCGTTTGAATGAATCTAAGTTATCAGTTCTGTAAGTAAGTATTGCTGAAGATCACGAGTATATGCCTAAAGCTGTTACGGATCCATGGGGAACACAAACCCTAGTTATCCTTTAATTATTGATTCACAACCATAGGCTTGACAACTGCTTTGTTTTTACTATTGATTATTGTTAGAATCCCCCCAATTGTGAAGTAACTACCATACAAGTTCACTTACCAGCTGTAATCTATATCTTCCATATTCCCTGTGGGATCGACCTCAACCTCTATGTTGGGTTCTTTATTGACAACGTCCGCTTCATACTTCAGTTAGAAGTGTGGTTTGAGTGTTATCAAAAAAGTGGCGCCGTTGCCGAGGAATACGGCTAAGACTAGGTTATTTTCTTGTATTTGACTTTTTGGTAGTTATTTCCTGAATTATGTTTATTTTTGTGTTTTTGATACCTACAGACTGTCCTCCTATGAATGCCAAGCACTCGGAGTAGAGGAGACCCCCTTGTTCCACTAAATCTCAAAATCGAATGAGCACTACATAGAATGGAAAACCCTGAGCAAAGAGAAGCCCGCTTAGCTGAAGAAGATAGGCAAGCCGAGCTAGCTCGGTTAGCAGCACTTCAGCAGGTTCATGATGACACAGATGAGGTGGTAAACGCTGGTCGACATGGGGGCAACCGAGCTCAGAGATTTGTCCCTCAGTTCTTCAACGATAAGGACGCAGATATTGATGAAGTTAGGTCAACTGGAGCAATTGTGCCACCACCACTGCCCGTTGGGGAAAAATTTGATATAACAAGCAGCATGATACAATTGTTAAACATGAAGGGGGTTTTCAGTGGCCACGTAGCGGATGACGACAACCTGCACTTAATGAACTTCGTAGGAATATGTAAGGTGTATAGGTTTCCCGGAGTAAGCCAGGATGCCATACGGCTCCGACTCTTCCCTTTTTCTATATCAGGGGAAGCTACTTTGTGGTTATCGGAGTTGGCCAATTGACTCCATAACCAACTGGAGGGAGCTTAAATAGGCCTTTTTGGAGAGATTCTTTCCCCCATCAAGGATGTTACAGCTAAAAGATGAGATCTATAATTTTCGACAAATTAAGATGGAGGATCTTCATGAAACCTGGCTGAGGTTCAAAAAGAAGTTGACTAAGTGCCCGAACCACAAAAATCCAGGTGATAGTTTGTTGGAAATTTTTTACAGGTCTCTGAATAATAGAACCAAAGATGTAGCAGATACGGTGGCTGGAGGAGCATTGATGAGTCACACTTGGGAGGAAGCAGCCACTATCCTTGACAGGGTGACTAAGACAAACAGGACCTGGCATACGAGGGAGGCTGATGTAGTGGCAGGTACATATGTTGTTGGTTTGAATGCAGATCAATGATGGAAGGAAGAAGAATGCGATTAGGAGTTGGTCACATGTGCGCATCATTGGAGTTGCTGATAAAGCATATCATAGGAATCGGAGCCAAAAAGGTAAATGTAGTGAGAACTCAAGGAAAGGAGCAAGGAGCTGATCACTCAGATTTTGAGGAGGAGGCAAACTTCCTAGATGGCCAAGTGGCTGGTGTCCGAGCCGACGCCCAAGCATCTGGACAAGACAATTCGCGCCAAGGTTCTGGAAATCAAGGTCGGAACCAATATAGAGACAACTACAACAGGAACGGGTTCAGAGACAGGAGCCATGTTCATGAGCGTGAGGGAGAATGGAGAAGGAATGATAGATACCACAATGACCGGGCTGGAGTCTATGTGTCTCCTAACGTATGAGAGAAGGGGAGGCCGGACAGTCAAAGTTGGAGAGCATGATGGCTGAGATGCTGAAAAAGGTGAGGTCCACTGATGATCAATTAAAAGAAATTTGAAGTGACTTATTGAGCGTGGGTCAGAAAGTGGAATCTCACGGCACCACCATCAAGTAGATAGAACACAAACTTGGGAAACTGTCAGCATCAATGAACCCTAGGCAAAAGGGTACACTCCCTAGTAACACTATCCAGAATCCAAAGAACGATGCTCATTGCATGACAGTTGAACCCCCCCCCCCCCCGTTCCCAGTTGAAGTTTAAAGGATGAAAGAGAGCATGATTGAGGAAGAAGAGTTGGGTGCTGAGACAAGAGGCCCCTAGAGGTGAGAAGGAAGGCGACATTGATCAAGGGGAAACCCAAGTGCATAAGGCTATTCCACGACCATCGCCACCATTCCCTCAGAGGATGAAGAAAAAGACGGACAACGGTAAGTTCCAAAAATTCCTTTCAATTCTTAAACAACTATCGGTGGACATACCGTTGGTCGAAGAACTAGAAAAGATGCCAGGGTATGCAAAATTCATGAAGGACATGGTAATAAAGAAGAGATCTGTAAGCGATGAGCCAGTTGAAAATGTCCATCACTGCAGTGCCATACCAACGAGGGTCTTAGCTCAAAAAAAGGAAGACCCAGGCGCCTTCACGATACCTTGCACCATTGGTAATGTGGAGTTCGCAAGGGCACTCTGTGATCTGGGAGCTAGCATTAATTTAATGCCCTTGGCGGTTTTCAAGAAGCTAGGATTGGGAGCCCCCGCACTGACTAACATGCGGCTACTGATGGCCGACAAAACAGTTAAGAAACCAGTGGCATCTTAGTTGATGTGCCCATCAAGGTTGACAAGTTCATATTCCCAACAGACTTCGTGATTTTGGATTGCAAGGTTGATTATGAGGTCCCCATCATTTTGGGGTGACCATTACTTGCCATTAGGAGAGCACTAGTAGATGTGAAAGCAGGTCTGCTGAAGTTCCGACTAAACAAAGAAGAGGTCACTTGAAACATCTACAGGACAATGAATCAATCGAAGGAATTTAGTGTGATCTCAACACTAAAGGATGACTATGAGTCACTTGACGAATTCTGAGTAGTCAAGAGACTTGCATCGTGTAGCGGCGTTAAATCAAACACTTCTTGGGAGGCAACCCATGTGGTGGTTTGGTGAAATCTGAGTAACCAGACCACTTGTTTCGTGCCGCGACGTTAAAGTAGCGCGTCTTGGGAGGAAACCCAAGTTATTGAATTAATGTTTGCTCTGTGTGCAGGGAAACAAAATCAGGTGGTTGAAAAATCAGCTGCTACAAACTCTCAGCACGACCCGTGATAAGGTCCTACGAGCCGTAGCGCAGGCGTGGTGAGAAGCAGAGAAAACTCAAAGCAAAAGTCAGGCCTACGATTCATCGTACGAGTCGTACCTCAATTGTATGAATCGTAGGATTGACTCATAGGTCACCAGGTAAGTTCCTTCTGTTAAAGTCACTATGGGTCAGGGAATGAGTCGTAGGTACCTCCTACGACTCGTGGCACGAGTCGTGATGGGTCAAAAACACCACTTATACCCGACTCGACCCAGATTTATTTGATTTGGCCCTAAGCTATTCAAATGAAATCCACCCCTCTCCACGCTATATAGTCAAGATCACAATGTTAAACTCACTCGCCCACAACTCATAACTCAATAACCAACAAGGAATCGAGCAAGTGTTTGCTCAGTCCAAGTTCAGCCAACCCTACACACTAATACCCAGTCGAACAAAGCCACAATCAAGTAAGTTTCTTACATTTCAAATTCTTTGGAAGTGAACTTAAGGGAATCAAAACCCATGAGAATCACTGATTATTCCTTAAAACCAAATTTTTAAGCAAAAACAAATGAAAAGGGTTAATGCATTGGAGTTCGACTAGAAACCTCACTAGAAAACTTGTTGAACTTTGTGCTTGGAACACTTAAATGAAGTTACGGGTAATGGTCGAAAAAGGGGGAGGTTTGGCTAGTGTTAAAATGGAGTCTATGATATGCCTAGACCTGGGGGAAATCTGAGTACCCAAAAATGTGCAAAACAAATGACTACACACTGAACAAAGAATCATGAATGAGGTTTGAAAAGGGTATGAAGCATAGTATGAGTCGTAGGTTGATAGTACGAGCCGTACTAACTTCTCGTACCACCAAATTGAAAAATCTTGTCTAAGAAGTCTACCCTACGACTCGTGGAATCGACCTACGGGTCGTACCACGAGTCATGGTGAAAAATAGAGATTTACTAGATATAGGACTTCATCAGACGACTCAAGGTACGGAACGTACCTTCATGGTACGAGTCGTACCTACAAGTCGTAAGGCACCACTGGGACTTCTCACGTGTCATACCTTCATGGTACAACGCGTAGTGAGGACCTGTGATGAGATTCTAAACTTCTCTTATCTGATTTTTCTTTTTCAAAAATGGACAACTAACCTCTTTCTCTTCAGGTAGAATGACTTTCAAACGCAAAGCTAATAAATCAAAGTCCTGGAGGAAGCTAAGAATAGTATTATCAGAGTCTAAATCTGATAAAGAACAGCATGCACCTAGTGGTTCAAACACAGAGGAAACAAGGACCACTAGGGCAAACACAATGGACAAAACTGAAGCAACCACGGACACACCCGCTCAAGCTCCCCAATCTAAAGAGGGATTTGGAGAAGAACAACAAAGGACGAAAAGTGGCTCCAACACTGAAGAAGGGTCAGAAGAGACCCAAAATGAAGTGGAGAGTAGTAGTGAAGAAGTGGAGGAGGAGGCCCCGGTGGTTGCACATGAGCATAACCCATCCAGAGAAAATAGAACAATGCGGTGGAGAGTGTCGGCTGCCAAAGAAATCTATGAACAAGGCATCTCTCTCACCGCCAAGAATAAGCCAAGAAGAAGTATTCAAGAAGAACCGTGGATCCTCACGAATTCTTTGAATGAAGTTGAGGAGATGAAATGCATTTTTAGCTTCTATGGGATCGAATGGATGGAAAAAACTCCTACACAATACACAAATGAAATCATCAGGGAGTTCTACGCCAACTATATGGCCACAATAGAGGTGAAAGCAAAGGAGGGGCAAAAGATAAAGGATCAGCTTTGTCTGGAGAGTGTTCTAGTCTGAGGTTGAGGAGTAGATGTATTTGAGCGGACCATCACTCGAATGTTATATGGACTCCAGTTTAAGCCTACAAGAGTGATGCCAGAATATGACTATAGGGTTGAGGCCATGAAACATATCAGATAGCTGAATGTGTCAGAGCGATGAAGGCAATTGAAGTCATTAGCTAGAGTAATTTCTGAGAATAAAGAAGACGTTGAGTGGGTCACAGGGGGAAAGCACGTAATAAAAAACTCTTTGAACTTCATAGCAAAAGCCTGTTGGACACTAGTACGACATCGGTTAGCACCCAAAGTCAACGACAACACACTAAGTGATGATAGGACATATTTGGTGGCATGCCTCATGTCTCGTTACCCCCTTAATATTATAAGGATCATATCTACTGAGATACGAGACTGGGCAGTGGGAGTAGGCACTACTATCCCATTCCTGAGCCTTGTATTCAATTTGTGCAGGGAGGTGAGAGTTCAAAGGGGTGATGAGCGGTTGATTAGGGAGTAAAGGATTGCAGACATAGGCCTTATATGGGATGAGATGAACCCGGTAAGCAGATCTAGAATTCCTAAAGCCATACCAGCATCTCAGCCAGTAGGGGACGCACAGGTGAATGTCCCCACCACACAAGAGCAGAGCGAGCCACCGACTACAGATGTCGGTCACCTTGAGACAGCTCCTAGCACCTTAGCTGCACCATTGCATAGCTCACAGACTCCAGCACCAGTAGGGCACATCTTGGTACCACAGGACTTCCTTCAGAAGATGGCCAAGTGATTGACCATGGCAGAGCGCAAAATTCAGGCCATGATGGAAAATGTAAAGCCATAGGTCAAATCCGAGTAGATGCAGTAGCTCAGGCGCTTCATGCCTTCCTAGACAACTTTGAGAGAAGATTTAACATGAGGATGGCAGAGCAGACAGATACTAACAGTCTCCGTGTGAAGTTAGGAGGTCTTCTGAGCCAAGTAGTTGAGTTGTCATCGCGACAAACAATAGTTATAGCAGCCCCCACTCTTCCGGACCTAGATACCGAGCTTGATGAAGATATTGATTTAGCGGCATATTGGGAGCCGTCCACGGCTACTAAGAAGGGTAAGAAGCGAGCTATTGAAGATTCCATAGAGGAGAGTCCAAAGAAGAAGAAGAAGACAGAGAAGAAAGAAAGCAAGCGGTCCAGAATAAAGAGCATGCAGACTCATACAACACATATGTCTGAGCTGCATGAGAGAGTTAGAGGAGAAGGAAGCTCCACCATAGCACAGCCCGAGCTTGCCAGTGGCCATGACCCTTTGGGTGAGCCACATTCAGCCCCAGCTACTGCAGAACCGATCAAGCGGCCATAATCACTGAGGGGGGAACTACTCCCCCCGTTGTTACACCATTGGGCACGCCGGCCACCACTACCACCACTACTACTGTGGAGGTACAACTCTGCAAGATGACAGGAGTGCCACAAGTATGTTCTCTTCCCTACATGCTTATAGCTTATGCTTCAGGGACGAAGCTCACTTTTTCAAAAGGGGGAGGGGGTGTACTTTTATTTTTGGGAATTTTGTTCATCTGAGGGTTTTTCTTGCCGTGCTTTTTTTCCCTCAGACATGCTATCTAGTAGAACCGACATGTGTTAGGATTTTTTCTAGTTGTGATTTTTTTTATTAGAAAGTAACTTAGAAATATTCAGCCAATAGAAATGCACTAATTTTTTTTTTTAAATTGACCCTGTTAAAAATATTTTGCTATGTATTTGTGACAATATGCATAATTTCTACGGATCTTTTTATATCATTTGGTTATTAATAGTAGTTATTCTTGTTAATCCATGTATGAACCATACAGGTGAAGTAAAAATAGTTCATGTACCATGTGTGAGTGAGGTTTTAGTATTCATTGCATTATATTGTTAAGGATCTAGAACTTTCCTGGTTGGGCTCAACATAGGTTAAGGTCGGTTGGTTAAGATATGATCATAAGCCATTTTTGTTTTAGCTCACTTTTAGCCTATATTTTCCTACCAAAGTTTCATGAATCCCTTGATCCCAAGTTTGAGCCTTAATAGACCATATTTCTTTGATTCACCTGTTCATCGTACCCATTTGTTTATAATGAACCTGTTTTGGCCTTGGTCCTTATTTGGATATTGTGAACCTCAACATAAGCAAAATGCTTAAGTTGAGCGTGGCTAAAGTAGGGGTGCATAAATGGTGGGGCGGGAGAAAGGAAAGGAAAAGAAGAGAAGAGAAAAGAGAAAATATGGTGAAAATGAGGTGTGGTGAGGTGAAAAAGTAAAAGAGCTAAAAATCTTGAGAATCTTGAAAGAGAAAAATTCAAAAGAGCTTGAAGTTGTTTGAAAAATGCGAAAAATCACCTCACCCATGCAAATATTCTTAAAATGGGGTAAAAGGGAAGAAAGCAAAAATAAAGAGTGAAGGGTGAAATAGGTAAATGGTGTAGTGATGTGCTATGAATTTACAACACTATTGACGCTCAAAACTAAGAAAATAGCATGGACTTAGGTGTATTTATGTGGATATGAGGCACTTTTCCTTTGACTTCAGGATAAATGGGTGTTGGAACAATAAATTGCAAAAGGAAACTAAAAGTGTGCAAAAAGGTGAAAAAAAGTGCAGACCACAGTACGATCCATAGGATGGACCTACGAGTCGTACTGAAGGATTTGATGAGAAGCCAAAAGATAACCTAGAAGAGTGAACTGATGAGACTTGTCATAGATCGTACCATGGTGGTACGAGTCGTGGTAAGCCAGTCATGATGAAATAAAAAAGAATGGCACTTAACGCTGATTCTCAGTACGAGAGCATCTACGACCCGTGAGATGAAGGTACGAGTCGTACCCTATCTGTTGTAGTGAAGTTCAAAAAAAGTTCAAAAGATCAGGATCAAGCCACAAGTGTCGATGTATGAATCGTAGCATGATGGTTTGAATAGTACCTTGACCGACACTTAGCCAAAATTCAGCCAACACTCCAAGCCATGAGTTGATGTCATGAGCCGTGAGAAGCCCCTATGAGTCATAGGTGGACACGTGATGAGGTCGGCACCAGATATGGAAAGAAGTCCTGTTAGTTTAGGAGAAGGATTCTTGTGTCTCTATAAATACTTTTTATGTTTATTTTTCAGAAGAGGGGACGAATAGACAAAACTCTAGAAGAAAAACATTGTAGTAAGCGAATTTGATATTATTAAGAGATAAAATTGAGTTGGTTAAACCTTGTGATTAACCTTTTCTTGAATTCATCTTGTTCTTGCTACTTGTTATTCAAGATTTCGTGGTTTAATTAAAGGAATTGTTTTTTCTCAAACATCTTTGTAAGTATTGTTATATGTTTTCAACAATGAACAGAAATCACAACCTTGCAACTATGAAAAGCTAAAACCTCCATAGCTATGGTTGTGGGAACCATGGTGAATTAATTATCTAGGGTTGCACAAGGTGATTCTAAAACCAATACCAATTACTTATATTGGATTCTCTTCATCTTTAATGATTCTTAGCGGTGTACAACATTAGGAAGTGCCTGAATTTTTTACTTTCTTTGGTAGAATAGGTAGAGATTAGGAAAAGAGAATTACAACGGAGCCTTGATCTTGATGATCATTGTATTATCTTGAGTTGTAGTCATAGGATAGTTATATCTGGAACTTAGTAATAACAGTTAGTTTGCAAAACTCATGAGACTTGTCGAGTAATTGAGGATAGTAATTCAATAGGGATTAGTCGACCGTTTGAATGAATCTAAGTTATCAATTTTGTAAGTAAGTATTGGTAAAGATCACGAGTGTATACCCAAAGCTGTTATGAACCCATGGGGAACACAAACCCTAGTTATATTTTAATTATTGATTCACAAACATAATCTTGATTGTTGTTTATTTCTATTATTACTTTTTATTCGAATTCCCCCGTTGTGAAGTAATTACCATACAAGTTCATCTACCGGCTGTAATCTTGATCTTACAAATTCCCTGTGGGTTCGACCCCAACTTATAAGTTTGGGTTCTTTATTAACAACGTACGCTTCATACGTCAGTTGGAAGTGTGGTTTGAGCGTTATCATGTAGCAAATATATGTAGTACCAAGGAAGGGATAGTCATTCATAAAATCTCTCATCTTTATCATGTCCATCCCTAAGCCAAAATTACAAGCCATATCATGTCCTATAGTGATCCTAACTTGACCATCTAACAAACCAAAGAAGAGAAAATAAGGGCAAGCCTATCGTATCTGATGCATAATACTTGTAAACTTCCTAGTGAGAATGAGTGCTTCACTTGCCTAGTCCCATGTTGTGTTTGATACATCATATTTGAGTGGGGACTTCATTTGAGTGAGGGTACATGGGTTATGTTTGCTTTTGCCATTGGTCTACGTGAAAAATATTGGTGATGACTTGATTGCCTGTTGATAGCTAGATGACATGTCTTGATCCCTGTATATGATGTTTTGATGTTTCTTGTAATGCATTAGTTGATGATGTTCTATGAGGAAGTGTATATAGAGAGTGCAACAATTTGTTTGAGCATTAGATGTAGTATCTTAAGTGTATTTTCTAATTGAGCGTCGTGTTTAGTTTTTCTTTTTCTTTGCTTGAGGACATGCAAAACTCTTAAGTTGAGGGTGCTGATGAGCTATGGATTTACAGCACTATGGATGCTCAAAACTAAGAAAATAACATGGACTTAGGTGTATTTATGTGGATATGAGGCACTTTTCCTTTGATTACAGGATAAATGGGTGTTGGAGCATAAATTTGCAAAAGGCAGCTAAAAGTGTGCAAAAAATGGCAAAAATGCAGTCCACAGTACAATCCGTAGGATGGACCTACGAGTCATACTGATGGCCACGATAAGAAGCAGAAGGCTGAAGCTGGAAGAATGAACCTACGAGTCTTGACATGGATCATACAAGCTTGTACGAGATGTGGTAAGGCAGTAGTGAAAACTCAAGAAGAATTGAACAAGAGGCTATTCTCAGTACGAGAGGATACCACGACCAGTCAGAGCTTGGTATGAGTCGTACCATACCGATCGTGGTGAACTTCAGACAAATTGCAAAGATTCAGAATCAAGCCACGGGAGCCTGGTACGACTCGTAGGAAGGAGGTACGAATTGTACCTTGGCTCGACACTTAGCCAAAAATCAGCGAACAATCCAAATCATGAGATGCTGCCACGGACTGTAGGATGCTCCTATGAGTCGTAGGATGATTCGTCACGAGGTCGGCACCAGATATGGAAAATCACCCTGTTAGCCTAGGAAAAAGATTCTTATGTCTATATAAATACTTTTCATGTTTTATTTTTCATAAGTGACATTGAGAAGAATTAGTTTTAGTTGGAAAACATTGTAGTAGACAATTTTACATCTTTGAAAGAAAGAATTTAGTTGGTTTAACCTTGTGATCAACCTTTTCTTGAATTCATATTTTTCTTGCTACTTGTTCTTCAAGATTTTGCGGATTAATTAAAGGAAGAATTTTTCACAATCATATTTGTAAGTATTTTTTTTATGTCTTTAATCATGAACACACTTCACAACCTTACAACTATGAGACGCTAAAACCTCCATAGCTAGGGTTGTGGGAACCATAGTGAATTAACAAGCTAGGGTTGCACAAAGTCAGTCTAAAACCAATACTAATTACTTATATTGTATTCTCTTTATGCTTTAATGATTCTTAGCGGTGTACAACGTTAGGAAGTGCTCGAATTCTTTACTTGCTTTGGTCGAAGTTAGGAAAAGAGAATTACAATGGAGCCTTGATCTTGATGATCATTGTACTAACTTGAGTTGTGGTCGCAGGATAGTTATATCTGGAGCTTCGTGATAACGGTTAGTTTAGAAACGCTCATGAGACTTGGTCGAGTAATTGAGTATAGTCATGCAATAGGGATTGGTCGATCGTTTGAATGAACCTAAGTTATCAGTTCTATAAGTAAGTATTGGTGAAGATCACGAGTGTATACCTAAAGCTAATATGAATCTATGGGGAACACAAACCCTAGTTATCCTTTAATTATTGATTCACAACCATAAGTTTGACAACTGCTTTGTATTTACTATTGATTATTATTAGAATCCCCCCAATTGTAAAGTAACTACCATACAAGTTCAATTACTGGTTGTAATCTAGATCTTCCATATTCCCTATTGGATCGACCCCAACCTCTAAGTTGGATTCTTTTTTGACAATGTCCGCTTCATACTTCAGTTAGAAGTGTGGTTTGAGCGTTATCAGGCAGCGGAGCATACCATCCTGCCAGCGCATAAGGCAGCGCACCGCGGCACCCTCGCTGGCACATTGGCCAGCAAGAGGCACCCCCTACCACCGCCCTATGCTTATATATATACCTCCTATACTTAATTCAAATCATTTATAAGAAGTTCCTTCGGCTAGAATAGAGGGGAGACACAATTGTCATCCTATTTTCATCAAATCACACTATCAAACGCCGTCCAAACGCAAATTAACTTTGAGTAACAAGTTATAGGCCTACGAGAAGCATATCTACGGAGTTATTTCTTGAAAATTCACTCGGTATACTAGAACCCCACCGAGTAAAAATTGTCGGAATTACTCGAAATTGAATCTTAAATAGCCACAGGCAATAGGGAATCATTTCTCCCTTCTAAACTCTCAAGAAATTGTGGGTTTTCGGCCGAGTTAAATAGAGTTGGATTATAGTTGTTATTATTATCAAAACATATCATTGTTTGCCGGATATAGTATTTAAAATAGCCCTATTCTCTCAGCGTAAGGGTTGTAGTTTAGTGGAACCGCCGGTTATAGATTAAAACTTATCAGTTAAACGAGAATCGGCATTCGAGGTATGCTAAGGCTAATTTCTTCGGCAAGTTATTCATGTCATATAGTAATACGACTTATGTCCTTGTAAGAAAGCCAGAATAATGTATGTTGTGATTAGTTGCTACCGTTAGTTTGAAATTAGCATTTTCTATTTAGATTGGGACTAACCTTACCCTATATAGCCTTCCATTGACCAACCTCAGGATTACTAGTTGTGTCATCGCCTACGGGGCTATATGGATTGCTTCAAGGAGCTATATGTGGTCCCAAAATACTAAATTCAGGCCCAAGGGCCATATTACAATCCCTCCACGAATGGGCTTATATTTTTATGCTGCATCGGCATCACTAACCCTCCATCGAGCCTTGTTTGCCTATGGTGCAGTTACAGGAGTCCACCAGACTCAAACACAACTACAGGAGCCCAGCGGGCATAGTTGTATACTCAGAGGACTGGTAGGTTGGCTATAGCTTCCCGTTGATTCATATTGACCATGTTAGGGGTATATAGATTGGAGTGTGCTCGCCAGGGCTTATGGGGGTCCTGGGTGGGTTATTCTATGCTAGTTGTACCTTTCAAGCTTATGGGGGCTAGGTAAGGTTCTTGTTTGCATTACTTATTGCTAGTTATACAGCATATAGTGGGGCTATTCAGGTTGTATCTCTTATCCTTCCTATTAGATCGTTTTCAGTTTTATTATCATTATTATTCAGCCATTTCATTACTGTCTTACATATTTGATACATATTGTATTGATTCCCATCTTTGGGGCACTGCATTACTTGCCTGCAGGTGTGGATAGACATGGTTCAGGACCTTCCTAGTCACCAGCCAGAGTCCACAGTCCAATCAACTCCTTTACTCTGGAGTGGATAGTTAGAGGAGGTTTTTTCTTTTTTTGTATAGATCTTGGGAAGGTTGGGGCCCTGTGCTGACCAATATTTCACTCTTAGAGGCTTGCAGGCTACAGTTTCTCTATTGATGGTTGTTGTTGTTGGCCGTGTGCAGCCCATGTATATTTTATCTCGTGTGATGGTCGTGTGGGACCTAGTTTAGCTGTTAATAGCAGCCTTGTCAGCTATAGCATATTTGTGACTGCCAGTTTTCATTTTTCTATAATTAGATAGCATGGTGGTCTTGTCAGCCCGCATAGGATCCCCTCTATTACGTGTTGTTGGTTAGCTATTTTCTTTTTACAGGTGGCTATGCGGATTTGTCGGCCGGAGGCTGTGTTTATAGCCAAAATATAGCTTGTTGTTTTACTTGATCTGAAGAGCAGGTAGGCACTAGAAGTACATAAGCCCAGCCAAGACAGCTCAGATCCCAGTATGGCATCAGGTGCCAGTCATGCCCCCTAAGGTGGGGCATGACACTTGAAAAGCTAGGGTTTATTGGTTATTTTAGGGCACAAGGATGAAAAGAATACCCCTATTAAATCCCCACATACCTGTAAAAGAATTCTCTGAGGAAGCTCTTGAAATCTTGAGAAGAAGCAGAAGCCCTAGCTCTTGCCCTGATAAGCCTGTCAGAGTACTTATGGTGAAACTCTGAGTAATTAGGAAAGAAAATGAGGAGAGCGGGTCGACTACTCCCCTAAATCCCCCTCCACAAATCCTAATACGATGTAGTTTAGAAACCAAAATAGCAGAAAGTTACAAAAATGCCCTTCGAAAATAGTTTGAAAAGTTTCCCATCAGGATCTAACGGCTGGCACAACAAGTCCTTGGTTGTGATCACGAATCGTTGGGACAAATCGTTGGTCCAGGGTCTGAAAATCCAGTTTTTGGACTTTGACAAACGAACGAAAATGATGATCCGTTAGATGGAACAACGTGTCATTGAATACAATCATGGTGCTAGAAGAATTTTTAACAAGCTCTGAACCACTCCCAACGGATTGATAGAACGACCCGTTAGCTGAAACAATGGGTCATTGTTTCCACTCATTATCACTGAAGGGACTTTAACACTTTCTGGTTCTCATTCAATGGCTTCATAGGACGAGTCATTATATCTACCGACACCTCATCATCTAGCTCATTGTTTGGGAGAAGGATTTCATAAGTTTTTGAAAAGGTCACAATGGGCAATAGGACTACTTGTTACTTCTCGTTGGTACTTGAGGGAAAATTTTCAAAAGCTAATAATGACTCTTCTGGTAGGTCATTGATCCTGACAATGACTCATTGGTTGAGTCGTTCTGAGAGAAAATTTTATGGTTTTCAAGCTTAGTCTGGAGTTTAGTCTTAGGAACTTTTGGGGTGTTGCATTGTTGATCTTGCTTGAGATGAAAATTTCGCCCGATTTCGATTGAAAAAGTGAAGTCTCTTGAGAAGGAAAGATTTTTTAAAGTGATTATCCTTGTTGTGTGCTCATGGTGGTACAATTAAGATTGGTGCTTGTGTTTAAGTCTTTTTATTGTTTTTGTTTATTTTGGGTCTTAGTAGACCTATGTGCAGCCTTTATGTCTTGGTAAGCTTGAGTCAATTCCTATTTTGATGAATGCTTTGCTTGAGGACAAGCAATAGTTCATGTTTGGGGGTTTGATGAGTTGGTAATTTACCAACTTGTCTAGATTTTCAACATTAGTTATTGTCTCATTTTAATGTGATTTAGAAGGATTTTATGCCTTTATTATCTTATGTGTAGGCATTTCTTTGAAACAAAGATGATTGAAGATTTGAACTCAAAGCAATCTATCTAAGAAACGGCAATTGACATGCGTTCCACAAGTCAACACCTACTTTTTGCAGATGTCATGCAACAAGATATGAAGTTTACATGAAATGGACCTTTGTGTCGCAAGTCGGCACTTGTGGTCCGCAACTTTCATGCAATAAGAATTGAGATAAGAGTTCCTTGGACTTGCGTTGCACACGCGTGCCACAATTCTGCACCTGCGAAACGCAGGTGCCAATGCAAGTAAGCTAAATGTCCTCAAAAGGGAAAAATCTTCCAAAAGACAGGTACGTACTTGAGAAGTTTCGAAGGGAATTTTAGGGATCTTTCAAGGAAAAATATGTAGATTTTTACCTCATTTCTAGAAGGAGGAGAGATATTTGTAAGGATAGAGAATATTGTAGAGCATATAGTACATTTTCTATTTCCTTCTTCTTCTTCTTCCTAGTGAAAACACCATTCTTAAAGTACAAAGCTTGGAATTGATTTTAGTTGCATATGATGAATGGTTTTGAGAAATTTCTCTTTGGTATAATTTCTCTTTTCCTATTTATGAGCAGCTAATTTCTCTTCTAGGGGTGTGTGTGAATGATGGATGTTTAGAATTGATTGAGTATTGACTAATTGATCTTAGAATTGATTATAATGATCTTAGAGTTGATTATAATGCATGGATCTATTGAGTTCTTCGAGTTTTTAAATTTGAATATTAATAGTTGCAAATATTAATTGAATTCTCTAATTTTTCTTCTGCTTGAGAAGAGAGTGAAGTCGGGTAATACTTCAATAGTGAGGATTTGGGGTTTTTATCTAAGGGTTAGAGCTATAAATAGTCTATGCCCTATTCAAGCTTCATTTAAGGGCTATACCCACTCAAGAAATATTTGGTTGTTTTATAGATCTTGATTTTGGGGTTTGAGAAAACTCAAAATATACATTCTTTTGATTTAGAAACTTTGAGTGTACCTAAAATTAAATCTATCCATGTGATAATTGATTCTAAGGCTTTTAGTTAATACTTATCAAAATGATACCCCATCGAATGCACATCCTTTCTCTCTAAACTTGTCAACAATAATTGTGTTACCTCATTGTGATTACAAATTTCAATTGATACCTGTTCAAACCACTTCCCCTAAGTTTACTTTACATTTACACATTTCGCTTGCTCTTGTAATATATTCAAAACATTTGGTAAATATAGTCTTTAATCTCTATGGGAAATCGTCCCCGACTCTTGTTGGGTACTTGTTTTGCATGCAACCATAGCCACTTCCTTAATTAGAGAGTTGTGTCGGACATTATCAAGTATATTGCGTCGTTGTTCTGTGAGCGTCCCCAGATTTATTACCCCCGAAAGTTGTGTATGATTTAGGAAATCTTGCTAGCAAGTTAGTTGAGACCTTCTACCGACACAGTAATTGGTGGCTTAGCCGGTCAGAGAATAAGAATAGGACTCCATATCAACATAGTACATTATGCCAAATACATCATGAACCTCCATAGTATTTCAGTCAGTACTATCAAATAGTATTTTCAGACATAGCTTTAAGTTAGTATTTTTAGTTACAATATGTGTTATAGATTTTGAAAGGACAATTGCAATTTTTTCTTTATGAACCTTTATGATGGTGTTATGCATAATTATTTATGATTTACATGCTCAGTTTCTTTATTTAGTATTCCATGTTTCATATATTTTTACCATCTTACCTACAATATGATTCCATGTACTAATGCCCTTCATTATCGGGGTTGCTGCATTATTTAATAATGTAGCCTCGGATACGATACTCTCAGATGATAAACTCAATAGGCTTATTCAAGCTTAGTTTTTTAGTAAACCCCTGTCTCTGTTGAAGTTGTTATATTTCAGCAGTTTTCTAATTTAGATTAAAGGTTGTCCTAGGACCTTATCGTGGTAATTTAGATACTTTCAATTCAATAGATGCTTCGTAGATTAGATTGTCAGATAGTGACATCTCTTGGTTCCACTCTGATTTTGACCATTGGGTTCACCTTTTGTATTAAAAACAATGATTTTATGAAAAAATCTATTTTAGTTTCATGTTTTATCTTAGATTTCAAATTTGTATTATTCCTGTCTATCGTGATTAGATGTTACTCACAGTTTCATGCTAGTTCAACAGTACGCTTAGGTCAGATATGGCTTGAAGTGGTAGTCTCGCCTAGGCCCTGGGCTGGGGCATGACATATTTAGAATTATGTTCAAAATGTATTCAATTAACACAATAATCACTTTAACTCAGTCAAATCATGCTTCAAAAGTCACAGATAATGTCAATCAATAACACAAATTAGCTCATAATTGGCTAAGTACCCAAACGAGCCACTCAATAATTGCATAGGTATATGCCACAGGAAGTTAAGAGATTGATATTGATGATTGGTTTTTCCTGAAGGCTTGTCCTATGATAGACTCCATGTTGTTTGAAAAGAAACCAAAGACAAGACCTAAGTATAATAGGTCGTACAAAGTAATCCGAAGGATACGGGACGTAATGTATGAACTTGAGATGTCTGATGTCCCACTTTCTAGAATAAGTATCTAATAAAGAAGTATCAATTGATATCTTGGATTGTTAATATAAGAAGCTCAATGATAAGGAAATAGATTTGGTAAGGTTATTGTGGACAAGAAATAATGTTAAGGAAGTAACAGTGGAAGCAGAGGAAGAAGTACTCGAAATTATTTGCGGCTTGAAGATAAGATTGAGTTACATTTTGATATTATATGAATATTGGTTGAAACTGTGCTCATGATTATATATCGATTGTTTGGTACTATATTTCCTCGTGAGGTGCCGCATTGAATCTTCTTGAGTTTTAGGTGTTAGATAGTTCAATTTATGAAGGAAACTTTGCCGAAATTTTTCTAGATCCCTAGAAAGGACTTAATATTCTAAATATAATTTTTTCATTCAAGGATGAATGATTCTAAGGGGGAAGGATGTAACACACCATATACTTTAAGATGACTAACTCGATAATATGATGGCATACGAGTCAAATTCTTTTTCCCCACTTTATGTTGTCCTGTGATGAGATGCCGGAAGAGTGAAAGTCCAAATGGGTAGTCCTACCCTGAAAATGGATATATAAAAGTGATAAAGGAATTAAACTAAAGTTTTAGGCAAAATGGATCTTGGTAACAAAAATTCTATTTCACGAGTTTTACTAGGGGAAGTATTTTAAGTAAGTTTCATATGTGGTCTAATTTGGGATGCACATATCTGCATATCTATAATGAGTTATATGTCCTACTACCTATCAAATTAAATGTATTTGAGTCTAGTTTCAAGAACATCAAACGACTCATCAATTTGATATCAGAGTGAAAAAATATAATTATTTTACTATGGACTGTCTGGGCAGAAGTGGGTCACAGGTTTGGGTCGGGTTTGGGTGCCTTCATAAGGAAAAACCCATCCCAAATATCATTCCTACTCCAACATAATTTCCAAAACTATAGTAGCTCATCCCCTCTACCTTCTTCCTTAGTTTTATGAAGTAAATCCTATGGAAATCTTAAGCAAATCTCAACCAATTTTCAATTAATCTTAGGTATAGATTATTAAAGCAATAAAGAACATTATAGCGGAGTTAATTTGTCGAATTTGGTTTGGATTTGGGATAAAAGAAGAAGGAATTCTAGAAACTTGATTTCACCATTGTTAAAGTTTCTCTAAGGTTGAGGTAAGTAATCCAACCTTCGTTGTCGTTCCTAGCTCATAGTTTATGTGCCTCATGGACAAGATTTTTATATTAAGTTGTGGCTGTTCTTTTTTGGTCATCTATAAAGGTTGAAGAACTGTATGTATGTATGTATTTAGGCTGAAGGTTGAAGAAGGTAGAGTTGTCGATTTGCTGAATTGAAATAGCGGGAAAGTGGTATGTAAGGCGCAAATTTTAATTGAATATTCACGAACTCCTTATCGACTTCAATCTTCAAATCAAATAAGTTACAAGTCTATTGTTGAATTTTTCTTAGAGATCTTCATTCTTAAGTATGTGATAGAACCTTTGTGATGATATCTATATTGTTTTATAGACGATCTTATAAATTCAAATGATAAAGGCAATTGCAAGTTGAATATGACTTAGTTGGTTGTTACGAATTTAGAAGACCCATAAGAGGGCATTGATGGTTAGATATTTACTATCATATATGAATGTCCTGAGCTCATTTCTTTTTCCAACTCCTTTTTTATCATATTGTATTATAAATGTTCTATTCTCGCCATAGTCTTGAAATTGTAGAGATCTACTTGTTGGAAACTAAGGTTGATGTTGGAGTATATTGGAAGGATTGTTATTGTTGATAAATTGTGTGATTTGGGATATAAAAATTGTTGACGAATTGTTAGGAAGACCTAGTGAAGAGGGCTATGATTATTAGTTGCTAAATGACTAATTTAGATCGATATAGCTATGATAATCTCAAATCCAAAGAGAACTTCTTAACTTGAATCCGATCACGCTAATATTTTGAGTTATACATTCTAAACTCTCGAGTCTAGTTACAAAGCTTCATATGAGGTACCTCCAAGTCTTTAAGCTAATTATCCACAAAGTTCCTAAGATGTAAAGTCAAAAGACCATGCTTATAGTTTAGATATCAAGTCACAGTCATTTCATGAGCTTCAAAGAGTTATATGTTCAGTAAGTCTTAAAATTTGATGCACTTTCATGGCATAGCCATATATATACACACACACACACACACTATCTGGTCCAAGTATCAGATTATACTATTCAGTCTAAGTATCAAAATACATTACATCCGATCTAGGTATCGGAACATACTATCTCCAGTCCACATATCGGTCAGAAGGCCCCTACATATGGGCAATACAGAATTTTATGCATTCATGCATATAGGATTACAGGTTGCAGAGTTACAGGTTGTCTCTTCCTTATCCTATCTTATTGAGTTGACTTTACTAATCCTATTGATTACTATTGTAACACCTCGTACCGTCGTACTAAGATGAGAGCTATTCTATGTATGTGGGTAAAACTAACCTAGAAAATTTTGGTGACTCATAAATATTTGGAGGATTAATTCATGAGCTATAACATGTTGAGTAAATTTGGAGTTGGTTAGAAATTGAAAGGATCAATTATTATGACTTTAGCCAAGAATGGATAAGAGTGCGGATTGTACTGATACCATAAATGAGATATGAGACTTAAGAGCTACTATTCCTACTCACGAATCCACATGTATAGCATGCATGGAAAGTATGGGTTGTATGTTGGTCGCATGTGATAAGGAAACATGTACAAAGAGAAGAATGAAGAATACGTAAAATTTGTGAACAAGGGTCAACTTTAAACAATCATAACTCTAAATCAACAAAGTATTTTTAAGTGTTCTATCCGTCAATTTAAAGCTCTATGAATCTAATTACCAACGTATCCAATCATTCATCAATCGGATTTTGGAGTAAAAAGTTATGGGCATTTGATTAAAGAACTGTCAAGGTAGGTGCTTTGAAAAGCGTGGAGCACTCGGAGCTAAAATTCATCAGGAAGGCGCTTTCAGAGGCGCATAGTACCTTGGGCTAAACTTTAGATGAACACAATTCATCAAGTAGGAACTTTGGGAGGCGCGGTGCACCCGAACCCAAAATTCAGAGGGACATGGAAGGCACAATAATAGGCACGACATGCCTGACCCTTTCCCAGCCTCACCTCTACTTGTATCTTATGTTGTTTGTTTGGAAATTATTTCAAATATTACCCTTGCGGTAGCCACACATCAAAAGTCTTTTCTAACCCTAAGTTTTCATAGTTTTGAAGAAGATTAAGCCCTCCAAACATCTTTGACCACAAATTCCTTTTGGGTAAAGATTCTTGAAGCTAAGAAGGACAACTTTTGGGTTCAAGACTTGGAATCTTTCACACTACTCCCTCCAAGGTAAGATAACTCTCCTAAAATCTTAAATGAAGTATTATTTCTACTGCTTAGGGAAGTTCTGAAGTCAGGACTCATGGGATGGTATTAGGAAACCATGAGTTCATATGCTAAACCAGGGGTAGGGTTTATGGGACTGTTTTAGGTATTGAGGATGGATGTGGTTGGATTTGTAATAGTTATGCATGTTGTTAATGGGATGTAAAAAGAGGTGGGTGCTAGCACACCTGATGAGTTGGTAATTTACCAACTCATTAGGCTTCTAAACATGAGCTTTTGTTTGGTTTTCAAGTCAATTAAGAAAGATTTATGCTTTTTTGGTTGAATATTTATAGGTATTCAATTTAAATAGACAAAGCAAAGAACTTGAATAAAAAGCATGGTTTGGGTTGAAAGAGGAGGACTGTCACAACCCGAGTCTACACGTTGGACGTGACATGGTACTTGTGCCAAAAGTGACCCCAAACTAACCCATGGCTTAACATCCCACTGGTAAACTAAAATAACATAGAGGAAGCTGGAATCATAACTGAATAAATTGATTTCTAAAATAACAAACGTCTGATAAAAATATTGAAACTTATGCAACTAATGCAAAAACAAGGTGAAAAATACCAAGTCTGAAAGCCAACTAAGAACTAACAAGTTGCTGGGACAAGCCACCAGCTAACTCTAAAATCTAAGAATAAGAAACTAAAATAGAACTAAGACCTCATCCTCGAAAAATAAGGACTCACCAAGAAAATGCTACTAAAATCACCTGAGGGGAACTACTGTCACTGTTGTGACTAAGAACCAGCACCTGTATCAAAATACGATACAACATGAAAATATGCATCAGTACTTTGAATGTACTGAATATGTGAGATGTAAGTAAAGTATGGATTAAACAACTGAACTGAAATAACATGAATGACCAACTAATAACTAATAAGTGTTGAGATATACTGTAACAGTGTATCTAAGCATAGACACTAGCTGACGGTCATAACATGTCCAAAATCTGAGAGATTGAACTAAAAACTGAGATTGAACTGTACTGACAAGTAGTATTGTACTATACTGTGGGAGAAACTATAACTGACATGTAACCATATGAGCTAAATGTGGAGCCTGATGTATACCCCCCATTGGAGAAGGCCCACTATACCTTGCCAGGGTATAGTAGCTGAATTGGGTGATCGTTGCCTGATGCCCATTTGGGCTAAAACCTACAGTGGCAATGTAGTTCTAGGAACCTTGGTGCTCTAAACCCCGGACAGCTCAGTGCTATGTCCTACTCCCACTATAAATCCTAACTGTGACTACTAAGCTGATAGCTTGAAACTGATGTCCTAGACTAAGTCAGGGATACCTATCTGGAAGTACCTTGAGAGTTTGAAGGACCTGATAACTGCAAACTAGTATTCTAAGACTGGCCAGAGCTGCTTTATCTGAAAGTGTTGTAACCATCTAAAGAACAACCTGATAATAGATACTACGGAATGTTACTGAACTCCTCAAGAACTGACTATAGTCAAACTGATCAGCAAACATTGCTGAGAGATACTGAAAATGGTACCTTTGGACTAAGAGTGAACTAACATTCAAACTGAATGATAATTCGCATGATAGTAACAACATGGTGATTGCAAAAAGTTACAAAGTCAAGAAACACTAGTATCAAGACAATTATGCAATAATCAATTCACTGTATTCAAAGAAACTAGGGCAAAAACCAATGTTTCATGGAAAGAATAACAACATGCTAAAAGAGTAATGAAGACTTTCAAGAATTCATAAGAACCATAATCTACAAGAAAAGCACATAATTTGACTGAAGGATAACCCTAGCTTGGGTCTTTAGGTGATTAGAATTGAACATGATTCTACAAGGGTTTCGGGGCGCAAAGGAAGGACAATTCCCTTGTTAAATTCACACATACCTGGAGTAGAAATCTTTGAGAAAATCTTGGAGTAATCTGAGATGAAGACTAAGTCCCTATTCTTGCTCTGTACGTCCTGCTTGAGCTTTCTTCGTACTAAATGGAGAGAATGAGAGGAATGAGTGAAAGCTATTGACTGACTCCCTAAATCCCTTTGAATATAAACACAAAATGACATAGTTTAGGATCTAGTAGCTTAGAAATTATGAAAATACCCTTACTAAAATGAAGGAATTTTGTACACTACCATTCCTGACGAGTGACATCACGACTCATGAGGTACTAGACGAGTCACGATGTCCAACCCATTTAGTCCACTGGAAACTCAAGCGTCCAACTCAGCCTCCTAGTCATGACCAACTTCATGAGTCGTGGAGTCACATCACAACTCATGACAGCCTTTCGTGGTCACCCCATGGACACGAGTCCTTGCAAACTTTCCCCACTTCACGAGTCACTAAATGACTTGTGAAGTCTCCTCACAGGTCACTGGATGACTCGTCCTGTGACCTGGGCAACATTTTCCTGTTTTCTCTTCTTGAACCCTCGGGTCTGATCCTAGGGACTTTCTGGTTATTACAATATCTCCCCCTTGGGAACATTCGTCCTCAAATGTGGATAAACATAGTGAAAAGATGGGGAAAATAACTGAAATCCAAAATATTGAACATATGAAGCCAAAAACTGACAGAGTGACTAACTCTGGACTGATATACATGACTGACATGAAAGAAACTGAATGACATGAACCAGACATGAAGTTAATAGAGCACTAAGGAGGAAACTAATACCTTATGTAGGAACTGAGCCGGAAGGGAAAAGATGTAGGTATTTAGCCATCATATCTTCTTTGGCTTCCCACATAGCTCTCTCAACATGCTGATTCCTCCATAAAACCTTTACTGAAGCTACCTATTTGTTTCTTAACTTTCGAAACTAACGATCAAGGATCTCAACTAGTACCTCTTCATACGAGAGGTTGTCCTTTACATCAACACTCTTTAGAGGCACTATTGAGGTTGGATCACCAATGCATTTCTTTAGCAATGACACACGGAAGACTGGATGCACCGATGCTAATTCTACAAGTAACTCTAACTCATAGGCCATATTGCCAATACATCTTAGGATTTTGTAAGGTCCCGCATATATCAGACTGGGTTTTCCTTTCCTTCCAAACCTCATAACCCCTTTCAAAGGTGAAATGTTCAGATAAACCCAATCATCAACAGCAAACTCTAGCTCTCTTCTCCTCACATCCGCAAACGATTTCTGTCGGCCCTGTGCTATTTTCAACCTTTCTCTAATAACTGAACCTTCAGCATATCCTCATGAACTGAGTATGGTATTATCATGGTAGCTTATCCAACTTCAAACCATCCTGTAGGAGTTCTACACCTCCTGTTCGGTCGTTTGTTGGGTAAAAAACTACACGCAAGTGCACTTGGTCGAACAAGTAGTAAAGTGGATTAAGTAAGCCAAGTATCGATCCCACATGGACTGGGATGAAGTGCAATCTGCTCGAGTGTACTATATTTCAATTCTAAAAATGCAGACAACAGTGTAACCAAGAGTTTGATATTTTGATTTCTAATAACTATGCTAAGTCTAAAACAATTATCAAATGTGAGTCTGAACTATGAATGTGAGCATGCTGAGGTTAGACGAACATGTAATGAAATTAATTGTCGATATAATTTGGTTAGCCTTTTCCTCCGGTTGCTAGTCAAGAATTATTGCCAAGGGATTAAAACTCTCGTATTTAACCCCACTTAAGAATCATGAACCATCCACCTACATTTCTATGATTAAATGCAATTCATGTTCTAGCCATACAAAATCGATTCCTAAATTGACTAATACGACTTTCAGGTATATTTCTATCCTGAAGGTAAATCAATTCTCAATTTTTCCAAACTAAGAAAGGATCATATCCTATTAATTCACAACTTTCCAATTTCTTGCTCTTTCGAGTGAAACCGGACTTTTTAGATATACATTAATGTAGGCCACACATTAATGCAGTAAGAACAAGAATCAATAGAACAACCATGGAAGGAAAGATGAAAAACCAAAGAATGAATAATCACATTTCATTACAAGTGTTCTTAACCTCAGCAAAAAGAGGAATTAGTCACTCATTTGTGGATTAAACATCATTAAATGAGTGTTAAACATACAAGCAATTGAATTCAAGGAGAAGGAAAGAGAGAAAAACCCTGATAATTTCGTCCCCTCAACTGCCTGTAACCCACGTTCTTGCTCCACCAAGTCAGAATATTGAAAAATGAACCTAAGTGTTCTATTTATACTGGTGGGAATTTTTCCCGGAATAACAAGCAACGTGTCACGGAGTGCATCGCAGAGCACTGCCTCCGTGACACGCCACCGACGTGGACCCTCACTGGAAATTGGGGGTCTAGGGAATCAGGCCCAACGTGGCACGGTGTGCAACGCGGAGCCAGGCCACCGTGCCATGGACCCATCACGAACCCTCACTAGAAATAGGCTAAAAATTCCCTCTCCAGACAGAAGGCCTCCGCGATGGAAGCGTGACACGGCTCCATCGCGGAGCCCCTTTATTTTGTGCTTTCCAATGCCTTGTCCCTTGCTCACATCCGAGTCCAACCCCGATATCTTCCAACATGCATTTTAGCTTCCCGAAATTACATTTTTCCTGCAAAACAATGCTAATCATGTTGGTTAGTATAAATTCACATTTTATTACCAATTACATGAGAATGTATAAACATTGATAGATAAACAAGGCTAAAATGACACCTTTGAGTATCACTTGGGCATATAAATTTGCCCAAGATCACTTACCCCACACTTAAATCCTTGTTCGTCCTCGAACAACAATCTTACACCTTATGCAATTTACATCCCACCCTCGCTACTTTGGTTTGACAATTTAGGTTACGGTCATACCGATTATTCAATACCGCAAATCATCAAGAAACATGCATGGTCCTATCAATGCAATGACCTTCAATACATCAAGACCTCCTAGACTTAAGAATCGACTCTCGATATTGGCAAACTCATGCAAATCAGCTGATGAAGACATCTGACACGAAAATTAATCTCTCATCAAGCATGTGCCCTCACAACACAAGAGAATTTTCCCCTTTTTGATCATATGAACTCACAAAATTTCAAGCAGGGGCATATACACACAATTTCGCTCTCTCTCCCAAAAGAATTCACATGCATCATGTCATGACTCATAAGCTTGCCTTTAGTGTACTACTCCACTAATATAAAGAAGTGTGATGTAAGATCACGTAGGACTTTAACGGGTTGTAATGGAAGCTACGGAACTAGTAAATATTGGGCTCGCCCATAATAGCCACTAGCATCCTTAAGCGCCTTTTCAACACATCCCATCAAACTCATGGACATTGTTTCTTTCTTCATCCTCCCATTCTTGAAGTTTTTATTTAGTTTGGCCCATCTTATTAAGCACACTTGACACCACAACAAAGATTATTCATACACCTTCATTATAGTTTATTTATAACAAGTGCACCTTCAACCTTTTCTTTTCTTCCATCACTCTGCTTTTCTTTTCTTTTCACCATTCTCACTCTTTGACACTTTGGGAAAATGATTTTCTCTTCTTAAGCGCTTAAGAGTTTTGGATCGACTTTACGGCTAATGAAAAGAAGGGATTAAGCTCGGTTTACACTTTTTGACAAAAGAAAAAAAAATAATAGGCTAAAGGCTCAACGGGCTGACTAGAGTACACAATCAAGGTGGGTATGATAATGAAAAATAGAAACTTTCGGTTAAAAACAAAGAAATGCCTACATCCTTTCCTACAATACACCTCCTTCATTTTGTTTTGTACACACACCAGGCAAGTTCTAGACACTTCACAATAGCATGGAATAAAACAAAACCTCACTTCACACTTATTGCACATGCTCAATTCAAGATGTATTCACAGACTCTTCAATCAGCTAATTACAGGAATTCAAACATTAAGCCTCAATCACACTGAATCGAACTCTATGGCCTAGGTATCTCAACATATTTACAAAGTTGCATGCTTTCATATGAATCACCTTTGCATTTCAAATATCACGTACAACACGCAACCATAATTCCGCAACCATAAAGTAACTACAGGTTTTGGGATGCAACCCACAAAAGAAAAACAACTGAAAAATAATTGAAAAATCTACTCCTAACGACTACATTTCCCTTAAGACGGTCGTCATCCATCCATCATAGGGAACGGTCATTAACTAGGACTTCGGTTCAATGGGACCATTCTCGGTAAAAGAACCAAAAACAAACGTCGAGAAACCCAAGAATTGAAAAAAATTTAAAAAATATCGATCATTTCGATTTTATAAATATAGATCAATTCGATAAACAACATATGTACAAACTCAGCTAGCAACATTCAGCAACACACAACAGTTTCACATATATTTACAATACAGAATAACAACTTACAATCACAAATCATAGGGTCAGAAAATTTTCACAGACACAACAACAGATTAGGACATACATAACAGCACAACCAGCACCTAACTACTCCCACCCCACACTTATCTTGAACACTATCCCCAGTGTTTGCAAAAAATTAAAATAGCACAAAAATTGGGTGGTGGAACTCCCTGTTCAATCAAAGTACTCCACTTCTTCATCAGGTGTTGCTACTTCATCTCCCATGTCTGAATCACCCCCGTCGTCATCATCGGACTCCACATCGGAGTCCTCCCGACGTGTCTCCTTGTCCGTGGGGACATCATCATCTGTGGGCTCTACAAATGCTAGCCCCACTCGGCATAGAGCCCTGGCGTTTTCACCAAAAGAGTAGTCCAGCTCGAGCTGCCATAGCTCCTCCTCTATTGCCGGCCTCCCGCCTATCCTCACCTGGAGCATCTGCATCCCATACATGCGATCCATGTACTGATCATCACGAGCATGTCGCTCGCCTAGTGTAAGCACTGGCCCGTGGGTGGTGTCGGGTGCCTTAGTTTTAGTGACATCTAAGTCCCGCCGCTCCATCTGCGAGATATAATCAAGGGCCTCTTCCTCAACATCTAGGCCCCTCAAGAATGTGGTGAGTAGCCCACCAAATCCGTATATGTGCCCCTGATGAAACCGGGCTCACTTCATGGCGGAGATAATCACCGCCCCCACGTTGATCTCCATCCCTTTCATCAGGGCGTACACCAGGCATACACGATCCCGGGTTACATCCGTCATATGTACCCCCGGGATTAGGCAGGAACAGATGATCTTTAGCCATATTCTGGCTTCCCTGTTCATCTGTGAATAGGGAAAAGTTTGATGGTAGCCCCTCTCCTTGTGTCTGCTCCATCTAGTTGTCGATCGGGTCCCACACAAGGTGTGTCTGATGTCCGCATACGGTGGAGTGATGTTCAGCTGTCGAAGCACGTGGGCGTCTGTGTCCCGCGCCCCTATGATAGCATTGAGGTGGTGGGGCTCCAAGGTTACCATTTGCCCTCTGATTTTGATGGTGTGACTTCTGATAGTCGGGTTCCAGTTGGCATAGAATTCCCGAATCAGGTGCAAGTTGCATTCCTTGGGCTCTTCAAAGATGAAATTGAGCCGAGCTGCCTTGATCCGGTGTACAATCCTAGGGAACTCTTGTGCCAATGGTTCCCGTGCTATGTGTTCCTCGGGGAAGTACTTGCTCTCCTTGTGCTTGGCATACCACTTCTTCCCCTCTTCTGTAACCCACCTGGTTCCGTATTGGCGGCGTTGGCTGCGTGGAACCGCTGGTGCTGCTGGGACTGCTGTGCCCAGTCTGATTCGCTTTCTTCCGGCGCCAGATGTTGATGCACCTTTCCCTTTTTCTTGCCTGCTTGCCATTTTACCTGTCAACCCAAGTAGACAAGATCAATGTTAAGCTAATGAATATTAACTTCGACTAAGGTAGGGTTAAGATAGGCTACCCCACACTTAGTCCTTAGCCAAAATTACAACATTCCGGCAAGATCATACTTATTTACACAAACAAACAACCAACTATACAACCATGCTTAGTGCATAAGAAGAATTCGATGGTATATATTCTATGTACTACCCAGACTTCATACAGCTAACCACAATCATTACCCTCGATAACATTTGATCTTATCACACTTAGCAAGGAAAAACAAAGAAATGAAAACAACAAGAATTTATCTACACGAACCTATACAATTCCCCCAATTCTTGCAAATTTCAATATTCCCCTAACCCGAGAATCCGTCGGTCTTTTAACATTATAACAATTAGCACATCGATTCATCTCACTCAACATGTACAACCCGGCATGAATTTCACAAGTTCACTACATTTTTCCACATCAAATTCAAAAACAAGCCCTAGATATGATTGTACCAACAAAATTCGATTAAATTATGCAATTAACGAGTTCAAGCAATCACAATGATACTCCGAACATCCATCAACACTAATTCAATTGAATTCATGCTTACTTTCTACTTAGGGCAAACTTAGCTCACATCACATGCTCAATATCGAAGAAAATCGATAAGAAATGAAATGGAATCGAAGAACATACCTTGAAATTGAAGAATTGAAGAAAACTCAATGAATTTCTTGGCCTATTCCGTGTCACGTTCAAGGGGGAGGGGTTTTAGGGAGTTTGGTCGCGGAGTGTATGAGAAATAAAGAAAATTTGAGGGGGATTCGGGGTTTAAAAGTGGAAAAATCGCGCGGGTCACTCGGTGACCCGGTGTGACCCATCGCGATATACACAGCAACGTGTCACGGAGTGCATCGCGGAGTACTGCCTCCGTGACACGGAGCTGTCGCGAGGGTGTTCTGGAATTTTTAAAATTCCGGATTTATACCTCAACGTGTCACGGAGGGTAACGTGGAGGCCCTCCTCCGTGACACGGAGCCATTGCCTTAGCTCACTGTTTTGCCACTTTTTCTTAATTTTCATACCTCGAATTTCCCTTTGCGATTCCTTGTATATTTTCCTCCGTTCGACCTGAAATTCATTCTACTACAAGAAAATGGTTAGAATTATAGGTTTCACTCAAAATAAAAATAAAAAAAATTAAAAACTAAAAATTTTGTTGTTAATCAAGAAAAAAAGAAAAAGAAAAATCTATTCACAATTTCCAAAGAAAAATTTTCATGGGTTGCCTCCCGTGCAGCGCCTGGTTTACCGTCGCAGCTCAACGTCATTCAGCTCAGTTGTCCTCTAGGGTGATGGACATTTTTTCTCGAAAACCGTCCTCCCCCCAGTAGTGCTTACACCGTTCTGGTGGTTTTCCCAATAACTCTCGTGAATCCTTAATCTGCTCATCATGCACTTGATCAATCACATTGATCACCAAGAGTTCTTCGTATACAGTCGGGAGCTTGGGTGCCTTGTACACATCGAATACTTCCACCTTGTCTTGTGCTCATATTGTTAGCTGCCCCGCAGCTACATCAATCAGCGCTTTCCCAGTCGCCAAGAAAGGACGTCCCAAAATAAATGGGACTTCCGCGTCTGGTTCAAAATCCAGCACGAGGAAATCTACCGGGAAGATCAGGGAGCCAACTTGCACCAGAACGTCCTCCACAATGCCATCAGGTCTGGCTAAGGACCGATCTGCCAATTGCAAGATGACTGTTGTGGGTCTAGGACTCCCTAGACCCAGCTTTTTGAATACCGATGACGGCATCAAATTAATGCTTGCTCCCAAATCACACAATCCACGAGCTCGGATACTCTGCCCAATAGTAATCTGTATAGTAAAGCTCCCAGGGTCTTTGAGCTTTGTGGGCAGTCGATTTTGTATCCGAGAAGTGCACTCCTCCGTGAGAGCCACCGTAGCATACTCAGTCAACCGACTTTTGTTTGCCACAATGTCCTTTATATACTTGGCATATTTTGGCACTCCCTACAAAACATCAACAAGAGGTAAGTTAATATGTACCTATTTCAGCACCTCTATGAATTTCTTGAAACACGCCTCCTCCTTGTGTTTATTTAATCGTTGAGGGAATGGGGGTGGTGGTCTTTCTGATTCCGCTTCCTTAGTCTTCCCCCTCTCATCACTTTGCTCCCTCTCGACTTCTGCTGCTCCCGATTGTTGAGGTGGTCTTTCTGGTTCCACCTCTTTCAGCTGCAAACCACTCCTTGTGGTCACCGCATTCACCTTCTTGGGGTTGGGATCTGTGTTGCTCGGAAGTCCTCCTCTAGGTCTGGTATTTTGGGCTCCAACAAATTGCCCAAATTGATATTCAAGTGCCTTGGTAGCTAACTGGTTGTTTTTCACCTCGGCTGCCAATTTCACATAGTCAACCTGCAATTGAGCTCGATTAGCTATCATAGTCTTGAACATCTCCTCAATGCTGGGTGATGGTGGTGGAGGAGGTGCATTGTTGTTTCTGAATTATCCTTGATAATTCTGCTGCCCTCCTTGGTTCCTTTGCACACCCTGACTCGAACTCTGCCCCTGATGGTTATTGCTACCCCAGGAGAAATTGGGGTGATTCCTCCAATTGGAATTGTAGCTGTTGCCATACTATTGGTGGTTGTTCCTTTGTACATTTCCCACAAAGTTCACCGAGTCATGATTTACTCCACAACACTCAGCTGAGTGCTCACTGCTTCCGCACACTTCACACCAAATCTGCTGCACTACATTAACTGGGGCTTGAGGTTGGTTCATTGTCATGTTACTGAAGTGGGTGTTGAGTTGATTTTGTAAAGCAGCTATCTGTGCAGCAATAGCTATAAACCCATCCACTTCTAGAACTCCTACTGCTTTCGTTGTCCCTCCTCTTGACGAATCAGCATTCCATTCCGAATTGCCCTGCGAAATACGGTTCAACAAGGTATACAGCTCCTCATAAGTTTTTTCCAGCGCTTGTCCCCCAGCTGCTGAATCTAGCAATATTTTTGTATGGGGTTCCAAACCCTCTATAAAAGTGTGCACCAACACATCATTGGACTGATGATGATGAGGACAATCCCGCAACATGGACTTGAATCTCTCCCAAGCCTGATATAGATTCTCTCCCTCTCTCTGTTTGAAACTTAGAATATGATTTCTAAGTCTTGCTGTTTTACCAGAGGGAAAAAATCGTATCAAGAACTTCCTTGCAAGATCATCCCACGTAGAAATATAATTAGGTGGCTCAGCTTTCAACCACTTCTTGGCTTCTCCCAATAGTGAAAATGGGAACAATGTAAGCCGGACGTAATCTGATGACACTCCAGCAGGGATATAAGTGTCACTTATCTCCAAAATATTTTGGAGATGCTACTGTGGATCTTCATGAGGGAGACCTGTAAACTGCCCGCTCGTGTGCAGCAATTGCACCATGTTCTGCTTAAGTTCGAACCTCCCTCCTGTCTCAGGTTTGCGGATGCTAGATGTGACATTATTAGCATGTGGGATTGCCACCTCGCGAACCGGCTGAGCTGCTACTTCTTCGGGCACTAACATTGCCCGTACTACCGGTGGATTTTGTTGTTGCTCCATGATTGTCTGTCTGAGCAACTACAGCTTTCATTCTAGAGCTTCTCTCCACTGACGATGAAATAATCTTTCTGGCTCCAAATACGAGTCCACCAGCTCCTTGTCTCTTGCCAGTGTTCAACAGAGATTAAATCTGCAAAATACAGGCTAAGACCAAGTTGTCAACACTAAGAAAATGAAAATATAGTAGATTAACACTTAAGACAAATTCACCAATTGCAAATCCCCGGCAACGGCGCCAAAAACTTGTTCGGTCATTTGTTGGGTATAAAACTACACGCAAGTGCACGTGGTCGAACAAGTAGTAAAGTGGCTTAAGTAAGCCAAGTATCGATCCCACAGGGACTGGGAAGAAGTGCAATCTGCTCAAGTGTACTATATTTCAATTCTAAAAATGCAGACAACAGTGTAACCAAGAGTTTGATATTTTGATTTCTAATATCTATGCTAAGTCTAAAACAATTATCAAATGTGAGTCTGAACTATGAATGTGAGCATGCTGAGGTTAAACGAACATGTAATGAAATTAATTGTCGATATAATTTGGTTAGCCTTTTCCTCCGGTTGTTAGTCAAGAATTATTGCCAAGGGATTAAAACTTCCGTATTTAACCCCACTTAAGAATCATGAACCATCCACCTACATTTATGTGATTAAATGCAATTCATGTTCTAGCCATACAAAACCGATTCCTAAATTGACTAATACGACTTTCAGGTATATTTCTATCCTGAAGGTAAATCAATTCTCAATTTTCCCAAACTAAGAAAGGATCATATCCTATTAATTCACAACTTTCCAATTTCTTGCTCTTTCGAGTGAAACCGGACTTTTTAGATATACATTAATGTAGGCCACACATTAATGCAGTAAGAACAAGAATCAATAGAACAACCATGGAAGGAAAGATGAAAAACCAAAGAATGAATAATCACATTTCATTACAAGTGTTCTTAACCTCAGCAAAAAGAGGAATTAGTCACTCATTTGTGGATTAAACATCATTAAATGAGTGTTAAACATACAAGCAATTGAATTCAAGGAGAAGGAAAGAGAGAAAAACCCTGATAATTTCGTCCCCTCAACTGCCTGTAACCCACGTTCTTGCTCCACCAAGTCAGAATATTGAAAAATGAACCTAAGTGTTCTATTTATACTGGTGGGAATTTTTCCCGGAATAACAAGCAACGTGTCACGGAGTGCATCGCAGAGCACTGCCTCCGTGACACGCCACCGACGCGGACCCTCACTGGAAATTGGGGGTCCAGGGAATAAGGCCCAACGTGGCACGGTGTGCAACGCGGAGCCAGGCCACCGTGCCATGGACCCATCGCGAACCCTCACTAGAAATAGGCTAAAAATTCCCTCTCCAGGAAGAAGGCCTCCGCGATGGCAGCGTGACACAGCTCCATCGCGGAGCCCCTTTGTTTTGTGCTTTCCAATGCCTTGTCCCTTGCTCACATCCGAGTCCAACCCCGATATCTTCCAACATGCATTTTAGCTTCCCGAAATTACATTTTTCCTGCAAAACAATGCTAATCATGTTGGTTAGTATAAATTCACATTTTATTACCAATTACATGAGAATGTATAAACATTGATAGATAAACAAGGCTAAAATGACACCTTTGAGTATCACTTGGGCATATAAATTTGCCCAAGATCACTTCCTACCATATAGTGCCAAAAACGGGGCCATCTAAATGTTGGAGTGGTAGCTATTGTTGTATGCGAACTCGATGAGAGGTAGGTGATCATCCCATCTACCCTTGAAGTCAATCACACAAGCTCTCAACATGTCTTCGAAGTTTTGAATAGTTCACTCAGCTTGTCCATCCATCTGTGGGTGAAAAGCTCTACTAAGCTTGACCTGAGTGCCAAGTCCTTTCTGAAATGACTTCTAGAAGTGCAAGGTGATCTGGGTACCCCTATCTGAAATAATGGACAAGGGGACTCTATGAAATATGACCAACTCCCTAATGTATAGTCTAGCATAGTCCTCAGCTGAGTCTGTAGTCTTTACCAATAGCAAATGTACTAACTTAGTCATCCAGTCTACAACCACCCAAATTGAATCATGTTGTCGGCACATACGAGGTAAACCTGTAATGAAGTCCATGTTCAACTCTTCCCACTTCCACTTGGATATGCTGATATCTTGAGCCATACCCCTAGGTCTCTGATGTTCAACCTTAACCTACTCACAGTTAGGACAGTTAGGACAATTAGCTATAAATTCTGCAATTTCCCTCTTCATGTCGTTCCACCAATAGATTTCCCGTAGATCACGGTACATCTTAGTGGCACCTAGGTGAATAGAATATCTGGAGCTGTGTGCTTTTTCAAGTATACATTGTCTCAAGTCATCTACATCTGGAACACATAGTCTGCCCTAGTAACAAAGCACACCATCTCCCCCTTTGGAGAAAGCCTCCACTTCTTTTCTTAGAACCACTTCTTTCAATTTGAGTAGGATGAGGTCTTCATCCTTCTTCGACTTAACCTCTACCACCAGTGAGGATTCGGGCCCACTCTAGATTATAACTCCACCCTTGGCTAAATCAACTTACTAAACTCCCAATTAAGCTAACCTGTTGATATCTTTTGCCAGCTCCTTTCTGTCCTCTTCAACATGAGTAATGCTTCCCATAGATATCCTACTTAGGGCATCAGCCACCACATTGGCCTTTCCTGGGTGGTATAGCACACTCATGTCATAGTCTTTTAATAACTCCAGCCACCTTCTCTAACTTAGGTTCAAATCCTTCTGACTGAACATATACTGAAGGCTCTTATGGTTAGTGAAAACATCCACGTGAAACCTATAAAGGTAATGCCTCCATATTTTCAAAGCAAATTCCACTGCCGCCAATTCAAGATCATGAGTCAGATAGTTCTTCTCATGAACCTTGAGCTATCTGGAGGCATAATCTATTACCTTACCTTGCTGCATCAGAACGCAACCAAAGGCCAACTTGGGAAGCATCACAATAAACTATACACCCATTTGTTCCATCTGGCGAGGTCAAGATTGGAGCTCTAGTGACTCGAGTCTTCAACTCTTGGAAACTCTTCTCACATGAATCTGACCACTAAAACATCAACTTTTTCTAAGTCAGTTAGTTAGAAGGGATGCAATGGAAGAAAACCCCTCTACAAACCATCGGTAATAACCGAATAAACCCAGGAAACTCCTGATATTTGTTGGAGAAATGGGTCTTGGACAATATTTTGTGGCTGCTATCTTTTGAGGATCTACTTCAATACCCTCTCCTGAGACCACAGGACTAAGGAAGGCTACTGACTTCAACTAGAATTCACACTTATTGAATTTAGTGAACAACTGGTGGTCTCTAAGAGTCTGCAACACTATCCTCAAGTTATTAGCATGATCCTCCTCATTTTTGGAGTATACCAAGATGTCATCTATGAACACAATGATGAACATGTCCAGGTATGGCTTGAATACCCTGTTCATCAGGTCCATAAAAGCTGCAGGAGCATTGGTCAGTCCAAAAGACATAACCACAAATTCATAATAACTATACCAAGTTCTAAAGGATATTTTCAGCATGTCATATTCTTTGACCCTAAGCTGATAATATCCCAATCTAAGATCTACTTTGGAGAAACAAGTAGCTCCCTAAAGCTGATCGAACAAGTCGTCAATCCTGGGTAAAGGATACCTGTTCATGACTATGACTCTGTTCAGCTGACGGTAGTCGATGCACATTATGTGGGTACCTTCTTTCTTTTGCATTAACAACACTGGAGAACCCCATTGAGAGATGTTGGGTGTAACACCCCAAAAAGTTTCCTAGGTCAGACCGGAGGCTTAAAACAGAAAGCAGCAGGAAAACTATACAAGAACCAATCAAAGAACCTCAGTACGGTACATTGTAGCTTCCAATGCATCGTTGGAAGTACTCATTGTTTCATCACCAGAGAGCAGTCAAAACTTTTCCCAGAACCCACGAGGGGATTGTACAAACCATGGCTTGATTGAACCGGTCGTTATTTGTGGTCGTTGAAGAAGATGAAGAGAATTTCAAAGGAAGAATGGGGGAAACCAATGGATGAACCAATGGTCTGTTTTTTGTTACCACAACCCATTGGATGGGTCGTTGGTTCTACTAGTTTGTTGAAAATCTCGGGCTAAGTTCAGAACTGTTCTAGGTATATGGATAGAACCGAGCTGGTGAATTTATTGAAGAAAGGTGTTAAGATCAATTCCTAAGTATAATAAGTTCATTACATTCAAATTATGGACATAAAGAATCTTTAGCACAAAGTTGAGTTGAGAGCCCTTTTACCGATTGACTGTTCATATAAGTTCTCACAAGGGTCAACTTCAAATGACCATATATTTTATTTTACAAAATTTTTTTGGATTAGTTAGCTCCTCAAATTGAAGCACTTGAGTTTTTCTTTCCAACAAATCCGACCTTGCATCAATCGTAGTTCGGAGTAAAAAGTTATGAGCAGTTTAGTGCAGCAGCAGCAGGTAACAACGGACCTCAGAACGGGCCGTTGTAACAACCAACAACCCGTCTTGTAGGTGATTGGAACTGCCAGTTCCAGGTCTTTTTCGGATGTTTGGAGGTATTTTGGTAAACTCCCATGCTTCTAACTCCTAAATGACGTCGTTTTGGGCTTCCTTAAGGTCAGATTAAAGGGATTAGCCTAATCTAAATCCTCATCCTCTTTAAACATCCACAGATTGATGTTTCTCTCAAGAAGAAGTTAGGGCTCATCACCTCCAATTTCTCAATTCCTCTTGGATCTTCAAAACAAGTTAAGGGATCATCAGCCCAGGTATGTAAGGCTATTAATGGGTGATTTCTTCCACACCTATGCCCATCCTCTATGATTTTTACGAAAATTTATTAAAAACTCATGGGGTTTTAGAGATGATTTTTATAAAAGTTTAATGATTTGATAATGGATTTTGTGAATTTAGAATCTCATCATAATCTATGGATGTTGATTAGTTTTTATTATTTAAATCGTGTATAATTGTTGATTTTGAGTTTCATAAAATTAAGCCTAATTATGCATGACCCATGATGAATCGATTTATGATATTCTCTTCAAATGATGATACATATGGACCTAGCATGATTTACTATTTGAATTATGGATTTATGATATTATCCACCATGGTTTTATGAATTTCAAGCTATATGCATGATTTTCATGTATGAACCTTTTGAATCATGAATTATGTTCTGGCTGACTCACGAGCCTCGTTTCATGGCTATCTCACGTATGCACAAGTATGTTTATGATTATCATGATTTAACTAGCCCATTAATTCATGCATTTTATACTATGAGCACTATATATGTTTTGGGAGTAGTATCGAACACCAAGTAGGTTCGGGGCCTAAGTTCTGCGCCGTACCTCATAAACTATGTGCCACCGTAGGTATGTTGGGACTTCCTATGGGACTTTCCCCAACCCAAATGACCCTTTCATGGTTATATCACACTTTCATGGTCCTACCCTTGGTTAGGTATGGACACCCTCCCGACTAGGGTTACAATTCGGGCTTCATGTGTGCTCATATAGGGTATGTTGGTTAAGAGAATCTCCCACTAATTCTCATGATTTACGCATTATGTATATTGGCTCAAGTAAAGTTCAATAAAGCTTTTCTCTTATGATTACGATTACAATTGTATTACTAATGTTTTGAAAACCTTGAGCCTTATGTTATATTATGATATTTATATTATGAGCATGTTGTCCTACTATTATGTTCATTTATGAGTTTTAAATATTTTAAATGTCCATTTTACTTACCTTGCATACTCGGTACATTCCACGTACTGACCGCATACTTTCTATGTTGTATCGTTTCATGATACAGGACCCGATTCTCAGGCTCATCTCCATCATTAGTCCATCTCAAAGTTAGCTACCAGCTTTGTTGGTGAGTCCTCATGTTCCAAGGGTCATATGTCTAGACATTTTCTGGGTTAGTTGGGGATGTTGTCCCATCAACCCATCTTACATGATTGAGGCTTTCAGACCGTATGTACTACTCAACTGATATGTATGACTAGTACTTCCTGATTTTTATGCTATACTATGTTACGTTTATGTTTCCACTATGTCGCATGTTTAGTATTCTGCTTTAAGTGAAACAAAGTTAGATGAATGTTCATGCCATGGGTCGACTTGGAGTCTCTCAGGGCTCCTTGTCCCGTGTTATGATCTCGGTCTACGTTTTAGTTGTAAAAAACTTAGTATCAGAGCAATAAGTTTGAAGTGTCCTATGGTGTCTTAAAGCCGCATTAAGTACAGTCTTTTTCATGGGTGTGAAGCGCCCCACACTTATGAAGAAGAGGCTACGAGACGTTTAGGAAATGTTCCATTCTTTCATGATCTATGTTGTGCAATGAAATATCTTTTTATCCTTCTAACTCATGTATTCACACTCAAAAGAATGACGCTAGCCAGTGGAATAAGAGGCGCTCTCGAGTCATTTCTGCCTACAGGAGTTAAGAAGAGCTAAGGCAGAAGAATTTGTGAACTTGAAGTGAGGAACCAAAAGAGTGGGGGAGTACCGCTGGAGAAGTATAAAGCCTTCCGTGATAGCCTTAGAGGCAAATGGGAAGCCAAGAGATAGTGATTTCTGCCTAGCCTTAAGAAGGGGACTAATCCTCAGAATGATGACCTCTAAACTAAGGGGGAGATTATAAGGTGAAGGACCAGGTCATGCCTTGAGTTCAAGTGTGAAGGTCCAGGATTAGTAACTATGGGGTATCGATCCACGCTTGTTCAAGTGTCCTTCCCAACTTCATTCTATGTGATACTCTATTCATGTCGTATGTTGACATGTTATGCCCATGTCTAAGTTCCAAGTACCCCTTACGTGTATTCGTACTCAGATTCATAGAATGAGAAGTAACTACTTTATATGGTGATTCCACTCTTCTTCCATGATTCTATAAATCTCAGCTTCATGACATGTCCCTTTTTATGTATGTAAACTCATGTCTCTCAGCATGCTCAGCTCTATAGACTCATTCCTTAAGATTTGCCTTATCAGCTCATAAGATCATGTTATATCAAGTATATGCCCTACTTAGGTTTCTTGAATGATTCATGCTCATAATTTCCTTACTCTAAGCCCTATGAATATTCCCCCATGATGGAAATGATGGTTAAAATGTGTACATTCAAGATAACTCCCTATCCCTGCCATAAGTGTCAGGTATGTAGAACTTCAGGAAGCACAATTATCAGTCAAGCCTTGAAGTGTAACAACCCACATGGTCATTTTGTGACTTTTGGCCTATTTCCCTACATTGAACCTTTACAATCTTTATTTTGCTATTTATGACTTGCGTAGATGGAAGACACAATTTCCAAGATGATCCAATGAAGATTGGATAAGATTTTCGGTTTTTGAAAGGTTTGAAGTTTGAGAGGTTTGACCAAAGTCAACATTTCAGGTTAACAAATTTGGGTTCTAAAAGTTCTGTTAGCTTTGGATGGTGAATTATGACTTAGTTGGATAGTTTTCATGTATCCCGAGGTGTTCAGAAGTGAATTGAACCTTGGTTGGATTGATGAGCTTTAAGGAAGCTAAGTTTGACCATGGTCAACTTTTGAGCAAAACGACCTCATATAAGTGATTTGATGATTTCAACAGGTCCAAAATATGTTTTATGATTGAATTGCATGTTTGGTTTGTGTCCTGAGGATTTCGGATGAGTTTCATGTGGATTTGAACGTTTTGTGTACTTAGCATAATTTTAAGCATATAATGTGACAACTCAGAGGTTCATTTTTAGTTTTTCAGATCAAAAAATTATTCCGAAGGTTTTCAAAATTCTAAGCATGAATTATAGGAGTCATCTTAAAAGTTTGGTGCAATTTCGATAAGTCAAGATTTGGTTTTATTACAAAAGATGAAATAATTCTTGAGCAAGGAAAAATGATGTCTGACTGGACAAACGAGCACCAAATGAAGTTTCGATTGAACGAGTGGATCCTTATTATTATTTGGGAACTATACGAAAAAGAATCATCGCATTTTGAGTTTGTGTAATGAAGTTATGGCCATTTTGGTAAAAATTAAAGTTGCTGGTACAGCCCTATATAAATACCTAACAGTGTATTTTTGCACAGACTGTGTTTATTTTGTATTTTGAGTATATTTGGAGTTCTAGAGCTCGGAATTGAGTGATTTTTGAGGAATTCTTAACTATTTAACAAGGGGTAAGTATCTAAACATTGATTTGGTATTTCTCTATTATTTCGTCAATTGGTTTTCATTTGCATTCGGGAATTTATTGGAGGAAAATTGAGGATTTTGGGTCTAGAGTTAAGAGACTGTATTTTGATGAATTTAAAGTCGATTTGACCTCCATTTTGGATGAAATTTCATATTTGAGTTCTTTACATTATGGGTAACACGATTTTCAAATAAGATTTCAGTTTTGCCCTAGTAGGCTCGGGGTTGACTTTTGGATTGACTTCTTGGGTCGGAATAGAAGTATATCAATATGGGTGTCCATGATTTTATTTTCTTATGTAGAATACGTATTTGACCAGATTTTGATCATTCAGAAGGGATATGGAAGGGAAAATTCATAATTTGATGCTTGAGCTTTGTTTTAAGGCAAGTAGAGATTTCTTCATTGTTTGAGTTTGGAAAGAAGGGGAAGCTCAGTCCCCAGTACGTTGGGCCATATAGGATTGTGAGGTGTGTTGGCAAGGTGACCTATGAGTTGGAGCTAATAGCGGAGTTAGTTTTGGTGCATCCGGTATTTCATGTGTCCTTGTTGAAGAAATGCATCAGAGATCCATCTTTAGTGGTTCCAATAGAGGGCATTGGGGTGAAAGACAGCCTTACCTAGGAGGGGGTATTAGTCGAGGTCTTTGATCATCAGGTTCATAAGTTGAGAAATAAGGAAGTAGCCTCGGTGAAGCATCTGTGGAGAAATCATCTTATTGAGGGAGCTACATGGGAGGTCGAAGTAGATAATGGCTGAGAATTCATATTTTTTCCCTTACGGCTTAGTTCTAGCTTGAGGTATCGATTTCCTCCTTAGTGCTCTATTCAGTTTCATGTCAAGTTCATGTATCTTAGTTCCTTTCATGTCTTAACATGCACGTACGTTTCATTAATTCAGTTCAATTAGGAATCTCAATCTGGAGTCAGTCACTCCATCAGTTTTCAGCTCCAATTGTTTAGTTTTGGGATTGCAGTTCCTTCCCTAGCCTTCCAGTATGCTTGATCTACATTTGAGGATGAATGTTCTCAAGAAGGAGATAATGTAACACCCCAAAAAAGTTCCCTAGGTCAGACCAAAGGCTTACAATAGAAAACAGTATGAAAACTATACCAGAACCAATCAATGAACCTCAGTACGGTTCGTTGTGTGGTCCAAATGGGTCGTTGGAAGTACCTGTGGTTTCATCACAAGAGAGCAATCAAAAATTTTCCCAGAACCCACGAGGGGATCGTATGAACCATGGCTTGATTGAACCGGTCGTTATTTGTGGTCATTGAAGCAGATGAACATAATTTTGATGGAAGAATGGGGGAAACCAACAGTCCATTGTTTGATACCATGGCCCGTTGGATGGGTCGTTGGTTCTACTAGTTTGTTGAAAATCTCAGGCTAAGTTCAGAACTGTTCTAGTATATGGATAGACCCAAGCTGGTGAATTTATGGAAGAAAGGTGTTAATATCTATTCTTAAGTATAAGAAGTGCATTACAGTCAAATTATGGTCATAAAGAATCTCTAGCACAAAGTTGAGTTTAGAGCCCCTTTACCGATTGAGTGTTCGTATAAGTTCTCACAAGGGTCAAATTCAAATGACCATAGTCCTCATTTTAGAAAAAGTTTTTGGATGATTTAGCACCTAAAATTGAATCCCTTTAAGTCTTCTTATCTGACCTTTCATCAATCGGAGTTCGGAATGAAAAGTTATGAGCAGTTTAGTGCAGCAGCAGCAGGTAAAAATGGACCTCAGAACGGGCCATTGTAACAACCAACGACCCGTCTTGTTGGTCTTTGGAACTTCCAGTTCTAGGTCTTTATTCGGCAGTTTGGAGGCATTTTGGTAAACTCCTATGCTTCTAACTCCTAAATAACATTGTTTTGGGCTTCCTTAAGGTTAGATTAATGGGATTAGCCTAGCCTAAGTCCTCACCCTCTTCAAACATCCATAGATTAATCTTTCTCTCAAGAAGATGTTAGGGCTCATCACCTTCAATTTCTCAATTCCTCTTGGATATTCAAAACAAGTTAAGGGATCATCAACCCAGGTATGTAAGGCTATCAATGGGTGATTTCTTCCACACCCATGCCCATCCTCTATGATTTTTACTAAAATTTATTAAAAACTCATGGGGTTTTGAAGATGATTTTTATAAAAGTCTAATAATTTGATAATGGGTTTTGCGAATTTAGAATATCATCATAATCTATGGGTGTCGATCAGTTTTTATTATTTAAATCATTTATAATTTTTTCAATTTTGAGTTCCATGAAATTAAGCCTAATTATGCATGACCCGTAATGAATCGATTTATGATCTTCTCTTCAAATGATGATACTTATGAACCTATCATGATTTACGATTTCAATTATAGATTTATGATATTATCCATCATGATTTTATAAATTTCAATCTATATGCATGATTTACAAGTATGTATGAACCTTATGAATCATGAATTGTGTTTTTGCCGACTCATGGGCCTCGTTTCATGGCTAGCTCACGTATGTAAAAGTATGTTTATGATTATCATGATTTAACTATCCCATGAATTCATGCATGTTATACTATGAGCACTATATATGTTTTGGGAGTAGTATCGAACACCGAGTAGGTTCGGGTCTCAAGTTCTGCCCCAGACCTCATAAACTACATGCCACCGTAGGTATGTTGGGACCTCCTATGGGACTGTCCTTGACCCAAATGGTGCTTTCATGGTGATATCACACTTTCATGGTCATACCCTTGGCAAGGTACAGACACCCTCCCAACTAGGGTTATAAGTCGGGCTTCATGTGTGCCTATATGGGGTATGTCGGTTAAGCGAATCTCCCTCTGTTCCTCATGATTTACGCATGTTTATGATTATGTATTTTGGCTCAAGTCATTTTAAATAAAGATTTTCTATTTTGATTATGATTACGATGGTATTACAAATGTTTTGAAAATTTTGAGCCTTTTTGTTATATGACGATATTTACGTTATGAGCATGTTGTCCTACTCTTATATTTATTTATGAGTTCTAAATACTTTAAATATCTGGTTTACTTACCTTGCATACTCGGTACATTTCACGTACTGACTGCATACTTTCTATGTTGTATCATTTCATGATACAAGACCCGGTTCTCAAGCTCATCTCCATCATTAGTCCATCTTAGAGTTAACTACCAGCTTTGTTGTTGAGTCCTTATGTTCCGAGGGCCATATGTCTAGACATTGATGATGTTCTTTTGTTCCCATTTTTCTGGGTTAGTTAGGGATGTTTTCCCATCAACCCATCTTATGTGGTAGAGGCTTTCAGACCATATGTAGTACTCAATTGATATGTATGTCTAGTACTTCCCGATTTTTATGTTATGCTATGTTACGTTTATGTTTCCGCTATCTCTCATGTTTACTATTCCTCTTTAAGTGAAATAAAGTTAGATGAATGATTATGCCATGGGTCGACTTGGAGTCTCTCGGGGCTCCTTGTCCCATGTCACGATCCGGGTCTACGTTCGGGTCGTGACACTGGGTCTGATAAAACCCTTATCCAGAAGGTCCTTCAGTTATTCCTTCAACTCCTTAAGCTCTGCCAGAGCCATTCTGTAAGGAGGAATAGAGATGGGCTGGGTGTCCGAAGAAGGTCTATGTTGAAGTCTATCTCCTGCTCGAGAGTGACTTTGGGAAGATCTTCGGGAAAGATATAGGGGAATTCGCTGACAATAGGAACTTCTAAATATTCAGGGTCTGAGAGTTGGAACCCCTGACCCTAACTATGTGATAGAGGAAACCCTTGGAGATCATCTTCCTAGCATTAAGGTAGGAAGTAAATCGACCCTTAGGCACTGAAACACTACCCTTCCTTTTTAAGACTGGCTCGTTGGGAAACGGAAACTGAAACTTGACCACTCTAGTTCTGCAGTTGACTGAGGCATAACCGGAATGTAACCAATCCATGTCAAGAATGAGGTCGAAGTCGACAATGTCTAGCTCTAGTAGATCAACTGGGATGACTTTACTCAACACTGAGATTGGCCAGTTTCTATATACCCGGCTGGCTCTAACTAACTCACCAACCGGAGTAGAGACTAAGAACGGTTCTGAGAGGACTTCTGGATTGATATCTAGCTAAATAGCTGTGTAAGGAGTCACAAATGAAAGTATGTCTCCTGGATATAGTAGGTAATATACATCTAGATGGAAAAGACGTAACATACATGTGACAACGTCAGGTAAGTTCTCTTGCTCCTGACGAGAAGACAAGGCATAAAAACAATTTTGGCACTAACCACCATCCGTACCTAAAGTAGTACCCTACTAAGTTGGGGGACCTATTGGGGCTAATGAGGTAGTGGACTAAGCCTTTCCCCATCCAGCTGATGGACAATCTCTCAATTTATGACCCAGCTGGCCACACCCAAAACAACCATCTCTGCCTAAGCGGCACTCCCCCGGATGGTTCTTGCCACATTTAGGACAAGCTGGAAATGAGCGGCTATTGGAGACGTGACTCTGGGACTGGGAGCCTAATGTTTCACCCTTTTGGTCCTTGCGAGGCCGAAAAGAAGGAGCACTAGCTGATGTGGGCTCAAAAAAGGAAGGGCGCTTTTGGGGAGAACCAAAGGGAAGTTCAGTTTCCATTCCCCAAATTGTTAAAAAACAAAAATCATCTTGTTGTTTTTTCTTTTGCATAGGGCGACTATCACCGCCTGACCTCTGCTGACCATATTCAAACTAACTTGTTTTGGCCCGCTTGTTTCCTTCTCTATATCCTTAACCTTTTCAGCCTCTATCTGCTGGGCATGAATGATGATGCTAGAGAGGTTAATGTCTTTGATCAACATCGCGGTTTTGAATTCCTTAAGTACCAGATCTGAAACTCCATTTACAAATTTGAGCATATGATCCCTCGGCTCAGCTACCATCTCTGGAGCATATCTCAACAATCGAGTGAACTCCAATTCATACTCTTCCATTGTCCTATTATTCTGTCTCACGTTCATAAATTCGGCAACCTTGGCCTCCCTCAATTCCCGAGGAGAGAATCTATCAAGAAATACCATAAAAACTCATCCCACTCTACTGATCCTGCTTCGGTCAGCCTCCCCTCCTTCCATTGTTTGTACCAAATCTGAGCCACCCCTTTCAACTGGTAGGCAACAAGATCAACACTCTCTACGGAAGTACACCCATGATCTGGGTGATCTTTTACACCTTATCCATGAACTCCTGTGGGTCCTCTCCCACTTTAGATCCATGAAAAGTTGGAGGGTTCGTTCAGGTGAAATCCCAAACTCTGGCAGCTATTGCAGACTCATTCACATTCACCGCGAAACCTCCTGCTGGTTCACTTTGCTAGTCACAGCCTAAGCCAACATTTGAATTGCCGCTTGAAATTCTTCAGAGAACACTTGATTGTCCTGAAGGACTGCTGGAGCTGGTGGGACTGGCCAATTTGCATTCCCATTTCCTCTTTTTGGAGGCATGATATCAATGAAAAGAATGGAGCACGCGTTAGGAGGACATGTTTTGGATTAAGCTCAACGCACGATAAGGAGTATGAACAAAAGAGAAATTTCCTAAAAACGCCTTAGAGCCTGCCCCTCAGAAGTATGGCGCTCCTCACACCAATGAAATGGACTCTACTCGATGCAGCTTTCAAACATCCTAGGATACTCTAAACCTAGGGCTCTAATACTAAGTTTGTAATGACCCGAGTCTACACCCTAGACGCAACACAATACTTGGTGCTACAAGTGACCCCAAGCTAACCCTTGGCTTAACATCATACTAGTAAACAAAAATAACATAATGGAAGATGGAATTATAGCTGAATAAACTAATTTATAAGATAAGAAACGTCAGATAAAAATATTAAACCTTATGCAACTATTACAAAACCAAGATGAACAATACCAAGTCTGAAAGCTAACTAAGAACTGACGAGTTGCTAGGACAAGCCCCCAGCTAACTCTAAAATTTGAGACAAGAAACTAAAATAGAACTAAAACCTCATCCTCGAAAGATGAGGACTCACCAAGATAATGCTACTAAAATCGCCTGAGGGGAACTATTGTCGTTGTTGTGATTGAGAACATGCACCTGTATCAAAATATGATACAGCATGGAAATATGCATCAGTTCTTTGAATGTACTGAGTATGCGAGATGTAAGAAAAGCATGGAGTAAACAACTGAACTGAAATAACATAAATGACCAACTAATAATTGATAAGTTCTAAGATATAATGTAACAGTGTGCGTAAGCATAGACACCGGCTGACGGTCAAAACATGTCCTAAATCTGTGAGACTGATCTAAAAACTGAGACTAAATTGTTCTAACAAGTGGTACTGTACTATATTTTGAGAGCAACTATAACCGAAATGTAACCATGTGAGCTAAATGTGGAGTCCGATGTATAAACCCCATCGGAGAAGGCCCACTATACCTTGTCAAGGTATTGTAACTGAACTGGGTGATCACCGCCTAATGTACATTAGGGCTAAAACCTATAGTGGAAACATAGTTCTAGGTACCTGGGTGCGCTAAACCCTGGCCCTCTCGGTGCTAAGTCCTACTCCCACTAGAAATCCTAACAGGGACTACTAAGCTGATAGCTTGAAACTGATGTCCTAGACTAAGTCAGGGATAATTATCTAGAAGTACCCTGAGAATTTGAAGGACCTGATAACTAGAAATTAGTATTCAAATACTGGCCATAGATTATTTTTTTGAAAGCATATGTAACCATCTAAAGAACAACTTGATAACTGATACTATGGAGTGTTACGAAACTCCTCAAGAACTGACGATAGTCAAACTGATCAGCTGACATTACTGAGAGATACTGAAAATGATAACTATGGACTAATACTGAACTAACATTTAAACTGTGAAGTCTCCTCACTGGTCACTAGACAACTCGTCCTATGACTTGGGCAGCATTTTTCTATTTTCTCTGCTTGAACCCTCGAGTCTAATCCTAAGGACTTTTGGGGTATTACAAGGACCTGCATTTCGAAGGTTGACACCTGCAAAATGTAAGACAAACATAGAAGGGAACTATTGGGGAGTCAACGGCACACCTGCACAGGTGCCAGCGTTGGATCACACTTGGAATTACTAACCCACAACTGTGAACGAGCGGCACCCTGCAAATGGGCACCGGGAAAATGTTGGTGTTTCACAAGTGAGACCGTCATCAAAGGGGTAAAATTGTCCAGCATAGGAAAAGAGGAGTAGCTTTAACCTATTTTTGTTCATTCCTTGCAAAGTACCAAAAATTCCATTTCATTAGAGTATTGAATTGTATTGTTGTGACTTTCTAGAGAGAGAAAAAAGTTAGAGAGTTTTTCTTCATCTTCTTCTTCCTTATTAAGGTAAAAACCTCCATTGAAGAACAACCTTGAGCTTGAAATATACTCTTGATGATGAATGATATGATTTTATTTATTAATATAATCTCTCTCTCTCTCTCTCTTCATCCATGAGTAGCTAAACATCTCGCTAGGGGTGTGTGCATGATAGGGGATAAATTGGATTGGGTGTTGCTATTTTAATCTTAGAATTACTTATTTATCATAAATCTATTATTTTCTTCAAATTATAATTGAATTATCCCTAGTTGCAAATATGGGTTGTGTTTACTTATTCTATTGTTGATTGAAAAAGGAGAATAGAATTTGGGTGAGAAAACAATGATAGGTATTTGGGTTTTGATTTAGTAAGGTTGGGCTAGAGATAGCCAAAACCCATTGTCATACACTCATTAAAGAATTGAGGCTAGAGATAGTCAATTCTTGCCCAAGTTGTAGTGGTTTATGTGTATAGGACCTTGGGATTTGAGAAAACCCGAGGCAAAAGAAACTCAAGTGGGTGAGAAACATAGAGTATTGCCTTGTCCACGACTATTTATGCTTGTGAGTAATGATTTGATTTCCTAGTTAACTTTAGTCCAACTACGCCCCATCCATAGCACACCCCTAGCTCTTGCTCATCTTTGCTTATTCAAGTTTGTTGCTATGTAGTTGATTTATTGAATTTAAATTCTATTTGAGATCATTTTAACCCCAAATATTTACTTTTTCATTTTTAAGACAATAATGCGACTTAGTTCAATTCAATACACAATTTTTGTGCCATCAAATCTCTATTCCTTGTGGATTCGACCCCGACTCACGAGTTGGGTAACTATATTATAATGTCCATTTACACTTTTTCCTTGTGAGGAGTGGATTTGAAAGTCATCAATTTTGGCACGGTTACCGAAGAATAGGAATAGATAGCCCGTTGTTGTTGTTGACTTGAATTAATTAAGCATCTTCTGTTTTGTTTTCCATTGTTGATGTTGTTGGTGTGAAGATGAGCCCCTTTCAAAGCCTAATTTAGGACCCCGAAGGGTCATCCTATGTTGAATCTCTCCGATTGATGGATTAAATATGGAGAACATAAGAGACAAAAGATGTTGTGTTGATGGTAGTAGTGAAGCAGATTGAGCTGTTACCAAATTGTAGATGGGTTTGCAGACGAGGTATCAACAATCCAACAGGTTTATTGGTATCATTGTAATGAAAATCAAGGTCGAAGCTCTGATTGTACAGCTGGCAGTCATAACGAAGCACATTCAATCAATACGGTAGACTATAGCCGACATCATTGGTATACCTCTGGATGTTTGCACTCATAAGATCAACCTTCACGAAGATTGTAGCCCTTCAATTGAGCATCAAAGACGTTTAAACCCACCGATAAGAGGTAGTCAAGAAAGAAATTATAAAATGGTTACATGCAAGAGTTGTATACCTGATAGCTAGTAGCAGTTGGATAAGCCCAGTCCAATGTGTGCCTAAGAAAAGGGGAATCACAGTGGTACCAAATGAGAAGGATGAGTTGATTGTAACACATCCAGTCACTGGATGGAGTGTGTGTATGGACTACTACAAGCTGAACTTATGGACCAAGAAAGATCATTTTCCAGTCCCATTCATTGATCAAATGCTAGACCGATCAGCTGGGAAAGAGTATTACTGTTTCTTGGATGGATACTCAGGCTAAAATCAGATTTTTATCACCCCGAATGATCAAGAGAAAACCACATTCACATGTCCTTATGAAACTTTTGCATTAAAGAGAATGCCCTTCGAGCTTTGCAATGCCCCCACCTATGTTTCAGAGGTGCATTATGTAAATTTTTTTAGATGTGCTAGAGGAGACTATGGAAGTCTTCATGGACGACTTCTCGATTGTGAGAAATTCATTTGAGGACTGCTTGGTTCACCTGGATGAGGTGTTGAAAAGATGCAAGGGAATGAACTTGGTACTTAATTGGGGAAAATGCCACTTTATGGTAAAAGAAGGTATTGTCTAGGGCACAAAATTTCTGAGAAAGGGATAAAGGTAGACCAAGCAAAAATTGTCGCCATAGCTCACCTACCTCCTCCAAAGACTGTGAAGGGCATTCGGAATTTTTTGGGACATGCGGGGTTTTATCAATATTTTATAAAAGACTTTTTTGAGGTAGCTCATCCTTTGTTTTGATTATTGGAAAAAAATGCAAAATTCCATTTTGATGAGCCTTGTATGAGGGCTTTCATTGAGTTGAAAGAGAAGCTTGTATCCACTCCAATCATTACTGCACCAGACTGGTCGAAGCCCTTCGAATTGATATGTGATGCTAGTGGTGTAGCATTAGGGGAAATCCTTGGGCAAAAGAAGGAAAACATTTTTCACCTAATATACTACGCCAGCAAAGCTCTGAATAATGCACAAGAAAATTACACAGTTATAGAACAAGAGTTGCTCGCAATAGTGTTTGCGTTTGAAAATTTTCGAGCATACTTGTTTGGGACCAAGGTAGTGGTGTATACAAACCATGTTGCACTTAGATATCTGATAACTAAAAAAGATGCTAAATCAAGGCCTATCAGATTATTCAGTTTAGATTAGTTTAGTACAGTAATTCAGATCAGCACCTCAGATTTAGGGCATGTCTTTGACCATCAGACAGGGTCATTTTGACCATCTCAGTATATTGCAATTTATTCAGTTTCAGCATTTCATTTGGTCATTGCATGTATTTACAGTTTAGTTATTTTATTCTCTACGTTATGGTTTCTCCTACTTAGTACATTCAAAGTACTGATGCATACCTTCTATGTTGTATCATTTTATGATACAACTGCAAGTTCTCAGTCTCTGCACCATTAGCAGATCTCATACAGGAGTTTTAAGCTACACCAGTGGTGAGTCCTCATCTTTTGAGGATGATGATTATTTCTCTTCAGTTATATTTCTTTCAGTTATACTTAGAGTTAGCTAGGGGCTTGTCCCAGCAACTCATTAGATAGATGGCTTTCAAACATATACATAGATTCATATTTCCATTTTTGTTTCAGTTATGTTAAAACTTTATGATTTAGTTCTTCTCCATAAATGTTTTATTTTATTATTTTAAATCTTCCGCTATTATATTACTCAAATTACCAGTGTTATCATAGACCATGGGTTGACTTGGGGTTACTTGTGACTCCAAGTACCGTGTCTCATCCAGGGTATAGACTCGGGGTGTGACAAGGACCCATCAAGACTAAGCCAGGAATTCCTATCTAGAAGTACCTTGAGAGTCTTATCAGACCGAATTCTGTAACTGGTGTTCTAGGACTGGTCAGAGCTACTTATCTGGATGTGTCGTAACCGTCTATAGAACAAACTGTCATCTGAAGCTAGGGTCCCAAGGCTGTTCAGGGCTACTTATCTGGAAGTGTCATGACCGCCTAAAGAACCACTATAATCTGATACAAAGTCTAATTCTGATAACTGGTAGGCACCACTGACACCTCAACATTTAACTGTAGTAAAACTGATCAACTGACATTTTTGGACAGCACTAAGTGCAATAATACGACTGAGACTGGACATTTATATATCTGACTAAAATTTCCACATGCACTAACCATATGGGGATCTCAAAACTGATAGAATCAAGCTATAGGGATACTAGTCCAACACGCAAGATCCTAAATTCTACTAAACTGAGAACTAGGGCTAAATCATTCCACTAGATATAATTTTCACAAATTTCTAGAAATTGGGAATAATAAAGCAGTTAGAAATCATGAGAAATATACCACTTGAAATCTTAAAGAAATTAGTCTGGCAATTTTCTACATTTTGAATCCACAAGGCTGAACTGATAGAGAATAATAAAGAAGATTTTTGGGGACACAAGGGAAAAATTGTTCCCTTGTTGAATTCCTACATACCTGGATAAGAAATCCCTAAAGATGAAAGCTTAATCTTTTGCAACTGATGAGGAGCCGTAGTTCTTTCTTGAGAGAAGAAGTCTGGATTCTATGATCGTTTTCTGAGAGTCTACGTGCAAAATGAGGGGGTTAACTATTCAATCCCTCTAATATCTCTGAAATTATACTTAAAACAACAAAATTTAAGGACTAAATAGGTGGGAAATTACAAAAATTATCCCTGGAATAATAATCTGGAAACTGACCGACGGGGACCCAATGGGTCACTCTACGAGTTGTTGGTTGAGACCACGACTCGTTGGGACCTCTCATTGGTCCTACTGCTTGGGGGATGGTAACACTGGTTCTAGCAACGGGGGACACCATGACTCTTTGGTTGAACCAACGGGTCATTGGTTCCTCCCGTGGTCACTGGACGAGGAAACCCGGAAGGCTTGACAATAGGTGACACAACAACTCGTTGGTGGACCCAACGGGTCATTGTCCAGTCATTATGTTCACTAGAAGAATTTCTAAAAACCTTAAATTTGACACAATGGTTGGTTAAAATGACTTGTGGTGGGAAACAACAGGTCATTATTTCCACTCGTCTTCATTGGAATAGGTTTCTAGGGTTCTCACCCAACGACTCCCACAATGGGTCGTGGTTTCTGACGATGACTCATTGGTTGAGTCGTGGGGTCCTAGAGAAGGGATTCTACGTTGGGGAACAAATGAGTGATAGGATGACTCATTTTTTCTCACAATGAGTCGTTCCTTATCTCGTGGGTTCACGAGAGGCCAAACACTACTGACCACGACTGACACAACGAGTCGTTGGAACTGACCACGAATTGTTGTCTCAGTCATTTTGAGGCAACTATTTCTAGTTTTAATCTAGATTTTTATTGCAAGTTATGAGTCTGGTCTAGGAAAGCTTTGGAGTATTACAATATCTCCCCCTTGAGATCATTCGTCCTTGAATGAAGGCTAAAATTGTTGAAAACTAGGAAAAGAGCTATAACTCCTAGACTGAGACTATGAGCTAGTTTCCGAAGGAGTAACTGACTCTGAACTAACTTAACCATGCTTAAAGAATTGATGCAACTAGAATGCACATAGAAAATTTGAATAGAGCTGATGAGAACGGAGTTGAATAGAGTACTGAGAAGGAATTTAGTACTTGATGCTGGAACTGAACTGGAAGGGAATAAGTGAGGACATTTGGCCATCATGTCTACTTTTGGTTCCCATGTGGCTCCCTCAACAAGCTGGTTCCTCTACAAAACTTTCACCGAAGCGACTTCCTTGTTTCTTAGCTTACGAACCCAACGGTCAAGAATCTGAATTGAGACCTCTTTGTAAGAGAGACTATCTTTTATTCCCATGCTGTCTAGTGGCATAACTGAAGTTGGATCACCGATGCACTTCTTCAATAGTGACACATAGAAGACTGGGTACACCGATGCTAACTCTGGAGGTAGTTATAACTCATATGCCACACTGCCAATTCTCTTCAAAATTTTGTAGGGTCCCACATATCTCGGATTGAGTTTTTCTTTCTTCCCAAACCTCATCACCCCTTTCATGGGTGAAATTTTTAGATAAACCCAATCATCCACTGCAAACTGTAATTCTCTTCTTCTCACATCAGCATAGGATTTCTTTCGGCTATGCGCTGTTTTCAACCTCTCCTTGATAAGTTGCACTTTCTACATAGCCTCATGAACCGAGTTTGGCCCTATCAGGGTAGATTCACCAACCTCAAACCACCCTATAGGTGATCTACACCTCCAACCATAGAATGCCTCAAATAGGGCCATCTGGATACTAGAGTGGTAGTTGTTGTTGTACGCAAACTCGATGAGAGGTAGGTGATCATCTGAACTGCCTTGAAATCGATCACACAGCTCTCAGCATATCTTCCAAAGTCTTTATAGTCTACTCAGCCTATCCATCTAGCTGCGGGTGAAAAGTTGTGCTGAGCTTGACCTGGGTACTGAGTCCCTTCTGAAAAGACTTCCAGAAAGGCGAGGTGAACTGGGTATCTCTATCTGAAATAATGTACAGGGGAACCCCATGAAGTCTGACCAACTCCCGTATATAAAGCCTAGCATAATCCTTAGCTAAATCTATTGTTTTAACTAGGAGGAAATGTGCTGACTTGGTTATCCGGTCTACTATCACCCAGATTGAGTCATGCTACCAACGAGTATGAGGTAGACCTATAGTAAAATACATATTCATTTCTTCCTACTTCCATGTGGGTATACTAATATCCTAAGTCATACCTCCTGATCTATGATGTTCCACCTTGACCTGTTAGCTGTTCGAGCACTTAGCTACAAATTCTGCAATGTCTCTTTTCATGCTGTCCCACCAGTAAATATCCCATAAATCACGGTACATCTTAGTAGCACCTGGGTGGATAGAATATCTCGAACTATGTGCTTTAGCTAGTATCTGTTGTCTTCATTTATCCACATCCGGCACACAGAGTCTACCCTGGTAACGGAGTACCCCATCTCCCCTTGGGAGAAAACCTCCACTTCTTTTCTGAGAATCGCCTCCTTCAGCTTAACCAGTATGGGGTCTTCATCTGGTCTTGACTTAACTTCAAATACTAATGAGGAATCTAATCCACTCTGTACCACTCCTCCCCCCTCAGTTGTATCAACTAACTACACTCCCAACCGAGCTAACCTGTGAATATCCTTCGCCAGTTCCTTTTTCTTCCTTCAACATGAGCCATACTCCTCATAGACATTCTGCTTAAGGCATCAGCCACCACATTGTCTTTGCCTGGGTGGTACAGCACACTCATGTCATCGTCCTTCAATAGCTCCAACCATCTTCTTTGACAAAGATTTAGATCTTTCTAACTGAACATATATTGAAGGCTCTTGTGATCAGTGAAAACATCCACGGTAGCCCCATAGATTGGCCAGTCCTTGCCCTCTTGTTCTCCCTCTCCAAGTCTTTTAGTTTTTCCACCTCAATCTGTTGGGCATAAAATATGATGTTGGAGAGATTAATATCTTTTATAAAATTGTAGTCCTACACTCCTTGAGGACCAAGTTGGATACTCCATTAACGAACTTCAGCATGCATGCCCTTGGCTCGGCTACCATCTCTGGAGCATATTTAGACAACCTTGTGAACTCCAGTTCATATTCTTCCACCGTCTGATTTCCCTGTTTCAGATTTATAAATTCAGCCACCTTAGCCTCCTTGAGCTCCCAAGGGAAGAATCTGTCTTGGAAGGCTATAGTGAACTCCTCCCACTCCATCGGTTCTTCTCTCGCTGGTCTACCCTCCTTCCACTGCTCATACTAGATTTGGACTACCTCGTTCAACTGGTAGGAAGCCAGATCAGCACTCTATGAGGACCTAACACCCATAATTTGGGTGATCTTCCTAATCTCCTCCACAAACTCCAATGGTTCCTCTTCCACCTTAGATCCATGGAAAGCTGGATGGTTCATCTGGGTAAGTCCCAAACCTGGGAAGCTGCTGCAGACCCATTAATATTGACTGAGATTACTTACTGGTTCATCTGGTTCGTGACTATCTGTGCGATCAGCTAGATAGCTGCTCTGAACTCTGTGGAGGACATCGGGTAGTCCTGAGTAGCTGCTAGAGCTGGTGGGGCAAGTCAGTGAGCATCTCCGGCCCTTCTTCCATTACCACGTCGTGGAGGCATGGTTTCACTGAAACAAAACAGAGCACGAGTTAGAAGAGCGTTTCTGAAATTGAGCTTCAACACACGACAAAGAATATGAACAAAAAAGAGTTTTCCTAATAAGGTCTCATAACCTCCCCGTCATAAGTGTGGTGTGCTTCACACCCATGAAAAGGACTTTACTCGATACGACTTTCAGATATTCTAGGATACTCTAAACCTTGGGCTCTGATACCAAGTTTGTCATGCCCCGAGTCTATACCCTGGATGAGACACGGTACTTTGAGTCACAAGTAACCCCAAGTCAACCCATGGTCTATTATAACACTAGTAATATGAGTAATATCACAGCGGAAGCTTTAAAATAATAAAATAGAACATTTATGAAGAAGAACTAAATCATAAAGTTTTAATACAACTGAAATAAAACTGAGAATATGAATCTATGTCTGTGTCTGAAAGCCATCTATCTGATGAGTTGCTAGGATAAGCCCCCAACTAAGTCTAAGCCTAAGTGAAAGAAATATAACTGAAGAAAAATAATCATCGTACTCGAAAGATGAGGACTCACCACTGGTGCAGTTGAAAACTCCTAGATGAGATCTACTAATGGTGTTGAGACTGAGAACCTATAGCTGTATCATAAAGCGATACAACATAAAATGATGCGTTAGTACTTTGAATGTATTGAGTAAGTAGGAGAAATCATAACATGGAGAATAAAATAACTAAATTGAAATGACATGCAATGACCAACTGAAATGCTGAAACTGAATAAACTGCAATATACTGAGATGGTAAAAATGACCCTATATGATGGTCAAAGACATGCCCTTAATCTGAGATGCTAATCTAAATTACTGTACTAAACTGAACTGATCTGAACTGAATAATCTGAAACTATTCTAAATTGAGCTAACTGAGACTAAACTGACCAGTGTGAGAGTCTATAACTGACATATAACCATGTGAGCTAGACGTGGAGTCCGATGTATACACCCCATCGGTAGGACCCAATATACCTTGCCAGGATATAAAAACATGAACTGGGTGATCACAAGTCTAGGGCTATGAGGCTAATAAAAATAACATATGGTGGCAACGTAGTTTTGGGAACCTGGGTACACTGGAACCCCGATCTGCTCGGTGCTAATTCCTACTACCACTGGATAGTCCTAGACTGACTACTAGGCCGATAGCTTGAAACTGGGGCCCAAGACTAAGTCAAGAATACCTATCTGGAAGTACCATGAGAGTTTTATTGGATCGAATTTTGTAACTGGTGTTCTAAGACTGGTCAGAGCTGCTTATCTGGAAGCATTGTAACCGTCTAAAGAACAAGCTGTAATCTGAAGTTGGGGTCCTAAGGCTGGTCACGGTTACTTATCTGGAAGTGTCATGACATCCTAAAGAACCATTAAAATCTGATACTGAGTCTAATTCTGATAACTGGGAGGCACCACTGACACATCAAGAAATAACTGCAGTCGAACTGATCAGCTAACATTTCTGGACAACACTTAGTAATAATCTAACTAAGACTGGACATGTATATATCTAACTAAAATTTCCACATACACTAACAATACGACAATTTCAAAACTGGTAAAATCAAGCTACAGGGAAACTAGTCCAACATGTAAGATTATAAATTCTATTGAACTGAGAACTAAGGCTAAATCATTCCACTAGATATAATTTTCCCAAATTTCTAGAAATAGGGAATAATAAAGCAGTTAAAAATCATGAGAAATATACCATTTAAAATCTTAAAGAAATTAATCTGACAATTTTCTACATTTCAAATCCATAGGGCTGAACTGATAGAGAACAATAAAGAAGATTTTCGGGTACACAAGGGAAGAACTATTCCCTTGTTGAATTCCCACATACCTGGATAAGGAATCCCTGAATACAAAAGCTTGAATTTCTTCAACTAATGAGGAGCCCCCAGTTCTTGCTTGAGAGAAGAAGTCTAGATTCTACGATCATTTTCTGAGAGTCTACATGAGGAATGAGGGGGAAAACCATCCAATCCCTCTAATATCTCTGAAATTATACTTAAAATGACGTAGTTTAGGGACTAAATAGGTAGGAAATTAAAAAATATCCCTGGAATAAAAATATGAAAACTGACCGACGGGGACCCAACGTGTCACTCAAGGAGTCGTTGGTTGAGACCACAACTTGTTGGGACCTATCATTGGTCCTACTACCTGGGGGATGGTAACACTGGGTGTCACGACCCGAGTTTACACCCTAGCCATAACACGGGAAAAGAAAACCTGAAAGGCTCTAACTCAACCCATGGCATAATCATAGCATATCACTTAACAATAGAAACAACTATCAACACAAATGAGCGGAAGCTAACTGCAAGAGTCAAATACAGAACCATAAGAACAATTGTAACAACACTTTGATACAACACTGAATCTATCTAGAAATGTCTGAAAGCCTTTTACTAAACTGATGAGTTGCTGGTACAAGCCCCCAGCTAGCTCCTAAAACCTAAAAACTAAAACATAAATAAAATATAAACACAAATCACATCCTCGGGAGATGAGTACTCACCACTAGCAGCTGAGAGGGAATGAAATGTATCTAACCACGAGGCTGAGTCTGGAGACCTGAATCTATATTATGAAATAATATAGCACAAAATTCGTGTTGTCAGTACTTGGAATGTACTGAGCATGCGAGAAAAATATGAATAACTAAATATACAAATATATGATAAAGAGATAACAAAGTACATCAACATAACTGATTTAACATGCAACCATCCTCTTATGAGTCACACACACATATATATACAGGAAACTTCCTTTTTGATCTCATATTTTGAAACATCATCGAACTCATACATAAGGGTCAAGTTCTAAACGTTTAATAAGAGCTGAATCTGAAACTAGCATCACACACTGTATTGGATCACTGTTGGTAACTGAGTTTGATTCTCATTATATTAAATCAATTATAATCTGAAATCTGAATCATACGAAACTGAATCATGCTGATAACATAACTAAGGGAGTCATTCTCTACTATGGATAGTTCTATCTAAACTAATCGAGTCATTCTCCACTAGGGAGAAACCCAACTGAACTAGGGAGTCAGTCTCAGCTATGGAGGATCCCGACTGAACTAGGGAGTCACTCTATGCTATGGAGGATACCGAGCTGACCAAGGGAAAGATTCTCGGCTATAGAGAGTCCTTGGCTGACTAGAACATGAGGAGTATTGATCTGACATTATATATCTGGTCTATGCTACTACAGCTAGTCAGAAACATGAACATACACTGCTTTCATCATACAACATTCATTTCGAAAGGATTAGGTTTACTTTCTACTAGCAACAAGCCCAATATTTTGAAAAATCATTCTCATGCTTTATCATCATAATTCATATCATCATGGAGCCACATCAGTATTTCTTCAAACGTCTCACATTAGTGAACATCTATAGATTCATATCATGCATTATACTTCCACAACATTTAAATTCCGGATTCATATCATTCAACATGTATCATGAAGTCATTCATGGTCCATAGGTCCAATTCGTACCTTAACATGCATACATTGATTCATATATTCTAGATTTATGGAAAGCCATATATTTAACTCATAACTTAAACATTTACAACGAGATCATCGGAGAAGCATACATTTTCATTTCATAAGACCCATTTCGAGATTTACTCCAATTCATGAGAATGATGCATTAATTAGTCCATTATCATAGATTTACCTGATACCCAACCAGCTCCACTGAAAATATAATGAAAACACATATTCTACTTTCAATTGATCAAGCCCATAAACCCTAATTTCATCTTAACATATTTATCAAATGACATATTTGAGTTATTAAGGGAAACCGTTCAATCTTCACATATTTTAAACCATAGATACGAGTTATTGCTATAATTGACTGACAATAATAAGGTCCCATTCAAAGTTTAAACCATTTCATGAATTACATTCTATAATCATGTATTTTCCATCATCTAGCACATAATTCAAGGTAACCCAATTATTCTATAATCATAATTAACTCATAATCATAGTGGGTCTTAGAATTTAAAGAAAATATAGAAGAAATCACCCATCACACAAAACACTAGGTCATGCTTTACAAGAATAGTTGAAATTGGGTTTTTGTTAAAATATTTGAGGCACAAGGATGGAATAATATCCTTGTTGAAAAAACCACATACCTGCTTAGAGGAATTTCCCACTTGACCTTGACCTTGAAGTCTTTGAATAATCCCTTAAAGAATCCTTGAACCTTTGAGGAAGAAGGGTTTGAGAGTTATTTGATGAAGAATGAGGGTTTAGGCTAGTTACCCCATTAAAAACATCCCATAGCATTCTCAAAACAACTTAGTTTAGTAGTTAAAAGAATAGGATTTTACAAAAGCACCCCTAAAAAAACGTACGAAAAATCTTCCTGCCAGACCCCACGAAGTACTGCATGAGTCGTGGGGTAGGCAGTGACTTATGGGGACCAAGTCATGGAGTGCACTGGTTAAGATCCCTTTTCTATTCTTCCCTCCCCACGGGTAACTTGACGAGTCGTCAGGTCCACGATGACTTATCCCTCCTTCCGTGGTCTCCACTAATTTAGAACCATACCAGAAATTCCCATCTTTACCTAACGACCGACCTAACAAGTCGTGGGGTTACCTAATGACTCGTTGGGTCATCCGTGACCACTGCTCTAGATTACCCTCTAGACTTCTCCCCACGGGTCTGACCACGACTCGTGGGGTCACCTAACGAGTCATCCCCCAACTCGTTTTGTGACCAAATCTCCACCTTCTGTCTGAATTCTTTCTTTAAGCCTGGAATCTGATCTTAGAAACATTCGCAGTGTTACAATATCTCCCCCTTGGGAACATTCGCCCTCGAATGTTGACTAAACATACTGAAAGGATAGAGACAGAACTGAAATTCCATAATCAATCAATCAAAGCTAAAAACAATGGAGCATCTGACTTCGGGCTGACCTTACACATCAGAACTGAATATCTAAATTGATCATGCATGCTATAGCGCAAGAGAGATCGAAGGACATGAAACTTAATATCCCTAACAAACAAACAATCGAAAAAACTTTCAACCATATATGTCAGTCTAAAATAAAGTCAAGGGATTTTTAATACATGATTAGAGTATCTTATGGAGCAAATGTCAAAGGTATGTTTGGGTCTTTGCAAATTTCTGTCTATTTCTTAGATGACACTTCAAATCTTAACGGATCAAATCTACTTTTCAATTTGTTAGATTTTAAATTTTGTGAACTTTGAACTAATTTGTCAATCATTACAATTTATTTGTTATGCAGTTTGTGGTATTATGATGGACTTCTCATTTTACTATTTTCTGTAGAATTACCTTCATTTTTTGATCATACAAATAATTTTACCGATTTGTGAAAACTTGAGGATCTCAAAAATGAATTCTGGAATTGAGGGATGACTTGAAGATGAAAAAATAAAAAGAAGATAACTTTGTGTCTCTACCAGAAGCTTCAAGTTACATGTATATAGGGCACAAAAAACTTCAAACAAGTCAGAAATTTGTGATTTTGTTATGAGATACATGTATTCTCTATTTCCTATGGGAGTCTTTCAATGATTTACCATCAATTTTATGCCTTTTTCGTATACTACTGATGATCCAAATGTTATGCTTTTATATCCCCGACAAACAAATAAACCAAAAACCTTTCAATCATATATGTCAATTTATAATAGAAGTCGGGAGATTTTTCATATATGACTAGAGTGTCTTGTGTAGTAAATGAGAAAGGTGTGTTCGGATCTTTGTAAATTTTTATCTATTTCTTTGATGACACTTAAACTCTTAAAGGATCAAATTTACTTTTCTATTTGTTAGGTTTTAAATTTTGTGTGCTAATTTGTCAATCATTACAATTTATTTCTTAGGCAGTTCATGTTATTATAATGGGCTTCTCATTAGAATTACCTTCAAGTTTTGATCATATAAGTAAATGAGTGTTTAGGTCTTTGTAGATTTCTGTATATTTTTTAGATCACACTTCAACTCTTAAAGGAGAAAGTCTACTTTTCGTTTTTTAGTTTTAAATTTTATGAACTAATTTGTCAATCATTACTATTTATTTGTTAGTCAATTCACGAAATTTTGATGGGCTTCTCATTTTATTATTTTTTATAGAATTACTTTCAAGTTTTGATCATAAAAGTAATTTACAGATTGATGAATACTTGAGGATCTCAAAATAAATTTTGGGATTGAGGGATGACTTGAAGATGAGAAAAAAGGAGATATCTACGTAATTTTTTTCATCCAACTTTGTGTCTCTACCAGAAGCTTCAAGTTACATGTATATAGGGCCCAAAAAACTTTAAACAAGTCAGAGACATGTGATTTTGAAATGAGATACATGTATTCTCTATTTTCTATGAGAGTTTTTAAATGATTTACCATCACTTTCATGCCTTTTTCATATATTACTGCTGATCCAAATTTTATGCTTTCATATCCCCGATAAAAAAATAAACAAAAAAATCTACTAATTGTATGTCAGTTTATAATAAAAGTCGGGAGATTTTTCGTATATGACTAGAGTTTATTATGTAACAAATGAGAAAGGTGTGTTCGGACCTTTGAAAATATGTGTCTATTTCTTTCATGACACTTCAACTATTAAAATATCAAATATACTTTTAGATTTCTTAGATTTTAAATTTTTTAATTTATCAGTCATTACCATTTATTTGTTATGCAGTTCGTGGTATTATGATGGACTTCTCATTTTACTTTTTGTTATAGAATTACCTTTAAGTTTTGATCATATGAGTAATTTACGAATTGAAAATAATTTGAGGATCTCAAAGTAAATTTCGGGATTGAGAGATGACTTGAAGATGAGAAAAAAAGAAGATATCTGCGTAATGTTTTCATCCAACTTTGTGTCTCTACCAGAAGATTCAAGTTACATGTATATAGGTCCAAAAAAACTTTAAACAAGTAGGAGATTTGTGATTTTATTTTGAGCAATATTTATCTTCACTCAAGTTACATGTATATATTTTAGGTGATTATGCTAAGCAAAAGATGAAATACATATCAATACTTTTTTTCGATTATAAAAAGGGAGAATCATTTCAATCCTGAATATGATTTTCCTCTTGCTCTTATGTGTTGTGTGTCTTTTTTCAACACTTTTCTCTAGAGTAGGAAAATAAAATTACTGCAACATTGTTTCAACACATGCTTGAGTTGATTTTAAGGTTTACTTAATCCAAATAAAATAATATATTTTTTCCCTAAGACAATGTGTTTGATTTGGTATCTTATCAACCATATATTCTTAAGAGTAAATTTGGAAATATAACTTTTGATAGTTTCATTTAAAGAATCGAATGTAATTGTTGAATTGTTGTTGTCTTTTTATTTTATACAGGTTATGTTTTTTGTTTTATAATGCGCGCATGCTTGACGGACTATAATTTTCTTGGTTACTTATTTATTGGTAATATTACTCCTTATTTGAAGAAGCATTCGTGGTCTTATTATTTATTTTTTAATATTTGATTGTGATGGTTGTTTTGAATGTTTAATTAGGAACATGAAAGGATAATAGAGAGAATTGGTCCCACAAAAATTAGTAAATTGCCTAAAATCTGGACAAGGCAATGACCTTTATGTATTCATTTTTTAGCATGATAATATATATCATTCTCTTCTTTTGCTTTTTTTATGTTATTCCTATGGTTTTTCAATTCTTGTAGATCACCAATAATTGGAAGAATTAGGATACCAATAAAGTCTATCATAACTTTTTATTTTTCTATTTTATGTAAAGTATGAAATATATTAGTTGTATCTTCCTAGTTTAACCTGATAATGTTATGATAAATTATTGTACCTCGATAAATAATGTCTCATTACAACAAATATAAGCCTTTATCCCAAACATACTTAAGTTATTTATATGAACAGTCATCGTGCCTATCACTTTTCATTTATGATTATAACCTATGTTGCTCAGATCCTCCATAAATGCTATCATAATCGTATTGAATCTTCCAAAAATATATAGCTTTTGGAGGAGAATATTATCAAAATAAAAGAATATATTTAGATTTGTTAGTTCAATAATTATATCTTACAAATCTATGGAAGTCCTGGTAAAAAGTTTATCCAGTAGTTTCTTCCGTGTAATAGTTAATGGTCGTCCTGCCAAGCATGCTCTTTTTCTTTATAATTACTAGATAATAGATCCTTTGCAAATTATTTATGACTTTAATATATGTGTATAATTTTTTTTTACTTTTTAAAGTAACTCTACTTTTTTATCAACAAAAAATTTAATAGTCAAGTATAATCTCTTCATTAGTTGATTAGTCTGAAGTTGTACGTATGATTTGTTATGAGATATCAAAATTATCTTAATGTCCTGAGTTGATATTACGCTGCTTCATATGACTGTTTTACATTAAACAACTTTTTTTGTTTACATTTTAACTTCTAAGATATTTCATCATATATTTATCTAATTAAGATGTTTAAATATTTACTTTAATTGGTAAATTCACATGGTTATTAATTGTATGTGATGATGTCATTTTTCATGCATAAATAGTTAAAAGATACTCGTAGGAACATCTCATTCACCAAAATGAATCCAGGCATGCATAAGGTTATGCAATCTATTCAAGTTATCTGATCTAATCATTTAGGGTTGTATATCTCTGAAGTAGAAAATGAAATATTGCAGGTATTTTATTGGCATGGTACCATCTTTCATAGAAAATCCATTTTTCCTTAAAGTGAATAGAGAATTCGGAAGTTCTAGCAGCACTGTCATTTGTATTTATTTTTCATGTATTTATTTGTTTAGCGGGCTTTCTCTTAACGATAATATATAGTTATATTTTTTAGATTTGGTGCATCGATGGCAGTGCAAAAATAATAATATTAAAAGAAAATATTATAAGTATTGTGGAGAAGATTGCTATTCATATATGATATATCGTACATACTTTCCACCCTAATGAGAGGAAAGACGATTATATTTGTCACACCCCGTAAATTCTTGACACTTAGTTGGCCTATTCGCGTATTGGTTAAAAGTTTTAGAATGCCATACACGCAAGAAAAGGGCCCGGGGAGAGACCGGACAAGCGCCAAGTCGGAGCGTCGCAAGGCAAATGCGACTTATATATCGCATTCGACAAATGCGACTTATAAATCGCATTCGACAAATGGGACTTAAAGAGGAGGGGTTCCGGCCCAAGTATATAAGGCCTCCCACCTTGTTTTAAATCATTTCCTTACATTTAATTTCCAGTGAACGACCAGTGAACAGGGGAGACGAAGGGTTTCCATTAATTTCCATCCGATTAAGCCGTCAAACGCAGTCCAAACTCAAATTAACTTCGGGTAGCGAAGTATAAAGCTACAGGGAGCATTCCTGCGGAGTTAGTTTAGCGAAATTTGGCCGGCGAATCGTCGTCACGCCGAGCCAAGGTAAGTGGAATTGCTCCAAACTAGTGTTAATATACTTCCAGCATTAAAATGAGTATTTCTCCCTTCTAGACTTCCGAGAAATTACGAGTTTTCGGCCGTTCTTCGATAAGTCAAAGAATAGGCAGTAGGTATATCCATAAATATGGTTTATTTCCAAAATAATAGTAGAATTAATTCTATTCTTTCGTGAATATGAATACAGTTGGGAGAAATAGCTGAATACTAGCCGAGTTATGCCAGTTAATGAGAAAGTCAGCAGTTGAGGTATGTAAAGCCAGTTTCTTTCGGAAAGCTAGTAGTTCTAGTATAGAGAAATAGTATGAATTTCAGTAGAGTGTTTCAAAAGTCGTATATTATGTTCAGTATGAAATTTAGTAAGCATGTTAGAAATATAATACAATGTTCAGCATGAAATTCAGTAATACAGTATAAGTCCCAGCATAATATTCCAGAAATATTATTACAGATTCAGTATATTTCAGTATCAGATTTAGTACATTTCAATATGAGATTCAGAATAGAGTACCAGAACATAAATATTATTATCAGATCCAGTATATATATTACATGTGTTTATTTCTATATGTGGAGACATGATTGTTCTGTGTTGGGCACCCTTAGAGCTTTCTTGACCGCCCCAGGGTTAATAGTTGTGTCGACTCGCCCGCCAGAGGGTGAGGATACGTTGCTCTATGGAGTGGCATGCCATCCGCCAGCGGACGAAGATGGGATGCAGATTCCCCATAGCAGACTGATCAGCATTATACCACACTCCCTGTCGAGCGCTTCCGCTCGGGGTGCAGATTACAATTTTCAGATTACAGATTTCAGATATCATATTTCAGGAGTCCTCTGGACTCAGTACAACTATTGTCAGGGGCCCAGCGAGCCCAATTTGCATACCCAGGGGGCCGGCTGGATGCTCATAGTTACTAGGTGGATGGTAAGACCTGGGTAGGGGTATATAAATTGTGTGTTGGTTGGTACCTTACGGCTTATGGGGGCTGGTAAGGTTCTTGTATGCTATGTTGTGTTAGTTATTAATAGGATAGAAAGTAGACCGCCGTGTTATCAAGTATGACTCTTACTCTCTTCAGCAAAGTTATGCTCTTTTCAGTCAGTCTCAGCCCGTCTCCTATTACTTCAGTATCTATCAGTATTGTTGTTTGCTTTCAGTTATTTTCAGTTATTGCTTTGCACACTCAGTACCAGTGGTACTGATGCCTGTTTTGGGGCGCTGCATTACTTTCCTGCAGGTACTCATAGACGAGGAGCAGATCCCTCGTAGTTCCAGCCAGCATAAAGAGTCTTCAGCTCTTGTCATCCGAAGCTTTACAGCTAAAGGTTTACTTCCCTTTTTGTTTGTACAATATGGGTAGGCCGGGGCCCTGTCCCGACCATATTATTATTCTTAGAGGCTTGTGGATTATATATTCCCTGTGGTTAGTTGTACCGGTCGTGTGGGGCCGTATGTATGTTTCAGTTTGCATGTGATGGCCGTGTGGGGCCTTATTCAGTTGTCAGTTGGTGACCTTGTCGGTCACAGATCAGTTCAGCACTTGATTATACTTTTCAGTGATAACTAGTCAGCATGGTGGCCTTGTCGGCCCGCATAAGTTCCCTTATGCTCAGTTGTTCTCATTAGCTATTATATTCCTTCATGTGGCTATAGGCCTAGTCGGCCGGAGGCTGTATTTATAGCTGTTATATAGCCCGTTGTTTTCATAAATCCAGAATTAGAGCCAGCCTAGTACCAGAAGTGCTTAGGCTCAGTAGTCCAGCAGTCCAGGTCCTAGTAGGGCACCAGGTGCCAGTCATGCCTCCCAAGGCGGGGCGTGACAAACTTGGTATCAGAGCAGGTCATATCCCAGGGAGTCTACAAGCCGTGCTAAGTAGAGTCTTGTCTATGGATGTGTTGTGCACCACATACCATAGGCAGGAGGCTGCAAGGCATTATAAGATGGTTACTCTTTCTTCACATTCAGTCGTGTCATAGAATAGTACAGTATAGGGTTGAGTCCCTAAAGCTTACTATACTCTTCGTTTATAGATAAAATGTCAGATCAGCGACACCCTATCACAGGCCGAAGATTGGATACAGCAGCACGAGAGGGCACCAGCAGGATGCCCCGGTCTCGATTAGAATCAGCCCGATCTGAGGGTGATACAGAGGCATCGTCCCGATCTTCTCAGCAGTCTCCACTCCATCAGGAGCCACTCGGGACGACACCACATCTGACAGTTCCTATACCTACACCATCTCACCAGGAGGTCAGGAGTGCAGTAGTTATGTTAGCGCAAATGATGGCTACTCAGCGCCAGTCAATGCCACCTACAGCTGCAGAGTCATCAGGTGGGCCTGGTAGTTCGAGGGTCCAAGAATTCCTTGCACTAGGTCCCCCATAGTTTACCGGGACAGATCGAACAGAGGACCCCCAGGACTTCCTGGATCAGATGTATAGGATCTTCTTGGTAATGCCTATTACATCTGCAGAGTCGGTCGAATTGGCAGTATTCCAACTGAGGGATATTGTTGTATTGTGGTATGAGAGTTAAGAAAGGTCTAGAGGGAGAGATGTTGCCCCTCCGACCTGGTCCAGCTTTTCTGAGGCTTTCTTGGACCGTTATCTACCATGAGAGATCAGACAGGCCCGGATGGATCAGTTTTTACACTTAGAGCAAGGGGCAATGAGTGTTCAAGAATACGCCCTGCAGTTCGATTGTTTAGCCTGCTATGCTCCAGCCTTCGTAGACACCATGTCATCCAGAGTCTACCGATTTATTATGGGGATGAACCCAGAGTATATTGAGGCCTGTATGACAGCTACTTTGCGGGAAGATATGGATATTTCTTGAGTGCAGGCTTTTGCTCAAGACTATTGAGGACCTCAGACAGCGGCAATAGGATAGCAAATGAACAAGTCAGGAACAGTGCCGCAAGGACAGGTCAGATGAGTTACAAGGGGAGATTTGGAGAGGGCCTAGGCCATGGTTGTCAGATAGGCCACCTAGACCCCCGCCTCCATTACAGCAGCAGAGGGGTAGATTCAGTCGCTGAGGACAGTTAGAGTCTGACAAAAGTTCTCGAACAGTAGATTCACCCCAGTAGAGGAGGGCAGAACAGAGCAGGTATACACCACCACTTTTGCCTATTTGCAGTCGATGCCACTCTGGAGGTTGCAAATATGGCTCCACAGGGTGTTATATATGCGGACAGGAGGGTCATGTGATAAGAGATTATCCAGCCATAGGTCCGGTTGACAGGGATAGACAGGACAGGGCATCAGCAGGGTCGTGAGCTCATAGAATTGCTTTGGCAACCCTTTTTAGTATCTACACCCGTCGGTGACTCTATTATATCTAGAAGGGTTTATCGAGGGTGTACAGTAGAGGTTGCTAACTGTTAGACCACAACAGATTTGGTAGAGTTAGAAATGGTTGATTTTGAAGCCATTATGGGTATGGATTGGTTAGCTCCATGCTATGCCAATGTAGAATGTTGGACCAAGACGGTCCAATTCCACTTTCCAGGGGAGGCAGTACGAGAGTGGAAGGGTAGTATAGCTACGCCAAAAGGTAGGTTTATTTCCTATCTTCGGGTGAGAAAGTTGATAGCCAAGGGGTGCATTTACCACATTGTCAGAGTTCAAGATGTTCGGGTAGAGCCTCTGACTCTCCAGTCTGTTTCAGTGGTTAATGAATTCCCCGATGTATTCCCAGATGAGCTACCTGGTATTCCCTCAGAAAGGGAAATAGAATTTGCAATTGATTTATTGCCGGGCAAGTAGCCCATATCAATTCCCCCTTATCGCATGGCTCCTACTGAACTCAGAGAACTAAAGGAGCAGTTGAAGGATTTGTTAGACAAGGGCTTTATTAGGCCGAGTACTTCACCTTGGGGTGCGCCAGTTCTGTTTATGAGAAAGATGGATGGTTCCCTCCGCATGTGTATAGACTATCGGCAACTGAATAAAGTTACTGTCAAGAATAAGTATCCGCTTCCCAGGATAGATGATTTGTTTGATCAGTTACAGGGAGCTAGATATTTCTCCGAAATTGACTTAAGGTCCGGATATCATCAGGTTCGGGTTCGTGAAAGGGACATTCCAAAGACTGCCTTCAGGACCAGATACGACCATTTTGAATTCTTAGTCATGTCCTTTGGGCTGACGAATGCTCCAGCCGTGTTTATGGACCTGATGAACAACATTTTTAGACCATACCTGGACCTGTTCGTGATAGTGTTTATTGATGATATTCTGGTGTATTCTCGCTCGGAGGCAGACCACCAGGATCATTTGCGGACAGTGCTCTAGATTCTTAGAGACCGTTAGCTGTATGCCAAGTTCTCTAAATGTGAATTTTGGCTGAATTCAGTAGCCTTTTGGGTCATATCGTGTCGGATGCTGGTATACAGGTAGATACACGGAAAATAAAAGCAGTGAAAACATGGCCCAGACCTACCACTCCGACCGAGGTACACAGTTTCCTGGGGTTAGCAAGGTACTACAAGAGGTTTGTCGAAGGATTTTCCACCTTAGCAGCACCTCTGACTAAACTGATGCAGAAGGCAGCAAAATTTCAGTGGACTGAGGCATGTGAGCAGAGCTTCCAGGAATTGAAAGACACGTTAACGTCAGCTCCAGTGTTAGCATTGCCAGAAGGTACAGAAAGTTATGCAGTTTATTGTGACGCTTCGAGTGTTGGGTTAGGATGTGTGTTGATGCAGCATTGTAAAGTAATTGCTTATGCTTCCAGACAGCTGAGGAAACATGAAAAGAACTATCCTACCCATGACCTGGAATTGGCTGCAGTGATTCACGCCTTAAAGATATGGAGACACTACTTGTATGGCATCCATGTGGATATTTTCACTGATCATAAGATCCTACAGTATATATTCACCCAAAAAGAGTTGAATTTGTGGCAGCGTCACTGGTTAGAGCTGTTGAAAGACTATGATGTGAATATTCTGTATCACCCAGGGAGAGCTAATGTGGTGGCGAATGCCCTTAGCCGTAAATCTATGGGAATTCTGGCACACTTACAGCCTGAGCAACGAGAATTATCCCAGGAATTGCATCAGTTAGCCAATTTAGCCGTTCGTGTAGCAGAAAAAGAGGACAATAGAGCGGTAATCCAAAACACTGCAGTGTCGTCTTTAGTTGTGGAAGTAAAGGAACGGCAGTGTGAAGATCCTAGCCTGGTTCAGCTTAGAAACAGAGTTCAGCAAGGAGTGGTGATAGATTTTTAAATAACCGAGGATGGGGTATTGCGATATAAAGATCGCCTTTGTGTTCTAGACGTTGCAGGGCTTCGCCAGCAGATTATGGTTGAGGTACATTATGCCTGTTATTCTCTCCACCCAAGTTCGACGAAAATGTACCACGATATAAAAGAAATCTACTCGTGGCCAGGAATGAAGAAGGGGATAGCAGAATTCATAGCTCAGTGTCCCAACTGCCAGCAGGTAAAAGCTAAACATCAAAAACTAGGGGGACTGACTCAGGATATAGTTGTGCCTCTATGGAAATGGGAAGCAGTAAATATTGATTTTGTAGAAGGATTACCCCGCACCAGGCGTAGATATGATCGATCTGGATGATTGTTGATCGACTGACAAAATCAGCTCATTTTCTACCAGTAAGGGCTACCTTTTCCATCAAGGATTATGCTGAGCTGTATATCAGAGAAATAGTCAGGTTTCATGGTGTTCCAGTGTCCATTATCTCCGACAAAAGGGCGCAGTTTACAGCTAAATTCTGGCAATCATTTTAGAGAGGCTTGGGGATGCAGGTTAACCTGAGCACAACTTTTCATCCTTAGACAGATGGGCAGGCAGAACGCACCATTTAAACGCTCGAGGATATGTTGCGAGCATGCGTTTTGGATTTCGTAGGTAGCTGGGATGAACATTTACCACTCATTGAGTTCGCCTATAATAACAGTTACTATTTAGCTTTTCAGATGGCGCCTTATGAGGCATTATATGGGCAAAAGTGCAGATCTCCAGTTGGTTGGTTTGAGGTTGGAGAATCAGCATTGATTGGGCCAGATATCATTCATCAGTCAGAGAAAAAGTAAAGTTTATCAGAGAACGTTTACTAACTGCTCAGAGCCGCCAGAAATCTTATACTGACGTGCAACGCAGAAACTTGGAATTTAATGTGGGTGATTGGGTGTTTCTTAAAGTTTCACCGATGAAGGGTGTAATGAGATTTGGCAAGAAAGGCAAGCTCAGCCCAAGGTTTGTTGGGCTTTATCAGATTCATCGAAGAATAGGCCAAGTGGCATATGAGTTAGACTTACCTCCAGAGTTAGAATCTATCCATCTAGTTTTCCATGTATCAATGCTAAGAAAGTGCATAGGAGATCCCTCCAGAATTGTCCCAGTCCAAGATGTTCAGGTTACCGAGGAGTTGGCCTATGAAGAAGTTTTAGTTGCCATACTAGACCGACAGATCCACAGATTAAGAACTAAAGATGTTGCTTCTGTCAAAGTGTTATGGCGTAACAAGAACCGAGAGGAAATGACTTGGGAAGCAGAAGAAAATATGAAAGTCAGATATCCTCAGTTATTTCAGACTTAGTCAGCCAGAGGTATGTTATTATTACAGTTTTATGAGTTACAGTATATTCATGTGTACGTGAGATAGTTGACTTTAGTTTATTGTGTGATGGATGCTATAGTATTATATGGAGTACCTGTATTAACATTTTTGCATTTCTAGATTTTTGAGATGATCCATATTAAAGGGGAAACTCTGCCGAAATTTTTCCAGAATAAGTAGAGCAAGTTAAAATTTCTGTAAATAGAAGTTAACATTCGAGGACGAATGTTCTTAAGGGGGGAAGGATGTTACACCCTGTAAGTTCTTGACACTTAGTTGGCCTATACGCATGTTGGTTAAGAGTTTTAGAATGCCATACGTGGGAGAAATGGGCCCGGGGAGAGACCGGACAAGCCCCAAGAGCGTCGCAAGGCAAATGCGACTTATAAATTGCATTCGACAAATGTGACTTATAAATCGCATTCGACAAATGCACTTAAAGAGGAGGGGTTCAGGCCCAAGTATATAAGGCCTCCCACCTTGTTTTAAATCATTTCCTTACATTTAATATCCAGTGAACGATCAGTAAATAGGGGAGATGAAGGGTTTTCATTAATTTCCGTCCGATTAAGCCGTCAAACGCAGTACAAATTCAAATTAACTTCGGGTAGCGAAGTATAAAGCTGCAGGGAGCATTCCTGCAGAGTTAGTTTAGCGAAATTCGGCCAGCGAATCATCATCACGTCGAGCCAAGGTAAGTGGAATTGCTCCAAACTAGTGTAATATACTCCCAGTATTAAAGTGAGTATTTCTCCCTTCTAGACTTTCGAGAAATTATTAGTTTTCAATCGTTCTTCGATAAGTCGAAGAACAGGCAGTAGGTATATCCATAAGTATTGTTTCTTTCCAAAATAATAGTAGAATTAATTCTATTCTTTCGTGAATATGAATACAGTTGGGAGAAATAGTTGAATACTAGCCGAGCTACGCCAGTTAATTAGAAAGTCGGCAGTTGAGGTATGTAAAGCCAGTTTCTTTTGGCAAGCTAGTAGTTCTAGTATAGAAAAATAGTACGAATTTCAGTAGAGTGTTTCAGAAGTCGTATATTATGTTCAGTATGATATTTAGTAAGCATGTTAGAAATATAATACAGTGTTCAGCATGAAATTCAGTAAAACAGTATAAGTCCCAACAGAATATTCCAGAAATATTATTACAGATACAGTATATTTCAGTATCAGATTCAGTACATTTCAATATGAGATTCAGAACAGAATACCAGAACATAAATATTATTATCAGATCCAGTATATATATTACATGTGCTTATTGCTATCTGTGGAGACATGATTGTTCTGTGTTGGGCACCCTTAGAGCTTCCTTGACCGCCCCAGGGTTAATAGCTGTGTCGACTTGCCCGCTAGAAGGTGAGGATACGTCGCTCTACGGAGTGGCATGCCGTCCGCCAGCGGACGAAGATGGGATGCAGATTCCCCATAGCAGGCTGATCAACACTATACCACACCCCCTGTCGAGCGCTTCCGCCCGGGTGCAGATTACAGTTTTCATATTACAGATTTTAGATTTCAGATTTCAGGAGTCCTCTGGACTCAGATACAGCTATAGTCAAGGGCGTAGCGAGCCCAAGTTGCATACCCAGGGGGGCCGATTGGATGCTCATAGTTACTAGGTGGATGGTAAGACCTGGGTAGGGGTATATAGATTGTGTGCTGGTTGGTACCATACGGCTTATGGGGGCTAGTAAAGTTCTTGTATGGTATGTTGTGTTAGTTATTAATAGATAGAAAGTAGACCTCCATGTTATTAGGTATGACTCTTACTCTCTTCAGTAAAGTTACGCTCTTTTCAGTCAGTCTTAGCTCGTCTCCTATTACTTCAGTATCTATTAGTATTGTTGTTTGCTTTCAGTTATTTTCAGTTATTGCTTTGCACACTCAGTACCAGTGGTGCTGACATCCGTTTTGGGGCGCTGCATTACTTACCTGCAAGTACTCATAGACGAGGAGCAGATCCCTCATAGTTCCAGCCAGCGTACAAAGTCTTCTGCTCCTGTCATCCGGAGCTTGACAGCTAAAGGTTTACTTCTCTTTTTGTTTGTACAGTATGGGTAGGCCGGGGCCCTGTCCGACCATCTTATTATTCTTAGAGGCTTGCGGATTGTATATTCCCTGTAGTTAGTTGTACCAGTCGTGTGGGCCATATGTATGTTTTAGTTTGCATGTGATGGCCGTATGGGGCCTTGTTCAGTTGTTAGTTGGTGACCTTGTCGGTCACAGATCAGTTCAGCACTTGATTATACTTTTCAGTGATAACTAGTTAGCATGGTGGCCTTGTCCGCCCACATAGGTTCCCTTATGCTCAGTTGTTCTGGTTAGCTGTTATATTCCTACAGGTGGTTATAGGCCTAGTCGGTTGGAGGTTGTATTTATAGTCGTTATATAGCCCGTTGTTTTCATAAATCTAGAATTAGAGCCAGCCTGGCACCAGAAGTGCTTAGGCTTAGTAGTCCAGCAGTCTAGGTCCTAGTAGGGAACCAGGTGCCAGTCATGCCTCCCAAGGCGGGGCGTGACAATATTTATGCTTGTAGATTTGCAATTCAAGATTGTTGTATCTTTTTATGTATTTATTAAGATTATTTTGGACACGATTTTTATGAGGGAGAAACAATGGGAGAAGTGTCCATTTTTTGTTGATTTACTATAATTTTGGAAGCTTTATTTATTCGATATTACTTCATAAAACTTTCAAATTTTACTTAAAAAGATATTTGATTAGTTTATACTTTACACATGTCTTTTATACGAAATATTATTTGAAGTATTTTTCATATTTATTATTTTTCTATGAATTAATTTATATTAAATAATCACCTTAGCAAGTTCACTTCTATTTTTAAATGATCGCGCGAAGCGCGAGCAAATTAACTAGTTCTTTCTTTAAGCCTGGAATCTGATCTTAGAAACATTCAAGGTGTTACAATATCTCCCCCTTGGGATAGAGACGGAACTGAAATTCCACAATCAATCAATCACAGCTAAAAACAATGTGAGCATCTAACTTCGGGCTGACCTTACACATCAGAACTGAATATCTAAATTAATCATGCATGCTATAGCACAAGAGAGAATGAAGGACATGAAACTAACATGGAACTAGATAGAATACTGAGAAGGATTTTTCCCCTTTAGCTGGCACTAAACTGATACGGACTAAGCCTTCGCTCACAAATCACTTTCTGTTACAGGGTTAGAATTCATAATATCTAGTCTGGTTTCAATTAAAGGTCTCATGAGGATGAATTATTCATGATATTTAAAACTGAGCACATACATGAGATAACCTGAGTCTGCTGAGCTACTAAGCACAATCTAGAGACTGAGTTTGAGCTGATCATACTGGGAAATATGAATTAACACACATAACTTATTCGTAACACAAAAATGCACCTAAAGGATTCGTAAAGTAAGATCGGCATCGCTGTCTGAAGCGGTTTTCTAGAACCTCTAGGAGTCCGCATATCGGGATGGACATAACTTAGTTTCAACTGAACTACCAGAGAAATTATATGAACTTGAGGGGATTGACATATCATGACTGTTAGGGTTAGGACTATCAGGCCCCACCTTGGCAGGCATGACTGGCACCTGGTGCCCTACTAGGACCTAAACTACTGAGCTGATTAAGCCTAAGCACCTCAGGTGCAGGGCTGACTCTAACTCTAGAATCAAGAAAACAACGGGCTATATAGCGGCTGTAAATACAACCCCTGACCGACAAGGACTATAGCCACCTATGAAAATAAACAGCTAACCAGAGATAAACAAACATAGGGAGTCCTATGCGGGCCCGAAAAGGCCACCATGATATCTAGTTTTAACTGGAAAGTAAAATCAGATGCTAAACTGAACTATGACCGACAAGTCAACCAATCAACAGCTAAACAAGGCCCCACACGGCCAACACACATGGTCTAAAATACATATGCGCCTCACACGACCGATATCATCTAACCACGGGAAAGTAATGCAATCTGCAAGCCTCTAGGAGTAATAAGATGGTTGGGACAGGGCCCCAACCTACCCATACTGTACAAACAAAATAAATAAACCTCTATCACACAAGCTCCAGAAGAAAGGAGCTGATGGCTCTGTATGGCTGACTGGAACTATGAGGGACCTGCTCCTCGTCTATATGTACCTGTAGGGAAGTAATGCAGCGCCCGAGAAGAGGGCGTCAGTACCACAGGTATTGAGTATGTAAAGTAGTAGCTTTAAATAACTGAAAGTAAGAAATAGAACTAATAGTGTCTGAAGTAAAGAAAACGGACTGAAGATGACTGCGGTAGTGAAATCAGGACTAAACATAATTGTAATAAGGAAGGTAGGGTTCATACCTGGCAAAGAAGGCGTCTTACTATCTAACTATCAGTAACTAAAGCAAGCATAAACCTTACCTAGCCCCCATAAGTTGGAAGGTACAATCAGCACAGAATAACCCACCTGGGCCCCTATTAGCCCTAGTGAGTACACCTCAATATATATACCCCTATTCAGGTCATACTGAGTCAACTACCAGCTATAAGCGTCCTACCGACTGTCCCTCCACTAACAAATACATAAACAACTCCTTTTAGCTGGTAGGAGGCTAAGTCTACGCTCTCAATTCCCGTCACTCCCATGATATGGGAAATCTTCTGGATCTCTTCCAAGAACTCATACGGGTCCTTGTCTACCTTTGACCCCAAGAACTCGGGTGGGTTCATTCGGAGAAAATCTCTCACCGTTGTTGCCACTACATTCCCATTCTAGGGAATATGAGCCATTGCTTGCTGATTATCTGGGTGGTCATGGCCTGTGCCAACATATTAAGAGTTTCCCGGAACTCGACATGGGTAAATGATCATCCATCGGGTTCGCCGAGGTTGGTGGTACCTATTGTTGGTCATTATCATTTCTTCTTCCATTTTCCCGTCTGGGAGACATTATCTGCAAGCGCGTAAATCACAAGTTAGGGAAGAAACTTTTTAGAGCCACATACTCTACGCACGATAAGAATCATGAAGAAAAGGGAACATTCCTAAAACGTCACGTAGCCTCCTCGTCATAAGTTCGGCGCGCTTCACACCCATGAAGAAGACTCTACTTGATGCAGCTTTCAGAAACCCTAGGACACTCTAAACCTTGGCTTTGATACCAAATTTGTCACAACCTGAGTTTACACCCTAGTCGTAACACGAGATAAGGAATCCCGAAAGGCTCCAAGTCAACCCATGGAATAATCATAGCATATCACTTAACAATATAAACAAGTACAACATAAATGAGTGGAAGCTAACTGCAAGAGTCAAATATAGAACCATAAGAACAATTCTAACAACACTTTGATACAACGCTGAATCTGTCTAGACAAATCTGAAAGCCTTCTACTAAACTGATGAGTTGTTGGGACAAGCCCCCAGCTAACTCCTAAAATCTGAAAACTTAAGCATAAAGAAAATATAAACACAAATCACGTCCTCGGGGATAAGGACTTACCAGTAGCAGCTGAGAGTGAATGAAATGTATCTAACCACAAGGCTGAGTCTGGGGACCTGAATCTATATCATGAAATGATATAGTAGAAAATTCATGCTGTCAGTACTTGGAATGTACTGAGCATGCGGGAAAAATGTAAATAACTAAATATGCAAATATACGATAAAGAGATAACAAAGTGCATCAACATAACTTATTTAACATACAACCATCCGCTTATGAGTCACATACACACACACACACATATATATAGGAAACTTCCTTTTTGATCTTATAATCTGGAACATCATCGAACTCATACATAAAGGACAAGTTTTGAACGTTTAATAAGAGTTGAATCAGAAACTAGCATCACACACTGTACTGGATCACTGCTGGTAACTAAGTCTAATTCTCATTATATTAAATTTATTATAATCTTAAATCTGAATCATACGGAACTGAATCATGCTGATAACATAACTAAGGGAGTCATTCTCTACTATGGAGAGTCCCAACTAAACTAAGGGAGTCATTCTCTACTAGGGAGAAACCCAACTGAACTAGGGAGTCACTCTCTACTATGGAGGATCCCGAGCTGACCAAGGGAAACATTCTCGGCTATTGAGAGTCCCTAGTTGACTAGAACACGAGGAGTACTGGTCTGACATTATATATCTGGTCTATGCTACTACAGCTAGTTAGAAACATGAATATACTCTGCTTTCATCATACAACATTCATTTTGAAAGGATAAGGGATACTTTCTACTAGCAACAAGCCCGACATTCTGAAATATCATTCTCATTCTTTATCACCATAATTCATATCGTCATGGAGCCATATCAACATTTCTTCAAACGTATTACATTAGTGAGGATCTATAGATTCACATCATGCATTATACTTCCACAACATATAAATTCTAGATTCATATCATTCAACATGTATCATAAAGTCAGTCATGTAGGTCCAATTCGTACCTTAACATGCATACATTGATTCATATATTCTACATTTATGGAAAGCCAAACACTTAACTCATAACTTAAACATTTACAACGAGATCGTCGGAGAAGCATACATTTTTATCTCATACGACCCATTTCGAGATTTACTCTAATTCATGAGCAGAATGCATTAATTAGGCCATTATCATAGATTTGCCTTATACCCAACCAGATCCATTGAAAACACATATTCTACTTTCAATTGATCAAGCCCACAAACCCTAATTTCATCTTAACATATTTATCAAATGACATATTCGAGTTCTTAAGGAAAATCATACAATCTACACATATTTTAAACCATGAATATGAGGTATTGCTATAATCGAGTGCACAATAATAAGGTCCCATTCAAAGTTTAAACCATTTCATGAATTACATTCTATAATCATGTATTTTCCATCATCTAGCACATAATTCAAGGTAACCCAATTATTCTATAATCATAATTAACTCATAATCATAGTGGGTCTTAGAATTTAAAGAAAATATAGAAGAAATCACCCATCACACAAAACACTAGGTCATGCTTTACTAGAATAGTTGAAATTGGGTTTCTGTTAAAATATTTGGGGCACAAGGATGGAATAATATCCTCGTTGAAAAACCCACATACCTGCTTAGAGGAATTTCCCACTTGACCTTGACCTTGAAGTCTTTGAATAATCCCTTAAAGAATCCTTGAACCTTTGAGGAAGAAGGGTTTGAGAGTTATTTGATGAAGAATGAGGGTTTAGGCTAGTTACCCCATTAAAAACATCCCATAGCATTCTCAAAACAACTTAGTTTAGTAGTTAAAAGAATAGGATTTTACAAAAGCACCCCTAGAAAAATGCAAGGAAAATCTTCCCTCCAGACCCACGAGGCACTCCACGAGTCATGGGGTAGGCAACGACTCGTGGGGACCAAGTCGTGGAGTGCACTAGTTAAGATCCCTTTTTCTGCTCTTCCCTCCCCACGTGTAACTTGATAAGTCTTCAGGTCCACGACGACTTGTCCCTCCTTCCGTGGTCTCCACTAATTTAGAACCACACCAAAAATTCCCATCTTCACCTAACAGCTGACCTAACGAGTCATAGGGTTGCCTAATGACTCATTGGGCCATCCGTGGCCACTTCTCCAGATTACCCTCTTGATTGATCCCCACAGGTCTGACCACGACTTGTGGGGTCACCTAACGAGTCGTCCCCCAACTCATTTTGTGAAAAAATTTCCACCTTTTATCTGAATTCTTTCTTTAAGCCTGGAATCTGATCTTAGAAACATTCAGGGTATTACACTGGGTCTTGTAACGGGGGACGCCATGACTCGTTGGTTTAACCAATGGGTCATTGGTTCCTCCCATGGTCACTGGATGAGGAAACCTGGAAATCTTGACAACGGGTGACACAACGACTCATTGGTGGACCCAACGGGTCACTGTGTCCAGTCGTTATGTTCTCTTGAAGAATTTCTAAAATCCTCAAACTTCACACAACAGGTGGTGAAAACGACTCTTGGTAGGAAACAACGGGTCGTTGTTTCCACTCGTCGTCACTGGAATAGGTTTATGGGGTTCTCACCCAATGATTCCCACATCATCTCGTGGTTTCTGACGACGACTCATTGGTTGAGTCGTAGGGTCCTGGGGAAGGAATTCTGAGTTGGGAACCAATGAGTTATAGGATGACTCATTGTTTCTCACAATGGGTCATTCCTTGTCTCATGGGTTCCTGAGAGGCCAAACACTACTGACCACGACTGACACAATGAGTCGTTGGAGCTGACCACGACTCGTTGTCTCAGTCATTCTGAGGAAACTTTTTCTGATTTTCTTCTGGATTTTTCTTGCAAGGTATGAGTCTAGTCTAGGAAAGTTTCTAGGTGTTACAGTCCTTTTTCTCCAAGAATTTGATTTTGAAGTAAACGATAGGAGAGGATGCAAGAATCTTGTGGCTAACCGTCTTTCTAATCTAGAAACAGATGGTAAGCTGGGTGTAAATGAGGAGATTGATGATGATTTCCTTGACGAGCATATTATGATACATCCCATGACTTAATACCTTGGTTTGTAGATTTTTCTGACTACTTTGAAAGCAACATCACTCCAGAAGGATTAAACTTCCATCAAAAGAAGAAGTTTATGTATGATGTCCAAAAGTTCTATTGGGATGATCCATATCTCTTGCGTATTTGTGTTGATGGCATGATTCACGGATGTGTCCCAGAGGTTGAATGATTCCAATCCTCAAGGAATGTCATTCATCGCCAGTTAGAGGCCATTATGGGAGTGTGAGAATAGCTGGAAAAGTGCTATAATGTGGGTTTTATTAGCCCACTCCCCATCATTATGTCCATGACTTCATTAAGTAGTTTGATCAATGTCAATGAATCATAAGCATCTCTAGGCAAAATGAACTTCCTTTGACACCAATCCTAGAGGTGGAATTATTTGATGTATGGGGGATCGACATCATGGGGCCGTTCATGAGCTCTTATGGAAGCACTTACATTCTGGTGGCTGTAGACTATTTTTCTAAATGGGTTGAAATTGTGGCATTGCCCAGCAATGAGGGGAGGAGTGTGACAGCCTTTTTTAAGAAGCATATCTTCTTACGTTTTGCAAAGATTTATCATCAGCAACGGAGGTTCACACTTTTGCAATCGATTATTCAGCTCTTTGTTGCAAAGTATGGTGTGAAACACAAAGTTGCTACCCCTTATCATCGTCAAACCAGTGGCCAAGTGGAGGTATCCAATTGGGAAAATTAAGTCTATTTTGACTAAAATAGTCAATGCCAATAGAACAGATTGGGCAAGAAAACTAGGTGATGCCCTTCGGGCCTATCGTACTATATATAAAATGTCAATTGAAATGTCCCCATACCAACTTGTCTTTGGCAAATCTTGACACTTACCAAAGAAATTGGAGCATAAGGCCATGTGGGCCTTGAAGAGTTTGAACTTTGATTGAGGGAAAGTCGTTCAGGGGTGAGTGGAAAATCTCAATGAGATGGACAAGTTTAAGATGAGCGCTTATGAAAATGCTACAATATACAAAGCCCGAATGAAGTACTACAATGATTAGAAAATTTTGCAAAGGGAATTTACTCCGGGAGATTGGGAGCTACTCTTTAAATCTAGGTTGAGGTTGTTTCCCGAGAAGCTTAAATCTAAGTGGTCGGGTCTCTTTAAGATATCTCAAGTTTTCAAAAATGGAGCTGTTGAGCTCGAAAGTTATGATGGGCTAAGGTTTAAAGTGAATGGCCAATAAGTAAAAACGTACTTGGGAGTGTCAGCAGAAATCGACATGGTAGAGGTTGCCTACTTGGATGAGCCAAAGTAGGAAATGCACCTTTGTCGTGCCATGACGATAAATAAGGCACTTCTTGGGAGGCAACCCAAGTGCTTTATTTTTGATGCTTTGATATTTTTGTTGTTTTTTTCTTGTAGGTTTATTGGATGAGGAACCAAGAGTAAAAAAAAATAGGGTAAGCCTTGCGTAAGACCTGCGAAACAGAAGTGCTCAAGCGCGAGTCACCGTTTAAGCACAAGAGGAGTTCATAATGATGGAGGGAAAAGAGGGAGAACCGATGCCTCACCCGCGAAACACTGATGACAACCCGCAAAATGCAGGTTGGCGCAGGCTTAAACCAGTGAACCTAAAAGTTGAAGGGTGAACTGTGAATCACTAGCGTAACGCAGGTGGTAACCCGTGAAACGCAGTCAACCATAGTCCGCAAGCAGTAAGATTAGCACGAGCAGTGGTCACTTGCGCTTGAATTTGCAAAATAACAGTAACCACCGGTGGCCGCAGGTCCAGCTTAGGCACAGGTAAGAACTTTATTTAAATATTGATCAAACCCATTGAGTGACCCGACCCATGGTTCTCCCAAATCGGTCAAATCCTTTTTAGATCCCCAAAAATCCTTCTAATCCACCTTTTCACCTTCCCCATAACCCACCTACCAACCATTATACCTTTCCAACTTCACCCCATTAACTCCATTAAACTCACCTCCTCAACCCACCGATCACTCTCACTCCCTTCCTCATATAAAATCCCCCTTTCCCATTATCTTCATTTTACCTTATCTCACTAAACTCTCACTAAGCAAAAAAAATTTTACTCTTTGGGGATAAACCATTATTGATCAAGACACCGAGTTGCAATCTAGATGTTTTTTATCTCTTCTCAATTGGTATGTGTGTTCATTTCTCTTATTATGCTTGTTTTTTGAGAGTGATCGTCCAAAATTAAGCATTCTAGATTCAAAATTTTCTTAACCATGTTCTCCATTTCCCATCTTGTGCTCTTACATTGATGGAATGATTCGAATACTATGGGTATGTTTGGGGAAGTAATAATTGCACAATGTTGATATGGGTACTCTTATTGGTATAAATGCTATGAAGTTGGATGTTTTGAAATCTTAGTTGGGGGTGAAGTCTGAGTAACCTTGTGTGCTCAAAATGCACGATTTTCCGATGATAGATAGATTGATGTCTTTCTTGAGGGGAAATCATCATTTTTGTTCTTGTGTGCTGCTTAAAATAACATAATGTGTGAGTGAGTTAAGTGAGGCATGATTCAACGAGTGATTGTTTTTGTGTTGGATTAGTTTGTTTGGAAATTCCACTCACTTGCGAATCGCCAGTCTAGCACGGCAAAACGCAGGTTGAAGTGCGGGTAGGAGTTCAAAGCTTCAGAGCACTGCCACTCACCTACGATTCACCTGTAAGTCATAAATCAGTACCGGAGAAATGTAGGTTTAGTGCAGGTTGAATATGTTTGGCCCAGCTTTCTGTTACAGACCTGAGATGCACTGATGAATGGCAAATCCCTACCCGCAAAACGCCAGTGCAACACAAGTGCTTCCAGTTTGGTAATTTCAATATTTTGTTTTGTTTGTCATCCAATCTTTAGAATTTTATTCTTCAATTTAGTATAGTTATAGCATTAAATTTTCATTTATTAGAATATACAAGAATGTGTTTGTGGAGGTAACATTGTCTTAAAGAATCACGTCCACCTCTAGACAATGTGGTAAAGGGAAAGCACCAATGACTGATGCCACAACTCAAGAAGCAGAGTCTGATGAGCATAAACGAATTGACCAACTTCATTTTGGGCTCAACAAGATGAAGAATAATTATGTCTAATTCAAGGAGAAATAATCCATCAATGTAGAGGCTCGATTTGAGGTTGAATCCTTCAAGGATGACTTCCCAGATATTTATGATCAATTCCAAATTTGCGATTGGGAGCCTTTCAATGCCCTTGGCTCCTTACTTTCCCGAGTTGGTGAAAACATCCAAAAGACAGTCTTCATTATGAAATAGCGTAAATGGTCATTGTATAAAAATAAATATCTCGACGAATTTTGGGGTCGAATCCCATAGAGAATTGAGTCTATAATTTAAGAGTTATAAACTAATTAAAACTAGAACGCATAATTGTTCAACATTTGCAAAGTAAAATTGGGGGGAAACTAAAGGGAAATAACTATCTAATTCTAAACTAAGACTAATTGGGGGAATTCCAATTGAAGCAATCAAAAGTGATATGGCTAGGGCATTCTATCGATTAGATCATAATTAAATCGGGAATTTCTTCAAAGCCTTAGACTCATACTTAGAATAGATAGAAGTGGATAATTCACATTCTCATTTTTTTAACTATAATAATGTTTATGCCTTGGGTTCTTTCAAACCCCAAAGCAAATTCAAGTAATCAACCACACAAGCTTGAGGAAAGACTAGCTATTTCTAGCCTTGACCTTTAATGGAGTTAAAATGTGAGTTTTAACTATCTCTAGCTTAATCCCACACACAAACACTCCAATTCCTCACTATTATATTTTCACCCAATTCTCACCTTTCTCTCTCAAGCAAAAGCAAGAAAAGTGAAGCACAATTCATGTTTGCAAACCATCAATTTTAGCAATTATAACTTGGGAGAAGATAATAGATCTACAATTTCAATAGGAATCCAAAAGAAATTTATCAAAATCTAATCAAATTAATAAACCCACCATGAATATACCTCTAGCTAGAAAATTAGCAAAGAATATTTAAAAATAAAGAGAAGATACCAAGAGGATTCCTGTCACATCATCACATTAGCTTCACAAATTTGCTTCTCAAGCTCTTACAACAATGGTGGAATTCCCCCAATTTGGGTTAAAGAAAAAGAAGAATAAAAGTTCTATCTAACTCTACAATTCTATGGTGAAAAAGTTCTAGTAAAAATTCTATGAAGAAGATGAAGTCTAGATGAATGAATTGTTCAATGAATGAGTGGTGTACAATGGAAGTTATGTAGATATCTATACTTTCTTGTATACAACTTTCCCCAATTGCCCTTGAGGCTTTTAGTGTCTTTGGAGACCTTTATGGACCTTTTTACCCTTCATTAGATGGTTTCACCTATGAAAGCACCGGCTTTTAGCCGGAGCACCGACTGTCCGCCGCTCCAAAACAGCCACAAGCAGTGACCACCGACGATTCAATGGGCACTTAGCTGATGCCAATCTACCAGCAGCCAGTTAAGTAGCCAGTCTGGGCAGTCGCTTCAGCATTTTGCCCGCGTTTTGCCCTTCCGAATCCGTGTTTGGCCTATTTAATGCATGTCTTTGCACCTCTTCTTGAGCTCAAATCTTCCATTATATTTGGCTCCTCTCCTTCATATTATAACTCATCAAATTCCATCTCAAACTTCATGTGTTTTGTTCAATTCATGCTTTCTCCACTCATGTGAAGTACCTACAAAGAATTAAAGAGAAAGAGCATAAAATCCACATAAACGACTCAAAACTAGACAAAAACTCATGTTTAGAAGCCTAATGAGTTGGTAAATATTCAACTCATCAAACCCCCAAACTTGAACCATTGCTTGTCCTCAAATAATGAAATTCTTTATAGTTGAGCAAATGAACAACATGCTATATATATATGTGTGTGTTTTTCATCAAGGGACGATCAAGACGTCCTTTCACAAGAGAACATTGCTAAAGCTTAGAGCACTACGGTAGTTATACACAAAATCAACAAGCCTCAAGACAACCCAACATTGTACACCAACTCAAGAAAAAGAAAAGACTTAAACCACGTTGCACAAGCTTTAATAGGTGACCACAATCATTAAACATATCTTGCATGCATTCCATCCATTCAAACAAGGATGTAGTTCATGAAAACAAGTTCAAAGAGCATCTCAAGTCATTGACAATTCACATTCAAGGCTTGCCTTAGAGTTCGCTACTCACTTGCCTCAATCATACCTCTCTTTTGAAAACAATTTTAAGATTGTACCCCAAGAAAATGATTTCATTCACAAGAAGAGAGAATCCCACACATTTTTGAGAATTTCACACAAAGGGATTATAGGATAAGACAAATTCTCTCACTCTCACAAAGAAATTCAAGTGCATACCAAATGACTCATAGGATTACCCTTCATGTATCTTTCCACTAATGTAGTGTTGCTACACTCAAAATCAATTAGGACTTTCGGGTCATAATTAAGTCTAGGAGTAAGGGTAGGATAAACATTTAGCTCTTGTGACTAAAGCCTCCCTAATGCCTTTATAAACACTTGCAACATACCTTCATCTTATTGAGATCACTCTGCCTTATTTCTCATTGTTCATCATCTTTATCTTTTGTTTAACCCAAGCTACCCGTATAACACCCATGAATTTCACATTTAGCCTTATCTATGCAAGAGATAGCACCTGTTTACTATCCTTTCTCTTTTGATGATTCGAGGACTTTCAACCCATCTATTCATTCAACTCATCACAATTTTGGTGCTAACTCAATTTTAGGTTTCTAATTTCTCCTTTTACTCTTGCAAACCCCCAAACATAGGGTTTTGACTCATTTCACATTCATTTCCTTATCTCTCCCTATTTCTTAGGCGTGAAGTCCCCATTATTTTCATTCATTCATCACTAGCAACTAGGTAGGGACGTAGGGTGGGTGCTAAACAGAAGGATTAAAATGGTCATTAGGCTTGTAATGTATTTTCAAAGAAAGGGTCGAAGGCTCAAATGTTGTCTATCAAAGGTTAATATTCAAGGAGGTCATTTTGGTAAAGTAACTTAACAAAAGAGGGCCTAAGATCATGTTCTAAGTTAAGCTCCATGTATCATTTGACCTTGAATCACACTTAGGGCAAGTTCTCGACAATCATGCATACAAAAGAATTAAGCCAAAAACATCACCACACAGGTCATCACAATCCCAAGGCATTCAAACACTTCCTTCATCACATTAAGAGAATGATTTTTAACAAGCTAGTTACAAATCAACAAGCCAAGCAAGGAATGTATAATTCATGCCAAGAGAGTTCCCAATTTTCACATTTGAATGCCCTCCTTTTCTTTTCAACACTCATTTACAATGCCAAGCAAGAAATAATAGTGGTCCCTCATCAAAAAAGTGCACAAATACTCAACAAGACTCTAAACTTGACATTTTTCCTTAAGAAAGTCGCATCTCAATCTATCATCGAGAAGTGCCAACCCGGTTCGACAATAAAAATAAAAGACAGAAATCGCTCCTTGGGAAAGAATTGTAGTATAAAACATACCCTTGGAGCTTATTCAAAGACTACTATCTAGAAAGGAAATACTACTTAGCAAGTGATGACGATTTTCCCTTAAAATGACGTCACCCAATCTCTCATAGGGCCATATCATACATCACTTAACAAGTGGGCTACTCAGACTTCACCCCTCAGACAAATAAAGCATTTTCCTCGATACACATGGTAAAACAAAGCAAGGAAGGAATGGTGAAAGAAATATTTGGTATGATGGAGGCATCTGCCTTCGAACTGTGTGCATTGTAGAACCACTTCTTCAGAACTTCCTCTTTCTAGGTACTCTGCTCATAAATGGTGGCTAATTGGCATCGCGCCTCTAGACCGACGTTCTGCCAATCTGACGCCGATGTGACATTGCTAAGAAATTTTTATTCTAGGCCTCCTAGTTGGCATCTTTGCTTGATCAGAAGTTCACGCATTAGAACATGTATTTCGCTGATCTAGCACCGTTTGCTCAATTTGGCTCCTTCCACTTTTATCACATGCCACACCTATTTCACCTCTGCACAATCAAAGACAACAATAACATCAAGTAAAACAAAATAAAACAAAAAGTATAAACAAAATGTAAAAGCACTTGGGTTGCCTCCCAAGAAGCGCCTTAGTTAACGTCGTGGCTCGACGACTTCAACTTTCACCACTTTTCTCTCCACTTTGAGCATTTGAATCGCACCCCTAGTTTCTTGTCCATTATTCTACTCCTCTTGAGGGGTGGTGGTGTAAGCATCAAGAGACTAAGAAACAGATGTTGCATCTTTTGTTTCTTGGCCCTTAAAGGAGGGATGTGTTATGACCTTGTCGGCATGGCATACTCTAAGATGAAGCCACCTTGATCTTCCTCCTCAACTTCTTCCGTTGACTTGGCCTCCTCAGTCTCCATTTTGTCAACCAAGTTCAATGTTGCAAAATGATAAGAGGGCGGTTTAAGTCGCTCCCCTTTCAATCATGCTTCTTTCTTGACATCCTCCTCTTCAAGTGCACTAGAGTCCTTGAGCATGATTTGTTGGATGTCACTTGGGGACTCTAGTGTCACTTAGTTAATTTAGGCATCTTGCATTTTTTCAATGTTGGTTGGTTGTCACACCTCTATGACTTCTTCAAAGTTCACCTTGACTCCTTCTTCATCATCATTTTGAGCTTCCTCCCATAAGTCAAGTTGAGTTATGCCCCATTTCTCATTTCTTCTTATTATGCTCCTCAATGTCTCCTCCGTTTCTTCTTTTAGAGATTTACATCTTTCTTCTTGCGGAGTTGATGATATGGAGGGGTTAGAGTTCTTTTCTGCACTAAACTCCTTCTCCAAAAAGGCTTGGAGCATGGCTTCCATGCGCCCACATGTACTTTTCCTTCCCTCACTTGCCATGGCTTCATTCCTTTCAAGCTTGGGAGCATAACTTCTATCATAACCATTATAGTGGAGAGTGAACCCATTTGGGCATCCATCCCAATGTCTCCTATGACTACCACATAATGTGCATCTATATCCACTATAGGGAGGAGAAGGTCCACTCATCTCCCTTCTAGGGCCATATTTGCGATCTTTCCAATAGTGTGGTCCTCCAAAATAAGGACATGGGTCTTTATGATAAGGGTTGCAACCAACAAACCTCCTTTCATTCCATGAATCCATCTGATGAAGGGCGTACTCACGCACATCATAGACATATTTTTTCCCGTACTTTACTACGTTTCGAGAATAAATTATGTGTTGGCGTGTGATTATGTTATATAATTGTGAAATTAGAAAACACACGTGATGAGATGTTTTAGGGCTTAAAATGATGAATTTGAAGGTATTTGAGGCTTATTGATCAAACGTGAAGAAGTGAAGTTGAAGAAGAAGGATTGAATTAATCAAGATTTAAGGGCAAAAAATAGTGCAAGTGCACTGCCATGCCCGCGCGACCAGCAGCGCGAGGCGCCAGCACCTAAGCACAACCAACCGCGCGAAGCAGCAGCAGTGCATCACTCTGAGAGGCGCAAGGTGCTAGCAGATCAGGCGCTAGGATAGGCGCGAGGCGCCAGCAGATCTTGCACATTGGCATGCACGAAGCAGCCCTCTGTCTGTGCGATGGCAGGGGCGACGCGGCATGGGAGACACGGCTTTGGAATGGGCGACGTGCAAGGCTCCCAAAACGGCAAAAATTGGCTTTCCTACTTCAACTAGGAAAAAGAAATTTAAATCCCAAAGTCAAACTCATCAAGGAACAAGGAAAACATAAATCTACTACTATAAATACCCTTTTATTTTCATGTAATAAAAAAGTCTTCAAGAGTTGAAGTTTTACAACAAGTTTTTAGAGTAAATTTTAAGACGTGTTAGAAAACATATTTGAGATACGATTGTAATGTTGTTCTTTCGAATTTCGCATTAATCAAGTGAGTTATTCTTATCATCGTTGTAAGTATTAATTTTTTCTTTTATTTATTAATTCTATCAATTTACTTATAAACATGATAGGCTAAAACCACCACAACTAGGGTTGTGGGAACCTTGAAAAATCAACACATATAGGTAAAATACTAAGCGATTCTTGAACGGAGTTTATGCATGTATTATTTCTTCCTTCATTTTAATTGATTTTTAACAGCTGCAAATGTTAGAACTTGCCTTATTCTTACTTACTAGACCAAGGAGGTAGTGAATGGGAAAAGGGATTAACAATGGAGATTTGAGGCTATGAACCCTCATTTAATAGCTTGACCTTATCCAGGAACAGCTAATCCGATATCAAGGGTAAGGGTTATTAAAGTATACACCCTTAGACGGACCAAGTTGCACGGTGATAATCATCTAAATAGGGGACTAACCATTTAGGTGAAGTTAACTTACCGATATTGCATGCTAAGCACCGGAATAGATCACTAGTATAAAACGCCTTGTGGTTATAAAGTCAGGGGAAACACAGACCCTAGTTAATTGAATCAATTTGGAAACAACAAACAATTTCTCAACGTTGTTATTTATTACTTTTACAAATTCCCCCCTCTTAGGAAATAATTAACTAAAAAGCTTACGCACTAGCATTCTTCTAGTAAATATGGGACTAACCATTTAGGTGAAGTTAACTTACCGATATTGCATGCTAAGCACCGAAATATATCACTAGTATAAAATGCCTTGTGGTTATGAAGTCATGGGTAAAATGGACCCTAGTTAATTGAATTAATTTGGAAACAACAAACAATTTCTCAACATTGTTATTTATTACTTTTACAAATTCGCCCCTCTTAGGAAATAATTAACTAAAAAGCTTAAGCACTAGCATTCTTCTGCATCCTTCCGTATTCTTGGTGGGATTGACCCCGACCTCTAGTTAGGTTCTTTATTGACAACGTCTGCTTCATACTTCATAAGGAGGTTTGGTTTGAGCATTATCAAAAAGTGGGTCGTTGCTGGGGAGTACGATTTAGGATTAGATTAATTGCTTGTGTTTAACTTTTAGTTTGTATTTCCTATTTTTTGTTGTTCTTTTATTTTGTGATGTGTCATAGGGTAGCATGGTGAATTAAGCGGCCATGATGTGACCATAGTCTCAACAGGTGTCTTGATGAAGTCTGAGTAATCAAGATACCTGTATCGTGCCGCGACGTTAAATCAGGCGCTACTTGGGAGGCAACCCAAGATAAATTTTTTGTTTTGATGTGTTTGCAAGTGTGCAGGTGATAGGTTATAATTTTCAACAAAAATTGAGCTAACATAGTGAAAACGGGGAGCAAAATAGTCAAATGGGTGCACTGGACATTGCTCAGGCCATGCAGCACAAGGCCTGGCGCGAGGTGCAGGCACAGGTGCCGCAAAGCCTGGCGCGACGCAGGCAGTAAGGAAGCATCTAGAGGCGCGACGCCCAACAATTCTGTCGCATCCAGGTGTGCGAAGTGTGCATTTGTTGGCGCTTCCAGGGGCGCCTCGCACAGCAGTGTTGGCGCGTTCAGTGCCGCGACACGGGGCAGTGTCCAGGCCGAGAAATTGTAAGGGCAAAATTGGAATTTCTATCCTCAAGGAGCATTTTAAAGGGCCTAAACCTAATTTTTTCAGACCATTCTTGTGAGAATCGTGCCGCACCACTAAGAATCTTCAAGAAAACTCTCTCAAATCTTCCTCTTTTCATCAAAATCCTCCAAAGTTTTTCACCCAAATCACAAAGTATATCATTTTTCTTGTAAAATCCCCACAAATGGCACCAAAAGTAATCAAAGGGAAAGGAGTGGCTTCTTCAAGCCATGAGTCAAAAAGAGCAAGGAGACCTAGTGAAGAGGAGCATGAAGATATGAGTATGGCACCACCACCATTGAAGCGATATGGTCTTCGTTGGGTCACGGAAAAAGAAGGTAAAAAATGGTTCAAGGAACATAAGGAATCTAAATACTCTCATGATATGCTCATCGATAGAAATTGTTTGTCGCTAGTTTTCCCTCACATAGTCGATAGAATACTCACCCTTGGTCTTGGTTTTATGTTTAACGCAGCGGGTGATATTAACTTGAATATGGTGAGAGAATTCCTTGCAAATTGGGTGCCAAAAGAAAGGTCGAACCAAGTTAAAATAAGGGGTCAAATTATTGAGTTTGCACCTAAAGCTTTGAATAGACTACTTGGGACACCTAATGTTGATCCATAACCTTTTGTTGACTTAGTGAAGAAACTTCCTTATAGGAATATTAGGCATACTCTGTGTGGCCCTAACTATGTTGCACGGTGAACATGCCACCAACAATTTGGGTATCATGTTTCGCTTCCATATGCTCACTTAAGTAGAGAGGCACGAGTTTGGTTAAAAAAAATGTGTGCTTTTTTGGTACCCGAAAAACATTTAACCCGTGTGACTAGAAAAAGAGTATGTCTTGTAAATGCGCTAATGACAGGGATGCCAATTAATGTGGGGGTGCTCATTAAAAATGGTTGAAAAGAGAAAGGGTTAGAAAAGGGAAAAACTTCAGATTAGGGGTCTCTTAACCTAATTTTTTTGAGGGCACGGCATTGAGGAGGAGGAAGCGGAATATAGACCTGCTTATGATCCTAGGGGGGTTGATGTGACAAAAACAAAGGAACCCGAGGGTATAAACGGTCCAGTCCTTACTATTAATGAGCGTAATGCATGAATTGAAAACATGTTGAGCCACTTATACGGTATGCAAATGCTCCAACTGAGGATGAATGGTGTGACGGAGGAGCAACTACAGCAGCTTAAGATAGACTACCCTCTGAGCGAGCACTCGCGATCCCTTTGCAAAGTTGGGCCTGGATATGAGGAGCCTCTTGATGATGATGTTGCTATGGAGGACGAGATGGCAAGAGTAGACTCAGATATAGAGTCTATTGATGATGATGAGGAAGATTCTGAAATGGGGGAAGCTGCACTTGCCCCCACAGTCGACGAAGAGTAGAAGCCCAGGGAGTTCTTCTTTCACTTTATTACTTTATGCTTATGTATTTAGCACTGGGGACAGTGTAACCAATTAAGTGTGGGGTAGGAGATGTGAACTTCATATTACCATGCATGCCTTAATTGCTAAATTTGCACATGGTAGGCCTAGTTTTTTGGGGGGATTTATGATTTATCATGCATGCTTGTTGGTTTGTATTATTTATTTTTTAGTTTTATTTTATTTTGGGTTCCTCCGATTTTTATTTTCGGTACTTTTCAGATGGATAGTCCCTTAGAACCGACTAGAGAGCCTAGATTTTTATTTTTTTATTTTATTCATTGAGTCATGGCTTTCCCTGATGATGGATGAATGACCAACGTCTTAAGGGTAAATTAGTCATTAGGAAGAATAAGAACTTGGATCCTATGAAGGCTAGGTGCTTCACTCTAGGTATCATTGGGACTTTATTAAATTCACTCAAAAATTCATGAAAAATGGTAGAAACACTTAGTCTTTTGGGAACTTGACTCTTGGGCTTGAAAAGAAAAAAAATGTGCTTAATTATGTTATGCATGCAACATGAATATATGTGTTTATGTGATCTTGATTTCCATTGTTAAACCATTTTGTGCCATTGTGTGAGTAAGGAATTTTTTATATACTCCATCTTGTAAATTGACATCTAGAACCTGCCCGTTGTGTGTGCAAAACGAAATAAGAATGATAGATTTAGAAAGTGATCTAGACATTTCTTTGGTAGCCTTACTTTTATCCTATTTTACCTACCTTGATTGTAATTATCCTAGTTAGCCATGTTGAGTCTTAGCCTATTCTTTTAATAGCCATATTTTAAGATTGAATCCCTTTTTGTTGTATTAACTTATGTTTGATCTAAATGACTCCTAGAGCACTTTAATGAAAAAAATTGTAGGAAAGGAGCATAATTGTAAAAGCGAAGGGAAAAGCTAAAAAGTGTGGTGAATTGGAAAAGGTGAAATTTTGCTAAACAAGGAGGGTGATTTTTAAAGGGAAAAACAAAAAGAAGAAAGAGCTTTGAAAAAAATGAAGATGAAAAAAATCATGATTTACCGATTAACCGTACCCATTTGTTTACAGTGAACCTGTTTTGGCCCTGGTCCTTCCTTGGATACTGTAAACCTCAACATAAGAAAAATGCTTAAGTTGAGGGTGGCTAGAGTAAGGGTGCGTAAAGGGTGGGAACGGAAGAAAGGAAAAGAAAAGAGAAAAAAAATGTGTGTGAATGAGCTCAATGATGAAAAGAAAAATCCCCACTAGTCACCTAAGTTGAAAATTTGAAAAATAAAAGGAGGTATAAGGAGAAATTTTGGAAATTTAACAATGTGCTTAAAAATCAAAGCGTTGTGAAGTATTAAAGTGCTTATGAAGCTTAGTCACTATCTTGGTCAAATAGTTCCTACCCGTCCCTTAGCCTACATTACAACCAAATTAAAGTCCTAATTCATCCTTGATTCATAATTCTATATTAGCGGAGTATTACACTAAGGGCAAGCCTATGGGTCATCTTTTGCATGTATGTTGAGTTCTTTGGGAGAGTGAGCGGAAATTATTTTATTTATGCCTAAGTTTGTATTGACTTATATCTTGTGTAAGAAAAGGGCATCTCTCCAAATTGTGAGGGGCACAATGGTAAGGCTTTGGTTTAATCTTGATTGCTAAATTACATATAATTCATGTTGGCTCAAAATATGTCTTGATGAGTTAGTTTTCAAAAGATAAGTGATTTCGAACTTTGACATTTTAATGTTGATCCTATATGCATGCGAGTGAATTATTTGAGCTTCATTGATTTGTCTCATGATCCTAAGTGTAAGTAGACCTATTCATAGGATGAATTTTGAGCTTAATTGTTAGAAGGGAAGCAGTAGATTGTTCGAGGATGAGCAACAGTTTAAGTGTGGGGTGTTGATGAAGGGCGTACTGACGCACTTCATAGACATATTGTTTCCCGTACTTTACTATGTTTCGAGAATAAATTATGTGTGTTTGCATGTGGTTATGTTATATATTTGTGAAATTAGCTAACACACGTGATGAGATGTTTTTAGGGCTTAAAATGATGAATTTGAAGGTATTTGAGGCTTGTTGATCAAATGTGAAGAAGTGAAATTGAAGAAGAAGAATTGAATTAATCAAGATTTAAGGGCAAAAAATAGTGCAAGTGCACTGTTCGCGTGATTTGTGGGGTATAAAACGACACGCAAGTGCACGTGGTCGAACAAGTAGTAAGTGGCTTTAGTAAGCCAAGTATCGATCCCACAGAGACTTGGGTGAAGTGCAATTTGCTCAACTGTACTATATTTTACTTCTAAAATATGCAGACAACAGTGTAACCAAAAAGTTGATAGTTTGTTTTATAATTTTTTTATACTAAAGCTAAAAACAATTATCTAATTTGAGTTTGAACTATGAATGAGAGCATGCTGAGGTTAAACGAACATGTAATGAAATTAATTATCATCATACTTTGGTTAATCTTTTCCTCCAGTTGCTAGCCAAGAACATTTGCCAAGAGATTAAAACTCTCGTATTTAACCTCACTTAAGAATCATGAACCATTCGTCTACATTTCTGTGATCAAATGCAATTCATGTTCTAGCCATACAATTCCGGTTCCTAAATTGACTAATACGACTTTCAGGTATATTTTTATCCTGAAAGCAAATCAAAACTCAATTTTCCCAAACCAAGTAAAGAACATATCCTATTAATTCACAACTTTCCAATTTCTTTCTCTCTCGAGTGAAATCGGACTTTTTAGATGTACATTAACGTAGGCCACACATTAATGCAGTAAGAACAAGAATTAATAGAACAACATGGAAGAAAAGATGAAAAACCAAAGAATCAATGATCAAATATCATCACAATTGTTCATAACCTCAGAAAGGAGAGGAATTAGCCACTCATTTGTGGATTAAACATCTTAAAATGAGTGTTAATCATACAAGCAATTGAATTAAAGAAGAAAGAAAGAGAGAAAAAACCCTGATATTTTCGTCCCTCAACTGCCTGTAACCCACGTCCTTGCTCCACCAAGTCAGAATCTCTCACATAAAACCTAAGTGTGCTATTTATAATAGTAGGACTTTTTCCCGGAATAACAAGCAACGTGTCACGGAGTGCATCGCGGAGCGCTGCCTCCGTGACACGCCACTAACGCGAAGGCTCTCTGGAATTCACCCAAAATTGGCCCCGGAAGCACCCTGTCGCGCTGGCAGCGTGTCACGCTGCTTGGGCAGCACGTTGGCACCTCTTGGTCGCGCAGCCAACCCGCTGTGGCACGTTGCCAACGTGCAGGTGGGCTGTTGTGATCAGCCTGCCTGCCGTGGCACGTTGCCGACGCGCAGGTGGGCTGTTTTGTGCCTCCTCTTTGCTGACGTTCGCGTGTTAATTTCGTTTCCAAGCACCAACTCATGGATTAGTTATTCAAAAGTCATCAAAACCTACAAAACAAAGGCTAATCATGTTGGTTAGCACATATCTTCACTTCATATAAAATTACATCAAAATGTATACAATAACTTAGATAAACAAGACTAATTTAAGTCATAAAGCGTATCTCGGGCATGCTATTTTTTCCCGTGATCACAACCCCACACTAAAAGCCTTGTTCGTCCTCGAACAACCTTTTACATCTCATGCATATGGAGACTCCCACATAACTAATTTAGCAAGATAATTCAAGTTACGACTATAATGATTACGTACGATACAAGCTAAAAATAGAGCATGCCTGATTTGATCATTGAAATAAAGTACAACTATGTTAAGACTTCTTAAACTCAAGAATCGACTCTCAATCTTGGAAAACTCATGCAAATCAACTGATTAAGAAATCTCACATGAATTATATCCTTCATTCAACATGTGCCCCTCACGGAAAGAGAGTTACCCAATTTCACATGCAAAAACAATTTTTATATCACAACATGTGTGGGTACATGCATAGAATTACACTCACTCTCACAAAGAATTCACATGCATCATGTAATGACCCATAAGCTTTCCCTTAGTGTTTTATTCCACTAATTTAAGGATGTATGAATGTAAAATCAAGTAGGACTTTTTAGGTTGTAATGTAACTCAAGTGCGGGTAGGTACTATTATGATCAGTAATAGTGACTATCTTTCCTAAGCGCTTATAATACATCACGCCTTCATTACAAACTTCCCTTCCCTCACTTCACCTTTTTCTCTTTTCATCTTTCTTTTTTCTCTTTTGTTCCCCCCTTTCTTCAGGAACTTTTAGCTTATTAGTAAGGAGTTCTATAAGTAACTTTTCATTTATTTATTTTCTTACTCCCTACTAATACTCACCCATATTCAAACAAGTGCACCCTCGACCTTTCTCAACTCTTACAATTGCTACTTTCCCTTCTTTTTCATTCTTCTCACTCCTTTACTCTTTCGGATTTTTCCTTTAAGCGCTTAGGAGTTTTGGTTCAAATTCAAGGCTAATGAAAGAAAAAGGATTAAGCTTATGTTGCAGCTGTCAAAGAATAGGCTCACGACTCAATGGGGTTGACTAGGATTAATTTTTCAAGGTAGGTAAAATGAGGGATAAAAATTTGGTTCATTCAAAGAAATGCCTAAATCATCTCCTACAATTCACATCCTTCATTTCGTTTTATAAACACACCAGGCAAGTTCTAGACATTTCATAATAGCACAGAATACTCAAAATCCTTACACTCATGGCACATGCTCAAATCAAGACACATTCAGTAGACTCTTACTCAGCTAATCACAAGAATTCAGAATTAAGCTTCCATCATATTGAGTCAAATACAAGAGCCTAAGTCTCTCAAACAAAGTTATACACTTGCATGCTTCACACTGAACATACTTGCATCTTACAACCATTTATAGCCCATAACAAGAACCTCAAGCATCGATTAGCTACGGGTTCAAAAACCAACCTACTGACTAATTTTTCCTCAAGACAGTCGTCATCCATCCATCGTCGGAAACAGTCCCTAACTAAGACTAAAAAACATTCTATACAGACAAAGAAAAGAAAGAGAAAATTTTTATTTTTCGGTTCAAAGACCCCCCGTCGGAAAAGAACCGAAAAGAAAAACCAACGGGTGATGAAGTCATGCTTAATTCACAAAAAATTTTCAAATTTTTCAAATTTCTGACAAGCATTACATTCACCAAAAATCGTTAAGCACAACAAAAATTTTTGAAATTTCCCTTGAAATTTCCCTCACCCCACACTTGAATCCTGCTATGTCCTCATAGCATCAAATTAAAATTTAAAAAGGGTGAGAAATACTCCCTGAGGCCTTTAGGCCTAGATAATAGCATGCCTTCCTTCAACTTTGCACTAGTGGGTGTTCGACCCCACACTTTTTCTCTTCCATGCTTGTTAGCTTCCTCCTCCACGGGTACTCAGACTTCCCCTCCATCTGTGCTTAACTCTCCACCAAAACAACACAAGATGAAAAATAAATAAAATAAACTTAAATGCAAGAAATTAAAATGGTACCCATGGTACCCTTGGGTTGCCTCCCAAGCAGCGCCTAATTTTACGTCGCGGCACGACGTATCCAGTTTCACCGCTTTTTCCTCCACCTTGAGGATATGAATCTCACCCCTAATTTCTTATCTAATTTCCTCTTATGCTCCAGGGGTGGTGGTGAAAAATTGTAAGGACCAAGCAGTAGATGTTGCCTTTTGAACCTATTGGCCCTTAAGTAAGCGAAGTCATTTTGTCTCTCTGAGTTAGCAAATTTCAAAATATACGGGGCTTGATCCTCCTCTAGACATTTCTCTATAAGCTTGGAAGACTATATTTCTATGTTGTCAACCAAACTTAATGTCGAAAAATGCTTCAAGTGTGGTTCAATAAACCTCAACTCTGAAACTGCATTGTGCTTGACCTCCTTACTTATATACACCTTCTCAGCATCGACATCTATCTGTCCATTAATGTCAACTGGGGGATATTCTATCTCTTCTTCCACAAATAGATTTTCCATAAGTGTGAGCCCATCACAGGGACACTCAAGAGATTCTAGTTGTTGGGCTTCATCCAAAAATTCACCCTTGTCTTCCTTTTGTAGTTCCTTTTGAATATCGGCTAATACTGTTACCTGCAATTTAAATCAAGCTTCAGCCTCAGCAATCATCTCCGTGAATTTGACGCTCATCCTTGCTAGAGCCTCTGCATTCTCTTTTTGCTGAATTCTCAATACTGCCATCGCCTCCTTCATTGCTTCTGATTGCTCCAGGAGTTGTTTCAACATGTCTTCTATTTGAACTTGGCGTCCCAAGTCCTCATTTTCAGCATGCCTATATTCAGCAAAAACAACAGAAGGATCATAGTAGGGGCTTGGGGGAGGATAATATGCATTCGGACAGCCATCCCAATGGCCATCTTGACCACCACATATATTGCACGTGTTACAGTGTTGCCACGAGTGATGTCCTCCGCAATTCAGACAAGATTCGCTAAAATATGAGTATCCACCATTTATACCATTTGTATTCCACGATGTCATGTCAATAAGGGTATCCGAAAAAGAAAAAAAATAAAATGAAAAAGAATTAAAACAAACACTAAGACCAAGTTGTCAGCACTAAGAAAAAAAATATAGTAAATTTACACTTAAAACAAATTCACCAATTGCCAAGTCCCCGGCAACGGAGCCAAAAACTTGTTCGCGTTATTTGTGGGGTATAAAACGACACGCAAGTGCACGTGGTCGAATAAGTAGTAAGTGGCTTTAGTAATCCAAGTATCTATCCCACAGAGACTTGGGTGAAGTGCAATTTGCTCAAGTGTACTATATTTTACTTCTAAAATATGCAGACAACAGTGTAACCAAAAAGTTGATAGTTTGTTTTATAATTTTTTATACTAAAGCTAAAAACAATTATCTAATTTGAGTCTGAACTATGAATGAGAGCATGCTAAGGTTAAACGAACATGTAATGAAATTAATTATCATCATACTTTGGTTAATCTTTTCCTCCAGTTGCTAGCCAAGAACATTTGCCAAGAGATTAAAACTCTCGTATTTAACCTCACTTAAGAATCATGAACCATTCGTCTACGTTTCTGTGATCAAATGCAATTCATGTTCTAGCCATACAATTCTGGTTCCTAAATTGACTAATACGACTTTCAGGTATATTTCTATCCTGAAAGAAAATCAAAACTCAATTTTCCCAAACCAAGTAAAGAACATATCCTATTAATTCACAACTTTCCAATTTTTTGCTCTCTCGAGTGAAACTGGACTTTTTAGATGTACATTAACGTATGCCACACATTAATGCAGTAAGAACAAGAATTAATAGAACAACATGGAAGAAAAGATGAAAAACCAAAGAATAAATGATCAAATTTCATCACAATTGTTTATAACCTCAGCAAGGAGAGGAATTAGCCACTCATTTGTGGATTAAACATCTTAAAATGAGTGTTAATAATACAAGCAATTGAATTAAAGAAGAAAGAAAGAGAGAAAAAACCCTGATATTTTCGTCCCTCAACTGCCTGTAACCCACGTCCTTGCTCCACCAAGTCAGAATCTCTCACATAAAACCTAAGTGTGTTATTTATAATAGTAGGACTTTTTCTCGGAATAACAAGCAACGTGTCACGGAGTGCATCGCGGAGCGCTGCCTCCGTGACACGCCACTAAAGCGAAGGCTCTCTGGAATTCACCCGAAATTGGCCTCGGCAGCACCCTGCCGCGTTGGCAGCGTGTCACGCTGCTTGGGCAGCGCGTTGGCACCTCTTGGTCGCGTAGCCAACCTGCCGTGGCACGTTGCCAACGTGCAGGTGGGTTGTTGTGATCAGCCTGCCTGCCGTGGCACGTTGCCGACGCGCAGGTGGGCTGTTTTGTGCCTCATCTTTGCCGACGTTCGCGTGTTAATTTCGTTTTCAAGCACCAACTCATGGATTAGTTACTCAAAAGTCATCAAAACCTACAAAACAAAGGCAAATAATGTTGGTTAGCACATATCTTCACTTCATATAAAATTACATGAAAATGTATACAATAACTTAGATAAACAAGACTAATTAAAGTCATAAAGCGTATCTCGGGCATGCTATTTTTGCCCGTGATCATGCACTGCCATGCCCATGCGACCAGCAGTGTACAACCAGTCGCGCGAAGTAGCAGCAGTGCAGCGCTCTCAGAGGCGTGAGGCGAGCAGATCAGGCACTAGGATAGGCGTGAGGTGCCAGCAGATCCTACACATTGACACGCGTGAAGAGGCCCTCTGTCTGTGCGATGGCAGGGGCGACGCGGCATGGGAGACATGGCTTTGGCATGGGCAACGCGCAAGGCTCCCAAAACGGCAAAAATTGGCTTTCCTACTTCAACTAGGAAAAGGAAATTTAAATCCCAAAGTCAAATTCATCAAGGAACAAGGAAAACAAATCTACTACCATAAGTACCCCTTTATTTTCATGTAATAAAAATGTCTTCAAGAGTTGAAGTTTTACAACAAGTTTTTAGAGTAAATTTTAAGACGTGCTAGAAGACATATTTGAGATACGATTGTAATGTTGTTCTTTCGAATTTTGCATTAATCAAGTGAGTTCTTCCTATCATCATTGTAAGTATTAATTTTTTCTTTTATTTATGAATTCTATTAATTTACTTATAAACATGATAGGCTAAAACCACCACAACTAGGGTTGTGGGAACCATGACAAATTAACATACATAGGTAAAATACTTAGTGATTCTTGAACGGAGTTTATGCATGTATTGTTTCTTCCTTCGTTTTAATTAATTTTTAACAGTTGCAGATGTTAGAACTTGCCTTATTCTTACTTACCGGACCAAAGAGGTTGAAGGGGAAAAGGGATTAAAAACGGAGATTTGAGGCTATCAACCCTCATCTAATAGCTTGACCTTGTCCGGGAATAGCTAATCCGATATCAACGGTAAGGGTTAGTAAAGTATACACCCGCAGAAGGACCAAGTTGCGTGGTGATAATCATCTAAATAGGGGACCAACCATTTAGGTGAAGTTAACTTACCTATATTACATGTTAAGCACTGGAATAGATCACTAGTATAAAATGCCTTGTGGATATAAAATCATGGGGAACACAGACCCTAGTTATTGCATTAATTTGGAAACAACAAACAATTTCTCAATGTTCTTATTTATTACTTTTACAAATTCCCCCTCTTAGGAAATAATTAACTAAAAAGCTTAAGCACTAGCATTCTTCTACATCCTTCAATATTCTCTGTGGGATCGACCCCAACCTCTAGTTGGGTTCTTTATTGACAACGTCCGCTTCATATTTTGTAAGGAGGTGTGGTTTGAGCGTTATCACCATCATAAAACTACAAACAAGCAAAAAACAAAAACAAAAATAAAAATAAAACAAGATGTAAAACAAAAATGCAAAACTAGTTCGAATCAATAAATAACTAATGTCTTATCACAACTCAATTCCCCGGCAATGGCGCCATTTTTTATAACGTCCAAAATACACTCTTCATTATGAAAGAGTGTAAATGGTCGTTATGTCAAAATAAATATCCTGACGGATGTCAGGGTCGAATCCCACAGAGAATTGAGTAGATAATTAAAGAGTTATAAAATTATTCAAACTAGAACGGATAATTATTCAACATTTGAAAAGTAAAATTGGGGGGAAATTAAAGGGAAATAACTATCTAATTCTAAACTAAAACTGATTGGGGGGAATTCCAATTGAAGCAATCACAAATGATATGTCTAAGGGCATTCTATAGATTAGATCACAATTAAATCGGGAATTTCTTCAATTCTTTAGACTCATACTTGGCATAGATAGCAATGATATTTCACATTCTCTTGTTTTTCAACCATAAGAATGTCTATGCCTTAGGTTCTTTCAAACTCCAAAGCCAATTCAAGTATCAACCTACAAGCTTGAGGAAGGTCTAGCTATTTCTTGCCTTGACCTTTAATGGAGTGAAAATGTGGGTTTTAACTATCTCTAGCTTAATCCCACACACAAACACTCCAATTCCTCACTATTATCTTCTCACCCAATTCTCACCTTTCTCACTCAAGCAAAAGAAAGAAAAGTAAAGAACAATTCATGTTTGCAAACCATCAATTTTAGCAATTATACCTTGGGAGAAGATAATAGATCTACAATTTCAATAGGAATCCAAAAGCAATTTATCAAAACCCAATCAAATTAATAAATGCACCATGAATATACCTCTAACTAGAAAATTAGTCAAGCATATTCAAAGGTAAAGAGAAGATACCAAGAGGATTCCCTTCACGTTCATCACATTAGCTTCACAAGCTCTTACAACAATGGTGGAATTCTTCCAATTTGGGTTCAATAAAAACAAGAAGAAAAGTTCTATCTAACTCTATAATTCTATGGCGAAAAAGTTCTACTAAAAATTCTATGAAGAAGAGGAAGTCTAGATGAATCAATTGTTCAATGAATGAGTGGTGTACAATGGAAGTTATGTAGATATTGTTCGCGTGATTTGTGGGGTATAAAACGACACGCAGGTGCACGTGGTCGAACAAGTAGTAAGTGGCTTTAGTAAGCCAAGTATCGATCCCACAGAGACTTGGATGAAGTGCAATCTTCTCAAGTGTACTATATTTTACTTCTAAAAATGCAGACAGCAGTGTAACCAAAAGTTTGATAGTTTGTTTTATAATTTTTTTACTAAAGCTAAAACAATTATCTACTTTGAATCTGAACTATGAATGAGAGCATGCTGAGGTTAAACGAACATGTAATTAAATTACTTGTCATCATACTTTGGTTAATCTTTTCCTCCAGTTGCTAGCCAAGAACATTTGCCAAGAGATTAAAACTCTCGTATTTAACCTCACTTAAGAATCATGAACCATCCGTCTACATTTCTGTGATCAAATGCAATTCATGTTCTAGCCATACAATTCTGGTTCCTAAATTGACTAATACGACTTTCAGGTATATTTCTATCCTGAAAGCAAATCAAGACTCAATTTTCCCAAACCAAGTAAAGAACATATCCTATTAATTCACAACTTTCCAATTTCTTGCTCTCTCGAGTGAAACCGGACTTTTTAGATGTACATTAACGTAGGCCACACATTAATGCAGTAAGAACAAGAATAAATAGAACAACATGGAAGAAAAGATGAAAAACCAAAGAATCAATGATCAAATTTCATCACAATTGTTCATAACCTCACCAAGAAGAGGAATTAGCCACTCATTTGTGGATTAAACATCTTAAAATGAGTGTTAATCATACAAGCAATTGAATTAAAGACGAAAGAAAGAGAGACAAAACCCTGATATTTTCGTCCCTCAACTTCCTGTAACCCACGTCCTTGCTCCACCAAGTCAGAATATTGAAAAATGAACCTAAGTGTTCTATTTATACTGCTGGGAATTTTTCCCGAAATAACGAGCAACGTGTCACGGAGTGCATCGCGGAGCACTGCCTCCGTGACACGCTACAGACGCGGACCCTCACTGGAACTGGGGGTCCAGGAATTAAAGCTCAACGTGGCACGACGTGCAACACGGAGCCATGCCACCGTGCCACGGAGCAAACGCGGACCTCCACTGGAATTTGGGAGAAATTTCCCTATCCAGGCAGAAGGCCTCCGCGATGGAAGCATGACACGGCTCCATCGCGGAGCCCCTTTAATTCATGTTGTCCAATGCTTTATCCCTTGCTCGCATCCAAGTCCAATCCCGATATCATCCAACATGCATTTTAGCTTCCCGAAATTACCTTTTACCTGCAAAACAATGCTAATCATGTTGGTTAGTATAAATTCACATTTTATTACCTATTACATGAGAATGTATACACATTGATAGATAAACAAGGCTGAAATGGTACTTTTGAGTATCACTTGGGAATATAAATTTGCCCAAGATCACTTACCCCACACTTAAATCCTTATTCGTCCTCGAACAACAATCCTACACTTCATGCAATTTACATCCCAACCTCGCTACTTTGGTTCGACAATTTAGGCTACGGTCATACCGATTATTCAATATAGCAAATCATCAAGAAAACATGCATGGTCTTATCAATGCAATGACCTTCAATACATTAAGACCTCCTAGACTTTAAGAATCGACTCTCGATATTGGCAAACTCATGCAAATCAGCTGATCAAGATATCCGACACGAAAATTAATCTTTCATCAAGCATGTGCCTTCACAACACAAGAGAATCTTCCCCTTTTTGCTCATATGACTCACAAGAATTCAAGCAGGGGCATGTAAAAACACTTTCGCTCTCTCTCCCAAAAGAATTCACATGCATCATGTCATGACCCATAAGCTTGCCCTTAGTGTATTACTCCACTAATATAAAGAAGTGTGATGTAAGATCACGTAGGACTTGAACGGGTTGTAATGGAAGCTACGGAACTAGTAAATATTGGGTTAGCCAATAATAGCCACTAGCATCCTTAAGCACCTTTTCAACACATCCCATCAACTCATGGACATTGTTTCTTTTTTTTTTCATCATCCCATTCTTGATGTTTTTCTTTAGTATGACCCATCGTATTAAGAACACTTGACACAACAACAAAGATTATTCATGCACCTTCATTATCGTTTATTTATAGCAAGTGCATCCTCAATCTTTTCTTTTCTTCTATCACTCTGCTTTTCTTTTTCTTTTCATCATTCTCACTCCTTGACACTTCGGGAAAATGATTTTCTTTTCTTAAGCGCTTAAGAGTTTTGTATAGACTTTACGGCTAATGAAAAGAAGGAATTAAGCTCGGTTTACACTTTATGACAAAAGAAAAAAATAATCGGCTAAAGGCTCAACGGGCTGACTAGGGTATACAATCAAGGTGGGTACAACAAGGAAAAAATAGAAACTCTCGGTTAAAACAAAGAAATGCCTACATCCTTTCCTACAATACACCTCCTTCATTTCGTTTTGTACACACACCAGGCAAGTTTTAGACACTTCACAATAGCATGGAATATCAACACCTCACTTCACACTTTTTGCACATGCTCAATTGAAGATGTATTCACAGACTCTTCAATCAGCTAATTACAGGAATTCAAACATTAAGCCTCAATCACACTGAATCGAACTCTACGGCCTAGGTATCTCAACATATTTACAAATTTGCATGCTTTCATACGAATCACCTTTGCATTTTAAATATCATGTACAACACGCAACCAGAATTTCGCAACCATCCAGTAACTACAGGTTTTGGGATGCAACCCACCAAAGAAAAAAACTGAAAAATAATTGAAAGATTCTACTCCTAACGACTACATTTCCCTTAAGACGGTCGTCATCCATCCATCATAGGGAATGGTCACTACTATGACTTCAGTTCAATGGGACTATTCTCAATAAAAAAACCAAAAACAAACGCCGAGAAACCCAAGAAGTAAAAAAATGTTGAAAATATCAATCATTTCGATAGAAAAATATGTACAAAATATTTTAAAATATTAAAATTATCAATCATTTCGATAACAAAAATATGTACAGAATCACAATCAGCTAGCAACATTCAGCAACACACATCAATTTCACATAAATTTACAAATACAAAACAACTTAACAATTCACACTCACAGGGACAAACAACATACACGACAACAAAATAGAGCATACATACAAAATAGCCCAGCCCAGCACCTAACTACTCCCACCCCACACTTAGTTCGAACACTGTCCCAAGTGTTCACAAAAATTAAAATAGCACAAAATCGGGTGGTGGAACTCCCTGATCAGTCAAAGTATTCCACTTCTTCATCGGGTGCTGCTGCTTCATCTCCCATGTCCGAGTCGCCTCCGTTGTCATCATCAGACTCCACATAGGAGTCCTCCCGACGTGTCTCCTCGTCTGTGGGGACATCATCATCTGTGGGCTCTACAAATGCTGGCCCCACTCGGCATAGAGCCCTGGTGTTTTCGCCGAAGGGGTAGTCTAGCTCGAGCTGCCATAGCTCCTCCTCTGTCGCCGGCCTCCCACCTATCCTCAGCTGGAGCATCTGCATCCCATACATCCGAGCCATATACTGGTCATCACGAGCATGTCGCTCGCCAAGTGTAAGCACTGGCCCGTGGGTGGTGTCGGGAGCCTTAGTTTTAGTAACATCAAAGGCCCGCCGCTCCATCTGCGGGATATAGTCAAGGGCCTCCTCCTCGACATCTAGGCCCCTGAGGAAGGTGGTGAGTAGTCCACCAAAGCCATACCTATGCCCCTGGTGCAACCGGGCTCTCTTCATTGCGGAGATAATTATTGCCCCCACGTTGATCTCCAACCCTTTCATCAGGGCGTACACCAGGCATACACGATCCCGGGTTACATCTGTCATATGTACCCCTGGGATTAGGCATGAGCATACTATCTTCAGCCAGATTCGGTCTTCCCTGTTCATCTGTGAATATGGCAGAGTCTGGTGGTAGCCCCTCTCTTTGTGTCTGCTCCATCTAGCTGTCGATCGGGTCCCACATAATGTGCATCTGATGTCCGCATATGGTGGGGTAATGTTCAGCTGTTGGAGTACGTGGGCGTCTGTGTCCCGCGCTCCTATAATGGCATTGAGGTGGTGGGGCTCAAGGGTGACTATTTGCCCTCTGATCTTGATGGTGTGACTTCTGATTGTCGGGTTCCAATTGGCATAAAACTCCCGAACCAGGTGCAAATTGCATTCCTTGGGCTCCTCAAATATGAAATTGAGCCCAGCTGCCTCGATCCAGTGGACCATCCTAGGGAACTCCTGTGCCAATGGTTCCCGTGCTATATGCTCCTCGGGGAAATATTTGTTTTCTTTCTGCTTTGCGTACCACTTTTTCCCCTCATCAGTCACCCATCTCATTCCGTATTGGCGGCGTTGGCCTCGTGGAACTGCTGGTGCTGCTGGGACTGCTGTGCCCAGTCTGATTCGCTTCCTTCTGGCGGCTGAAGTTGATGCACCTTTTCCTTTCTCTTGCCGGCTTGCCATTTTACCTGTCCCAAGTAAACAAGATCAATGTTAAGCTAACGGATATTAACTTTGGCTAAGGTCGGGTTATGCTAGGTTACCCCACACTTAGTCCTTAGCTACAGTTACAACAATACGGCAAGATTATCTTTATTTACACACAATAATCAACTATACAATCATGCTTAGTGCGTTCGAAAAATTCGACGGTATATCTTTTGCGTACTACTCAGACTTCGTACAGCCAATCACAATCACTACCATCGCTAACATCTTACCCATCACACTTAGCAAAGAAAATCAAAGAAACAAAAACAACAACAAAAATTTATCTACTCGAACCTATACAACCAACCAAATTCTTACAAATTTCAACATTCCCTTAACCCGAGAATCCGTCGTTCTATTAACATCCTAATAATTTGTAAATCGACTCATCTCATTCAACATTTACATCCCGGCATAAAATTCACAATTTCAATACATTTTCAACTTCAAATTCAACATACAAGCCCTAGAATTGATATTATCAATCAAATTCGATCAATTTATGCAATTGAATAGTTCAAGCAATCATAACGACATTCCGAACACTCATCAACAACAATTAACTCGAATTCATGATTAATTACTACGTAGGGCAATTTAGCTCACCTCCCATGCTCACTATCGAAAAAAATCAACAAGAATTTGAGAGGAAATCGAAAAACATACCTTGACTTTGAAGAATCGAAGAAAACTTGTTGAATTTCTTGCCTTACTCCGTGTCACGTTGATAGGGGATGGGTTTTGGGGGGTTTGGTCGCGGAGAGATTAAAAAATAAGGGAAAAGGGAGGGTTTTCAGGGTTAAAAAGTAAGGAAATCACGCGGGTCACCCGGCGACCCGGTGTGACCCGTCGTGATATACAAGGCAACGTGTCACGGAGTTCATCGCGGTGCACTGCCTCCGTGACACGGAGCCATCGTGAGACTGTTCTGGAAATTTTTAAAATTTTTGGATTCTACCTCAACGTGTCACGGAGGTAACGCGGAGGTCCACCTCCGTGACACGGAGTTGTCGCCTTAGCTCACCGTTTTCCACTTTTTATTAATTTTTCATACCTCGACTTTTCCTTCGCGATTCCATGCATATTTTTCTCCGATTGACCTGAAATTCATCTCACTATACAAAATTGGTTAGAATTATAGGTTTCACTCTAAATTCAAATAAAACTAAAACTAAAACGAAAAGGTTTTGTAGTAAATCGAGAAAAAGAAAAAGAAAAGAAAAATCTATTTACACTTTACAAAATAAAAGAAAAAAATTTTCACGGGTTGCCTCCCGTGCAACGCCTGGTTTACCGTCGCGGCTCGACGTCGTTAAGCTCAACTGTCCTCTAGGGTGATGGACGATTTCTCTCGATCACCGTCCTCCCCCCAGTAGTGCTTACACCTCTAGCCATTTACTAAGAACGTGGCACTCCGATCTTCTTGCCACAATTCTACCGTCCCGTGCGGGGTCATTCTTACCACTTCAAATGGTCCCGACCATTTAGACCTCAGCTTTCCTGGAAACAACTTCAATCTTGAATTGAAGAGCAAGACTTTCTGTCCCGGCTCGAAAATGCGATGCACAACATGCTTATCATGCCATCTTTTAGTTCTTTCCTTGTAGTACTTGGCACTCTCATAGGCATGCCAGCGAAACTCGTCAAGTTCACTGAGCTGCATTAGTCTCTTTTTGCCCGCCAGCTCTAAGTCCATATTTAGCTTCCTGACAGCCCAGAAGGCTCGGTGCTCTAATTCCACTGGAAGATGACATGCTTTGCCATAGACCAGTCGGTATGGTGAGGTACCAATCGGTGTCTTGTAAGCAGTTCTGTACGCCCACAATGCATCATCAAGTTTGTTTGACCAATCATTTCATTGTGTATTTACCGTTTTCTGGAGAATCTGCTTCACTTCTCTATTTGACACCTCTACTTGCCCACTAGTTTGGGGGTGGTATGCTGTCGCCACTTTATGGCGCACCCCATACTTGGCTAGTAATTTCTTGAAACTTGCATTGACAAAATGAGCCCCTCCATCGCTGATAATGGCTCGGGGTGTCCCGAACCTGGTGAGGATGTGTTTTTTCACAAACTTCGTTACTACCTTGTTGTCATTCCTGGGACAAGCTATTGCTTCCACCCATTTTGATACATAATCTACGGCCACCAAGATGTAATGATTACCAAATGACGGTGGGAATGGGCCCATGAAATCATTGCCCCATACATCAAAGGGCTCAACTTCCAGTATATTCTGCAGCGGCATCTCTTGTCTTCTGCCAATTGCTCCTGTACGCTGACATCTGTCACACATTTTGACATACGCCATAGAGTCTCTGAACAGTGTCGGCCAAAAGAAACCTGACTGTAGAACCTTGTGTGTTGTTCTCTCGCCTCCGTGATGACCCCCATACAATGAAGAATGGCAGCCCCTCAATACCTCTGCAATCTGATTCTTTGGGATGCATCTTCTCATTACCTGATCTGGTCCTTGTTTAAATAAGTATGGTTCATCCCAAACAAAGTGCCGGCAATCATGCCTCAATTTCCTTCTTTGCTGGTCTGTTGCCTCAGGTGGGTAGACTCCGCTCACTAGCAAGTTGACTATGTCTGCATACTAGGGAACTTCAGCTTCCCCAACTGCCAAGAGTTGCTCATCTGGGAACTCTTCATTTATGTTATCACTTTCCATCACATGTGACCGGCTTTCCAATCGTGATAGGTGATCCGCTACCTGATTCTCGCTCCCCTTTCCGTCTTTGATCTCAAGGTCAAACTCCTGCAACAACAAGATCCATCTGATCAACCTAGGCTTAGCATCCTTCTTGTTGAATAGGTACCGAATCGCTGCATGGTCTGTGTACACCACAACTTTCGAATCCACCAAATAGGACCTGAATTTGTCAAATGCAAACACCAAGGCTAGCATTTCCTTCTCTGTGACTGTGTAATTGCTTTGGGCCATATTCATAATTTTTCTTGCATAATGAATAGAATGAAAGATCTTATTTTTTCTTTGCCCCAATACGGCTCCCACAGCCACATCACTGGCATCACACATCAGCTCAAATGGTTGTTCCCAGTCCGGAGAAGTGATGATAGGTGCTTCTATCAATTTCTGCTTCAACTCTTCGAATGCTTTAACACACTCATCATTCAACTCAAACTTCACCTCTTTTTCTAGCAATCTGCATAGTGGTCTAGAAATTTTGGAAAAGTTTTTGATGAATCGTCTGTAGAATCATGCATGCCCAAGAAAACTGCACACACCTTTCACTGACACAGGTGGTGCCAACTTTTCAATAACCTCGATCTTAGCACGATCGACTTCCAACCCCTTTCGAGACGCTTTGTGGCCAAGAACAATACCCTCCTTCACTAAGAAGTGGCATTTCTCCCAGTTTAATACAAGGTTGGATTCCTCACAGCGAGCCAGCACCCTGTCAAGATTCTGCAAACAAGTAGCAAACGAATTACCTAAAACAGAAAAATCATCCATAAATACCTCAACAAAATCCTCCACCATGTCATGGAAAATAGCCATCATGCATCTCTGGAATGTGGCGGGTGCATTGCAGAACCCAAACGGCATTCGCCTGAAAGCATATGTCCCATAAGGACAAGTAAAAGTAGTCTTCTCTTGATCTTCCGGAGCTATGGCTAGTTGGTTATAACCAGAGTACCCATCAAGGAAGCAATAATATTCCTGTCCTGCCAACCTATCCAATATTTGATCAATAAACGGGATGGGGTAATGATCTTTCCTTGTGGCTTCATTCAGCTTCCTGTAATCCATGCAAATCCGCCAGCCTGTGACGGTTCGGGTAGGAATCAACTCATTTTTCTCATTGGTGACCACAGTCATCCCCCCTTTCTTTGGAACACACTGAACAGGGCTGACCCATTCATTGTCTGAAATTGGGTAGACCACACCTGCATCAAGCCACTTAATTATTTCTTTCCTCACCACATCCTTCATCTAGTCTCCTTTGCGGCTGAACGGTTGGTTTGGCTCCTATCTCCATGAATATCCTATGTGTGCAGAAAGCTGGATTGATAACCTGATTGTCTGACATTTGCCAACCCATTTCTTTCTTCCTCTTTCTGAGGACACCCAATGCTGCCTTCTCTTGTGCCTCCGTCAAGTCTGCAGAGATGATAACTGGTTACGTCTCACCCTTCCCCGAAAAGATATATTTTAAATGGGGAGGAAATTCTTTCAACTCCAGCTTCGGTGCCTCCTCAATGGATGGTTTTGGCAAAGGTTCTAGAGACCTCATCAATGATTGAAATTCCTGTCTCCTAGGATGATTTTGTGCTTCATTCAACATTTGGACCATTCCATACGCCTCTCTATCTCCAAAATGATCGGAGTGCGTCAACACTCTTTCCAATGGGTCTTGAGATTCAACAATCTGACGAATTTCTTCATGTTCAACCACATTGATTACTGAAAGCTTCTCATGTATAGCTGGCAGTTTCATGGCTTTAAACACATCAAATACCTCTGTTTTGTCGTGTGCTTGCATTGTTAGCTGCCCCACAGCTACGTCAATTAGTGCTTTCCCGATTGCCGAGAAAGGACGTCCCAAAATAAATGGGACTTCCGCGTCTGGTTCAAAATCCAGCACGACAAAATCTACCGGAAAAATTAGGGAGCCAACTTCCACCAGAACGTCCTCAACAATGCCATCCGATCTGGCTAAGGATCGATCCACCAACTGCAACATTACCGTTGTGGGTCTAGGACTCCCTAGGCCCAACTTTCTGAATATTGAAGACGGCATCAAATTTATGCTCGCTCCCAAATCACACAATCCACGAGCTCAGATGCTCTGCCCAATAGTAATCTGGATAGTAAAACTCCCAGGGTCTTTTAGCTTTGTGGGCAGTCTATTTTGGATCCGGGAAGTGCACTCCTCCGTTAGAGCCACCGTAGCATACTCAATCAACCGACTTTTGTTTGCCACGATGTCCTTTATATACTTAGCATATTTCGGCACTCCCTACAAGACATCAACAAGAGGTAAGTTAATATGTACCTGTTTCAGCACCTCCATGAATTTCTTGAAACACGCCTCCTCCTTGTGTTTCTTTAGTGTTGAGGGAACGGGGGTGGAGGTCTTTCTGATTCAGCTTCCTTAGTCTTCCCCCTTTCAGTACTGTGCTCCCTCTCAACTTCAGCTGCTCCCGACTGTTGAGGTGGTCTTTCTTGTTCCACCTCTTTCAGCTGCAAACCACTCCTTGTGGTCACTACATTTACCTGCTTGGTATTGGGATCCGTGTCGCTCGGCAGTCCTCCTCTAGGCCTTGCGTTTTGGGCACTAGCAAATTTCCCAAATTGATATTAAGTGCCTTGGTAGCTAACTGGTTGTTTTTGACTTCGGCTGCAAATTTCACATAGTCAGCCTACAATTGAGCTTGGTTAGCTATCATGGTCTTGAACATCTCCTCAATGCTGGGTGATGGTGGTGGAGGAGGTGCATTGTTGTTTCTGAATTGTGCTTGATAATTTTGCTTCCCTCCTTGGTTCCTTTGCACACCCTGACCCGAACCTTGGCCCTGATGGTTATTGCTACCCCATGAGAAATTAGGGTGATTCCTCCAATTGGAGTTGTAGCTACTACCATACTGTTGGTGGTTCCTTTGCGCATTACCCACAAAGTTTACCGAGTCAGGATTGGCTCCACAACACTCAGCTGAGTGCTCACTGCTTCCACACACTTCACACCACATTTGCTGTACTGCATTAACTGGGGCTTGAGGCTGGTTCAATGTCATGTTGCTGAAGTGGGTGTTAAGTTGATTTTGCAATGCAACTATCTGTGCAGCGATAGCTATAAACCCATCCACTTCTAGCACTCCTGCTGCTTTCCTTGTCCCACCTCTTGATGAATCAGCATTCCATTCTGGATTGCCCTGCGAAATACGGTTCAACAAGGTATACAGCTCCTCATACGTTTTCTCCAGCGCTTTCCCTCCAGCTGCTGAGTCTAGCAATATTTTGGTGTGGGGTTCCAAACCCTCTATAAATGTGTGCACCAGCACATCATTGGACTGATGATGATGAGGACAATCCCGCAACATGGATTTAAATCTCTCCCAGGCCTGATATAAATTTTCTCCCTCTCTCTGTTTGAAACTTAGAATTTGACTTCTAAGTCTTGTTGTTTTACCAGAGGGAAAAAACCGTATCAAAAACTTCCGTGCAAGATCATCCCACGTAGAAATAGAATTCGGTGGCTCAGCTTTCAACCACCTCTTGGCTTCTCCCAATAACGAGAATGGGAACAATGTAAGCCGGACATAATCTGATGACACTCCAGCAGGTATGTAAGTGTCACTTATCTCCAAAAAATTTTGGAGATGCTGCTATGGATCTTCATGAGGGAGACCGGTAAACTGCACGCTAGTGTGCAGCAACTGCACCATATTCTGTTTAACTTCAAATCTCCCTCCTGGCTCAGGTTTGCGGATACTAGATGTAACATTATTGACATGTGGGATTGCCACCTCGTGAACCGGCCGAGCTGCTGCTTCTTCGGGCACTAACACTGCCCGTACTACCGGTAGATTCTGTTGTTGCTCCATGATCGTCTGTCTGAGCAACTACAGCTTTCTTTGTAGAGCTTCTCTTCGTTTACTGTGAAATATCCTTTCTGGCTCTATATACGATTCCACCAGCTCCTTGTCTCTTTCCAGCGTTCAACAGCAATTAAGTCTGCAAAATACAGGCTAAGACCAAGTTGTCAACACTAAGAAAATAAAAATACAGTAAATTAACACTTAAAACAAATTCACCAATTGCCAAGTCCCCGGCAACGGCGCCAAAAACTTGTTCGCGTGATTTGTGGGGTATAAAACGACACGCAAGTGCACGTGGTCGAACAAGTAGTAAGTGGCCTTAGGAAGCCAAGTATCAATCCCACAGAGACTTGGATGAAGTGCAATCTGCTCAAGTGTACTATATTTTACTTCTAAAAATGCAGACAACAGTGTAACCAAAAGTTTGATAGTTTGTTTTATAATTTTTTATACTAAAGCTAAAACAATTATCTACTTTGAATCTGAATTATGAATGAGAGCATGCTGAGGTTAAACGAACATGTAATGAAATTACTTGTCATCATACTTTGGTTAATCTTTTCCTCCAGTTGCTAGCCAAGAACATTTGCCAAGAGATTAAAACTCTCGTATTTAACCTCACTTAAGAATCATAAACCATCCGTCTACATTTCTGTGATCAAATGCAATTCATGTTCTAGCCATACAATTCCGGATCCTAAATTGACTAATACGACTTTCAGGTATATTTCTATCCTGAAAGCAAATCAAGACTCAATTTTCCCAAACCAAGTAAAGAACATATCCTATTAATTCACAACTTTCCAATTTCTTGCTCTCTCGAGTGAAACCGGACTTTTTAGATGTACATTAACGTATGCCACACATTAATGCAGTAAGAACAAGAATTAATAGAACAACATGGAAGAAAAGATGGAAAACCAAAGAATCAATGATCAAATTTCATCACAATTGTTCATAACCTCAGCAAGAAGAGGAATTAGCCACTCATTTATGGATTAAACATCTTAAAATGAGTGTTAATCATACAAGCAATTGAATTAAAGAAGAAAGAAAGAGAGAAAAAACCCTGATATTTTCGTCCCTCAACTTCCTGTAACCCACGTCCTTGCTCCACCAAGTCAGAATATTGAAAAATGAACCTAAGTGTTCTATTTATACTGCTGGGAATTGTTCCTGGAATAATGAGCAACGTGTCACGGAGTGCATCGTGGAGCACTGCCTCCGTGACACGCTATGGACGCGGACCCTCACTGGAACTGGGGGTCCAGGAATTAAAGCTCAACGTGGCATGGCATGCAACGCGGAGCCATGCCACCGTGCCACTGAGCAAACGCGGACCTCCACTGGAATTTGGACGAAATTTCCCTATCCAGGCAGAAGGCCTCCGCGATGGCAGCGTGACACGACTCCATCGCGGAGCCCCTTTAATTCATGTTGTCCAATGCTTTATCCCTTGCTCGCATCCAAGTCCAATCCCGATATCATCCAACATGCATTTTAGCTTCCCGAAATTACCTTTTACCTGCAAAACAATGCTAATCATGTTGGTTAGTATAAATTCACATTTTATTACCAATTACATGAGAATGTATACATATTGATAGATAAACAAGGCTAAAATGGTACTTTTGAGTATCACTTGGGCATATAAATTTGCCCAAGATCAGATATCTGTACTTTCATGTGTACAACTTTTCCCAATTGCCCTTGAGGCTTTTAAATGTTTTAGAGACCTTTCTATACCATTTTACCCTTCATTTGACGGCTTCACCTGCGAAGTAAATCCACGGAGCACCGGCTATCCGCTGCCCTAATACAGCCACAAGCAGTGACCACCGGCGGTTCAAGGGGCATTTAGTCGATGCCAATCCGCCAACAGCTAGTTGAGTAGCCGGTCTGGGCAGTTGCTTCGGCATTTCACCCGCGTTTCTCCCTTGCGGATCCGTGTTTGGCTGATTTAAAGCATGTCTTTGCACCTCTTCTTGAGCTCAAGTCTTCCATTATATTTGGCTCCTCTCCTTTATATGCTAACTCATCAAATTCCATCTCAAATTTCATGTGTTTTGCTCGATTTCATGCTTTCTCTACTCACGTGAAGTACCTACATAGAATTAAAGAGAAAGGGCATTAAATTCACATAAACGACTAGAAAACTAGACAAAAAGTCATGCTTAGGAGCCTAATGAGTTGGTAAATATCCAACTCATCAGTTCGTATGGGAGTTTTATGCCTCGTATAGGGCACAACAGGAAATCCTAACGCATAAAGGCCAAGTTGATATGATGTTATGTTTATCATCCATGTTGGTATGGGGCCAAGAAGTTCACGTCACCCCAGATGAAATCAACTTTATTTATTAGGCTGACCCAGTGCGTCCAAGTTGAGACTTCAAAAGGAAACTGGCAGACAAAGATGATCAGCTTGATTGGTAGCCAAAATCATTGTTGTGGGTCGATTGCATTACATTGTAACGGAGGGCATTATTTAGCAGCATGATCTCAAATTTGAAGCATGAATATGGCTTGATTTGGTATGTGCCAACATCATTCCCTCCAAAAACACAATGCATGTTCCCATTGAGACCGCAATCCTAGTAGCTTGCATCATGGATCGTAGACACATAAATGTGGGGGAGATTATAGCTGAGAAATTCAAAAGGAAAGGAGGCATAAAGCAACCTCTATGCCCTATCCTGTTCTCATCAGTCTACTTTGCCTTCATGCCAACTATCCTCTATTCAGACCAATGGACAAAACAGTGAAGGCTGAGGGAGTGATTACCTTGTCCACCAAGACGGAAAAAGATGCCCCAAGTTCAAAGCGTCCCAAGTTGATGATAGAACTAGAAACTCCTTGATGTGTTGGTAATTTACTAAGTCATTACGCTTTTAAATGTGAGCTTTTGGTTAGTTTTCAAGTCATTTGAGAAGATTTTATGCTATTTCTCTTTAGTTTTTGTAGGTATTTAATTTAAAGAGAGAAAGTAAGAACTTGGGAAAAACATGAAATTAAAGAAGAGGACTGAAGCTTGATGGATGGGATCGGCGCTCCACCGGATGGAGCTGGCAAAACGCCGGCTGAAATGGAGGAGCTTACTGGCTAGAGTGTAAGGTGCACATGCGGAATGCGAGTCACCTGCGAACTGCCAGTGCCATCGATGGTTGGACCCAGGGTCACTGCCCTCGCACCTGCAATGCAGTAGCATTCCGCGGATTGGCACCGGTGGAACGCTAGTGACTCGCAACTGACACCGCCTGCAAGAAGGGAAAAATCATCTAGAATAATATTTTAGAAACATTTTGACATATTTATATACATTTTTTAGAATGTACCTGATTATTTCTTCTAGATTGGTAGAGAGTATAAAGTTAGTGAGAGAAATATTTTCATGCCCGATGTTACAACCCGGACGGGACACGGTACTTGGAGTCACAAGTAACCCCAAGTCAACCCCTGGTCTATCACACACTGACATTCTGAGTAACATATAAATATATACACTGGAAGTTTAAAGCAAAAATATAAACAATTGAGAGAATAAAGCTGCTTCATAATATCTAAAAATATTTGAACAAAGCTAAAAGTCTAAAAAACCAAATATGTGTCTGAAAGCCACTACAACTGATGAGTTGTTGGGAAAAGCCCCAGCTAACTCCAAATCCGAATAAAAGGAAAGAAAATGTAACTAAATTAAATAATCTCCGTCCTCAAAGAATGAGGACTCACCAACTAGAACAGCTGAAGTCTTCGGAAAGTGATTGGCTAGCGAGGCTAAAACTGAGATCCTTCAGCTGTATCATAAAACAATACAACATAAAAGTATGCGTCAGTACTTTGAATGTACTGATTAAGTGGGAGAAAACATAACACAATGGAATAAAAGTGTTGAACTGAAAAGACATGCAATGACCAACTAAAGCTACTAAACTGAATAACTGAAATAACTGAGATGGTCTAAAAGACCATGTCTGATGGTCAAGGACATGCTATATTTCTGAGATACTGAATAGAGCTGACTAGTGAGAGAGTCTATAACTGACATATAACCACGTGTGCTAGATGTGGAGTCCGATGTATACATCCCATCAATAGGATCCAATATACCTTGCCAGGATATAAAGGCATAAACTGGGTGATCACAAGAGTCTGGGGCCATCAGGCCAATAAAACTGAAACCGATGGTGGCAATGTAGTTATGGGAACCTAGGTGCGCTGGAACCCCAATCCACTCGGTGCTAAGCCCTACTCCCACTGGATAGTCCTAGACTGATTACTAATATGATAGCTCGAAATTGGGGCCCAAGACTAGTTAGGGATACATATCTAAAAGCACCCTGAAAGTCTTATCAGACCAGCAATTGGAACTGGGTTCTAAGATTGGTCAGAGCTGCTTATCTAGAAGTTTCGTAACCTATCGAAAGCTGCTGGTCTAAAGTGTCATGACCGCCTAGTGGACCACTAAACCTGAGTTTTGAATCTGATGTTGATAACTGGGAGGTACTACTGATACCTCGGGAAATTCTAGAGTCAAACTAATTAACTGAAGTTTCTGAATGACACTGAGAATGCTAACATTTTGATTAAAACTGAACTGACAATAATCTGATTGAGTTTCAATACTACTAACAACATGGGAGTTTGCAACACTGATAAAATCAAGCAAAATTTCGATATTCAAACAATGTTACAAGATTCAAGATTTTCTACGTTCAAGAACTAGGGCTAAACTTCACTTAGCAAGAACAAACGTCATTTTAGTAACAAACTGGTGGAAAATATCTACAATTAACATAAAATAATATTCCACATGAATTAGATGAAATATAACTATCAATTTCTTAACATTCGATAATTCCAGGGCTAGAACTGATAAAGAAAAGTAGGGAGGAATTTGGGTAAACAAGGGAAAGATTATTTCCTTGCTGAATTCCCACATACCTGGTAAAGAAGCCCAAAGAATTTCCTTGAGAAACCAAGGAGAAATAGACTTCCCTAGTTTTTTCTTTGAAATGCTATAGACAACTCCTACACTGTTTTTTGAGAGTCTGAATAAGGAGAATGAGGAAAGGAACCGTTTAACCCCTCAAATAATTTGGAAATATTCTTAAAATGACGTAGTTTGGAGTCTAGGAGGTAGGAAATTACTAAAAGACCCATGAAAAACTCGCAGGGAAAAACTGATCGACAGTCCCCACAGGGGACCTAATGGGTCGTGGCCAGTGACCACGACTCGTGGTCCAAGTTGTGAGGTACACTGCCTTAAAACCCCTACTGGTCACCACGGGAGACCCAATGGATAGTGGTTGGTGACCTCGACTCGTGATCACTTCCTTTGGTTTCCCCAGCCAAAAAAATCCTTGGAGTCCTCACGGTCGACACCACGACTCGTGGTGTTCCAAACGAGTCCTGGTGAAGACCTGTTGGGTACACTGCAGACCTTCTTTAACTCTTGATCAAACCCTAGCCAGGGGGCACCCCATGACTCATGTTGTTGAACACAACTCGTGGTCACCCCTTTTCCAAAATTTTCAACTAAGTTCCCAGTCCTTACCACGAGTCACTTAATGACTGGTGATCACCTCCCATGGGTCACAGAATGACTCGTTCTGTAACCTGGTGTAGATTTTTCAGTTTCCTCCATTTTAATTCTCGGGTCTAGTCTTTGAGTTTCTGGGGCATTACAATATCTACCCCTTGGGAACATTCGTCCTCGAATGTTGGAAACATGTAGGAAAACAGAGATTGGCAATCTTTATACTCAATTACTGATTATGAAAGCTAAAAAATAACGGAATGACTACCTCCAAACTAAATCACAAGTATGAACTAAATTCACTAATCATACACATATTCATTTACATGAAAGAAACTGAAACACACGAACTACAAGAAGTTTTGGGGAGGAAATTGGTACCTTAAACTAAGACTGAGCCGGAAGGGAACAAATAGGAGAATCTAGCCATCATATCTGCTTCGGCCTCCCAGGTAGCTCCCTCAACCTACTGATTCTCCTTAAGACCTTGACTGAAGCTACTTCCTTGTTCCTCATCTTATGAACCTAACAGTCAAGGATCTGGATTGGGACCTCTTCGTATAAGAGACTATCTTTCACTCCCACACTGTCTAAAGGAACAATTGAAGTTGGATCCCCCATGACTTCTTTAATAGTGACACATGGAATACTGGGTGCACAGATGCAAACTCTGAAGGTAATTCCAGCTCATAAGCTACCTTGCTGATTCGCCTTATAATTTTGTAGGGTCCCACATATCTCGAACTAAGCTTTCCCTTCTTCCCAAATCTCATTACCCCTTTCATGGGTGAAATTTTCAAATAAACTCAGTCATCCACAGCAAACTCCAATTCTCTTGTCCTCACATTAGCATAAGATTTTTGATGGCTCTGAGTTGTTTTCAATCGTTCTCTGATAAGCTTTACCTTCTACACAGCTTCATGGACCGAGTCTGGCCCGATTAAAGTAGCTTCACCAACCTCAAACCACCCAATAGGAGATCTGCACCTCCTACCATACAATGCCTCAAATGGGGCCATCTAGATACTATAGTGGTAGCTCTTGTTGTACACAAACTCGATGAGAGGCAAGTGGTCATCCCAACTACTCTTGAAATCGATCGGCGCACTCTCTTAACATATCTGTAGGGTCTGAAAAGCCCGCTCAGCTTGCCCATTTGTCTGTGGGTGAAAAGTTGTGTCGAGCTTGACCTGGGTACCAAGTCCCTTATAAAAATACTTCCAGAAATGCGAGGTAAACTAGGTACATCTGTCTGAAATAATGGATAATGGCACCCCATGAAGTCTTACCAACTCCCGAATATAAAGCCTAGCATAGTCCTCAGCTGAATCTGTAGTTTTAACTGGGAGGAAATGTGTTGACTTAGTCATCTAGTCTACTATTATCCAAATAGAATCATGTTGCCGACGAGTTTGAGGTATACCCTAATAAAGTCCATATTGACTTCTTCCCATTTCCATGTGGGTATGCTAATATCTTGGGTCATACCTCTCGGTCTCTGGTGTTCTACCTTGACTTGCTGACATTTCAGACACTTAGCTATGAATTCGGTGATGTCTCTCTTCATGCCATTCCACTAGTAAATATCCTACAAATCACGATACATTTTAGTAGCACCAGGGTGGATGGAGTATCTCGAGTTGTGTGCATCAGCCAATATTTGTTGTCTCAAGTCACCGACGTTCGGTACACACAATCTGTTGTGGTAACGGAGCGCACCATCTCCCCCTTTGGAGAAAGCCTCAACCTCTTTCCTGAGAACTGCTTCCTTAAGTTTAAGTAAAATGGGATCTTCATCCTGTTCGGACTTAACTTCAACAATCAAAGAGGAATCTTACCCACTTGTTCTTTCGCTCCATGTCCCTCAGTTTTTCTGCCTCAATCTGCTAGGCATAGACAATCAGGCTGCAGAGATCGATATCCTTAATTAGCATCGCTGTCCTGCACCCTTTGAGGACCAGGTTTGATACCCCGTTAACAAACTTCAGCATGCGAGCCCTTGGCTTAGCCATGATCTCTAGAGCATATTTGGACAACCTGGTGAACTCTAGAGCATACTCCTCTACTGTCCTGTTTCCCTGTCTCATATTCATGAATCTGCTACTTTTTCCCACCTGATCTCCCGAGGGAAGAATCTATCCAGGAAGGCTGTAATGAACTCCTCCCATTACACTGGTCCTGCCTCCACTGGCCTCCTCTCCTTCCACTACTCGTACCAAACCTGGGCTACCCCTTTCAGCTGGTAGGCATCCAAGTTGGCACTCTCTGAGGGACTGACACCTATAACTCAGGTGATCTCTTTAATCTTGTCCACAAATCCTTATGGGTCTTCTCCCAACTTAGATCCATGAAAATTCAGAGGATTCATCTGGGTGAAGTCCCACACTCGGGCAGCTGCTGCGGAACCATTGTTGTTTCTTGGAACCACTTGTTGGTTCACCTGGTTGGTAACAGTTTGAGCGAGCAGCTGAATGGCTGCCCTGAATTCTGCGGTAGACACTAAGTCATCCTAAGGGACTGTCGGGGATGGTGGGTCAGGTCGGTGAGCATTACCATCCCTTTTTCCGTTATCACATCGCAGAGGCATGATTCACTGAAATGAAACAGAGCACAAGTTAGGAGAATGATTCTGGAACTGAATTTCAACACACGAAAGGAGTATGAAATAAAAGGGAGTTTTCTTAATAACATCTCGTAGCCTCCCCGTCATAAGTGTGGCATGGTTTACACCCATGAAGAGGCTCGATGTGGATTTCATACATCCAAGAATACTCTAAACCTAGTGCTCTGATACCAAGTTACTCACGCCCCGAGGTTACACCCCAAAAAGGACACGGTACTTGGAGTCACAAGTAACCCCAAGTCAACTCCTGGTCTATCATACACTGGCATTCTGAGTAACACATTAATTTATACAACAAAAGTTTAAAGTAAAAATATAAACAACTGAGAGAATAAAGTTGGTTCATAATATTTGAAAATATTTGAACAAAGCTACAAGTATGAAAAACCAAATCTATGTCTGAAAGCCACTATAACTGATGAGCTGCTAGGACAAGCCCCAACTAACTCCAAATCTAAATAAAAGGAAAGAAAATATAACTGAATTAAATAATCTCCGTCCTCGAAGAATGAGGACTCACCAACTAGAAAAGCTGAAGTCTTCGGAGAGCGATTGGCTAGCGAGGCTGAGACTGAGATCCTGTAGCTATATCATAAAATGATACAGCCTAAAAGTATGTGTCATTACTTTGAATATACTGAGTAAGTGGGAGAAAACATAACACAATGGAATAAAAGTGCTGAACTGGAAAGACATGCAATGACCTACTAAAGCAACTGAACTGAATAACTAAAATAATAGAGATGGTCTAAAAGACCCTATCTGATGGTCAAGGACATGCCCTATTTCTGAGATACTGAACTGAACTGATTTGAAACTGAATAGAGCTGACTAGTAGGAGAGTCTATAACCGACATATAACCACGTGAGTTAGATGTGGAGTTTGATGTATACACCTCATCGGTAGGACCCATGTTATACCCCGGAAGCCCAAAGATCAGACCCGGGAGTTGAAACGGAGAAAAACTAAAATTTTGCACCAGGTCACAGAACGAGTCACTAGGTGACCCGTAAGGAGTGACCACGAGTCGTGAAGTGACTCATGGTCAATCAAAGAGGTGGAATGGTCTAGGAAGACCATGGGCATGACCAATAGTCGTGGTTAGATCACACGACTCATGAGGTTACCCATGGCCTAGACTGGATGCTTGGTAAGGAGTTTTGGATAGTTGAGATCACGGGTGGTGACCACGAGTCATGGTCAGGCACCACGGTTCGTGGGGTCCCCTAATGAATTTTTGGCAGTGTACATCATGGATTGAGGCCACGAGTCATGGCCAGTGAGGATGAGTCATTAGGTCCCAACATGAAGTCTTTTCCTGTGAAATTAGTAAGGGTCTTTTCATAATCCCTAAGTTCCTAAAGCCTAAAGTACGTCATTTTAGCCTATGAAAGTGGGTTTTAGAGGGTAAAACTATCATAAAGTGTCATTCATGCATGCAAAAGAATAGAAGAGTGATAGAGAGGTGATCAAAGGGTGATTCAAGGTTTTCTTCTTCAATTTCTTTCAATTCCTTTTTGGGCACTCAAGGGAGAGTAAGATTCAGTCTCCATTAGGTATGTAGGATTATGAATGGGTGGTTTCTAATGATCACGGGCAAAAATATATGCCCGAGATACTCTTTATTACTTAAATTAGTCTTGTTTATCTAAGTTATCGTATACATTTTCATGTAATTTTAGATAAAATAAAGATATGTGCTAACCAACATGATTAGCCTTTGTTTTGTAGGTTTTGATGATGTTTGAGTAACTAATCCATGAGTTGGTGAAGTAGAAGCTTGGAAACGGAATTAACACGCGAACGTCGGCAAGGAAGAGGCACAAAACAGCCCACCGGCGCATCGACAAGGTGCCACGGCAGGCAGGCCGCTCAAAACAACCCACCTGCGCGTTGGCAACGTGCCACGGCAGGTGGCCTCCGCGACCAAGGGGATGCAACGCGCTGCCCAGGCAGCGTGACACGCTGCCAACGCAGCAAGGTGCTGCCTGGGCCGATTTCGGGTGATTTTCCAGAAAGCCTCCGCGTCCGTAGCGTGTCACGGAGGCCGTGCTCCGCGATGCACTCCATGACACGTTGCTTGTTAATCCGGGAAAGATTCCTACTAATATAAATAGCACACTTAGGTTTATTTTTCAAAAAGGAAGACTTGGTGGAGCTAGGACGTGGGTTAGCAGCAGTTGAGGGACGAAAAAGCTAAGGGTTTTTCTCTCTTTCTTTCTTCTTTCAATCAATTGTACGTATGATTTACACTCATTTGAGGATGATCAATCCACAAATGAGTGGCTAATTCTCTTCCTTGCTAAGGTTTTGAACATGTGTATTGAATTTTGATTGTGAATTATATGGTTTTTCATCTTCTTCTTTCATGTTGTTCTATTAATTCTTGTTCTTACTGCATTAGTGTGTGGCCAACATTAATGTACATCTAAAAAGTCCAATTTCACTCGAGAGAGCAAGAAATTGGAAAGTTGTGAATTAATAGTTCTTAACTTGATTTGGGAAAATTGGGTTTTGATGTGCTTTCCTGATAGAAATATACTTGAAAGCCGTATTAGTCAATTTAGGAACCGGAATTGTATTGCTAGGTCATAAATTGCATTTGATCACAGAAATGTAGACGAATGGTTTATGATTCTAAAGTGAGATTAAATACGAGAGTTTTAATCTCTAGGCTAATGTTCTTGGCTAGCAACATGAAGAGAAGAATAACCGAATTATGATTACTATCGAATTCATTACTTGTTCTTAACCTTGGCATGCTGATATCCATAGTTTCAATTCAACGTAGATATTTGTTAATAGTTTTAGTATATAATTTATAAACAAAAAAATTATTTAACTTTTGGTTACGTTGTTGTCAGCATAATTAGAAGTAAACTAGAATATAGTATACTTAAGCAATTTTACTTATCCAGAGTCTCCTTGGATCGATACTTGGCTTACTTAGCCACTTTATTACTTGTTTGACCACGTGCACTTGCGTGTCGGTTTTTAACACATACCGAACCAGCCGAGCAAGTTTTTGGCGCCGTTGCCGGGGAGACTTGGCAATTGGTGAAATTGTTTTAAGTATAAATTTACTGTATTTTTGTTTTATTTTCTTAAGTGTTGACAACTTGGTCTAGTGTTTGTTTTAATTCTTCTTTATTTTATTTTATTTTTCTGCTTGTTCGTACACCCTTATTGACATGACATCGTGGAATATAAATGGTTTCAATGGTGGATACTCATATTTTAGTGAATCTTGTCTGAACTGTGGAGGACCCCACTTGTGGCAAAACTGTAATACGTGCAATATATGTGGGTGTCAATATGGCCATTGGGGTGATTGTCCAAAGGCATATTCCCCTCCCCCAAGCCCCTACTATGATCCTTCTGTTGTTTTTTCTGAATATAGGCATGCTGAAAATGAGGACTTGGGACGCCAAGCTCGAATAGAAGACATGTTGAAACAACTCTTGGAGCAATCAGAAGCAATGAAGGAGGCGATGGCAGTATTGAGAAATCAGCAAGAAGAGAATGCAGAGGCTCTAGAAAGGATGACCATCAAATTCACGGAGATGATCGCTGAAGCTGAAGCGTGTTATAAATCACAGACAACAGTTTTAGCCGATATTCAAGAGGAACTACAAGAGGACGACAAGGGTGAATTTTTGGATGAAGCCCAACAATTCGAATCTCTTGAGTGTCCCCGTGATGGGCTCACACTTATGGAAAATCCATTCTTGGAAGAAGAGTTAGCGTATCCCCCAGTCGACTTTAATGGTGAGATAGATGTCGATGTCGAGAAGGTATATACAAGTAAGGAGGTCAAGCAAAATGCAGTTTCAGAGTTGAGGTGTATTGGACCACACTCTACGCATTTTTCAACATTAAATTTGGTTGACAACATAGAAATAGAGTCTTCCAAGTTTGTAGATAAATGTCTAGAGGAGGACCAAGCACCATATATTTTGAAATTTTCTAACTCAGAAAGACAAAATGACTTCGCTTACTTAAGGACCAATAAATGCAAAAGGCAACATCTACTGTTTGGTCCTTACAATTTTTCACCACCACCCCTGGAGCATAAGAGGAAATTAGAGAAGAAATTAGGGGTGAGATTCATATCCTCAAGGTGGAGGAAAAAGTGGTGAAACTTGGTACGTCGTGCCGCGACGTAAAATTAGGCGCTGCTTGGGAGGCAACCCAAGGGTACCATGGGTACCATTTTAATTTCTTGCATTTATGTTTATTTTATTTATTTTTCATCTTGTGTTGTTTTGGTGGAAAGTTAAGCACAGATGGAGGGGATGTCTGAGTACCCGTGGAGGAGGAAGCTAACAAGCATGGAAAAGAAATAGTGTGGGGTCGAACACCCACTTGTCCATAGTTGAAGAAAACCATGCTGTCAGCTAGGCCTAAAGGCCTCAGGGAGTATTTCTCACCCTTTGTAACCTTTAGTTTGATGCTATACGGACATAGCATGATTTAAGTGTGGGGTGAGGGAAATTTCTAGGAAATTTCAAAATTTATGTGCTTAATGATTTTTGGTGAATGTAATGCTTGTACAAAAGTTGGTGAGAAATTTGAAAATTTGAAAAATTTGAAAAATTTTTGTGAATTAAGCATGACTTCATCACCCGTTGGTTTTTCTTTTCGGTTCTTTTCCGACGGGGGGTATTTGAACCGAAGAATAAAAAAAAAATTTCTTTTCTTTTTTCTTTCTTTCCTTGGTCTGTATATAAATTTTTTTTAGTCATAGCTAGGGACTGTTTCCGACGATGGATGGATGACGACCGTCTTGAGGAAAATTAGTCGATAGGTTTTGGGTTTTGAAACCATAACTAATTGGTGCTGGATGTTCTTGTTATGTGCTATAAATGTTTGTAAGATGCAAGTATGTTCAGCATGAAGCATGCAAGTGTATAACTTTGTTTGAGACACTTAGGCTCTTGAATTTGACTCAATATGTTTGAAGCTTAATTCCGAATTCTTGTGATTAGCTGAGTAAGAGTCTACTGATTGTGTCTTGATTTGAGCATGTGCCATGAGTGTAAGGTTTTTGAGTATTCTATGCTATTGTGGAATGTCTAGAACTTGCCTGGTGTGTATATAAAACGAAATGAAGGATGTGAATTGTAGGAGATGATTTAGGCATTTCTTTGAATGAACCAATTTTTATCCCTCATTATACCTACCTTGAAAAATTAATCCTAGTAAACCCCATTAAGCCTTGAGCCTATTCTTTGACAGCTGCAACATAAGCTTAATCCTTTTTCTTTCATTAGCCTTGAAATTGAACCAAAACTCCGAAGCGCTTAAAGGAAAAAATCCGAAAGGGTAAAGGAGTGAGAAGAATGGAAAAGAAGGAAAAATAGCAAGTTGTAAATAGTTGAGAAAAGGAAAAAGGTGCATTTGTGTGAAAATGGTTGGTTATTAGTAGGGAGTAAGAAAAGGAATGAATGAAACATATTGCTTAAGTACTCCTTACTAATAAGCTAAAAGTGTCGAAAGAAATGGGGGAACAAAAGAGGAAAAAGAAAACTAAAAGGAGAAAAAAGGTGAAGTGAGGGAAGGGAAGTTTGTAATGAAGGCGTGATGTATTAAAAGTGCTTAGGAAAGATAGTCACTATTACTGATCATAATAGTACCTACCCGCACCTGAGTTACATTACAACCTAAAAAGTCCTACTTGATCTTACATTCACACATCCTTATATTAGTGGAATAAAACACTAAGGGCAAGCTTATGGGTCATTACATAATGCATGTGAATTCTTTGTGAGAGTGAGCGTAATTCTATTCATGTACCCACACATGTTGTGATGTAAAAAATTGTTTTTGCGTGTGATTGGGTAACTCTCTTTCCGTGAGGGGCACATGTTAAAAGAAGGATATATTTCATGTGGGATTTCTTAATCAGATGATTTGCATGAGTTTGCTAAAATTGAGAGTCGATTCTTGAGGATAAGAAGTCTTAACATAGTTGTACTTTATTTCAATGATCAAATCAGGCATGCTCTATTTTTAGCTTGTATCTTACGTAATCATTATAGCCGTAACCTGAATTATCTTGATAAATTAGTTATGTAGGAGTCTCCATTTGCATGATATGTAAAAGGTTGTTCGAGGACGAACAAGGCTTTAAGTGTGGGGTTGTGATCACGGGCAAAAATATATGCCCGAGATACTCTTTATTACTTAAATTAGTCTTGTTTATCTAAGTTATTGTATACATTTTCATGTAATTTTAGATAAAATAAAGATATGTGCTAACCAACATGATTAGCCTTTGTTTTGTAGGTTTTGATGATGTTTGAGTAACTAATCCATGAGTTGGTGAAGTAGAAGCTTGGAAACGGAATTAACACGCGAACGTCAGCAAGGAAGAGGCACAAAACAGCCCACCGGCACGTCGACAAGGTGCCACGGCAGGCAGGCCGCTCAAAACAGCCCACCTGCGCGTTGGCAACGTGCCACGGCAGGTGGCCTCCACGACCAAGGGGATGCAACACGCTGCCCAGGCAGCGTGACACGCTGCCAACGCAGCAAGGTGCTGCCTGGGCCGATTTCGGGTGATTTTCCAGAAAGCCTCCGCGTCCGTAGCGTGTCACGGAGGCCGTGCTCCGCGATGCACTCCGTGACACGTTGCTTGTTAATCCGGGAAAGATTCCTACTAATATAAATAGCACACTTAGGTTTATTTTTCAAAAAGGAAGACTTGGTGGAGCTAGGACGTGGGTTAGCAGCAGTTGAGGGACGAAAAAGCTAAGGGTTTTTCTCTCTTTCTTTCTTCTTTCAATCAATTGTACGTATGATTTACACTCATTTGAGGATGATCAATCCACAAATGAGTGGCTAATTCTCTTCCTTGCTAAGGTTTTGAACATGTGTATTGAATTTTGATTGTGAATTATATGGTTTTTCATCTTCTTCTTTCATGTTGTTCTATTAATTCTTGTTCTTACTGCATTAGTGTGTGGCCAACATTAATGTACATCTAAAAAGTCCAATTTCACTCGAGAGAGCAAGAAATTGGAAAGTTGTGAATTAATAGGGTATTATTCTTAACTTGATTTGGGAAAATTGGGTTTTGATGTGCTTTCCTGATAGAAATATACTTGAAAGCCGTATTAGTCAATTTAGGAACCGGAATTGTATTGCTAGGTCATAAATTGCATTTGATCACAGAAATGTAGACGAATGGTTTATGATTCTAAAGTGAGATTAAATACGAGAGTTTTAATCTCTAGGCTAATGTTCTTGGCTAGCAACATGAAGAGAAGAATAACTGAATTATGATTACTATCGAATTCATTACTTGTTCTTAACCTTGGCATGCTCATATCCATAGTTTCAATTCAACGTAGATATTTGTTAATAGTTTTAGTATATAATTTATAAACAAAAAAATTATTTAACTTTTGGTTACGTTGTTGTCAGCATAATTAGAAGTAAACTAGAATATAGTATACTTAAGCAATTTTACTTATCCAGAGTCTCCTTGGATCGATACTTGGCTTACTTAGCCACTTTATTACTTGTTTGACCACGTGCACTTGCGTGTCGGTTTTTAACACATACCGAACCAGCCGAACATCTAACACACCCATGCCCAATCCCTATATAAAAAGTATGAAATTCTATGATTGATCTATGGGGTTTTTACCCAAATGCATGATTTATCTATTTCTACACATGGGTATGAATTACTTACGATTTTATTATCAAATTGTGAAGCATGGGCTAATTTTATAATGATTGCAATTACAATTTTATTTCTAGCCTTATGAATGTTGAAGCCCATTGGTGAGATGATCATGAAAAGTGAGATTTGTGAAGTAAATGTGATAATGATGAGACATTATGATGAAAAGCAGTATTTGAAGCTACCCACGTTTATAATTATATTTTCAATGAGAATTTAGTATTTTTAAGTATGATAAAGCTTTGGGAAATGCCCACATGTTAAGTTTAAATGATAATTTTCCTGAACTAAGCTTACCACATTGTTTTGGCGCAAAGACTCCCAAATTTATATTCTAGCTTGTGGTATGTTTTGAGTTAGGACTTCCTATGCATAACTTACCACATGGTTTTGGAGAAAAGGCTCCCAAGTATGTTTTAATCTTGTGGTATATTTTGGACTAAAGTTTCTCATATGCATGATTTCATATTTGAGATGTATTTGATTATTGAGCTTCGTCAAATGACAATGTTGAGCTTCATTATATATGATGTAGAGAATATGCATATTTTTGGGAGTATTGTCTAGAACTGACTAGGCTATGGGTCAATCACCCTATGCCTCAGAATTGCGCGCCAACATAGGTTGATACTATTATATGATTTGGGACCTTCCTTGTGAGCTTCCCTAGCCCGAATGGGCCTTCAGCTTAAAATCGATATCATGGCAGTGTCCTTGGCCCTAGCAAGGTTTTGGATGGATCTGCCCACTTGAGTGTAATATTGGGGATCACGTAAGCTCTATCGTGGTATGTCAGTTAAAAGATGATTCTCCCATTGTTCCTCATGGTTTCAGATATGCATATTCATTACTTATGTGTCACACCCCACCTTGGGGGGTATGACGGGCACCTGGTGCCTGCTAGACTCTAGCTCTATTTCAAGAAACGAACCGGCTATATAGCGGCTGTAAATACAGCCCCCGACCGATTAGGCCTATAGCCACCTGTAATGCACAACAGCTAACAAGAACAATGACACTATAATCTGAAGAACCTGCTATTCACATTTGTGACCGACAAGGTCCCTAATAATAACCAGAAGAAGGCCCCACACGGCCAATATCAACAACTAAACACATATCAACATGCACGGCCCCATACGACCGGCTCCACCACCATAGGAAACATCAGACTGCAAGCCTCTAGGAAGTAATAATAGAATGGTCGGGACAGGGCCCCGACCTACCCAAACTGTAATCAAAAAGGAAATAGGAACAACCTCCAACTGTCTAGCTCCGGAGGATAGGAGCTGATTACTCTGCTGACTGGATCACAAGGGATCAACTCCTCATCTATGTGTACCTGCAGGCAAGCAATGCAGCACCCCACGGGCATCAGTACCACAGGTACTGAGCATGTAAAGCAAACTAAAATATACAACTGAAATGGATAGCAACAATAACATGACATATAAGCAGGAAGTAGCTGAGTCTATCTGGCTGAGGATAATTGGGGAGAGTTTACCTATTCTGCAACTAAATTGGGCATACTGACGACGTGTCGTCCTACTGTCTATCAGTATCTAATAGCACATATAGATATACATATAAATACACACAATACCTGACCGACCCCCATAAGCCGGAAGGTGCCAACCAACATAACAATCTATTTACCCCTACCCAGGTCTAAACCAACCAAAAATAAGTCACTCCACTCATCTCATAACTGTGAGCTCCTCCTACCATCCCCCTTGGGTACGTAGCTTAGGCCTTGGCCTCTGACAATAAACTGTGTCTGAGTCCGAAGACTCCTGCCTCTGGGCGCAAGCGCTCACGGGGTAATCTGCTGTTGTATCTATGACTGAAACTGCCCCTGGGTGCAAGCACGCAACAGGGTAATTTTATAAAAATTTGTATCTGAAACTGCCCCTGGCCACAAGCGCACACAGAGTAATCTGCCCCTGTAAACAGGGTAATCTGGCTCTGCGCAGAGTAAACTGAACTGCCCCTGCAAGCAGGGTAATCTGGACCGTATTATTATGGTGGTAGGCCATCATCGTCCTCTAGGCGGACGACATCGCCCAGCTGGTGGCGGTATCTGAATCTGGTATCGACACAGCTATAACCCAGGGGCGGCGGGGATGCTAAAGGGTACCCACATGCCATAACAAGTCTCAACATGCAAAACACATACACAGCAAGCATGCTCAAATGAAAAATACTAATCATATTCTCTTCTTTTATTTCAAGGCCAGTCCGTACTAAACAACTGATGCTATATCCTAATTTACATTGTTTCTGATTGTTGGGCTAACTTCTACTTGGCCCTTATCTATTTATCTGATTATTGTTATCCGTGATCTAAAGCTATATCAGTTTCTAGAGCCATATCTATTCCTGGAACTACATCTGTATCTGGAGCTATTTCTGTATCTGATTACTGATCTGATTACATCTGGATATAACTCAATAACATAGAACATGCCATCTATAACTGGATATAGCTCAATAATATAAGATGTGCCATCTGTTACCGGATACAGTCTCAACGAATGTAATACATACTGTCTGTAATCTTGCTAATTCATTGTACTACTTTTACAATTTCCATTCTGGGTATTACGTAAGAACATGCCGAGCTACTAGCTGATACCACATTACTATCTAAAATCATCTGACTATCCGTTATTCTGATTATCACATGATACGTAATAATATACTAGCATGCTTGCTGGAAATTGTACTAAAATCGTTCCTGTACGCTGGGTATCTGTTAATAGTCTTTATTCTATTTATTTTCTAGACTGTACTTCCTGGCTTGCTGAAAGAATAGCTCTACATACCTAGTTTCTGAGTACCCGACTGACCGATGTGATTTCCGTCGGTACTTCTACTGTTTCTCCCAACTACATTCATATACATGTCAATTAGAACTAAATACATTAATATCCGGGAGAAATTATCACTTTTGATATATATTTATCCCAAACTTCAACCTTTCGGAAAACGATCGAAAACTCGTTATTTCTCGATAGTCCAGAAGGGATAAATGCTCATTGCAAGGCTAGGAGCACATTGGTACTAATTTAAAGCAATTCTATTTACTTTACCTCGGTAGCACGACGTTTCGCCGGCTAAATTTCACGAAACCAACTCCGTAGGATTACTCTCTGCAGCTTTATACCTCAGTATCTAAGCCGGAACGGAGTTTAGACCGCGTTTCGCAGCGTAATTGGAAGGAATTATATATATATAATATGGGTTTGCCTTAATATTGGCTTAACCCCCTGTTTGCTGGAAATTTGTTATGTTAAAGAGGAAAACCGACTTTCTCTAGTTTTTTTTCTTTCTAAATCCCTTAACCAACATGCCATTAGGCTATTTATTCATTTAAAATTTATGGGGTGTAACATCCTCCCCCCTTAAGAACATTCGTCCTCGAATGACATTCTGTCTAGAGGACTTCTCAACTTACTCAACTTGTTTCTAGAAAAATTTCTGCAGAGTTTTTCCTGTATTATGGAGTATCTCAAAATTTCCAAAAAGCAGAAAAGCCCAATACAGGTACTCCACACGATATAATAACATTCATGTATAACTGTCTATAATCAATCGCCTGCTTTCATATATGAAGTATAAGCATTTATAAGGAAAAACAGTTCTAACATACCTCCTGTTTGCCTATGCCTGGAATAAGTGGGGATATCTGGCTTTCATGTCCTCCTCGGCTTCCCAGGTCATCTCTTCTCGGTTCCGGTTACGCCACAATACCTTGACAGATGCAACATCTTTAGTTCTCAGTCTACGGATCTGTCTGTCTAGTATAGCTACTGGAGCCTCTTCATATGCTAACTCTTCTGTGACCTGGACATCCTGAACTGGAACAACTGTGGAAGGGTCTCCTATGAACTTCCTCAACATAGATACATGGAATACTGGGTGAACAGACGCTAACTCTGGAGGCAAGTTCAATTCGTATGCAACTCGGCCTATTCTCCGTCAAATCTGATACAACCCAATGAACCTCGGGCTAAGCTTGCCTTTCTTGCCAAATCTCATCACCCCTTTCATCGGAGACACTTTCAAATATACCCAGTCATCTACTGCAAATTCTAGATTTATGTGCCGCATATCTACATAAGACTTCTGGCGGCTCTGAGCAGTCAGTAGGCATTCTCTGATAAGCTTCACCGCCTCTTCTGACTGACGAATAACATCCGGCCCAATCAGCGCTATCTCCCCCACTTCAAACCAGCCAACGGGTGATCTACATTTCCGCCCGTATAATGCTGCAAAGGGCACCATCCAAATAGCTGAATTTGTATCTAGATGTCCTAACTGCGAGCAGGTGAAAGCAGAACACCAATGGGGTGTGACATTATGAGATTTATGTAAATGCATGTTCTTAAGCAGGTTTGACTCGATGTTCAGCTTTTACTTATAAATCTCAGAATTCATCTTTGAGTCAATCAATTCAATTATAATGTTATAAAGTATGTTATATCATGTTATGAAGAGGTCATGATTTTAGAAAGAATGCATGCAAGTCCTACTCTTAGTTTTCTGATGTTATGTTTTAATTAATGCATTGTCTTTAAATGATTTTACTTACATTAGCAGTGTTACTTACCTTTCATACTCGGTATATTCCATGTACTGACCGCATACTTCTCTGTTGTATCGTTTCATGATACAAGACCCGGCTCTCAGCTTCAGCCCCTCTCTTAGTCAGCTTATCAGTGTTAGTGTTGCTTTATTGGTGAGTCCTCATCTTTCGAGGACTAGACTATCCATCTTTTCTTTATGTATTTCAGTTTCAGCTAGTTGAGTTAGTTGGGGGTCTTGTTCCATCAACTCGTCATGATTAGAGGCTATTAAGACATATGTATGTATTCGGCTTCGGATTTTATATTCTTATGTTATATTCAAGTTAGACTTCCGCTATGATTGTATTGATGATTATTTAGTTCTTGATTGAGTAGATGTATGCTTATGCCATGGGTCAACTTGGGGTCTCTCAGGGCTCCTTGTCCGACATCGCATTCCGGGCCTCCGTTCGGGTCGTCAAAAACTTGGTATTAGAGAAATAGGATAAAAGTGTCCTAGGATGTCTGAAAGATACGTTAAGTAGAGTCTTTTTCACGGGTGTGAAGCATGCCACACCTATGATGAAAAGGCTATGATACGTTTAGGAAATGTTTCTTTCTTTCATGATCTATGTCGTGCGATGAAAAGTCTTTCTGTCCTTCTAATTCGTGTTATTCACGATTGCAGAATCATGGCTCCTCGAAGAATGAACAGAAGGAGGAATAGAGATGGTGAAGGCCACAAGGATGGCAATGGTCATGGACATCAGCAAACCCCACCAGTTCAGGAGCCCCAGGCATCGGAGCCAACTGCCCATGATGAGTTTCGGGCCGCTATTCAAATTCTTGCGCAGACCTTGACCACTCTGGTAAATTAGCAAGCTGTTGCGCATGTTCACAAAATGGCAATGTGGCGGCAGCTTGAGTTAGAGACTTCTTGAGGATGAACCCACCGGAGCTCCTTAGATCCATGGTAGATGAGGACCTGCATGAGTTCATAGACGAGATTGTCAAGATCACCCAAGTCATGGGGGTGAATTGGGTGGAGTGCACTGAGTTAGACTCTTATCAGTTAAAAGGGGTAACACATATCTGGTTTTGCCAATGGAAGGATAGCAGGGTCGCAGGAGCAGGTCCGATCACTTGGGAAGAGTTCCATGTTGCATTTCTAGACTGGTTCTTCCCTCGAGAGATGAGGGAGTTGAAGATAGCTGAGTTTGTGAATTTGAAGTAAGGGAGAATGACTATACAATAGTATGCCCTTGAGTTCACTCGCCTATCGAAATATGCCCCAGAGTTTGTAGCCTATCAGAGGATGCGAGTGACTAGATTCTTCCATGGAGTAGCGTGCTACTTGGACAAGGATTGCAGGATCGCTATGCTCCATCAGGATATGGATTTCCCACGGATAGTGTTGTATGCCCAACAAATGGAGGCAGCGCATTCAAGAGAGAGGGAGGAAAAGAGGGCCAAGAGCGAGGACCACAGATTCTCTCAGCAAAGGTCCAGTGGTGGGCACCAACAGAAGACCCACCAGAGATCATCAACCCTAGCATCTTCAGCATTGAGTGTGCCATCCAAGCCCAGACATGATCAGAGAGGGCGGGCATCAGGCTTGAGGGGTCATAGCAGTAGACCCGCAAATTCCAATATCCCATCTTGTCGCAGGTGTGGTCAAGGGCACACAAGCTAGTGTTTGGCAAGTTTAGGTGCTTGTTTCAGGTTTGGATAGCCTGGACACATGCTTAGAGATTGTACAGCTGCGAGGCAGGATCAATTTGGGGGTCGAGGCCCAGCATCTAGTTCAACAGCCTCTCCCGCACATACTGCACATCAGGGGGCATCTACTAGCACATCTGGCAGTTAGCGCTAGAACAGATTCTATGCTTTAGCATCCCTTCAGGAATAGGAGGTCTCCTCTGATGTGGTCACTAGTATGTTGCGAGTTTTCCATATTAATGTTTATGCTTTGCTAGATCTGGGGGCTACCTTATCTTTTGTGACACCTTATGTGGCCAGTAGCTTTCGAGTCAGTCCTAAATTCTTGTCAGAACCCTTCTCAGTTTCCACTCCAATAGGTGACTCAGTTATAGCTAGATGGGTGTATAGAGGTTTCCCAGTCTCAGTCCTTCATAAGGTCACCTCAGCAGATCTAATAGAGTTAGCCATGACTAAGTTTGATGTTATTCTCGGCAAGAATTGGCTATTTGCATTCTATGCTTCAGTTGTCACGCCCCGCCTTGGGGGGTATGACTGGCACCTGGTGCCTTACTAGGACCTGAGATACTAGACTACTGAGCCTGAGCACATCTGGTGCCTGGCTGGCTCTAACTTAGATTTTTGGGAACAAAGGGCTATATAACGGCTGTAAACACTGCCTACTGCCAACTGGGCCTATAGCCACCTGTACCTGTACTAACAGCTAACCAGAAACATATCAATATAAGGGAGCCTATGCGGGCCGACAAGGCCACCATGCTGTCTAATTATCTGTAACTCAACAATGAAATACTGGAAAGCTACGTGACCGGCGAGGTCACCACTACTGACAACAGAGGCCTCACATGGCCAACATAAACAAAAATGCTAAACAGCTACAACAAACTGCACGGCCTCACACGACCGGCTCAGCTGACCACAGGGAAATATATACAGACTGCAAGCCTCTAGGAATACTGATAAGATGGTCGGGATAGGGCCCCGGCCTGACCATGTTGTACAACAAAAGAAAAGGGATAAACCTCTAGCTATCTAGCTCCGGATGACTGGAGCTGATGACCCTGTGAGCTGACTGGAATCACGAGGTATCGGCCCTTCCTCTATGAGTACCTACAGGCAAGTAATGCAGCACCCCAAACGGGCGTCAGTACTGGTGGTACTGAGTATGTAAAACAACAACTAAAAAATATCTGAAAAATAACAATACAACTGATGGAACTGAAATAGAAAGGAATAGACTAACTGATTGAAAATGTAAAGCTTAAGCCTACTCTTCACCATGCTGAAAGGAGTAGGAGTCATACTTGGAGATGTATCGCTCTACTTTCGATCTACTCGTATCTAGTGTAACATGGAACAACCTAACATAACATAGCATAGCACTCACAAACCTTACCCGACCCACATAAGCCGGGAGGTACAATCAACACGCAATCTATACCCCTACCCTGGTCGTCCCATCTCCTATAGTAACTTTAAGCATCCTGCTGATCCCCTGGGTATGCACTTGGGCTCGCTGAGCCCCTGACTATAACTGTACCTAAGTCCGGAGGACTCCTGAATCAACACCCCGGGTGTACCCGCTCGACGGGGGTGTATAAGGGCCGACCAAGGCACAATATGGGGAAAACCGGCATCCCATCTTCGTCCCCTGTGGGACGGCATGCCACTCCGTAGAGCGACGTATCCTCGCCCTCTGGTGGACGATTCGATACAGCTATTAACCCTGGGGCGGTCATGATGCTAGGTAATCCAACCCCAAGACAATATAGTGGTCTCAACTAGTAATACTATCTGCATATATCACATGCTGAAGCTAGTGATGATTATGTATCTGCACATACTATATGCTGACTAGTGATAGTGATATGTATGTGTTCAATATATGCTGAGACTGATAATGGTATATATATATAATCTTCTGTCATACTGTGTTGAGTCTAATGTTGAACAAGATATACTTTTTCTGCTGGAAATCATGTTGTATAACTGAGCTTCTATAGTAACATGATTTACAATTTCTAACATGCTTTCTAAACTTTATTTTAATCTACCATTCTACTTCTGAGATACCCTTCAGATACTTATATTGCTTTACTAAGTTTCAACTTAATACGATAATATCCTAACATACTTTACTAAATCACATACTGGGCATGTTGTACAGTTCCTAACACTTTGTATTAGAATTTATATCATGCTAGCAAGTTTCACTCTATACATAACATGATGCTTCTAATACCGTACTAATATTCATAATAAACATAACACACGACTCCTGAACATTCTACTGGCCTTTAAACTATTTTACTATACCGAGACTACTAACTTGTCTAGGAAACTAGCTTTACATTCCTTCGCTTCTGATTTCCCGACTAACTGGCGTAGCTCGGTTAGTTTTTCAGCTATTTCTCCCAACTGCATTCATATATATGTCAATCAGTACTAAATACAACTTTATTCTGAAGGACGACATCACTTTTGATATAATAGCCTAAACTTAGGCTTATCGAAAGACGGTCAAAAACTTGCTATTTTCTAGAAGTCCAGAAGGGAGAAGTATTCACTTCACAGCTAGGAACACATAGACACTAGTTTGGAGAAATTCTACTTACCTTAGTCCAGTCGCTCGATGATTCGTCGGCCGTATTTCGCGAAACAAAATCCGTAGGAATGCTCCCTGCTGCTAAATACCTCGGTATCTGGAGTTAATTTAAGTTTAGACTACGTTTGGTAGCATAATCGACGATTATAATATCAACCCTCTTTTTCTCTCTCTGTTACCTCACAAGTTCTGGAAATAATTTGGTGGAAAAGTGAGATAAAAATCGAAGTGGGGCTTTATATACTTGGGCCTGGACAGCCCCAACGTGTCACGGAGCCAACGCGGAGGCTCCACCTCCGTGACACGTTGCCATCGCGGAGGGGCTCTGCCTCGGCTCCTTCCGCGATGGTTCGACATGTTATCCCTCCGATCCTTCCCCGGGCCTTTCTCTAGCACGTAGGGCTTTCAAATATGCTTAACTAACGTGCGAATAGGCCATCTAAGTGTCGGGAATCTTACGGGGTATAACATTCTCCCCCCCTTAAGAACATTCATCCTCGAATGTAAACTTCTATCTAGAGGTCTTCTCAACTTACTTATTTTGAAACATTTCGTCAGGGTTTCCCCTGTAATATGGACTATACCAAAAACCTGAAACGCAGAAAAGTCCAATACAGGTACTGCACACAATACTTTAAGATTCACTGGATAGCTAAGCATCAATCTTTCTCATTTATTCATACACAACTATAAGGTATTGCATAAGTAATAATACAGACATACATGTCGCCTGATTAGGCCTGGAATAAGTGAGGATATTTAGCTTTCATATCTTCCTCAGCCTCCCAAGTCATCTCTTCTCGGTTCCTGTTACGCCACAATACTTTGACAGACGCAATATCTTTAGTCCTCAATCTGCGAATCTGTCTGTCTAGGATAGCTACTGTGAGCTCTTCATAGGCCAACTTTCCTGGAACTTGGATATCTTGGACTGGGACTGCTATGGATGGGTCTCCTAAACATTTCCTCAGCATAGACGCGTGAAAGACCGGATGAACGGATTCTAGCTTTGGAGGCGAGTTCAACGCATATGCCACTTGGCCGATTCTTCGACGAAGCTGATAAGGCCCAACAAATCTTGGACTGAGCTACCTTTCTTGCTGAATCTCATCACCCCTTTCATCGGGGACACTTTCAAAAATACCCAATCATTCACATCGAATTTTAGATTTCTGCGCCGCACATCTGCATATGATTTCTGGCGGCTCTGTGTAGTCAGTAGGCGCTCTCGGATAAGCTTTACCTTTTCCTCTGACTGCTGAACAATGTCTGGCCCAACCAACGCTGATTCTCCTATTTCAAACCAACCAATCGGCGATCTGCATTTTTGCCCATATAAAGCCTCAAAAGGCATCATCTGGGTGGCTGAGTGATAGTTGTTATTATAAGCAAATTCAATTAACGGCATATGCTCATCCCAGCTACCACCGAAATCTAGCACATACGCTCGCAACATATCTTCGTGCGTCGGAATAGTGCGCTCAGCTTGTCCATCTGTCTGAGGGTGGAATGTTGTGCTCAAATTAATCTGCGTTCCCAGACCTCTCTGAAACGATCGCCAAAATCTAGCCGTAAACTGTGCTCCTCTATCTGAAATAATGGATACTGGCACTCTGTGCAATCTGACTATCTCTCGGATATACAACTCAGCATAATCTTCGGCCAAGAAAGTAGCTCTTACTGGCAGGAAATGAGCTGATTTTGTCAATCTATCAACTATCACCCATATAGAGTCATATCTGTGTCTGGTACGAGGTAATCCTACCACAAAATCCATATTCACTGCTTCCCATTTCCAGAGAGGCACAGCTATGTCCTGAGTCAAACCGTTTGGTTTCTGATGTTCTGCTTTCACCTGTTGGCAGTTAGGACACTGAGCTACAAATTCAGCAATTTCTCTTTTCATACCTGGCCACTAGTAGTTTTCTTTGATATCGTGGTACATTTTTGTTGCACCAAGGTGAAGAGAATAACGGGTGTGATGTACCTCATTCATAATCTGCTGGCGGAGCCCTGAAACATCTGGAACAGATAGGCGACCTTTACATAACAACACTTCTTCCTCAGTTACCTGAAAATCTGGCGCTTTACCCTGCTGGATTCTGTCTTTGAGCTGGATTAGGTCAGGATCCTCATATTGTCGTTCTTTCACTTCCACAACTAATGATGACACGACGGTGTTCTGAATTACTGCTCTACCGTCCTCTGCTTCTGCTACACGAACGGTTAGGCTAGCTAACTGATGTATCTGCCTGACCAATTCCCGCTGCTCAGGCTGCAAATATGCCAAACTCCCCATGGACTTACGACTGAGAGCATCTGCTACAACATTGGCTTTTCCTGGGTGGTATAGAATATTCACATCATAATCCTTTAACAGCTCCAACCAGCAACGTTGCCGCAGATTCAACTCCCTCTGAGTGAAGATGTACTGTAGGCTCTTGTGATCTGTAAAAATATCAACATGGACACCATACAGGTAATGCCTCCACATTTTCAAGGCGTGGATCACTGCGGCTAATTCCATGTCATGGGTAGGGTAATTCTTTTCGTGTTTCCTCAGCTTTCTGGAAGCATACGCAATCACTTTACCATGCTGCATCAACACACAACCTAACCCAACACCTGATGCGTCACAATACACTGAATAACCCTCTGTACCTTCTGGCAATGCTAGCACTGGGGCGGAGGTTAATCTGTCTTTTAACTCCTGGAAGCTCTGCTCACATGCCTCTATCCACTGAAACTTCGTTGCTTTCTGCGTCAATTTGGTCAGAGATGCCGCTATAGTAGAGAATCCCTCAACAAATCTCCTGTAATATCCCGCTAACCCCAGAAAACTGCAGACTTCGGTCGGAGTGGTAGGCCTAGGCCAGGTCTTAACTGCTGCTATCTTCTGCGTGTCAACCTGTATACTAGTATCCGACACAATATGCCCCAAGAAGGCTACTGAGTTCAGCCAGAATTCACACTTAGAGAACTTAGCATATAACTGGTGGTCCCTGAGAATCTGGAGCACTGTCCTCAAATGAGTCCGATGATCTGCTTCAGAGCGAGAATACACCAGAATGTCATCAATAAATACTATTATGAACAAGTCCAGGAAGGGTCTGAAAATACTGTTCATCAGGTCCATGAATATTGTCGGGGCATTCGTTAACCCGAAGGACATGACTAAGAATTCGAAGTGTCTATATCGGGTCCTGAACTCCGTTTTAGGAATATCTTTTTCACGAACTCGAACTTGGTGATATCCGGACCGCAAGTCAATCTTGGAGAAGTATCTGGCTCCCTGTAACTGATCAAATAAATCGTCTATTCTGGGGAGTGGGTACTTGTTCTTCACGGTAACTTTATTCAACTGCCGATATTCTATGCACATACGGAGCGAGCCATCTTTCTTCCTCACAAATAGAATTGGCGCACCCCATGGTGAAGTACTCGGCCTGATGAAACCTTTATCTAGCAAATCTCTCAACTGCTCCTTCAACTCTTTGAGTTCTGCAGAAGCCATATGATAGGGAGGAATTGATATCGGCTGAGTGCCTGGTAACAAGTCAATAGCAAAATCTATTTCCCTTTCTGGGGGAATACCAGGTAGCTCATCGGGAAACACATCAGGGAACTCGTTCACCACCGGAACAGACTGGAGTGTCAGAGATTCTGCTCGGACATCCTGAACCCTGACTAGGTGGTAAATACATCCCTTAGATATCAAATTCCTCGCCTGAAGGTAGGAAATAAACCTACCTTTTGGCGTAGCGGTGCTGCCCTTCCACTCCCGCACTGCTTCTCCTGGAAAGTGGAATCGGACCGTCTTGGTCCAATATTCAACATTGGCAAAGCACGGCACTAGCTAATCCATAACCATTATGGCATCGAAGTCTATCATTTCTAACTCGACCAGATCTACTGTGGTCTGACGGTCAGCAACCTCTACTATACACCCTCGGTAAATTCTGCTAGCTACAATAGAGTCACCGACGGGCGTGGATACTAAAAAGGGCTACTGCAATAATTCTGGTGCAATATTGAACTTTCGTGCCACAAATGGAGTAATGTAGGACAAAGTAGATCCTGGATCAATCAATACATAAGCAGGGTGTGAGCAGATAGTTATCATACCTGTCAGAACATCAGGTGACGCTTCTGAATCCTGCCTCCCTGGTAAAGCATATGTGCGGCTTGGACCCGCACCTACACTGGAGGCCCTTGATCTGCCCCGACCCCTGCCTGCTGAAATTGAGGGCCTGCGCCCTGCCAAGGATGCTGTAGCTCGTGACCCAGCGGATGCCCTGTCCTTTCTATCCGGATCCTCCTTACCTCTGGCTGGGCAATTTCTCATCTTGGCCCTCTTGGCCACAAATATAACATCCGGTGGAGCCATATCTGCATGCTCCAGAATGGCGTCGGCTACATATTGGGCAAAGTGGTAGGATACTCTACTCCGCCCTCCTCTGTAATAATGAATCTGCAATCTGTGAGCCTCTGCCGGTCTCTGACTGCCCCCTGCGGCTAAATCTACCCCTCCGCGGCTGTGGTGGAGGCGGGGGCCTGGGCGACCTATCTAAAAATCGTGTCCTAGGTCCTCCCCGAGCCTCCCTCTATAACTCAACTGGCCTGTCCCGACGGTGCTGTTCCTGATTGGTTCTCCTGATCTCCTGATGCCGCTGCCTGATGCCCTCAATATTTTGGGCAAATGCCTGAACTCGGGCAATATCCATGTCCTCTCACAGTGTGGCCGTAATACAAGTCTCAACATATTCTGAATTCAACCCCATGATAAAGCGGTGTACTCTGGATGCCATGGTATCAACAAAGGCCGGTGCATACCGGGCTAAAGAATCAAACCGCAAGGTGTATTCCCGAACGCTCATGGCCCTCTGCTCTAGATATAGGAACTGGTCCACCTGGGCCTGTCGAATCTCCCATGGCAAATAGTGATCCAAAAAAGCTCCTGAGAAGCTGGACCAGGTCGGAGGGGAAACATCTCTCCCTTGGGACCTTTCCCAGCTTTCATACCACAATACGGCGATGTACCATAACCGAATTGCTGCCAACTCAACCGATTCTGTAGGCGTGGAATGCATAACCTTGAAAATTCTCTGCATCTGATCTAGAAAATCCTGAGGGTCCTCTATCCGGTCTGTACCTGTAAACTGTGGGGATTCAGAGCCAAAAACTCTCGGACCCTCGAACTACCGGGCCCTCCTGACGACTCCGCAACTGTAGATGGCATCGGCTGACGCTGAACAGCCATCATCTGTACTAATATGACTACCGCACTCCTAACCTCCTGATCGGAAGGTATCGGTATAGGGAATGCTGGAGGTAGTTTTGCCCCAAGTGGATCATGATGTGGTGGAGACTGCTGGGAAGGCTGGGATGATGCCTCTATAGTGCCCTCTAATCGGGCTGTTTCTAAACGAGGGTGAGGCATCCTGCTGGTGCCTTCCCCTGCTGCCATATCAAAGCTCCGGCCTGTGATAGGATGTCGCTAGTCTGACATTATCTGTAACCAAAGAATACAGTAAGCTCTAGGGACTCAACCCTATACTGTACCGCTCTGCAGCACGACTGAATAAAAAAGGAGAGTAACCATCCTATCATGCCTCACAGCCTCCTGCCTATAGTATGTGGTGCACAACACATCCATAGACAAGACTCTACTTAGCACGGCTTGCAGACTCCCTGGGACACGACCTGCTCTGATACTAAGTTTGTCACGCCCTGCCTTAGGGGGTATGATTGGCACCTAGTGCGTTACTAGGACCTGAGCTACTAGACTACTGAGCCTGAGCACATCTGGTGCCTGGCTGGCTCTAACTCAGATTTCTGGGAACAAAGGGCTATATAACGGCTGTAAACACAGCCTCCGGCCAACTGGGCCTATAGCCACCTGTACCTGTACTAACAGCTAACCAGAAACATATCAATATAAGGGAGCCTATGCGGGCCGACAAGGCCACAATGCTATCTAATTATCTGTAACTCAACAATGAAATACTAGAAAGCTACGTGATCGGTGAGGTCACCACTACTGACAACAGAAGCCTCACACGGCCAACATAAACAAAAATGCTAAACAGCTAAAACAAACTGCACGGCCTCACACGATCGGCTCAGCTGACAACAGGGAAATATATACAGACTAAAAGCCTCTAGGAATACTGATAAGATGGTCGGGACAGGGCCCCGGCCTACCCATGCTGTACAACAAAAGAAAAGGGATAAACCTCTTGCTATCTAGCTCCGGATGACTGGAGCTGATGACCCTGTGAGTTGACTGGAATCACGAGGTATCGGCCCCTCGTCTATGAGTACATGTAGGCAAGTAATGCAGCGCCCCAAACAGGCGTCAGTACCACTGGTACTGAGTATGTAAAAAAACAACTGAAAAATATCTGTAAAACAACAATACAACTGATGGAACTGAAATAGAAAGGAATAGACTAACTGATTGAAAATGTAAAGCTTAAGCCTACTCTTAACCATGCTAGAAGGAGTACGAGTCATACCTGGAGATGTATCGCTCTACTGTCAATCTACTCATATCTAGTGTAACATGGCATAACCTAACATACATAGCATAACACACACAAACCTTACCCGGCCCCCATAAGCCGAGAGGTATAATCAACACGCAATCTATACCCCTACCCCGGTCGTCCCATCTCCTATAGTAACTTTAAGCATCCTGCCAATCCCCTGGGTATGCACTTGGGCTCGCTGAGCCCCTGACTATAACTGTACCTGAGTCCAGAGGACACCTAAATCAACATCCCGGGCGTACCCGATCAACAGGGGTGTATAAGGGCCGACCAAGGCACAATATGGGGAAAACCGGCATCCCATCTTCGTCCCCTGTGGGACGGCATGCCACTCTGTAGAGCGATGTATCCTCGCCCTTTGGGGGACGAGTCGATACAGCTATTAACCCTGGGGCGGTCATGAATGCTGGGTAATCCAACCCCAAGACAATACAGTGGTCTCAACTAGTAATACTATCTGCATATATCACATGCTGAAGCTAGTGATGATAATGTATCTGCACATACTATATGCTGACTAGTGATAGTGATATGTATGTGTTCAATATATGCTGAGACTGATAATGGTATATATATATAATCTTCTGTCATACTGTGCTGAGTCTAATGTTGAACAAGATATAGTTTTTCCACTGGAAATCATATTGCATAACTGAGCTTCTATAGTAACATGATTTACTATTTCTAACATGCTTTCTAAACTTTATTTTAATCTACCATTCTACTTCTGAGATACCCTTCAGATACTTATATTGCTTTACTAAGTTTCAACTTAATACGATAATATCCTAACATACTTTACTAAATCACATATTGGGCATGTTGTACATTTCCTAACACTTTGTATTAGAATTTATATCATGCTAGCAAGTTTCACTCTATACATAACATGATGCTTCTAATACCGTACCAATATTCATAATAAACATAACACACGACTCCTGAACATTCTACTGGCCTTTAAACTATTTTACTATACCGAGACTACTAACTTGCCGAGGAAACTAGCTTTACATACCTTCGCTTCTAATTTCCCGACTAACTGGCGTAGCTCGGTCAGTTTTTCAGCTATTTCTCCCAATTGCATTCATATATATGTCAATCAGTACTAAATACAACTTTATTCTGAAGGACGACAATCACTTTCGATATAATTATAGCCTAAACTTAGGCTTATCGAAAGACGGTCGAAAACTTGCTATTTTCCAGAAGTCCAGAAGGGAGAAGTATTCACTTCACAGCTAGGAACACATAGACACTAGTTTGGAGCAATTCTACTTACCTTAGTCCGGTCGCTCGACGATTTGTCGGCCGTATTTCGCGAAACAAAATCCGTAGGAATGCTCCCTGCTACTAAATACCTCGGTATCTGGAGTTAATTTAAGTTTAGACTATGTTTGTCAGCGTAATCGACGATTATAATATCAACCCTCTTCGTCTCTCTCTGTTACCTCACGAGTTCTAGAAATTATTTGGTGGAAAAGTGAGATTAAAATCAAAGTGGGGCTATATATACTTGGGCCTGGACAGCCCCAACGTGTCACGGAGCCAACGCGGAGGCTCCACCTCCGTGACACGTTGCCATCGCGGAGGGGCTCTGCCTCGGCTCCTTCCGCGATGGTTCGACAGGTTATCCCTCCGATCCTTCCCCGGGCCTTTCTCTAGCACGCAGGGCTTTCAAATATGCTTAACCAACGTGTGAATAGGCCATCTAAGTATCGGGAATCTTACGGGGTATAAAATCAGTAAATTGTAGAACCCGGGTAGTAAAGTTTAGATTTTCGGGTGAGCCAGTTTTAGAATGGAAGGGTAGTTCAGTTGTGCCTGTAGGTCGTTTCATTTCCTACCTTAAGGCCAGGAAGATGATTTTTAAGGGTTGCATGTACCATCTAGTTAGGGTTAAGGATGTCGAGTTCGAGACCCCGACTATCCTATCAGTTATGTAGTACGTGAGTATCCATAGGTCTTTCCTGATGATTTGCCAAGTGTTCCGCCTGAGGGGGAGATTGATTTCGGTATTGACCTTCTTCCCGACATGTAGCCTATATCTATTCCTCCCTATAGGATGGCTCTAGCCGAGCTAAAAGAGTTAAAAGAGCAGTTGAACGACTTGTTAGATAATGGTTTCATTAGACCGATCAAGTCTCCATGGGGTGCACCAGTTCTCTTTGTCCGAAAGAAGGATGGTTCTCTTTGCATGTGTATTGACTATCGACAATTGAACAAACTCAGTATCAAGAATAGGTATCCTTACCCAAGATCGATGATTTGTTTGACCAGCTTCAGGGTGCCAAGTGTTTCTCAAAGATAAATATCAGGTCCGGGTCTCATCAACTCAGAGTTCGGGAGAGTGATATCCCGAAGATAGCCTTCAGGACGCGGTATGGCCATTATGAGTTTGTAGTTATGTCTTTTGGAGTAAAGAATGCTCCTGTAGCTTTCATGGAGTTGATGAACAGGGTGTTTAAGCAATATTTGGACATGTTCGTGAATGTGTCATTGATGACATCCTTATATACTCTCGGGGTGAGGAGGAGCATGTCGCTCACTTGAGAGTAGCACTTCAGACTATCACGCCCCGCCTTGGGAGGCATGACTGGCACCTGGTGCCCTACTAAGACTTGGATTTCTGAACTACTGAGCCTAAGCACTTCTGGTGCTAGGCTGGCTCTAACTTTGGGTTCATGGTACCAACGGGCTATATAACGGCTGTAAAACAGCCTCCGGCCGACTAGGCCTATAGCCACTTGTAAGACAACAATAGCTAACCAGAACAACAGTAGTATAAACGAACCTATGCGGGCCGACAAGACCACCATGTGGTCTAATTACTTCTGAATCAAGAAAACAGGTGCTAAAATGCTACGTGACCAACAAGGTCACCACTACCAACTGAGTAAGGCCCCACACGACCATTATAAACAAGTTAAAACATACACACGGCCTTACACGACCGATACAAATAACAACAGGGAATATATAATCTGCAAGCCTCTAAGAATACTGATAAGATGGTCGGGACAGGGCCCCGACCTACCCATACTGTACAACAAAAGAAAAGAAATAAACCTATAGCTGTCTAACTCCGGAAGATAGGAGCTGATGACTCTATGTGCTGGCTAGAATCACGAGGGATCGACTCCTCGTTTATGAGTACCTGCAGGCACGTAATGCAGCGCCCCAAATGGGCGTCAGTACCACTGGTACCGAGTATGCAAAGCCAAATTGAACATAACTGAAGATAAACAGTAATACTGATAGTTGCTGAAATGACAGGGGGTAGCTAAAACTGTCTGGAATAGCAGAATCTGTACTGAGCTTAACTGCACTGGAAGGAAGATAAGACTCATACCTATCGATGTGGCGTCCTGCTAACTATCCATTTTATAAGTAAAATGTATACATATCTAGTAAGTAACATATATATATATATATAGCATACAAGAACCTATACCAGCCCCCAAAAGCCGGAAGGTGTCAATCAACATGCAATCTATATACCCCTACCCGGGTCAAACCATCCAAAAATAAATTAACTCCACTCACTTATTAACTACGAGCACTCTATCGGCCCCCTGGGTATGCATCTTGGGCTCTCTGGGCCCCTGACTATAACTATATCTGAGTCCGGAGGACTCCTGTAACTGCAATCTGAGATTTGTATCTGTAATCTGTGCCCTGGGCGCAAGCGCTCGACAGGGTATACTGTAATGCTGATCAGCCTGATATGGGGAATGCTGCATCCCATCTTCGTCCTACTGCGGATGGCATGCCACTCCTTGGAGTGGCGTATCCTCACCCTCTGGCGGGCGAGTCGACATAGCTATTAACCCTGGGGCTGCAAGGAAGCTCTAAGGGTGCCCACATATCACGAACAAGTCTCAACAAAAAACAATAATCACATATAACATGTATAATAAATCTGATCACACTGTTCATGCTTTGATATTCTATTCTGATTCTTTGGCTAGATTAAACTGAATCTGGTACTGAGTCTGAAATAATATCTTGCTATTTAATACCAATCTGCTAACTTTTATTCTGAACATGGCATAACAATACAAACATACTTAATACTCGGCTTCTGGAACTTCCTTCTGGAATTTATTCTATTTTACTATGCTAGAATTTCTAGCTTGCCGAAGAAACTAGTTTTTACATACCTCAGTTGTCGGCTTTCCTGCTAACTAGCGTAACTCGGCAAATATTTAGTTATTTCTTCTAACTGTATTCACATTCATAGCAATTAGAACTAAATTCATCAATATTCTGGAAGAGAATACTACTTTGAATATATATATCCAAACTTTAACTTATCGAAAAACAGCCGAAAACTCGCTATTTCTCAAAAGTCCAGAAGGGAGAAATACTTACTTTAGGGCTAGGAGTATATTGACACCAATTTGGAGCAATTACACTTACCTTAGCTCGGTAGGACGATGATTCGCCGGCCGAATTTCACAAAACTAACTCCGCAGGAATGCTCCCAGCAGGTTAATACTTCACTACCCAAGATTAATTTGAGTTTGGGTCGCGTTTAATAGAGTAAACGGACAAAATTTTGTTGAATCCTCTCGTGCCCTCTGTTCTCTATTCGTTTCTAGAAATTAAATGGAAGTAAATAATTAAAACCGAAGTGGGAGGCCCTTTTATACTTGGGACCTTTAAGTCGCATTCGTCGAATGCGATTTATAAGTCGCATTCATCGAATGCGATTTATAAGTCGCATTTGCCTTGCGACGCGCCGACTTGGCGCTTGTCCGGTCTCTCCCTGGGCCCTTTTCACACATGTATGGCATTCTAAAACTCTTAACCAACATGCGAATAGGCCATCTACATGTCAAGAATTTACGGGGTGTAACACATACTCTTAAGGATCACCAATTGTATGCCATTTTCAGCAAGTGTGAGTTTTGGTTGGACTCCGTAGCATTTTTGGGCCATGTGGTATCGAGTGAGGGCATAACGGTAGATTCTCAAAACATTGAGGTGGTGAAGAATTGTCCTAGACCAGTGAATCCTTCAGATATTCGGAGTTTCTTAGGCATAGCTGGCTATTATCATAGGTTTGTTGAAGGTTTCTCATCTATTGCTGCAACTTTGACCAAATTGACTTAGAAGAAGGTGAAGTTCCAACGGTCGGAGGCTTGTGATAAGAGCTTCCAAGAGTTAAAGACCCGACTTACTTCAGCACTGGCTCATAGAACGGGTCGTTAGGTGAACCGTGAGGAGTGGCCACGAGTCGTGAAGTGACTCGTGGTCAAGAAAGGAGGTGGCATGGTCTGGGGAAGACCATGGGCATGACCACGAGTCCTGGTCAGACCACACGACTCGTGAGATGACCCGTGGCTTGGACTCGATGCTTGGCAAGGAGTTTTAGATAGTGGGGATCACAGGTGGTGACCAAGATTCGTGGGGTCCCTCGTGGGGTCCCCTGATGAATTTTTGGTAGTGTACAACACGTATTGAGGCCACGAGTCGTGGCCAGTGAGGATGAGTCATTAGGTCCCTTGTTGGAACCTCCTAGAAGTCTTTTCCTGCGTAATTAGTAAGGGTCTTTTCGTAATTCCTAATTTCCTAAAGCCTAACTACGTCGTTTTAGCCTATAAAAGGTGGGTTTTAGAGGACGAAACTATCCTAAAGTCTTCATTCTAGCATGCAAGATAATAGAAGAGTGATAGAGAGGTGATCAAAGGGTGATTCAAGGTTTTCTTCTTCAATTTCTTTCAATTCCTTTTTGGGCACTCAAGGGAGAGTAAGATTCAGTCTCCATCAGGTATGTAGGGTTATGAATGGGTGGTTTCTTCCACACCCATTCTCTATCTTTCGACATCTCATCTCTATAATAGAGATAATAATGGGTGGATCAAGAGGGTTGCCGCCACTCCTTAAGGTTATCTGTTGTATCATACATGATTGATCTATGGGGTTTTTACCCAAATGCATGAGTTATATATTTCTACACATGGGTATGAATTACATATGATTTTATTATCGAATTGCGAAGCATGGGCTAATTTTATAATGATTTCAATTACAATTTTATTTCTAGCCTTATGAATGTTGAAGCACATTGATGAGATGATAATGAAAAGTGAGATTTGTGAAGTATATATGATAATGATGAGACATTATGATGAAAAGCATGATTCGAAGCTACCCATGTTTATAATTATGTTTTCAATGAGAATTGAGTATTTCTAAGTATGATAAAGCTTTGGGCAATGCCCACATGTTAAGTTCAAATGATGATTTTCCCGAACTGAGCTTACCACATTGTTTTAGAGCAAATACTCCCAAATTTATATTCTAGCTTGTGGTATGTTTTGAGTTAGGTCTTCCTATGCATAGCTTACCATATGGTTTTGGAGCTAAGGCTCCAAAGTATGTTTTCAGCTTGTGGTATGTTTTGGACTAAAGCTTCTCATGTTCATGATTTTTTATTTGAGATGTATTTGATTATTGAGCTTCGCCAAATGACGATGTTGAGCTTTGATATATACGATGTAGAGCATATGCATATTTTTGGGAGTATTGTGTAACACCGAGTAGGCTATGGGTCGATCACCCTATGCCTCAGAATTACGTGCCTACTTAGGTTGATACTATTATATTATTTGGGACCTCCCTTGTGAGCTTCCTTTGCCCAAATGGGCCTTCAGCTTGATATTGATATCATGGTAGCGTCCTTATCCCTAGCAAGGTTTAGGACGGCTCTGCCCACTTGAGTGTAATAGGCGGGACCACGTAAGCTCTATCGTGGTATGTTAGTTAAAAGACGAGTCTCCCAATGTTCTTCATGTCTTTAGATATACATACTCATTACTTATGAGATTTATGTAAATGCATGTTCTTAAGCTGAGTCAATGTTCAGGTTTTACTTATAAATGTCAGAATTCAGCTTTGAGTCAATTGATTCAGTTATGATGTTATAAAGCATGTTATATCATGTTATGAAGAGTTCATGATTTCAAAAAGAATGCATGCAAGTCCTACTCTTAGTTTTCTGATGTTATGTTTTAATTAATGCATTGTCTTTAAATGATTTTACTTACATTAGCAGTGTTACTTACCTTGCTTACTCGGTACATTCTACGTACTGACTGCATACTTCTATGTTGTATCGTTTCATGATACAGGACCCGGCTCTCAGCTTCAGCCCCACTCTTAGTCAGCTTATCGTAGTTAGTGTTGCTTTATTGGTGAGTTCTCATCTTCCGAGGACTAGACTATCTATCTTTTCTTTATGTATTTCAGTTTCTGCTAGTTAAGTTAGTTGGGGGTCTTGTCCCATCAACTCGTCATGATTAGAGGCAATTCAGACATATGTATTTATTCGGCTTCGAATTTTATATTCTGATGTTATATTCAGGTTAGACTTCCGCTATGATTGTATTGATGGTTATTCAGTTCTTGATTTATTTAGATGTCTACTTATGCCATGGGTCGACTTGGGGTCTTTCGAGGCTCCTCATCCCATGTCTCAATCCGGGCCTCCGTTCGGGTCGTGACAAACCATTATACCTTTCTTGGGTATAAAGGCATGAATTGGGTGATCACAAGAGTTTGGGGCCATAAGGCCAATAAAACTAAAACCTACAGTGGCAATGTAGTTCTGGGAACCTGGGTGCGCTGGAACCCCGTCCGCTCGGTGCTAAGTCCAACTCCCACTGGATAGTCCTAGACTGATTACTTATATGATAGCTTGAAACTGGGGCCAAATACTAGTCAGGGATACATATCTGAAAGCACCCTGAGAGTCTTATCGGACCAGATTCGGGAACTGGGTTCTAAGAATAGTCAGAGCTGCTTATTTGGAAGCGTTGTAACTGTCTAAAGAACTAATTGTAATTTGAAGCTGGGGTCCTAAGGCTAGTCAGAGTTGCTAGTCTAAAGTGTCATGACTGCTTAGTGGACCACTAAAACTGAGTTCTGAATCTGATGTTGATAACTAAGAGGTACTATTGACACATCGGGAAATTCTATAGTCAAACTGATCAGCTGACATTTCTGTTTGACACTGAGAATGCTAACATTTTGAGTAAAACTTAACTGACAATAATCTGATTGAGTTTCAATACTACTAACAACATGGGAGTTTCCAACACTGATAAAATCAAGCAATATTTCGATATTTAAACTATGTTACAAGATTCAAGATTTTCTTCGTTCAAGCACTAGGGTTAAGTTTCACTTAGCAAGAACAAACATCATTTAAGTCACAAATTGGTGGAAAATATCTATTATTAACACAAAATAATATTCCATATGAACTAGACAAAATATTACTAACAATTTCTTAACATTCAATAATTCTAGAGCTAGAACTGATAAAGAAAAGTAGGAAGGAATTTGGGGATAGAAGGGAAGGATTATTCCCTTGTTTAATTCCCATATACCGGGTGAAGAAGCCTGAAGAATTTCCTTGAGAAACTGAGGAGAAATAGACTGCCCTAGTTCTTGCTTTGAAATGCTATGAAAGAACTCCTACGCTTTTTTCTGAGAGTCTGGATGGGGAGAATAAGGAAAGGAATTTAACCCCTCAAATAATTTGGAAATATGCTTAAAACGACATAGTTTAGACTCTAGGAGTAGGAAATTACTAAAAGACCCATGAAAAAACTCGCAGGGAAAAACTGATCGACAGTCCTCACAGGGGACCTAAGGGATCGTGGCCAATGACCATGACTGGTGGTCCAAGTCGTGAGATACGCTGCCTTAAAACTCCTATTGGTCACCACGGGGGACCCAACGAGTTGTGGTTTGTGACCACGACTCATTAACACTTCCCGTGGTTTCTCTTGCCAAATAAGTCCTTAGAGTCCCCACAGTCAACACCATGAATCATGGTGTCCCAAACAAGTCGTGGTGAGGAATCGTTGGGTACACTGCCGACCTTCTGTAACTCTTGATCAAACACTGGCCATGGGGCACCCCACGACTCATGGTATTGACCATGACTCGTGGTCACCCCTTTTCCAAAATTTTCAACTAAGTTCCCTGTCCTCACCACGAGTCACTTAACGACTCGTGGTCACCTCCCACGGGTTATAAAACAACTCGTTCTGTGACCTGGTGCAAATTTTTCAGTTTCCTCCGTTTTAATTCCTGGGTCTAGTCTTTGCGTTTCTGGGGCATTATAAATATTGAGTAGCTTTTTCTTCTTCTTCTTCTTCAAGGTAACAAAACTCAATTGAAGACAATTATGAGCTTGAATTTAACTCTTGAGGATGAATTTCATAATTTTAATTGTTGATTTAATTTTGTATTTCTCATCAATGAGTAGCTAAATCTCTTTTCTAGAGATGTGTGCATGAATTGGGGTTAAATTGGATTGGGTGTTGCTAGATTAATCTTAGAGTTACTCATTTAATATAAATATGTTGTTTTCTCTTAATTTATAATTAAATTACTCATAGTTGCAAATGCGGGTGATGTTTACTTACTCTACTTTTGCTTGAAAAAAAGGAAATTAGGTATGAATTAGAAAGCAATGGTGGGTAATTGGGTGTTTATTGTGTGGGGTTAGGCTAGAGATAGCTAAAACCCATAATCATTCATCCATAAGAGATTTAAGGCTAGAAATAGCTCAAATCTGACTCAATTCTTAATGGATATATTTTTTGGGACCTTGGTGTTTGAGAAAACCTGAGGCAAAAGGCAGCCTAGTGGTTGAAAAATATCGGGTGCCACCTCGTCCATGGTTATTTATATTTATGAGTAATAATTTGATTACCTAGTCAATTCTAATCCAATTGAAGCCCTATTCAAAAGCATACCCCTAGCTCTTGCTCACTATTGTTAATTCAAGTTTGTTATCTTGTTGATTGGTCAATAGTTGTTTTTACATTTTAATTGCAATCTTTTGAACCCCCAAATTTTTATTTATTTATTTTAAATACAATGATGCTTTTTAATTTGACTTGATATACAATTTTGTGCCATCTAAGTACTATTCCCAATGGGATTCTACCCCAACACTCGTCGGGTATATTTGGTTTTCATACGACTGTTTACACTCTGTCTTTACAAGTGAATTTTTACATTATCAAAAATGACATTGTTTCCAAGTAATGGTGTTAGATAGCCCCTATTTGATTATTGAGTTAAATTAATTTAGCATCTTGTGTTTCGTTCTCCCATTGTTGAATTGTTGATTGGTGTGATAATGAGCCCCTTTGAAAGGCTACTTAGAAATCCCGAAGGGGAAACTTATGTTGAAAATCTCTGATTGATGGATGATATGTGGACAAGGGGGGAGAGAAAAAACTTTGTGCTAATGGTGGTTATGAAGCAAATCAAGCAGTTAGCAAATTGTATGATGGGTTTTCATATGAGGTATCAACAAGCCAACCAAAGTTATTGGTCTCCTTATAATGAAAATCAAGGTCAGAAATCTGCTTGTATAGCTGATATGAGTAGTCAGAGGAGTGAAGAGTCCTTCTCATCCCGCATCGAAAGTATTCTTGAGGTTGTGCTTGAGTGAGTTATTTTGACTGATTCGGGGATTCAGGAGCTGCGAAGTGATCTCTTGGACTTCACTCAAAAGGTGAATGACCACAAAGTGTCCATGAGATGTTTAGAAGACGGGAAGAACTTATTAGCATCTCAAATGGCAATCCAAAAGGTCATAAAGAAAAAAATACTCCACCGCTCCCAACCAATGTAGAGGAAGAAGTCATAGAATGGGGATGGAAGAAGAAATCTTGAAGGAAACATTCAAAAGTATTCTCGTGAATAGTGGAGGATTGGAAGAGGTGTGTCATGTTAGCAAGGGGTTGGGAACCTACTCCTTTCAACCAAATAAACTTGATCTTGACCTCAAGAATCGGACAACTCCACCATCACAACCATCCATCATTTCACAACTAGTCTTAGAGCTCAAATCATTACCTGCCCATTTGCAGTATGCATATTTGGGATCAAATGAGACACTCTCGATGATTGGCTTAGCTATGCTCAACAGCAAACAAGTGGAAGCACTTCTAGCAGTCTTGAGGAAGCATATCCGAGCAATAGGGTGGTCTATAGTTGATATAATTGGTATACCTCCGAGTATTTGTACTCATAAGATCAACCTTCAGGAAGATTGTAGCCCTTCAGTTGAGCATTAGATACGTTTGAATCCATCGATGCAAGAGGTATTCAGGAAATAAATTATCAAATGGTTAGATGCTAGAGTTGTGTACCCAATAGCTGATAGCATTTGGGTAAGCCCAGTCAATGTATGTCGAAGAAAGGGGGAACAACAGTGATACCAAATAAGAAGAATGAGTTGATTGCAACACATCCAGTTACCAGATGGAGGGTGCGTATGGACTACCGCAAGTTGAACTCATGGACAAAAAAAGATCATTTTCCAGTCCAATTCATTGACCAAATTCTAGATCTCTTGGATAGAAAAGAATATTATTGTTTTTTGGATGGATACTCAGGCTACAATGAGATTTCTATTGCCTTGGAAGATCAAGATAAAACCATATTTACATGCCCTTATGAAACTTTTGCATTTAAGAGGATGCCCTTCGGGCTTGGCAATGCTCTAACTACTTTCTAGAGATATATGATGTCAATCTTTTCGGACATGGTAAAGGATACTATGGAAGTCTTCATGTAAGACTTCACAATTGTAGGAAATTTATTTGAAGACTACTTGGTTCACCTTGAGGTGTTGAAAAGATGCGAGGAAACGAACTTGGTACTTAATTGGAAAAAGTGTCACTTCATGGTAAAAGAAGGTATTGTTCTAGGGCACAAGAATTTTGAGAAGGGGATTGAGGTAGATCAAGCTAAAATTAACGCCATTGCTCATTTACCTTGGCCAAAAACTGTGAAGGGCATTAGGATTTTTTTGGGACATGCGGCATTTTACCAAATTTTTGTCAAAGACTTCTCCAAGGTAACACATCCTTTGTTCCAAATGTTGGAAAAAGATGCAAAGTTTAATTTTGATGAGGATTATATGAGGGATTTTATGTAATTAAAAGTGAAGCTTGTATCCACTTCAATCATCACCGCACTGAATTGTTCTAAACCCTTTGAATTAATTTGTGATGCCAGTGGTATAGCATTAGGGGCAGTTCTTTGACAGAAGAAGAAAAAGATTTTCCACCCCATTTACTACGCCATCAAAGCCTTGAATGATGCAAAAGAAAACTACACAGTGACAGAACAAGAGTTGCTCGCAGTAGTGTTTGCATTTGAAAAATTTTGGGCATATTTTCTAGGGACCGAGGTGGTGGTGCACACAGATCATGCTGCACTCAAATACTTAATAACAAAGAAAGATTCTAAACATAGGCTTATTAGGTGGGTCCTTTTGCTACAAGAATTCAATTTTGATGTAAAGGACCGGAAGGATGTGAGAATCAAGTGGCTGACCATCTCTCTCGCTTAAAGACAAATGGTAAGTCGGGGGTAAAAGAGGAGATTAATGATGACTTCCTTGATGAGCATATTTTGACTGCATCCTATGACTTGACACCTTGGTTTTAAGATTTTGCTAATTACTTGGTGAGTAACATCACTTTCGAAGGGTTGATCTTTAACCAAAAGAAGAGATTCGTGCATGATGTTCGGAAGTTTTATTGGGACGACCCATACCTCTTCCATAATTGTGATGATGGTATAATTCGGATATGTTTCCTAGAAGTTGAGATGGTGCCAACCCTCTAGGCTTATAATTCATCACCAGTCAGGGGCCATTATAAGAGTGTTAGGACAGTAGCAAAAGTGCTACAGTGTAGATTTTATTGGCCTACTCTCCAGCAGGATGCCCATGACATTGTTAAGCAGTGTGATCGATGTCAATGAATAGGAAGTATTTTGAGGATACATGAGATTCCTTTTACACCAATCCTAGAGGTAGAATTATTTGACGTATGGGAATCGATTTAATGAGCCCTGATGTTGGGCATATTTTCATGCCCATTTGCCATGTTTTCACCCCTATTTGATCATGTTTTGAGTTCATAATTCTTAATTTATCCTTAAATTCATGTATGTGTGTGTTTTATATGCTAACAAATGATTTGAGTTGATTTGAGCAGGAAACTAAGCAAAATAAGCTCAAAATGATGCAAGGAATGAAGATTTGAGAATCTACTAGATTTGGTGCTATGGCTGGCACCCCGCACCAAGTCTCAAACTTCAAAGAAATAAATTCACAGTCTGGTTCTATGGTTGGCGCCCCGCACCAGCACTCAAACTTTAGAGAAAACAATCTTAGGTTGGTGCTATGGTTGGGGCGGCGCGCCAGGCCTATTCTGGAGCTGAAAATTATGGAAAATTTGACTAAGTCTATGGTGACATAGGAGGGGCGGTGCACCAGACCTATTCTGAGGCAAAAAATGCTGATTTTTAAGCCAAGTCTTGAAGGGCAGAAGCGTCATTTGAAGGTTCATCTATAAATATAAGCCTTAGGTCATTTGTTACGTAGTTTTGGATTTCTGGGAGTAGTTTTGACTTCTTGAAGTAATGTTTGCTCATTTTTATTTCGTAGTTCATTCATGAGAGCTTGTAAGCAGTTTTGGAAGGAAGACACGGTTCTACAACTAGGTTTTCTCTTCTTTACTTCGTATTTTCACATGATGATGACTAAGTATTGGTCTTTTCGCTTCTCTATGAGTGGCTAAACTCATATTCTAAGGTTGTGGCCAAGGTGAATGGTTGATTGTTTGACAAATTAATTAAATTTAGTTTTGATTCTTCTTTTATGGTTGTCTGTATTTATTTGTTTTAAGTTATTATTTATGAGATTTATCACCTCGTAAATAATCTGTTGGCTTTCGATTGAACTTGGGAATTGGAATCGAAAGGGTTAAAATAAATAAAAAATGGAAATTCAAATAACCTTGAACCTATTGGTGATAGGATAGAAGTTGTTTTTGAGGATAGGAATATATCCTTCAACCACATTTAGTTTAATACAAGTAGGCATAATAGTCATTTCATTATTCTCTTGCGACCATAAGGATATAGGCATTAGGGCGCATGAAATAGTTCTTGGATGCTAGGGATAGTGGTAACAAATGGGATAAACTTGCAACTAATAACCGTAGAAAATATCATGCTAGTCTAATCACGTCTAGAAAACTCAACCTAAAACCAACCAAGTGCCATTTCCCTAGTCTGTCATCATTATTGAAATACAATCAAGCTTGCATTCATTTTAGTTAATTCTTACATTTGAAGTTTTAGTAGTTTAATTTTCCAAACCAATCTCCATTTTACTTGTTTTTTAGATTTGTGAAATCAAAGTGCGACCTTATAACGATTAAATTGACAAGTCCCTGTGGATACGATATCTGGACTTAACAATTCTATATTACTTGACGCTTGCATGCGCTTGGGCGACATCAAGTTTTTGGTGCTGTTGCCGGGGAATTGAATATTATTTAATTGTTTGTAGGTTAGAATTTTGTTTCGCTAATCTTTATTTACGTTTGTTTTCTATTTTTGTTGAAGTTCACAGGGTTGTTTACCTTAGTGTATGCCAAACACGAGAAGTCAAGGACCAACCTTAGCTTCTCTTGATCCTGAAATAGAGAGAACCTTTCAGAGGTTAGCTATGGAAAACATTGAGCAAGTAGTAGGTGAAGAGAATGAGAGAGTTCCAGTGATGTATTTTTCTAGGACTAATTTGGAGAATGCTTCTAAAGCAATTGTTAAACCGGCCATCACTGGAAACTTTAAGTTGAAAGAAGGGACTATGCGGTTGGTCCAAAACACTTGCCAATTTTAGGGCAAGTCGAATAGGATCCCCACAGGCATCTGATGATGTTTGTAGAACTAAGTGAAAACTTCCACAACCATAATATGTCAGATGAATATGTCAAGTTGACTCTGTTTCCATTCTCACTAATCGGAGAGGCCAAGGAGTGGCTTCAAAATGAGCCAGTAGGATCCATCACTACTTAGGAGATCCTATCCAACAAGTTCATCAATCGATTTTTCTCTTCAAGAAGAACTAAAGAATTTAGAGGAAAGATATCTGAATTCGTACAGATAGATGAAGAAACACTAGCTAAAGCATGAAAATGTTACAAGGGTTACTTGAGGGATTGTCCACACCACATGCAACCGAAGGAGATAATTGGGTACAACTTCACTGAGGGTCTGAAGCCCGAATCCAAGATACTGCTTGACACTATTGCACAAGGACAAATTCTATCCAAAAGTTATGATGAAATTGAGGCTCTCTTGAACCTCATGTCTTCAGGGAGTCAGGATTATCAGGATTCAAGCAGAGGATTTGCGCAGCAAAGGTGTCGGGAAAGTTTGAGGTGGATGGTGTAGCGGCAATCGGGGAAGACATTATCCCGTTGGCGAATATGATCAGTAAGTTGGTGACCACACCAGTAGGAGGCAAAGTGCATAAGCTACAGTAGGTACAAATCCCACCACCATCATGTGAGGCGTATGGAGAAGGCCATGCCTACTCAAGTTGTCCTCTTAGTCTTGAGTCTGTATATTTTGTGAGACCACAAGGTCATAGTGGAGGTTTTGTAGGTAATGGCTATAATCAGGGGTACTGGAATGGATAAAATCCCCCATGGGAAGGGAATCAAAATTTTCAAAGGTCCCAAAACACTTATCAAATGCCACAGGGCCTGCAGTGGAACAGTTCTCTTGAGGAGACAATGAAACGATGGATGGTGCAGCAGACACAAGTGGTAAATGAAATGCAAAAATCTATCCATGAGCTTGAAAGGCAAATGGGGAAATTATCCCTACAGTAGAATAACAAACCACAGGGGGCACTCCCGATAATACCAAGAAAAACCCCAAGAAAAATGTAAATGTTACTTTTTTGCGCAGTGGTAAGGAGTTGGGTGAAGTTGTCCCTAGGAAAGAAAAAGTTGATAAGGAACAGGCCGTGCAATTTGAGACTGAGGTGGAAGAGTCTAGAAACCCACAACCAAAAATTGCAGTAGCTAGACCACCTCCCCCGTTTCATCAAAGATTGAAGAAAAAGACAGAGGACACAGTCTGTAGTAAGTTTCTTGAGTTGTCGAAGCAGGTTCATGTGAATATTCTATTGGTGGAGCTTTTGCAGGAAGTTTTGAAGTACTCCAGGTATCTCAGGGATATCATGGCCAATAAGAGGAGGCATACAGAGTTTGAAACCATGGCTCTTATAGAAGAGTGCAGTTCCCAAGTCAAGAAAAAAATTCCAAAAAAGTTAAAGGATCCTGGGAGTTTCACTATTCTTGTCACTATTAGAAGCAAGGAAGTTAGTTTAGCTTTATGTGATTTGGGTGATAGCATAAATTTAATGTCTACATCACTGTTTAGAACTCTGGGATTAGGTGAACCACGTCCTACCACAGTGATGTTGCAGCTTGCAGATCGGTCTCTGGCCTATCCTGAGGGAATCATTGAAGATGTCTTGATCAAGGTAGAGCCTTTCATCCTACGGTGGACTTTATAATCTTTAATTATGAGGCAGATGCAGTAGTTTCCCTTATTCTAGGTAGAGGATTTTTAGCCACCACCGACGCAGTCATACATGTTCAGTCAGGTAAGATGTGTATTAGAGTAGATGGTTAGGAGGCAATGTTTGAAGTGTTCAAAGCATCACAAATGCTACCTCATTATGAGGACTTCAAGATGAAACCGACGGGAGAACCTAGAGGTTGTCATTAGTTAGTGGAGCAGTGATTGCTGCATAAAAGTTTAACAGATCCCCGTCACTCCTTCATCCGAGTGGACTTGTGACCATAGTCGTGTCATGACGTTAAATTAGGCACTGCATGGGAGGCAACCCATGAATGTCGTTCCACGAAGTTAAATAAGGCACTTGATGAAAGGCAACCCATCCTTTTTCTTTTTAACATTTTGTATGTTTTTATTTGTTTTGTAGAGATGAACAGGGCGTTAAAGGCAAGAACAAGCTAGGGCATTAATCTAAAAAGTAAAAGTCTAGGGTGAGACGCCTGTCATGGGATGCCGGCAGTTAAACTCTAGAAGAAAAAAATTTCGTCCGATGAGGCTCTAGGGGGTGCGCCGCACCAGCCCCTATCTCATAGAAAAAAAATTCTAAGTTTGTGGTGAAATAGGAGGGGTGGTGCACCAAGGGTTATTTGGATGAAAAATTTTTGGTCAATTTGAGTCAATGTTGACTCAAGAGACCTTAAAACTACATAAAAACCCATTCCCTGCTTTTTATTTAAAGTCCCATTCATCATTTTCCCTCAAAAAGTTGAAAAACAAAAAGCAAAAAATTTTCTCTCTCTCTCCCTTAAAGTTGTAGCTCTCATTTCCTCTCCCGTCCATTGTTGTCTTCTCCAACAAGTTCGTAAAGCTCTCATCTTCAACTTTAAGTAAGTATATTTCGTATCTCTTGTTCAAGTAATGATGCAAGCATGCTCCCACACCCTTCTTCCCAAAAATTTAGAACCCAAAATCACCATTTTTGGTGAAACACTTGAATGTCATATTTTGGGTTTTATGAGATTAAAGTCTTAAATTCTTCCATGATTATTTATTATCTTTGTTGGGTAGCTTAACTCTTGGTTGAATATGGTCAGTTGAACTTATGGGGATGATGGGGAAAGTGAATTGAATTTTTGAATATTGGTGGGTAGGAACATTAATTGTAGAGAAAGAAAGTACATGGAGCTTTGAATTCTTGAATATGACAATTGCTTGAGTTGGTGAAATTCTTGATTAATACATGTTGAATGGTAGTAAATTTTTTATTGTTGGTTGATTGAATTGAGTATTGCTACTCCATTACCTGAATTATTTGAGTTGTGAATTGGATAAGGAAAGTGAGAGGGATAGCCTAGATAGTGCATTCTTGATTAAAAGCTAAAAGCTAGAGGAGAGTTGAAAAGAAAAAAAATTATAAAATTGGTGTAGTATGGAGTTAGTTAATTAAATTGGATTTTTGAGATTGGACGATGATGGGGGAAGTCTTGAGTACCCTATTTGACAAATTCTCACATATACGCTAGCAAATTAAGTGTGGGGTGAATTGTTCACCTTGCACACTTAGTTAGTTAGCCATTTGATTCACAAACTAATTTTGTCGAGTTTTTTATTTTTATTTTGCTTGATAGGTATAATGGCACCAAAAGGAAAGGAGGTGATTGTAGGTGAGAAGTACCGCAAAAGGGGTAGACCAAGAAAAACAAAAGATAGTTCCTCGGCCCCCAAAGCAGGCCACTCAAGGAGATTCTGTGCGAAGGCAGTTGAGCATCATGGGTACTTGGTTTAACAATCAAAAAGAAGTCAAGTATGCCCCTGAGAACTGGATAAATGAGGGTCGGTTGGCACTTGAGTTCCCAGCTATCCAGGAAAAGATACATGAGTTGGGAGCTGGCTATATCTTTAATGAGCCGGAGAGGTGCAACTCATTTTGGTGAGGGAATTTTATGCGAACTGGGACACCTCATTTAGAGAGAGTACAAAGGTCAAAATCAAAGGGCAGGTAGTGTGATTCACGACCAAGAGGTTCAATTCTTTCTTAGAAACACCTATAGTAGACCCTTCACAATATTTCATATTATTGGAAAAGCCGCCATACAGAGACATCCGTCATACTTTATGCAGTGAGCACTCATCCGCCCAATGGGCGAGGGACCTAAATGGCATCCATTCCGCATTTGCATTTTCATATTTGAATAGGGAGGCAAAGGTGAGGGTGAAGTTGTTATGTGTTGTTTTTCTCCCTCGGACACATTTGGTAGAGGTGACCTACGAGCAGATTGTTTTGGTGTACATGTTGATGAAGGGGATACCGGTTAATTTTGGTGATGTGATTCTCCACAATATGAAGAGATCATGATACAACTGTAGATGGAAATATTCTCACGGCAATCTCCTAACCATGTACTTGAGAGAGGTAGGCATCGAGGAGGAGGATGCAGATCTTGTTCTACCTTTGATAGGACACTTAGCTGGACAGATGATAGACGTCACCAAGGTAAAGGAGATTTCCCCTTTCGTAGCTCCTTCTCTTACTATAGATGATCGGCAGGCCCGAGTTGAGAGTTGGCAGGGTCGTACGTTTGGGGTGATGGAATTACATCTAAAGAGAGGAGGTCAACCAGCCACTGCAGAGGAGATGTCAGCTTTAGAGGTGCGGTACCCACTCACAGAGAGTGCTATATTGATGTGTCGAGTGGGCTCGACTTTTGAGAAGCCGTTGGATGATGATGAGGCTACCTTCCTTACTGATAGTGTTGATAATCTAGACATGGAAGAATATGATGCTTCTACAGGCGCCACACAGGTTGGTAAAAAGGATGATGTTTAGCAACCAGGAAGTTCCTTTTCTCTCCCTCTATGATGTGATTGTGTGTGCACTAAGGACAGTGCACCTTTTTAAGTATGGGGTGGAGAAAAACTAAATTCCTGTTGATCTTTAATTTCTATATTTGTAGGTCGTAGTATCTTTATATTCCTAGTAGCAGTAGCTTTATGATTTGTAGGTCTTGGTCTGTAATAGATAGTATGATGATGTTGACTACTTGGATACCTTGGATGTTTGACTTTATATGTTCATCTTGACTAGGTTATGTTTGGTTGCTTTATTTTATAGTAAATTTTTAAATTTTTGTTTTGTTTTGTTTGAGTCGATATAGTCATAGAGTAATGAAGTTTCCCTATGATAGATGGATGACAATCGTTTTAATAGAAGTTTCATCACATTTTTTTAGGATCGAGTCATAGGAAATCTGCTTGTATGCTTGTTGATATTCTACTTAGCCAATATGCTAGAGTAAATAGACTAGTTATCTATATTTCATGAGTTAGAATCCATGAGAGACGCACATATCTCTTTAATTTGACTCAACATATTTTTAGGGCTTAATTATGAATTTAACTTGTCGTTGAATATGATTATGTGAATGTGCAGCTGTGAAAACTGATTAGATTCTTGTTGCCATGAGAGGTGAGCTGAATTGTTTTGTGTGTATATATTGTAGCATCTAGAACCTGCCTTAGTGTATGTAGGATAACTAGTTGGTAGGGAATTGAGAGATGATCAAGGCATTTCTTTGAAAATCCATATTTGTTTTACCTTCCTAGTCATTCTCCCTAGTTAATCCCATTGAGCTTAAAAGCCTTATTCTTTCTTAGCCTCAATAATAGATTAATCCCTCTTTTTGTGAGACCTACGACTTATTAATCCAAAGTAGTCTTAGGCACTTTAATACTTGAAAGTTAAGGTCCACTGAAGTATAATGATAAGGGAAAAAGAAAAAGTTGCGGTAATGAAAGAAAAGTGAGAAGAATGGGTGCCCGTAAAACTTGTGTTGTCTACTTGCTACTAGGGAATTGAAAAGGAGAGATTTAATTGCAAAATCCTTAGTCATTCTATGGTTAGAAAACTATCAACCAATAAGTAAAAAGAATGGGGCATGAAAAGAAAAGAAAAGGATAAGTAGATGAAAGGTGAACAAGCAAGGAAAAAGGTGGTGGACAAGAAAAGTGAAATATGTCTGAAAAGTGCTTAGGGTGGTAGTCACTATAAAATGAATATCAATCCTACCCATCCCTTTGTCGACATTACAACCAAGAAAAGTCCTTGTGATCTTAATATGTTGAAGCAAATAGGTATTCTTAATGTACATGAAGGGCAAGCCTATGGTATGTTACATATGTGCATTACATCACTTGTGAGTGTGAGTGTGCCTTACCTATTGTGTTCCATGACTTATATAGATGAATTTGACAGAGGAACACCACTAAAAGTAAGGGCACAAGAGGTCTAATTCGGTGTACTACTGGTTGCATGTCACGGCCCAAACGTAGGCTCGGATCGAGATACGGGAAAAGGAACCCCGAGGGACTCCAAGTCGACCCATGGAATGAACATACATCTATGAAAATGATAGATCAACATAATAAACTTAGCGGAAATCTAAAATAAGCAAAACATCATAAATACACATGAATCTGAAGCTAATTACATTCTATGTCTGAAAAGCCTCTAATATTGATGAGTTGATGGGACAAGACCCCCAACTAACTCTTTAAGTCTAAAACTAAATACATAAAGAAAACTAATAAAACATGGTCCTCGGGAGATAAGGACTAACCAACAGTTGTGGGATGCTAACTCTGAAAGGCTGGCTAAGGACGAGGTTGAGTCTGAGTACCGGAGCCTGTATCATAAAAAGATACAGCATAGAGTATGCGGTCAGTACGTGGAATGTACCGAGTATGCAAGGTAAGTAAAACTGCTTAAATAAGTAAAACCATTCAAAACATGCATAATGTAAAACATGATCAAGATAAGAATCTGAGAGTAGGACTTGCATGCTATTTTCTGAAATCATGATCTCGACATAACATAACATCATAATGGGATCAAATGAACCAAAGCTTAGACTTTATAATGATAAGTAAAACTGACACTGGGTCAAACCTCTTTTAGCACATGTGTATATATATCATGAGTAATAAACATGCATAACTGAAATCATGAGGAACAATGGGAAACTCGTCATATAACTGACATACCACGGTAGAGCTCACGTGGTCCCAACTATCACACTCAAATGGATAGAGCCGTCCAAAGACTTGTCAGGGCTAAGGATGATACCATGATATCGATATCAAGCTCGTGGCCTAATAAGTCAGGGGATAGCTCAAAAAGAAGGTCCCAAAGTATATATACATGAATCAACCTATGTTGGCGCGTAGTTCTGAGGCATAGGATGATTACCCTTAGCCTAATCGGTGCTAGACATTTCTCCCATAAACATGCATATGCTCCACCGTTATTTTTAACGAAGCTCACCATCATCCATTGACGAAGCTCAATAATAAAATACATCTCAAATATGAAATTATATATATGAGAAGCTTTAGCTCAAACCATACCATAGGCTAAAAATAATTGGGAGCCTTCGCTCCACAACCATGTGGTAAGCTCAATTCGGGAAATAATAAATCATACTTTAACATGTAGTCATTGCTCAATACTTCAACGTGCTTGAAAATACTCAATTTACTTGAAAATATGATTATAAACATGGGTAACTCGAAAACATGCTTTTTATTAATAATATTTCATCATACTTGAACATTCATCATAAATCTCAACTGTCATGAATTTGTCATAAATGGGCATTTTGATTTATAAAGCTTGAAAGATGATTGTAATTGAAAACAATGTAAAACTTGCCCATGATTCATAATTCATTAATAGAGACACATTTAAATCATACCCATATACAATTTAGGAATCTCATGCATTGCATTAAAACCCCATAGAATCAACATAGGAATTTTCATGATTTAGAGAGAGATTGGGCATGGGTGTGAATGGATTCACCCATTCATAACCCTACATACCTTAAAGGGTTTGATTCTATCACTTCTCTGATTGCCCAAGGAAGGTTTGAAGAAGAACCTTGAAGGATTAGCCTTGATCACCTCTCTAGAACCTTACTCTTGCATGCATGAATAAGAATGACTTAGAATAGATTTTCCCCTCTTAAAACGATGTATTTTAGGCCTTAGAATCATAGGAATTATAGAAAATCCCTTACTAAATTCGCAAAAAATAACTGACTGCCAGTCCCAATGAGGGACTACACGAGTCGTCATCCAGGGAAGGAATCGTGGCATCAGTCGTCGAGTGCACTGTCTAACAGTTCGTCTGAGGCTCATCACAGGGAACCTCACGAGTCATTACTGGTGACAACGACTCATGGTCACCACTCATCACCCTTACTGCCTGAAGTTCAAATTACCTCCAACCTGCTGACCGCGACCCCTCCCATGAATCATGGTGGCTGACCACGACTCGTGGGGCCTTCCGTAGGGTATACTGCCAAGTATTCTACACTTCCTTAAACCCCCTTTCCCATGACTGACTCAACGAGTCATAGGGGCTGACCACAACTTGTTGTCAGATCCGTGGGGACCTCAAGTCATAGGGGCTCACCACGAGTCACCTCACGACTCGTGGTCTACCCCACGAATCACCAAATGACTCGTTTTGTGACCTGGTGCCAGATTTTTAGTTTTCTCCGTTTCAACTCCCAGGTCTGATCTTTGGGCTCCCGAGGTATTACAATATCTCCCCCTTGGGAACATTTGTCCTCAAATATTGAAAAACATACAGAAAAGTAGAGAAATGCAATCATCATATTCAAATACTGATCATTTAAGCTGAAAACTAACGGAATGACTACCTCCGAACTGAACTACATGGCTGAACTGCATTCATGAATCATACATACATCCATATACATGAAAGAAACTGGAGCACATGAACTGAACATGAAAACTAAATAGAGTGCTAGGGAAAAAACTGGTACCTTAAACTAAAACCGAGCCGAAAAGAAATAGGTGTGGTATCTATCCATCTTATCCGGTTTGGCTTCCCACATAGCTCCTTCAACATGCTAATTTCTCCATAAAACTTTGACTGAAGCTATTTCCTTGTTTCTTAGCCTTCGAACGTAACGATTTAGTATTTCCATCGAAACCTCTTCATAACTAAGGTTGTCCTTCACACCAACACTATCCACCGGGACAACTAGAGCTGGATCACCTAAACACTTCTTCAAAAGCGATACATGGAAAACAGGGTGCATGGAAGCTAATTCTGAAGGCAACTCCAATTCATATGCCACTTTTCCAACCCGCTTCACTATCCGATAGGGACCAATATAATGAGGGCTGAGTTTTCCTTTCTTTTTGAACCTCATCACTCCCTTCATGGGAGACACCTTTAGAAACACTCAATCATCAACTTCGAACTCGAGTTCTCTCCTTCTCACATTGGCATAGGACTTTTGGCGACTTTGAGCTATTTTCAACCTGTCCCGTATGAGCTGAACCTTCTCCATAGCCTCATTGACTGAATCTGGTCCTATCATCATAGCTTCACCAACTTCAAACCAACCAATAGGCGATCTACATCTCCACCCATAGAGAGCCTCAAATGGAACCATCTGAATACTCGAATGGTAGTTGTTATTGTATGAAAACTCGATAAGAAACAAATGATCTTCCCAACTACCCTTGAAGCCAATCACACCTGCTCTCAACATATCCTTAAGAATTTGTACTGTCCGCTCCGCTTGACCATCCATTTGCGGGTGAAATACTGTGTTGAGCTTAACCTGAGTACCAAGTCCTTTTTGAAACAACCTCTAATACTGAAGGTAAATTGGGTATCCCTGTCTGATATGATGGTCAAAGGCACTCCATGCAACTGAACTAACTATCGAATGTATAGTCTGGCATAATCCTCTTCCAAATCTGTGGTTTTGACCAGTAGAAAATGAGGGGCTTTGGTCAACCTATCTATAATAACCCAAATGGATTCATATTGTCGACGAGTGCGAGGCAACCCTACGATGAAGTCCATATTGATTTCTTCCCACTTTCAAGTAGGAATACTGATATTCTGAAGCACCCCTCTTGGTATCTGATGCTCGAGCTTCACTTGCTAATAGTTTGGACACTTAGCCACAAATTCTACAATATCCTTCTTCATGACATTCCACCAATAAACTCCCCATAAGTCACGGTACATCTTGGTGGTGCCTAGATGGATTGCATACCTGGATACATGAGCCTTGTGCAAACCTGGTTCCTCAAATCACCAACATTCGGAACACATAAGCGACCCTGGTATCGAAGCACACTATCTCCCCCTTTGGAGAGGACCTCTACCTTCTGATTCTGAACAACCTCCTTTAACTCTACCAAAATAGGGTCTTCGGCTTGCCTAGCTTTTACATCAGTCACCAAGGATGATTCTGATCCGTCCTGAACTATAACACCGCCATCGGTCAAATCAACCAACTGAACTCCCAGTCTTGCAAGTCGATCCACATCCTTCACCAGCTCCTTTCTTCCCTCATCCACATGGGACACACTCCCTATAGAGAGTCTACTAAGTGTGTCTACCACTACATTAGCCTTTCCCGGATGGTAAAGGACACTCATGTCGTAGTCTTTGAGTAGCTCCAATCACATCCATTGTCGTAGATCTAGATATTTCTAGGTAAAAACATATTGTAGACTCTTATGATCCATAAACACATCCACATGGACCCCACAAAAATAATGTCGCCATATTTTTAAGGTGAATAACACTACAGCCAATTCAACATCATGGGTCGGGTAATTCTTCTCATGAACTTTCAGCTGTCTGGAGGCATATGCTATAACTTTCCTGTACTGCATCAATACACACCCAAGTCTGATCCTTGAAGCATCACAAAACAGCACGAACCCATCGGTACCCTTGGGTAGGGTCAACACCGGTGCTGAGGTGAGTCGAGTCTTCAACTCTTGAAATCTCTTCTCACAAGCCTCCGACCATTGGAATTTCACCTTCCTTTAGTTCAATTTGGTCAAGGGTGCTGCAATAGATGAGAAACCTTCAACGAATCTCCGATAGTATCCTACTAAGCCAAAAAAGCTCCGGATATCTGAAGGATTCACCAGTCTAGGCCAATTCTTCACTGCTTCTATTTTCTAAAAGTCCACTTGTATGCCCTCACTTGATACCACATAGCCCAAAAACGCCACTGAGTCCAACCAAAACTCACATTTGCTAAATTTAGCATATAAATGGCGATCCTTGAGAGTCTGTAGCACCATTCTCAAATGAGCGGCATGCTCCTCCTCGCTCCGAGAGTATATCAGTATGTCATCAATAAACACGATCACGAACATATCCAAGTATGGCTTGAACCCCTGTTCATCAAGTCCATAAAAGCTGCAGGAGCATTCGTTAGTCCAAAATACATAACTACAAACTCATAATGACCATACCGCATCTTGAAGGCTGTCTTTGGGATGTCACTCTCCCGAACCCTAAGCTGATGGTACCCAGATCTGAGATCTATCTTCGAAAAACACTTGGAACCCTGAAGCTGGTCGAACAAACTATCAATCCCAGTGAGGATACTTGTTCTTGACGGTGGCCTTGTTCAATTGCCGATAGTCAATGCACATACGACGAGAAACATCCTTCTTTCAGACAAAGAGAACCGATGCACCCCATGGGGATTTGCTCGGTCTAATGAAACCCTTATCCAATAGGTCCTTCAACTGCTCCTTCAAGTCCTTTGACTTAGCTAGGGTCATTCTATAGGGAGGAATAGATATAGGTTACATGTCGAAAAGAAGGTCAATACCAAAATCAATCTCCCGCTCGAGAGGGATTCCCGGTAGATCATCTGGGAAGACTTCTGGATACTCACATACTACTGGGACTGACTGGATAGTCGGGGTCTCGGACGATGCATCCTTAACCCAAACTAGATGGTACATACAACCTTTAGAGATCATCTTTCTGGCCTTAATGTAGGAAATGAATGACCTACAAGCACAGCTGAACTACCCTTCCACTCTAAGACTGGCTCACCCAGAAATCTGCACTCTACTGCCCGGGCTCTACAATTAACTGAGGCATAACATGCAAATAGCCAATCCATGCCGAGGATAACATCAAAATCGGTCATGGATAACTCTACTAAATCAGCAGAGGTGACTTTCTAAAGGACAGTGATCAGACAACTCCTATACACCCGTCTAGCTACAACTGAATCACCCACTAGAGTAGAAACTGAGAAGGGTTCTAGCAAGATTTTGGGACTGACTCTGAAACTACTAGCCAGTAAGGTGTCACAAATGACAGGGTAGCCCCTGTATCTAACAAATCATAAACATCAAGATGGAAAACCCGCAACATACCCATGACTACACCCGGGGAGACTTCCTGCTCCTGGCGAAAGGTTAAGGCATAGAATTTGATTTGGCGTTGGTCGCCAACTGTGCTAGTAGATTCCCCCTGTTGTGCTAGGCGTGTGGGAAAAACTGCAATGGATCTTGAAATTTAAAGAGTTGTAGGAGGATTCACCATCACTTTAAAACCCTAGTTCATGCATCTTCTAGAATAGTATAAATTAGGCGTTTTAAATGAAAACATTTTGGGGCACAAGGATGGAAGAGTATCCTTATTGAAGAACCCGCATACCTGGTAGAAGAACCCTGCTCGAAATCTTCCTTGAAGCTTGATGAACACCTTGGTGAAGTTCTTGAATCTTGAGAGGAGGGGAAGAAGAAGAGCTTGAGAGATATCTTGAGAGAATAAGGGTTTAGGCATGTAGAAACCCTTAAAAACGTCCCAAACAATACACAAAATGACATAGTTTAAAAGTTAAAAGCATAGGAGTTTACAAAAATGTCCCTGAATAAAACTTGAAATTTCCTCGAATCTGGAGTCACGACTCACGTAACTAGTCGTCGTCCCATCCAACGACTCGTCATTTCGCCCCTTAAGCACATTGGAAAATTCACACAGTTTTATCATACTTCAGACCACAACCAACGTAACGAGTCGTTACTCCACCCAATGACTCGTTAGACCTATTCATCAAGTGCAATGGAAGACTACTTCACAACTTCAACTCTTCCCATCTAACAACATACATGACGAGTCGTTCCCACACTTAACGACTCGTCACATCCTTCTGTCAACTACACTGACTTCTCACTTGATTCATTACCCAATGACCAACCTAACAAATCATTTCCAAGCAAGACGACTTGTTAGGTCGTCCGTGGCCACTAGGCTTGCCATCCCCTCCTTACAGTTCATCACGGGTCAAACCACGACCTGTTAAGTCTCCTAACAAGTCGTTCCCTGACTCGTTCTGAGGCAAATTTCTGCTGATTTTTCTGCTGAGCTTCTTCTAACTCCGGGGTCTGATCTCTAGGACTTTTGGGGTGTTACAATATCTCCCCCTTGGGAATATTCGTCCTCGAATGTTGGCTAAACATACTGAGAAGATAGAGACGAAACCAATATTCAAATACCAATCAATTACAGCTAAACATCAATGGAGTATCTAACTCCAGATCAACCCTACGCTCCAAATTTGAATATCCACATCTAACATGCATACCATGGCACAAGGGAAACCGAAGAACATGAGACCAATATAGAACTAAATGGAACACTTGAAAGAAAATCCTTTCCCCTTTTATCTGGCACAGAACTAATACAAATTGATCCCTCCTTCTCGAATCGCGTCTTAATACTAAGCTAACATTCACGATATCAAATCTAACTGAGGGTAGGGAATTCATGAGCACGAGTTATTCCCAACATCTAAAACTGAGCACATACAAGAGATAATCCGACTCTACTGAGTTAATAAACAACATCTAAAGATTGAGTTCGAGTTGACCCTACTAGAACACATAAATTAACACACATAATTGATTCATAACATGAAAATGAGCATAAAGAACTTACAGAGCAAGACTGGTATCACTATTTGAAGCGGTTACTTCTAAACCTCAGAATCTGCACATAGGAATGGACATCACTTTAACCTCAACTGAAACACAAGAGAAATTATTTGTACCTTGAAGAGATTGATATATTGCAACTACTAAGGCTGAAACCTCTTTATGAGCATTCTCAAGGTCTGAATCATTACGCATACTCACTATATCCCCCTTAGCTTAAAGTCATCATTATAAGACTCACGAATCTTCCTTAAGGTCAGGCCAATTTACAAACTCCTAGCCTCTCTTCCACCGCTAACCTCCACTACAAGCCTCACACTAACAGCTATTCACATTACCCATCAACAATCTCTTCTTGAAATTACAACAGGGATTCTTATTCAATATTAGGCTGACATGATATCAGAGATAATACAAAATTTACAATATACCTGTGGCCACTACTAGCAACTTGCCTTTATCCTGGTGTGTCGTTCTGGCATGAGAGTGGTTTTGACGACGTCCGCCATCTGGGCTAGATACTGCATCTTGCTAAAATGGGTGAGCAATGGGGGCCACTAAAGAAATAGTCGAGGACCTACTCTCGCCTCGCTTTGCCATTATGCAATCCCAGTGCTTATGGCCTAACTGGCCACACTAGAAACAAACATCCGACCCAACCATACACTCTCCCAAGTGGTGCTTCCCACAGCTGGCACACATGGGATACGTGATCCCCTTACTCTAGGTCTGTATGGGGCACTGACTGTTTAAAATACTGGGGCTGCCGACCTTTGCTGAGAAAGTGGGCAGTGCCCACCACTCGTCCTTGGTGAAGAGTACTTTGAATCTCCTCTCCTGGCCCTCTTGGCCTCTCTCTCCTTTTCCTTTACTTGTTCTGCCTCCATTTTTTGCGCAAATATCACCAAGTGCAAAAAGTCTACGTCCCTGTGCAACATAGCAGTCATGCATTCTTTAATCAAAGAGTATGACACTCCATTCATGAACCTACTCACCCGGGCCCTCTAGTCCTCTACCATCTCTGGGGCATACTTGGATAACCGGGTAAATTCCAATGCTTATACTTGAACTTTCATGTCATTCTATTTCAGGTTGATGAATTTTGCTACCTTAGCCTCTCTTAGCTCTCTAGGGAAAAACCTGTCCAGGAACGCGGTTTTAAATTCATCCCAATTTATGGGGCCTACTCCAATCCCTCGACTGTCCCTCCATTGACAAAACCATATATAAGCAACTCCTTTTAGCTGGTAGGAGGCTAAGTCTGCGCTCTCAACTCCCATCACACCCATGATATGAGTGATCTTCTGAATCTCTTCCAAGAACTCATACGGGTCCTCTACCTTCGACCCCAAGAACTCAGGTGGGTTCATTTGGAGAAAATCTCTCACCCTTGTCACCACTACATTTCCATTCTGTGGAATACGGGCCATTGCTTACTAATTAATCTGGGCGGTTACGCATGTGCCAATATATTAAGAGTTGCCTAAAACTCGGCATGGGTAACATGTTCATCGCTCGGGTTCGCCGGGGCTGGTGGTGCCTGTTGGCGATCATTACCATTTCTCCTTCCATTTGCTCATCTAGGAGGCATTATCTGTGAGCGTGTAAAGCACGAGTTAGAGGGAGGAACTATTTAGAGCTTCATGCTCTACGCACGATAAGAATCATGAAGAAAGGGAACATTCCTAGAATGTCTCGTAGCCTCCTCATCATAAGTTTGGCGCTCTTCACACCCATGAAGAAGACTCTACTTAATGCGGCTTTTAGACACCCTAGAACACTCTAAACCTTTGCTCTGATACCAAGTTTGTCACGACCCAAGTTCACACCCTAGCCGTAACATGGGACAAGGAACCCCGAGAGGCTCCAAGTCGACCCATGGCCTTATCATAGCATACGCTTAACATGAGAATGACTAACAACATAAATAAGCAGAAGCTAATAACATGAATCTAATATAAGCCACAATGATAATTTAATAACACTTAGATACAATGTTGGATCTGTCTAGATAAGTCTGAATGCCTTCTACTAAACTGATGAGTGTTGGGACAAGCCCCCAGCTAACTCCTAAAGTATGAAAATTGAAACATAGTAAAATATGAACATAATCACGTCCTCGGAGGATGTGGACTCACCAATAGCTACTGAATAGGGATGAAGCATATCTAACCACGAGGCTGAGTCTGGAAACTTGAATCTATATCATGAAATGATATAGCAGAAAAGGCATGCGGTCAGTACTTGGAATGTACTGAGCATGCGAGATAACAAAAACAATTAAATAAACAAATATACGATAAGGATTTAATTAAATACATCAACATTGCTGCTTCAACATGTTATTACGCACACTCTATGGTTCACATATATAGATATACATGATATTTCTCTTTGAATCTCATTTATATAACATCTTAGAACTCATGCATAAGGGTTAAGTTTTGAACATTTAATAAGTGCCAAATCTGAATTTAGTATCACATACTGTACTGGATCATTACTGATAACTTAGACTGGTCATCATCTTATTAAGCCCGTTATAATCTGAAAGATGGGTCATGCAAAACTGAGTTATACTGCTCATCATTAAGGGAGTCTTTCTCTACTATGGAGGATCTCGAATGTACTAGGGAGTCACTCTCTACTATGGAGAATCCCGACTGATGCTAGGGAGTCACTCTCCACTATGGAGGATCCCAACTGATGCTAGGGATCACTCTTTACTATAAAGGATCCCGACTGATACTAGGGAGTCACTCTCTACTATGGAGGATCCCGACTGATGCTAGGGAGTCACTCTCTACTATGGAGGATCCCGGCTATACTAGGGAGTCACTCTCTATTATGGAGGATCCCAAGGGAGTCACTCTCTACTATTGAGGATCCTGACTGAGCTAAGGAGTCTCTCTCTACTATGGAGGATCCCGACTACTGCTAGAATTTGAGAGGTACTAGTTTGACGTTATATATGCATCTATCTTTACTATTGCAGTTAATCAGAAACATGAACATACTCTGCTTTTTTCATACATCATTCATTTCGGAAGGATCGGGGATACTTTCTACTAACAACAAGCCCAACATTTGGAAATTATCATTCTTATGCTTTATCATCACAATTCATATCATCATGGAGCCATACTAGAATTTCTTCATAGGTCTAACATTAATGAGCATCTTTAGTTCCACATCATGCATACTACTTTCTCATCGTTAAATTCCAACTTCATACTAATCAGCATGTATCATAAAGACATTCATGACCCACACATTCAACTCATACTTTAACAGGCATACATTGAGTCATACGGAAAGCTATGTGCTTACTCATATTTCAGCATGTACAACAAAATCATATGGGAAGTGTGCATCTTGGTTTCGACCCATTTCACAATTTATTCCAATTCATGAAAAGAATGCATTAGATAAGCCATTATCATAAATTTACTTCTTACCCAATTAATTCCATCAAGACATAGGGACATGCATATTTTACTTTCAATGACCCAAGTCCATGAACTCTAATTTAATCTCATCACATCTATCATTGACATATTCAAATTCTCATGGGTAATCATATAATTGTCACACATTAAACATGGATGAAAGGGATTTGCCATAATTGAATGACAATGACAAAAAACCTTATTTAAAACTCTAATCATTCATGAAGAATATTTCATAACTCCACACTTTTCATCACCCAATACATAATTCAAGATAACCCAATCATTTTATGCCGTACTTATCTCATAGTCACAACGGATCTTGAAATTTAAAGAGTTGTAGGAGGATTCACCATCAATTTAAAACCCTAGGTCATGCATCTTCTAGAATTGTAGAAATTGGGTGTTTTAAATGAAAATATTTTGGGGCACAAGGATGGAAGAGTATCCTTGTTGAAAAATCCGCATACCTGGTAGAAGAACCCTGCTCGAAATCTTCCTTGAAGCTTGATGAACACCTTGGTGAAGTTCTTGAATCTTGAGAGGAGGGGAAGAAGAAGAGCTTGAGAGATATCTTGAGAGAATGAGGGTTTAGGCTTGTAGAAACCCTTAAAAACGTCCCAAATAATACACAAAATGACATAGTTTATAAGTTAAAAGCATAGGAGTTTACAAAAATATCCCTGAAGAAAACTGGAAATTTCCCCGAATTTGGAGTCACGACTCACGTAACGAGTCATCGTCCCATCCAATGACTTGTCATCTCGCCCGTTAGCACACTGGAAAATTCACACAGTTTTATCATTCTTCAACCCATGACCAATGTAATGAGTCGTTACTCCACCCAACGACTCGTTAGACCCATTCGTTAAGTGCACTGGAAGACTACTTCACAACTTTAACTCTTCCCATCTAACGACGGACATGACGAGTCGTTCCCACACTTAAAGACTCGTCACATCCTTCCGTCAACTACATTGACTTCTCACTTGATTCATAACTCAACGACCAACCTAACGAATCATTTCCAGGCAAGACGACTCGCTAGGTCGTCCATGGCCACTAGGCTTTCCATCCCTCTGTTCGGCTTCTTTTGGGTATATAGCTACACGCAAGTGCACGTGGTCGAACAAGTAGTAAAGTGGCTTAAGTAAGCCAAGTATCGATCCCACAGGGACTGGCTAGGGTACAATCTACTCAAGTGTCACTATACTTTAACTCTAAAAATGCAGACAACAGTGTGAAGAAGAGTTTGGTACTTTGGTTTCTAATTTTATGCTAATTATAAACGAATATACAATTTGAGTCTGAACTATGAATATGAGCATGCTGAGGTTAAATGAACATGTAAAGAAACAAATTATCGATTCAATTTGGTTAATCTTTCCTCCGGTTGCTAGTCAAGAATTATTGCCAATGGATTAAAACTCTCGTATTTAACCCAACTTAAGAATCATGAACCGTCCACCTACATTTCTGTGATAAAACAAAATTCATGTTCTAGCCTTACAAAACCGATTCCTGAGTTGACTAATACGACTTTCAGGTATATTTCTATCCTGAAGGTAAATCAATTCTCAATTTTCCCAAACTAAGAAAAGTTCATATCCTATCAATTCACAACTTTCCAATTTCTTGCTCTCTCGAGTGAAACTGGACTTTTTAGATATACATTAACGTTAGCCACACATTAATGCAGTAAGAACAAGAATCAATAGAACAACCATTGAAGAATAGATGAAGAACCAAATAATCAATAATCACATTTCAATACAATTGTTCTTAACCTCAACAAGAAGGGGATTTAGCCACTCATTTGTGGATTAAACATCATTAAATGAGTGTTAATGATACAAGCAATGGAAATAAAGAAGAAGGAGATAGAGAAAAACCCTGAGATTTTCGTCCCCTCAACTGCCTGTAACCCACGTTCTTGCTCCACCAAGTCAGAATAATTAAAAATGAACCTAAGTGCTCTATTTATACTTATGGGAATTTTTCCCGAAATCACAAGCAACGTGTCACGGAGTGCATCGCGGAGCACTACCTCCGTGACACGCCACCGATGCGGACCCTTACTGGAATTTAGTTGTCCAGGTACTTAGGCCCAACGTGGCACGGCTTGCAACGTGGGGCTAGGCCAACGTGCCACGACCCCAACGCGCACCTCCACTGGAAATAGACATAATTTCACCATCCAGGCAGAATGCATCCGCGATGGCAGCGTGACACGGCTCCATCGCGGAGCCCCTTTAATTTGTGCCTTCAAGTGCTTTTTCCTTTGCTCGCGTCCGAGTCCAACCCCGATCTCTCCCAACATGCATTTTATCTTCCCAAAGTTATATTTCACCTGCAAAACAACGCTAATCATGTTGGTTAGTATAAATTCACATTTTATTACAAATCACATGAGAATGTATAAACATCGATAGATAAACAAGGCAAAAATGACACAATTGAGTATCACTTGGGCATATAAATTTGTCCAAGATCACCCTCCTTACAGTTCAACACGGTTCAAACCACGACCCGTTAGGTCTCCTAATGAGTCATTCCCTGACTCATTTTGAGGCAAATTTCTATTGAACTTCTTCTAACTCTAGGGTCTGATCTCTAGGACTTTCGGGGTGTTATACAATCGGCTTCGGTGCATGGTGCTCCTGGACTGGTGGGGCTTGTTGCTACCCATCTCCATTGCCATCGTCGTGGCCATTTCCATTTTTATTCCTCCAACCGTTAACTCTGCGTGGAGCTATGGTTCTGCAATCGCGAATAGCATGAGTTAGGAGTATAGGGAGACATTTCATCGCATGACATAAATCATGAAAGAAGGGAACATTTCCTAGATGTCTCATAGAATCTTCATCATAAGTGTGGCACGCTTCACACTCATGAAAAAGACTCTACACAATGCGTCTTTCAGACATCCTACGACACTTCAAACCTATTGCTTTGATACAAAGTTTTTCACGACCCACACATAGGCCTAAATCGAGACATGGGATAAGGAACCCTGAGGTACCCCAAGTTGACCCATGACATGAACATACATCTAACTAAATCATGAAAATGATATATCAACATAATAAACTTAGCGGAAATCTAAAATAAGAATAATATTATAAATACACACAAATCTAAAGCTGATTACATTCTATGTCTGAAAAGCCTCTAATACTGATGAGTTGATGGGACAAGACTCACAACTAAGTCTTTAAATCTAAAATTGAATACATAAATAAAACTGATAAAGCATAGTCCTCGGGAGATGAGGACTCACCAATAGTTGTGGGATGCTAACTCTGAAAGGCTGGCTAAGGATGAGGCTAAGTCTAAGTACCTGAGCCTGTATCATTAAAAGATACAGCATAGAGTATGCGGTCAGTACGTGGAATGTACCGAGTATGCAAGGTAAGTAAAACCGCTTAAATAAGTAAAACCATTCAAAACATGCATAATGTAAAACATGATAAAGATAAGAATCTGAGCGTAGGACTTGCATGTTATTTTCTGAAATTGTGATCTCGACATAACATAACATCATAATGGGATTGAATAACCCAAAGCTTAAACTTGATAATCATAAGTAAAACTGACACTGGATCAAACCTCTTTTAGAACATGTGTGTGTGTGTATATATATATATCATGAGTAATAAACATGCATAATTAAAATCATGAGGAACAATGGGAGACTCGTCATATAACCGACATACCACGGTAGAGCTCATATGGTCCCAACTATCACACTCAAGTGGGTAGAGCCGTCCAAAGCCTTGTCAGGGGTAAGGACGATACCATGATATCGATATCAAGCTCGTGGCCCAATCGAGCAAGGGAGAGCTCACAAAGGAGGTTCCAAAGTGTGTATATATATATATATATATATATATATATATATATATATATAAATCAACCTACACTGGCGCGTAGTTCTGAGGCATAGGGTGATCGACACTTAGCCTACTCAGTGCTAGACATTTCTCCCAAAAACATGCATATGTTCTCCGTCGTTATTTTTAACGAAGCTCACCATCGTCTATTGATGAAGCTCAATAATCAAATACATCTCAAATCTGAAATTATATACATATATATATATATATATATATATATATATATATATATATATATATATGAGAAGCTTTGTCTCAAACAATACCACAAGATGAAAATAATTGCGAGTCTTCCCTCCAAAACCATGTGGTGAGCTCAATTCGGAAAATCATAAATCATACTTTAACATGTGGGCATTGACCAATACTTCAACATGCTTGAAAATACCCAATTCACTCGAAAACATGGTTATAAACATGCTCGAAAACATGCTTTTCATCAATAATATCTCATCATACTCAAACATTCATCGTAAATCTCAATTTTCATGAATTTCTCATAAATGAGCATTTTTTTTATTTATAAATCTTGAAAGATGATTGTGATTGAAAACAATGTAAAACTTTCCCATGATTCATAATTCATTAATAGAGACACATTTAAATCATACACATGTAGTTATTTAGGAATCTCATGCATTGGGTTAAAACCCCATAGAATCAACATAGGAATTTTCATGATTTAGAGAGAGATTGGGCATAGGTGTGAATGAATTCCCCCAATCATAACCCTACATACCTTAAAGGGTTTGATTCTCCCACTTCTATGATTTCCCAAGGAAGGTTTGAAAGAACCTTGAAGGATTAGCCTTGATCACCTCTCTAGACCCTTACTCTTGCATGCATGAATAGGAATGACTTAGAATAGATTTTCCCCTCGTAAAACCCATTATTCATAGCTTAAAATGACGTATTTTAGGCCTTAGGATCGTAGGAATTACAGAAAATACCTTAGTAAATATGCAGAAAATAACTGATTGCCAGTCCCAACGAGGGACTGGACGAGTCGTTGTCTAGGGGAACGAATCGTGGCATCAGTCATCAACTGCACTGTCTAACAGTTCATCTGGGGCTTTTCATGGGGAACCTCACGAGTTGTTACTGGTGACCACGACTCATGGTCACCACTCGTCACCTTCATTGCCTGAAGTTTAAATTACCTCCAACCTTGTAACCACAACCCCTCCCACGAATTGTGGTGGTTGACCACGACTCGTGGGGACTTTCGTAGGGTATACTGCCAGGTCTCCTGCACTTCCTTAAACCCCCTTTCCCATGACTGACTCAACGAGTTTTGGGGGTTGACCACGATTCGTGGTCAGGTCAGTGGGGATCTCAATTTCCAAAATCTCAAATCACACCCTAAACCTCACCACGAGTCAACTCACAACTCATGGTCTACCCCAGGGGTCACAGAATGATTCATTTTGTGACCTGGTGTCTGATTTTCAGTTTTCTCCATTTCAACTCTCGGGTCTGATCTTTGGGCTCCCAGGGTATTACATTGCATGTGTTACACTTAATCATGTTGTCCCTTTGTGTTGAAAAGATGAGTCATTTATAGAGGTTGTACGTTCTTGATTGTGAAATCTTTCTATGTGCTTTGTGAGAATTGTTGTATGATGATAAACCACTTTATGTATGCCCCATGCTAGTAGGTTGAGTGTGAGTTGATAGAGGTGTCAAGTGAGATGGTGAAACATGAGTTTAGGTATGTTTAAGGATTGTTCGAGGATGAACAATGATTTAAGTGTGAGGCTCTGATGTTGGGCATATTTTCATGCCCATTTGCCATGTTTTCACCCCTATTTGATCATGTTTTGAGTTCATAATTCTTAATTTATGCTTAAATTCATGTATGTGTGTGTTTTATGCGCTAACAAACGATTTGAGTTAATTTGAGTAGGAAACTAAGCAAAATGAGCTCAAAATGATGCAAGGAATGAAGATTTGAGAATCTGCCAGATTTGGTGCTATGGCTGGTGCCCCGCACCAAGTCCCAAACTTCAAAGAAATAAATTCACAGTTTGGTGCTATGGTTGGCGCCCCGCACCAACACTCAAACTTCAAAGAAAACAGTCTTAGGCTGGTGCTATGGTTGGGGCGGCGCGCCAGGCCTATTCTGGAGCTGAAAATTACTGAAAAATTTGACTAAGTCTGTGGTGATATAGGAGGGGCGGTGCACCAGACCTATTCTGAGGCAAAAAATGCTGATTTTTAAGACAAGTCTTGAAGGGCAGGAGAGTCATTTGAAGGCCCATCTATAAATTTAAGCCTTAGATCGTTTGTTACGTAGTTTTGGACTTCTGGGAGTAGTTTTTGACTCTTGAAGCAGTCTTTGCTCATTTTTATTTTGTAGTTAATTCATGAAAGCTTGTAAGCAGTTTGGAAGGAAGACAGGGTTCTACAACTAGGTTTTCTCTTCTTTACTTCGTATTTTCGCATGATGATGACTAAGTATTTGTTTTTCTACTTGTCTATGAGTGTCTAAACTCCTATTCTATGGTTTTGTCCATGATAAATGGTTAATTGTTTGAAAAATTAATTATAATTTAGTTTTTGATTCTTCTTTTATGATTTTTTTTAATTTTCTTTTGAGTTATTATTTATGAGATTGATCACCTTGTAAGTAATCTGTTGGTTTTTGATTGAACTTGGAAAAAGGAATTGAAAGGGTTAAAAATAAATAAAGAATGGGAATTCAAAGACCCTTGAACCCATTGGTGATAGAATAGAAGTTGTTGTTGAGGATAGAGATATATCCTTCAACCCCGCTTAGTTGAATACAGGTAGGCATAATCATCGTTTCATTGTTCTCCTATGACCATAGGGATATAGGCGTTAGGGTTCATGAAATAGTTCTTGGATTCTAGGGATAGTGGCAAGAAACGGGATAGTAACTTGCAACTAACAACCGTAGAAAATATCATGCTAGTTTAATTACATCTGAAAAACTCAACCTGAAACAAATGAAGTGCCATTGCCCTATTCTATCATCATTATTGAACTACAATAAAGCTTGCATTCATTTTAGTTAATTCTTACATTTGAAGTTTTAGAAGTTTAATTTTCCAAACCAATCTCCATTTTACTTATTTGGTAGATTAGTGAAATCAAACTGTGACCTTATAATGATTAAATTGACAAGTCCCTGTGTGTATGATATCTGGACTTAACAATTCTATTTTACTTGACGACCACGTGCGCTTGCATGCTCTTGGGCAACATCAGGCCCTCTTGTGAGCTATTATGAAAACACTTACATTCTGAATGTTGTTGACTATGTATCTAAATGGGTGGAAGCTGTGGCGTTGCCCAAATATAAGGGGAGAAGCATAAAAGCCTTCTTGAAGAAGCACATCTTCTCACGGTTTGCCACCCCTAGAGCTATCATCAGTGATGGAGGATCACATTTTTGTAATCGATTGTTTAGTGCCTTGCTAGCAAAGTATGGAGTGAAGCATAAAGTGGATACCCCTTACAATCCTCAAAACAGTGGCCAAGCAGAAGTCTCCATTCGAGAAATCAAGTCTATCTTGACTAAGACAGTTAATGTCAATAGAACATACTGGCAAGGAAACTCAATGATGCCTTGTGTGCATACCTGACCACATATAAAACGCCAATCGAAATGTCCCCATATCAATTGGTCTTTGGTAAAGCTTGCCATTTACCGATGGAATTGGAGCATAAATCCATGTGGGCCTTGAAGAGTTTAAACATTGATTGGGGGAAGGCTATTCAGGGCGAGTGGAAAATCTCAATGAGATGGACGAGTTCAGGATGAGGGCTTATGAAAATGCTGCAATATACAAATCCCGAATGAATTACTATCATGATCAAAAAATCTGGCAAAGGGAATTTACTCCAATAGATAGGGTGCTACTTTTCAACTCTAAGCTGAGGTTGTTTCCTGGAAAGCTTAAATATAAGTGGTCGAGTCCCTTTAAGTTGTACCAAGTTTTCGATAATGGATCTATTGAGCTTTAAGAGATGATGGGATGAGATTGAAAGTGAATGGCTAATGAGTAAAAACAATATTTGGGAGTGTCGGCTGAAATCAACATGGTGGAAGTTGCATATCTTGATGAGCCATAGAAAAACACCTTTGTTCATGCCACAATATTAAATAATGCGCTTCTTGGGAGGCAACCCAAGTGTTTTTATGTTCTGATACCTTGATGCTTTGTTGATTTTGTTTTTGTAGGAGGATTGAATGAGAAACAAAAAGAAGGAAAACAAGGATGCTCAAGTGCGAGTCACTACCCACACGCAGTTGGAGTCCAGAATGTGAGGGAAAAGAGGAGAGAATTGAGGTCCATCAGTGAAACGCTGCTGTCAGTTCGTGAATCTCCGGTCCAACACCGGTTACAACCGGTGTACCTGGGAAGGGAGTAATGAACTATGACCCACCAGTGGAACGCAGGTGACAACCCGCAAACCACCGATCAATAGCAACTTTCAATCAGTGAACCGGGCACAAGTGGAGGCCACGGCAACTAAAGCAGCAAAATGCCAGTACCACCGGTGGCCGCCGATTCAGTTCCAATAGAGGTACGTATTTCATTTAAAATCTTGACCTCCCCATTGACCTACCCGGCCTAGGTTTTCAAAACTGGTCAACCTTTCTATTAAATCCCCATAAACCCTTCGTTTTCACTTTTCCTCTTTAACAATATATCACTTTCCCATGACTCTCCACCTTCCCAACTTCCCTCCATTAATACACAACTTTCGACTACCCAATCTCTCTCCCTCTATTCAACCTATATAAACTCCCATTCTCATTCTCTTAATCTCACTTCGACTCAGTCAAACTCTCTCTTATCAACATAAACTTTCCCTCTTTGTATCACCATTGTTGGGCAAGCTCAAAGCTTAATTTATGCACTTCTTCGTAAATTCTCAAATTGGTATGTGTTCATGAGCTCTTACATTGCTTTAAAATTAATTGAGAATGTGAATCATGTTGCATCTGATATTTTTCAATGCTCATGTTTCCCACTACCCATTTTTGCGCTCTTGCGTTGTGAAATATTCCTCATTATGTGGGTATATTGGGGGTTAAATATTAGTTGCATATAGTTACTATGAGTTTTCATTTTGGTAAAGTGTATGTTGGATATAATAGATGGGGTTGAAGACTGAGTAACCCCATATGCTAAAAAGGCATGATTTTCCTGATGATAGATTAGGTGACGTTGTTCTTAAGGGCAAATCATCATGTTTTGTTTATTTTATTGTTTGAATAAGTGAATCTTAATGTCAGAGGATGTGAGTAAGGCTTGTTTTTGGAGACAAATTTTGGCTAAGTGGTTTGAGACAGAGCTGGTAGATGGCGTGTCACCTGCGTAACGCCGACTGAAGCACGGGTGAAGGGCTCAAAGCTTCAGGCCACTGCCCAGCACCCGCAGTTATCTGGCGCTTTGCGGATCATCACCGGCAAAACATCGGTGTAGCACCGGAGGGGTAAGATTTGGCACAGAGATCTGCTCGGCCATGTGACTCGGTTGCGTCTTGCAGGTTGCCACCCACATTTCGCCACTTGAGTCACCGGTGCTACAGATGCATGCTTTCACTGTTTCACCTTGTTTGTGATTTAATCCTTACAGTTTTGTTCCTTATCTTAGCATATCTATTGCTTTTTCTTTTCCATTATACAAAAAGAAATGTTGTTTTTTTGCGGCACTAATATGTATTTGCAACATCTTGTCCACCTCTCGACAACGTGGAAAAGGAAAAAACCAATAACGGATGCCATGACTCTAGGTGAAGAGTCTGAGGAGGAAATGCGGATTGATCAACTCCAATTCGGGATTAATAAAATGAAGAATTATTATGCTCAGTGCAGGGAGAATCGTTCTATTACTGCAGAAGCTCGATTTGAGGTTGAATCCTTCAACGATGACTTTTTAGATATTTATGATCAATTTCAAATTTGAGATTGGGAGCCCTTCACAATGCCCTTGGATCCTTATTTCTCGAGTTGGAGAAGGATTTTTATGCCTCTTATAGAGCTCGAAAGGACATCTTGAAGCATAAAGGCAGAGTTGATAAGATTCCATGTTTATCATCAATGCTGATACAGGGCCAAGAAGTTCCCAACACCCCAAGGAAATCAACTCTATTTATTAGGATTACCTAGTGCATCCAAGTTGAGATTTCAAAAGAAAATTGGCCAACAAAAATGATCAATTTGAATGGGTGGCCGAGATAATTGTTGTAGGTCAACCGCATTGGGCTACAACAAAGGACGTGATTCACCGGCATGATCTCAAATTTGAAGCACGAATGTGGCTCGATTTGGTATGTGCTCGTACCATTCCCTCCAATAACACAACTCATGTTCCCATTGAGACCGCTATCCTGATGCCATGCATTATGGATCGAAGGCACATAAATGTGGGGAGATTATTGCTGAGCAATTCAAAAGGAAGGCTAGGCAAAAAGCAACGTCTATGCCTATCTTGTTCTCATCAGTCTTCTTTGCCTTCATGTCAATTATCCCCTATTCAGGCCATTACACAAAACATTGAGGGCTGAGGGAGTGATTACTCTGGTTACTAAAACAGACAAGGATGCCCCAAGTTGGCCATGGAACCAGCAACTCCTTCACCTTCAAGGCCCCATGAAAATGCAACAGTTTCATCACCAAACAACAGGGCTACCTCTTCACCAACAATGAGCATCCTGCAAATAGCACATAAGGTCCGGTCTCATGAAGCTCAATTGCTAAAATTGGCAAATTCCATTCCCTCGATGATTTAGCAAGCCATCAATAAGGCTGTGAAACTAGTCATTGACAAATTGGGAGGTTTATATGCGAGAGTTGAATTGTTAGACAGTGAAGTGGTGGACATAAGGACAGAACTTGACAACCCAAAGGGGCACTACCACCAAAGGATATCGATCTAAATATACCAGCCTCTAATGATACCCAACTAGCAAATAGCAGAAGCCCACCGGATGATTGGTGTATAGGCTATGATAGCCCATCTGAGGTGATATCGGATGAGGAAATATACCACGACAGACCACCCTGTCCAAGGATGCGCACGGTTTATGAGGTAGATTCATCTTGGCGGCCTGGTGGGGTGAACGGGACTTCCTATCATTCAAAAAGAACCCTCCCAGACCATTGGGAAGTATCCTCACTGGGAAAACCACTCACACTTCCACCTGATCCATTGATGCCCTCCGTATTTGAGACTGTTGCATGGTGGTTTGATGAGGCCACTTACTCCTGGATTCCTCGGTCCCTCACTAGATCATTCAGGGAGCCCTCTTTTTATTAATTATTCTTAACTTGTGCATTGGGGCAATGTTCTCTATTAGTTGGGGATGGGGTGTGTTCTCCCGTGAAGTGCTTGTATTGCTAGTGTGTGGTTATGTCGGGGTTTGAAATGAATAAGATATTTTATTGAATTAGTGTTACTAATTGGGTTGGTATTAAATTGCAAAATGTTGTTGACCCATGTTTTGATTGTCTCCTCTACCCTGGTATGGTACACCGACTGGACGGATTTTATATATTAACTTATGGTCAACTAGTGGTTGGCATTACAGTTATAGCTTTTTCTTATGAATTACTTAATTGCATTTGCACTTCAGTATAGAGTTATTATCAGGTTTCTATTTCCAGGATTCAAGATTATTACTATTCCTTATTCCTGGTTCAGTTATCTTGAAGTCACTTATGTCATAGTGAGTTATTATCAGTTATAAGTTGCAGAGTTTTAGGTTATATCTATACTTTATATGCTTATGTGTTGATTAATTTATTATAGGATTTCTATCTCACATTTATTGTTTCAGCCTTACATGTCAATACATTTCATTCGTATTAATGGCCCTTCGCCTAGGGATATGCATTCATGCTACAGGTGCAAGTAGAGGCCGAGATTGCCAATTGATGTAGCGGTTTGAAAGATTAACGGATGTGTTTGTATGCTCCTTTCTTCCTGAAGCTAGGGATTAGTTATTTCAGTGTGAGTTTTGAGTTATAGTTATGGGTAGGTCGAAGCCCTATTGTGACCATCGATTTAGTTTATTCTTAAGAGGATTTGTGGACTTAGTATGTACAGTATTATTTAGTTTGTGGCTTCATCGGATTTCCGTTGATTGAGTTAGTATAGTCGTAGCCTCATCGGCCTTTTAGGTATTTCTCTATTATTGTTGAGACTTTACGGGTCCAGATTTCTACCCCAGTTGATTGTGACATGTGGCCTGAACAGCCTAAATGTTACAGATATAGATGACATATAGACAGCGCCCCAGTCAATGAGGCAACAGGAGCTAGTCGCGTCCTCCCCTAGTTTTGAGGTGTGACAGACTTGGTATCTGACCGAAGTCATTTCCTAGGGAGTCCACAAGATATATGTAGTAGATTCTTGCTTTTGGGTATGTTTTGCACCATACTTATAATCGGGAGGATATAGGGCATTTAATAGTTGTTTCACTTTGTTCATTAATAGATCGTGCTATAGAGCGAAGATGCAAGTGATGTTTGAAATCTAAATCATGCTTATGTTTTAGAATTCGCCTTTAGCAAGGCAGATGGATATGAGATTTGTTAGTACTAATGCCAGAGAGGATTCCAACTACCCTTCTACCGATTGGAGAGATAGATTAGAGGCTCAAAGCAAATTTTCTACTCCCCTACCATAGATCCTCCAAGTTCCAATCGGAGCTACTGTAGAAAGGGATTCAGCCCCTCCTGTTGTTCCAGCTTTGTTAGAGCCAAGAGAAGATATAGTTGTTGATCCTCTAGCACCTATTGTACCTTCAGGTGTATCAGAAGGAGGAGATTTTGAGAAAACATTTTAGATGTTAACCCAAGTGGTGGCGATTCAAAATCTGTATGGAGTCAATAACAGGATCCAGGGGAAGTACTCTTGAGTGTTCTAGGGCCCATAAGTTTTTTAGCCTAATTCCTCCTGTCTTTACTGGATTAGACCCTGATGAGGACCCACAATATTTCAATGATCATATATACAAAATATTGCATATGATGGGGGCTACGGGAACAAAGATAGTGGAGTTGGCATCAGTTAGGTTACAAAATGTGGTTAGCCTATGGTTTGAAGATTAGGAGCGATCCAGGGGAGCTAATGTACCTCCTTCTGAATGGGAGGAATTCCCAAAGGCTTTCATGGATCAGTACTTTCCACGAGAACTTTGATAGGTTCGAGCTGACCAATTTTTGCACCTATAACATAGAAGCATGAGTGTTCACAAATATAGCCTCAATTTTAATTCTTTGGCCTAATATTCTCTAGATATGGTGCAAAATATGAGGTATAGAGTCTATCAAATTTGTAGAAGGCTTGGAACCCCATCTGGTTTGAGAGTGCTTGGGAGTGTCTACCTAGACAAATATAACTATTGCTCGAATGCAAGCATTTGCTCAAGATGCGGAGGATCTAATTCGTCGTCTCCCAAGTACTGATAGAGAAGAAGAACAAAGTAAGAAGATCAGGTTGACAAGATCTTTTAAGGCCCCTCAGTGTTTTCAGGACCGGTCAGCCAGATATTTAGTTTCTCTTGGGGGTTCAGTCCCTTCTTTGTCTTTAGATCAGACTTTAATTTCTTTCAGTCCCCGTTATCAGGATCGGACAGAGCGAACATGGTCATCTCTTCTGTAGTGTGTCCAGTGTGGTACGACCTATTTTGGTCCCTTTTTCCAGGGGCAGAATGTATGTTACATTATGGAAAGCCTAGTCAAATGATGTGCGATTTCCCTTTCAAGAATAGAAGAGATACAGTGCAGCTTCCAGGTTCAACAGCAACAGTACATGGAAAAAATAAGGGTAAGAAAGTAGACTCAAGTTCGAGGCATGTTTGACACTAGATTTGCACCTTAAAAGGTTGGTGGGATCAGATATGGATGTTTTACATGATAACAGGTACCTTTGACTACCTTGTTTCCCTCTTTTGTACGATTTTTAGCCCTCCTTGCTATGTTTCTTGAAGTTATGAATGACCTTGAAATGGTATTCTCTCCCGAAATAGCATCAAAGCTAATCATGAATTTGCTTATGGCTAGAAAAGTTTACTGATTGTGTGGTGCGAGAATATGTTTATTTTATGTTCAATAAATAAATTGATATGAAGCGATGATAGAAAAGGGTGTGTTTAAAGATGTGAGTTAAAGGTGTTAAGGATAAAGTTATGCCTACCAAAGTATAACCTTCATTCGAGGATGAACGATTTTAAGGGGGGAAGCATGTTTCACCCCAAAATTTTTTTGATGATTATTTGACATTTTTAAGTTATATTAATGGAAGTACCGATTGTATGCTAGCTGTAGGTGAGGACGGAAACATGCACAAAGGGAAAAGCGAAGAGTATGTGAAGTTCATAAGTAAGGGTCAACTTTAGACACTCATATCTCCTAATCTATAATGAGTAGAAGTTCTAAGACCTATCCAATTAAATATATTTGAGTATAGTTTTCAAAACATCAAACCACTCGTCAATCGGAGTTTGGAGTAAAAAGTTATGAATATTTTACTGAGGCCCCGTTAAGCAGTGGTATAAGCACCGCCCTACCCCTATTTATAAAATTGTTTGATGTCCAAATCATATCATCCCAATCCAACTTCGATCTGCCTGCTTAGGGGACACTTCTCTCTGTATTTTTTAGCCAAGAACCAAGATAAATCAAGTCAAATCATCAACCAAGATTCAAGCTAAGTGAAAATCATTGCAAAGTTGAAGAGAGGCATCAGTGAGTCTTGTTGCTGCATTTTGGTAGCATGTTTATGATGTATTTGCTTCATTTTTGGAGTATACTCCCTTTTGATAAAGGTTTTATACAAGGAAAGGATTTTACTCTTTAAAATTATCAAAAATCTTAGCTAAAAGCTGGAAAATTGGAAGCTAGACTAGGTTGATTTTTATGCGTGTTTGGCTGAAGTTGCTTCCAAGCTTTGGGAAGTGAAGATGCTATGTTTGCAACCATGTTAAGATGACAAGATACTCCATCTTAGTAGGAGTGGAATACAAAATAATGGTAAGCATTTCTATCTATTAAACTTGCTAGAATTTCCTTGGCTAAAGCTAGAAGTTGAAGTTGGTTTTGCGGCTCATTTTTGGTGTGCTTTTGGGTGAAGATTATACCCTTTTTTGGAGGTTGATATAGATGTTTTTTTCTAGGAATATACTCCTTTTATGGTGAGGAGTTATCAAAATAAAATCTAGGTAAGTTTACTCTTTCATTTTTCCCCTAGAAGGTTGTGGAAACAAGTTAATACAAAGTATTGAAATGTTGTTTTGTGTTGTTGTTATGGTTGCTGTTGGGGTGACGTTTTGGCTGGAAAATTGGCTCAAACCAGCCTTTTTACATCAGTATAAATTCAAGGAATTGAAGAATACTAAACGTGGTTGTTGGAGGAAATAAGCGACTAAGGAAAACTTGTCGGAAAGGTATGTAAGGCACTCTTTGTCTCTTGATTTTCAAGCACGAATTCATGCCGATGATGAATCCAGCATTTTCCTGTACTTAAGCTTATGTAGTAGCATATTATGTTTCTGCCTATGTGTTAGAATTATTTGGTCTTAAGTTATGAATTACTAAAGAGTTGGAACATATGAATGTATAGTGAAAAATGCAATTGTCTTTAATTATGATTGTAGTTGTAAATTGAGTCTGAAGTCCCCTCAGTGTGGGTACTATGAGCTGGTCCTTTACATTATGTTATGTATGTGAGGTGTCTAAGGTGTTTTATATTCTGGTTGCTAAGGAAATTGGTAAACATGCCAAGACGATGATGCGCGGACGAACCTAACATTTGAAATCAGTTTTACGTCAATAAGGGCTAACGAGGGTAATGAAATGGAATTTTCTTACGATAGTTTCCTACCCTTTTATATACATGTTTTAAGATACCTAGGGCCATGAGAAGGTCCCCTGATTCCTATCCCTTAAGCTAAGCGACTAATTAATGTGGTTCTTAACTAACTAATATGTTAAACTTGGAAAATAGAACTCAAATGTATAAACTATCAATATGTCTATGGAACCATCTTTATGGGCAGGTTATACACAGTATCTTAATGTTAGAGGGTTATACAGGAATATATATATACACACGCTTACGCTTACGTTCAAATTATATGCTACGGCAACAAGAGTCTTCAAAATGTCACCGTAAGTTTGCTAGAACTCTTATGTTATCTGAACTTCCTGAGAGTCGGGAAGGCATTAAGTAAACTAAGTGGTCTAAATATGTTATGTGGTAAAATGATATAATGAATATTATGTGATGAACTTCTACGAATCAGTTAGAGTTGAACGTCTGTAAAATAGTAACTTTAGTTAAGAAAAGAAGCTCTCTGCTATGCTTCTATATGATTATGTTAAGCTAATTATCCTAAGTGTTGAATTATTTTCCAAGTCATGAAAAGGTTAACCCTATAAGCTTCCAAGTTTTTTAACAACGTTAAGCTATCTTAATCTCCTCAATCAATTGCCAAGGTGGTGTAAGTTATCTTAATACTGTCCAACTTACGATTATAGGTCTTTATTTGCCTATAAGGCAATCCTTAGAGAATTGCTGGCAAATGGTCAAGATAAAGAATTCCAGGTCTCAGATTCATAAGTTATTCCTCACTTTCATAAGTTACATTGAAACATGTGATGCTACTATAATAAGTTTCAAGTAATCATATTTCGAGAACCTTGCTAACGACTAAGCCAAGTATTTGAATTTGCAAAAAGCTAAGAGCTCAAGTCTTTATAAGTCCCTTCAGCGAGAAGTCTTAATGTATACAGTTCTCATGCTCTAGCACACAGTTATAATCAAGTCAGACGTCTTTATGTTCAACTCTTGTCGAGTTATTATTTAAGTTTCTTAAGTCTAGAAAAGCGTCCTTCTCGCGTTTACATATTCCCAATGAGTTAAATAAGTGTAAATGCAATTTTGCTAGCAATCAGTTAAGTTGAGAAGTTAGATTAGATAATCTATGTGAAAGTACTAGATAGTCCAGCATTAGCCTCTCAAATATGACTACTTATGTATCGAGCTAAAAGCTCTCTTCAGTCGAGTCAGTATTTAGCTGTTCTAGCAAATTACCCCGGGAGGGTTATTATTGAGTCACTAGGGTCAGAGGTGGTGCCTTAACATGGTTGTCTACCTTTTCATATATGTGTTATGAGATATGTGAAGCCCACGGGAGTCTTCCTAACCCTTCTCCATTAAGTTGAACAATAAGTTACCGAGCTTTAATGTCCCTTGGAACATGGTCAATAAATTTTATTGAAACTCTTATATCATCTGCACCTTCTTATATTTTGTACTAGTCCTAAATATTAGCATTTAAGTGCTATTTCTAGTTGTACATATTAGGTGTTCTCAATTGCAGTTATGTATTACAAAAGACACCTATTCAGGCCACATATTTAGCATTTACCTTTTTTATGCTATATTTGCTAAATTTGACTCAATATAAGCCCTATCGGCTCCATTTATGATTATAATTGAGATTTATTTATTTTACCCTGGTGTGGTACACCGGCTGGAGATATTTTTATTTTACCCCGATATGGTATACTGGCTAGAGATATTTTTATTTTACCCTAGTATGATACACTAGCTAAAAATATTTTTATTTTACCCCAGTGTGGTACACCGGCTGAAAATGGAATGGTCCAAGTTCATAAGAAAAAAGAAAAGGGAGGAAAAAAAAAGAATAAAAGAAGAACACTCCCCTTTCCTGATAGAAAGCATCTCTCTTTTGTCCCTCCTGACCGAACTCGCCAAAAAAATCATAATAGATAAAGGAATGAATTTTATATGTGAATTTATGGTTTGTTGGTTGATGGAATTACATTTATAGCTTTTTTTTTGCATTACTTGATTGCATTTGGACCTCAGTATAGAGTTATTATCAAGTTTCTATTTCCAGGATTTCAGGTTGTCATTATTTCTTACCTGGTTCAGTTATCTTGAATTCACTTATGTTATAGTGAGTTGTTATCATTTACAAGTTGTAGAGTTCCAGGTTATCTTTATCCTTTATATGCTTATGCATTGATTCTGTTATTATAGGATTGTTATCTCACATTAATAGTTTCAGCCTTACATACTAGTACATTTCATTTGTACTAACGTCCCTTCGCCTAGGGATCTGCGTTCGTGCCGCAAGTGTAGGTAGAGCCTAGATTGCTAGTTTCTATAGCGGTTCGTAAGATCAACGGATATGTTGGTTTGCTCTTTTCTTCCTGGAGCTAGGGCTTAGTTATTTCAGCGTGAGTTTTGAGTCATAGTTATGGGTAGGTCGGAGCCCTATTCCGACCATCAATTCGATTTATTCTTTAGATTTTTTATGGACTTAGTATGTATAGTATTATTCAGTTTGTGGCCTTGTCAGTTTTTCGTTGCTTGGGTCAGTATAGTCGTAGCCTCTTCAGTATTTCAGGTATTTCTCTATTATTTTTTAGACCTTACGGGTCCAGATTTCTACCCCAGTTGATTGTGACATATGGCCTAAATGGCCTAAGTATTACAGTTATAGATGACATATAGCCGGCTCCCCGGTCAGTTAGGTATCGGGAGCTAGTCGTGCCCTCCCCCAATTTTGGGGTGTGACAATTGAGGCTTTATATAGGCGTTGGTGTCGCTCTCTAATTATTTGATTTGAACTCGATGATTACAAGTAATGGGTCACATTTGGTAAAAACAAGTTTTGAAAAAGGTGACACTAATATAAGAATGACTTGAGATAGCACAGAGCAAGCAACATATTAATCAAATAAATAAGTTCTTGATTGGAGTTCATTTAGGGAGAAAAAGCAGTTTTAAAGATTTCCTCAATGAAGGAAATCATGAGGGTCAGCCGTAAAGGTAAGTTGAGTCCAAGGTACTTTGGTACATGTAAGATCTTGGATCAGATTGAGTGGCTACAGACTTGATCTTCTAATAAAACTATTGATTGTACATCATATGTTTCATATATCCATGCTTAGACGACATGTTATAGCTCTTGTCATGTAATTGAGCCCAAAGAAGTGGAGATTGACGAAAACATGACTTACAATAAGGTATCATTAATATTGTTGGTAGACAAGTTTGGAAATTAAGGTAGATGTTTGAAACTTCAAGTACACTCTCCAACTCATTTGAGGATGAAAACTTGTTTTAAGTTAGGGGAGAAAGAAACAACCCGACCCTATATTGCTTGTAATTGTGTTAAATTATATTCTAAGGTTACACATATGTTGGTAATACAAGTTTTGACTTTTAAGGATTGTCTGAGTTGAGTTTTGAGGTGCGAGGGTGCATTTAGAACACAACTTAAAGTCTTGATAAAACTCGGGACCAATGCTCTAGGTGGTACGTCGTTCTTGGAATCATGTTGGGTTAGAAAAGTCCTAAGGTAGGAGTTTAGTGCAATAAGGGGCATGACGGATGATGCAACAGATTGATTTGGGGAAAATATAGAAGGGGCTTTTGCGCGCGAGCATTTGGTAAATCACCTCAGGTCCTGGGCACGAAGTAGAGCGATGCGTCAACCAAGGGATTGAATGTAAATAGTATAAAAATGCAACAGTTGAAGATAATAAATTTTAGTCATTTCTTTCATAAGACTTGGATGGCTTAGAGAGAATTATGACCCCTAAAGCCCTAGGACTACTAAGGTAAGTACTCTATGATGGATTTGAGTAATTTCATCAAATCAACGTGGATTTTGACATTAAAACTTTGAATTTCTACATATTTTCAAATGAATTTCTCTAGAATTCCGGCAAGTGAATTTTGACAGAAGAAACGAGAAAGGTAATATTTTCACTCATAGATTTATATATAAGATTTGGTTAATTCCTTGAGCATCATTAATGATAAGTCATGTGTATGGATTATGTCAAGATCTGTTATATGTATTGGTTATTGATGTTAAGTCTTATTGATAAATAATTAATTAAATGTTATTACGTTGTGGATGTATATTTGAAATCTTGTACCAGGAATAATTTGAGGGGGCTGAGGATCTTACTGAGTGATATTTATCATGATTTACTCGTTACTTTCTTCGAGGCCTAGGCAATTACCCTAGTCGGTCAGGACTAACCGTATCGCTTGTATTTTAGCTCAGCTCAACTCTGCTCGGTTTCAATTAAAATTTAACTCATTTTGGCTCAATTAAAGCTCAGCTCAATTTAGCCTGAATTAGTTTAGTATGCCCATTTTAGTCAGCATAATGATTATTTTGAAACTATAATTCGTCCACTAAGCATATTTAAGTTAGCAATATAACAAAGAAATAATTATTGTTTATTATAATAAATTTATAATTTTATACTTCTTTTATTTTAATTTTATTTTGGCAAAGCAACCACCATAAATAGTTGTTATTGAAAAAAAACAAATTATTACAAACTAAAGAAACAAGAAAAGAAAGCAACAAAATGGAAGCTAGTTCTCGAAAATAACCCATGCTATTGAAAAATAAAATCAAAACAATAAAGAAAATCCAGTACAAAACAGGATTGAAGGATTGTGCATTATGTCTAGCTATCTTGGTTTGATGTCATTTATGAACACCTTCAAACTCTCTCCAGGTAATATGGAATCAAAACCAACTAAATATGCTTTAAGAAATTGTAAGCATACTGCAATTCTTCCAATCCTATCCTTCTTAACCAAAGTTTGTCAATTGAGTAGCTGCAACTGAATATAAAGACTAGACTTAAGCCTATACATTTTCACCCCTAGTTTCCTACTAATAGATTGAACATCTTAGATGTTAATATCACACATTAGAAAGAATACAGAGACACATTTGTATATCTAATCTATGGTGTCAGTTTTGGTACAATAACTAATTAGTTTTCAATCTATGTTCTACTTCTGCCTATGCCTTTGTGCATTAATTGTGTTAATATTTAGAACTTCAAAAAATGTTCAGCAGAAGCTTTTTATTCATACATTACATATTAAAAAAGGCATACACATATATCTATATAAGCTTTTCAATAGTTGGTAGGTCATACCCTATCCAACCACATTGTACTTTCTTACGAGACATATTCCATAAAACAAGGACTATCATTCCTTTACAAACTAAACAAAATATTTTAGAAAGCACCATAAAACTAAAGACTATCTAGAAAAATCTCATTTTCTAACATTCCTCCTTGAGATTTTTCTTGGATACTCCCAGCTTAGCCCTTAGAACTTCAACTTTTCCCTTAGGAAGAACTTTAGTCATAATGTCTGCAATTTGCTGATCTGAGCTACAATGAACAAGTTTAACTTCACCATCCTTCTCCTCTTGCCTGATAGCGTGAAACTTCACATTTATATGCTTGCTATGACCATGTTGCACTGGATTTTTGGCCATAGATATTGTTGACTTGTTGTCAACCTTAATGACAGTAGCTTCAATATAATTTTTCTCCAAATCACTCAAAACCATTCTTAACCATAGAGTCTGATTAGTTGCACCAGCTGCAGCAATGTATTCTGCTTCTGTAGAAGATTGTGCTACCACATCTTGCTTCTTTGAATTCCATGAGAACATGCCTGAACCAAGTGTAAAAGCATATCCAGAAGTACTTTTCATATCATCAATGCTTCCTGCCCAATCACTATCTGAATAACCCATCAATTGCCCTTACTCTTCCTTTTTAAACCAAATACCATAATCAGCAGTTCCCTTGATATTCCTCAGCATTCATTTAGCAACACCTGGATGAACTTGACTTGGAGCATGCATAAACCTCGACAGAAGACTTGCCGTGACCATAAAATCAGGTCTTGTTGCTGTCAAATACAACAAACTATCAATTAGACTTCTATAAATTGTTGGATCATCCCTATCGACTCCTTCAGACTTTGAAATCCTATCATTATGAACCAGTGGGGTCGCTACAGGCTTGCACCTCTCCATCTTGAACCTTTTAAGAATATCCCATGCATATTTTATCTGAGAAATAAAGATTCCATCATTAGCTTGATGAATCTCCATTCCCAGAAAGTAATTCATTTCACCCAAATCTGACATTTCAAACTTGGTCTCCATTTCTTTCTTAAACTGATTCACCATAGCTTCATTGCTTCGTGTTAATAGAAGATCATCAACATAGAGTGACACCACAAGTACATCTTCGTCTTTATCCTTCTTCACATATAAAGTGGCTTCATTTTCACTTCCCTTAAAGCCACAATGAATGAGATGAGCATCAATCTTGTTGTACCAGGCACGAGGAGCCTACTTTGATCAATAAAATGCCTTATGTAGTCTATAGACTTTATCCTCCATTCCTGCAATTTGAAAGTCATCTGGTTGGTCAACATAAATCTCCTCAGAATGCCGATTTCATATCCAGATGATACAACTTCCAATTTGATTAAGCTACCAAAGAAAATAGAAGCCTTACTATATTATGTCTTGCAACAGGCGCAAATGTGTCTCCATAATCCAGACCTGCAACTTATGCGTAACCTTTTATAACAAGCCTTGCTTTGTATTTATAAACTGAACTATCTGGATTAAGTTTGGGTCTATAAACCCATTTCACACCTATTACATTTCTGTTTTTGGGTTTATCAACCAGCTTCCAAGTGTCATTCTTCTCTATCATACCAATCTCCTCCTTCATAGCTTCAATCCAAACTTTATGTCTTGATTCTTCTTGATAGCTATTGGATTCCGAGATTGTAACATTGCATCTTTCATATATCTCAGAAAGGGACCTTGTCTTCAAAACTGGTGAATCAAGTGAGGATTCTCCGTCTAATTCTTCATCTTCTTGCAGATTTTTAGAGCCAAAAGATTCTGTTGAAAGAAGCGGACGCAAGTTCTGAAGACCTACATTTTCTTTCTCAATTTTCTTCTTATCCCAATTCCAATAAGCATGCTCATCCACTACTACATCTCTTCTAATGGAAATATTTTTTGTTTACAAGTGAAAAACTCTATAACCCTTGGCTTGCGATGAATAACCAATAAGGATCCCCAATTCACCTTTTGGTTCAAGTTTGTTTCTTTTGACTGAAGGAACATGAGAATAGCATATAGAACCAAAGATTTTTAAGTGCTTAGCAGATGGTCTTATTCCACTCCATGCCTCAATAGGAGTTTTCCCATCCACAACTTTAGTTGGCATCCTATTTAACAAAGACACTAAAGTATTAACAACTTCTTCCCAAAAGCTTTGCAGCAGTTTCTTTTCAAGCATCAACCATCTAGCCATTTAAACTACAGTCCTGTTCTTCCTCTCTGAGATTCCATTTTGTTTGAGTGAATATCTTATTGTCAGCTTGTGATTAATTTCCACATCTTCACAATACTTATTGAACTTATTTGAAGTGTATTCACCACCATTGTCCGACCTCAAAGCCTTCAGCTTACAGCCACTTTGTCTTTCAGAAAAAACTCTAAATTTCTTAAAAACTAAAAATACTTTAGACTTGTTACTCAGAAAATACACCCAAGTCATCCTTTTTAAGTCATCAATAAAGAGCACAAAATATTTATTTTGGCCTAAAGATGATGTCTTCATAGGTCCACACACATCAGTGTGAACTAGTTCAAGTTTTTCAGTTGCCCTCCAGGGAGCACTTTTAGGAAATACTTTCCTGTGTACCTTACCCATCTGACATGACCCACAAACTTTTTTAAACAGTGAGATCTCAGGTAAATCCTTAGTCAATCCCTTTTCGTACATAGACTTTAAAGTAGCATAGTTAAAATGCTCATATCTTTGGTGCCACAACCATGACTCATCCATACTTGCAAAATTGGCACTATCAAAACTCCCATATAAAGGAAAGATTTTATCCACCATTTCTACTTTATCAATCAAACTATCTTCACAATCAAAAAGCAAACAATATTTGCACTTGAAAAACAAGGAATAACCTTTAGACATCATTTGAGAAACACTTAACAAGTTACATGCTAAAGAAGGAACATACAACACATCATGTATAAACTTTGTACCTTGTTTAGTTTGAAATGAAACAGAACCCTTTCCATGTGCTTCTAACATTTCACCATTTCCTATTCTAACTTTAGTTCTAATTGACTTGTCAAGTGTGTGAAACAGGAGCTCATTGTATGACATATGACTTGTACATCCACTGTATATGAACCATGTGGATTTGTTGGTTGTGTTTTACTCATGAGAAGCCATAAACAAGTTTTCTTCTTCCTTTTTAGATTCTTCAGTAAAATTTGCCCGCTGTACATGGTGTTGTTGTGGTTGATTCTACTTGACCCTACAATTCTTCTCAATATGACCCATTTTTCTACAAAATCAGCATTAAATCGAGGGTTTTCCTTTGAACCAGCAGTCCCTTTCTTGATGATTGGTTCTTTTACAATGGATGCAAGGTGGAAACTTCCCTTTCATTGAAGATTCCTTCCATATTTTTCCCTTTGCTACTTTATCTCCTTCTACCTTTTTATTATCCTTCACGGGTTGCTTGCCTTTATGTTTTTCTTGAAATGCCTTTTCTGCTACTTCTTCATCTTTTATACTTGATCTTTGTTCTTGGGCTTGCAACTTGTTGATCAATTCTGCTACTGATAAAGTCTTTAGATTACAAGATTCCTCTATTGCTAAAAACTTGGACTCGAACCTTGCTAGTAAGCTTATGATCATCTTTTCTAACACCTTTGAATCTGAAAAGATTTCACCAAACAATCTTATTTTGTTTACAATCTCCAAAATTTTGGTAGAGTATTCTTTCACAGTATCTCCTTTTTTTCATCCTTAACATCTCAAGTTCTCTTTTGAGAGTTGAGAGTTTGACAGTTTTCACTCTTATCACTTCCGTCGAACTCCTCTTTTAGCTTCTCCCATGCTTCTTTAGGTGTTTCACAAGCCATTATTCTAGTGCAAAATCACCTCTGAAAGTGTTGAATGAATACATGTGAGAGCCTTTGGTTTCGTTGACTTTGCATCTTCATAAATCTTCATTTGTGCAACAGTTGGATTTGGTCCAAGTGGAGGAGGATCATCTTCATTTTCAATTGTTTCCCATAGATTAAGATCTTTGAGATAAGTCTTCATCTTTATCACCCATATGTGATAATTTTCTCCTGTAAACATAGGAGGGCCTTCTCCCAAAAAGCTATTGGAAGCCATATTACTACTGCTCAGCTCTTTCACCTTAGAAGAACTGGAGAAAACCTTATCCCTTTTTTTGCCTTCACAGATCCCTCAAGAAGAAGGGCTCTAATACCACTGTTAATATTTGGAACATCAGAAAAAGGTTCAGAAGAAGCTTTTTCTTCATACATTACATATTACAAAAGGCATACACATATATCTATATAATCTTTTCAAAAGTTGGTAGAAGGCCATACCTATCCAACCACTATTGTACTTTCTTACAAGACATATTCCATAAAACAAGGACTATCATTCCTTTACAAACTAAATAAAATATTTTAAAAATAACTATTAAACTAAAGACTATCTAAAAAAATCTTATTTTACAACAAATTGTTCTTCACTTGATGTTTCTTCTTTTGATAGCTCTTACTCTAATGTATGGGGTATGAGATTTGTCTGGGTCTAAGATCTTTCTTGCAGCTATGGGAAATTTCTAAAAATATATTGGATTGCTTAGTAACTACAAAATCAAAAGCTAAGCTAGTGATATAATCTATCAGGCTATTTCCTTCCCTTCGCACAAGTAAAATCGGGATTGTCGTATCTCTCCTTAGAATATTGATAGCATTAACCTCTATAGCTACACTCCAATAGCCTTTCAAAATGTTCTTCATGTATGGTGAGAGAATATGTCACTAGTGGAAACTAATTAACCACATAATATTTCAAGCCTTCATTGATTGCAATAGCTTTTACAATGATGTTGGAGTAATTAGATAACCTTTTACTCTTAGCACAAATCAGATCACACTTAGTATTCCTAACACAGAAAGTCATAAAACTAGGACTTGGATATTTTCTTGAAGCACCATCTGAGCTGCATTTATACCAACCTTGTGGAGGACTATTCTACATCCCATGTGAGGTATATATTCCTCTAAATGTTGCACCAGGGAAGGCCAAGAAAAAGGAATAGTCTTAGCCAAAGGCATTTCACATTTGTAGAATATAAACAGTTCTGCTAATAACAAGTATAATCCTGTTATAAGAATAAGTATCACCATGCAATATAATATTTCTCCATTTCTAAATAAATCAAGATAGAATTGCAGAAATATATTGAACATAAATGTCACGACCCGAGTTTACACCGTAGCGGTAACATGGGATAAGGAACCCATAAAGGCTCAAAAGTTGACTCATTGCATAATCATAGCATAACACATAACTATATAAACAGTTAACAAAACATAACTAAGCGGAAGCTAACTTTAAGAGCCAAGTTAACATTTAAGGACATAATCTAGCAAAATAAAATACATAGTCTGAATCTAATTACACATGTCTGAAAGCCTCTACTAAACTGATGCGTTGCTGGGATAGCTCACCAGCTAACTCCTAAAGTTTGACAACTGAAATACAACTGAATAAGAACATAGACCTCGTCCTCGGGAGATAAGGACTCTCCACAATCCGCTGAGATGCAGAAAGGAGCGTGTTTGCCCGCGGGGTTGAGTCTGGATACCTGAATCTATATCATGAAACGATATAGCACATAAAGTATGCGGTCAGTACTTGGAATGTACTGAGCATGGGGGCAAACTTAAAGAGATAAACATGCAAGTATACAAGAAGGAAATAAGTTGTCACACCCCACCTTGGAGGGTATGACGGGCACCTGGTGCCTGCTAGACTCTGGACTGCTAGATGGTCCAGCCTAAGCACGTCTGGTGCTTTTGGCTGGCCCTGGCTCTATTCCAAGAAACCAACCGGCTATATAACGGCTGTAAACACAGCCTCCGGCCAACTGGCCTATAGCCACCTGTACCTGTACTATCATCTAACCAGAACACATTCAATATAGGGGAGCCTATGCGGGCCGACAAGGCCACTATGTTGTCTAGTTATCTGTAATTCAACAATGAAGTATTGGAAAGCTACGTGACCGGCAAGGTCACCACTACTGTCAAGCTATGGCCCCACACAGCCAGCATAAAAGAAATAAAGTACTAACAGCTATACAACTGCACGACCTCACACGACTGGCTCAACTGACCACAGGGAAATATATACAGACTGCAAGCCTCTAGGAATAACAATAGAAATGATTGGGACAGGGCCCCAACCTACCCGTACTGTACAACAAAAGAAAACGAAATACACCTCTGAGATTCAATCTCCGGATGACAGGAGCTGAATACTCGATCACTGACAGGAATCACGAGGGATCACCTCCTCGTCTATGAGTACCTGCAGGCAAGTAATGCAGCGCCCCACCGGGCGTCAGTACCGCTGGTACTGAGTATGTAAAGCAATAACTGAAAGAAATATCTGAAAACAATAATACAACTGATGAAACTGAAATAGGAAGGAAAAGATTAACTGTCTGATAATGTAAAACTATGCCTACTCTTAACTATACTGGAAGGAGTAGGAGTCATACCTGGAGATGTATCGTTCTACTGTCGATCTACTCGTATATAATGTAACATGGCATAACATAACATAACATAACATAGCATACACAAACCTTACCCGGCCCCCATAAGCCGGGAGATACAACCAGCATGCACTCTATACCCCTACCCCGGTCATCCCATCTCCTATAATAACTATAAGCATCCTTTCGGTCCCCTGGGTATGCACTTGGGCTCGCTGAGCCCCTGACTATAACTGTACCTGAGTCTGGAGGACTCCTGAATCAACACCCGGGCGTATCCGCTCGACAGGGGTGTGTAAGGGCCGACCAAGGCACAATATGGGGAAAACTGGCATCCCATCTTCGTCCCCTGTGGGACGGCATGCCACTCCGTAGAGCGACGTGTCCTCGTCCTCTGGCGGACGAGTCGATACAGCTATTAACCCTGGGGCGGTCATGGATGCTAGGTAATCCAACCCCAAAACAATACAACGGTCTCAACTAGTAATACTATCTGCATATCCCACATACTGCAGCTAATAGTAGTAAAGTATCCGTGCATACTGTGTGCTGAACTAGTGGTGGCAATGTGTACGTACTTAATTCATGCTGAGACTGATAATAGTATATATGTACAAATATAATCTTCTGCCATACTGTACTGAGTCTAACGCTGAACAAGATATAGTTTTTCTGCTGAAAACCATGTTGTATACTGAGTTTCTATAGTAACATGATTTGCTATCTCTAACATGCTTCCTAAACTTCATTTTTAACCTATCATTCTACTTCTGAGATGCCTTACAGATATTACATTATTTTACTGGGTTTCAACTGAATACGATAATATCCTAACATTCTGTACTACATCACATACTGAGCATGCTGTGCAGTTCCTAACACTTGTATTAGAATCTATATCGTGCTAGCAAGTTTCGTGCTAATTATAACCTGATGCTTCTAATATCATACCAACATTCGTAATAAACATAATACATGACTTCTGAATATTCTAATGGCCTTTAAATTACTTTACTGTACCGAGATTACTAACTTGCCGAGGAAACTAGCTTTACATACCTTCGCTTCTGATTTCCCGACTAACTGGCGTAGCTTGGTCAGTATTTCAGCTGTTCCTCCCAACTGCATTCATATATATATCAATCAGTACTAAATACAAATTTATTCTGCAGGACGGCATCACTTTCGATATAATTATAGCCTAAACTTAGGCTTATCGAAAGACGGTCAAAAACTCGCTATTTTTCCAAAAGTCCAGAAGGGAGAAATATTCACTTCAGCGCTAGAAACACATAGACACTAGTTTGGAGCAATTCCACTTACCTTAGTCCGATAGCTCGACGATTCATCGGCCGTATTTCACAAAACTAAATCCGTAGGAATGCTCTCTGCTGCTAAATACCTCGGTAATTGAAGTTAATTTAGGTTTGGACTGCGTTTGGCAGCGTAATCGGACGAAATTATATTACCCACTTCGTTCTATTTCCTTTCTCTGGTTGTTCTCTCTGTTTTCTGGAAATTTTATAAGTTTAAAATTAATTAAAACCGAAGTGGGGCTTTATATACTTGGGCCTGGACAAGGCCAACGTGTCACGGAGCCAACGCGGAGGCTCCACCTCCGTGACACATTGCCATCATGGAGGGGCTCTGCCTCGGCTCCTTCCGCGATGGTTCGACAGGTTATCCGTCCGATCCTTTCCCGGGCCTTTCTCTAGCACATATGGCTTTCAAATATGCCTAACCACCGTGCGACTAGGCCACCTAGGTGTCAGAAATCTTACGGGGTATAACATAAGTACATAGACATATAACTGATCTAGAATGCAACAATCCTCTTCCGAGTCACATACACATAAATACATGAAACTTCCATTTGGAACTCATATTCCGATACATCATCACACTCATGCATAAGGGCCAAGTACTAAATATTTAATGAGAGCCAAAACTGAGTCCAGTATCATACACTGTACTGGATACTTGTTGATAATTGAGTCTACATTTCATTATATTATATATATTCTAAACTGAAGTCTGAATCATACGGAACTGAGTCATACTGATAACATAACTAGGGAAGTCATTCTCTACTATGGAGAGTCCCAACTAAACTAAGGGAGCCATTCTCTTCTATGGAGAGTCTCGATTGAACGAGGAAGTCATTCTATGCTATGGAGAGTCCCGACTGAACTAGGGAGTCATTCTCTGCTATGGAGAGTCCCGAGATGACCAAGGAAAATATTCTCAGCTATAGAGAGTCCCTGGCTGACCAAGGAAAATATTCTCGGCTATGGAGAGTCCTTGGCTAACCAGAATGTCACGCCCCGCCTTGGGGGGTATGACTGGCACCTGGTGCCCTACTAGGACCTGAACTACTGGACTACTAAGCCTAGGCACATCTGGTACCTAGCTGGCTCTGATTCACATTTCTGGAAACAAAGGGCTATATAACTGTTGTAAACACAGCCCCCGGCCTATTGGCCTATAGCCTCCTGTACCTGTACTAACAGCTGACCAGAAACATGTCAATTTAGGGGAACCTATGCGGGCCAACAAGGCCACCATGCTGTCTAGTTATCTGTAACTCAAACATAACATACTGAAAAGCTACGTGACCGGCAAGGCCACCACTACTGGCAAACTATGGCCCCACACGGCCAAAGTAAAAGAAAGCAAGAATACTGACAACCAAACAACTGCACGGCCTCCCACGACCGGCTCATCTGACCACAGGGAATATATAGACTGCAAGTCTCTAGGAATAGCAATAGAAATGATCGGGACAGGGCCCCGACATACCCATACTATATAACAACAGAAACTGAAGTACACCTCTGGAATTCAGTCTCCGAATGACAGGAGCTGAATACTCAACGCTGACAGGAATCACGTGGTGTCACCTGCTCGTCTATGAGTACCTGCAGGCAAGTAATGCAGCGCCCCCACCGGGCGTCAGTACCGCTGGTACTGAGTATGTAAAGCAATAACTGAAAACAAAATCTGAAAGCAATAATGTAACTAATAAAACTGAAGTAGAAGGAATAACTTAACTGTCTGATAATGTAAACCTTACCTTCTCTCAATCTCTACTGGAAGGGATGAGAGTCATACCTGGAAATGTATCGTGCTACTGCTGATCTACTTGTATCTAACATAACATGGCATAACATGAAATAATATAACATAGCACACACAAACCTTACCCGGCCCCCATAAGCCGGGAGGTACAACCAGCACAGAATCTATACCCCTACCCTGGTCATCCCATCTCCTATAGTGGCTGTAAGCATCCTGCCAGTCCCAGGGTATGCACTTGGGCTCGCTGAGCCCCTGACTATAACTGCATCTGAGTCCGAAGGACTCCTAAATCTGCACCCGGGCGTATCCGCTCGACTGGGGTGTGTAAGGGCCGATCAAGGCACAAATATGGGGAAACACTGGCATCCCATCTTCGTCCCCTGGCGGGAGGGCATTCCACTCCGTAGAGTGATGTATCCTCATCCTCTGGCGGACGAGTCGACACAGCTATTAACCCTGGGCGGTCATGGATGCTAGGTAATCCAACCCCAAACAACACAACGGTCTCAACTGGTAATACTGTCTGGGTATCTCACATGCTGAGGCTAATAGGGGTGAAGTATCATATATATTACATGCTGAGCTGATGATAGTAATCTGTACGTATTTAATACGTGCTGAGGCAGGTAAAGACATATAAATATAAGTATAGCCTCCTGCCGGGCTGTACTAGAGCAAATGCTATATAAGACAATGTTTCTGCTGAAAACTCTGTTGTTTACTAAGTTTCTGTATACACTATATGCTGGACTAGTGATAGGAATAAGTACATACTTAATACATGCTGAGGCTGGAAGTACTATATATGTATGTACGAATATAATCTTTCTGCTAAACTACGTTGTATACTGACTTTCTATAGTAATATGATTTACTAATCCTGACATGCTTTCTGAACTTCATTTTAGTCTGCTATTCTATTTCTGAAGTGCTTTACGGGTATTGCATTACTATACGGGGTTTCAACTGAATACAACCATATCCTGACATGGCATATCACATTACATACTGAGTATACTGGGCAATCTCTAACACTTGCGTTAAAATCTGTATCATACTGATAGGTTTCATATACATTACAACCCAATGTTTCTCACATCGTACCAATATTCATAATAACGCAATACTCGACTTCTGAACATTCTACTGGTCCGTAATTTATTACACTATACTGATATTACTTAACTTGCCGAAGGAACTAACTTTACATACCTTATCCTTGAACTATTCGTCTGTCGGACGAAGCTCGGCCGGCACTTTAACTGTTTTCTCCCAACTGCATTCATAAACATATCAATTAACACTAAATACAACTTTATTTCAAAAGGCAACGTCACTTTCGATATAGTTTATATCCTAAACTTAGGCTTATCGAAAGACGGCCAGAAATTCGCTATTTTTCAGAGGTCCAGAAGGGAGAAATATTCACTTCACAGCTAGGGACACATAGACACTAATTTAGAGCAATTCCACTTACCTTGGCTCGGTGGCTCGACGATTCGCCGGCCGTTTTTCGCGAAACTGAATCCGTAGGAATGCTCTCTGTCGCTAAATACCCCCGTATCTGGAGTTAATTTGAGTTTGGGCAGTGTTTAGCAGTGTAATCGAGCGATAATATATATTCCCTCTTCGTCCTCCTCTGTTTTGCTGCGTTCTCTGGAAATTTTATAAAGTTTTTATCATTTAAAACCGAAGTGAGGATTTATATACTTGGGCCTGGACAAGGCCAACGTGTCACGGAGCCATCGCGGAGGCCTCTCCTCCGTGACACGCTGCCATCGCGGAGGGGCTCTGCCTCGGCTCCTTCCGCGATGGTTCGATGGGCTTCTCGTCCGATCTTTTCCCGGGCCTTTCTCCAACTCGTATGGCCTTTAAATATGCTTAACCAACGTGGGAATAGGTCATCTGAGTGCCGGGAATTCTACGGGGTGTAACATTCTCCCCCCTTAAGAACATTCGTCCTCGAATGTATACTGTTATCTAGAGGACTGATTACTATTACTTTCTGGAAGAATTTCGGCAGAGTTTCCCCTGTAATATGGACTATCGCCAAACTTGAAATGCGGAAAAGTCCAACACAGGCACTGCACACAATATTGTAAGATCCACTGGATGACTAGATATCAATTTTCCTTTATCATTTACAGACATACAACCATAAGATACTGCATAAGTAATAATACGGACATACCTGTCGCCTGACTAGGCCTGAAATAGGGTGAGGATATCTGGTCCTTATATCTTCCTCCGTTTCTCAAGTTATCTCCTCTCGGTTCCTATTACGTCTCAATACCTTGATAGACGCAATATCTTTAGTCCTCAATCTGCGAATCTGTCTGTTTAAGATAGTTATTGGAGCCTCTTCATAGGCCAGCTTTTTGTAACCTGAATATTCTGGACTGGAACTGTTCTGAACGGGTCTCCTATGCATTTCCTCAGCATCGTTACATAGAAGACCGGATGAATGGATTCTAATTCTGGAGGCAAATTCGATTAATGGTAAATGCTCATTTTGGCTATTACTGAAATCTAGCACACACGTTCGCAACATGTCTTCGAGCGTCTGAATTGTGCGCCCAGCCTGCTCATCTGTCTGAGGATAGAATGCTGCGCTTAAATTAATCTGCGCTCCCAAACTCTTCTGAAATGACTGCCAGAATCTAGCTGTGAAGTGTGCTCCTCTGTCTGAAATAATGGATATTGATATTCCATGTAATCTGACTATCTTTCTGATATGCAACTCAGCATAATCTTCGGCCGAGAAAGTAGTTCTTACTGGCAAGAAATGAGCTGATTTTTGTCAAGCTGTCATTTATCACTCATATAGAGTCATGTCTGTGTTTAGTACGGGGTAATCTTGCTACAAAATTCATCTTCACTGCTTCTCATTTCCAAAGAGGTACAGCTATGTTCTAAATTAACCTACCTGATTTCTGATATTCTGCCTTCAACTGTTGGCAATTAGGACACTGGGCTACCAATAGTTTTCTTTAATGTCATGGTACCTCTTTGTCATATCGGGATGAAGAGAATAGCAGGCGTAATGCGCCTCGCTCATAAACTGCTGACGATGCCCCAAAATCTCTGGAGCACAATGCGGCCTTTATATCGCCACATTTCATCCCAGGTTATCTAAAAATATGTCACCTCTCCTTACTGAACCTTGTGTTCAAGTTAAACCTGGCTAGGGTTTCTATACTGCCGTTCCTTTACTTCCACCACTAACGACAATACTGCGATATTCTGTATTATCGTTCTGTTATCTTTTATTTCTGCTATGTGAACGGCTAAACCAGCTAACTAGTGAAATTCTCGGGTCCATCTCCGCTGTTCAGGCGGCAAGTATGCCAACTCCCCATAGATCTATGGCTAAGGGCATCTACTACCGTATTAGCCCTTCCCGGGTGACATAAAATTCTTGCTTTTTCCGGCATAAGCTACTGCAGCTAACTAGGTGATACCCAAGTCGTGGGTAAGATAATTCTTCTCACGTTTCTTCAATTGCCTGAAAGCATAAACTGTTACTTTTACCATGCTGCACCAACCCTCTGTACTTTCTGGCGATACTAACACTGGGGCTGAGGTTAACCTGGCTGTTAACTCCTGGAAGTTCTGCTTACACTCCTCCGTCTACTGAACTTCGCTGCCTTCTGTGCCAACTTAGTCAGAGGTGCTGCTAAGGTGGAAAATTCTTCCACGGACCCTTTGCAGTACCCGGCTAACCGCAGGGACTGCGTACTTCGATCGGAGTGGTAGGTCCAGGCTAGATCTTCATTACTTCGATTTTTCTGTGTATCGATCTGTACACCAGCCTCCGCCAACATGTGACCAAAAAGGCTACTGGACTCAACCAAAATTCACATTTACGATTTGGCATATAACTGACGGTCATACTGGTTTATTATACCGGAGAATCTGACAAGTAATCTACCGGTATAGCTAGAGCTTTATCTGGACTTCTAACTGCATGCTAAGGCTGCTTGTTGCTAAGGTAACCTGAACGACTATCTGCGCACCTTGTGCCTTTATCTGATCAGAGGGTCCTAATACTGACCATGATCTCTAATGATCTGGCTACATAACCTTAAATGACTGAATAGTCGGGTTGAATGACCCGAACGTGGCAGTAGTCTAATCAATACTCTAACTGTTCTACTTGAATGCTTATAATCGTGCATAACCGCAGACTTGTGGGCATCTAATTGCTCTGTTATTTTACTTAAGTCACTGTAAGGATGGACTTATTCAACTTACTCCCAGGCGATCAATCTCTGGATCATCACGGGGAGTCTACTGATCCCCTGGTCTTAATAAACACTGTACTAGCAGGGTACTATCAATTTCTTATGCCTTGTGTGTATCCACTTGGATTTATACTGCTATTCTGGGGAATTCTCGGTCTTATGAGCTATTCTGTAAATACTGGCCCTCTGCTAGAGCTCTGTATCTAAATACCTTACGAAAACCAGCTGAAATACTAGTCTATCGCTGACTGCTGATGTGGACCCTTCCTTGGGGTACCCACGGGTATTCTGACTGGGACGACTGGCTGACTTATGAGGTGTTTTACATAACAACTGCTAGGTTGGCTAAGGCCGACTGTCGCCCACGAGGCTGGGAAAACGACGTATGACCACTTAGCATGCTAGAACAATTCTGGTATTGCTAATCTCTAAAATTTGCCTATTCGGTCTCTAATCCTGGTTCCGGCAAATGCACTACTGTTACCGATCTTCAAAGATGCCTCCCTGCTGATGCAGGCGCCAGCTGGTCGGTAGACCGTCTAACTGCGCCCTTATCATCTGGCCATCTGTCTTAGGCCAATAACTCTGGTAAGCTCCTAGAGCCTAGATCTGACAACAACATATAAATCTGTTAATCTAATAACTGAGAACTGAGATAGTTTCTATGACTTCATACGTAACTCATACTTAATCCGCCCTTTCTCTTCTTCTTTTCTTTCTTTCTTATCCCTCTTTCTTCTCTCTTTTTTTTTTCCCGCAATGCAATTTGTATAGGCTTTCTATTACTAATCCGCATTTCTGATTGTAGCCCTTATAGGCAGCCACTCACAACCTATCTATTATCTGTATATCTATATATCGCTGGCTACGTACAATATGTACTGATTCCTGCAGTAATTCATAACCTCTGACATGTTCTGCTGAGTCTCACATCGTACATGATACATTTCTTCTACGGCCTAATAATATCTCCTACCCTGACTTATCATTTCATTGCATTGTCACCCCATTCTGAAGGTAACAACATAAACATTCTAGTTATTGTCTGCTATTCGAAATTCCGCCACTCCTACGATGTGGGGTCGACGTTCGAATCTTGTAGCCTTACTAGGCATATATTGAGAGCCCATGACTGTCTGCTGGGCCTTATCTCCAGGCTACACTGAATTAGAATTGTTGTATCGGTAACTTCTTAACTTTTCCATGGCGGACATACTGCGGTATTCTGAACCGCAATCTTACTGTCAGCGCGAAGCTTAATCCTTAATACGATACTTTATCAATCCGGGGTAGTTCTAATTTCCCCACAAGATCTGACATTCCTGCTTCTCCCTCTCACCTTGCTTAGACTGAACTCTGGGGTTCAAGGTACCTGCCTTTCATTGCTAATGAGATTACTGATCAAGCCTCGGCCTATACTTCTTCTGGCGTATATGGCGGACTTGGCCCTTTTTTTTCTCAAACTTGATTATTATTAGACATTCATCACTAGCAGGTCTGTTACCCCTACTTCGGGTAAGCTAACAGTCTTACTTTCTTTACTGGCTTGTTATCATAAGGGTCTGCACAACTTACGTAATCATGAGGGCTCTTTATACTTTCTAATACTTACTAGGATCAATCAGCCCATCTTTACTTACCGCTGGATTCGGCAACCCCATCTCAAGTCTGATGCCCCTTTACTATACTGGCATCAATACTAAGAGGTGGGAATAGCCTTTTTTTTTATTGCAACAAATAAAAGCACTTAACTGTACCATATCCAAAAAGATATATTTGGAATTCCTGCATTTTTCTCTCTTTCTTATACTTACCTGATGGTCTGACCTTATCTGTAATCATAATTAGATCTTATGTAACTAATAAGCAAATCAACTCATATGTACATTATACCTCTGACTTCCTATTCCGACATTGTCATCGTATACTAGGAATAATGCCAATAAAGGTATCACGCTGGGAGGTCTCTGATACCCCCTTCTGCCGCTATAGTTATCCTGTAACTAACTGAGGTTCTCTTCTGTTGCTATTTCTGATCTTCTGCCTGTGATAGGGTAATGCCGATCTGCCTTTGTATCTGTAATCAAAGAATACGGTAAGTTCTCAGGGACTCAACCCTATACTGTACCGCTCTAAAGCACGACTGACTGAGAAAGAAGGGTAACCATCATATCATGCCTCGCAGCCTCCTGTCTATAGTATGTGGTGCACAACACATCCATAGACAAGACTCTACTTAGCACGGCTTGCAGACTCCCTGGGATACGACCTGCTCTGATACCAAGTTTGTCACGCCCCGCCTTGGGGGGTATGACTGGCACCTGGTGCCCTACTAGGACCTGAACTACTGGACTGCTAAGCCTAGGCACATCTGGTACCTGGCTGGCTCTGATTCACATTTCTGGAAACAAAGGGCTATATAACGGCTGTAAACACAGCCCCCGGCCTATTGGCCTATAGCTTCCTGTACCTGTACTAACAGCTGACCAGAAACATGTCAATTCAGGGGAACCTATGCGGGCCGACAAGGCCACCATGCTGTCTAGTTATCTGTAACTCAAACATAACATACTGAAAAGCTACGTGACCGGCAAGGCCACCACTACTGGCAAACTATGGCCCCACACGGCCAAAGTAAAAGAAAGCAAGAATACTGACAACCAAACAACTGCACGGCCTCGCACGACCGGCTCATCTGACCACAGGGAATATATAGACTGCAAGCCTCTAGGAATAGCAATAGAAATGATCGGAACAGGGCCCCGACCTACCCATACTATATAACAACAGAAACTGAAGTACACCTCTGGAATTCAGTCTCCAGATGACAGGAGCTGAATACTCAACGCTGACAGGAATCACGTGGTGTCACCTGCTCGTCTATGAGTACCTGCAGGCAAGTAATGCAGCACCCCCACCAGGCGTCAGTACCGCTGGTACTGAGTATGTAAAGCAATAACTGAAAACAAAATCTGAAAGCAATAATGTAACTAATAAAACTGAAGTAGAAGGAATAACTTAACTGTCTGATAATGTAAACCTTACCTTCTCTCAATCTTTACTGGAAGGGATGAGAGTCATACCTGGAAATGTATCGTGCTACTGCTGATCTACTTGTATCTAACATAACATGGCATAACATGAAATAATATAATATAGCACACACAAACCTTACCCGGCCCCCATAAGCCGGGAGGTACAACCAGCACAGAATCTATACCCCTACCCTGGTCATCCCATCTCCTATAGTGGCTGTAAGCATCCTGCCGGTCCCAGGGTATGCACTTGGGCTCGCTGAGCCCCTGACTATAACTGCATCTGAGTCCGAAGGACTCCTAAATCTGCACCCGGGCGTATCCGCTCGACTGGGGTGTGTAAGGGCCGATCAAGGCACAAATATGGGGAAAAACTGGCATCCCATCTTCGTCCCCTGGCGGGATGGCATGCCACTCCGTAGAGTGACGTATCCTCATCCTCTGGCGGACGAGTCGACACAGCTATTAACCCTGGGCGGTCATGGATGCTAGGTAATCCAACCCCAAATAACACAACGGTCTCAACTGGTAATACTGTCTGGGTATCTCACATGCTGAGGCTAATAGGGGTGAAGTATCATATATATTAGATGTTGAGCTGATGATAGTAATCTGTACGTATTTAATACGTGCTGAGGCAGGTAAAGACATAAAAATATGAGTATAGCCTCCTGTCGGGCTGTACTGGAGCAAATGCTATATAAGACAATGTTTCTGCTGAAAACTCTGTTGTTTACTAAGTTTTTGTATACACTATATGCTGGACCAGTGATAGGAATAAGTACATACTTAATACATGCTGAGGCTGGAAGTACTATATATGTATGTACGAATATAATCTTTCTGCTAAATTACATTGTATACTGACTTTCTATAGTAATATGATTTACTAATCCTGACATGCTTTCTGAACTTCATTTTAGTCTGCTATTCTATTTCTGAAGTGCTTTACGGGTATTGCATTACTATACGGGGTTTCAACTGAATACAACCATATCCTGACATGGCATATCACATTACATACTGAGTATACTGGGCAATCTCTAACACTTGCGTTAAAATTTGTATCATACTGATAGGTTTCATATACATTACAACCCAATGTTTCTCACATCGTACCAATATTCATAATAACGCAATACTCGACTTCTGAACATTCTACTGGTCTGTAATTTATTACACTATACTGATATTACTTAACTTGCCGAAGGAACTAACTTTACATACCTTATCCTTGAACTATTCGTCTGTCGGACGAAGCTCGGCCGGCACTTTAACTGTTTTCTCCCAACTGCATTCATAAACATATCAATTAACACTAAATACAACTTTATTTCAAAAGGCAACGTCACTTTCGATATAGTTTATATCCTAAACTTAGGCTTATCGAAAGACGGCCAGAAACTCGCTATTTTTTAGAGGTCCAGAAGGGAGAAATATTCACTTCACAGCTAGGGACACATAGACACTAATTTAGAGCAATTCCACTTACCTTGGCTCGGTGGCTCGATGATTCGCCGGCCGTTTTTCGCGAAACTGAATCCATAGGAATGCTCTCTGTCGCTAAATACCCCCGTATCTGGAGTTAATTTGAGTTTGGGCAGCGTTTAGCAACGTAATCGAGTGATAATATATATTCCCTCTTCGTCCTCCTATGTTTTGTTGCGTTCTCTGGAAATTTTATAAAGTTTTTATCATTTAAAACCGAAGTGAGGCTTTATATACTTGGGCCTGGACAAGGCCAACGTGTCACGGAGCCATCGCGGAGGCCTCTCCTCCGTGACACGCTGCCATCGCGGAGGGGCTCTGCCTCGGCTCCTTCCGCGATGGTTCGATGGGCTTCTCGTCCGATCTTTTCCCGGGCCTTTCTCCAACACGTATGGCCTTCAAATATGCTTAACCAACGTGGGAATAGGTCATCTGAGTGTCGGGAATTCTACGGGGTGTAACACAGAACATAAGGAGTACTGCTCGGATATTATACATCTGGTGTATACTACTACAGCTAATCAGAAACATGAACATTTACTGGTTTCATCATACAACATTCATTTAGAAAGAATTAGGGCTACTTTCTACTAACAACAAACCCAAGAGTCTAAAATATCATTCTCATGCTTTATCATCATAATTCACATCTTCGTAGTACCAAATCATCATTTAGTCCACACATCATACATTAACGAACATCCATAAACTCATATCATATTTTACACACTTCCACAACATTCAAGTTCGACATTCATAACATACAACATATAACATAGGGTCATGTAGAATCCATAGGTCCAATTTACACTCTAACATAGATACATTGCTTCATTTATTTAGATTTAGGAAAGCCCATACACTTAACTCATACTTAAGCATTTACAATGAGATCATGGGAGAAGAATACATTTTCATTTCATAGAATTCATTTCAAAATTTACTCCAATTCGTAAGAAAGGTACAATAATTATGCTATTAGCATAGGTTTGCCTCATACCCAAAATAGCTTCATCGAAAACATAATGAAAATATATATTTACTTTCAATTGATCAAGCCCATTGTTATACCCCGTAGAATTCCCGGCACCTAAATGACCTATTCGCACGTTGGTTAAGCATATTGGAAGGCCATACGTGCCGGAGAAAGGCCCGGGAAAAGATCGGATGAGAAACCTGTCGAACCATCGCGGAAGGAGCCGAGGCGGAGCCCCTCCGCGATGGCAGCGTGTCACGGAAGTGAGGCCTCCGCGTTGGCTCCGTGACACGTTGGCCTTGTCCAGGCCCAAGTATATAAAGCCCCACTTCGGTTTTAAATGATTAAAACACTTGTAAATTTCCAGAAAATAGAGCAAATCGGCAGAGAAGGAAAAAGGAACGAAGTAGTAATATAATTTTCGTCCGATTACACTGCTAAACGTTGTCCAAACTCAAATTAACCTCAGATACCGAGGTATTTAGCAGCAGAGAGCATTCCTACGGATTTAGTTTCGCGAAATACGGCCGACGAATCGTCGAGCCACCGAGCTAAGGTAAGTGGAATTGCTCTAAATTAGTGTCTATGTGTTCCTAGCTGTGAAGTGAATATTCCTCCCTTCTGGACCGCTAAAAAATAGCGAGTTTTCGACCGTCTTTCGATAAGCCTAAGTTAGGCTATAAACTATATCGAAAGTGACGTTGCTCTTTACAATAAAGCTGTATTTAGTATTGATTGGCACATTTATGAATGCAGTTGGGAGAAAATAGTTGAAGTACTCGCTGAGCCTCGTCTAACAGCCGGATAGTTCGAGGATAAGGTATGTAAAGCTAGTTTCCTCGGCAAGTTAGTAATCTTGGTACAGTACAGTAATTTAAAGGCCAGTAGAATATTCAGAAGCCATGTGTGATGTTTATTATGAATGATGGTACGATACTAGAAACATCATGTTATGATCAGCGCGAGACTTGCTAGCACGATATGGATTCTAATATAAGTGTTAAGAACTGCACAGCATGCTCAGTATGTGATGTGACACAGAATGTTAGGATATCATTGTATTCAGTTGAAACCCAGTAAAGCAATGTAATATCTGTAAGGCATCTGAGAAATAGAATGATAAGTTAAAATGAGGTTAGAAAGCATATTAGGAATAGTAAATCATGTTACTATAGAAACTCAGTATACAGCATAGTTTTCAGCAGAAACATTATATCTTGTTCAGCATTAGCCCCAGTACAGTCTGGCAGAAGACTATATTTCTACATATATATACCATGACCAGCCTCATCATGTATTAAGTATGTACATATTACTATCACTAGTCCAGCATATAGTGTATACAATACTTTACTACTATTAGCTTCAGTATGTGGGACATGCAGATAGTATTACTAGTTGAGACCGTTGTATTGTCTTGGGGTTGGATTACCTAGAATCCATGACCGCCCCAGGGTTGATAGCTGTATCGACTCGTCCACCAGAGGATGAGGATACGTCGCTCTATGGAGTGGCATGCCGTCCCACAGGGGACGAAGATGGGATGCCAGTTTTCCCCATATTGTGCCTTGGTCGGCCCTTACACACCCCTGTCGAGCGGATACGCCCGGGTGTTGATTCAGGAGTCCTCCGGACTCAGATGCAGTTATAGTCAGGGGCTCAGCGAGCCCAAGTGCATACCCAAGGGACCGGCAGGATGCTTACAGGGTTATAGGAGATGGGATGACCAAGGTAGGGGTATAGATTCTGTGCTGGTTGTACCCCCCGGCTTATGGGGGCCGGGTAAGGTTTGTGTGTGATATGTTATGTTATGTTATGTTATGCCATGTTACGTTAGATACGAGTAGATCAGCAGTAGAACGATACATCTCCAGGTATGACTCCTACTCCTTCCAGTATAATTGAGAGAAGGTATGACTTACATTATCAGACAGTTAATCTATTTCTTCCTACTTCAGTTACATAAGTTAAATTATTGTTTTCAGATATTCCTTTCAGTTATTGCTTTACATACTCAGTACCAGCAGTACTGACGCCCGGTGGGGTGCTGCATTACTTGCCTACAGGTACTCATAGACGAGCAGGCGATACCACGTGATTCCTATCAGCGATCGAGTATTCAGCTCCTGTCATCCGGAGACTGAATTCCAGAGGTGTATTTCATTTTCTTTTGTTGTATAATACGGGTAGGTCGGGGCCCTGTCCCGATCATTTCTATTGTTATTCCTAGAGGCTTGCAGTCTGTATATGTTTCCCTGTGGTCAGATGAGCCGGTCGTGTGAGGCCGTGCAGTTGTTAACTGTTAGTACTTCTGTTTCTTTCATGTTGGTCGTGTGGGGCCATAGCTTGGTAGTAGTGGTGACCTTTCCGGTCACGTAGCTTTCTAATATTCTATGATTAAGTTACAGATAACTAGACAGCATGGTGGCCTTGTCGGCCTGCATAGGTTTCCCTATATCGACATGTTTCTGGTCAGCTGTTAGTACAGGGTACAGGAGGCTATAGGCCAATAGGCCGGGGGCTGTGTTTACAGCTGTTATATAGCCCTTTGTTTCCAAAAATGTGAATTAGAGCCAGCCAGGCACCAGATGTGCCTAGGCTTAGCAGTCCAGCAGTTCAGGTCCCAGTAGGGCACCAAGTGCTAGCCATACCCCCCCAAGGCGGGGTGTGACAAACTTGGTATCAGAGAAGGTCGTATCCCAAGGAGTCTGCAAGCCGTGCTAAGTAGAGTCCTTTCCATGGATGTGTTGTGCACCACATACTATGGGTAGGGGGCTGCAAGGCATGATAGGATGGTTGTCTTTCATTCTTATTCAGTCGTGCTGTAGAGCGGTGATAACGGGCAAAAATATATGCCCGAGATACTCTTTATTACTTCAATTAGTCTTGTTTGTCTAACTTGTTGTATACATTTTCATGTAATTTTATATAATGTGGAGATATGTGCTAACCAACATGATTAGCCTTTGTTTTGTAGGTTTTGATGATGTTTGAGTAACTAATCCATGAGTTGGTGAAGTAGAAGCTTGGAAAAGGAATTAACACGCGAACGTCGGCAAGGAAGAGGCACAAAACAGCCCACCGGCGCGTCGACAAGGTGCCACGGCAGGCAGGCCGCTCAAAACAGCCCACCTGTGCGTTGGCAACGTGCCACGGCAGGTGGACTCCACGACCATGGGGCTACAACGCGCTGCCCAGGCAGCGTGACACGTTGCCAACGCGGCAAGGTGCTGCCTGGGCCGATTTCGGGTGATTTTCCAGAGAGCCTCCGCGTCCGTAGCGTGTCACGGAGGCCGTGCTCCGCGATACACTCCGTGACACGTTGCTTGTTAATCCGGGAAAGATTCCTACTAATATAAATAGCATACTTAGGTTTATTTTTCATAATTCAGACTTGGTGGAGCAAGGACGTGGGTTAGGAGCAGTTGAGGGACGAAAAAGCTAAGGGTTTTTCTCTCTTTCTTTCTTCTTTCAATCAATTGTACGTATGATTTACACTCATTTGAGGATGATCAATCCACAAATGAGTGGCTAATTCTCTTCCTTGCTAAGGTTTTGAACATGTGTATTGAATTTTGATTGTGAATTATATGGTTTTTCATCTTCTTCTTTCATGTTGTTCTATTAATTCTTGTTCTTACTGCATTAGTGTGTGGCCAACATTAATGTAGATCTAAAAAGTCCAATTTCACTCGAGAGAGCAAGAAATTGGAAAGTTGTGAATTAATAGGATATTGTTCTTAACTTGATTTGGGAAAATTGGGTTTTGATGTGCTTTCCTGATAGAAATATACTTGAAAGCCGTATTAGTCAATTTAGGAACCGGAATTGTATTGCTAAGTCATAAATTGCATTTGATCACAGAAATGTAGACGAATGGTTTATGATTCTAAAGTGAGATTAAATACGAGAGTTTTAATCTCTAGGCTAATGTTCTTGGCTAGCAACATGAATAGAAGAATAACCGAATTATGATTACTATCGAATTCATTACTCGTTCTTAACCTTGGCATGCTCTTATCCATAGTTTCAATTCAAGTAAATATTTGTTAATAGTTTTAGTATATAGTTTATAAACAAAATTATTTAACTTTTGGTTACATTGTTGTCAACATAATTAGAAGTAAACTAGAATATAGTATACTTAAGCAATTTTACTTATCCAGAGTCTCCTTGGATCGATACTTGGCTTACTTAGCCACTTTATTACTTGTTTGACCACGTGCACTTGCGTGTCGGTTTTTAACCCCTACCGAACCATCCGAGCAAGCGGTACAATATAGGGTTGAGTCCCTAAAAACTTACTATATTCTTTGGTTACAGGTAATGTCAGATCAGCGACATCCTATCACAGGCCGGAGCCTAGATATTGCAGCAGGGGAAGGCACCAGCAGGATGCCTCACCCTTGTTTAGAAATAGCCCGATCAGAGGGCACTACAGAGGCATCGTCCCAGCCTTCTCAGCAGTCTCCACCACATCAGGAGCCGCTTGGGGCGACACTACCTTCAGCAGTCCCTATACCGACACCTTCCGACCAGGAGGTTAGGAGTGATGTAGTTATGTTAGCACAGATGATGGCTGTTCAGCATCAGCCAATGCCATCTACAGTTGCGGAGTTATCAGGAGGGCCCGGTAGTTCGAGGGTCCGAGAGTTCTTAGCTCTGAATCCTCCACAGTTTACAGGTACGGACCGGACAGAGGACCCTCAGGATTTTTTGGATCAAATGCAGAGAATCTTCAGGGTTATGCATGCCACACCCACAGAATCAGTTGAATTGGCAGCATTCCGGTTACGGGATATTGTCGTGTTATGGTATGAAAGCTGGGAAAGGTCCCGAGGGAGAGATGTTTCCCCTCCCACCTGGTCCAGCTTTTCAGGAGCTTTTCTGGATCACTATTTGCCACAGGAGATTCGACAGGCCCGGGTAGACCAGTTCCTACATCTGGAGCAGGGGGCCATGAGTGTTCGGGAATATTCCTTGCAGTTTGATTCTTTGGCTCGATATGCACAGGCCTTTGTTGATACCATGGCATCCAGAGTGCACCGCTTTATCATGGGGTTGAATCCAGAATATGTTGAGACTTGTATTACGGCCACACTGCGGGACATTGCTCGAGTTCAGGTATTTGCCCAGAATATTGAGGGCATCAGACAGCGACAACGGGAGATCAGAAGGGTTAATCAGGAACAGCGTCGCCGGGACAGGCCAGTTGAGTTACAGAGGGAAGCCCGGGGAGGACCCAGGCCACGATTGTTAGACAGGCCGCCCAGGCCCCCGCCTCCGCCACAGTCGCACGGGGGTAGATTCAGCCGCAGGGGGCAGTCAGAGACTGGTAGAGGCTCGCAGATGGCAGATTCACCAGTACAGAGGAGGGCGGAGCAGAGTAGGTATACCCTACCACTTTGCCCTATATGCAGTCGACGCCATCCTGGAGCATGTAGATATGGCTCCACTGCGTGTTATATTTGTGGCCAAGAAGGCCATTTGATGAAAGATTGCCCAGCCAGAGGTCGAGAGGACCGGGATAGACAGGATAGGGCATCTGCGGGGTCACGAGCCACAGCATCCTCGGCAGGGCGCAGGCCCTCAGTTTCAGCAGGCAGGGGTCGGGGCAGATCAGAGACTTCCAGTACAGGTGCTGGTCCAAGCCGCAAATATGCCTTACCAGGAAGGCAAGATTCAGAAGCGTTGCTTGATGTTGTGACAAGTATGCTAACTATCTGCTCACACCCTGCTTATGTGTTGATTGATCCAGGGTCTAATTTGTACTACATTACTCCATTTGTGGCACGAAAGTTTAGTATTGCACCAGAATTATTGCAGCAGCCCTTCTTAGTATCCACGCCCGTTGGTGATTCAGTCACAGCTAGCCGAATCTACCGCGGGTGTACAGTAGAGGTTGCTGACCGTCAGACCACAGTAGATCTAGTCGAGTTAGAAATGATAGATTTCGATGCCATAATGGGTATGGATTGGTTAGTACCGTGTTTTGCCAACGTTGAATGTTGGACCAAGACGGTCCGATTCCACTTCCCGGGAGAAACAGTGCGGGAGTGGAAGGGTAGTACCGCTGCGCCAAAAGTTAGGTTTATTTCCTACCTTCAGGCGAGAAAGTTGATATCTAAGGGATGTATTTACCATCTGGTCAGAGTTCAGGATGTCCAAGCAGAATCTCCAACACTCCAGTCTGTTCCAGTGGTGAATGAATTCCTTGATGTGTTTCCTGATGAGTTACCTGGTATTCCCCCAGAAAGGGAGATAGATTTTGCTATTGATCTATTACCAGGCACCCAGCCGATATCGATTCCTCCTTATCGCATGGCTCCTACAGAACTCAGAGAATTAAAAGAGCAGTTGAAAGATTTATTGGATAAAGGTTTTATCAGGCTGAGTACTTCACCGTGGGGTGCGCCAGTTTTATTTGTGAGGAAGAAAGATGGCTCGCTCCGAATGTGCATAGATTATCGGCAGTTAAAAAAAGTTACAGTAAAGAACAAGTACCCGCTCCCTAGAATTGATGACTTATTTGATCAGTTGTAGGGAGCCAGATACTTTTCTAAGATTGACTTGCGGTCCGGATATCACCAGGTCCGAGTACGTGAGAGAGATATTCCTAAGACAGCGTTCAGGACCCGATATGGACATTTTGAATTTCTAGTTATGTCCTTCGGGTTAACGAATGCCCCAGCAGTCTTCATGGACCTGATGAACAGTATTTCCAGACCTTTCCTGGACTTGTTCGTGATAGTATTCATTGATGACATTCTGGTGTATTCTCGCTCTGAAGCAGATCACCGGACTCATTTGCGGACAGTGCTCCAGATTCTCGGGGACCGTCAGCTGTATGCTAAATTTTCTAAGTGTGAATTCTGGCTTAACTCAGTGGCCTTTTTAGGGCATATCGTCTCAGATGCTGGTATACAAGTTGACAAACAGAAAATAGAAGCAGTTAAGTCATGGCCTAGGCCTACCACTCCGACTGAAGTTCGTAGCTTTCTGGGGTTGGCAGGATATTACAGGAGGTTCGTTGAAGGGTTCTCAACCATTGCAGCACCTCTAACCAAATTGACACAGAAAGCAGCAAAATTTCAATGGACAGAGGCATGTGAGCAGAGCTTCCAGGAACTGAAAGACAGATTAACCTCCGCCCCAGTATTAGCATTGCCGGAAGGCACAGAAGGTTATTCAGTCTATTGCGACGTGTCAGGTGTCGGGTTAGGTTGTGTGTTGATGCAGCATGGTAGAGCAATTGCATATGCTTCCAGACAGCTAAGGAAACACGAAAAGAATTACCCTACCCATGACCTGGAATTGGCCGCAGTAATCCACGCCTTAAAAATGTGGAGGCATTACCTTTACGGCGTCCATGTTGATATTTACACAGATCATAAAAGCCTACAGTACATCTTCACTCAGAGGGAGTTGAATCTACGGCAACACCGCTGGTTGGAGCTGTTAAAAGATTATGATGTGAATATTCTATACCACCCCGGAAAAGCTGATGTTGTAGCAGACGCCCTGAGCCGTAAGTCAATGGGGAGTTTGGCGTATTTGCGACCTGAGAAACGGAAGTTAGCCAAAGAAATTCATCAGTTAGCTGGTTTAGTCGTTCGAGTAATGGAAACAGAAAATAATAGAGCAGTAATTCAGAATTCTGCTATGTCGTCATTAGTTACAGAGGTAAAAGAACGACAGTACGAGGACCCTGATTTAGTTCAGCTCAGAGATAGAATTCAGAAAGGTAAGGAGTCAGATTTCCAAATGACTGAGGATGATGTGCTACGCTGTAAGGGCCGCCTCTGTGTCCCGAATGTTTCAGGGCTTCGCGGGCGGATTATGCATGAGGTACATTACGCTCGCTATTCCCTTCATCCAGGGGCGACGAAAATGTACCACGACATCAGAGACATTTACTGGTGGCCAGGTATGAAAGCTGAAATCGCTGAATTTGTATCTAGATGTTCTAACTGTCAGCAGGTGAAAGCAGAGCATCAGAAGCCGGGCGGTTTGACGCAAGATATAACGGTGCCTATGTGGAAATGGGAAACGATAAACATGGATTTTGTAACAGGGTTACCCTGTACCAGACGCAGAAATGATTCCATTTGGGTAATAGTTGACAGGCTAACAAAATCAGCTCATTTCCTGCCAGTGAAGGCTACCTTCTCTGCTGAGGACTATGCCGAATTATATATTAGAGAAATAGTTAGATTGCATGGAGTGCCGGTATCCATCATTTTAGATAGGGGAGCACAGTTTACAGCTAGATTCTGGCAGTCGTTCCAGAGGGGTCTGGGAACGCAGATTAACTTGAGCACAGCATTCCATCCTCAGACAGATGGGCAGGCTGAACGTACAATTCAGACGCTCGAAGATATGCTACGAGCGTGTGTGCTAGATTTTGGGGGTAGCTGGGATGAGCATCTTTCGTTAATTGAATTTGCTTATAATAATAGCTATCATTCAGCCATCCAAATGGCGCCTTTCGAGGCATTATACGGGCGAAAATGCAGGTCGCCGATTGGTTGGTTTGAAATAGGAGAATCAGCATTGGTTGGCCCAGACATTGTTCGGCAGTCAGAGGAAAAGATAAAGCTTATCCGAGAACGTTTACTGACTGCTCAGAGCCGCCAGAAGTCTTATGCAGATATGCGGCGCAGAAATCTAGAATTTGCGGTAAATGACTGGGTATATCTGAAAGTGTCTCCGATGAAAGGGGTAATGAGATTTGGCAAGAAAGGCAAGCTTAGCCCGAGATTTATTGGGCCATATCAGATTTAGCGAAGAATAGGCCGAGTTGCATACGAATTGAACTTGCCTCCAGAGTTAGCATTTATTCACCCAGTATTCCATGTCTCTATGTTGAGGAAGTTCGTAGGGGACCCTTCTACAGTAGTTCCAGTTCAGGATGTCCAGGTCACAGAAGAGTTAGCATATGAAGAGGTTCCCATAGCTATCTTAGACAGACAGATTCGCAGGTTGAGGACTAAAGATGTTGCGTCTGTCAAAGTATTGTGGCGTAACAGGAACCGTGAGGAAATGACGTGGGAAGCTGAAGAAGATATGAAAGCCAGATACCCTCACCTATTTCAGGCCTAGTCTGGCGACAGGTATGTCCGTATTATTACTTATGCAGTACCTTATAGTTATATGTGTGTGAATGAGAAAGATTAATACTTAGTTATCCAGTGGATCTTAAAATATTGCGTGCAGTACCTGTGTTGGACTTTTCTGCATTTCAGGTTTTTGCTATAGTCCATATTACAGGGGAAACTCTGCCGAAATTTTTCTAGAAAGCAAGTAAGTAGTCCTCTAGATAACAGTGTACATTTGAGGACGAATGTTCTTAAGGGGGGGAGAATGTTATACCCCGTAGAATTTCCGGCACCTAAATGACCTATTCGCACGTTGGTTAAGCATATTTGAAGGCCATACGTGCTGGAGAAAGGCCCGGGAAAAGATCGGACGAGAAACCTGTCGAACCATCGCGGAAGGAGCCGAGGCAGAGCCCCTCCGCGATGGCAGCGTGTCACGGAGGTGAGGCCTCCGCGTTGGCTCCGTGACACGTTGGCCTTGTCCAGGCCCAAGTATATAAAGCCCCACTTCGGTTTTAAATAATTAAAACACTTGTAAATTTCCAGAAAACAGAGCAAATCGGCAGAGAAGGAAAAAGGAACGAAGTAGTAATATAATTTTCGTCCGATTATGCTGCTAAACGTTGTCCAAACTCAAATTAACCTCAGATACCGAGGTATTTAGTAGCATAGAGCATTCCTACGGATTTAGTTTCGTGAAATACGGTCGATGAATCGTCGAGCCACCGAGCTAAGGTAAGTGGAATTGCTCTAAATTAGTGTCTATATGTTCCTAGCTGTGAAGTGAATATTTCTCCCTTCTGCACCGCTAAAAAATAGTGAGTTTTCGACCGTCTTTCGATAAGCCTAAGTTTAGGCTATAAACTATATCGAAAGTGACGTTGCTCTTTACAATAAAGCTGTATTTAGTATTGATTGGCACATTTATGAATGCAGTTGGGAGAAAATAGTTGAAGTACTGGCCGAACCTCGTCCGACAGCCGGATAGTTCGAGGATAAGGTATGTAAAGCTAGTTTCCTTGGCAAGTAAGTAATCTTGGTACAGTACAGTAATTTAAAGGCCAGTAGAATATTCAGAAGCCATGTATGATGTTTATTATGAATGATGGTAAGATACTAGAAACATCATGTTATGATCAGCGCGAGACTTGCTAGCACGATATGGATTCTAATATAAGTGTTAAGAACTACACAGCATGCTCAGTATGTGATGTGACACAGAATGTTAGGATATCATTGTATTCAGTTGAAACCCAATAAAGCAATGTAATATCTGTAAGGCATCTCAGAAATAGAATGATAAGTTAAAATGAGGTTAGAAAGCATATTAGGAATAGTAAATCATGTTACTATAGAAACTCAGTATACAGCATAGTTTTCAGCAGAAATATTATATCTTGTTCAGCATTAGCCCCAGTACAGTCTGGCAGAAGACTATATTTCTACATATATATACCATTACCAGCCTCAGCATGTATTAAGTACGTACATATTACTATCACTAGTCCAGCATATAGTGTATACAATACTTTACTACTATTAGCTTCAGTATGTGGGACATGCAGATAGTATTACTAGTTGAGACCGCTGTATTGTCTTGGGGTTGGATTACCTAGCATCCATGACCGCCCCAGGGTTGATAGCTGTATCGACTCATCCACCAGAGGACGAGGATACGTCGCTCTACGGAGTGGCATGCCGTCCCACAGGGGACGAAGATGGGATGCCAGTTTTCCCCATATTGTGCCTTGGTCGGCCCTTACACACCCCTGTCGAGCGGATACGCCCGGGTGTTGATTCAGGAGTCCTCCGGACTCAGATGCAGTTATAGTCAGGGGCTCAGCAAGCCCAAGTGCATACCCAGGGGACCGGCAGGATGCTTACAGGGTTATAGGAGATGGGATGACCGGGGTAGGGGTATAGATTCTGTGCTGGTTGTACCCCCCGGCTTATGGGGGCCGGGTAAGGTTTGTGTGTGCTATGTTATGTTATGTTATGTTATGCCATGTTACGTTAGATATGAGTAGATCAGCAGTAGAACGATACGTCTCCAGGTATGACTCCTACTCCTTCTAGTATAATTGAGATAAGGTATGACTTACATTATCAGACAGTTAATCTATTTCTTCCTACTTCAGTTTCATCAGTTAAATTATTGTTTTTAGATATTCCTTTCAGTTATTGCTTTACATACTCAGTACCAGCGGTACTGACGCCCGGTGGGGTGCTGCATTACTTGCCTGCAGGTACTCATAGACGAGCAAGCGATACCACGTGATTCCTGTCAGCGATCGAGTATTCAGCTCCTGTCATCCGGAGACTGAATTCCAGAGGTGTATTTCATTTTCTTTTTTTGTATAATACGGGTAGGTCGGGGCCCTGTCCCGATCATTTCTATTGCTATTCCTAGAGGCTTGCAGTCTGTATATGTTTTCCTGTGGTCAGATGAGCCGGTCGTGTGAGGCCGTGCAGTTGTTAGTTGTTAGTACTTCTATTTCTTTCATGTTGGCCGTGTGGGGCCATAGCTTGGTAGTAGTGGTGACCTTTCTGGTCACGTAGCTTTCTAATATTCTATGATTAAGTTACAGATAACTAGACAGCATGGTGGCCTTGTCGGCCCGCATAGGTTTCCCTATATCGACATATTTCTGGTCAGCTGTTAGTACAGGTACAGGAGGCTATAGTCCAATGGGCCGGGGGCTGTGTTTACAGCCGTTATATAGCCCTTTGTTTCCAGAAATGTGAATTAGAGCCAGCCAGGCACCAGATGTGCCCAGGCTTAGCAGTCCAGCAGTTCAGGTCCCAGTAGGGCATCAAGTGCCAGTCATACCCCCCAAGGCGGGGTGTGACACCCATAAACCCTAATCTCATCTCAATATATTTATCAAATGACATATTCCAATTCTTAAGGAAATTCATGCGATCTTCACATATTTTAAACATGGATACGAGTTATTTCTATAATCGAGTAAATAATAATAAAGTCCCATTCAAAGTTCAAGCCATCTTGTGAAGAACATTATCTAATCACGCATTTTTCACCATCTAGCACATCATTTAAGATAACCAAATAAATCAATAATCATAATTAACCTATAATCCTAATGGGTTCAGCATCATATACGACATAGAAGAAATCACCCATCACTCAAAACCCTTGGTCATGCTAAGCGAGAACATTTGAAATCAGATTTTTGATAAAACATTTTGGGGCACAAGGATTGAAGAATATCCTTGTTGAAGAACCCATATACCTAGTAGGAGAAATTCTACTCGAAATTACACCTTGAAGCCTTGAGGAAAACCCTTGGTGGATCCTCGATCTTGAGAGGAAAGGATGGAGAGTTGAGAGAATGAGAGGTTAGGCTTGAAAATCCCCTAAAAATGTCCCTTAAAAGCCCAAAACAACGTCATTTTAAAACTGTAAGCATTGTACTTTACCAAATTACCCCTATGAAAATCTTTAAAAATCTGCCGATCTTGGACCACGACCCTCACCACGAGTTGTTATTCCTCACCATGACTCGTGACGACCATCCGTCGACTTCACTGGTTCCTTACTGGCAATCCATCCAACGATCGACATGATGAGTCGTTACTTGATCCAACGACTCGTCAGTCCTTCCGTCACCCCCACTGGACCATCTTTAAGTCCCTTTCCAACGGTCGACTCCCGGGGTTGTTGCTAGCTTCAACGGCCCGTTATAACCATCCACTGCCACTGATTTGAAACCCTAGACTCCAACCCATTACTCCTTATGATGACCCGTTAAAGCCACCAATGAGTTGTCACCTGACTCACTCCTTCCGATTAGCCTAGACTGAGATCTCATCACGACTGCCTCTAACGAGTCATTGTCTCCCACAACAACTCGTACCTCCTCTCGTGGTATCACCTGGAACCTTTCCTGAAGTACTTCCAACGACTGCTTCAACGACCCGTTTGTTCCAATAATGACTTGTTGGACGAGTCGTTCTGAGGCATTTTTTGCAGATTTTCTGCTAAGCTCATTTCAAATTCTAGGTTTTAAATCTTGAAACTTTTGGGGTGTTACGATATCTCCCCCTTGGGAATATTCTTCCTCTAATGTTGGCTAAACATACCGAAAGGATAGGGACGGAACCGAAATCCCAAAATCAATCAATCACAGCTAACACCAATGGGGTATCTAACTTCAGGATGACCTTACACATCAGAACTAAATATCTAAATTGAACATGCATGCTATGGCAAAAGAGAGACCGAAGGTCATGAAACTAACATGGATTTATATAGGACACTGAGAAGGATTCTTCCCCTTTAACTGACACTGAACTGATACGGACTGAGCCTTCATTCTCAAATCACTTTCTATTACGGGGTTAGAATTCATAATATCTGGTCTGACTGCAAATAAAGATCTCATGAGCACGAATCATTCATTTCATCCATAACTGAACACATACATGAGATAACCTTATTCCACTGAGCTATTAAGCAATTTCTAAAGACTGAGTTCTAGCTGATCATACTGAGAAACATAAGTTGACATACATAACTGATTCATAACATGAAGACGAGCCTAAAGGATTCATAGTGTAATACTGGCATCGCTATCTGAAGCAGTTATCTAGAAATTCTGGAAGTCTGCATATAGGGATGGGCATAACTTAAGTTCAACTGACATACAAGAGAGGTTATCCGAACCTGAAGAAAGTGACATATCGCGACTGCTAGGGTTAGAAGTCACCCACTAGCATATTCAAGATCTGACTAATCTCACATACTTACCATATGCCCCTTATATTAAAACCATCACTTAAGGCCCCTGAATCTTTCTTAAGGTCGGGGCTAATTGACTAACTCCTAGCTTCCCTATCACCTCTAACCTTCACTGCAAGCCTTCCGCTAACAGCTATTTACATCACAGATCGACAACCTCTTCTCAACAACCATCACAGAGCTTCTTATTTAGTACTGGGGTTCTCGGTCTAGCAACATACAAAGAGTAACGCAAGATTCCCAACATACCCTGTGGCCACTACTGGTGACTTGCCCTTATCATAGTGTGCTGCTGCAGCATAGGAGCGGTTTTGATGACGTTCGCAAGCCAAACTAGAGGATGCACCTGATCGTGGGGCAAAATAGCATGCCCGAGTGATACTTTTATCTATTTATTTATATACATTTTCATGTGATCTTATATAAATGTGAATACATGGACTAACCAACATGATTAGTCTTTGTTTTGTAGGTTTCAATGATTTTGAGGAACTAATTCATAAGTTGGTGAAGTAGAGGAATGGAGTCGGGAGAAATTGGCGAAAGTCGGCAAGGAGCATGCCATGGCAAGGCTGGCCGCGCCAGGCAGCATGCCACGCTGTGCGTGTGCCGCGCCCAGCGCCGTGCAACGCCCATGCCAGGCACACAAGAAGAGGCAGCAGGCAGGCAGGCTCCAACGCGCCAGCGCCGTGCCACGCTAGACCAGTTTCTCCCGACTCCATTCCTCTACTTCACCAACTTATGAATTAGTTCCTAAAAATCATTGAAACCTACAAAACAAAGACTAATCATGTTGGTTAGTACATGTATTCACATTTATATAAAATCACATGAAAATGTATATAAATAAATAGATAAACAAGGAAAAACTAAGTTATAAAGTATCACTTGGGCATGCTATTTTTGCCCACGATCACCTACCCCACACTTAAAGCCTTGTTCGTCCTCGAACAAACCTTTTACATCTCATGCATATGGAGACTCACACTTAGCTAATTTAGCAAAGTAATTCAAGCTACGGCTATAATGATTACGTAAGGTAGCAAGCTAGAAATAGAGCACGCACGATTTAATCATTGAAATGAAATACAACTCTGCCAAGACTTCTTAACCTCAAGAATCGACTCTCAATCTTAGCAAACTCATGCGTATCAACTGATCAAGAAATCCAACAAGAATTATATCCTTCATTCAACATGTGCCCTCACGGCAAGAGAGTTACACATTTTCACACGCAAAAAAATTGTAAATCACAACATGTGTGGGTACATGAATAGAATTACGCTCACTCTCACAAAGAATTCATGTGCATCATGTAATGACCCATAAGCTTGCCCTTAGTGTTTTATTCCACTAATTTAAGGATGTATGAATGTAAGATCAAGTAGGACTTTTTAGGTTGTAATGTAGCTAAGGGATGGGTAGGTACTATTATGGCCAGTAATGGTGACTAACTTCCCTAAGCGTTTTTAATACATCACGCCCTCATTACGAACTTCCCTTCTCTTACTTCACCTTCATCTCTTTTCAGCTTTCTTTTTCCTCTTTTGTTTCCCCATTTCTTTAGGCACTCTTAGCTTATTAGTAAGGAGTTCTATAAGTAACTTTTCATTAATTTATTTTCTTACTCCCTACTAATACTCAACCATATTCAAACAAGTGCACCCTTGACCTTTCTCAACTTTTACAACTGCCACTTTTCCTTCTTTTTTCATTTTTCTTACTCCTTTACTCTTTCGGATTTTTCCTTTAAGCGCTTAGGAGTTTTGGTTCAAATTCAAGGCTAATGAAAGAAAAAGGATTAATCTTATGCTGTAGCTGTCAAAGAACGGGCTCAAGGCTCAATGGGGCTAGCTAGGATTAAATATTCAAGGTAGGTAAATTGAGGGATAACATTTAGGTTCATTCAAAGAAATGCCTAAATCATTTCCTACAATTCACATCCTTCATTTCGTTTTATAAACACACCACGAAAGTTCTAGACACTCCACAATAGCACAGAATACTCAAAAACCTTACACTCATGGCACATGCTCAATTCCAGACACATTCAGCAGACTCTTACTCAGCTAATCAAAAGAATTCAGAACTAAGCTTCAATCATATTGAGTCAAATTCAAGAACCTAAGTGTCTCACACAAAGTTATACACTTGCATGCTTCAACACTAAACATACTTGCATCTTACAATCATGTATAGCACATAACAAGAATATCAAGCCATCAATTAGCTACGGGTTCAAAAACCAACCTACTGACTAATTTTTCCTCAAGACGATCGTTATCCATCCATCGTCGGAAATAGTCTCTAACAATGACTAACAACATTATATACAGACAAAGAAAATTTTTATTTTTCGGTTCAAAGACCTCCCGTCAAAAAAGTACCGAAAAGAAAAACCAACGGGTGATGAAGTCATGCTTGACTCACAAAAATCACAAAAAAATTTCAATATTTTGCACAAGCATTACATTCACCAAAAATTGCTAAGCACAAAATTTTTGAAATTTTCCTAACCCCACACTTAAATCCTGCTATGTCCTCATAGCATCAAATTAAAATTAAAGGATGAGAAATACTCCCTGAGCCTCTCTGCCTAGATAACAGCATGCTTTTCTTCAAGTTTTCAAAGGTGGGTGTTTGACCCCACACTTCTTCTATTCCATGCTTTTTAGCTTCCTCCTTCTCGGTACTCAGACTTCCCTTCCATCTGTGCTTAGCTTTCCACCAAAAACACAAACATAATGAAAACAACAAAATCAACACAAAATCAAAATTAAACAATATGTACCTGAGGTACCCTTGGGTTGCCTCCCAGGCAGCGCCTAATTTTACGTCACGGCACGACGTGGACTGTCCTTTTTAGGACATCCTCATACCTGGGTTCTCTTACGAGAACCATCTCTTTTTCTTTTGTTGTTTAGAGGAAACAGCCTCCACTCTATTCCTCTCTTCCTCCAACTTCTTCTCAATTTGAAGCCCTTTATCAGACTCGGGCTGAACACTTGTCATTTCCTTTGGCCCTGCACCTGTGGAATCCTCCACCCCACACTCATCCTTAGACAACACACTAACCTGACAAAGGTTTCTGCAGTGTGCGGATGGGTTCATTTCTTGGTAAACGCGGAAGAGTTCTTCTTCATCTTCGACCCTCATTTTCAGGGTCCCTGCTCTAAAATCAATCACCGCTCCTCCGGTGGCCAAGAATGGTCATCCCAAGATTAAGGGTACCTGGTCATCAACTTGAAAATCTAGAACAATAAAATCAACAGGTATAATAAACTTACCTACTTTGATGAGAAGGTCCTCTATTATTCCATCAGGTGTCACTCGCGACTTGTCAGCCAGCTGCAGCATCAACCTCGTCGGCCTCGATTTTCCCAATCCCAGGGTGTTGAATAAGGATAGGGGCATTAGGTTAACTGCTTCCCCTAGATCACACAAAGCCCGTAGCACCTCAGCTTTACCAATTTGTATGGGGAGGGTAAAACTCCCTGGGTCTTTAAGCTTCTTCAGAATCTTACTCAGTACCCGGTGACTGCACTCCTCAGTCAGTGTTACAGTATGGACGTCCACCAACCTAACTTTGATTGCCATCACATCCTTCAAGTATTTAGCATACTTGGACATTCCCTGCAAAACATCAATAAGAGGCAAATTTATGTGAAGTTCTTTGAAACTCTCAAAGAACTTTTTGAAGCACTCCTCCTCCTTGCTCTTTCTGAATTTCTGAGGGAATGGTGGTGGTGGTCTTTGTGCTGGCTGCAATGAAGGTTGCGTATTTTGTTGCCAAGCACTCTGATTATCTCCCATGTTGATGGATGGTCCTGGTATAACCAACTCCGGCAGCACCTCCTTTCTCAGCTCTTTTGGCACTGCATCAGCTAATTGCTTACCGCTTCTCAGACTGATGGCATTGATCTGCTGGGGGTTAGGATCTGTGTCGCTTGGTAATCCCCCTTGCGATCTCATGTTTTGAGCAGCTGCTATCTGACCCACTTGTTTTTCAAGATTGCGGGTGGCCACTTGCTGATTCTTTCAGTCTGTTGCCATCCTTGCCTGATTTTCCATTAACTGAGTCTGGGTCTCCATGATTTTCTGCAATGTTTCCTCAATGCTGCTGCTCAATTGCCCATCATTCTGCCTATTCTGCTGATACTGCTGTTGTTGAGGGTGCATATAACTCTGCTTTTGGTTTCCACCCCAAGAAAAATTCGAGTGGCCCTGCCAATTTCTGTTGGATTTTTTCCCATAATTTTGATTGTTCCTATGCACATTTCCAACAAAATTGACTGATTCCGAATTGGCTCCACAAGATTTTGCATTGTGCCCAGTATTACCACAAATTTCGCACCAACTCGGAGCTTGCTGAACTGCGTTAACCTGGCCCTGTTGTCGGTTCATACTCAGTTTATTAAACTGAGTCATCATCTGATGCTGGAACGAAGCTAACTGCGCTGCCAAGGCCTTCATTCCATCTACCTCTATCAACCCTGATCTCTTTCCTGCCCCTCTCGATGACTCGTTGTGCCACTCTGGATTTCCTTGAGCAATTCTATTCAACAAAGTGTACAACTCATCATACGTCTTCTCCAAGGCTTGCCCACCCGATGCAGAGTCTAGTAAAATTTTAGTGTGTGGGTCTAGACTTTCTACAAAGGTATGAGCCAGCACTTCATTTGATTGCTAGTGATGGGGACAGTCTCTCAACAATGACTTGAATCTTTCCCAAGCCAAATATAAATTCTCATCAGGCCTCTGCTTGAAACTGAGTATTTAACTTCACAACTTTGCAGTTTTGCCTGAAGGAAAGAATCCGATGAGGAACTTCATAGCCAAGTCATTCCACGAAGTTATGGAGTTCGGTGGCTCAGCCTTCAACCACTTTTTTGCCTCTCCCAACAGTGAAAATTGGAAGAGGGTCAGTCGGACATAATCTGTGGACACGCCGATGGGGACAAACGTGTCACTAATCTCTAAAAAGCTCTGTAAGTGCTGCTGCGGGTCCTCATGTGCCATCCCAGTGAATTGACCACTAGAATGTAACAGCTGCACCATGTTCTGTTTAAGCTCAAAGTTCCCTCTAGGCTCCGGTTTACGAATACTAGAGGTCACATTCGTCGCTAGTGGGATTGCCACTTCGCGAACTGATCTAGCCGTCATTGCTTCCGATGAAAATTGTGCTTGTCCCGCGGGTGGTTGTTGTTGTACCTTTTCTTGAAATCTCTTCAGCTTTTGCTCTAGAGCTACTCTCCTTCGCAAATGGATTTGACGTTCAGGTTCAAGCAACGGTTCCACAAGCTCTCTATTTTTAGCCAGCTCGGCAGGACAACCTGTTACCTGCAATAAGTCAAACTAAGACCATGTTTCTCAACACTTAAGGAAATTTAAAAATCACACAAAAATAGATAATTTATCAAAACTTCGTCGAGTCCCCTGCAACGGCGCCAAAAACTTATTGTGTGATTCCCGTAAGTGTACGGGTCATGCAAGTAATATAGTGGCTCTTTTAAAGAACCGGAATGTCGAACCCACAGGGACTGGACCCATTCCTCTAACTATCTATTACAAGTGTGATACTAAACACCGAAAATGTTGATTATAGAAGTTGTTGAGAAGGTTTAATTAAGTCTAATTTTGGTCAACGACATATTCTGAATTCACTCTAGGAGCAACATAGAGTTAAAACCAGATAATCATGCGCTATTACGAATTGCAATGGGGTAAGTGTGAAACTATCAATTGTTGTCTCACATAATCAGAATTGCATGCTTAGGGCCTTTCGAGCCTCTAAACATGACAAACTAGCCTAACTGTATCATTGTGAGCGAGGATGCTACTTCTAGTTCGTGGGCATTTAATTACGTGGATGTGGTTTACGTGGAAATGAGTAGGGACTCTCGTGCACCTAATCATTTAACTCAACTTAGCCACACAACTACTTCTTTGAGTGGTGATGTGATAAACCTAATTCGATCTCTAAATAATCCCGTTTTATCAACCAAGCAAGGCATTAGGTATATCTCTATCCTAACACAAATTATATCGTGAGATACAATCATGCTCCTTACATTCTCTTGTTCTGACCTAGGTAAATGCTTCCTCAAGCATATGCCCAAGCTAACGTGTATGTTTTCATGGTGATCAATCGTAAAAACAACTAATAATCCAGAATGCAAGACAAAACAATAATCAATAACTTAATTCCAAAATAATTTCATAAAAACACAATCATAATTCATGGCTTCAACCCTAGAGGAAGGGTTCTAGCCATTCATGTTCATAAAACTACAAGAAACTACAACTAAATTAACATACTTACAAGAAATTGGTAGAAGAGAAGGGAATTTGACAAACGCTAGATGAGTTCTCCCACTTCTCCCTTCACTCCTAGGTAGTTTTCCAGAATAAAATCGTGACCAAATGGTTTTAGGAGCTAAAGGACCTATTTATAGTAAATGAGAAACGTGCACAATTTAGCCTGTCGTGGAATGGCTCCGTGTCACGCAGTGTATCGCGGAGCACTGCCTCCGTGACACGGAGGTAACGCGGAGGCTCTCTGGAAATTGCCTCAGGATGCCAAAACTCCCGAGTGTCACCGTGCTGCCAGCGTGACACGCTGCTCATGCAGCCTATTGGCCTTGCTCTGTCGCGCAGCTGGCCTAGCGTGGCACGGCGCTGGCGCACTGGAGCTTGCCTGCCTGCTGCCTCTTCTCGCGTGCCTGGCATGGGCGTTGCACGGCGCTGGGCGCGGCACACGCACAGCGTGGCACGCTGCCTGCGCGGCCAGCCTTGCCATGGCATGCTCCTTGCCGACTTTCACCAATTTCTCCCAACTCCATTCCTCTACTTCACCAACTTATGAATTAGTTCCTCAAAATCATTGAAACCTACAAAACAAAGACTAATCATGTTGGTTAGTACATGTATTCACATTTATATAAAATCACATGAAAATGTATATAAATAAATAGATAAACAAGGCAAAACTAAGTTATAAAGTATCACTCAGGCATGCTATTTTTGCCCACGATCAGCACCCTGCTTAAATAAACGGGCTATCAGAGCTACTGAAGAGATGGCCTAGGATCTACTCTTGCCTCGCTTCGCTGCTGCGCAATCTTGGTGCTTATAGCGCAACTTGTCGTACCAAAAACAAACATCCAAGCCAGCCATGCATTCTCCCAAGTGGTGCTTCCAACAGCTGGTTCACAATGGATATGTAATCTCCCTTACTCTAGGTTTCTGGTACACAACGGATACATAATCTCCCTTACTCTAGGTTTGTGCGGAGCACTGCCTGTCAAAAATGCTGGGGATGACAATTTTTGCTAGGAATGTGAGTGGTGTCTACCACTCATCCTCTGCAAAAACAACTCTGAATCTCCTATCCTGGCCCTCTTGGCCTCTCTCTCCTTTTCCTTCACCTGCTTCGCCTCCATTTGTTGAGCGAATATCACCAAACATGGAAAGTCTATATCCCTGTGCAACATGACATTCCTGCACTCTTTAACTAAGGATTCTGACACTCCGTTCACGAACCTACTCACCCGAGCCCTCTGGTCGGCTACCATCTCTGGTGATACTTTGATAACCGGGTAAATTCCAATGCATACTCCTGAACAGTCATGTCATTTTGTTTCAAGTTGATGAATTCTGCTGCCTTTGCTTCTCTCAACTCCCTAGGGAAAAACCTATCCAGGAACGCAATCGTAAATTCATCCCAACCTATGGGGCCTGCTCCAATTCCTCGACTGTCCCTCCACTGACAAAACCGTATATAATCGACTCCTTTCAGCTGGTAGGAGGCTAAGTCTGCGCTCTCAGTTCCCGTCACCCTCATGATTTGGGTAATTTTCTGAATCTCTTCCAAAAACTCATACAGGTCTTCGTCTACCTTTGACCTTAAGGATTCGGGTGGGTACATCCTGAGGAAATCTCTTACCCTTGCTGCCGCTACATTCCCAATCTGGGGAGCACGAGCCATTGCCTGCTGATTAATCTGGGCAGTCATGGCCTGTGCCAATATATTAAGCGTTGCCCAGAATTCGGCATGAGTAACATGGTCGTCCATTGGGTTCATCAGGGTTGGTGGTACCTGTTGGCGACCATTACCATTTCTTCTTCCATTCCCTCTTCTGGGAGGCATTATCTGTGAGTGCGTAAAGCACGAGTCAATGGAGGAACTGTTTAGGATTTCATACTCTACGCATGATAAGAATCATGAAGAAAAGGGAATATTCCTAAAACGTCTCGTAGCCTCTTCGTCATAAGTGTGGCGCACTTCACACCCATGAAGAAGACTCTACTTAACGCGGCTTTTAGACACCCTAGGATACTCTAAACCTTTGCTCTGATACGAAGTTTGTCACGACCCGAGTTACACCCAAGCCATAACACGGGACAAGGAACCTTGAAAGGCTCCAAGTCAACCCATGGCATAATCATAGCATAACACTTAACAATATAAACAGCTAGCAAAACATAATTGAGTGGAAGTTAACTTTAAGAGCCAAGTTAATATTTAAGGACATAATCTAGCAAACATAATACATAGTCTGGATCTAATTACACATGTCTGAAAACCTCTACTAAACTGATGAGTTGCTGGGATAGGTCCCCAGCTAACTCCTAAAGTCTGACAACTAAAATACAACTGAATAAGAACATAGACCTCGTCCTCGAGATATGAGGACTCTCCACAATCTGCTGAGATGGAGGAAGGAGTGTGTCTACCCGCGGGGCTGAGTCTAGATACTTGAATCTATATCATGAAACGATATAGCACATAAAGTATGCGGTCAGTACTTGAAATGTACTGAGCATGCAGGCAAATGTAAACAGCTAAATGTGCAAGTATACAAGAAGGAAATAACTGAGTACATCGACATATAATTGATCTAGAATGCAACAATCCTCTTCTGATTCACATACACATAAATACATGAAACTTTCATTTGGAACTCATATTCCGATACATCATCACACTCATGCATAAGGGCCAAGTACTGAACATTTAATGAGAGTTGAAGTTAAGGCTAGTATCACACATTGTACTGGATACCTGTTGATAACTGAGTCTGTATTTTATAATATTATATTTGTTCTAAACTGAAGTCTGAATCATACGGAACTGAGTCATACTGATAACATAACTAGGGAAGTCATTCTCTACTATGGAGAGTCCCAACTAAACTAAGGGAGTCATTCTCTTCTATGGAGAGTCCCAACTGAACTAGAGAGTCATTCTCTGATATGGAGAGTCCCGAGCTGACCAAGGAAAATATTCTCAGCTATGGAGAGTCCCTGGCTAACCAAGGGAAACATTCTCGGCTATGGAGAGGCCCTGGCTAACCAGAACATAAGGAGTACTGCTCGGATATTATACATCTGGTGTGTGCTACTACAGCTAATCAGAAACATGAACATTTACTGGTTTCATCATACGGCATTCATTTAGAAAGGATTAGGGCTACTTTCTACTAACAACAAACCCAACAGTCTGAAATATCATTGTCATGCTTTATCGTCAAAATTCACATCGTTATAGTACCAAATCATCATTTAGTCCACACATCTTACATTTACGAACATCCATAAACTCATATCATACTTTACACACTTCCACAACATTCAAGTTCCACGTTCATAACATACAACATATAACATAGGGTCATGTAGAATCTATAGGTCCAATTTACACTCTAACTTAGATACGTTATTTCATTTATTTAGATTTAGGAAAGCCCATACACTTAATTCATACTTAAACATTCACAACGAGATCATGGGAGAAGTATACATTTTCATTTCATAGAACTCATTTCAAAGTTTACTCCAATTCGTAAGAAAGGTACAATAATTATGCTATTATCATAGGTCTACCTCATATCCAAAATAGCTTCATTGAAAACATAATGAAAATACATATTTACTTTCAATTGATCAAGCCCATAAACCCTAATCTCATCTCAACATATTTATCAAATGATATATTCCAATTCTTAGGTAAATTCATACGATCTTCACATATTTTAAACATGGATACGAGTTATTGCTATAATCGAGTAAATAATAATAAAGTTCCATTCAAAGTTCAAGCCATCTATTGAAGAACATTCTCTAATCACGCATTTTTCACCATCCAGTACATAATTCAATATAACCAAATAAATCTATAATCATAATTAACCTATAATCCTAATGGGTTTAGCATTCATATACGATATAGAAGAAATCACCCATCACTCAAAACCCTAATTCATACTTTTCTAGAACATTTGAAATCAAATTTTTGATAAAACATTTTAGGGCACAAGGATGGAGGAATATCCTTGTTGAAGAACCCACATACTTAGTAGGAGAAATTCTACTCGAAATTACACCTTGAAGCCTTGAGGAAAACCCTTGGTGGATCCTCGATCTTGAGAGGAAAGGATGGGGAGTTGAGAGAATGAGAGCTTAGGCTTGAAAATCCCCTAAAAACGTCCCTTAAAAGCCCAAAACGACGTCATTTTAAAACTGGAAGCATTGTACTTTACCAAATTACCCCTAGGAAAATATTTAAAAATCTGTTGATCTTGGACCACGACCCTCACCACGACTCGTGGCGACCATCCGTCGACTTCACTGGTTCCTTACTAGCAATCCATCCAACGATCGACATGATGAGTCGTTACTTGATCCAACGACTCGTCAGTCCTTCTGTCACCCCCACTGGACCATCTTTAAGTCCCCTTCCAACGATCGACTCTACAGGTCGTTGCTAGCTTCAACGGCCCGTTATTACCACCCATTGCCACTGACCTGAAACCCTAGATTCCAACATACGACTCCTTATGATGACTTGTTAAAGCCACCAATGAGTCATCACCTGAATCGTTCCCTCCGATTAGCCTAGACTGAGATCTCATCACGAATGCCTCCAACGAGTCGTTGTCTCCCATAACAACTTGTACCTCCTCTCGTGGTATCACCTGGCACCTTTCCTAAAGTACTTCCAATGACTGCTTCAACAACCCATTTGCTCCAATAATGACTTTTTGGACGAGTCGTTCTGAGGCATTTTTGCAGATTTTCTGCTGAGCTCATTTCAAATTCCAGGTTTTAAATCTTGAAAACTTTTGGGGTGTTATAATAAACTTCAGCTTTGCACTGCAATCAACATTCCACACGACATAATTAAACTTATTTATAGGTGGTATGAAATGTAAATAAAATTTTAATTTTAAGAATTCAAAAATTAAAGAAATTTTATTGTACTGCTTTAATTTTTTTTGCCAAAACGTTCTATTGTATGTATGATATAAGTTCTAGTCATTTGAATTTAAGTTTGTAATTTAAACTAATAATGTATATAATCCAACCCCCCTTGGATGCAATTATCAATTTTAACCAGTAATGTTCATATTTTTCTTAATCAAACTACTTTAGTATGAATTTAATTATTTCTAATGTGCAGCACTATGCAAAATCAAAACATTAAAGAGGTATCTTGGGCTTGGCTCAAGCAGTTATACTTTAGCAAAGCTCGGCTAAGCTTTGCTCGATACTGTAAATAGCTTGATCGAGCTCAATTTGGTCAGGCTCGGCTCAATGCTTAAACCTATTTGTAATTTTTTTAGATGCTTCATAGTCTAGTTATGGCATTTGGAATAAAGTTTTATTATTTTGATTGGATTATTAACTTTCGTACTTGTTTTTCTAAATATTTGGATGTTTATTTATCTTATTAAGCTCTCAAATGAATGCGAAGTACATGAAATCTGGTTCAGCTAGCATCGTTGGGTGCCAATTACGTTCGTGGGATGGTTTGGGGTGTGACAATTGACATAAGCTTTTATTTCAAAAATCGTGTACTAGATATCTACCTAAGGGCATATCGATTGAAGTAGATTCTACTTTTGATCAATCAAACCCCCTTTCCAAACTACACAAGCTTCTTCCAAAGCATACGACTTTCTAAATGTAATTGTTAATATTTGTATAGATGGATCTTATATACATCCACAATGAAATATCACATTGGTGGATATATATAGAAAAAAAATCTATATTTGTTAAATCACTTCCATGTTATTCCGCTATATCATTTGATTTATGTTCTTCATGTAGCATTCACACTAAATCACTATTAAATTACATCAATACTTCCACATATTATGAGTAAAGTTGGAGATATCTCTATTTTCTCCCGAGAAAACTTTAAAATTTCTACTGCTTAAATTTCCTTAAAAAATTTCCAAACGGTCTTCACGAGAAATATAAGCTTGTCCATCTTTAAAAGGTCAGCCTCAAGTAAAAACAAAAGGAACCTTAAGGAGAAAATCAATATACACAAATATAGTTAGTTATACAAGAGAATTTTCTGCATTATGGAAACCAAACGTTGATTTTATTTAGCTATTCGCTTGTCCTCCAATGTCATATTATCTCAGTGCATCATCCCAAATAGTGAAGCTGCTACTTTCGATTGACACTGCTGCTTGAAGTGGTTGGCAACTGAGAACTCCAAGAATGTCGGGATTGATTAATGGCAGTGATTGGTCCACCGAACACAAGTCCAACAATATAGAGGTTGACTGTGCAAAACTTGACCTAGTAATCATTCATTTCATATCATGTTTCTAATAGAGAGGAAGAAATGAGACACTTTTAAGAGTTCTTCCGCCTTAAATCAAGTCAAACGAAGCGCGCGTTTGGCAGCTTCAAGGGTGTTCAGTAGAAGCATTGCAACTGTCATAGGACCTACACCTCCAGGCACTGGCGTTACCGCGGAAGCTATCCTGACTGCTTCTTCGACGCAAACATCTCCAATCAAACGGTAACCATGTTCGCTCTCAGGGTCCTGCACCAATTAAACATACAAATGAACTTATTGTTCACATGTACACAATTATTTAAATCAATTTAGTTTTTCAGACAGAAAAATTATGACTAATCCAACCGAGTTTACTTTCACTGTCATGCATTTAGGTGGACAAGATAATGCAATACTAAGGAGGAATTTCAGAAATTACCTCAATTGGGTTTATTCCAACGTCAAGAACAACTGCTCCAGGCTTTAACCAGCTACCACGGACTAAATTAGGTACTCCAGCAGCTGCAACAAGTATATCAGCTTCACGAGCAACAATTTCTGGATTCTCTGTATATGCATGCACAATGCTTACTGTTGCATGGTGCCTCTGCAAACATTGTTCACACCATTTAATATGGTGAGAAGAAAATAAATAGACTCTAATATGGAGATATTATTAATATGAGCAATCAAAGATCTTAGAATTATCAATATAGTCAAAATTTTGGTTCATTATTATCAATGATCTAATATGCAGTATAATATTTTGTTGCCAAAGACTGGATATGCAGTATAATAAATCAATCCCATGTTTGGTATACAAGCAGAGTATTTATTTCCTCATCATCCTTTAGCAATATCTTGATACATATGCAATCTAGTGCTTTATATAGAAACTGAATACATTAAATTTTAAGTTGTTTCACATCACTGAAACTATCTACTTATACAATAGTTTATACAATAAAATTCTAAATGTCCCAAAATTTTAAAATAGTTGGAAACATAGTTAACCAAAAAAATCGTACACGATAAGGGAAATGAAACCTCAACTGATAAAACTAATACAACAGAAACTATGCCTCGGTCCCAAACAAGCTGGGGTCAGTTATTTGAATCCTTACAGAACTAATCTCTCGCCAAAATTATGCAAATACAACTGATAAAGCTGTTAACTAATTTATATACTGAAGTATTATAATCCTTAACACTCAATCTTCTACATTTAACTTTAGTCTGAACTAACTTAAATTAGCATTAGCGAGGAAATATTACACTAGTTGTCACAAGGCCACATACCATATTAACAATACCCGAGTATAACAATACCACAATAGTGTGGTTTTTGAATAATATACAAGACATATTTTTGGACAAAATCTGTGTATGAATGACTAATTATTCAATCTCATGTCTAATATTATGTGCTATTGGCATACTAATGACCCTTTAGTGTGGCACATATAATTGTTAAGAACTGGATTTACAAGAGCGCAACAAAGCGACAGCTATCTGTGACAGATTTATCACCTGCAACAACAAAAATGTAGGTAATCCAACGATGTTGCTCCTCCCAATCACTACAGCTCTCTTCCCAGCTATTTCAACATCAGACCTGAGCAGTAACTCGATGCATCCTTTAGCAGTACATGGGATGAACAATGGCTCTCTACCCTGAATTGCCAAGTTCCCAATGTTGAGTGGATGAAATCCATCCACGTCTTTTTCTAGGCTTAGTACATTCAAAATCTTTCCCTCGTCAAAATGCTGTTTCAATGACTTGTGTTAGCAACAGAAAATATATAACAAACTGGCTGGGTGTGGGGTGTGGCTAGATTTCATATCTAATATTCTGAATTTCAACTCTCATTTGACCTTAACAGAGATGAGCTGTATATTCAACCATTGTTTACATCTAGTTTGGGAGAAAACAAAGAATGAAGGAACAGATTCTCAAGTTTAAGTATCAACTATGTTATCAGAAACGGATAGTATCATGCTTTCTTATGTCTTTCACATAAAATGAATAAGCCCATACTACTTAGCTGAAGATTTACCTGTGGCAAAGGAAGCTGCACAAGAATACCATGAATTGATGCATCCTTGTTATAATTTGACAATGCATCACAGACCTCCTCTTCTGTACAGCTCTCAGGGAGTTCAGCAATTGAAAATCTGAACCCAACCTCATGGCAAGCCATTATTTTGTTACGGACATAGGCAAGAGAGTCTCGCCTTTGGCCCACCAATATTACAGCCAAACCAGGGACCTTTCCTATTGAATCCTTCATTCTGCTAACTTCTATGGCTATGCTTGATTTAATTTCCTCAGCAGCAGACCTCCCATCAATTATTCTAGCACTACCATTGTTGGCTGCTGAAAATAAATTAACTAGAAGCAGAACTTTTCTTCATTTCTTTTTTGGTTCATTCATAGGGAACTTGAAAAATCAGGATTGCAAAGAAAAGATAAGGGCACTGTAAGGATCATTAAAGAGCAAGATTGTACAATATTAAAGTTATGGAACAACCCAAGGTTGTGTAGCATGAAAAAGTTCACTCCCAAAAATTCAACAAGTATTTACTTTGTGAGACTGATTAGGTTAGTTTGACATTATGAGGTGAAGAGTCCTATGAAAATGCTCCTTAAAATATAATAGAGTTCTTTTACCCCAAATGTTTCTTTAAAATTCTGTTTCTCTGTTAAGTTTGGTCTCAATAATAGCAACTAGAGGCCCAAAACCTTTAAACCTCTGCTTTTGGAGTTTGATTTACCCAATGATAACAGCCGAGTAGTAGCATAAACTGCCCCAATAACCTGGAAAAAAAACTATTCACTCTTGTTTCCATCAATATTTTCTTTTCTTTATTAATGTTTCATTAGCAAATTTTAGGTTGGAAACAGAGTAATCTTGTTAATCTGACAGTTTTCTTCCGTTTCTCTTCTTACTCTTTCGCACATGTGTTTCTCAGATTTAGTAGAGGGAACCAGATAGGACATTGTTATAGGCCGCACAAAGGGGATACTTATCTTATGGCAAAAACTGGAAAAAATGAAACTAATTTTGTATTACCTCTGACAACTAATTTACAATGATCATTTCTCTCCATGTTGACCACAACCACAGATAGCCTCTTTTTTTTTGTTGCATGACAATTCAATGCTGATATGGCTTTCCCTTTTTGTTTTTGTTTCTCTTTTTTATGTTTTAAGTGTGGCAAATAGCATTGACTGCTCTAATTTAAGTCTGCACTTGACAAGAAAAACTATCCAATATTGGAAGATTGAAGAGTCACGATGGTTAAATGATTAATACTCATCCACCAGGCTCCTTGACATTTTCTGATTACCGCAAAACGCCACATCTTCTCCTTGGCTACCAGGCAAAGCATACAAGTATAGCTTCTCAAAAAAACAGAACAAATCCGTGAGATGATAATAGGTATAATGTTGAAAAAATACTTCTACCTAACCAGAAATTCCTTGTGAGACTAAAATTACAAAATCCCCTAAATACCTAGTCATTACATACAAGTTTGTGATCCAAGCTAGTTTGGTGGGGAATTCAATGAATTTTACACTTGGATCACAAACTTTTATGTCATGGTTAATATCAGTAACCTAAGATGACGGCTAAAGTAATTCTGACTAGGCATTTCTCATCCAAGGGATTCTAGAAGAGAGTTTTCCACCCTTTCTCTTCACAGAAACCAGTCAAATACTCGAGCATAGAATAATCTCAAAAGAACAAACGGTTACTGCCCAAAAAAGAAAGAAAACAAAAAAAAAAAGAAAGGACAAAACTATTCGAGGAAATCGTACCAACTTTACAACCAAGACTATCGAAGTCCACAATCCAAATGAACCCATTAGGCAAAATACGTTAACAATTGAAGCAATATCTTCCGTAAATTGATCCCACCCCCAAAATATAAAACAGAACTAGGAAAGTGAGTAGAAGGAAACAGGAAAAGATGAGCAGCTTACTGCATTTTTGGATTGGACGAGAGTCAGAATGGGTGAAACTGGAAGACCACTCATCGACGAGGTCAAGTGAAACAAGAGGTGGAGACCTTGGGTTTCTGGAACCATGGTGAATCTGAGACGAACTCAGGGCTCTTGATAATTTATTGCTTGTTCTGCATCGTGTCTCCTCCTTGAGTGTTACAGAGGACACAATTCTTCTTATCATTCTTAGAGGTATCATTTTTTCGGGTACCGAAGAGAGGAGAAAGTGAAGGAAGCTCTGACCTAAGAGGGATGGAAATTGGGGCGGGCAGACCTGGGATAGTTTTTAAAAAAATTTGCCCTGTCCTGACATGACCTGATTGTAGCGGTCAAATTTTTGATTCATCAAAAATATTATTTTTCTAATAAAAAATATTTATTTAAAAAAGTAAAGTATTTGGTCAAATTTTTGAGATAAAATAAATATTTTCAGACATTTTTAAAAAATATACAGTCCAATGATAAAATGGTCAAACACATACGGCCCCTTAAACTTGCCAGAAAATCTCATTTATACACTAGAACACAATCTCATCTCAGTTGAACACAATACTATATACAATGCCATTTCTATCAGACACAACAGGCTGACTGGGTATCAGGCATGTTCTGCACAACTTTTAAGTGCGTGAATGTTGGCTGACGTGGATTATATCGATAATTTTTTAAACCAAAAAGCTTTTATTTAAACCTTAGCCCCTTAAACACGCTCAAATTCATTATCTTCTCATTCTGTTCTCCTCCATTCTAAACCTAACAAATCTCTTTCTAATTTTTGTCTTATTTTCTTTGTCAAATTAGTTCTTCTCTAACCTCCCATTCTCGTGTGTTTCTAATATATGTCAATTTTATCGAATTCATCGAAGGCACCTTCGACAGATATTGTAAGGTTTATTGAGGTGAGTTAGCAAACTTTAAGATATCATGTATTGACCGTAACCCAAGTTGAAGGTTTTATAATTGCAGAATTGAAAAGGTAAGATTGAATCATATTGATTTAACCGAAATCAATCTATTTTGGTGATTCTTCTTAAATTCTCATCTCCCATTTCTTGGTTATATTTGTAGAAAATAGGTGGATGCAATTAGTTTAGGTGATATGATGATGATGATTTATCTTCTTAAGAAAAGAAAGTGATTTGTCGTTTGTTGAAAAAAAATCAAGATTTTGGAGAGAGATCGGGCAAGAAAAAAATTTGACCGTCTTATTTCTTATTGTTTTGTTAGTGCTGCTGCTTTTATGGAATTGGCTAGGGAGTGATGCTTGTTCTGGTTCTTAATTTGAACCATCATACTTCTTATCAAGTAGTTGGGTGTTCTTTTTGTTGGTTTGTATTAATAGGAATGGACAATAGTAGAACAAAGTTGGGTGTTTCTTTTGTTGGTTTGTATTAGTAGGAACGGGGAGTAGGAATGGAGTTGTACTAGTTCAATTGTATGAAATGGTGCATATTTTGATGAATCTGCAACTTATTTTATATCAATTCAATTGTAGTTAGCACTTCATCTTGCAATAGATCTCTCATTTACATTAACTTATGCCAAATAGAAGTAAAAAGCTATACTTTTATTTAGCTTTTTTATTATGGCAAATTCAAGTAAAAAAACATAGCTAAAATCTGCACTTTATTTAGCTTGCAACCTGCCTCTATAACAATTGAATTTTTTCAAAATTTAACATTGCACAAATCTTAAAAACATATCAACAATCTGCCTCAAGCAATGCACCTTTTCATATCATTGAAACAAAGACACTAAATATCCACATAATTGAGTTTCAAAATGACATTAATCATCCATACTAATATACTCAAAATGCACCAAAAGCAAATGCAAATCAATCAGTCAATATGTTTGTTGCTGTAAATTACATTGCCAAGCAAAAGACTTAACAAAAGCAAACTACAGGTGTTCACTCGTAGAGTTCCTCATTTGCTGCAATTGGGAAGTATTGATAGCTTCTCTAGCCATCCATCTCAAGCCAGGAGGCTTAAAGCCAATATCAATGTTTGTTGGAGTAATATTGATGATATTTGAACCAGCAATCACTATTCTTTCTGATGATGTTCCTGGCTGAAAATATAAAAAATTAGATTTGATATCCTTGTGAAACTACAATAATCAAGAGATGATTTGTGCATATAAACTTACATTTAGTACTTGAGTTCCAGTTCTATTATCATGATAGACACCAAATCCAACATTATTGGACCTCTTTTGTGCTCTTCCAGTAGCATTTGTTGGTCCCCTCTTCTACCCTGAAATTCCTTTTCCCTTGCCAGCCCCACTACTTGTTGAAGTTTCATTAGAGCCAATAGGTGTTGGTGGTTGACTAGAACTTCTAGATTTAGAAGTTTGAACCTTTCTAATCCTTAAAGTATCTTCACAAGTAGAACTTTTAGGTTGACTTGAATTCATGGGGTTGATTGGAACTTGCACTTTTATCTGAACTTGGAGGCTGACTGGAACTTGCATTTCTATCTAAACTTGAAGGTTGGGACAATGTTGGGTTAAAGGCATCCTTGTACTAGCCTACAAAGACATCGAACTTTCATAAGGTATTACTTTATATAAAACATAACTTGGTAATTTAAAAATAACTAGCAATTTTTCACCTTACAAACTTTTCGGTTATGACCTTGTTGATGACATTTGAAACAAGTCATTTTCACCCCTTTTCTTACAGTTGTTCATACTTCTTTTTAGGCTCATCTCTTTACTTTCTCTTACACCTTCTTGGTCTGCCAGGCATTGGTCTAGGAACATGGGGCTCAATTTTGGGACTAGTGATTTCAGGCCACATCTTCATGTTAGCAATTAGTTGGATAAAGTATTAGTATGCCTTTAAGAAAGTATCCTTTTTGTAGCAATGCTCCACATAATCTTTAGGATCTTTACTTAAGCGATATAATGCACATACCACATGTAATACCCCGGGAAGGCCTAAGAATAGACTCGGGAGTTGAATTTAAAAAGTGCAGAAAACTGGCAAAAACATCACAGAATGGACGACTTAACCACTTGTGGATAGATACCACGAGTTGTGGAATGGGGGTTCAGGGAGGCAGTGGTGACAACAGACGGTGTAACAACTCGTTGTCAGGAACAATGAGTCGTTGTTACCAGTCGTTGGAAGGACTAAACTTAGGCTGATGGGGAATCTACGGGGCATCCCACGATCCGTGGTAAGAAGTGATGGCCCGTTGTTTCAAGTCGTTGCTTATGAGTTGAGGTTTCCTTCAACAGATGGAGACCATGACTCGTTGGAAGGCACCACGAGTCGTGGTGAGGCTCGTGGGAAGGGATGTCAGATTGGTCAAGGAGATGACAACGGTAGATTTAACGACCCGTGGTTTTAAGGAACGACTCGTCCTGACGAGTCATGAAAAGGATCTGAGATGTGTTAAGAGGCAGTGGACCCGACAACTCGATACCATGAGTCGTGGTATGTTTCCACGACCCGTTTGGTCGATCGTTGGTCCGTCCGGGACAGTTTTCAGGAAAATAATTTTAACGGCATTTTCGATTTTTCCATACTTTTAGACCCTAAACTACGTTGTTTTGAATATTTTATGAGTGTGATAAGATGAGTTAAGTCATTTATGCATGCCCATTCTCGTGCAAGAACTTTAGAGAGATTTTTGGGAGATTCAAGGTCTTCTTCCCCAAGTTTTCATCCATTTCTTTGTGGATGTTCAAGGAACTTTGAGTCAACCAATTTCCAGGTATGTAGGGTTTTAGAATGGGTGAAATTATTCCACACCCATGCCCAAATCTCAATTTAAAATCATGAATCCTCCTATTCAAGTCTATGGGGTTTTACTCAAATGCATGAAAATGTGATTTCTCCTTATTGGTATGACTTAATTGAGTCTTCATTATTGAATTATGAATGATGGGCAGGTTTTATATTATTTTCTTTAAAATCATGTTTTCATGCTTTTAAATCCAAAATGTCCATTTGATGAAATTTCATGAAAGTTATGATTTATAATGAATATGCGATATTTTGAATTTATTGATGTCGGAAAAGCATGAATTCAAGTTACCCATGTTTATCAGCATATTTTGAAAGAATTGAACATGATGAAGTATTGGGCAATGCCCACATGTTAAAGAATGATTTATGATTTATGAAGTGAATTACATGATTTATCGATTTATGATATTGGCCGATGAAAAGGGCCTGTGATTCTTAGCTAAGCATGTTTTAGAGGGGATCAATGATGATAAATGTTATATCTTAGCCAATGAATTTTAATGTGTGATGTTGTTGATTTATGTATGAACCTATATGCATGTTTTTGGGAATCGTGTCTAGCACTGAGCAGCCCGACGTTTAAAGGACTACGCAGGTGTCTCACAACCACATGCCACCATGTGTTTCTAATGATATGGTGTAATGATAATGATCCTCTCAAATGTGATATCACGCCTTATGTACGACCCTCGCCTGGCAAGCTAGGGTCGGCTCTGCCCACTTGAGCGAGACAGTGGGGCTTCATGAAAGGCTCTACCATGATGGTGTCGATTATGATGAGTCCTCCCATTGTTTTGCATGTTTTATGCATTGATATATTTATGTTATTGTCTAAAATTATGTTTTGGTAATGTTTACTTACGATTATGAATATGAACGCTTTACGAATGATTTGAAAGCCTTGAGCCTTAGGTTTTCTACAGGGTTTATGATATATGCATGATGTCCTTGTCTTACGTTTACTTATGAGTCTTATTTTACTTTCAAATGTACGTTTTACTTACGTTGCATACTCAGTACATTTCACATACTGACCGCATACTTTCTATGTTGTATCGTTTCATGATACAAGGTCCGGATCTCAAGCTCACCCTCATCCTTAGTCCATCTCATCTTACGTTCTCAGCTTATTGGTGAGTCCTCATGTTTCGAGGGTTGTTTGACAGGCTTTTATGTTATCTTACGTTTCAGTATTATTCGGGTTAGTTGGGGATGTTGTCCCATCAACCCATTGTATGTTGTAGAGGCTTGCAGACCATGTGTAGTATTCAACTTATGTGTACGTCTAGTATTTTCTAATGTTATGCTATGATTACGTTCTGCTATGGTTTTTATGATTATCATTCCGCTTATTTGAATGAGAGTAGTTGTATGCATGATCCATGGGTCGACTTAGGGTCCCTCGGGGTCTCTTGTCCCGTGTCTATGATCTGGGTGTACGTTTGGATCTTGACAAACTTAGTATTGTTGACACACAATTTTGACCTCCCTACGCCCGTATATGCTGCTTACATATATATATATATATATATATATATATATATATATATATTTATTTATTTATTTTTATTTACCTTTTTTACGTAAATACTTGACTTGCATTTATATTTATAAAATAATTAATTATCATAATATTGCAAAAATTATTTTTAAACTACATCTATATGTACATATGATTTGTATTAATTTTAATTTTCTGATATTAAATAATTATGTCGTATTAATATGCATCCTTATTTTTTGAAATATATATTTATTTAATAAACTATCTACATAATTTTACTAAATTTTACAAATTTATTTGACTAATAACATTACTCGAATTTATAAATTATTTATGTTAATAATATGATTTTTATAATATTTGATAACTTAATTTTATTTTCTAGTCATTAAATTATTTATAAATATAATAACTTAATTATATGATATTTACATAAGTATACTTAAATTTAGGATTTATTTATATTAATAATAATGTTTATGCGATTTTTTCATAATTTAAATTACTTTATTATCTATTTATTAAATTATTTAAAGTGTAGTATATTTATTAATTTAATAGCAGCTAAAATTCAATTTCATCCAATTTATTTCAAATCTGGCCACTTTATATTCAATTTATGCCAATTTTATCCACTTTTGATCAATTTTGGCTATTATTTAAATTCAATTTCAGCCTAAATTAATTAATAATCCAATTCGCGACCTGTGAATATATCCACAACCCGACCCATTAACTAAATTTTTATCTTAGTCGTTCATTTAATTTGATCCAATGGTTGATATAAAATCCTAAACTATTTTCCTATTTCATCACATACACCCCAAAACCTAACATTTTTCCCACTTTCTTCCTCCTCTTCACACCTGGGCCGCCTCACCTCCTCTCTATCTCCCTTTCTCTTCCACCACCGTTCCAACAGCCGCCGGAACTCCCTCTCCCCTATTTTCCTCTCTTTCTCCCTCTCTTCTTCCTCCTCCCCCCCCCCCCCCCTCTTCTTCCCTCTCACCGGCGCCGTTAGACAGTGGCCAACTATCACAGCCTTGCGCCGCCCTTTCTCCCTCTCCTTCTCCCGCTACCCTACTCCCTCTGTTCTCTCTCACCCCTCTCTCCATGCCGCCGCCTCTTTCCCTCTCTCCATCTCCATCTTCCCCTTCACCCAAAACAACACCAAACTGGCAACACCGGCAGCCGCCGCCCCTCACCATCTTCTTCTCCCTCTCTTCTCAACCTCTCTTGCTCTCCCATTCTCTCATCTTCTCCAACGAAATGCCGTGTCCTTCCTTTCTCCCTCTCTTCGCCGGAGGCAGCAGCATCGCAAACCAACAAATCTCCCTCACTCTCCCTCACCGTTTCCACCATTAACTCCGGCCACTGCTGGCCGAAAAATCACCAAAACCCATCACACAGCCGCATCACCCAGATCCGGCGACCTCCCTCTCCCTCATCCTCTTCTCACTACTCCGGTAGAACAACCGAAAAACAACCATCAACGCCCAACCCCACCAAATAGCCACCAGAAAACACCTCCCAGCCGACGAATCCGGACAGATCTGCGAATATCTGTCCATAAATTTTTATTTTATTTTTATTTTTATTTATTTTCTTCTTCTCCTTTGTTTTATTTATGTATATATGTATTTAATAAATATATAATAAGTATATATATAAGTAATGTATATATAATAAATATGTATATATGTAAAATAATATATATATATATATATATATATATATATATACTGTTTTCCTTTTTGTTTCATTTATATAATAACATATAATAATATATATATATATATATATATATATATATATATATATAAATAATATATATTGTTCTGCCTTTTGTTTCATTTATATATATAATGAATATTTATTAATTAATTAATCATGCCCGTTCGATTAGTATGTTTGTTCATGAGTTTTGTTCTTGTCACACTTTAATCTGGCCAAATAATTTTTCAATAATAATAATAGAATAAATGACATTGTTTATCAATTTATGCATATTCTGGAATACGTAGTGTATCCCTCCCTTTATTGACTTAAGTTGTCTTTAACATTTGTGTCCTCTGCCTACTTCATTCTGCAGAGATTTCTATATGTTTGGTCAAATGTAGTATATATATTCATGGTAAATTCTAATAATTGATTTGATTACTTGCTTCAAGGAAATTATAATAGCTCACAAATATTTCTTTTACATATATAATGATCTGATTACTTTCCTTTCTCTTTAAAAAATCACATTATAACATTTTTTTTTACTTTATTATAATCTGTCTTACTCCTAATTGATCTCCTTCCCTTAACGGAGCCTTTAGTATTTATTTTTGGATTGTAACCTATCTTCAGGTTGTGATTGATTCCCTTCTCTTAATTGGTTATTAATGAGCATTGATTAATTGATTTACCTATGTTATTTAAGGAAAAATATTCCTTTAATTGATTAGAAGATTTTCTACCTTTTCTAAAATCTTTTACTCTATCTATATAAGCAGCCCTCTCCTCTCTTTGGAGGGGCATCCGAACTTCTCCTACTCTCTTAAACGCTACTTTCAGCATCTCTTCATAATCAATAACTACTTTTATTTTTAAAATTTTTGAACATTGTTACTAATTCTTTAACTCCTCTATCCCTACTCAACACAAGCACTGCTCGGAATCTTTAAGATTCTTGTGATCTTGATGTGTTGAGGACCGGGTATCAGTCAAGGTAATTTATTACATTTAATCCGTTAATTTCTTTTCGATTTTGGCACTTGCTGGTTAGTTTGTTTTTCTTTATAAGAAGACATTTGCATTGTCGTTTATTACCTTTGATTGCTCTTTCTCTTATCATGATTATATGTTTAATATGCTTTAAACATAATTTTACTGGCCTATCCAAATTCATGGTTAAGACCATGAGACTATTGTTTCGTGTTCATTATTGTACTAACTTTTAAGGAGGTATCATTTTTTTCGGAATTCCATTGGAGAGTTGCCATGATAAGATGGGGTTTGAGATTTATTTAATTTAATTTTCATGTGTCATTGTAATTCATTTATTCATTTATCATTTTTTTACTTATTGTAAATTGTAATAAACACTCATAATAGTGGAAAAGGGTTTGTGGGGGCGGGGTTTGTGTGTCCTTTATTGCTTTCGCTTCTTGATACCTAATTAGTCAATCTCATATAGAAAGCATGCCTATAGGATTGATACATACCTAATTGTTAGAAATCATGCCTATATGAGTAATATGAATTTAATTATTTCTATTAGAAATCATGCCTATAGGATTGACATTTCTCAAATTATTTCTACTAGACATTATGCCTATAGGAACCAAAAACAATTCAATTATGAGCACGTCTTATGTTTAATTTTAATTTGCCTATAAGGATTACTTGCGGTATGTACTCCTAATTTGTTCGCCCTTAATGAACTGCTCCATATATACCCTGCTTGTAGGTTTATAATCTGATTAGTAGCAACTATTTGAATCAAGTTTGTTGACAGTTAATCTCAATTGTCACATCTCTAGGTCTTATGTTATCTGTAAACTTGCCACTAAGTTGCCCCCTCTTAAACCTCACTTTATTTGTCTTAAACCACTATGATAATCTAAATGAAATAATATGCATAAGTGTTGAATGTTTTGTTGATATAAGATGCTTCTAATTGCAATCTAGATACCATGCATACTGGATTATGTATTGATCTGTTTAAATTATATATCCGTCCAAGAATGTTTATTATGTGTTGAATATTTAAATTTGATCATTTTTGCATTAGAAATCATGTTCATAGGATTTATTTACACATGTTTAGAAATCATGTTCATAGGACCTGAGGTTATATTTAAACCTTTGTATGTTTGTTATTTTTACATTCGTTTTGTTTGACGCTAATCACCCTTTTTTAAAAAAAAAAGCCTAAGTATGTTCTAGACCCAAAAATTTGAATTTAGTAGTCCATCACCTCTTGGACATTAAGACCGGGACGGGTAGGCATATGCTAGGGCGTTAGTTTTTCCTTCACTTAGAGCGTTTTAGGATTAATAACAATTAATTAGGCGGGTAGTGAAAAATGATAGTCTGTGCCCGCTGAATAATATGAGCAACCTAAATAGGTTGCAAAATATTATTTTAGTCACACGGGGTGATCCCGTTAGGTTAAAATAACTCCCCCCCCCCTCTTTAAAAAGGCAAAACTACGTTTGACCTGATTCCCTCTCGGGATACATAGGCGCCTCTTCGAGGTTCGGTCCAATCCTTAAAATTTTTATTTATTTGTTTTGTTTTTGTTTCTTCTTAATTTATCATTTATTATTATTTGCCTTTATTTGTCAATCCTTATTTGCATAAATTGTTAAATTTATTTCTTTCATTATATTATATTGTCACGATTTTCTTCCTCCTTATCACCTAGTTTATTTAAGTTGTTTAAGACAAAAATCAATTTTATTTGATCACTTAGTAAATTCCCCACATAATAATGAATCCGGAAGGGACCCATATTTGTGGACCTCGAAAGGTGCCTAACACCTTCCTTTCGAGGTAACTTGAACCCTTACCCGATTCTGGTGACCTAGGCTAGTATAACAGACTCTTAGGTTAGTATGGTGTCCTAATGCACCTCAAATCGTTAGGTGGCGACTTTTCCCATTAAATAACCCTTAAGAGTTGTCACATGTTATATTCCGCTTTCCGCGAGGAAAAATGGGGCGCGACAGGTATCATAGCAATAGGTTTGAAGTGTCCTAGGGTGTTTGAAAGCCGCGTTAAGTAGAGTTTTTTTCATGGTTGTGAAGCATGCCACACTTATGACGAAGAGGCTACTAGACATTTAGGAAATGTCCCCTTCTTTCATGATTCTATGTCGTGCAATGAAAAGCCTTTCCATCCTTCTAATTCGTGCAATTCGCGATTGCAGAATTATGGATCCTAGAAGAATGAACGGAAGGAGGAATGGAAATGATGATGGCCACGGAGATGGCAATGACCATAGGCATCAGCAAGCCCCACTTGTTCAGGAGCCCCAAGCACCAGAGCCAGTTGCCCACGCTGAATTTTGGGCGGCTATTCAAATGTTGGCGCAGGCTTTGACCGCTCAGGTCAACCAGCAGGCTGTTGCATAGGTCCCACAGAATGACAATGCAGCGGCGACTTGGATTAGAGACTTCTTGAGGATGAACCATCCTGAGTTCACGGGATCAAAGGTGTATGAGGATCCACACGAGTTTATTGAAGGGATCTTGAAGGTCACTCAGGTTATGGGGGTGATAAATGGGGTGTGTGTTGACTTGGCCTCTTATCAGCTAAAAGAGGTCGCTCATATTTGGTACAAGCAATGGAAGGAAAGCAGGGCAGCTGGAGCGGGCTTTTTCAAGCTAGAAATAGGGAACTCCTTTTTGGAGCCTTCAGATAGTTACCGCTATGCACGAGCTTCATGTTCAATCTGTAAATCCATCTCAGGAGTAAGTTGCTCCGTTGTAGCCACTTCTGTACCTGTACCGGCTTGAGCAGCTGAAGTCGAGTAGTTTCCAACTCCGATCGCTAACCTAAAGGTTCATTTTTACAAAAACTTTACAAAAAAAATAGGAGTAAGCTGGTGACACCGGGATTGAAAATGACATAGTGTTCCTGATAGCCTATCAGCTGAGATGAGTTCCACATGGCCTTTCTCGACAGGTTCTTCCCTCAAGAGATGAGGGAGTTGAAGGAAGCTGAGTTTGTGAACCTCAAGCAGGGAAAGATGACAGTGTTGGAGTATTCTCTTGAGTTCACTCGTTTGTCAAAGTATGCCCCAGAGTTAGTGATGGATCAAAGGGCGCGGGTGAGCTGGTTCGTTCAAGGTGTGGCTATTTATTTAGACAAGGATTGCAGGACTGCCATGCTTCACCAGGATATGGAATTTCCTCTCATAGTGTTGTACGCGCAGCAGATGGAGGCGGCTCATGCGAGGGAGAAGGAGGCAAAGAGGCTCGGACAGACAGCCGTGGGTTTTCACATTAGAGGTCCGGCGATGGCTACAATCCACAGTTTCAGCAGAGGTCACTAGCCCCACTACCATCATTAGCTAGTGTTCCATCTAGACCCATGGGTGATCAGCGGAGCAGGGCTTCAGGGTCGAGGGATCAGAGGGGCACCCAGTTAAAGTATACCTCTCCAGCGGGAAGTGCGGCAAGAGTCACACTAGGGAGTGCCTGCTTGGCTCAAATGTCTGCTAGATCTGGGCACATGTGCCGAGCGTTCCTATATGCTAGACAGGGTGATGATAGGAGTCGTGCACAGATTGCCAAGACAACAGCAGCTCCAGCCCGTTCCGCTCCGCAGGGAGCATCGACTAATGGAGGTGGCAGATAGCGCCAAAACCAATTCTATGCCCTTTCCTTGTGCCAGGAGCAGGAGACTTCATCAGAAGTGGTCACTGGTATATTGCGTGTCTTTCATATTGATGTTTATGCCTTGCTAGATTCCGGAGCTACCTTGTCTTTCGTGACTCCTTACATTGCTAGTAGCCTTGGAGTTAGTCCTGAGACCTTGTCAGAACCGTTTTCAGTTTCGACCCATGTTGGTGATTCGGTCATAGCTAGATGGGTGTATAGAGAATGCCCGGTCACTATGTTGCATAAGATTACCTCCGTAGACCTGGTAAAGTTAGCCATGACTAACTTTGACATTATTCTTGGCATGGATTGGTTGTTTGCATGTTATGATTTGATTAATTGTAGGACTCATACAGTGGAATTTTGTTTTCCGGGTGAGTTAGTGGTAGTTCGGCAGTACCAGCAGGTCGATTCATTTCCTATCTTAAGGCCAGGAAGATGATCTCTAAAGGTTGCATGTACCACATAGTTAGGGTTAAGGATATGGAGCCCGAGACCCCGACTATTCAGTCAGTTCCGGCGGTGGGCGAGTATCCGGAGGTGTTTCCTGATGATTTGTCAGGTGTTCCTCCGGATAGGGAAATTGATTTCATATTGATCTATTGCCAGATATGCAGCCTATCTCTATTCCTCCCTACAGGATGGCCCCAGCCGAACTAAAGGAGTTGAAGGATCAGTTAAAGGATATTTTGGATAAAGACTTCATTAGACCAAACCAGTCTCCATGGGATGCACCGGTTTTATTTGTTCGAAAGAAAGACGGTTTCCTTCGCATGTATATTGACTATCGGTAGTTGAACAAGGTTACTGTCAAGAACAGGTACCCCTTACCCAGGATCAATGATTTGTTTGACCATCTTTAAGGTGTCAAGTGTTCCTCCAAGATTGATCTCAGGTCTGGGTATCATCAGCTCAGAGTTCGGGAGAGTGACATCCCGAAGATCGCTTTCAAGACTCGGTATGGTACGAATTTGTTGTTGTGTCTTTCGGACTAACCAATGCCCCTGCAGCTTTTATGGACCTGATGAACAGGGTGTTCAAGAAATATTTGGATATGTTCGTGATCGTGTTCATCGATGACATTCTGATATACTCCCGGAGTGAGGAGGAGCATGCCACTCATTTGAGAATGGTGCTATAAACCCTCAAGGATCGTCAGCTATATGCAATGTTTAGCAAGTGTGAATTTTGGCTAAACTCGGTAGCATTTCTGGGATATGTGGTATCAAGCGAAGGCATAAGGGTAGATTCCCAGAAGATCAAGGCGGTGAAGAATTGGCCTAGACCGGTGAATCCTTTAGAAATTCGGAGTTTCTTGGGCTTAGCAGGTTACTACCGAAGGTTTGTTGAGGGTTTCTCATCTATTGCGGCACCTTTGACTAAGTTGACTTAGAAAAAGATAAAGTTCCAATGGTCGGATGCTTGTGAGAAAAAACGTTCAAGAGTTGAAGAACCGACTCACTTCATTGCTCTTCTGGAGATGGAAGCTGCGGGGACTGCATCTCACACATAACGTGTGTGTCTTGTTCCTCCTCTTCCTAAAACTTCCTGTTCCCTTCCCCATTGCAATGCAGATGCAGAAACCCTAGCGTCTTCTCTATCAATATTATCTATATGTTCTAATAGATATGAAATTATATTCATCTCAAAAAATTCTACCAACAAACTATAACAATGTGAATATGAGAATAATCTTTGCTTTACAATTTATTTATATAGATATACATGGAGAAAACACTATAAATTGTCATAAAATTTATAAATTAAATATTTGGAGGTTATGAAATGAAAGGTTTGTGAGTCATTGAGATTATTAAAGATATATGTTATGAAAATAAAGAGGTGTGAGTTATGAAATGAAATTTTCAGCAAATATTTTGAGAAATATAAGAGAAAAAGGTCAAAAAATGAAAAAAAAGACAAATACAAATCTTATCTTATGAGAGGTGTCACCTCACTTTTCTATTACTTTACTTTATAATATATGTAGATTGATTCTTATAATATTATATATACTAAAAACTAAAATTGCATAAAAATAAATATCATTAGACCATTAGAATCATCTAGATGATGATGAAGGAGTAAACCTATTTATTATTTGAAGGGTATATTAGTCTCTCAATATTTGGAGGTTATTTTAGTATTTTAACTTTTCACTTTTTGTCTTTTCACTTATTATTATTATTATTATTATTATTATTATTATTATTATTATTATTATTATTATTATTATTTATTTATTTATTTATTTATTTATTTTAACTTTTCACTTTTTGACTTCTCAGTTATATAGTAATAAATATATAATTATGATATGATATGATAAAATATTAATATTTAATTATGTGTTTAATTAAATTTTAATTTAGTGAAGGGGCAAAATGGTAATCTAACTTTTCACTTTTTGGCTTCCGACTTATATATTAATATGATATGATGATGATTTTTATATATTATTTTTATTTTTATTTTATTTTATTTAGTGGAGGGTTAAAATGGCAATGCAACTTTGAAGTTAGGAAATTCACTTTTATTATATTTTAATTTAATTTATTTTTATTGTTATTTATTTATTTTATGTAGTGGAGCTTGTTTAGTGACATAACATTAAATGACATTAATTAAATAAATAAAATAAAAAAAATAATTTTAAAATAGAAGAAAAATTCAAAAAAAAAAAAAAGAAAAAAGAAAAATAGGAATTTATATATATATATATATATATATATATATATATATATATATATATATTGATGTGTGTCTATGTATTAATACTATTCGATTTCTTACATTAGATAGTATATAATTTTTAGATTTTCCAAAAATTTCATTACAGAAAATTAAAATTTTGAGAAGTTACTTTACCAAGTGACTACAAAAATATCATATTCATCATTAGTGTTGATTTAACACTAATATAGAAAATAATTCTTCATTATCTTTTCTTTCTAGGGATAACTAAAAAGGAAAAACTGTCCATGGACCAAAAATGAGAGGACTACATCTAATACTACAATGCTAATGCAATGATCGAGCCAATCAATAAATTATCATTTTAATTTATTTTTCTCTGTGTACTCTTTTTCTCTAATAACCATACAAGAAAGAGGATCAAAAAGGGAGAAGATTGAAAATAATTAATAGGAAACACATGCAATGGGATTGCTCCTGTTTATACTGGATAATTAAATAGGGGTCATAATTAAAATTCTGAAATGATATCATTTCTCTTCTTTAGTTTAAATTTTGAAACGGTGTGAAATAAATCTTATTTGTAATAATGTTTTTCCCTTTTATTATGTATTTTCATATGACCAGAATTAATGATGTCTTTATTTGTACTTATTTATTATGGAGCTGCAAATTTAATTTTTGTTTTTCGAAGCAATGTCTTTTCCATTCTTCATTATTATGGAGCTACAATTAAAAGTTAATCAATCTTTTGAATATATAGTAATAGAGTATATTTGTATTTAATAATTAAAGTGAGAAAGAAAATTAATTAAATAATAATTCCGTTAGAGAGTGTCACTTTACCTCTTGAAATTTTAGCTTTATATAGATATAAATTGAGTTTCTTTTTAAAAATTATAATTTGTAGAGTAAATTTTAATAATTCTTGCAAAAAAAATTGATCTTAAAGCACTATGATGAATAGGCATTTTCATTTGTGAAATACCATAAGGCAAATTCTATGTTCATAATTTACTATTATGCACTATGTCGATACAATAGATAAATAAAGTTTAATAAAATGAGCAGACAAATACTAAGAAAAATATAACTTCTTCATATACAATAAAATTTCTTCATGTGTATCCGAGGGTGGAGCTAGGCTTTCGGTTACGTGTTCGACTGTATTCAGTAACTTTGATTTAAATCTTGTATTTATCTTAAGAAATTCATTGAATATATATAAAACATTGATTAGTTAGAATCCAATAGCATAAAAAAAATTAAAATTCCAAACTCATAAGTTTTAAATTCTGATTCTACTTCTATGTGTATCAAAAGACGACATACATAATTGCAAATGCCAAATGCCTATAAAATATCATAAGGAAGATAATGTATTCAATTATTTGGAGCATACAATTGCAAATGCAAATGAAAAAATAAAACAGAAAAAGAGATGAAGGAATTGTATGTGCACATAAAACTGTTTATATCCTCCATTTTAATCAACTTCTTTCTCTTCCATAAATAACAAAACCTTAAGTTCCATACAACTAGAAGCCTAGAACACAATCCTTGTTGTCTGTCATTTTTCATATTTCAAAAAGTTAGAACAAAAACCTTAAATTCTGTACTTGATAGGCCTGAATTTCTTGGGCTCATCTTCAAGCAAGGTGAAACGTGAAAGGCAATCTAAGTAGATTCATAGATAGTTCTTTTTTTTTGGCAACTTAGCTATCAACTTAATTTTTCCTTTGTGATTCACGTTAGTTAACACACACTTTAACACAATTTATATGCAGGTAGAGTTAAGTCCATCCTTTTTCTTCATTAATTATAGAAAATAAAAAGACACGAGTTATTAAAAAAGGTACAATTTAGAACAATTTATATGCAGGCAAGAGTTAAGACTACCCTTTTTCTTCATTAATTATAACAAATGAAAAGACATGAGTTATAAAAAAAAACATACAATTTAGAAAATTAGAGCTTTTCATTTAATTGAGAAATTATAAGCAGTTTTAGATTTGTTTTCAAAATAAAATTAACAAAATTAAAAAATAAAGAGAAGAAAAATCTAAAAAAGGAGAAAAAAGATAAATTATTTTCTAGACCATAGAGAGGTGCCACATCACTTTGTCTATATCTTGCTTTATATATATATATATATATATATATATATTTGATCTCCTACGAGCTTTAACTACGAAACTCCATTCGCAATGGGTCAAATATTTTTCATATAGCTTCAATTTTTAACCACAATTTTGAAATGACAACCACCAACAAACCACAATCATCAATTTGTCAAAAATTTCAATAAATTTAAAATCTATTTGTGAGTTTTCAAGTTTTTAAAAACAATTTTAAATTTTTAAATTTAATTCACAAAATAATATTTAAATTTGTAATGATAAATATGAGTGTCACTCTCAGTCAGTTTCTAAGTATCAAAATATGAAAATCATAATCATATTGAATACGTTAGATATTAACAATGTAATATGAATGATTCATAAATATATTTTTATAATGACGTATTTATAAAAAATTATATTATTTTTTTGAAAAAAAATTTCAAATTTATACATAATATCTACAAATTATAATATAAAAATTATGAAAAAAAAAAGATAAAGGAGAAATATTTATTGATACCAAACGCCAGAGAAAAAGAAAAAAAAACAATAAAATTGAAAGATTGAATTGTCTTGCTGGCACCCAGATGATTGATTCCAATCAGTCCAACCTTTTGGATCAATAAATTCATCGTCACAACTGAAGCAACCAAAAAAGAAAAATATGAAGTCAGTTTCTAAGTATCAAAATATGAAAATCATAATCATATTGAATACATTAGATATTAACAATGTAATATGAATGATTCATAAATATATTTTTATAATGACGTATTTATAAAAAATTATATTATTTTTTTGAAAAAAATAATCAAACTTATACATAATATCTACAAATTATAATATAAAAATTATGAAAAAGAAAAGATAAAGGAGAAATATTTATTGATACCAAACGTCAGAGAAAACGAAAAAAAAAACAATCAAATTGAAAGATTGAATTGTCTTGCTGGCACCCGGATGATTGATTCCAATCAGTCCAACCTTTTGGATCAATAAATTCATCGTCACAACTGAAGCAGCCAAAAAAGAAAAAGCAGCAGGAGAAAAGAAAAAATAAACGTCACGAAAAGGAGAAAGAAAGAAAAAAGAAGCAGTAGCAACTAGCACAAGAATAAAGAAGCAGGAGGAAAAAAAAAGCAAAAACGGCTAAAAAGATAATAAATTAAAATATAAATTAAAGTAGGTAATTATTTTACTCTAAATATCATAGAGCGTAATTTTCTCAAAAATACTTTAAAATGCTTTTAAGAGCCTGCTTGATACCTATAACTACGGATGACAATGGGATGGGGCGAATGCGGGGCGATGCAAGTTTGGGGCTATGTGGATTGGGGCAAGTTTAAGGTTAGGCGATGCGGGGTGGGAGTGGAGCGGGTTGAAATGACTTTTTAAAAAATTGATGCGGATACGGGACGGATTGCGGATAAACAAAACAAATTTTAAAATTACTCTCCAGATTTATATTTATTTCACTGCCCTTACTATGGGTTAAAATATTACGTCTACCTCCTTTATTTTTATTTTTATTTTAACAAAATGTTTATCCTATTTATCAACAGCAAAAGTAACTCATAATCTTCCTAATATACCCTTTTTAATACTTTTTATTTAACTTCAAAATTACAATGAATATCTTGTCAAAAATAATCTTCTAGAGTTAAAAAATTTATTTCCCTTATACAACATATGTATTCAAATCATCCCTTTATTTTTCTGACTTGAAATCCTTATTGCAGTACCCTTCTAGAATTAAAATTCCTTCTGATTTCTTATCACCCAAAAAAGGGGGAAAAAAACTCCCATTTGGGTCATATTTTTATTCATTTATCATAATTTTAATTGGCAATGAATTTACTGAATCTTCCACGATTTTTCATATTGTGTATGAATTGATTATTGAACAATTGAAACCGCAAGAAAAAAGAGTTGAACTCTAAGACAATAGAGAACTTGAGGAAAAAAAAGTTGGGCGGGGCAGGGGGTGTGGATTTCTGCGGGGCAGAGTGGAGCGGTTTGAAAATAACAAATTTTTGTTATGCGGAGGGGGGGGGGGTTTGTTAAAGTCTTCGCCGGGCTTATGTGGGCTTGCCCCCCAACCGCCCCGCTTGCCATCCCTACCTATGACTTATAACTTATTGTTGACACCCAATTTTGACCTCCCTATATCTATATCTGTTTTACCAAACTGTTATTTTAACTTGTTTTGATTTTTTTATAGGAAAAGGGTCAAAAATACCCTTCTACTTTAGTATATCAGCTAACTTCGGTCCTGGTTATACTATAGGGTCAAATATACCCTCGCCGTTAACAAAGTAAATAAAATTGCCCATCAATTAAATGGAGTCCCTCAAATTGACTTAAGATATCTGATTTCAATTAAATTATCAATTTTTCCCTTTTAAATCTGAACCCAACCCATCAAATTAAATAAACTCAAACCGCGTTAGAAATAATTTTGTTTCTACGTGTGATCCAAAAGCTTTCGCTGAAAAAGTCGACGTGCGTTTCAATTTCAGTCCACAATATATGGATTATAATGCACTGGAATTCTTCATACTTAAAATGCTCTAAAAATGAATCACAAATATCATTGTTCCTAACAAGTACAATAACAACCTTTTCTCGAATTTTCCAATAATTAATTGGAGACGAGCTAGCATATATCTGTTATGAAATAATAAAGAAAGAACAAAAATATTATAGAGAAAGAGAGAAGGAGAGAAGTTCTTATTTCTCTTGATGGGATGAAATACAACGAAGGAGAACCCTCTATTTATAGGGATAATTTCTCCTAACTTTTCTCCAAAAGATAGACTTTCACTATAATATAAACACATGTATCCACTACAATACAAATACCTTTATAGACATTCACTATAATACAAATATGTATAACACTCCCCCTTGAATGTCTATTTGATAGATAATGTGCATCCACTACAAGAGGACCTCTCCATATAATAATGTCAGAATTTACGAAAAATCTTTATGCCACAAGAATTCATTTATATCTATTGGCATTATACTTGAATTGCGTATTTTTAATTGACCAATCATTTATCTGTCCATACTTTTTGACAGATTTGAATTCAAGATCCTCGTCAATATTTATAATATTGAGCGCTACATTATATCAAAGGTATCGTCGACGATCATTTTGATATCAGTTCCAATGCGACATAACTTATTGAGATCTCTTAATTTTTCGTCATTTTCAGGTACATGAACCTTTGCCAAGGTTTTATGAAGTGTTATGTCGTGGTGCTTTCTTAAAGAACTTGCCTCATCATTATGACCATCTTAATCATTTGCTCCTCTCCTTCTTCAAGGAGTTCTATATTTGGAACCGTTTGGTCTATCACGCTTCAGACGTCTCATAGACCCTGCCCTTCAAGGACCTTTCATTGGAGCATTTGCAACTGAATTATAAAATAGAGTTGGCAAATATATCTGGCAATTGATTTGCAATATTTTGCAAGCGAATTATCTATTGAACTTTAAGTTCACTTTTTTTTTTTCGAAGATCTAAATAATTCATCTCACACTCAATTTTCAGCTGCTAATCACTTCTCCCCCTAAAGTTAGAAAAACTAACATTTACCCTTCAAACTCATTTGGGGACCCATCTTTGTGCGTTGTGGTGGAGCAATTGAATCATATATCGCACATTTAAATTTTTAGATGGAATTATTTGGTTCCTGACCCTGAACCAATTGTGATAGGAGAACCTTGTTAGCTTGATGCATTCAAATGTTGCTATATGTTAAATAAACATATCTCATACCAAATTTCATTTGGGAGTTTTATTCTCATAACCAATGATTTAGCTATAATTGGCGGCATACAGTTTTTGCTAAACCAACATAGCTATGAATCAACATTATCAACATGATTTTATAATTTGGAACTATGCTCTTAATTTAATAATTCGAGCAACAACCTTACAAAATCAATTGCAAGTTGATATCAAAATACATATGACCATACCAAAGATGCATCTATTAGCAAACAGTTCACATGGTAGGTGAATGGGCCCATATTCACCCTTTTATAAATTTCAAAATTTCAGGAAATATAATTTCAATCTTAGCTGATCAAGATCATTCTATCACGAGAACAAGCAACACAAGTGAATTCTTGAAGAATCTTTTATTTCTTCAACATATAGCCACGTGAATTCTCAATTATTTTTGCGTCACATTTGAACCGGGATGGCCAACCAATTATGCCAACTTATTTTAGTAAACTTCTAGTTTACTTTCGTATGTGATTTCATCATCATACCCATATTTATGTACTACAAATAAAAAGAACGACAGGTAATCTTTTACATAAATATTTATAACCCGCTTCAATTGTAGTAACATGAAGATATTAGATCTTCCCATAATTTATAGTCTCAATTTTTTTTTCAATGTTCTCGAGACTTATAAGTTTCCTGTTGAGGCTTACTACAATAATTTCATTCCTTCAAGTAGTAATACATTAGCTCTTCCGGAGCTCTCAATTAATTTTGTACTACCACATATTCAATCATATCAACATCATTAATAGTTTCAACTTAGAAACAAGTTTGAATGTTGATGAGCTATACTCATAAATAGACTTATAGTCTTGATGGATCCAATCATATCGTGCCTTTGGGTGTATGACCATCTTCAGGTGGTTATACCTTTTTTTAGGCTATTCCACAAACAAGTGGATCCTTAATCGTGAGATATTCAATTTTAAGAATTTCGTCAAGATGATGACGCAAGAATATCATAGTCTTAGCACGATCTTGATTTGATGCTTTGTTTTCACTTTTAATGGTGTCTCCAAGACCCATTGCATCCATATGGATTTCAGCATCCAACACCCATGAAAGGTAGTTCTTGCCCGAACTTTGAAGGGCAACGAAATCAAATTTCGTAAGATTAGCCATATTAAAAGAAAAAGAAAAATAATACCTTGGCCTTTAAATTTTGAGACAGTAGAGTCGTAGAGCAACAATATCACCAAAGAAATATCACTCCTGTGGTTAAGTAATACATCTTTTGAAAAAGAAATTTTAATTTTTCTTACCTCAGATCTTTCAAAGTGAGTGCTCAAGGCAGAGACTCGTGCTGATAACGTGTTATGAAATAATAAAGAAAGAACAAGAATATTATAGAGAAAGAGAGAAGGAGAAAAGTTCTTATTTCTCTTGATGGGATGAAATACAATGAAGGAGAACCCCTCTACTTATAGGGATAATTTCTCCTAACTTTTCTCCAAAAGATAGACTTTCACTATAATATAAGCACATGTATCCACTACAATACAAATACCTTTATAGACATTCACTATAATACAAATATATTTATAACAATATCATTTTTTTCTTTTTTTTTTGACTGAATCTTGGCTACGAGAAAGAATCCCAGCAATAGATAAATGCAAAATAAATTAGTAGAATTGCTATACGAATTGTCTGATACTAGACGAATAGGTGCCCATGAAACTATATATTCTTGTACAACAACTAAAAATTTTTGCTCTTTATTTGAATGGAGTATATATTACTTCGTTTTAATTTGTTTGTCTTACTTTTTTTTTTAACCCGTTTAAAAAAAAATTCTCTTTTCCTCTTTTAGTAACTCTTTACTTCTAACCTGAACCCGTTTGAGTTTATTTATCCAGGGCCATTACCGGGGGCTGTGTTGGAGATCTTCCTAGTTATGATGATTTTACACCAGGGGACCTCAGTAAGGGGCAGCTACAAGTATGGTCCAAGTATGCTTAGTGATGTCTATTCTCTTTCTTTTTTAAAAGATGCTTTCTCATGCCAATACCAATTGCTAATTTATAAGCAATAGCTGCAAAACTTATGTTTAATGTGTCTCCTTGTTATCTAATACTCTCTCCGTTTAGTATGTGTCTCCTTTGTCTTACTTTTTTTGGTCAAACACATATATAATCCCATAAATTTATTCTCATTTTTTATTTTGACACTCCATCTCATATTTCATTTTGATCATCTAACTCTAATTTTAGTATTCCATTTAACTGCAAAACATTAATGTTTATGTTTTTATTATTTTTATATCTACTCTTCAACTGCATTTTTACACTTTAAAATTTAATATCCGTCCATTAGTTTTCAAAAAAAATTGATGAACGTCCGTCAATTTTCTTTAAAAATGAATAGTTTTATTTTTATAGTTTCTGCGTATAAAAATAACCGACAAAAGTAAATCGATTTTAAGTCTGTTAGTCTTTTTAAAAAAATCATTGACAACCTGACGGAGTCTATTGAATCTTAGTGTTTTTAGTAGTGTTATTAGCGATGAATCAGATTCTTTTTTTTTTTACCGATAGTGAAGATGAGTTCTTTCAACCCCTATTGGAGGACTTAAAAATTATGAAGCGAACTATTTGAGTTAAACCTAGATGACCTGCATGATATGAAAAATATAAATAAGTACGTGACACTATTTAATTGAATATTTTGTATCTTTTAAAAGTATTTATCAACATACGTTGAATAGTTTATTCCGAATGATATTTTTGTGTTTAAATGGAATACAAAAACTAGAGTTGGAGGGTCAAATAAAACAAGATTGAGATGAAGTGCCAAAATGAAAAAAGAGGGCAAGTTTCGGGGGTTGTGTATGTGTCTTGCCTACTTTTTTTTTTTTTTTTTTGCAAATTTTTAATTTCAAATTTTCAAATGACATATTTAAAATTATAAGATGTACCTTCAATATATCATTAATTTAAAATCATAAAATTTAAAAGTGTTCTGTGTCAAATCAAAATGACAGAAATAAATTGAAATGGAGAGAGTACAAATATAATGCTGGTAATTGGCTTGGCTACCTGCTGAGCTGAGGATACCTGTGAGAAATACACACACGTATGCATTTAGAGAACATGGAAATGATCGGACGTAAAAGGAAATTCAAAAGAGGTTTATAGTCGAACGGATCATGGATCGTCATATGGGGTTGATGTGAAGCTAGGTTTAGTGTGGGCAGAATATGCCGTCGACCATAAATCTGGGATTGGCGCGGTTTTCTTCCGTTTTAGGGAGAGGTTCTAATTTTCAAATTCCTATGTGATTAATATATATTTTCTAAAGTGGCTAATGAGATTATATAAACCTATGAGTTTAGAGCTAGATCATTTGAGTTTTGAGATCTTTTGACTTTCTTTTCACTCATCGTTCAATAAGAATCTGGTGTAGCAATTTTGAAATTTCTCTTTTCTCTTCTCGTCCCTAATTAGATGTCCTTTTTATTTCCCTCAAAATCATGTTCACTTTAAATAAGTTATAGTTCTGAATTAAGCATGGTGCACATTACTCTTATTCTATGATATGGGCATTCATATTTATCTATACAAAGATTGTATCCATTTTTCTTCTACAAAGTACAAACAATAAAACCGAACTCTTACTAATTGTTGACGGAAAATATATGGAACACTTAAATAAAGATCGACAGTTTCTTTTCTGGGTAAGAGTGCTTGAGTTAACTATCGTCCAAAAGTCCTACAGAAAACTGAAGTAAGCAGAAACCCAATCGCACTATCAACATCATATGGCAGTAGGTTGAGGAGTATACTGTTGAAAAATTATTATACCATCTTACGGGAATTAGTGTGAAGTATCTACCTGTTTGCTATTAAACTCCACATGTGAAATAACAAAATCATTGTGTTCGTCCAAGCATCAATTACATAACAAATGTATACATCATTAAAAAAAAAACATTTTGATAATAGCCATTTCTAAGACATCAAAAGAGGCAGCAGCCAGTTCTCTGTGGCTACTAAAAGAATTATCAACCACAGCAGGTGTGCAAGCAAAAGAAAGCAAACCCTTTGTGATTTTCAGTTGGTACATGTTTAAAGCGGGTGAAACATTTTAATTTGCAGCTAGACACAACCAAAAAATGTTGTTCAATGTATCATTGCTCTTCTTTGCAAGCAGTATCAATACCATCAGAGACCTAGTTCCTTTTTCAATTGGGCAAGGGCTGCTTCAATCTCATCAATATTTTCTTCAATACTGCTATCTTTATCTGTCCTCTTTTGTTTTGCATTATCAGTTCCATTTGTTCCAGATTGTGCATTGCCCTTCTGGGGTCTCTCACTGTTGCTTTCGTCTTCTACTTCTACATCGGTTATATTAAGCTCCTTCTCTAAAAACTCGACAAATTCTTCTCCGATTTCCTGTCAACAATCAAACTGTAAACTCCAATTCTTTCTTTATCACGTTTAAAGTAAAAGTACCACAATTTCTTCTAACTCTAGTAGTTAAACAATTTTCACATCTAAGGAAACCTGCACAACCCCCTAGACCCATGGATATATAAGCCGAAGACACCTCACAGGGAAAATAAAGGTTACTACCTAAAAGGGTTGTAAGAGGCAAATGATCAAAAGGAGAAAACAAGAAATAGAAATTTACCATTTCTACATTTCTCAATTGTGCTTTTCTTTCTCATAAGATGAATTTATCAAATTCTTACCGCTAATTCTTCCCACAAACTCTTTGGTTTTCCCGCGGAAGCAACATTTGCTTCCCAATTCTGAAATTCTTCTTGGAGATCCTTGAAGAAGTCCGCTACAGAAAAAAATTAGACTTGAGCACATGACTCTTTCAAGTTTCAACTGCAAGACAAGGTATATATGAAAAATGTCCTAGCACAGTTGACGATAATGGATACTGTATCTTTAACTGCAATCTACCTATGGTTATTTGAACATCCCTGAAAAAGCTACCTGCAGCATGAAGGGGTTGTTAAGCATAAGAATGTAAAGCAAAAAACGAAAAGAAACCGAATATATTAGTGTATATTTCTGTTTTATTTTTCTTGCTTTTGTTTTTGTTTTTATTTTTGAGCTTTCTTTTTGATTAGTGAAAACATACAGTTTGTAGCATGAATATCGTAGGTGAAACCTCTGGAACACTGAAATTAATGATCTTATGGCTTGGATGCTGTATGGTGGATGTAATGCTACATTCTCAAAGATATTGGTGTCATGCAACTATTTTGAGGTATCACAAACAATTTTCAACATCAGATTCAAACAACCAACTCTATCACATAATCAAGTAATCAGGTTCCATGGTGAGATTTCTCATCCACGACCCCCTTCCCCCCTTCTGCCCCTGCTGTTTGTCTATAAAACCATGGGGAGTGGGGGAAGCATGAAGAGCTAAATGTCATGGTAAAGGTTAAACCTCAATCCTCATAAAGTAAGATACTCGTTCTACTGCATCTTTCAGAATTCCGACCTAAATGCTTCTTCCATAAGCTTTAAAATTCAATCAAGAAACTGGAGGCTTTTCAGATTATACACTCTACTTCATTAATTAATGGCTGACAGATGCTTTAACCATTTCATGTTATAATTCTTAAAAGAGTTATCTACTTCTTTTTGAGGACGGAAATGATAGAGGTTTTGAACCATCTCCTAACTTCGAGAAGGCAAGGTAAAGCCACTTTTAATTTACTATGAGGCTTTGTCAAGGACTATTTGTAGAAAACAATTTTTTTGTTTGTCTGAACATAAACAATCATACTAACAAAACGCAAGTACAAGTTAAAAGCAAATATCACAATTAGCAAAGATGTTTTACCAAAGCTATAGAAGTCTTCTTCATCTGCAGTTTTTCTATTTTGTTCTGCTCCACTATAATATGAATAACTTGATGTGTCACTTCTTGAATCATATCTCTTTCTGGTTTTGGAGTTCAATAGTGTGTTGTATGCATGCTTAATCCTCATAAACTTTTCTTGGGCATTGTGCTGTACAGAAAGACATCAAACGAATCTGGAGAAGTACTTAAATAGAAACAGGTTTTGTTCGCTCAAAAGAAAGAGAAAGTTTTAGTTCGTATCCCCGTTTTAACTTCAGGCAATTGTTTTCCTTTTTATCCTGCCGTCAACAAGGATTATGCAAACAAAGTGTAAAAAGAAAAGGTAATTTAATATATGATGCCTTGATTTCCTAAAGTAAAATAAATCATGTTGCACTATATATGGAATTTCTTTTTCTAGATTTACCAAATTCTGTTATTTCTAGAGCTAATCCTGGCCCTGGGTGGACAAGCGAAATATAAAGCAAGCATGTGATGTTTACAACTGATGAACCACTAAAGTTGTAAGCAACAACGCCAAATGTTGATTTTTGTACGACAATTTAGTTATTCCCAGGCTGAAGAGTTTTAGCTTTCTTCATTCTATGAATTGCCACAAGGCTAAGAGCTGAGATAGCACTACCAACAGGAAGTACTCAACAAAACTCAGCCTCTCCCAATAGGGATAAAAGTTAACTTGTAGAAACAAAATAAAGAAGTGAATAAGTAACTACACTTCTTCAACCCTTAACAGACAAAAACTGGAAAAAGGACATGCACAAAGATGATCACTTGTATAGAAGTTGAGAAGAACCCACATTCAAGAGCTCGATCCCTAATCATCACCACCATTCTTCTTTCCTTGTTTCAAACATTATACACTGTTAGGTCATATGCCAACACATCTAAACAACATTAGACATTTTAGCCACCACCACTTCTGCAAATATTTGGGTGATACATATATATATATATATAAGTGTGTGCGCGCGCGTGTGTGTGGGGGGTGGAGGGATAAGATAGTTGAATAATTTCATTCATATGTTTCTAAATCATATACATGGCTTTGTATGCACAAGAGATTGTGGAACAGAATCACCTAAATGCCATGAAATCTGAGATTATACAGAATCATATATTGTACACTAGGAAAAAGAATCATAAATATGATATTCTAGATTTACAATAATTATGCTAAAATCTTAGAGGATCAAATCTTGATATGAAATATCTTCTTTGAGATATTAGAGGATCAGATCTTGATATGAAGAATATCTTCTTGGAAATCCTCTATCAGCCAACACTCCCCCTCAAGCGGGTGAATGGATATCTTCCATACCTAGCTTGCTTATTAGATCTTGAAACACATTTTTTAGAAATCCTTTTGATAAAACATTGGCCACCTGATCTTTTGTAGATACAAATGGTGTACAAATGAGGCCGCTATCTAATTTCTCCTTAATGAAATGTTTATCTACCCAAATATGCTTATAGTGATCATGTTGTACAGGATTATGAGCTATACTTATTGTTGATTTATTGTCACAATATAGTCTCATAGGTCCTTCCCATCTTATCTTCAAATCATCAAGGATTATCTTTAACAATAACAACTCATAAACCCCATAGCCATAGATCTTAAACTCAAATTCTGCACTTTATCTAGCTACTATAGCCTCAGTGGGTTCATTTGGATTGAGAGACTCATGTGACTGAAGAAATGGTGACTCAAGCAAGGATTTGACACGACTAGAAATAGACAAATCAAATAGTGATAAGTCTAGAGGTCCCTCCCCCTTCAACGACTCCCCCTGATTGTAAGAATGATTAAAGAAGGATTCACTCTCATCAAATGTGACATCAACTGAAACAAAGAATTTCTTCAATGATGGTTGATAACAATTGTAGCCTTTTTAAGTAGGAGAATATCCTTTAAAAACACACTTAAAAGCACGTGCATCTAATTTGCCTATTTTGACAATGAATATGAACATAGGCAACACTCCCGAAGATTCTAGGAACCAATTTATTGAAAATTTCAAAATTCGGGAAGAAATTCCTAAGAGTATCAAGTGGACTTTTAAAGTTTAGTATTCTTGATGGTATTCTGTTACTAAGGTGTGTAGCAGTTAGGACAGCTTCCCTCCAATGCTGTTTTGGAACCCTTTTGTGAAACAATAGTGATCTAGTAAAATGTCAAGTAACAGACCGTTTCTTGTCTCTGCTATCCCATTTTGATAATTGCAGAGTTTTACTGAATCTATATAATATATATATATATATATATATATATTTTTTTTTTCATGAAATATGCCTCAATTGCTGCACATTGGAGCTATCTTTGCTTCATTTTTTGTTTTTGCATTTATGTTCAACAGATACAGAATACGGACAGCAGTTTACTCTGGTAAAATTTTATTTGACAACAAAATGAAACGACAAAGCTCAGGAAACAACTTTAGACATACGGAAGGTGTGAGTTTTAGCATCAGAAATGGAGTGCCTCGAATGTTTTAATCCAGATTAATTCAAACAAGATCAACCCGCAGACTACTCTTAGACCACGGAAGGCATCAACAGAATAATGAGTTACAAACCATACACAACACAAACAGGAACAGAGAAATGGTTAAATTCAGTTCAGAAACATTTCTCCTGAGCAAAATGATAAGATTAACAAATCATAAAGCCCTTTCCTCTTGTTTTCCCAAATTTGTGTTTTATTTTCAGCTTTTAATATTTTCAAATTCCAGAACTCTATCGTTTTATAAAACCGTTTGTAGTCCTTTTAACTTAAGCATTTGGCATAGGCATATTGATCTTGATTGAAAAAAGCTCCTATCAAGTGTCATCTTACCAGTAAAATTATCAAGTTCTGCACAAAATGACGCTAAAGACATGCCGCAGAAATGACTAATTCATGAATAACTAATTCAAAGGGCTTACCTCTTTGTTAACATCAGGATGATACTTGAGAGCAAGTTTGCGATAGGCCCTCTTGATTTCGTCGGAGGTCGCCGAGGAAGACACCCCTAAAACTTCATAAGGAGACTCTTTTCGACTTGCCTTGACCAATGGCTGTTTGTATCTTTTCCTCTTCTTCTTATAGTAGCTACCTGGCCTAGGTGAGAAGGCCACTCGTCTAGGTATCACGAGGCTGTGGTCGAACCCATACCCGATTCTACAAACGGGTCTTGAAGTTAACTCTCTTAGGGTTTGAGGAAAATGGAAATTGTTAACTGGCTTTCGAGATAGAGCAGATGCAAAATCCATGCGCGTTCTTGATTGCACGCGTCTGGTTGTGTTATCTCTCACCGGCATATAAATGGACAGCTGAAAATTGACCCCTATCATGGCTGTGTTAATTTACCAAAAGACCCATCGTACGCTATGCTCCAATTTATTTCTATATATGCAGTGTTTGTTATCGAGATGTATGTATAGGCTGGGGTGATGTTGGCGCTAAATCTGTAGCTCCATATTAGTTGCTCAACCTTTTGTTCCTTGCCTTTCACTTTGAATGGCAACCTAAAGCCGGTCCAGCGGAAAAAGGTCATTGATTCTTCAAATAAAGTGGCTGCATGTGAAACCCTCAAATTTAGCTGCTGCACGCCAACTGCTTGATGAATTTCCTAAAAGAACAGGGGGTTCAGTTGCAGATTTGTATGTCACCGTATGTGCAGATAGAGCTGAAAGGGTTACGGAAAGTAGTGGGAATCTTGGAAAATACAACGCGACTGATGAGCTATTAGGAGAGTCCATGATGGATTCTTTTGATTGTGCTAGCAATCAGATGGATGAGCAATATATAATTGATCAGTTGCGGTACTGTAGCAATGAAGAAATTTTTGAGCTTGGCGAATTATAACACGCTTTAACAATTAAGACCACTATTTGGTTAAACAAGTTTGTAGCTACAGCCCTTCTCTATGTATGCCAAGTATGGTAAAATAGGAAGTGCTTAGATGATATTTGGTAGGATCTCTTGCATTGATGTTGCGTCGTGTAACAGCATGATTTGTGGGTATGTAGGCAATGGAATGTTATCTGAAGCCTTTGCTTTCTTTGTCAAGATGGGCAATCTAGATATCGTGTCAAACCACTACACCTACTCGATATTGTTATCTGCTTGTGGGGGTCTTCTATAGCTGTTCAAGTAGGAAAACAGTTGCATGCTCAAATTGTAAACTGAAATTTTTGGTCACTTACAGTGGTGGAGAATTCAGCTTTGATGATGTACATCAAGTTCGGAATGATTGAGGAGGCCGAGAATTTGTTCCAAGGACTTGCTAATAAGAACTATATATCTTGGACTGCATTTATATCTGGACTTTACCATCAAAAGGCCTTCTATAAGGCATTGACACAATTCTGTTTGATGAGAGAACAATACTGAACTTAATGAATACACCTTCTCTGTGTCCCTTTCATGTGCAGCTTCTGCAGAATATCATGATTATGGCTGTGCACTTTATGCTCAGGTAATTAAACATGGAATGATGTCAACGGTATTCATTGGGACTGCCATCATAGAGATGTACTCAAAATGTGCAGAACTGGGTAAAGCTAGAAAACAGCTCAAGGAGATGGGACACATAGCATCTTGTGCATCATGGAATACAGTGATAACTGGTCTTGTTCACAATGGTGAGGTTGCTTCGGGATTAGAGGTCTTCCATAAGATACTAAATAATGATAAAACTTGTGATGAATATACATGTTCAATTACTCTGAAGGTCTGCTTGTTACTGCCATCCTTTGCAATCTGCAGGCAGGTGCATTCCTGAGTAGTTAAGGGGATGTCTGGGATGAACTTGCATGTGGCAAGCTCATTAATAGAAACATATGCACAATGCAGCAATTTAGAGGATGCTGAGAAGGTTTTCTGTCTAAAATTTACACCAGATAATGTGATATTTAATGCAATGATTAAAGCTTATTCGCTGTATGGTAATCCAATGAAGGCTATATTCTTGTTCAAAAAGATGGTGGAGAAAGGGATATTACCAACGAGTTTAACTTTCCTTGCTGTTATTTCCACTTTTAGCCATTGTGGTTTAGTTCAAGAAGGGAAGGAGTTCTTTGAGTCTATAACAAGAGATTATGGAATTCCACCTGAAGAGAATCACTATAGTTGCGTGGTTGACCTGCTGAGTAGATCAGGGCTGTTAGAGAGTGCTCTCAAATTCATAGACGAGTTGCCAATTGAACCCCAATGCTCCAATCTGGAGACCTTTTCTAGCAGGTTGTAGATTTTATAGTTTCCTTGAAATGGCAGAGATGGCGGCCAGTAAAATATTAAAGCATGACCCAGGTGATGCATCAGTTTATGTCACCCTTCAAACATGTATGTTGAAGCAGGCAAGGTCAGTGATGCACTCAAACAAAGAGAAGTGATGAAGTCTAAGTCGGTCAAAAAGGAACCCAATTGTTGCTGGATGGAGGTGAATGCCAAAATTCATAGATTCTTCTCTGGTGATAGAAGACATATAGATATGCCAAAAGTATATTGCAGATTAGAAAATCTGATGCCAAAGATTCAGGTTGATTCTTACAATTTAGCCAAAACAACAGTTGTTTATCCAGAAATAGGTAAGGTTACAAAAGAGAAATGCTTATTTCACAGTGAACAATTAGCAGTTTGCTTTGGGATATTGAACTTACCTAAGGGAACCACTATACGTGTATTCAAGAACATAATTGGACTGCCATACAACAATGAAGCATATCTCAAAGATCACAAATGGAGAAATCATAATAAGAGATAGTTACAGATTTCATCGTTGTTCTTGTTAGGATTTCTTGTGGCGTTTCACCAAATTAGATCCCCTTTTCAGTGCAACTCTTTCCCGGGTGATAGGACTAACAAGTTCAGTTAAACTTAAGAAAAAAACAAGCACTTGGGAAACTTTGGTCAAAGTTGTTCGGATACAGCTAAGTGGATCTTCAATCCTTCAAACAAGTGCTACCCATTACTTCTTTTTTCTCTGTGTACATTGACGGTGACATGCTACTTAGCTGCAACTCCAAGACATGGGAATGCTATATCATCTGTGTAACGACTTCGGATGAAAGAGATTGTTTTAGGAAAGTTGAATTGGTTGACTGGATAAACCATTATGAACATTGAAAAAGTTGGGTTGACAAGGCCCAATGGCATGACAATGGGGCAGGGTTAGGGTGGAGCAGTACAGGCAAAATCTTTACAGGCTGAGACGGATCAAAGCATATTTTTATTTATTGTCTCTGTTTTTGCGGGGGTGTTGGAAGGCAAGGTTTTTGCAAACCCAAAAATAAATTATTACATTCGCTAACTAAATATATTAAAAAAATATATACTACTATTAATTTGCAGCGCTTTGCACAGTTACACGATAAATTAGTATATTTTAAGAAAATGTGCTTTATAATATTTGTTCTATAAGTTAAAGCAAATTATAGTAAAAACTATTACTCCCTCCGTTTCACTTTGCTTGTTTTTACTTTTTTTTTAGTCGGTTTAAAAAAGAATGTCTCTTTTCTTTTATGATAACTTTTTCATTTGAACTTTCTACATGGCATGTTTAAGTCCACAAGATTGAAGAACATCTTATTACATTCCGCACATATTTTGTTTAATACCAAAAAATTTAAAAATGTTCTTTCTTTCTTAAACTTGGTGTCAAGTTTAAACTAGACAATCAAATTAAAACGGATGGAGAGTATTTTTTTTGGTTAGCTCCAACACTCTTTATATTACATTTTGCAAGAAATAGTTTGAAGGAAGATACTAAGACTACTGTTATAAATACACCGTGTTGTGGATATATATGTAAATACGTAGTTTATTGAATAAGCTTGTAATCAAATAAATTTGCAATCAGATAAGCTTGCATTAGATAAGATTGCAATCAAGTAGGCAACTTGCAAGTAGCTTACACAACAGGAACTATATTTTATAAATAGGAAGTCAATTCATTTCATTTGTACATCGGTTTGAAGTTGAATAATATATCTGTCTCTCTATATATAATATTCTCTGGTGTTTTCTCTTATAATCTTTATTTTATAACACATTATCAGAATGAGACTCAACCATTTCGAGCAAATACTTTGAAAGCATCGAAGATACTATTTTGTTTTCTTAATTAATGACAAATTTTTTTAAACTTGACTTTATTGCCTTGGATATATTAGACAAGAGCTACCTATATTGGATGCTAGATGCGGAAATTCATCTTGACGTGGTGGATCTGGCAGACACCAAGATCAACTCATGTTATAAAAAAATTGAAAGACAGATATAATGTCACATCCCAAAATACCCCCTAGACGTGACTGACACTCGCTAACACCACCGCCAGGCGAACCTATTTTTTTCCAAACACTTAACCCTTTTCTATAAGCATTGAAATAAAATATATGCAACTCCAAACACATCAATAGTCATAAAAATGAAAGGATTATCCAACCAAAATCAAGTCTCAATTAATAAGAAAGCACACGACCATTTAAGTAGTGTATCTCTAGTCCAAATCCCACACTAAGACCATGGAACATCTACTAGAGTTACATGAGTTTAGCTTTCGGGAATGCAAACCCCAAGAAAAGAAAATATATATAAAGAGTAGATAAAGCTGAAATGATAGCCTCCACGAAATGATGTGAAGACTCACCTCAGCTACAGAATCTGCGCGAACGGACTTGTCAGCCACTAGTCTCACCTCCCGTAACAGAATCTGCGTAGACATGCAAGCAAGGAGGGGCTATATATAAATATAACTTAGTAATATCCTCGACCATCCACTTTAATACCCCTGGAACAAGTCTTAGAAAATGCAACCACAACGAGCACAAAAAATAATATGCACAACAACATATTTCCAAAATGTAAAACTCAGTAAAGTCCAAACAAATGTTCAACAAGATCAATATATATATATATATATATATATATATATATATATATCTATATCAACGCAACTCGCACTCAGGACTTGTAAAACGACAGTGAAAGAGATCAACCTAACACCCCGACTAGCCCTCGACAACATATATAATGCCCCAATAGTATACTACGACAACAAGTACAAGGCCCCTAACATGCTAAGGTAGCGCATGTATGCCCCTAGTAATTATATCACGGCAACGAAGGAAGGATATCCAACCCCAACGCCATGGTACGAGACCATGCCACAACACAAATCAATTATGAAATATTTTTTTTAAAAAATATATTTTTCTCAAAGTAACATATATGGGGTTGGTGAAAGACCACTAATTCTTCCAAGTACACACTTGTCCCAACACATATGTCACGCCCCACCTTGGGAGACATGACTGGAACCTGGTGCCCTATTAGGACCTGAACTGCTGAACTGACTGAGCCTAAGCACCTCTGGTGCAGGGCTGACTCTAACTCTAGAATCGAGAAAACAACGGGCTATATAGTGGCTGTAAATACGACCCCTGACCAACAAGGTCCATAGTCACCTGTGAAAATAAACAACTAACCAGAGACAAACAATCATAGGGAGTCCTATGCGGGCCGACAAGGCCACCATGATATCTAGTTATAACTGGAAAGTAAAATCAGATGCTAAACTGAACTATGACCGACAAGGCCACCAATCAACAGCTAAACAGGGCCCTACACGGGCAACACACATAATCTAAAACACATATGGGCCCCACACGGCCGATATTATCTAACCACAGGGAAGTAAGACAATCTGCAAGCCTCTAGGAGTAATAAGATGGTCGGGACAGGGCCCCGACCTACCCATACTGTACAAACAAAAGAAGTAAACCTCTATCACACCAACTCTGAAAGAAGGGAGCTGACGGCTCTGTACGGCTAACTGGAACTACGAGGGACCTGCTCCTCGTCTATCTACACTTGCAGGAAAGTAATGCAGCGCCCCATAAAGGGCGTCAGTACCACAGGTACTGAATATATAAAGTAGTAACTTTATATGACTGAAAGTAAGAAATAGAACTGACAATAACTGAAGTAAAGAAAATGGACTGTAGATGACTGAGGTAGTGAAATCAGGACTAAACATAACTTTAATAAGGAAGGTAGGGTTCATACCTGACAAATGAGGCGTCTTACTGTCTAACTATCAGTAACTAAAGCAAGCATAAACCTTACCTGGCCCCCTTTAGCCGAAAGGTACAATCAACACAGAATAATCCACCTGGGCCCCCATTATCCCTAGTGAGTACACCTCAATCTATATACCCCTATCCAAGTCATACTGAGTCAACTACCAGCTATAAGCATCCAACCGATCCCCTAGGTCTGCAACTGGGCCCACTCGGCCCTTAACTGTAGCTGTATCTGAGTCTGGAGGACTCCTGATATCTGCACCCCGGGCGTAAACGCTCGGCGGAGGTGTGTATAAGGACAACCACGGCATATGAGGATCTGGATCCCCATCTTCGTCCCTTGTGGACGGCATGCCGCTCCATAGAGTGACATATCCTCGCCCCTAGCGGGCGGCGACACAACTATTAACCCTGGGGTGGTCACAGAAGCTATACAGGTGTAATCCAGCCCAAAACAATACAAATTACGAGCCTTGACTGACAACAACAACTAGACATGATAACTGATCTTGGGCAAAATGGCATGCCCAAGTAATGCTTTATAACTTAGTTTGGTCTTGTTTATCGACTTAATTATATGCATTCTCATGTACTTTTATGTAAATGTGAATATATATACTAACCAACATGATTAGTTCTTGTTTTTATAGGTTTAAAATGAATTTGAGGAACTAATCCATGAGTTGGTGAAGTAGAGGAATGGAATTGGAAGCAAGACGCGAAAGCCGTCAAGGAGGATGCGCGAAACAGCCCACCTGCGCATTGGCAACGTGCCACGGCAGGCAGGATGCACGACCAAGGGAGTTTCATGGCCCCTAACGCGCTGCACAAGCAGCGTGCCATGCTCCCATCGCGGCAAGGGGCTGCCTGACGACGATTTTATGAGTTTTCCAGTGTGCATCCGCAATTCCTCCGTGTCACGGATGTAAATTGGTGCGATAACCTCCGTGACACGGAGATATTCCATGTTGGGCATAGTTTTATACACCTCACATTTACTATAAATAGGTCCCTTAGCTCCTAAAAATATTTTGTCACGATTTATTTCTGAAAAACTGCCAAGGAGTGAAGGGAGAAGTCGGAGAACTCACCTAGGGTTCATCAATTTCATCTTCTCTTCTACCAATTCTTGTAAGTATGTTACTTTAATTATGTTTTCTTGTAATTATACGAACTTGAGTGGCTAGAACCCTTCCTCTAGGGTTGAACCACATGGTATGATTGTGAATACATGATTTTGTTTTGGTTTTAAGTTATTAATTGTTGTTTTGTCTTACGTTCTTAATTATGGTTGTTTTTATGATTGATCACCATGAAAACACACACGTTACACCTAGATTAAAGCTTAAGAAAGTAACCCTAGGCAAGAACAAAGAATGTAGGGAGCAAGTTTGTATCTTACGATATAATTCGGAGTTAGGATAAGAAATTATACCTAATTTGCCTTGCTTGGTTACTAAAATGGGATGAGTTAGACACCAACTTAGAATTATCACATCACCACTCGAAGAAGTAGTTGTGAAGCTAAGTTGAGTTAAATGATTAGAGGTACGAAAGTACCTAATCAAGAGCATAAACCCCGCAAACCACATCCACGTAATTGAATTGCCCACGAACTAGAATTTCACATCCCCGCTCAACGATGTAGTTGTGAGGCTAGTTTGTCGTGTTTAGAAGCTTGAAAGACCATGAAAATGCAATTGTAATTATGTGAGACGACAATTGATAATTCCATACTTAAACCATTACAAATCGTAGTATTGCATGATTATCTGGATTTAGCCCTAGTTGCTCCTTGAATGATTTCAGAGTATTTCGATGACCACCCCTAGACTTAATTAAACTTTATCGAAAGAGTCTAAATCAACACTTGTGAAAGTTAATATCTCACTTGAACTTGATAATTATCTGAACTGGTCCAGTCCCTGTGGGTTCGACATCCGGCTCTTAAAAAGGGCCACTGTATTACTTGTAAGACCACGTACACTTGCGTGTGCGCTTGGGCAGTCGTCAACAAGTTTTGGCGCTGCTGCTACGCAGTCTCAACAAGTTTTTGGCGCCGCTGCTGCGGAATCGACGAAGTTTAGTGAATTTATCTATTTTTTGTGATTTTTTTGATTTCCTGAAGTGTTGAGAAACTTGGTCTTAGTCTGACTTATTGTAGGTGACAGGTTGTCTTGCCAAGCTTGCTAGGAATAGAGAGCTTGTGGAACCGTTGCTTGAACCGGAACGTCAAATTCATTTGGGAAGGAGAGTAGCTCTTGAGAAAAAGCTGAAACGACTTCAAGAAAAGTTACAACAACAACTACTCGCAAGACAAGAATAATTGTCACCGAAAGCAATGGCAGCCAGACCAGTTCGCGAAGTGGCAATCCCGCAAGCGACGAATATGAACTCTAGTATTCGTAAACCGGAACCTGGAGGGAACTTTGAATTGAAATAGAACATGGTGCAGCTATTACATTCTAGTGGTCAGTTCACTAGGATGGCACATGAGGACCCGCAACAACACTTATAGAACTTTCTTGAGATTATTGACACTTTCGTCCCCACCGGAGTGTCCACAGACTATGTCCGACTTACCCTCTTCCCATTTTCATTGTTGGGAGAGGCAAAGAGGTGGTTGAAGTCTGAGCCACCGAATTCCATAACTTCTTGGGATGATTTGGAAAAGAAGTTCCTTATCAGATTCTTCCCGTTAGGCAAGACTGCCAAACTTAGAAGTGAGATATTGAGTTTTAAGCAGAGGCCTGATGAGAACTTATATTTGGCTTGGGAGAGATTCAAGTCATTACTGAGAGACTGTCCCCATCACCAGCAATCCAATGATGTGTTGGCCTATACCTTTGTAGAAAGTCTAGACCCACACACAAAAATTTTGCTAGACTCTGCATCGGGTGGGCAAGCCTTAGAGAAGACTTATGATGAGCTGTACACTTTGTTTAATAGAATTGCTCAGGGAAATCCAGAGTGGCACAACGAGGCATCGAGAGGGGCAGGAAAGAGATCAGGGTTGATAGAGGTAGATGGTATGAATGCCTTGGCAGCACAGTTAGCTTCATTCCAGCATCAAATGATGACTCAGTTCAATAAACTGAGTATAAACCAACAACAGGGCCAGGTTAATGTAGTTCAGCAAGCTCCGAGTTGGTGTGAAATTTGCAAAAATAATGGGCACAATGCAGAATCTTGTGGAGCCAATACAGAATCAGTCAATTTTGTTGGGAATGTGTAGAGGAACACTCAGAATTTTGGAAACAACTACAACAAAAATTGGTAGAGCCACCCAAATTTTTCTTGGGGTGGAAATCAAAAGCAAAGTTATCAACAACCTCAATAGCAGCAGTATCAGCAGAATAGGCAGAATGATGGCCAGTTTAGCAGCAACATTGAGGAAATGTTGCAGAAAATCATGGAGACCCATACTTAGTTAGTAGAAAATCAGGCGAGAATGGCATCAGACTTGAAGAATCAGCAAATTGGCCACCCGCAATCTAGAAAAGCAGATGGGTCAGATAGCAGCTGCTCAAAACATGAGACCGCAGGGAGGACTACCAAGTGACACAGATCTTAACCCCCGCCAGGTCAACGCTATCAGTCTGAGGAGCAGCAAACAATTAGCTGATACAGTGCCAAAAGAGAAAAGAAATGAGGTGCAGCTGGAGTTGGTTAGACAAGGATCATCCATTGATCAGGGAGAGAATCAGAGTGCTGTGCAACAAAATGCACAATCTTCATTGCAGCCAGCACAAAGACCACCACCACCATTCCCTCAGAGATTCAGAAAGAGCAAGGAGGAGGAATGCTTCAAAAAGTTCTGTGAGATTTTCAAAGAACTTCACATAAATTTGCCTCTTATTGATGTTTTGCAGGGAATGTCCAAGTATGCTAAATACTTGAAGGATGTGATGGCTAACAAAGTCAGATTGGTGGATGTCCAGACAGTAGCACTGACAGAGGAGTGCAGTCACAGGGTATTGAGCAAAATTCTAAAAAAGCTCAAAGACCCATGGAGTTTTACCCTCCCCATACAAATTGGTAAAGCTGAAGTGATATGAGCTTTATGTGATCAAGGGGCAGCAGTTAATCTAATGCCCCTATCTTTATTTAACACTCTAGGGTTGAGGAAACCGAGGCCAACAAGATTGATGCTGCAGCTGGTGAACAAGTCGCGAGTGGCACCGGATGGAATCATAGAGGACCTTCTCATCAAAGTGGGTAAGTTTATTATACCTGCTGATTTTATTATCTTAGATTTTCATATTGATGACCAGGTACTCTTAATCTTGGGACGACCATTCTTGGCCACTGGAGGAGCGGTAATTGAGTTAAGAGCAGGGACCCTAAAAATGAGGGTCGAGGATGAAGAAGAACTCTTTCGAGTATACCCGAAATAAACCCACCCACACACTATAGAAACCTTTGTAAGGTTAGTGTGTTGTTAGAGGATAAGTGTGGGGTGGGTGATTCCACAGGTTCACGACCAAAGGTAATGATAAGTGGTCAGCCTGAGTATGATAAAGGGCTTCAGTTTGATAAGAAGTTAGAGGAAGAGAGGAACAAAGTGAAGGTAGTTTCCTCTAAAAATCAAAAGAGAAGAAGATGGTTCTCAAAAGGGAACCCAGGTATGAGGATGTCCTGAAAAGGATAGTCCACATCGTGCGGCGACGTAAAATAAGGCGCTGCTTGGGAGGCAACCCAAGGGTATCACAGGTACAATTTGTGATTGTTGTTTATGTTAATTTTGGTTATTTTCAGTTTGTGTTGTTTTTGGTGGAAAGTTAGGCACAGAAAGAGGGCAAGTCTGAGTACCCTTGGAGGAGAAAGCGAACAAGCATGGAAGAGAAAAAGTGTGGGGTCAAACACCCACTTGTGCAAATTTGAAGAAAAGCATGCTATTATCTAGGCCTAGAGTCCTCAGAGAGTATTTCTCATCCTTTTGAATCTTAATTAGATGCTTTGGGGACATAGCATGATTCAAGTTTCGGGTGACGAAAATTTTTTTAAAAAAATTTAAATTTGTGCTTAATGAATTTCGGTGAATTAGTGCTTGGGAGAAATATTGGAACAAAATTTTTAAGTGAAGTATGACTTCATCACCCGTTGGTTTTTCTTTTCAGTTCTTTTCCGACGGAGGGTCTTTGAACCGAAGAATAATAAAAGTTTTTTTCTTTTTCTCTATATAATGTTTTTAGTCATAGTTAGAGACTGTTTCCGACGATGGATGGATGACGACCATCTTGAGGAAAAATTAGTCAATAGGTTTTGGTTTTTGAACTCGTAGCTAATTGATGGCTTGATGTTCTTGTTATGTGCTATACATGCTTGTAAGATACAAGTGTGGTTAGTGTTGAAGCATGTAAGAAGTGTATAACTTTGTTTGAGACACTTAGGCTCTTGGATTTGACTCGATGTGATTGAAGCTTAATTTTAAATTCTTGTGATTAGTTGAGTAAGAGTCTGCTGAATGTGTCTTGAATTGAGCATGTGCTGTGAGTGTAAGTTTTTCGAATATTCCGTGCTATTGTGGAATGTCTAGAACTTGCCTGGTGTGTATATAAAACGAAATGAAGGATGTGGACTGTAGGAGATGATTTAGGCATTTCTTTGAATGAACCTAATTGTTATCCCTCACTTTACCTACCTTGAATGTTGCATCCTAGTGAGCCCCATTGAGTCTTAAGCCTATTCTTTGATAGCTACAATATAAGCTTAATTCTTTTTCTTTCATTAGCCTTGAATTTGATCCAAAACTCCTAAGTGCTTAAGGGAAAAATCCGAAAGAGTGAAGGAGTGAGAAGCATGAAAAAGAAGGAAAAGTAGCAGTTGTAAAAGTTGAGAAAGGTCAAAGGTGCACTTGTTTGAAAATGCCTGAGTATTGGTAGGGAGTAAGAAATAAATGAATGAAAAAGTTGCTTAAGTACACCTTACTAATAAGCTGAGTGTGCTCAAAGAAATGGAAACAAGAAGAGAAAAGTCAAGATTGAAAAGAATGAGGGTGAAGTAAGAGAAGAGATGTACTTAATGAAGGTTGAAGTTATTAAAAGCGCTTGGGGAAGATAGCCACTATTACTGGCCAGAATAGTACCTACCCGTCCCTTAGCTTACATTACAACTCATTAAGTCCTACTTGATCTTACGTTCATACATCCTTAAATTAGTGGGGTAAAACACTAAGGGCAAGCTTATGGTTCACTACATGATGCATGTGAATTCTTTGAGAGAGTGAGCATAATTCTATTCATATACCCATACATGTTGTGTGTTGAAAATTTGTGAGTTAAAATGGGTAACTCTCTTGTTGTGAGGGAACATGTTTAATGAAAGATAGCATTCATGTCGGATTTCTTGATCGGTTGATTTGCATGAGTTTTCTAAGATTGCGAGTCGATTCTTGAGGTTAGGAAGTCTTAACGTAGTTGTATATCATTTCATTGATTAAATCGTGCATGCTCTATTTTTAACTTGCTATCTCAAACAATCATTGTAGCCATAGCTTGAATTATCTTGTTAAATTAACTTGTGTGAGTCTTCATTTACATGAGATGTAAAAGGTTGTTCGAGGACGAACAAGGCTTTAAGTGTAGGGTAGGTGATCTTGGGCAAAATGGCATGCCCATTAATGCTTTATAACTTAGTTTGGTATTGTTTATCGACTTAATTATATGCATTCTCATGTACTTTTATGTAAATGTGAATATATATACTAACCAACATGATTAGTTCTTGTTTTTGTAGGTTTAAAATGTATTTGAGGAACTAATCCATGAGTTGGTGAAGTAGAGGAATGGAATCGGAAGCAAGACGCGAAAGTCGGCAAGGAGGATGCGCGAAACAGCCCACCTGCGCGTTGGCAACGTGCCACGGCAGGCTGGCTGCGCTACCAAGGGCGTGTCATGGCCCCTAACGTGCTGCACAAGCAGCGTTCCACACTGCCATCGCGGCAAGGGGCTTCCTGGCGACGGTTTTATGAGTTTTCCAGTGTGCATCCACGATTCCTCCGTGTCACGGAGGTAAATTAGCGCGATAACCTCCGTGACACGGAGCTATTTCATGCCGAGCATAATTTTATACACCTCACATTTACTATAAATAGGTCCCTTAGCTCTTAAAAACATTTTGTCACGATTTATTTCTGAAAAACTGCCAAGGAGTGAAGGGAGAAATGGGAGAACTCACCCAAGGTTCATCAATTTCATCTTCTCTTCTATCAATTCTTGTAAGTATATTACTTTAATTATGTTTTCTTGTAATTATATGAACTTGAGTGTATAGAACCCTTCCTCTAGGGTTGAAAAAACATGGTATGATTGTGAATACATGATTTTGTTTTGGTTTTAAGTTATTAATTATTGTTTTGTCTTACGTTCTTAATTATGGTTGTTTTTATGATTGATCACCATGAAAACACACACGTTACACCTAGATTAAATTTTGAGAAAGTAAACCTAGGCAAGAACAAAGAATGTAGGGAGCAAGTTTGTATCTTACGATATAATTCGCGATTAGGATAAGAAATTATACCTAATTTGCCTTGCTTGGTTACTAAAACGGGATGAGTTAGACACCAACTTAGAATTATCACATCACCACTCGAAGAAGTAGTTGTGAAGCTAAGTTTAGTTAAATGATTAGAGGTTTGAAAGTCCCTAATCAAGAGCATAAACCCCGCAAATCACATCCACGTAATTGAATTGCCCACGAACTAGAATGTCACATCCCCGCTCAACGATGTGTTGTGAGGCTAGTTTGTCATGTTTAGAGGCTCAAAAGACCATGAACATGCAATTGTAATTATGTGAGACGACAATTGGTAATTCGATACTTAAACTATTACAAAGCGTAGTATCGCATGATTATCTGGCTTTAGCCCTAGTTGCTCCTTGAATGATTTCAGAGTATTTTGATGACCACCCCTAGACCTAATTAAACTTTATCGAAAGAGTCTAAATCAACACTTGTGAAAGTTAATATCACACTTGAACTTGATAATTAGCTGAATTAGTCCAGTACCTGTGGGTGCAACATCCGGCTCTTAAAAAGGGCCACTGTATTACTTGTAAGACCACGTACATTTGCGTGTGCGCTCGGGCAGTCGTCAACAAGTTTCGGCGCTGCTACTGCGCAGTCTCAACAAGTTTTTGGCACCAAAAACTTTTTGAGACTGCACAGCAGTGCACACGCAGGTGTACGTGGTCTTACAAGTAATATAGTGGCCCTTTTTAAGAGCCGAATGTCGAACCCACATGGACTGGACCAATTAAGCTAATTATCAAGTTCAAGTGTGATATTAACTTTCACAAGTGTTGATATAGACTTTTTCGATAAAGTTTAATTAAGTCTAGGGTTGGTCATCAAAATACTCTGAAAACATTCAAGGAGCAACTAGAGCTAAGGCCAGATAATCATGCGATACTACGCTTTGTAATGGTTTAAGTATGGAATTATCAATTGTCGTCTCACATAATTACAATTACATGTTCATGGTCCTTCGAGCCTCTAAACACGACAAACTAGCCTCACAACTACATTGTTGAGCGGGGATGTGACATTCTAGTTTGTGGGCAATTCAATTACGTGGATGTGGTTTGAGGGGTTTATGCTCTTTATTAGGGACTTTCGTACCTCTAATCATTTAACTCAACTTAGAATTATCACTGATCTTGGGCAGATTTATATGCCCAAGTGATACTCAAAAGTATCATTTTAGCCTTGTTTATCTAGCAATGTGTATACATTTTCATGTAATTAGGAATAAAATGTGAATTTATACTAACCAACATGATTAGCATTGTTTTGCAGGTAAAATGTGATTTCGACAAGCTAAAAGACATGTTGGACGATATCGGAGTTGGACTTGGATGCGAGCAAGGAAAAGGCATTGGACAACATGATTTAAAGGGGCTCCGCGATGGAGCCGTGTCACGCTGCCATCGCGGAGGCATTCTGCCTGGAGGGTGAAAATTCACCAAATTTCCAGTGAAGGTCCGCGTTTGCTCCGTGGCACGGAGCCAGTGCTCCCCAATGCACGCCGTGCCACGTTGATCTTAAATTCCCGGACCCCCAGTTCCAGTGAGGGTCCGCGTTCATGGCGTGTCACGGAGGCAGTGCTCCGCGATGCACTCCGTGACATGTTGCTCATTATTCCGGGAAAAATTCCCACTAGTATAAATAGAACACTTAAGTGTATTTTTCATAATTCAGACTTGGTGGAGCAAGGACGTGGGTTACAGGCAGTTGAGGGATGAAAAGTTTAGGGTTTTTTCTCTCTTTCTTTCTTCTCTAATTCAATTGTTTGTATGATTAATACTCGTTTTATGATGATTAATCCACAAATGAGTGGCTAATTCCCTTCCTTGCTGAGGTTATGAACACTTGTGATGAATTTTGATTATTGATTATATGGTTTTTCATCTTTTTCTTCCATGTTGTTCTATTAATTCTTATTCTTACTGCATTGGTGTGTGGCCTACATTAATGTACATCTAAAAAATCCGATTTCACTCGAGAGAGCACGAAATTGGAAAGTTGTGAATTAATAGGATATTGTTCTTAACTTGATTTGGAAAAATTGAGTTTTGATGTGCATTCAGGATAGAAATATACCTGAAAGTCGTATTAGTCAATTTAGGAACTGGACATGTATGGCTAGAACATGAATTGCATTTGATCATAGAAATGTAGACGGATGGTTCATGATTCTTAAGCGAGATTAAATACGAGAGTTTTAATATCTTGGCATATGTTCTTGGCTAGCAACTGGAAGAAAAGATTAACCAATTTATGACGATAATCAGTTTCATTACATGTTCGTTAACCTCGGCATGCTCTTATCCATAGTTCAAATTCAAAGTAGATAATTGTTCTTAGTTTTAATATAAAATTTAGAAAACAAAATATCAACTTTTTGGTTACGTTGTTGTCAGCATATTTAGAAGTAAAAATATAGTATACTTGAACAAATTGCACTTAAACAAAGTCTCTGTGGGATTGATACTTGGCTTACTAAAGCCACTTACTACTTGTTCGACCACGTGCACTTGTGTGTCGGTTTTATAACCCCAAAACCACCCGAACAAGTTTTTGGCGCCGTTGCCGGGGACTTGGCAATTGGTGAATTTTTTTTAAGTGTTAATTTTACTGTATTTTCATTTTTCTAAGTGTTGACAACTTGGTCTTAGCCTGTATTTTGCAGACTTAATTGCTGTGAACACTGGCAAGAGACAAAGAGCTGGTGGAATCTTATATAGAGCCAGAACATATATTTCACAGTAAACGGAGAGAAGCTCTACAAAGAAAGCTGCAGTTGCTCAGACAGACTATTATGGAGCAACAACAGAATCCCCCGGTTGTGAGGGTAGTGTTAGTGCCCGAAGAAGCAGCAGCAAGGCCGGTTCGCGAGGTGGCAATCCCACATGCCAATAATGTTACATCCAGTATCCGCAAACCAGAGCCTGGAGGGAGATTTGAACTCAAGCAAAATATGGTGCAATTGTTGCACACAAGCGGGCAATTTACCGGTCTCCCTCATGAAGACCCACAACAGCATCTCCAAAACTTTTTGGAGATAAGTGACACTTACATACCCGCTGGAGTGTCACCTGACTATGTTCGGCTTACATTATTTCCGTTCTCATTACTTGGAGAAGCCAAGAGGTGGTTGAAAGCTGAGCCACCAAATTCTATTTCAACGTGGGATGATCTTGCACGAAAGTTCTTGATAAGGTTTTTTCCCTCTGGTAAAACAGCAAGACTTAGAAGTCAAATTCTAAGCTTCAAACAGAGGGAGGGAGAAAATTTATATCAAGCCTGGGAGAGATTTAAATCCATGTTACGGGACTGTCCTCATCATCATCAGTCCAATGAGGTGTTGGTGCACACATTTTTTGAGGGTTTGGAACCCTACACCAAAATATTGCTAGATTCAGCAGCTGGAGGGCAAGCGCTGGAAAAGACTTATGAGGAGCTGTATACCTTGCTAAACCGGATTTCATAGGGCAATCCAGAATGGAATGCTAATTCATCACGAGGTGGGACAAGGAAAGCAGCAGGAGTGCTTGAAGTGGATGGGTTTACAACTATCGCTGCACAGATAGCTGCATTGCAAAATCAATTGAACAACCACTTCAGCAACATGACTTTGAACCAGCCTTCAGCTCCAATTAATGCAGTCCAGCAATTGTGGTGTGAAGTGTGTTGAAGCAGTGAGCACTCAGCTGAGTGCTGTGGAGCCAATCCTGACTCGGTAAACTTTGTGGGTAATGCACAAAGAAATCACCAGCAGTATGGTAGTAGCTACAATTCAAATTGGAGGAATCATCCTAATTTCTCATGGGGTAGCAACAACCATCAAGGCCAAAGTTCGGGTCAGGGTGTGCAAAGGAATCAAGGAGGGCAACAGAACTACCAATCTCAATTCAGAAATAACAATGCACCTCCTCCACCACCATCACCCAGCATTGAGGAGATGTTCAAGACCATGATAACTAACCAAGATCAATTGCAGGCTGACTATGTGAAATTGGCAACCGAAGTAAAAAATAATCAGTTAGCTACCAAGGCTCTTGAGTATCAATTTGGGCAATTTGCTAGTGCCCAAAATACAAGGCCTAGAGGAGGACTGCCAAGCGACACGGATCCGAATCCCAAGCAGGTAAATGCAGTGACCACAAGGAGTGGTTTGCAGCTGAAGGAGGTGGAACCAGAGAGACCACCTCAACATTCGGGAGCAGCAGAAGTTGAGGGGGAGCAAAGTTCGGAAAGGGGGAAGACCAAAGAAGCTGAATTAGAAAGACCTCCACCCCGTTCCCTCAACGACTCAAGAAACACAAAGAGGAGGCGTGTTTCAAGAAATTCATGGAGGTGCTTAAACAAGTACATGTTAATTTACCTCTTGTTGATGTCTTGCAGGGAGTGCCTAAATATGCCAAGTACATAAAGGACATCGTGGCCAACAAAAGTCGGTTGACTGAGTATGCTACGGTGGCTTTAATGGAGGAGTGCACTTCCCGGATCCAAAACAGACTGCCCACAAAGCTAAAAGATCCTGGAAGTTTTACTATCCAGCTTACTATTGGGCAGCGCATCCGAGCTCGTGGATTGTGTGACTTGGGGGCAAGTATAAATCTGATGCCGTCTTCGGTATTCAGAAAGTTGGGTTTAGGGAGTCCTAGACCTACAACCGTAATCTTGCAGTTGGCGGATCGATCCTTAGCTAGTCCGGATGGCATTGTTGAGGATGTTCTAGTGCAAGTTGGCTCCCTAATTTTCCCTGTAGATTTTGTTGTGCTGGACTTTGAACCAGACGCGGAAGTCCCATTTATTTTGGGATGACCCTTCTTGGCAACCGGGAAAGCATTAATCAACGTAGCTGTGGGGCAACTCACAATGCGAGCACATGACAAGGTAGAGGTGTTCAATGTGTACAAAGCACCCAAGCTCCCGATGGTGCATGAAGAACTCTCGGTGATCAATGTGATTGATCATGGTAATGCTAAGCAGATGAAGGATTCTCGAGAGTTAATGGGAAGACCACCGGATAGGTGTAAGCACTACTGGGGGGAGGACGGTGATTGAGAGAAATCGTCCATCACCCTAGTGGACATTTGAGCTTAAATGACGTCGAGCCGCGACGGTAAACCAGGCGCTGCACGGGAGGCAACCCGTGAAAATTATTTTTTTCTTATTTTTTTTCTTTCTTTCATTTTGTAAAGTGTAAATAGATTTTTCTTTTTCTTTTTCTTGATTGATTACAAAATTTTTCGTTTTAGTTAGTGTTTTTTATTTTTAGTTAGGTGAAACCTATTATTCTAACCAATTTTGTTTAGTGAGATGATTTTCAGGTCAAACGGAGGAAAATGTGCACGGAATCGTGAAGGAAAAGTCGAGGTATGAAAAATTAATAAAATGTAGAAAACAGTGAGCTGGGGCGATAGCTCCGTGTCACGGAGGAGGACCTCCGCGTTACCCTCCGTGACACGTTGAGGTATAACCCGGAAATTTTAAAAATTTCCAGTATGCTGTCGCGATGGCTCCGTGTCACGGAGGCAGTGCACCGCGATGCACTCTGTGACACGTTGCCTTGTATATCGCGATGGGTCACACCGGGTTGCCGGGTGACCCGCGTGTTTTTCTACCTTTTAAACCCCGAAACCCCCCCTTTTCCCCTCATTTTCAATTTCCTCCGCGACCAAACATCCCAAAACCCCTCTCCCATCAATGTGCCACGGCTTAAGGCAAGAAATTACCGAGTTTTCTTCGATTATTCAACTACGAGGTATGTTTTCCGATTCCCTCTCAAGTTTTTGTCGATTTTCTTTGATTTTAGGCATGGGAGGTGAACTAAATCACCCTAAGTCGAAATTAAGCATGAATTTGAGTTATTTGTTGATTGATAAATGTTCGGAATGTCATTATGATTGTTTGAACTTGTCGATTGCATAAATTATTCGAATTTGATTGATAAAATCAATTCTAGGGCTTGTTGTTGAATTTGAAGTTGGAAATGTGTTGAAATTGTGCATTTTATGCCGGGTTGTACGTGTTGAATGAGATGAGTCGTTGTACAAATTGTTAGGATGATAATAGACGACGAATTCTCGGGTTTGGGGGAATTGTTGAAATTTGTTCGTATTTGGTTTGTTGGATAGGTTCATGTATATAAATTTTTGTTGTTATTTTTGTTTCCTTGTTTTTCTTTGCTAAGTGCAATGGTTAAAATGTTTGCGATGGTAGTAATTGTGATTAGCTGTACGAAGTCTGAGTAGTACACAGAAGTTATACCGTCGAATTTTCTTTTGAACGCACTAAGCATGATTGTATAGCTGGTTGTTTTGGGTAAATAAAGTTATTCTTGTCATATTGTTGTAACTGTAGCTAAGGACTAAGTGTGGGGTAACTTAGCGTAACCCGACCTTAGCCGAGGTTAATATTTATTTAGCTTAACATTGAGCTTGTTTACTTGGGTTGACAGGTAAAATGGCAAGCCAGCAAGATAAAGGGAAAGGTGCATCAACTTCAGGCACCGGAAGGAAGCGACTCAGACTGGGCATAGCAGTCCCAGCAGCACCAGCAGTTCCACGCGGCCAGCGCCGCCAATATGGAACAAGATGGGTGACTGACGAGGGGAAAAAGTGGTACGCCAAGCACAAAGAGAACAAATATTTCCCCGAGGAGCATATAGCACGGGAGCCTTTGGCATAGGAGTTCCCGAGAATGGTTCACCAAATCGAGGCAGCGGGGCTCAAGTTCATATTTGAGGAGACCAAAGAATGCAACCTGCACTTGGTTCGGGAGTTCTATGCTAATTGGAACCCGTCAATTCGAAGACACACCATCAAAATCAGAGGGCAGATAGTCACTCTGGAGCCCCACCAGCTCAATGCCATCATAGGAGCGAGGGACACAGACGCCCACGTCCTCCGACAGCTGAACATTACCCCACCGTATGCTGACATCAGACACACACTGTGTGGGGCCCGATCTACAGCTAGATAGAGCAGACAAAAGGAAAGGGGCTACCACCAGACTCTGCCATATTCTCAGATGAACATGGAAGCCCGAATCTGGCTGAAGATAGTCTGCTCTTGCCTTATCCCGGGGGTACATATGACTGATGTAACCCGGGATCGTGTTTGCCTGGTGTACACCCTGATGAAAGGGCTGGAGATAAATGTCGGGGCGGTTATTATATCCGCCATGAAGAGGGCCCGGTTGCATCAGGGGCACAGGTATGGTTTCGGTGGACTACTCACCACCTTTCTTAGGGGCCTCGATATTGAGGAGGAGGCCCTCGAATATATCCCGCAGTTGGAGCGGCGGGCCTTGGATGTGACTAAAACTAAGGCTCCCGACACCACCCACGGGCCAGTGCTGACACTTGGCGAGCGACACGCTCGTGATGAACAGTATATGGCGCGGATGTATGGGATGCAGATGCTCCAGCTCAGGATAGGTGGGAGGCCGGCGACAGAGGAGGAGCTATGGTAGCTCGAGCTAGATTACCCGTTTGGCAAAAACGCCAGGGCTCTATGCCGAGTAGGGCCAGCCTTTGTAGAGCCCACTGATGATGACGTCCCCACGGACGAGGAGACGCGTCGGGAGGACTCCGATGTGGAGTCCGATGATGACGACGGAGGTGACTCGGACATGGGAGATGAAGCAGCAGCACCCGACGAAGAAGTGGAATACTTTGATTGATCAGGGAGTTCCACCACCCGATTTTGTGCTATTTAATTTTTGTGAACACTGTGGACAGTGTTACACCCCGTAAATTTTAAATAAATAAATAGCCTAATGTCATGTTGGTTAAGGGATTTAGAAAGCAAAAAAAAAACATTAAATTAAATAGCAAGGTCGGCCCTTGCTGTTTTCAGCCATAAAAACCAAAGAAAACAGAGGGTAGCCATTGTTAGGCAAACCCACGACAATATATATATATTTCCTTCCAATTACGCGACAAAACGCGGTCTAAACTCCATTCCGGCTTAGGTACAGGTGTATAAAGCTGCAGAGAGCAATCCTACGGAGTTGGTTTCGTGAAATTTGGCCGGCGAAATGTCGTGCTACCGAGGTAAAGTAAATAGAATTGCTTTAAATTAGTACCAATGTGTTCCTAGCGTTGCGGTGAGCATTTATCCCTTCTGAACTATCGAGAAATAACGAGTTTTCGACCGTTTTCCGAAAGGTTAAAGTTGGGATAAATATATATATCAAAAGTGATAATTTCTCCTGAATATTAATGTATTTAGTTCTAATTGACGTGTATATGAATGTAGTTGGGAGAAACAGCAGAAGTACCGACGGAAATCACATCGGCCAGTCGGGTACTCAAAAACCAGGTATGTAAAGTTATTCTTTCGGCAAGCCAGGAAGTACAGGGTAGAAAATAAATAGAATAAACGCTATTAGCAGATACCCAGCGTACAGGAACGATTTTAGTACAAATTCCAGCAAGCATGCTAGTATATTATTACGTATCATGCGATAATCAGAATAATAGATATTTAGGCAATACGTATTTCATCTGTTGAGATTGTATCCAGTAGTAGATGGTACATTTTATATCATTGAGCTATATTCAGTTATAGATGGCATGTACTATGTTATTGAGTTATATTCAGATATAATTAGATAGACAGATAAAGGCCAGGTAGCAGTAAGTCCAGCAGCCAGAAACAGTGTAAGACAGCATATAGCATCAGTTATTTAATACATATTAGCCTCGAAACAAAAGAAGAGAATATGATTAGTATTTTTCATTTGAGCATGCTTGCTGTGTATGTGTTTATATGTTGAGACTTGTTGTGGCATGTGGGCACCCTTTAGCATCCCCACCGCCCAGGGTTAATAGCTGTATCGACTCTTCCGCCAGAGGACGAGGATACATCACTCTACGGAGTGGTATGCCGTCCCACAGGGGACGAAGATGGGATGCCAGATTTCCCCATATTGTGCCTTGGTCGGCCCTTATACACCCTCGTCGAGCGGGTACGCCCGGGGTGTTGATTCAGGAGTCCTTCGGACTCAGGTACAGTTATAGTCAGGGGCTCAGCGAGCCCAAGTGCATACCCAGGGGACCGGCAGGATGCTTACAGCCATTATAGGAGACGGGATGACCGGGGTAGGGGTGTAGATTCTGTGCTGGTTGTACCTCCCGACTTATGGGGGCCGGGTAAGGTTTGTGTGTGCCATGTTATGCTATTTCATGTTATGCCATGTTACGTTAGATACGAGTAGATCAGCAGTAGAGGGATATGTCTCCAGGTATGACTCCTATTTTCTTCCAGTATAAATGAGAAAAGGTACGACTTACAGTATCAGGCAGTTAAACTAATTCTTCTTACATCAATTTCATCAGTTGTATTATATTGTTAAGATATTTCTTTCAGTTATTGCTTTACATACTCAGTACCAGCGGTACTGACGCCCGGTGGGGCACTGCATTACTTGCCTGCAGGTACTCATAGACGAGCAGGCGATACTACGTGATCCCCGTCAGCGGTCGAGTATTCAGCTCCTGTCATCCGGAGACTGAATTCCAGAGGTGTAGTTCAGTTCCTTTTGTTGTGTAGTACGGGTAGGTCGGGGCCCTGTCCCGATCATTTCTATTAAATTCTTATGGTATCTGTAGAGGCTTGCAGTCTGTATATATTCCCTGTGGTTACTTGAGCCGGTCGTGTGGGGCCGTGCAGTCTGCTGTAGCTGTTTAGTATTTTAGTTTATGTTGGTCGTGTGGGGCCTTAGTTTGACAGTAGTGGTGACCTTGCCGGTCACGTAGTTTTACAACAGTCTTGTGTTGAGTTACAGATAACTAGACAGCATGGTGGCCTTGTCGGCCCGCATAGGTTCCTTGTTACAAGTCTGTTTCTGGTTAGCTGTTGTTACAGGTACAGATGGCTACAGGCCAATTGGCCGGAGGCTGTATTTACAGCCGTTATATAGCCGGTTTGTTTCTCGAAATAGAGCCAAAGCCAGCCAAAGCACCAGATGTGCTCAGGCTGGACCATTTAGCAGTCTAGAGTCTAGCAGGCACCAGGTGCCCGTCATACCCCCCAAGGTGGGGTGTGACAGACAGTGTTCGGATTAAGTATAGGGTGGGAGTAGTTAGGTGCTGGGCTGCGCTGTTTGTTTGTATGTTCTCCTCTGTTATTTTGTATGTTGTGTTTCCCTGTGTTTGTGAATTTTCAAATTGTTCTGTATTTGTAAATATTTGTGAAATTGATGTGTGTTGTTGAATGTTGCCAGCTGATTCTGTATATATTTTTTGTTTATCGAAATGATCGATATTTTTTAAAAAAATTTCTTTAAAATATTGTGTACATAAATTTTTTTCTTTTCCTATCGAAATGATCGATATTTTGCAAAATTTTCAACTTTTTAGTTTTGGGTTTCTCGGCGTTTGTTTTTGGTTCTTTTACCGAGAATGGTCCCATTGAACCGAAGTCATAGTTAGTGACCGTTCCCTATGATGGATGGATGACGACCGTCTTAAGGGAAATGTAGTCGGTAGGAGTAGTTTTTTTTCAATTAATTTTCAGTTTTTTCTTTGGTGGATTGCATCCCGGAACCTGTAGTTACTATATGGTTGCGAGAGTTTGGTTGCGTGTTGTACGTGATATTCAAAATGCAAAGGTGATTCTTATGAAAGCATGCAAATTTTGTAAATATATTGAGATACCTAGGCTGTAGAGTTCGATTCGGTGTGATTGAGGCTTAATGTTTGAATTCATGTAATTAGCTGATTGAAGAGTCTGTGAATACATCTTGAATCGAGCATGTGCATAAAGTGTGAAGTGAGGTGTTGATATTCCATGCTATTGTGAAGTGTCTAGAACTTGCCTGGTGTGTGTACAAAACGAAATGAAGGAGGTGTATTGTAGGAAAGGATGTAGGCATTTCTTTGTTTTAACCGAGAGTTTCTATTTTTTTTTCTTCTTGTCATACTCCCCTCTTCCTGTGATTGTATACCCTAGTCAGCCCTTTGAGCCTTTAGCCAGTTATTTCCTTCTTTTGTCCAAAAAGTGTAAACCGAGCTTAATTCTTTCTTTTCATTAGCCGTAAAGTCTATACAAAACTCTTAAGCGCTTAAGAAGAGAAAATAATTTTCCCAAAGTGTCAAAGAGTGAGAATGGTGAAAAGAAAAAGAAAAGCAGAGTGATGAAAGGAAAGAAAAGGTTGAAGGTGCACTTGCTATAAATAAACGATAATGAAGGTGCATGTATAATCTTTGTTATTGTGTCAAGTGTGCTTAATGAAATGGGCCATACTAAAGTAAACCATCAAGAATGGGATGATGAAAAAAAAAAAGAAGAGAGAAACAATGTCCATGAGTTGATGGGAAGGTGTTGAAAAGGCGCTTAAGGATGCTAGTGGCTATTATTGGCTAATCCAATATTTACTAGTTCCATAGCTTCCATTACAACCCATTAAAGTCCTACGTGATCTTACGTTGCATTTCTTTATATTAGTGGAGTAATACACTAAGGGCAAGCTTATGGGTCACGACATGATGCATGTGAATTCTTTTGGGAGAGAGAGTGAAATTGTTTTTACATGCCCTTGCTTGAATGATTGTGAGTCATATGAGCAAAAAGGGGAAGATTCTCTTGAGTTGTGAGGGCACATGCTTGATGAAAGATTGATTTTCGTGTCGGATATCTTTGTATTAAAGGTCATTGCATTGATAAGACCATGCATGTTTTCTTGATGATTTGCTGTATTGAGTAATCGGTATGACCGTAGCTTAAATTGTCGTACCATAGTAGCGAGGTTGGGATGTAAATTGCATGAATTGTATGTTTGTTGTTCGAGGACGAACAAGGATTTAAGTGTGGGGTAAGTGATCTTGGGCAGATTTATATGCCCAAGTGATACTCAAAAGTATCATTTTACCCTTGTTTATCTAGCAATGTGTATACATTTTCATGTAATTAGGAATAAAATGTGAATTTATACTAACCAACATGATTAGCATTGTTTTGCAGGTAAAATGTAATTTCGACAAGCTAAAAGGCATGTTGGACGATATTGGAGTTGGACTTGGATGCGAGCAAGGAAAAGGCATTGGACAGCATGATTTAAAGGGGCTCCGCGATGGAGCCGTGTCACGCTGCCATCGCGGAGGCATTCTGCCTGGAGGGTGAAAATTCACCAAATTTTCAGTGAAGGTCCGCGTTTGCTCCGTGGCACGGAGCCAGTGCTCCGCGATGCACGCCGTGCCACGTTGATCTTAAATTCCCGGACCCCCAGTTCCAGTGAGGGTTCGCGTTCATGGCATGTCAAGGAGGCAGTGCTCCGCGATGCACTCCGTGACACGTTGCTCATTATTCCGGGAAAAATTCCCACTAGTATAAATAGAACACTTAAGTGTATTTTTCATAATTCATACTTGGTGGAGCAAGGACGTGGGTTACAGGCAGTTGAGGGACGAAAAGTTTAGGGTTTTTTCTCTCTTTCTTTCTTCTCTAATTCAATTGTTTGTATGATTAACACTCGTTTTATGATGATTAATCCACAAATGAGTGGCTAATTCCCTTCCTTGCTGGGGTTATGAACACTTGTGATGAATTTTGATTATTGATTATATGGTTTTTCATCTTTTTCTTCCATGTTGTTCTATTAATTCTTGTTCTTACTGCATTGGTGTGTGGGCTACATTAATGTACATCTAGAAAGTCCGATTTCACTCGAGAGAGCACGAAATTGGAAAGTTGTGAATTAATAGGGTATTGTTCTTAACTTGATTTGGGAAAATTGAGTTTTGATGTGCATTCAGGATAGAAATATACCTGAAAGTCGTATTAGTCAATTTAGGAACCGGAATTGTATGGCTAGAACATGAATTGCATTTGATCATAGAAATGTAGACGGATGGTTCATGATTCTTAAGCGAGATTAAATACGAGAGTTTTAATCTCTTGGCATATGTTCTTGGCTAGCAACTGGAAGAAAAGATTAACCAATTTATGATGATAATCAGTTTCATTACATGTTCGTTAACCTCGGCATGCTCTTATCCATAGTTCAAATTCAAAGTAGATAATTGTTCTTAGTTTTAATATAAAATTTAGAAAACAAAATATCCACTTTTTGGCTACGTTGTTGTCAGCATATTCAGAAGTAAAAATATAGTATACTTGAACAAATTGCACTTAACCCAAGTCTCTGTGGGATCGATACTTGGCTTACTAAAGCCACTTACTACTTGTTCGACCACGTGCACTTGCGTGTCGGTTTTATAACCCCAAAACCACCCGAACAATCACAGCTTCACAACTATAACATACTCCTGACATGCTTTACTGGGATTCATATTGGACCACTATACTAAAGAAACTAACTTGCCGAAATAAAATGCCTTAACATACCTCCTGCGCTGTTTACCGATTAACTGGCAGTTTCGGCTTGTGTTCAACTGCCCTTCTCAACTATAATCATATTAACGGAAAAATAGGGCTACTTTATTACTATATTCGAAGAAAACAATTACATATATATATATATATATATATATATACTGACTATACTTCAACTTATCAAAAGACGATCAAAAACTCGTACTTTCTCGGGAATCTAGAAGGGAGAAATACTTAATTTAGGCATGTGATAGTATTGACACTAGTTTGGAACAATTTCATCAACTTAAGATCGGCGGGATGACGATTTGCCGGGCGTATTTTACGAAAATAACTCTGCAGTGATGCTCTCTGCAGCCTTATACTTCACTACCCGGAGTTAATTTAGATTTGGACTGCGTTTAATGGCGTAATCGGATGATTTTCAATAGTTTATCTTCGTTCTTACCTCTGCTGGCCGAGGATATATGAATAATGAAATAATATTTAAGTGTGAGGCCTTCATATACTTGAGGCGGCAGACAAGGCAACGTGGCACTCTGTCGGTCGCGCCAATTCTGCTTCGTGCCACTTTGGGTAACGCGGAGGGGGCTGCTCCGTGCCACTTTTCCCCTCTAGAAACTTGGTTCGGCCTCCCCCCATGAAATCCCGACTTTGCACTCGTTCAGCCTTTCCCCGGGCCCTTTCCTCATACGTATGGCATTCTAAAACTCTCAACCAATATACGAATAGGCCGACTAAACGTTAGAAACTTACAGGGTGTAACATCCTCCCCCCGTTAAGAACATTCGTCCTCAAATGTTAACTTCTGCTTGCAAGAACCTAACCTTGCAATTACTTATTCTGGAAAAATTTCGGCAGAGTCTCCCTTGTAATATGAACTATCCAAAAACCCTGAAATGCAGAAAAGTCCAATACAGGTACTTCACATAATACTATAACGTTCACTTCACAATAGACTAAAGTCAATTATCTCACATATACATGTATGTAATGCAACTTATGAAACAACAACAACAACATACCTCTAGCTGCACAATCTGACTAAGTCTGAAATAACTGAGGATATCTGGTTTTCATATCGTCTTCTACTTCCCACATCATCTCCTCTCGGTTCCTATTCTGCCATAACACTTTAATGGAAGCAACATCTTTAGTTCTTAGTCTGCGGATCTGCCGATCTAGTATGGCTACCGGAGCCTCTTCCTAAGCTAACTCCTCAGTGATTTGGACGTCTTTGACTGGGACAACCGGGAGGGATATCCTATGCACTTCCTCAGTATTGATACACAAAAAACTGGGTGAACAAATTCTAATTCTGGAGGTAAATCCAATTCATAAGCCACCTAGCCTATCCTTTGGCGAATCTGATAAGGCCCAATAAACCTCAGGCTGAGCTTGTCTTTCTTACCAAATCTCATCACACCCTTCATCGGTGAAACCTTTAGGAATACCCATTCACCCACATTAAAATATAAATTTCTTTCCCGCACATCAACATAAGATTTCTGGTGGCTCTAAGCAGTCAACAGACGTTCTCTGATAAGCTTTACCTTCTCTTTTGACTGACGAATAATATCTGGCCCAATCAATGCTGATTCTCCTACCTTAAACCAACCAGATGGAGACCTGTACTTCCGCCCATATAACGCTTCATAGGGCGCCACCTGAATTGCTGAATGATAACTTTTAATATAGGAAAACTCAATAAGCGGTAGATGTTCATCCCAGCTGCCTCCAAAATCTAGCACACATGCCCGTAACATATCCTCGAGCGTCTGGATTATACGTTCTGCCTACCCGTCTGTTTGAGGATGGAAGGCTGTGCTCAGGTTAACCTGCGTCCCTAGGCCCCTCTGAAAAGACTTCCAAAATTTAGCTGTAAACTGCGCCCCTCGGTCAGAGATAATTGACAATGGAACACCATGCAATCGGACTATTTCTCTAATATACAGCTCAACATAATCTTCGGCTTAAAAGGTAGCCCTTACTGGCAGAAAGTGAGCTGATTTATTCAACCTGTCAACAATTACCCAGATAGAATCATATTTACGCCTGGTACGAGGTAACCCTACTACCAAATCCATATTAACTGCCTCCCATTTCCATAAAGGCACCGCTATATCCTATGCCAGTCCGCCTGGTTTCTGATATTCAGCTTTCACCTGTTGGCAATTGGGACATTGAGCTACGAATTTTGCTATCCCCTTTTTTGTTCCTGCCCACTAGTAAATCTCTTTTACGTCATGGTACATTTTTGTCAAACCTGCATGGGGAGAGTAACGGGCATAGTGTTCCTCGCTCATAATTTGCTGGCAAAGCTCTTCCACGTCTGGAATGCAGAGGCGATCCCTATATCTCAAAACTCTGTCCTCGGTTACTTGGAAATCTGTCACTTCCTCTCGTTGGACCCTATTTCTGAGCTGAACAAGGCTAGGATCTTCATACTGCCGTTCTTTCACTTCCACAACCAATGATGACACTGCAGTATTCTGGATTACCGCTCTATTGTCTCCTAATTTTACTATACGAACGGCTAAATTGGCTAGCTGATGTAATTCTTGGGCAAATTCCTTCCGCTCGGGCTGTAAATATGCCAGGCTTCCTATGGATTTGCGACTAAGGGCATCTTCTATAACACTGGTCCTTCCTGGGTGATATAAAATATTCACATCATAATCTTTTAACAACTCCAATAGGCGACGCTGCCGCAGATTCAACTCTTTCTGGGTGGAAATATACTGCAGGCTTTTATGATCAGTGAAAATATCTATGTGGACGCCATACAGGTAGTGTCTCTATATTTTCAAGGCATGAATCACCGCGGCTAACTCCAGGTCATGGATAGGATAGTTCTTCTCATGTTTCCTCAGCTTCCTGGAAGCATAGGGAATCACCTTACCATGCTGCATCAAAACACATCCTAACCCAACACCCGAAGCGTCACAATAGACTGCATAACCCTCTATTCCTTCTGGCAACACTAGCACCGGTGCTGATATCAATTTGTCTTTTAGTTACTGAAAGCTCTGCTCACATGCCTCAGTCCAATAGAATTTTGCTGCCTTCTGCGTCAATTTGGTTAAAGGTGTTGCTAAAGTGGAAAATCCTTCCATGAACCTTCTATAATATCTAGCTAACCCCAGGAAACTACGTACCTCAGTTGGAGTGGTAGGTCTAGTCCATGTTTTCACTTCCTCTATCTTCTGCGTATTTACCTATATACCAGCATATGACACAATATGGCCCAAAAAGGCTACTGAATTAAGCCAAACTTCACATTTAGAAAATTTTTGCATATAGCTGGCGATCTCTGAGAATCTGGAGCACCATCCGTAGATGATCCTGGTGATCTGCCTTTGATCGGGAATACACCAGAATATCATCGATAAATACTATCACGAACAAGTCTAGATATGGTCTAAAAATGTTGTTCATCAGGTCCATGAACACTGCTGGGGCATTTGTCAGTCCGAAGGACATGACTAGAAATTCAAAGTGGCCGCATCTGGTCCTGAAGGCAGTCTTTGGAATATCTCTTTCACGAACCCGGACCTGATGATATCCTGACCTTAAGTCAATCTTTGAAAAATACCTCGCTCCCTGTAGCTGATCAAACAAGTCGTCTATTCTGGGAAGCGGGTACTTATTCTTGATAGTGACTTTATTCAACTGCCGATAATCTACACACATACGGAGGGAGCCGTCCTTCTTCTTCACGAATAGAACTGGCGCACCCCATAGTGAGGTACTTGGCCTGATAAAGCCCTTGTCTAGCAAATCCTTTAATTGTTCCTTTAGTTCTCTGAGTTCAGCAGGAGCCATCCGATATGGAGGAATAGATATAGGCTGAGTGCCTGGTAATAGGTCAATTGCAAAATCAATTTTCTTTTCTAGGGGAATACCAGGAAGATCATCTGGAAATACATTGGGAAATTCATTAACCATTGGAATAGACTGAAGGGTCGGAGGCTCTGCCCGAACATCCCGAACTCTGACAATATGATAAATGCACCCTTTTTCTATCAATTTTCTCGCCCGAAGATAGGAAATAAACCTACCTTTTGGTGTGCCTGTATTACCTTTCCACTCCCGTACTGCCTCCCGTGGAAAGTGGAATCGGAAAATCTTGGTCCAACATTCGACATTGGCATAGCATGGAGCTAGCCAATCCATACCCATAATGGCATCAAAATCAACCATTTCTAGTTCTATCAAGTCTGTCGTAGTCTGACGACTGGCAACCTCTACTGTACAACCCTGATAGACCCTTCTGGCTATGATAGAGTCACCAACGGGTGTAGACACTGAGAAAGGTCGCCGAAGCAATTTCGATATAATACTAAACTTTCGAGCCACTAACGGTGTAACATAGGACAAGATGGATCCTGGATCTATCAACACATAAGCATGATGAGAGCAAATGTTCAACATACCTATCACAACATCTATTGACGACTCTGATCCTGTCGCCTCGGTAGTACATAAGTATGGTCTGGGCCGGCACCTGAACTGGAGGCCCCTGATCTGCCTCGGCCTCTGCCGGTTGAAATTGAGGGTCTACGCCCTACTGGGGATGCTGGAGCTCGTGATCCTGCCGAGGACCTATCCTATCGATCCCGGTCACCCTGACCCTTAGCTGGACAATTCCTCATATGGTGATCCTCCTGTCCACAAATGTAGCATGTAGTGGAACCATACCTGCATGCTCCAGAGTGGCATCGACTGCAAATAGGGCAAAGTGGTATTGCAAACCTACTCTGCTCCACTCTCCTTTGCTGCTGTGAACCTACTGCTCGTGAACCTTCGCCGGGCTCTGGCTGCCCTCGGCGACTAGACCTTCTCCTCTTCCGCTATGGTGGAGGCGGGGGTCTAGGCGGTCTATCTGATAACCGTGGCCTAGGTCCTCCCTAGGACTCCTCCTGTAATTCACCCGGTTTGTCCCTGCGGCGCTGCTCCTGACTTGTCCTTCTAATCTCCCGCTGCCACTGTCTGAGACTCTCAATATTCTGAGCAAAAGCCTACACATGGGTGATATCCATATCCTCTCGCAGTGTGGCTGTGATACAGGTCTCAACATATTTCGGGGTCAGCCCCATAATAAAGCGGTGTACCCTGGCTGGCATTGTGTCCACAAAAGCTGGCGCATAACGAGCCAAGGAATCAAACCGCATGGCATATTCCTGAACATTCATCGACCCCTGATCCAAGTGTAGGAACTGATCAACCCGGGCCTGTCGAATCTCCCGCAGTAGGTAATGATCCAAGAAAGCCTCTGAGAAGATGGGCCAGGTCAGAGGGGAAACATCTCTCCCCCGAGACCTTTTCCAACTCTCATACCACAACACGACGATGTCTCGTAGCCGGAATACCGCCAACTCAACCGACTCTGTAGGTGTAGCATGCATCACCCTGAAAATCCTTTGCTTCTGGTCTAAGAAGTCCTGAGGGTCCTTGGTCCGATCTGTCGCTGTGAATTGCGGGGGATTTAGTGCTAGGAACTCTCGAACCCTCAAGCTACCAGGCCCTCCTAAGGATTCTGCCACTACAGGTGGCACTAAGCAGCCATCATCTGTGCTAGCATAACCACCACGCTTCTGACCTCCTAATTTGATGGTACGGGTATAGAAACTGCCGGAGGCGGTGCCGTCACACCGGCCGTCCCAAGAGGCTCCTGACGTGGTGGAGATTGCTGGGGAGGTCAAGATGATACCTCCGTATCGTCCTCATATCGGGCCGATTCTGACCGAGGTTGAGGCACCCTGCTGGTGCCCTCTCCTGCTACTACGTCTAACCTCCTACATGTCGTAGGGTGTCGCTGGTCCGACATTTCTTTGTAAACAAAAGAGTATAATGAGCTTAGGGACTCAACCCTATAGGGTACTACTCTATAGCTCGACTGAATAAGAAAAAAGAGTAACCATTCTATCATGCCTTGCAGCCTCCTGCCTATAGTATGTGGTGCACAACACATCCATAGACAAGACTCTACTTAGCACAACTTGTAGACTCCCTGGGATACGACCTGCTCTGATACCAAGTTTGTCACGCCCCACATTGGGAGACATGACTGGCACCTGATGCCCTACTAGGACCTGAACTGCTGAAATGACTGAACCTAAGCACCTCTGGTGCAGGGATGACTCTAACTCTAGAATCGAGAGAACAACGGGCTATATAGTGGTTGTAAATACAACCCCCGGCCGACAAGGCCTATAGCCACCTGTGAAAATAAACAGCTAACCAGAGACAAACAATCATAGGGAGTCCTATGCGGGTCGACAAGGCCATCATGATATTTAGTTATAACTGGAAAGTAAAATCAGATGCTAAACTTAACTATGACCGACAAGGCCACCAATCAACAGCTAAACAGGGTCCCACACGGGCAACACACATAATCTAAAACACATATGGGCCCCACAAGACCGATATTATCTAACCACAAGAAAGTAAAACAATCTGCAAGCCTCTAGGAGTAATAAAATGGTCGGGACAGGGCCCCGACCTACCTATATTGTACAAACAAAAAAAGTAAACCTCTATCACACCAGCTCCGGAAGAAGGGAGATGACGGCTCTGTACGGCTGACTGGAACTACGAGGGACCTGCTCCTCGTCTATCTGGGCCTACAGGCAAGTAATGCAGCGCCCATAAAGGGTTTCAGTACCATAGGTACTGAATATATAAAGCAGTAACTTTAAATGACTGAAAGTAAGAAATAGAACTGACAATAACTGAAGTAAAGCAAATGGACTGAAGATGACTGAGGTAGTGAAATTAGGACTAAACATAACTATAATAAGGAAGGTAGGGTTCATACCTTACAAATGAGGCGTCTTACTGTCTAACTATCAGTAACTAAAGCAAGCATAAACCTTACCTGGCCCCCATAAGCCGGAAGGTAAAATCAACACAGAATAACCCACCTGGGCCCTCATTAGCCATTGTCAGTACACCTCAATCTATATACCCCTATACAGGTCATAATGAGTAAACTACCAGCTATAAGCATCCAACCGATCCCCTGGGCCTGCTACTAGGCCCACTAGGCCCGTGACTATAGCTGTATCTGAGCCCGGAGGACTCCTGATATCTACACTGGGCGTAAATGCTCGGCGGGGGTGTGTATAAGGCCAACCACGACATATGAGGATCTTGATCCCCATCTTCGTCCCTTGCGGATGGTATGCCGCTCCGTAGAGCGACGTATCCTCGCCCCTGGCGAGCAGCGACACAACTATTAACCCTAGGGTGGTCACGGAAGCTATACATGTGTAATCTAGTCCAAAATAATACAAATTACGAGCCTCAACTGACAACAACAACTAGATATGATAACATACTCTTGACATGCTTTACTGGGATTCATACTGGACCACTATACTGAAGAAACTGACTTGCCAAAAGAAAATGCCTTAACATACCTTGTTTGCTGTTTACTGATTAACTGGCGAGTTTCGGCTCGTGTTCAACTGCCCTTCTCAACTGTAATCATATTAACGGAAGAATAGGGCTACTTTATTACTATATTCGAAGAAAACAATAACATATATATATATATATATACTGACTATACTTCAACTTATCGAAAGATGATAAAAAACTTGTAATTTCTCGGGAATCTAGAAGAGAGAAATACTTACTTTAGGCACGTGATCGTATTGACACTAGTTTGGAACAATTCCATCAACTTAAGCTTGGCAGGACGACGATTTGCCGAGCATATTGTACGAAATTACTCCGCAGTGATGCTCTCTGCAGCCTTATACTTTACTACCCGGAGTTAATTTAGATTTGGAAGGCGTTTAGCGGCGTAATCGGATGATTTTCAATAGTTTCCCTTCATTCTTACCTATGCTGGCCGAGGATATATGAATAATGAAATAACATCTAAGTGTGAGACCTTTATATACTTGAGGCGACAGACAAGGCAACGTGGCACTCAGCGCCAATTCTGCTCCGTGCCACTTTGGGTAACGCGGAGGGGGCTGCTCCGTGCCACTTTTCCCCTCTGGCAACTTGGTTTGGCCTCCTCCTATGAAATCCCGGCTTTGCACTCGTTTGGCCTTTCTCCGGGCCCTTTCTTCGTACGTATGACACTCTAAAACTCTCAACCAACACACGAATAGGCCGACTAAACGTTAGAAACTTACGGGGTGTAACAACATGGACCAGGCAGACAAAACATAATATTTACAAAAAATAGGTTTAAAAAGCAAGCATCAAAGCTTAAAGTCTGACTTACCTCGAATTTATAACTCAAGAACACTTTCCAATATTTCAGAATTATGCTTTCGGGTCTCTGGATCACCTCAAACTACAAAAAGATAGGTTTAAAATGGTCAAAAACCCTTCGGTAGAAGTTTGCTTAATTTTTAACACAAGTCAAATTCACGGTCAAAGATTTGACCAAAAAAGTCAACTCTGGTCAACGGGGTAGAATTTTCAAACTATGACTACCAACAGATTCTCCTTGATGAGAGGATTCTAGAACATTAATCAAAATCAAAATTTGATAATGTTTGCCCTTTCAAATTGATGGATTTAGGTTGAAGAATCCTAGGGCTAAACTTTCTCAATTCTTCAAAATTTCTACATGTTGTATCCTATAAACTTTCTTATCATCACGTGATAAACTCAAGAAAAAGATTAGGATCATTACCTTTATGCTTTGGATCGAAAATCCTTATTTTTCTCTCCTCTTTTCTTCTCTTTTCTCTTCCTTTCTTCCCTCCTCTTCTGCGTTTGTTTTTCCTTTCTACGTTAGAATATTTTTTTTCCTGATGCGTTTCTCTTTTTTTTCCAGCAGAAATAGTGTTTTATTTTTCTAGTTCAATTCGGCTTTGGCCTCTATTATTTTTATTATTATAAATTATTATTTTTCTTTTCTTTTATTGCATAATTACTAAATAGCCCTTTATTAAATTAGGGTTATTACATTCTCCCCTTCTAGAAATAACGTTCGTCCTCGAACGAGCTTAGAATCATACCTATAGTGTCAAATAGGTGAGGATATCTATCTCGCATGTCCGCCTCGAACACCCAAGTAGCCTCCTCGGTTGGATGATTGCGCCATAACACTTTGACGGAAGCCACCTTCTTAGACCTCAATTGTCGCACTTACCTATCAATAATAGATATTGGACCTTCCTCATAAGTCAAATTCTCATCAAGTTCCACATCCTCCGGCTGGATCTTATGACTATCATCATGAACATTTCGTCTAAGCATGGACACATGAAACACAGGATGAACAACGGATAATCTCGGAGGTAAGGCAAGTCTATACGCTACCAACCCAATCTGATCTAAAATCTCATAAGGACCAATATATCTAGGACTTAACTTACCTTTCCGGCCAAATCTCATAACTCCTTTAATAGGGAAAACTTTTAGAAAGACTTTCTCACCCTTCATGAACTCCATATCACGGACTTTCTTATCTGCATAGGACTTTTGTCTGCTTTTTGCTGTCCTAAGTTGTTCTCGTATCAATGCAAATTTCTCCAAATCTTGCTGAACTAGATCTAGACCTAATAATTGTTCTTCACCAGATTCAAACCATCTAACTGGCGAACGACACTTGCGACCATATAGATCCTTAAATGGTGCCATCTATATACTCGATTGATAGCTGTTATTATAAGCAAGCTCTGCCAAAGGTAATTGATCGTCCCAATGGCCACCAAAATCGATCGCACAATACATAAGCATGTCCTCAAAGATCTGAATAACCCCTTCAGACTGTCCTTCAGTTTGCGGATGAAAAGCTGTACTCAACTCGACTTGTGAACCCAATGACTTCTGAAAAGACTTCCAAAACTCGGCAGTGAATTGTGCACCTCGATAAGATATTATTGAAATAGGCACACCATAAAGCTGAACTATCTCACAAAGGTAAATATCTGCAAGCTGCGTCGCAGTATGAGTTACCCGTACTGGAATGAAATGTGCTGACTTTGTGAGTCTGTCCACAATCACCCAAATTGAGTCGCATTTCTTGAAAGTACTTTGCAATCCAACAACAAAATCTATAGTAATTCTCTCCCACTTCCACTCCGAGATAATCAAGTTTTGCATTACTCCCCCAGGTTTTTGATGTTCATACTTGACTTGTTGACAATTTAATCAACTAGTAAGATGCTTCAAAATATCAGCCTTCATACCCTTCCACCAGTACAATCCACGCAAGTCTTGATACATTTTTGTAGCACCTGGGTGAATAGAGTATCGTGAACTATGATCTTCTTCAAGAATCAGCTGTTTCACATCACCCACAATGGGAATACACAATCTACCATGTAGACGAAGCATGCCTTCACCATCAATAGAGAATGACTTAACGCCCTCATCCTGCACTCAATCTCGTAGTCTAGCAAGGTAGGGATCTTCATATTGGTGAGTCTTGACTTTTCTAATTAAGGACGATTGTACCACCATACCCACTAGTAACTTGCCCGGCACTGTATGATCAATTGGAACTCCCTGATTGGACAATTCCTGAATATCCATAACCATAGATTGCTTTTCAACAGTGAACCGGGCCAAACTACCTGTAGACTTTCTACTCAAGGCGTCCGCCACCACATTCTCCTTCCCAGGGTGATACAAAATGGTAAGATCATAATCTTTAAGTAACTCTAACCATCGTTGTTGTCTTAGGTTCAAATCTTTTTGCTTGAATATGTATTGTAGACTCTTATGATCAGTATGGACTTCACATGGCTCACCATAAAGATAGTGACGCCAGATCTTTAGTGCAAATACGACTGCGGCCAATTCCAAGTCATGAGTAGAATAATTCTTCTCATGAATCTTTAGTTGTCGAGATACATATGACACCACTTTACCATTACGCATTAAGACACAACCCAATCCAACTCAAAATGCATCACAATAAATGGTGAAACCACCCTCCGCTATAGGTAACGTCAAAATCGGAGCTGTAGTCAATGCGGTCTTTAATTTTTGAAAACCTTCTTCACATCCATCTGACCATTGGAATATTACACCTTTCTGGGTTAAACATGTCAATGGAGCGACTATCTTTGAGAATCCCTCCACAAACCTTCTGTAATATCCAACTAGTCCTAAGAAGCTGCGTATCTTTGTAGGAGTACTGGGTCGAGGCCAATCTCGAACCGCTTCAATCTTCCTTGGATCAACTAATCTCGAATCACTTCAATCTTCATTGGATCAACTTGGATTCCATCCCGTGACACTACGTGTCCCATAAAGGAAACTGTGCCCAACCAGAACTCACATTTCGAGAACTTGGTATAAAGCTTTCGTTCTCTAAGTGTTTGTAACACAACTCTCAAGCGTTGTTCATGTTCTGCCTCACTACGAGAGTATACCAGAATGTCATCATTGAACACAATCACAAAATGGTCTAAGTATGGCTTGAATACCCTATTCATGATGTCCATAAATGCTGCAGGTGCATTAGTCAACCCGAAAGACTTCACCAAAAATTCAAAGTGCCCATATCTGGTCAGAAAAGCTGTCTTAGAGATATCCTCGGTCTTGATTCTCAGCTAATGGTAACCTGATCTCAAGTCAATCTTGGAAAAGTGAGTAGCACCCTGTAGCTGATCGAATAAATCATCAATACGAGGCAACAAATATTCATTCTTGATCATCGCCTTATTCAACTGTCTGTAATCAATGCACATTCTCATTGTACCATCTTTCTTTTTCACAAATAACACAGGTGCACCCCAAGGCGATACACTAGGCCTAATGAACTCCTTATCAAGTAGCTCTATGAGTTGAACCTTCAGTTCTCTCAACTCAGCTGAAGCCATATGATATGGAGGAATAGAAATAGGTTGAGTTCTTGGGACTAAATCAATGTTGAACTCAATTTCTCTTATTGGGGGTAGCCCAGGAAAATCTTATGGAATTACATCTATAAATTCTCGAACAATAGGAACACTGTCAATAGTAACATCCTCCGCTCAAGTATCATGAACGGTAGCAATGAAACCCAAACACCCATGATTAATCATTCCACATGTCTTTACATAAGATATTATCTTTCCTTGGGTCATAGGAGTCAATCCTTTCCACACCAAAGGTGGTTCTACAGGAAAATTAAAACGTATAAGCTTAGCATAGCAATCAACCAAAGCATAACATGATGACAACCAATTCATACCCATAATCATATCAAAGTCAGACATGGGTAACTTTAGTAGATCAACTATGGTGTCCCTATCCTAAACAAATATCACATAGTCTCTATAAACTCTATCCACTGCCAAAGTCTCGCCCACTGGGGTCATAACCATATATGGCACAATAAGAGACTCAACTCTTTGTTCTAAGAATATAGCAAAAGATGGAGTTACATACGAATACGTAGAACCAGGATCAATAAGAGCATGTTCCCCATGAGAATTTACAATGATAATACCTATGAAAACTGCATTAGATGCCTCGATATCCTATCTGGCCATAGCGAAGAATCTCGGTGGTCCACCTACTTGCTGAGCAACCTATGCACCTTCTCGACCCTGTCCGCGAGCACCCTCTTGAGCGGCCCTAGTTGGTTAGGCTTGAGCAGGTGTACCTGTAGCAGTTCCCTGCAGATGTGTCATAGCCTAAATAGTACCAGAGTTCCCCTTAGGACAGTATTTAGCAATATGCCCCTTTTCACCACAAGTAAAACAAGGACCAAGAACCCCATAACAATGACCACCATGATGCCTACCATAATTAGGACACTTCTGATGTGGACTTGACTGATATGAGCCGTTACCCTTTCTCTTCATCTGTTGTTGACCCCATCTAGTTGGATTATCACCTCTCGAAGACTGTACCACTGACTCTATCTGCGTAGGCCTAGATTGCCCACGATGATGGTCAATTTTGCCCCCAGATGTAGCACCACTGAACCCGCCTGTGTTGCATTCCCTTTTTCTCTCTCGCTCAGCTTTTTCTATTTCTAAATAGGACTCACAATGGAGGGAAGTGTCAACTACGTCTGAATAGGTGCCACGTCGCATATCTCGTATCACAGAACCACAGTAATGATGCTCAAGTCCATCCATGAATTGTCACCTTCTCCCTCGAGTCTTCAACTAAAAATGGAACATACCTAGATAACTCAGTGAACTTAGCCTCATACTCTGTAATTGTCATAGCTCCCTAGCGTAGGTTATAAACTAACGTCTCACGTCGTCTTGTTTGCTCAAGGGAATGAACCTGTCCTTAAGCATTGTTGAAAACTCTGACCAAGTGATACATGGTAACCCTACTTGTCTGCCTCTCTGAACTGAAGTCCACCATACCTATGCAGACCTTGAGAACAGGAAAGTGGTAAATTCCACACCTCGAGTCTCTTTCAACCCCAATGTAGTAAGTATCTTTTCACAACGATCAATGAACTTCTGAGGTTCAATAGAAGTTGGCGTTGCATCGAACTCTGGTGGCTTAAAATTCATGAAATTCTTAAGATCTTTAGATTGCCCAGTAGTTGCAACTGAATGAATAGTCAGCTGAGGGGTCAACTGGGGTGTCTATGTAGCTGCATTTCAACTGAACTTGTGTTTGTGCTTGAGAATTAGTTTGAGGAACTAGAAGTCTACCATGATTAGGCACCAATGCCTCTAACACATTCAATAATCTCATTACTACATCTGTAGGCAAGGCAACGGTAGGTACCACAACTGGCACTGTCGATGGATCATCTTGAACAACTTGTTCTTGTACTCGCTCCGGAGTAGAAACTCGGGGCCGACCCCCATTCACAATTTTAGGCTGAGGATTGGCCTGTGCCCTAGTCTGAGCCCTTGTTTGATAGGCCCCAACTCGACTACCACCGGGGGTAGTACCATGCCTCACACCCTATCCAACTGGTGCCTTTGATCGACTAGCCGATGAAGACGCATGTTTCTTAGCCTGTGAAATAGATATTTCAAGATTAGACTTGAATCAATTCAACACACGAATAAAGAATGAAAGAAGGGGAAACATCCTAAATGTTCGGTAGCCTCGAGGTCATAAGTATGGGAACCTACATACCCATGAAAAAGACTCTACTAAACACTGCTCCATGACCCGGGACATAAAGCCTAAGCTCCGATACCAACTTTATAACGTCCAAAATACCCCCTAGACGTGACTAGCACCCACTAACACCACCGCCAGGTGAGCCGATTTTTTTCCAAACACTTAACCCTTTTCTATAAGCATTGAAATACAATATATACAACTCCAAACACATCAATAGTCATAAAAATGAAATGATTATCCAACCAAAATCAAGTCTCAATTTATAAGAAAGCACACGACCATTTAAGTAGTGTATCTGTAGTCCAAATCCCACACTAAGACCATGGAGTATGTACAAGAGTTACATGAGTTTAGCTGTCGAGCATACAAATCCCAAGAAAAGAAAATATATATAAAGAGTAGATAAAGCTGAAACGTTAGCCTCCACGAATCGATGCGAAGGCTCACCTCAACAACAGAATCTGTGCGAATGGACCTGTCAGCCACTAGTCTCACCTCCCGTAACAGAATCTGCGTAGACATGAAAGTAAGGAGCGAGCTATATATAAATATAAATCAGTAAGATCCTCGACCCGCCACTTTAATTCCCCTGGAACAAGTGTTAGAAAACGCAGCCACAACGAACATAAAAAATAATATGCACAACAACATATTTCTAAAATATAAAACTTAGTAAAGTCCAAACAAATATTCAACAAGATCACTATATATATAGATATATATCTCAACGGAACTCACACTTAGGACTTGTCAAACGACAGTGAAAGAGATCAAGCTAACACCCCGACTAGCCTTCGGCAACATATATAGTGCCCCAATAGTATACTACGGCAGAAAGTACAAGACCCCTAACATGCTAAGGTAGCGCATGTATGCCCCTAGTAACTATATCACGGTAGCGAAGGATGAATATCCAATGACCCAACGCCATGGTACGAGACCACGCCACAACACAAATCAATTATGAAATAATTTTTCTTAAAAACATATTTTTCTCAAAGTAACATATATGCGGTTGGTGAAAGACCACCAATTCTGCCAAGTACACACTTGTCCCGACACATGGACTAGGCAGACAAAACATAATTTTTTTTTGAAAAAAAGGTTTAAAAAGAAAGCACCAAAGCTTAAAGTCTCACTTACCTCGAATTTACAACTCAAGCACAGTTTTCAACAACTAGTTTAGAATTATGCTCTAGGGTCTCTGAATCACCTCAAACTACACAAAAATGAGTTTAGAATGGTCAAAAACCCTTCGGTAGAAGTTTGCTTAATTTTTAACAAAAGTCAAATTCGCGGTCAAAGGTTTGATCGAAAAAGTCAACTCTGGTCAACGGGGTAGAATTATCGAACTAAGACTACCAACAGATTCTCCTTGATGAGAGAATTCCAGAACATTAATCAAAATCAAATTTTGATAACGTTTTCCCTTCAAATTGATGATTTAGGTTGAAGAACCCTAGGGCTAAACTTTCTCAATTAAAATTTCTGCATGTTCTATCCTATAAACTTTCTTATCATTGCGTAATAAACTCAAGAAAAAGATTAGGAACATTACCTTTATACTTTGGATTGAAAATCCTTGTTTTTCTCTCCTCTTTTCTTCTTTTTTCTCTTCCTTTCTTCCCTTCTCTTCTGCGTTAGAATATTTTTTTTCCTGATGCGTTTCTCTTTTTTTTTTCCAGCAAAAATAGCGTTTTATTTTTCTAGTTTATTTGGGCTTTGGCCTTTATTATTATTATTATTATTATTATTATTATTATTATTATTATTATTATTATTATTATTATTATTATTATTATTATTATTATTATTATTATAACTTATTATAAATTATTATTTTTCTTTTCTTTTATTGCGTAATTACTAAATAGCCCTTTATTAAATTAGGGTTATTACATATAACCACTTGAACATGGTCGTGCTTCCACATGTATGTTATGGCTGGATTCATTTGAGGCTACAAGACTTTAAATCCATAAGTGAATATAATTATTTCTTATTTAAAATTATTTCACAACTGAAATTTTATGGATATCACTAATTATGATATGCTAGAGAAATTTTTTTCATTATCTATCCTTGAGTATGCTTCTGCAGTAACAATACCAAGAGATGGAATTTAGAAAATATTCTTAGTTAATTTTACATCATCTTGGTATTGAACAACATAATGACCTATTAATGAAAAATCTTAAAAATCGACCTACTGATTTTATTTTATTCCTTGAAGTGAATGACACAAAATTTCACCAATCTAAGCATGTAAAAGGTCGCGACTCCAGTTATGGTCATAGTTGTGGTCTAGAAAGAAATTTCTAATCATGGTGATCATCTTGCACCAAATAATAACCTTCACAAAAGCATTTTAAAAAGATGAAAAGCATGAAGCGATGTAAAAAAATTCAAAAAATAAATGCTATAGATTAGGAGGAAAAGGACATTGGTCATGTACCTTTTGTATGCAAAAATACCTGGTTGAGCTCTATCAAGCATCCCCGAAGAAGATGAATAATAATGTTGAAGCAAATTTTATTTTTGAAGATAATGTTGAGCTCATGCATCTAGAGATAGCAGATTTCATTGAACTTCCTAAAAGAAAAATAAATCATCTGATCAGTGATGGGTCTATAATAACTTAAATATTTTCATTTTTGTAATTTGTATTAACTAGTTCCTGTTAATAAAATATAGTTATGCAATGTTTTGTTTAGTAATAATACTATAATATTCACTTTATCTATATTTTTCTTATCTTGAAGAATATATGGATATTGCTCAAATTTTATTTGGATTAATGATCAATCATGAAGATATTTGCATGACTGATAGTGGAACAATACACACTATATTAAAAGATGAAAAATACTTTTTGCTTAGGAAAAAGAAAATGTTACAACGATTTCTGGAAATTCAAAATTAATTGAATGCTCCGAAAGAGTTACTATATTTTTGCGTAAGGGAATAAAACTTATTATAAATTAGGCAAGGTTTTCTTCCAAGTCTCGAAGGTTCTTGTTAACTTTTAAAGATATCCATCGAAATAGATATCATATTGAGACAGTAAATGAAATGAATGTTGAATATCTTGGTATTATCAAGAATGTCTTAGTCACAAATATATCTTGGAGAAATTGTCAACTTCGTCTTCTAGCCTATATTATGCACAAATTAGTACAGTTAAAGAATGCTCTATCATAAATCATAGGTTTATTGATTTAATATTTTTGTGCTTTGATATGACTGAATAAGTCATCCTGGATCAATAATGATGAGAAGAATAATTAGAAGTTTAAATAAACATCCATTAAAGAACCTGAAAATTCTTGCAAGTGATGAATTTTCATTTGTCGTTTGTTGTCAAGCAAGTTGATTACTGGACCATCATTAATGAAGATTGACATTAAATTCTCTGTTTTTGTAGAATATATACATTGAGATATATACCTATTCAACTATCTAATATGTTGTTTAGATATTTATGATTTTAATAAAAGCATCTTCAAGATAGTCACGTGTGTGCCTACTATCATCTTGCAACTTGACATAAGTGAAATTACTATCACAAATAATATGATTAAGGGCATAATTGCAAGACTATCCCATTAAGGCTATTCAACTTGATAATGCTGGAGATTTTATATCCCAAACTTTTGATGATTATTGTTTATTAGTTGGGATAAAAGTTGAACATCATGCTTCTCATATTCATACTAAAATGTAAAATCATTTATCAAGCACCTGTAATTGATAACAAGACCAATACTTATGAAATAAAGTTAACCAACTATCATTTGGGGTCATGTTATCTTAGATGTAGCACCATTTGTTCGTCTTAGATTGATTCATTATAATAAATACTCTCCGTTATAACTAATTTTGGGTCATGAACTAAATATTACTCATCTACAAATTTTTGAATTTGATATATACATGCTAACAAAACCACCACAGAACTAAGATGGTCCTCAAGGAAGGTTAGATATATATGTTGAGTTTGATTCACCTTTCATAATTTGCTACCTTGAACCATTGACGGGAGATTTATTCATTGCTTGATTTGCAGATTACTGATTTGATGAAAGAAATTTTCATCAATTAGGGAGAGAGAAAAAAAGAACTCAAAAGAGAAATTGCGTAAAAAATTTCATCACTATCTCATTTTGATCCACGTGCCCTTATATGTGAATAAGAGGTCTAAAAGATCATTCACTTATAAAAATTAGCAAATCAAATGTTAGATGAGGATAACTAGGATTTACTGATTTGAAAAGGATAACTAAGAGAATGTGCCTATCTGAATTTATATCCCAACAAGACCATCTACTAGTACCATAAGTATTGAATCTCGTATACACCTGAAACGTGGTAAACCAATGGGCATAGAGATACTAGAAAAAGAAGAATGAAAAATAACCAAAATAGCACTATAAAAGAATCTCACAAAGAGATCCAAGATCTGATTGATTCTAATGTTCCTAAAGAAATCAGTGAATTTGAGACTCGAATTAGTAAAGAACTATCAATAAGTTCTACAGGTGACGAACAAATTTAAATCGATCAAAAATTATGAAGGATAATTTTTTTGCATATAATGTTGCACTTAACATTATGAAATACAATGAAGATCTTGAACCTTTATTTATCGAAGACTGTTAATAAAGATGTGATTGGACAAAATAACAAGAGGTAGTTCAATCAGAATTGAACTCACTTACTAAACTTTAGGTTTTTGGACCAGCAATCCAAACGCCTAACAGTGTAAAATCAGTTAGCTAAAATGAATCTTTGTACGGAAAAAAATGAGAGAGTAAAATTGTAAGATACAAGGCACATCTTGTGTCAGGCCCCGAGCCTACACCCTAGACGTAACATGGTACTTGGAGCCACCAGTTACCCCAAGTCAACCCATCGTATATCATACACTAACATTCTGAGTATACATGCACAACGGAAGTTTTAATTATTAAGAAAATATAAAGACTGAAAGTAGAGAAAGAAATACTACATCTGAAATACAATTTTGAAAGACAAGTATGGTCTAAAATCCAACTACCGAGAAGTTGTTGGGACAGGTCCCCAGCTAACTCTAAGTTTAAAAAAAACCATAACTAAATGAAGTAAATAAACAAGGTCCTCGAATAATGAGGACTCACACTCTGATCTGCTGAAGCGAAACACTCTAAAATTGGAGTAACTAACTGTTCTGAACCTGAGAACCTGCAGCTTTATCATGAGACGATACAACATGAAAAGCATGTGTTAGTACTTTGAATGTACTGAGTAAGTGGGAGAGACATACTAAATATGAAGTATGAACTAAAATAACACGCCATGACCAACAAGTATACTGAACTGAACTGCTAATATAATCTGGAATGGTCAAGACGACCCTGTTTGATAGTCATGGACATGCCCTAAGTCTGAATCACTGAATCTGAAATACTGTATTGAACTGAGCTGCTTATTCTGATACTGGACTGGACTGACTAGTGGGAACGTCTCTAATCGAAATTTAACCATGTGATCTAGACGTGGAGTCCGATGTATACACCCCACCGGTAGGACCCAATATACCTTGCCAGGGTATAAAGGAATGAACTGAGTGATCACAAAAATATATCTGTGGCAAATCTCGCCAAGTAATACTAAAACCTACGCTGGCAACGTAGTTCTGGCAACCTGGGTGCGCTGGAACCCCAACCCTCTTGGTGCTAAGTTCTGCTCCCACTGGAAGTCTAAACTGATCTACTAAGATGATAGCTCGAAACTGGGGCCCAAGACTAGTCAGGAATGAATCACTGCATGTACATGGAGAGCCTTATTGGACCAGATTCTGAAACTAGGTTCTAAGACTGGTCAGCGCTGCTTATCAAGAAGCGTCGTGACCATCTACAGAACGACTAATAACTGAACTGGGGTCCTGGGGCTGGTCAGAGCTATAACTAAATGTCATGACTGACGTGCCCTCATTCGCGCGTCCGCAAGTGTACGGGTCGTGCAAGTAATATAGTGGCTCTTTTTAAGAACCAGATTGTTGAACCCACAGGGACTGGACCCATTCCTCTAACTATCCATTTTTAGTGTGATCTTAAATACCTAAAGTGTTGGTTATAAACATTTTCTATTGAGATTAATTAAGTCTAAGTTTGGGTCAATGAAATATTCTAAAATTACTCTAGGAGCAACATAGAGTTAAAACCAATTAATCATGCGACACTACGATTTGCAATGGGTTAAGCATGGAACTATCAATTGTTATTTCACATAATTAGAATTGCATGTTTATGGTCTTTCGAGCCTCTAAACACGGCAATCTAGCCTCGCTGCATCATTGTGAGCGAGGAGTTTAATTTCTAGTCGCAGGCAATCAATTATGTTGTGGTTTACGGGGAAACGATTAGGGACTTTCGTGCGTCTAACCATTTAACTCAACTTAGCCTCACAACTACTTCTTCGAGTGGTGATGTGACATCCCAAGTTGGTCTTTCATAACCCCCGTGTGTCAACCAAGCACGGTGTTAGGTATATTTCTATCCTGACACAAAAATCTCTCCCGAGATACAAACGTGCTCCCCACATCCTCCCGTCCTGACCTAGGTAATTCTTTCTCAAGCTATTACTCAAGATAAAAAATATGCTTTCATGGTGATCAATCATAAAAACAACCAACAATCTAGAATGCAAGACGAAAACAACAATCAATAACTTAATTCCAAAACAATTTCATAAAATCACAATCATAATTCATGGCTTCAACCCTAGAGGAAGAGTTCTAAACCATTCATGTTCGTAAAACTACAACTAACTACTACTAAACTAACATACTTACATGAATTTGGTAGATGAGAAGGGAATTTGACAAACCCTAGATGAGTTCTCCCACTTCTTCCTTCACTCCTAGGTAGTTTTTTCCAGAATAAAATCGTGACCAAGTGGTTTTAGGAGCTAAGGGACCTATTTATAATAAATGAGAAACGTGCACAATTTAGCCTGTCGTGGAATGGCTCCGTGTCACAGAGTGTATCATGGAGCACTGCCTCCGTGACACGGAGGTAACGCGGATGCACACTAGAAATCAACAAATATCGACTCTAGGCAGCCCCTTGCCGCGATGCCCAGCGTGGCACGCCGCTCTTGCGGCGCGATGGCATGCTGCTGGCGCGCAGCTGGCCTGGCGTGGCACGGTGCTGGCGCGTAGCTCGCCTGCCTGCATGCTGCCTTCTCTCGTGCGCCTGGCATAGGCGTGGCACTGCGCTGGGCGCGGCAAACGCATAGCGTGGCACGCTGCCTGACGCGTCCAGACTTGCGAAGGCATGTTTCTTTGCCGACTTTCGCACTTTGCTCCCGACTTCATTCCTTTCCTTCACCAACTTATGAATTAGTTCCTCAAAATCCTTGAAACCTACAAAACAAGGACTAATCATGTTGGTTAGCACATATATTCACATTTATATAGAATCGCATGAAAATGTATAAAATAACTTAGATAAACAAGACTAAATTAAGGTATAAAGCATTACTCGGGCATGCTATTTTAGCCTCCGATCACCTACCCCACACTTAAAGTCTTGTTCGTCCTCGAACAACTTTTTACATCTCATGCATATGGAGACTCACCCATAACTCATTTAGCAAGATTATTCAAGCTACGGCTACAATGATTATGTAAGATAACAAGCTAAAGATAGAGCATGCACGATTTGATCATTGAAATGAAGTACAACTATGTTAAGACTTCTTAACCTCAAGAATCGACTCTCAATCTTAGCAAACTCATGCAAATCAACTGATTAAGAAATCTGACATGAACTATATCCTTCATTTAACATGTGCCCTCATGGAAAGAGAGTTACCCAATTTCACACGCAAAAACAATTTTTAAATCACAACATGTGTGGGTACATGAATAGAATTATGCTCACTCTCACAAAGAATTCACATGCATCATGTAATGACCCATAAGCTTGCCCTTAGTGTTTTATTCCACTAATTTAAGGATGTATGAATGTAAGATCAAGTAAGACTTTTTAGGTTGTAATGTAACTCAGGTGCGGGTAGGTACTATTATGGCTAGTAATACTGACTATCTTTCCTAAGAGCTTTTAATACATCACGCCTTCATTACGAACTTCCCTTCCCTTACTTCACCTTTTTCTCCTTTCAGCTTTCTTCTTCCTCTTACGTTCCCCCCCTTTATTTAGGCATTTTTAACTTATTAGTAAGGAGTTCTATAAATAATTTTTCATTAATTTGTTTTCTTACTCCTTACTAATACTCAACCATTTTCACACAAGTGCACCTTCGTCCTTTTCTCACTTCTACAACTTGCTACTTTTCCTTTCTTTTCATTCTTCTCACTCCTTTACTCCTTCGGATTTTTTTCACTCAAGCGCTTAGGAGTTTTGGATCAAGTTCAAGGCTAATGAAAGAAAAAGGATTAAGCTTATGTTGCAGCTATCAAAGAATAGGCTCAAGGCTCAATGGGGCTAACTAGGATTACTTTTTCAAGGTAGGTAAAATGAGGGATAAAAATTTGATTCATTCAAAGAAATGCCTAAATCATCTCCTACAATTCACATCCTTCATTTCATTTTATAAACACACCAGGCAAGTTCTAGACAATCCACAATAGCACAGAATACTCAAAAACCTTACACTCATGGCATATGCTCAATTCAAGACACATTCAGTAGACTCTTACTCAGCTAATCACAAGAATTCAGAATTAAGCTTCAATCATATTGAGTCAAATTCAAGAGCCTAAGCGTCTCACACAAAGTTATACACCTGCATGCTTCACACCGAACATACTTGCATCTTACAATCACGTATAACACATAACAAGAACATCAAGCACCAATTAGTTATGGTTTCAAAAACCAAAACTTAATGACTAATTTTTCCTCAAGACGGTCATCATCCATCCATCGTCGGAAGCAGTCCCTAACTATGACTAAAACATTATATACAGACAAAGGAAAGAAAAAGAAAAATTTTATTCTTCGGTTCAAATACCCCTCGTCGGAAAAGAACCGAAAAGAAAAACCAACGGGTGATGAAGTCATGCTTGACTCATAAAACAATTTTCAAAATTCTTCTCACAAGCATTACATTCACCAAAAATCGATAAGCACAAAAAAATTTGAAATTTTCTTGAAATTTCCCTCACCCCACACTTAAATCATGCTATGTCCTCATAGCATCAAATTAACATTTAAAGGATGAGAAATACTCCCTGAGCCTCTATGCAAAGCTAAAAGCATGCTTTCCTTTCAAGTTTTCAGAGGTGGGTGTTCGACCCCACACTTCTTCTATTCCATGCTCTTTAGCTTCCGCCTTCTCGGTACTCAGACTTCCCTCCATCTGTGCTTAACTTTCCACCAAAAACACCAACAAAATGAAAATAACAACATCAACACAAAAATCAAAATTACAAATTGTACCTGAGGTACCCTTGGGTTGCCTCCCAAGTAGCGCCTTATTTTACGTCGTGGCACGACGTGGACTGTCCTTTTCAAGAAATCCTCATACCTGGGTTCTCTTTCGAGAACCATCTCCTTTTCTTTTGCTGTTTAGAGGAAACAGCCTCCACTCTGTTCCTCTCTTTCTCCAACTTCTTCTCAATTTGAAGTCCTCTATCAGACTCGGGCTGAACACTTGACCTTGCTTTCGGCCGTGCACCTGTGGAATCTTCCACCCCACACTCATCCTCTGCCAACACACTAACCTGACAAAGGTTAGTGTAGTGTGCAGACGGGTTCATTTCTTGGTAAACGCGGAAGAGTTCTTCTTCATCTTCGACCCTCATTTTCAGGGTCCCTGCTCTTAGATCAATCACCGCTCCACCGGTGGCCAAGAATGGCCGTCCCAAGATTAAGGGTACCTGGTCATCTACCTGAAAATCTAGAACAATAAAATCAGCAGGTATAATAAACTTACCTACTTTGATGAGAAGGTCCTCTATTATTCCATTAGGTGTCACTTGCGACTTGTCAGCCAGTTGCAGCATCAACCTTGTCGGCCTTGGTTCTCCCAACCCTAGGGTGTTGAATAAGGATAGGGGCATTAGATTAACTGCTGCCCCTAAGTCACACAAAGCTCGTAGCACCTTAGTTTTACCAATTTGTATGGGGAGGGTAAAACTCCCTGGGTCTTTGAGCTTCTTTGGCATTTTGCTCAATACCCTGTGAGTGCACTCCTCAGTCAGTGCTACAGTCTGGACATCCACCAATCTAACTTTGTTCGCCATCACGTCCTTCAAGTATTTAGCATACTTGGACATTCCCTGCAAGACATCAATAAGAGGCAAATTTATGTGAAGTTCTTTGAAGCTCTCAAAGAACTTTTTGAAGCATTCCTCCTCCTTGCTCTTTCGGAATTTCTGAGGGAATGGTGGTGGTGGTGTTTGTGCTGGCTACAATGAAAGTTGCGCATTTTGTTGTTTAGCACTCTGATTATCTCCCATGTTGATGGATGGTCCTAGTCTAACCAACTCCGGCTGCACCTCCTTTCTCAACTCTTTTGGCACCGCATCAGATAATTGCTTACCGCTTCTCAGACTGATGGCATTGATCTGCTGGGGGTTAGGATCTGTGTCACTTGGTAATCCCCCCTGCGACCTCATGTTTTGAGCAGCTGCTATCTGACCCACTTGTTTTTCAAGATTTCGGGTGGCTACTTGCTGATTCACTAAGTCTGTTGCCATCCTCGCCTGATTTTCCGCTAACTGCTTCTGGGTCTCCATAATTTTCTGCAGTGTTTCCTCAATGCTGCTACTCAATTGCCCATCATTCTGCCTATTCTGCTGATACTGCTATTGTTGAGGTTGCATATAATTCTAATTTTGGTTTCCACCCTAAGAAAAATTCGGGTGGCCCTGCCAATTTCTGTTGGAGTTATTCTCAAAATTCTGATTCCTATGCTCATTACCAACAAAATTGATTGATTCCGGATTGGCTCTACAATATTCTGCATTGTGCCCATTATTACCGCAAATTTCACACCAACTCGGAGCTTGCTGAACTGCATTAACCTGGCCCTGGTGTTGGTTCATACTCAGTTTATTGAACTGAGTCATCATTTGATGTTGGAACGAAGCTAACTGTGCTGCCAAGGCATTCAAACCATCTACTTCTATCAACCCTGATCTCTTTCCTACCCCCCTCGATGACTCGCTGTGCCACTCTGGATTTCCTTGAGTAATTCTATTCAACAAAGTGTATAACTCATCATATGTCTTATCCAAGGCTTGCCCACTCGATGTAGAGTCTAGTAATATTTTTGTGTGTGGGTCTAGACCTTCTACAAAGGTATGAGCCAACACTTCATTTGATTGCTGGTGATGGGGACAGTCTCTCAACAATGACTTGAATCTTTCCCAAGCCATATACAAGTTCTCATCAGGCCTCTGCTTGAAACTCAGTATTTCACTTCTCAACCTTGCAGTCTTGCCTGAAGGAATGAATCTGATAAGGAACTTTTTAGCCAAGTCATTCCATGAAGTTATGGAGTTCGGTGGCTCAGCCTTCAGCCACTTTTTCGCCTCTCCCAACAGTGAAAATGGAAAGAGGGTCAGTCGTACATAATCTGTGGACACGCCGGTGGGGACAAACGTGTCAGTAATCTCTAAAAAGCTCTGTAGGTGCTGCTGCGGGTCCTCATGTGCCATCCCAGTTAATTGACCACTAGAATGTAACAGCTACACCATGTTCTGTTTAAGCTCAAAGTGCCCTCCAGGCTCTGATTTACAGATACTAGAGGTCACATTCGTCGCTAGTGGGATTGCCACTTCGCGAACTGGTCTTGCTGCCATTGCTTCTGATGACAATTGTGGTTGTCCCGCGGGTGGTTGTTGTTGTACCTTTTCTTGAAGTCTCTTCAGCTTTTGCTCTAGAGCTACTCTCCTTCTCAAATGGATTTGACGTTTAGGTTCACGCAACGGTTCCACAAGCTCTCTATTTCTAGCCAGCTCGGCAGGACAACCTGTCACCTGCAATAAGTAGACTAAGACCAAATTTCTCAACACTTAAGGAAATTTAAAAATCACACAAAAATAGATAAATTATAAAAACTTCGCCGAGTCCCCGGCAACGGCGCCAAAAACTTGAAATGCCCTCATTCGCGCGTCCGCAAGTGTACGGGTCGTGCAAGTAATATAGTGGCTCTTTTTAAGAACCAGATTGTCGAACCCACAGGGACTGGACCCATTCCTCTAACTATCCATTTTTAGTGTGATCTTAAATACCTCAAGTGTTGGTTATAGACATTTTCGATTGAGATTAATTAAGTCTAAGTTTGGGTCAACGAAATATTCTGAAATTACTCTAGGAGCAACATAGAGTTAAAACCAATTAATCATGCGATACTACGATTTTCAATGGGTTAAGCATGGAACTATCAATTGTTATTTCACATAATTAGAATTGCATGTTTATGGTTTTTCGAGCCTCTAAACACGACAATCTAGCCTCGCTGCATCATTGTGAGCGAGGAGTTTAATTTCTAGTCGTAGGCAATCAATTATGTTGAGGTTTACAGGGAAACGATTAGGGACTTTCGTGCGTCTAACCATTTAACTCAACTTAGCCTCACAACTACTTCTTCGAGTGGTGATGTGACATCCCAAGTTGGTCTTTCATAACCCCCGTGTGTCAACCAAGCACGGTGTTAGGTATATTTCTATCCTGACACAAAAATCTCTCCCGAGATACAAACGTGCTCCCCACATCCTCATGTCCTGACTTAGGTAATGCTTTCTCAAGCTATTACTCAAGCTAACAAATATGCTTTCATGGTGATCAATCATAAAAACAACCAACAATCCAGAATGCAAGACGAAAACAACAATCAATAACTTAATTCCAAAACAATTTCATAAAATCACAATCATAATTCATGGCTTCAACCCTAGAGGAAGGGTTCTTGCCATTCATGTTCGTAAAACTACAACTAACTACTACTAAATTAACATACTTACATGAATTTGGTAGATGAGAAGGGAATTTGACAAACCCTAGATGAGTTCTCCCACTTCTCCCTTCACTCCTAGGTAGTTTTTTCTAGAATAAAATCGTGACCAAGTGGTTTTAGGAGCTAAGGGACCTATTTATAATAAATGAGAAACATGCACAATTTAGCCTGTCGTGGAATGGCTCCGTGTCACGGAGTGTATCGCGGAGCACTGCCTCTGTGACATGGAGGTAACGCGGATGCACACTGGAAATCAACAAATATCGACTCTAGGCAGCCCCTTGCCGCGATGCCCAGCGTGGCACGCCGCTCTTGCGGCGCGATGACATGCTGCTGGCGCGCAGCTAGCCTGGCGTGGCACGGTGCTGGCGCGCAGCTCGCCTGCCTGCATGCTGCCTTCTCTCGTGCGCCTGGCATAGGCGTGGCACTGCGCTGGGCGCGGCACACGCACAGCGTGGCACGCTGCCTGGCGCGTCCAGACTTGCGAAGGCATGCTTCTTTGCCGACTTTCGCACTTTGCTCCCGACTTCATTCCTTTCCTTCACCAACTTATGAATTAGTTCCTCAAAATCCTTGAAACCTACAAAACAAGGACTAATCATGTTGGTTAGCACATATATTCACATTTATATAGAATCGCATGAAAATGTATAAAATAACTTAGATAAACAAGACTAAATTAAGGTATAAAGCATTACTCGGGCATGCTATTTTAGCCCCCGATCAATGACCGCCTAATGGACCAAATAACTGAAATCTGAATCTGAAAATAGGGAGGCACTACTAACACCTCAAAAATAAACTAGAGTCAAACTGATCAATTGACATTTTCTAGACAACACTGAGGTTGCTAAAAATCTAACTGAAACTATACTGATATGATTCTGACTGAGACTAGACTGATAGAGTTCTGTGTTCTAATTAACTGAATTTCTAAGCAACTAATAGAGAGTTCAACTTATCCGAACAATACGGGAATTTCATAATATAGAGAAATTTCAAGGATTCTAAGAATTTCATTCAACAAGGCTAACATCATTCTCATTACTGGAATATCTACGCCACACACACATAAATATATAGAAAATTCTAGAAAATTCAACCCATAACATTCTTCATTCACTAGAGGAAATTTAATAAACAAAATTCATAACTCGAAATTTAGGGCTTAGATTCCCTTATGTATAAACTTTGATAATTCAATAGGAATTTATGGGGATCATATCAACAATATATATGAACATCGTTCTAAGTTAATCAACGATAATAACCATGAAACCTTTTCATACTTGAAAAACTCAGGGCTTAAAACTGATAGAGGAATTAGAAGAGGATCTTGGGGGCACAAGGGAAGAACAATTTCCTTACTAAAATACCACATACCTGATGAAGAACTCACGAAAATCTTGAGAAGTTGAGGAGAAGAAAACTGCCCTAATTCTTGCGCTGAGAGTTCTTGAGAGAACTTACGGTCTTTTCTTTTGAGTGCTTGAGTGGGGAATGCAGAAAGTGACCCATTATCCCCACTAAAATGTCTAAAACCGAAGCCAAAATGACGTGGTTTAAGGCTTTGAAGAATAGGAATTTACTAAATAGTCCTCAATAATTCGCTAGGAAAAAACTGTCAGGTGTGCCTAACGGGTGATTTAACAACTCATTACCAGGTGCAATGAGCCATGAGATCCTCTGATCAAGTTCACTGGAAATACTATACTCATCCCTGACAGGCACATGACGAGTCTTCATGACTGGGAATGACACGTCGTGTCATCCATCAGGTACACTAGTAAGAGGGCAAGGAGGGACTGGAAACGAAGGACCTGACGAGTCGTTACTGCTGATAACGACTCGTGGTGACCTTCCGTCAAATACACTGTCTACTTCTCAAATTCTAAAACTGCAGCTTGGCAATGGGCGACTTAACGAGTTGTGCAGCCTGACAACGACTCTTGGGGTTGTTCGTTGGGAACCACTAACTCATCATCTAGGCATCCTTCTCACAGTTGACCTGATGAGTCATTGGGTCACTTAACGACCCATCAGGTTGGTCGTTCTACAACTTTTCTGCAGTTTTCCAGATTTTCTGAATTAAGTCCCAGATATTGATTTTGAACTTTTGGGGGATTACAATATCTCCCCCCAGAAACATTCGTCCTCGAATGTCAGAAAACTCATAGAACCCAAAAAAGTAACAATCAAAACATTTAAATACTGCTCATTCAACTTCAAAACGACCGAAGTGACTACCTCCAATTTGGAGAATATAACTGAACTGAATTTTGCTTTTCATAAACACAACCAAAGTTAGAAAGAAAATTTAGATACATGAATTGAATTCAACAACTAGTTCAGGTCTTAAAACAAAATTCACATATCAAACTGCAACAGAGTCGGTAGAGAACAAGTGTGGGTGTTTGGCCCTCATATCTGCTTCGGCCTCCCACGTAGCTCCTTCAACTTGCTGATTCCTCCATAAAACCATGGCTGAAGCTATTTATTTATTCCTCAATCTACGAACCTTTTGGTCTAGGATTTGGACTGGTACCTCCTCATAGGCGAGGCTATCCTTGACTGCCACATTACCTAATGGCACCATAGAGGTTGGATCTCCGATACACTTTTTCAAAAGTGATACATGGAAAACTAGATGTACAGCTCCTAGTTCCGAAGGCAACTCTAGCTCGTAGGCTACCTTGCCGATACACCTCAAAATTATATAAGGTCCCATATACCTTGGACTGAGTTTCCCCTTCTTTCCAAACCTCATCACCCTTTTCATGGGTGAAATTTTCAGATATACCCAGTCATCAACTGAAAACTCCATCTCTCTTCTTTGCACATCGACATAGGATTTATGACGGCTCTAGGCTATTTTCAGTCTTTCTCGAATGAGCTGAACTTTCTTCATCACCTCCTACCATAAAATGTCTCAAATGGGGCCATCTAAATGCTGGAATGATAGCTGCTGTTGTATGCAAATTCGATAAGAGGTAGATGGTCATCCCAATTACCCCTAAAATTGATCGGGCATGCTCTTAGCATATCCTCTAGAGTCTGAATAGTCCGCTCAGCTTTCCCATCTATCTATGGGTGAAAAGCTATACTGAGCTTGACCTGGGTACCTAGTCCTTTTTGAAAAGATTTCCAAAAGTGAGAGGTGAATTGGGTACCTCAGTCTGAAATAATGGACAAGGGAACCCCATGTAGTCTGAACAGTTCCCGAATATAAAGTCTAGCTTAGTCCTCAGCTGAATCTGTGGTTTTGACTGGGAGAAAATGTGTTGACTTAGTCATCCGGTCTACTACCACCCAGATAGAGTTATGTTGTCTACGAGTTCGCGGTAGACCCATAATGAAGTCCATATTTACTTTTTCCCACTTTCAGGTGGGTATGCTGATATGCTGGGTCATACCTCCTGGTCTATGGTGTTCTACCTTGACCTGCTGGCAGTTCGGGCACTTGGCTACAAATTCAGCAATGTCTCTTTTCATGCCGTTCCACCAATAATTATTCCTCAAGTTGCGGTACATTTTAGTAGCACCAGGGTGAATAGAATACCTTGAGCTGTGTGTCTCAGCTAAAATCTGCTGTCTCAACTCACCGATATCTGGCACACACAACCTTCCCTGATAACAGAGCACTCCATCTCCCCCTTGGGAGAAAGCCTCAACTTCTTTTCTAAGAACCGCCTCCTTGAGTTTAAGTAGAACTATATCTTCATCTTTTCTAGACTTAACTTCAACTACCAAAGATGAATCTGACCCGCTTTGTACTGCTGCTCCACCTTCGGTTGAGTCTACTAGTCGCACCCCTAACCGAGCTAGTCTGTGAACATCCTTTGATAACTCCCTTTTTCCTCCCTCAAAGTGAGATACACTTCCCATAGATCTCCTGCTTAGGGTGTCAGCCACCACATTGGACTTGCCCGGGTGATACAACACACTCATGTCATAATCTTTCAGGAGCTCTAACCACCTTCTCTGTCGGAGGTTTAGGTCCTTCTGGATGAACACATACTGAAGACTCTTGTGATCTATAAATACATCTATGTGAGCTCTGTACAAGTAGTGCCTCCATATTTTTAATGCGAATACCACCACTGCCAACTCCAAGTCATGAGTTAGATAATTCTTCTCATGGACTTTAAGCTGTCTGGAGGCATAGGCTATCACTTTGCCCCGCTGCACCAAAGTGCAACCAATTCCAACTCTGGAGGCGTCACAATATACAACCAACCCATCTGTTCCTTATGGCAGGGTCAGAACTGGAGTGGTAGTGAGTCGAGTCTTTATCTCTTGAAAACTCTTCTATCACTCATCCGACCACTGGAATTTTACCTTCTTCTAGGTTAGCTTGGTCAGAGGAGATGCTATGGAGGAGAAACCTTTCACAAGCCATCGGTAATAACCTGCTAAGCCCAAAAAACTCCTGATTTCAGTCGGAGAGGTAGGTCTGGGCCACTCCTTCACTGCTGCTATCTTATGAGGATCTACTTGTATCCCTTCACCTGAGACCACATGACCCAAGAAGGTCACGGACTTCAACCAGAATTCACACTTAATGAACTTGGTGAATAACTGGCGATCTTTGAGAGTTTGCAACGCTAACCTTAGGTAATTGGCATGCTCCTTCTCATTTCTGGGGTACACCAGAATGTCGTTGATAAATACAATGACGAACATATCCAGGTACTGCTTGAAGACCCTATTCATCAAATCCATGAAGGCTGATGGGGCGTTAGTTAACCCAAAAGACATCACCACAAACTCATAGTGACCATACCGAGTCCTGAATGTTGTTTTTGGTATGTCACTTTCTCTATCTCTTAACTGATGGTATCCTGACCTGAGATCGATCTTGGAGAAACAATTGGCTCCCTGAAGCTGGTAAAACAAGTCATCAATTCTAGGTAGGGGATATATGTTCTTGACTGTGACTTTGTTCAACTGACGGTAATCTATGCACATTCTGAGGGTACCGTCTTTCTTACACACGAATAGCACTAGAGCACCCCAGGGAGAGATGCTGGGTCTGATGAAACCCTTATCAAGAAGATCTTTTTGCTCCTCCTTCAACTCCTTAAGCTCATCTGGAGCCATTCTGTTAGGAGGGATGGAGATGGCTGAGTATCTGGAAGGAGATCTATCCCGAAGTCTATTTCCCGCTCAGGGGGAACTCTAGGAAGATCTTCAAGAAATACATCTGGGAACTCGCTGACAACTGGAACTGACTGAATAGTTGGGGTCTCAGAGTTGAAATCTTTGACCCGAACTAGATGGTATAGAAATCCCTTTGAAATGAGTTTCTGGGCCTTAAGGAAGGAAATAAACCTACCCTTAGGCACTGAACTGCTGTCCGACCATTCTAACACGGGCTCATTTGGAAACTGAAACTTGACAACCCTAGTCCTGCAGTCAATTGAGGCATAGCAGGAATGTAACCAATCCATGCCTAGAATAAGGTTGAAGTTGTCCATGTCTAGCTCTACAAGATCAACTGGAATGATTCTATTCAAGACTGAGACTGGCCAATTTTTATACACCCGGCTGGCTCTAACTGACTCACCAACTAGGGTGGAAACTGAGAAGGGTTCTGATAGGACCTCAGGGGTGATGCCAAACTGAACTGCTACGTATGGATTTACAAATGAAAGAGTAGCTCCTGGATATAAGAGGGAATACACGTCTAGATGAAAGAGACGTAACATACAAGTAACTATGTCAGGTGAACTTTCCTGATCCTAACGAAAAGAGAGAGCATAAAAACGATTCTAGAGTTGACCGCCATCTGTATCTGATGGGTTGGCTGCTGGAGTTGAAGAAGTAGTGGATTGTGATCTCCTTCGCCCTGCTGATGGGCACTCCCTAAGCCTGTGTCCAAGCTGTCCACACCCGAAGCAGCCCTCTCATCCCTGAAGATATTCTCTTGGGTGATTCCGCACTTGGGACAAGTTGGATACTTGTTTCCTATACCGTGGGCCTAATAATGAGTGCCAGAAGACCCACCCCTCCGATCCTGGCAGGACCGAAAGGTTGGTGTGCTGGCTAAGCTAGGTGTTGGGGCCCTCTGCTATTGTTGCTGCTGCTGTGGGTGGCTACTACCGCCAGATCTCTGGTTGCCAAAATCTTACTAGCTTGTTCTTGCCCTCCTGTTCTTATGTTCCATATCTTTCAGCTTCTTTTTCTCAATCTGCTGGGCATACACAATTAAGCTAGAAATATCTATGTCCTTGATTAGCATTGCCGTCCTGCATTCTTTGAGGACCAGGTTAGACACACCATTTACAAACTTTAGCATGCGAGCCCTTAGCTCGACCACCATCTTTGGAGCATACTTTGATAGTCTAGTAAACTCTAGAGCATACTCCTCTACTGTCCGCTTGCCCTGCTGTAGGTTCATAAACTCGACCATCTTAGCCTCCCTCAGCTCCCGGGGAAAGAACCTATCCAGAAAAGCTGTATGAAACTCCTCCCCAACCAGTCTCGCTTCTACTGACTGCCTCTTCTTCCACTGCTCGTACCAAACTTGGGCTACTCCTTTTAGCTGGTAGGCAGCCAGGTCAGCACTCTCAGAGGAGCTGACACCCATGATCCGGTGATCTTTCTGACCTTATCTACAAAGCCTTATGGGTCCTCTCCCACCTTTGTTCTGTGAAAGTATGGAGGGTTCATCCAGGTGAAATCCCTCACCGGGGAAGCAGTTGTAGACCCAATTATGGCTACTGGAACCACCTGCTGGTTCACTTGATTGGTGACTGTTTGATCTAGGAACTAAATGGTTGCCCTGAATTCGGCGGTGGATAAGGATTCATCCTGAGGAGCTTCCGGAGATGGTGGAGCGGGTCTGTTGGCGTTTTCGGCTCTTCGTCCATTTTCATGTCGAGGAGGCATTATTCACTGAAAGGAAAAAGGACACGGTTTAGAAAGACGTCTTTGGAATAGGACTTTGAATCACGATAAAGAACATGAACAAAAGGGGAATTTTCCTAATAACATCTCGTAGCCTCCCCGTCAAAAGTGTGGCGTGCCTTACACCCAATGAAAGGACTCTACTCGATGCGACTTTCAGACTTGCCGAGGATACTTTAAACTTAGTGCTCTGATACCAAGTTTGTCAGGCCCCGAGCCTACACCCTGGACGTAACACGGTACTTTGAGCTACCAGTGACCCCAAGTCAACCCCTGGTCTGTCATACACTAACATTCTAAGTATACATGCACAACGGAAGTTTTAAATATTTAGAAAATATAAATACTAAAAGTAGAGAAAGAAATACTACATCTGAAATTCAATTCTAAAAGACAAGTCTGGTCTGAAAGCCAACTACTGAGGAGTTGCTGGGACAGGTCCCCAGCTAACTCTAAGTTTAAACAAAACCATAACTAAATGAAGTAAATAAACAAGGCCCTCAAATAATGAGGACTCACACTCTGATCTGCTGAAGCGAAATGCTCTGAAACTGGAGTAACTAACTGTGCTGAACCTGAGAACCTGCAGCTGTATCATGAGATGATACAACATGAAATGCATGCATCAGTACTTTGAATATACTAAGTAAGTGGGAGAGACATACTAAATATGAAGTCTGAACTGAAATAACACGGCATGACCAACAAGTATACAGAACTGAACTGCTAATATAATCTGGAATGGTCAAGACGACCCTGTCTGATAGTCATGGACATGCCCTAAGTCTGAATAACTGAATCTGAGATACTATACTGAACTGAGATGCTTATTCTGATACTGGACTGGATTGACTAGTTGGAGAGTCTCTAACCGATATTTAACCACGTGAGCTAGACGTGGAGTCCGATATATACACCCCACCGGTAGGACCCAATATACCTTGCCAAGGTATAAAGGCATAAACTGAGTGATCACAAAATTATATCTGGGTCCAATCAGGCCAAGTAATATTGAAACCTACGCTGGCAACGTAGTTTTGGGACCCTGGGTGCGCTGGAACCCTGGCCGCTTGGTGCTAAGTTCTGCTCCTACTGAAAATATAAACTGATCTACTAAGCTGATAGCTTGAAACTGGGGCCCAAGACTAGTCAGGGATGAATCACTGCATGTACCCTGAGAGCCTTATCGGACTAGATTCTAAAACTGGGTTCTAAGACTGGTCAGCGCTGCTTATCTAGAAGCGTCGTCGTCTACAGAATGACTAATAACTGAACTGGGGTCCTGGGGCTGGTTAGAGCTATAACTAAATGTCATGACCGCCTAATGGACCAAATAAATGAAATCTAAATCTGAGTCTTAAAACAGAGAAGCACCACTAACACCTCGAAAATAAACTGGAGTCAAACTGATCAGTTGACATTTTCTGGACAACACTGAGGTTGCTAAAAATCTGACTGAAACTAGACTGATATGATTCTGACTAAGACCAGATTGATAGAGTTCTGTGTTCTAACTAACTGAATTTCTAAGTAGCTAATAGAGAGCTCAACTTATCCCAACAATACAGGAATTTCATAATATAGAGCAATTTCAAGGATTCTACGAGTTTCATTCAACAGGGCTAAAGTCATTCTCATTACTGGAATATCTACGCCAAACATATATAAATATATAGGAAATTCTAGAAAATTCAACCCATAGCATTCTTCATTCACTAGAGGAAATTTAATAAACAATTCATAACTCGAAAGTTAGGGCTTAGATTCCCTTATGTATAAACTCTGATAATTCGATAGGAATTTATGGGGATCATATCAATAATATAGATGGACATTGTTCTAAGTGAAATCAACAATAATAACAATGAAACCTTTTCATACTCGAAAAACTCAGGGCTTAAAACTGATAGAGGAATTAGAAGAGGATCTTGGCGGAACAAGGGAAGAACAATTCCCTTACTAAAACCCCCATACTTGATGAAGAACCCACGAAAATCTTGAGAAGTTGAGGAGAAGAAAACTGCCCTAGTTCTTGCTTTGAGAGTTCTTGAGAGAACTTATCATCTTTTTTTTTCTGAGTGCTTGAGTGGGGAATGAGGAAAGAGACCCATTACCCCCACTAAAACGTCTAAAACCGAAGCCAAAACGACGTGGTTTAAGGCTTTGGAGAATAGAAATTTATGAAATAGTCCCCAGAAATTTGCTAGGAAAAACTGTTAGGAGTTTCTAACGGGTGACCTAACAACTACTTACCAGGTCCAACGAGCCGTTGGATCCTCTCATCAAGTTCACTGGAAATACTGTACTCATCCCTGACGGGCACATGATGAGTTGTCATGAGTGGGAACGAATCGTTGTGTCATTCGTCAAGTACACTGGTAAGAGGGTAAGGAGGGACTAGAAACGAAGGACCTGATGAGTCGTTACTGCTAATAACGACTCGTGGTGACCTTCCGTCAAGTACAATGTCTACTTCTCAAATTCTAAAACTCCGTCTTGGCAACGGGCGAATTAACGAGTTGTGCGGCCTGACAACGATTCATAGGGTCGTCCGTTGGGAACCACTAACTCATCATCTAGGCATCCTTCTCATGGTTGACCTGACGAGTCGTTGGGTCACGTAACGACCCGTCTGGTTGGTCGTTTTGCAACTTTTCTGCAGTTTTCCATGTTTTCTAAATTAAGTCCCAGATATTGATTTTGAGCTTCAGGGGCATTACATCTTGTTACATAAGGATTCTCTTAAAGACCTGGTGCTGACTATGAAGAAACATGTTCCCTAATTATGAATGCAATAACATTTCATATATCATCAGTTTTGTTGTACATGAAAATCATAAAATACATCTAATGGATGTGGTTAAAATTTATTTTTATGAATCACTTGATAATGAGATTTATTTAAAAATTTCAGAAGAATTTAAAATGCCTAAAATATATGGTTCAAAGTCTTAAAAAATATACTCAATCAGAACACAAAGATTATTATATTATTTATAATAATCAGGATGCATATGATATAATCGTCATAATGAGTATTCAATAAATGAAGTTTATATAAATAATATCATTTTTTCATGTATTTTTTTAAAGAAAATTACACTAGAATTTTTTATATTTGCTATTTACGTTGATGACATAAATCTCACTGGATCTCCAAAAGAGGTCTAAAATGCTATTGAGTATCTAAAGAAATAATTAAAAATGAAAGATCTTGAAATGATAAGACTTCTTCTTATTCTGAAAAATTGAATATTATCAATATGCCTATGCTGAGAAGGTTTGAAATTGTGTTACATAAACAAAGCACATCTATTAAGTATTCAAATTGTTGTTCGATCACTTGAAGTTGTAAAGATCTGTTTTGACCTCAAGAAGAGAATGATGAGTTTTCTGGTCCTGACGTATCACATCTCAATACAATTGGTGTCTTTATACATCTTTTTAATACTACAAGACCTTATATAGAATTTCAATCAATTTTCTAGCAAGATATAATTTTTCACCTATATAGAGACATAGAAATAAATTAAGCATATATTGCCATATCAAAAGGGACCATTAATATGGGTTTGTTTTATATTTACAAAGGTAGTGCAGATAGATATTATTGGCTATGCAAATACAAGTTATTTATATGATCCACATAAAACTCAACCTCAAACAGGCTATCTGTTTATCAAAAGAGGTACTACCATATCATGACGATCTATAAAGGAGTGCTACTTCTTCAAATGATGTTGAGATAAAAGCTATTCATGAAACAAGTAGAAAATGTGTATGGTTGAGGGAAGTGATACATTTCATCAATGGAAGATGTTACCTGAAGTATATCAAAACACCCACAGTCCTATAGGAAGACAATATTGCATGCATAGCCCAATTAAAAATAGACTTCATAAAAGAAGACAAAATAAAATACATTTCACTAAAATTATTCTTCATACGTGATCTCCATAAGAATGGTGATATTGATATACAAAAAATCTATTTAACTGATTATCTATTATATTTATTGACCAAATATTTACCAGCTTCAACTCTTGAAAAAATGGTGCACCAAGTATCTAATGCGAGACTTGAACAATTGAATTGTAAGCTTCGTTAGGGGGGGTAAAATACGTGTTGTACTCATCTGTGCTTAACCAAGATTTTTTCACATTGAATTTTTCTGATAAGATTTTTAATGAGGTAGTTAGTATTGTGTATTACTACATAGGTGCACACTTTTTCTTTCACAAGAATATTTTTTTACTAAACTTTTTCTAGTAAAGTTTTAACGAAACACATTACCTATTAATGAACATTAAATAGAGAGCGTTATAAATACACCATATTATAAATGTTAATTAAAATGCATAATTTATTGAATACTCTTGTGATTAGATAAGTTTGCAATTAGATAAATTTGCAATTGGATAAACTTCCAATCAAGCAGACAACTTGTAAGTAGCATCAGTTTCTATTCTTCAATAAATAGGAAGTTAATTTAATTCTTTTGTACATCAGTTTAAAGTTGAATAATATATCAGCCTGTCTGTATACTTTTCGTGCCGCATTTTTATTGTGAAAGATAGATTTCGACACGTGATAACTGTTTTACGATGCTAAAAGAGAAGATGCGCTTCCTAATGGGTTAAAGTGCGTTAGAAAGCCATTCTCTACTAATAATTAATTTTAGATCTGTTTTTAGTCACAAAATCAGAAATCCGTATAAACGTTCAAATTACCTCAAAAGAAAAGTGTTAGACACCTTTCAACGTCCACAAATATAGCTTCTGATCGAATTCGAAGCTATGTAGGGATTAAATGATAAAACATGAAGTTACTGATTAAAAACTAAAACAACTAAGTAATTAAGCATGTAAAAAGAATATTACAATACAATTACACTCAGTTTAGAAATATTTGTTCAAGCACAAAAGAAAAGAAGACATATATATTCGCTTTTGATAGAATGCTTAAAGTAATCAAATAATACAAAGATCTACGATAGAAAATCAGAAGAGTAAAAGAAAGAGAAATTAACTTGCTTGCTTCCAGGCAGAATACTTAAAGCATTTAGATGACATAAAGTATAACAACAAAATAAAAACTAATCTACACATACAACCACATATGCAGAGACGTAAATAGTTGTGAAGACCAGGATACTAATCTTGTATGTGAAGCGTCAAATTAATTAAAAAAATACTTTTGATTATTCTCTATTCCAACAGTGTGTTCTAACTGATCCCGTAAATTGTTACATTTTGCAAAAGAAAACAAATTATTAGTAAAATATATGGCACCTTAATTTTGGTGGCACATATAATATAAGGGACTAAAAATAAATAATAATCAACAAGACATAAATCTAAATGTAAGAGAGAATATGAAATTAGCGTATGAAAAGACAGAAAGCGGGCTCAATGAGATGTTACTTCCCCCTATTCTAGTTTTATATAAACGACTCTCTTCAAATAATGCAACATAATACAATATTCCAAGTTTAAATTCATAACCTTCTATACTTTTTATCCTGTTAGATGGTATCATTTATTAATATTGAGTAAATAAAAGTGTAACGAATGATGAGTCCAACGTTAATATAAAGTACTCTAATTAAGAGTCCAAAAGTTTATATATTACCTAAGCTATAGAACCTTCAGAGGTGTGATCATGTATGTATCAAAGTCTAGACTAAATAAATTCTTACAGAAATTGTTCAAGAATACTAAGCAAAATATGTCAGTATTTAAGAGTTGTGTGTATGTTTACATATATATATATGTGTGTGTGTATGTTTACATATATACACATACATATATGTGTATGTGCGTGCACGCGCGCGCGCGTAGAAATTAGCTATAGCCTGTTCATCATTTACCGAAATATACCTGATCTCTCCTTGAGGGAGACTATTCCATCTGAGCTTTGTTTCACGCTTTGAACTCCAAGCAATGTCAGCTTGTTATAGTGTAAATGTAAAAAATATTTAAAGAAGTGAGAGTATGTCAATTCTTAATATTTAATTAAAAAAAAATTAAAATAATAAAGTAATAACTATTCTTGACCAAAATATGCATATAAAAAGAAAAGAATTTAAAAAGACAGTTTTTAGTTCTTTTCTTTTATTTATGTAACAATATTTGAAATATTCCATCGCATCTCACTCTTTTCGCATTTGAGCCTTAAATATTTATGTAGTCCAAAGTATTTCCAATGCTTAACATCTCATTGTCCAGAAATTGAGTGTGCTCACAAATATCTCTAAGGAAAATCCTCCAAACAATACGAATGGACTTAATTTTACATAAATAAATAAAATTCAATTACCAAACCTATGAATTGAAAATAAACTCACTGAATGTTTCAAGAAATGGCCTCAAAACAATTAAAATCATTATTGGGTCTTTAAGCTAAAACATAAAAAGATAACCATCAAACATGCTATTTTCTCTAATTTAATAATCAAAGAAACTATTAGTAGTTAGAGTTCTTAACTCATTTAAAAAGAAACAACTAAATGATAATGATTATAAGAAAGATTTCAATTTATCCTTCTATTAAAATAAGCAAACAAACCAACATTCTCATATATCAATCCAACATAAAGAAAAATAACCAATAAACATTTGATATACGACAATTTAAACATTTAATATCAATTCGCAAGTTTTGGACAAAACCTTAACTCTTAACATCTTTTCAAAATAGAAACTAGAGATGTAGGGCATGAGGAAGTACATATTTCCACATTATAATTAATCTTAAATATCTTATTTTTGGCCTCACAATTATCACCACGAAGCTACAATCCCTTTGTACGTCAATCTACAACAATAATAGGGATAGAGACTATGATTAATGTCTTAGCAACAAAATTCAAATCATAGAGGCATTGCATCGAACACCCGGAGGACATAAAAAATTCGAGCCTCCTATGGGTGGGGTGTTGATGACGTCCAAATCCACTCCTCACAAGGAGAAAGTGTAAATGGTCATTGTAATATAATTACTCAACTCATGAGTCGGAGTCGAATCTACAAGGAATAGAGATTTGATGACACAAAAATTGTCTATCGAATTGAACTAAGTCGCATCATTGTCTTAAAAATTAAAAAGTAAATATTAGGGGTTAAAATGATCTCAAATAGAATTTAAATTCAATCAATCAACTACAAGACAACCAACTTGAATAAGCAAAGATGAGCAAGAGCTAGGGGTGCGTTATGGACGGAGCGTCAATTGAATTGGAGTTAAATATAAAATCAAATAATTACTCACAAGTATAAATAGTCGCGGGCAAGGTAATATTCTATATTTCTCAACTACTTGAGTATCTTTTGCCTTGGATTTTCTCAAACCCGAAGGTCCCATACACATCAGCCACTGCAACTTGGGCAAGAACTGACTATCTCTAGCCTCAATTTTTTAATGGGTGTATGACAATGGGTTTTGGTTATCTCTAGCCCAACCCAACAAAATCAAAACCCAAATACTCACCATTATTTTCTCACCCATATTGTATTCTCCTTTTTTAAGAAGCAATAGAATAAGTAAACACAATTCATATTTGTAACTATGGATAATTCAATTATAATTTGGAGAAAAAAAATAGATTTATGCTAAATAAGAAAGTCTAAGATTAAAATAGTAACACCCAATCCAATTTATCCTCTATCATGCACACACTCCTAGCAAGATATTTAGATACTCATGGATGAAAAGAGAGAGATTATATTAATAAATAAAATCATATGATTCATCATTAAGAGTAAATTTCAAGCTCAAGGTTGTTCTCCAATGAAAGTTTTTACCTTAAGGAGGAAGAAAAAGATGAAGAAAAGCTCTCTAAATTTTTTCTCACCCTAGAAATTCAAAAAAATACAATTCAATACTCTAATGGAATGGAATTTTTGGTACTTTACAAGAAATATACAGAAATAGGTTAAAGCTGCTCCTCTTTTACTATATTGGATGATTTTACCCCTTTGAGGATGGACTCACTTGCAAAACATCAACATTTCGCCAGTGCCCATTCGAGTGGCGCCGCTTGTTCGTAGTTGTGGGTTAGTAATTTCAGGTGTGATCTGGTGTTGGCACCTGCATCTCGCTGGTGCTGACCTGCGCCCCGCAAGTGTGCCATCGACTTTCCAGCAGTTCCCTTCTGTGTTTGGCCTATGTTTCGCAGGTGTCAACCTGTGAAACACAAGTCCTCCTCTTTCAGCCTAAACCATGCTTTTTGTTCAAGTTCTTATTTATCTGTTTAAATCGAATACCTGCAAACATTTAATAGAAAGGGCATAAAACCTTCGTAATTGACTTGAAAACCAAGCAAAAGCTCATATTTAAAAGCCTAATGAGTTGGTAAATTACCAACTCATCAAAACCCAAACTTGAACTATTGCTTGTCCTCAAGCAAGACACTTCTTTACAGCTGAAGAATGGAATTAAGCATGTCATACCACATGAATTTTTGCACAAGCGACCACTAGGATTAAGACAACCCCAAAATCATTCACCGACTCAAAGGAGAAGAGAAGACTCAATAATTTATGCAAATACTTTAAGAGGTAACCACAAAAAATTGGCATGATTCACAAATGTTTTCTTCATTCAAAATAACAGGTACGGATGATCAAAATGAGCTTATATAGTATCTTAAGTCATTGAAAATTCACATTAAAGTTTTTCTTAAAACTCACTGCATTCTTGTCTCAATCACATCTTTTAACATATGCAAGCATGTTCCCCAAGGAAGTGATGTCACTAACATCAAGAGAGAATCCCATTTAATTTTCAAGAAATTAACACCCAAAGGGATTATAGAATAAGACAAATACACTCTCTCTCACAAAGAAATTCTCATGCACATAACTTGACCCATAGGCTTGCCCTTCGTGTAACTCGCCACTAATATAGAATTGCTAAACTTAAAATTAATTAGGACTTGGGAGTCATAATGAAGGCTAGGGGTAAAGGTAGGATGATTTTTTAATTCTAGTGACTAGAAGCTCCCTAATGCCCTTTTTGTGAATATTTTTGTGTACTCCATTTTCTCTTGAGATCACCCCCACCTTATCTCTCTTTGGTCAACATTTTCACTTCTGTATCAAGAGCCACCCTTATATCTCCTTAATTACCACTTTTAACCTCATCTAAGCAAGATGTAGCACCTTTCAACAATTCCCTTTCTTCTAAGGTTTAAAGGTTCTTTTCAACCAACCAATTCATTCGTTTCCTCATAATTTGGTACTACCTCACATTAGAGCTCACATAATTTTTCCCATTTTCTTTTGCAACTCCCAAACTTAGGCTTTTGCCTCATTTCTCCCTTTTCTATCTCACACTTTTGGGTCTCAAGCATTATTTTTTTCATTTATTCTCACTACTAGCACTAGGGAGGATGGGTGCCAAAAGAGAGATTACAAAAGGGTAATAGACTTTTAATGTGATTCTCAAGGAAAAAGTTTAAAGGCTCAACATTGGCTAGCAAGGATAGATGTTCAAGGAGGTCCTATAGGTGAAGTAGCTATCAAAAGAAAACCTATAATCATGTTTTAAGTTCAACTACATCTAGGGTTTAGCCTTGAATCACACTTGGGGCAAGTTTTAGACAACCATTTATGCATGAAAATTAAGCTAAAACCTCATCGCACAAAGAATCACATTCCAAGGAGTACACACAATTTTCATAACCATATCAAAAGTATGACTTTAGACAAGATAGCATATGAATCAAAAAGACAAACAAGGAATATGAAACTCATGACAAAAGAGTACTCAACTTTTAAATTCAGTTGCCCCTTTTTCCTCAAAATTCATTTGTAATGCCATTTAAGAAATTTTTGGTGGTATCTGTTCGGTCAGTTTGGTATAACTACACGCAAGTGCACGTGGTCGAACAAGTAGTAAAGTGGCTCAAATAAGCCAAGTATCAATCCCACAGGGACTGGACTAAGGTAACAATCTACTCAAGTGTCAATAAACTTTAACTCTAAATTGCAGACAACAGTGTGAAGAAGAGTTTGATATTTTGTTTCCTAATTTTGTACTAAGTCTAAAACGAATATATAATTTGAGTCTAAACTATAAGTATGAGCATGCTGAGGCTAAAATGAACATGTAGAGAAATAAATTATCGATACAATTTGGTTAATCTTTCCTCCGGTTGCTAGTCAAGAATTATTGCCGATGGATTAAAACTCTCGTATTTAACCCAACTTAAGAATCATGAACCTTCCACCTACATCTCTATGATAAAAAGAAATTCATGTTCTAGCCATACAAAACCGATTCCTTAATTGACTAATACGACTTTCAGGTATATCTCTATCCTGAAGGTAAATCAATTCTCAATTTTTCCAAACTAAGAAAAGATCATATCCTATCAATTCACAACTTTCCAATTTCTTTCTCTCTCGAGTGAAACCAGACTTTTTAGATATACATTAACGTTGTCCACACATTAACACAGTAAGAAAAAGAATCAATAGAACAACCATGGAAGAAAAGATGAAAAATCAATTTATCAATAATCACATTTCAATACAAATGTTCTTAACCTAAGCAAGAAGGGAATTTAGCCACTCATTTGTGGATTAAACATCGTTAAATGAGTGTTAATCATACAAGCAATTGAAATCAAGAAGAAGGGATAGAGAAAAACCCTGAGATTTTCGTCCCCTCAACTGCCTGCAACCCATGTTCTTGCTCCACCAAGTCAGAATTATTAAAAATAAACCTAAGTGTTCTATTTATACCAGTGGAAATTTTTCCCGGAATAACGAGAAATGTGTCACGGAGTGCATCGCGGAGCACTGCCTCCGTGACACGCCCCCAACGCGGACCCTCACTGGAATCCGGTCGTCCAAGTATTAAAACCCAACGTGGCACGGCGTGCAACGCGGGGCTAGGCCAACGTGCCACGGCCCCAACGCGCACCTTCACCAGAATTTTGGCATAATTTCAGCATCCAGGCAGAATGCATCCGCGATGGCAGCGTGACACGGCTCCATCGCGGAGCCCCTTTACTTCGTGCTTTCCTTGCGCTTTTTTCCTTGCTAGCTTCTGGGTCCAATCCCGATTTCTCCCAACCTTCATGTTAGCTTCATAAAATTATATTTTTCCTACAAAACCACGCTAATCATGTTGGTTAGTATAAATTCACATTTTATTACAATTCACATGAGAATGTGTAAACATTGATAGATAAACAAGGCAAAATGACACATTTGAGTATCACTTGGGCATATAAATCTGTCCAAGATCTCTTACCCCACACTTAGATCCTTGTTCGTCCCCGAACAATAATCTTACACCTCATGCGATTGACACCCAATCCTGGCTACTTTGGCTCGACAATTCAAGCTACGGTTATACCGATTATTTAATATAGCAAATCATCAAGAAAACATGAATAGTCTTATCAATACAATGACCTTCAACACATTAAGACCTCCTAGACTCAAGAATCGACTCTCGATATCGGCAAACTCATGCAAATCCGCTGATCAAGATATCCGACACGAAATTCAATCTCTCGTCGAGCATGTGCCCTCACAACATAAGATAATTTTCCCCTTTTTAATCACATGAACTCAAAGACATTACATGCAGGGGCATATAAACAAGATTTCGCTCTTTCTCCCAAAAGAATTCACATGCATCATGTCATGAACCATAGGCTTGCCTTTAGTGTATTACTCCACTAATATAAGGATGCGTGATGTAAGATCATGTAGGACTTAACGAGTTGTAGTGTATGCTACGGAACTAGCAGATACTGGGCTAACCAATAATAACAACTAGCCTCCTTAAGCGCTTTTTCAATACATCCCATCAACCTTATGGGCATTGTTTCTTCCTTCATCCTCCCATTCTTGAAGTCTGTCTTTATTTTTGACTCCATATCTTTAAGCACACTTGACTTAATAACAAAGAGTAGTTATACGTCTTCATTATATTTAATTTATAGTGAGTCCACCTTTGACCTGTTCTTTCCTTTCATCACTCTGCTTTTTCTTTTCTTTTCACCATTCTCACTCCCTGACACTGTGGGAAAATTATTTTTTTCTTGAGCGCTTAAGAGTTTTGGATCAAATTCGCGGATAATGAAAAGAAGGGGTTAAGCTCGATTTACACCTTTTTGACAAAAGAAAAAAATTAGGCTAAAGGCTCAATGGGCTAACTAGGATGTACATTCAAGGTAGGTACGATAATGAAAAAAAAACTTTCGGTTAAAGCAAAGAAATGCCTACATCCTTTCCTACAATCCACATCCTTCATTTCGTTTTGTACACACACCAGACAAGTTCTAGACATTTCACAATAGCATGGAAGAAATGAAACCTCACCACACACTCATTGCACATGCTCAATTCAAGACATATTCACAGACTCTTCAATCAGCTAATTACAAGAATTCAAACATTAAGCCTCAATCACACCGAATCGAACTCTATGGCCTAGGTATCTCAACATATTTACAAAGTTGCATGCTTTCATATGAATCACCTTTGCATTTTAAATATCATGTACAACACGCAACCAGAATTTCGCAACCATAAAGTAACGACACATTTGGGATACAAACAAACAAAAGAAAAAAAACTAAAAAATGAACAAACGAAATCTACTCCTAACGACTACATTTTCCATAAGATGGTCATCACCCATCCATCATAGGGAACGGTCACTAATTACGACTTTGGTTCAATGGGACTATTCTCAGTAAAAGAACCGAAAACAAACACCGAGAAACCCAAAAATAAAAAAATTTCACGAAAATTTTTAAAAATAGCGATAATTTCGATAAAACAAAAATATTTACAAAACCAGCTAATAACGTTCAACAGCACACAACAGCTTCAAATTAATTACAATACAGACATACACACAAAAATCATAGGGTCAAGTTTTTCCAAGCACAACAACAGAACAGAGACATTAATAACAACAACAACCAGCACCTAACTACTCCCACTCTACACTTAAATCGGACACTGTCCCTAGTGTTCACAAAATTCAGCATAGCACAAAAGTGGGTGGTGAAACTCCCTGATCAATCAAAGTATTCCACTTTTTCATCAGGTGCCGCTGCCTCATCTCCCATATCTGAATCGCCCCCATCGTCATCATCTGCTCAACATCGGAGTCGTCGCGACGTGTCTCCTCATCTATGGGGACATCATCATCAGTGGGCTCCACAAAAGCTAGCCCCACTCGGCATAGAGCCCTGGCATTTTGGCCAAAAGGGTAGTCTAGCTCGAGCTGCCACAACTCATCTTCTGTTGCCGGCCTCCCGCCTATGCGCAACTGGAGCATCTGCATCCCGAACATGCGAGCCATGTACTGATCATCCCAAGCATGTCGCTCGGCTAGTGTAAGAACTAGCCCGTGAGTGGTGTCGGGTGCCTTAGTTTTGGTGACATCTAAGGCCCGCCTCTCCATCTGCGGGATGTAGTCAAGGGCCTCTTCCTCAATATCCAGGCCCCTCAGGAACGTGGTTAGTAAGCCACCAAACCCGTACCTGTGCCCTTGATGCAAACGAGCTCTCTTCATGGCGGAGATAATCACCGCCCCAACATTGATCTCCAGCCCTTTCATCAAGGCATAGACCAAGCATACACGATCCCGGGTGACATCTGTCATGTGCACCCTCGGGATCAGGCAGGAACAAACAATCTTAAGCCATATCCTGGCTTCCCTGTTCATCTGTGAGTAGGGCAATGTCTAATGGTAGCCCCTCTCCTTATGCCTGCTCCACCGTGCTGTAGACCGGGCTCCACACAGAGTGCGTCTGATGTCCGCATATGGTGGAGTGATATTTAGCTGTCGGAGCACATGGGCGTCTGTGTCCCGCCCCCCCAAAATGGCAATAAGGTGATGGGGCTCAAAAGTGACTACCTGCCCCCTTATCTTTATGGTGTGACTTCTGAGTGTCGGGTTCAAGTTGGCGTAGAACTCCCGAATTAGGTGCAGATTGCACTCCTTGGGCTCTTCAAAGATGAAGTTCAGCCCGACTGCCTCAATCCTGTGAACAATCCTGGGGAATTCCTGTGCCAACGGCTCCCTAGCAATGTGTTCCTCGGGGAAGTATTTGCTTTCCTTATGCTTTGCGTACCATTTCTTCCCTCTTCTGTCACACATCGTGTTCCGTATTGCCGACGTTGGCCGCGCGGAACCGCTGGTGCTGCTGGGACTGCTGTTCCCAGTCTGATTCTTTTCCTTCCGGCGCTCGATGTAGATGCGCCCTTCCCTTTATCTTGCCTGCTTTCCATTGTTTCTGTCAAACCAAACAGACAGTTTCAATGCTATTCAAAGTAAAATTAGCTTCGACTAAGGTTGGGTTAAGCTAGGCCACCCCACACTTAGTCTTTAGCCACAATCACAACATTATAGCAAGAAAAACCTCTTTTTCTAACTTGGAAAAATAAAAAAATAAAAAAAATAAACCAAAACAATAACAAAAATGCCTCGTGCATTCAGAGGGTTCGACGGTATAACTTCTATGTACTACTCAGACTTCGTACAGCTAATCCACTATTATCATCGATAAAATTTCATCACATAGCACTTAGCGCAAATTTCTATCAACAAAACCGATGCAATTCCCCCAATTTCTATGCAATTTCAACAATTTCATTATCTCGACAATCCGCCGTGCCTTTAGCATTTTAACATTAAGCACGACATCATTTACTTCATTCAACATGCACAAATCTAGAAGAATTTCACATTTCAACTCAATTTTAACTTCTTCATCTTTGAATTCTAACCTAGCTACAATTTCGCAAGAATTTCAATCACCACGTATTTATCGAGTTCATATAATCACAAAGATACTACGAACATCAATTAACAATAGCTTACATGAATTCAAGCTCAATTTACACTTAGGGCAAGTTTTCCTCACTTCCTATGCTCAAAATCGGAAAAATTAGACAAGAAATGAGATGAAGTTAACGAACATACCTTCAGTTCGATGATATCGAAGAAAAGTTGAAGAATTTTAGCTCCTAGGTCCGTGTCACGTTGGGGAAGGGGGGATTTTGGGGTGTTTGACGCGGAGGAGATGAGGAATAGGAAAAAAATGAGGGAAAAAGGGGTTAAAAAGGGGTATTTTCGCGCGGGTCACCCGGCAACCCGGTGTGACCCGACGCGAAATTGCCTTCAACGTGTCACGGAGGGTAACGCGGAGCACTCCCTCCATGACACAGAGCCATCGGCAGGCTCACTGTTTTGCCACTTTTTATTATTTTTCTTACCTCGATTTTTCTTTTGCGATCCTTTGCATTTTTACCCTCCGTTCAACCTGAAATTCATCTCACAACAAGAAATTGGTTAGAATTTATAGGTTTCACATAAAATACAAAAAATTTTTTTGTTTTAATTTTTATTTTTCTCATTTTTTTTCTACGAAATCTATTCACATATTACAAAAATTTCACGGGTTGCCTCCCGTGCAGCGCCTGGTTTACCGTCGCGGCTCGACGTCATTAAGCTCAGTCATCCTCTAGGGTGACGGACGTCTTCTCTCAACCACCGTCCTCACCCATGTCATGCTTACACTTCCCCGGTGGTTTCCCCAATGGCTCCCGTTACTCAACGCTCTGAGCACTATCCGCTCGATCAAGAACGTTGATCACTGAGAGTTCCTCGTACACGGATGGCAGCTTTGTAGCCTTGTACACCTCAATTACCTCCACCTTGTCATGGGCCCGCATAGTTAGCTGCCCTGCCGCTACATCAATAAGTGCTTTCCCGGTAGCCAAGAAAGGATGTCCCAAAATAAATGGGACTTCCGCGTCTGGCTCAAAATCCATCACGACGAAGTCTACCGGGAAGATAAGGGAGCCCACTTGCACCAGCACGTCTTCCACAATGCCATCAGGTCTGGCTACGGAATGATCCGCCAGCTGCAAGATCACTGTTGTTGGTCTAGGACTCCCTAGCCCCAACTTCTTGAATACCGATGTCGGCATCAAGTTAATGCTCGCTCCCAAATCATATAATCCACGATCTCGGATACTCTGCCCAATTGTAATTTGAATTGTAAAGTTCCCAGGGTCCTTGAGCTTTGTGGGCAACCTATTTTGTATCCGTGAAGTGCACTCCTCCGTAAGCGCCACCTTAGCGTACTCAGTCAACCTGCTTTTGTTTGCCACGATGTCCTTGATATATTTTGCGTACTTCGGCACTCCCTGCAAAACATCAACCAGAGGTAAATTAATGTGTACCTGCTTAAGCACCTCCATGAACTTTTTGAAACACGCTTCCTCCTTCACGGGTACTCAGACTTCCCCTCTATCTGTGCTTAACTTTCCACCAAAACAACACAAGATGAAAAATAAATAAAATCAACTTAAATGCAAGAAATTAAAATGGTACCCATGGTACCCTTGGGTTGCCTCCCAAGCAACGCCTAATTTTACGTCGCGGCACGACGTATCAAGTTTCATCGCTTTTTCCTCCACCTTGAGGATATGAATCTCACCCCTAATTTCTTCTCTAATTTCCTTTTATGCTCCAGGGGTGGTGGTGAAAAAGTATAAGGACCAAGCAGTAGATGTTGCCTTTTGAACTTATTGGCCCTTAAGTAAGCGAAGTCATTTTGTCTCTCCAAGTAAGCAAATTTCAAAATATACGGGGCTTGGTCCTCCTCTATACATTTCTCTATAAGCTTGGAAGACTCTATTTCTATGTTGACAACCAAAATTAATGTCAAAAAATGCTTTGAGTGTGGTCCAATAAACCTCAACTTTGAAACTGCATTGTGCTTGACCTCCTTACTTGTATACACCTTCTCAACATCGACATCTATCTCTCCATTAATGTCAAATGGGGGATACTCTATCTCTTCTTCCATGAATGGATTTTCCATAAGTGTGAGCCCATCACGGGGACACTCAAGAGATTCTAATTGTTGGGCTTCATCCAAAAATTCACCCTTGTCTTCCTCTTGTAGTTCCTCTTGAATATCGGCTAAAATTGTTACCTGGAATTTATCACAAGCTTCAGCCTCAGCAATCATCTCCGTGTCTTTGAGGCTCATCCTTTCTAGAGCCTCTGCATTCTCTTCTTGCTGAATTCTCAATACTGCCATCGCCTCCTTCATTGCTTCTGATTGCTCCAGGAGTTGTTTCAGCATGTCTTCTATTTGAGCTTGGCGTCCCAAGTCCTCATTTTCAGCATGCCTATATTCAGCAAAAACAACAGAAGGATCATAGTAGGGGCTTGGGGGAGGGGAATATGCATTCGGACAGCCATCCCAATGGCCATCTTGACCACCACATATATTGCACGTGTTATAGTGTTGCCATGAGTGGTGTCCTCCGCAATTCAGACAAGATTCGTCAAAATATGAGTATCCACCATTTAAACCATTTGTATTCCACGATGTCATGTCAATAAGGGTATCCGAAAGAGAAAAAAATAAAATAAAAAAGAATTAAAACAAACACTAAGACCAAGTTGTCAGCACTTATATAGAATTTGTAAACTAACACTAAGAAAACAATTTTACCAATTGCCAATCCCCGGCAACGGCGCCAAAAACGTTTTCAGTCAGTTTGGTATAACTACATGCAAGTGCACGCGGCCGAACAAGTAGTAAAGTGGCTCAAATAAGCCAAGTATCGATCCCACAGGGACTGGACTAAGGTAACAATCTACTCAAGTGTCAATAAACTTTAACTCTAAATTGCAGACAACAGTGTGAAGAAGAGTTTGATATTTTGTTTCCTAATTTTGTACTAAGTCTAAAACAAATATATAATTTGAGTCTGAACTATAAGTATGAGCATGCTGAGGCTAAAATGAACATGTAGAGAAATAAATTATCGATACAATTTGGTTAATCTTTCCTCCGGTTGCTAGTCAAGAATTATTGCTGATGGATTAAAACTCTCGTATTTAAACCAACTTAAGAATCATGAACCTTCCACCTACATCTCTATGATAAAAAGAAATTCATGTTCTAGCCATACAAAACCGATTCCTTAATTGACTAATACGAATTTCAGGTATATCTCTATCCTGAAGGTAAATCAATTCTCAATTTTCCCAAACTACGAAAAGATCATATCCTATCAATTCAAAACTTTCCAATTTCTTGCTCTCTCGAGTGAAACCGGACTTTTTAGATATACATTAACATTGTCCATACATTAACGCAGTAAGAACAAGAATCAATAGAACAACCATGGAAGAAAAGATGAAAAACAAATTTATCAATAATCACATTTCAATACAAATGTTCTTAACCTCAGCAAGAAGGGAATTTAGCCACTCATTTGTGGATTAAACATCGTTAAATGAGTGTTAATCATACAAGCAATTGAAATCAAGAAGAAGGAGATAGAGAAAAACCCTGAGATTTTCGTCCCCTCAACTGCTTGTAACCCACGTTCTTGCTCCACCAAGTCAGAATTATTAAAAATAAACCTAAGTGTTCTGATCACGGGCAAAAATAGCATGCCCAAGATACGTTTTATGACTCAAATTAGTCTTCTTTATCTAAGTTATTGTATACATTTCCATGTAATTTTATATGAAGTGAAGATATGTGCTAACGAACATGATTAGCCTTTGTTTTGTAGGTTTTGATGACTTTTGAGTAACTAATCCATGAGTTGGTGAAGTAGAGGCTTGGAAACGGAATTAACACGCGAACGTCGGCAAAGAGGAGGCACAAAACAGCCCACCTGCGCGTCGCCAGCGTGCCACGGCAGGCAGGCTGATCACAACAGCCCACCTGCGCGTTGGCAACGTGCCACGGCAGGTTTGCTGCGCGACCAAGAGGTGCCAACGCGCTGCCCAAGCAGCGTGACACGCTGCCAACGCGGCAGGGTGCTGCCGGGGCCAAGTTCGGGTTATTTCCAGAGAGCTTCCGCGTCCGTAGCATGTCATAGAGGCAGTGCTCCACGATGCACTCCGTGACACGTTGCTTTTTATTCTGGGAAAAAGTCCCACTACTATAAATAGCACACTTAGGTTTATTTTTCATAATTCAAACTTGGTGGAGCAAGGACGTGGGTTACAAACAGTTGAGGGACGAAAAGTTCAGGGTTTTTTCTCTCTTTCTTTCTTCTTTAACTCAATTGCTTGTATGATTAACACTCGTTTTATGATGATTAATCCACAAATGAGTGGCTAATTCCTTTCCTTGCTGAGGTTATGAACAATTGTGATGAAATTTGATTATTAATTATCTGGTTTTTCATCTTTTCTTCCATGTTGTTCTATTAATTCTTGTTCTTACTGCATTGGTGTGTGGCCTACATTAATGTACATCTAAAAAGTCCGATTTCACTCGAGAGAGCACGAAATTGGAAAGTTGTGAATTAATAGGATATTGTTCTTTACTTGGTTTGGGAAAATTGAATTTTGATGTGCTTTCAGGATAGAAATATACCTGAAAGTCGTATTAGTCAATTTAGGAACCGGAATTGTATGGCTAGAACATGAATTGCATTTGATCACAGAAATGTAGACGGATGGTTCATGATTCTTAAGTGAGATTAAATACGAGAGTTTTAATCTCTTGGCAAATGTTCTTGGCTAGCAACAGGAAGAAAAGATTAACCAATTTATGATGATAATCAGTTTCATTACATGTTCGGTTAACCTTAGCATGCTCTTATCCATAGTTCAGATTCAAAGTAGATAATTGTTCTTAGTTTTAGTATAACATTTATCAAACAAACTATCAACTTTTTGTGTTACGTTGTTGTCAGCATATTTAGAGGTAAAATATAGTATACTTGAGCAAATTGCACTTAACCCAAGTCTCTGTGGGATCGATACTTGGCTTTGGCTTACTAAAGCCACTTACTACTTGTTCGACCACGTGCACTTGCGTGTCAGTTTTATAACCCAAAACCACCCGAACAAGTTTTTGGCGCCGTTGCCGGGGACTTGGCAATTGGTGAATTTGTTTTAAGTGTAAATTTACTATATCTTTTTTTCTTAGTGCTGACAACTTGGTCTTAGTGTTTGTTTTAATTCTTTTTCATTTTATTTTTTTTTCTTTTTCGGATACCCTTATTGACATGAAATCATGGAATACAAATGGTATAAATGGTGGATACTCATATTTTAGCGAATCTTGTCTGAATTGCAGAGGACACCACTCGTGGCAACACTGTAACACGTGCAATATATGTGGTGGTCAAGATGGCCATTGGGATGGCTGTCCGAATGCATATTACCCTCCCCCAAGCCCCTACTATGATCCTTCTGTTGTTTTTGCTGAATATAGGCATGCTGAAAATGAGGACTTGGGATGCCAAGCTCGAATAGAAGACATGCTGAAACAACTCCTGGAGCAATCAGAAGCAATGAAGGAGGCGATGACAGTATTGAGAATTCAGCAAGAAGAGAATGCAGAGGCTCTAGAAAGGATGAGCGTCAAATTCACGGAGATGATTGCTGAGGCTGAAGCTTGTGATAAATTGCAGGTGACAGTTTTAGCTGATATTCAAGAGGAACTACAAGAGGAAGACAAGGGTGAATTTTCGGATGAAGCCCAACAATTAGAATCTCTTGAGTGTCCCCGTGTGGGCTCACACTTATGGAAAATCCATTCATGGAAGAAGAGATAGAGTATCACCCATTTGACATTAATGGAGAGATAGATGTCGATGCTGAGAAGGTGTATACAAGTAAGGAGGTCAAGCACAATGCATTTTCAGAGTTGAGGTTTATTGGACCACACTCGAAGCATTTTTCGACATTAAGTTTGGTTGAAAACATAGAAATAGAGTCTTCCAAGCTTATAGAGAAATATCTAGAGGAGGAACAAGCCCCGTATATTTTGAAATTTGCTAACTTAGAGAGACAAAATGACTTCGCTTACTTAAGGGCCAATAGGTTCAAAAGGCAACATCTACTGCTTGGTCCTTACAATTTTTCACCACCACCCCTGGAGCATAAGAGGAAATTAGAGAAGAAATTAGGGGTGAGATTCATATCCTCAAGGTGGAGGAAAAAGCGGTGAAACTTGTTACGTCATGCCGCGACGTAAAATTAGGCGCTGCTTGGGAGGCAACCCAAGGGTACCATGGGTACCATTTTAATTTCTTGCATTTAAGTTGATTTTATTTATTTTTCATCTTGTGTTGTTTTGGTGGAAAGTTAAGCACAGATGGAGGGGAAGTCTGAGTACCCGTGGAGGAGGAAGCTAACAAGCATGGAAAAGAAAAAGTGTGGGGTCGAACGCCCACTTGTGCAAAGTTGAAGAAAAACATGCTAGTAGCTAGGCCTAAAGGCCTCAGGGAGTATTTCTAACCCTTTTTAAATTTTAATTTGATGCTATGAGGACATAACATGATTTAAGTGTGGGGTGAGGGAAATTTCAAGGGAAATTTCAAATTTTTGTGCTTAACGATTTTTGGTGAATGTAATGCTTGTGAGAAAATTGAGAGAAAATTGAATTTTTTTTTAATGTGAGTTAAGCATGAATTCATCACCCGTTGGTTTTTCTTTTCAGTTCTTTTCCGACGGGGGGTCTTTGAACCGAAGAATAAAATTTTTCTTTTTCCTTCCTTGGTCTGTATATAATGTTTTTAGTCATAGTCAGTGACTGTTTCCGACGATGGATGGATGACGACCGTCTTGAGGAAAAAGTAGTTGGTAGGTGTTGGGTTTTTGAAACCACAACTAATTGGTGCTTGATGTTCTTTTTATGTGCTATACATGGTTGTAAGATGCAAGTATGTTCAGTGTGAAGCATGCTTTGTTTGAGACACTTATGCTCTTGAATTTGACTCAATATGATGGAAGCTTAATTCTGAATTCTTGTGATTAGCTGATTAAGAGTCTACTGATTGTGTCTTGATTTGAGCATGTGCAATGAGTGTAATGTTTTTGAGTATTCTGTGTTATTACGAAATGTCTAGAACTTGCCTGGTGTGTATATAAAACGAAATGAAGGATGTAAATTGTAGGAGATGATTTAGGCATTTCTTTGAATGAACCAAATTTTTATCCCTCATTTTACCTACCTTGAAAAATTAATCCTAGTCAACCCCATTGAGCCGTGAGCCTATTCTTTGACAGCTGCAACATAAGCTTAATCCTTTTTCTTTCATTAGCCTTGAAATTGAACCAAAACTCCTAAGCGCTTAAAGGAAAAATCCGAAAGAGCAAAGGAGTGAGAAGAATGAAAAAGAAGGAAAAGTAGCAATTGTAAAAGTTGAGAAAGGGCGAGGGTGCACTTGTTTGAATATGGGTGAGTATTAGTAGGGAGTAAGAAAATAAATAAATAAAAAGTTACTTATAGAACTCCTTACTAATAAGCTAAAAGTGCCTAAAGAAAGGGGGGAACAAAAGAGGAAAAAGAAAGGTGAAAAGAGAAAAAGGTGAAGTGAGGGAAGGGAAGTTTGTAATGAAGGCGTGATGTATTAAAAGCACTTAGGAAAGATAGTCACTATTACTGGCAGTAATAGTACCTACCCGCACCTGAGTTACATTACAACCTAAAAAGTCCTACTTGATCTTACATTCACCCATCCTTAAATTAGTGGAATAAAACACTAAGGGCAAGCTTATGGGTCATTACATGATGCATGTGAATTCTTTGTGAGAGTGAGTGTAATTCTATGCATGTACCTACACATGTTGTGATATAAAAATTATTTTTGTGTGTGAAATTGGGTAACTCTCTTTCCGTGAGGGGCACATATTGAATGAAGGATATAATTCATGTGGGATTTCTTAATCAGTTGATTTGCATGAGTTTGCAAAGATTGAGAGTCGATTCTTGAGGTTAAGAAGTCTTAACATAGTTGTACTTCATTTCAATGATCAAATCAGGCATGCTCTATTTTTAGATTGTATCTTACGTAATCATTATAGCCGTAACTTGAATTATCTTGCTAAATTAGTTATGTGGGAGTCTCCATATGCATGATATGTAAAAGGTTGTTCGAGGACGAACAAGGCTTTAAGTGTGGGGTTGTGATCACGGGCAAAAATAGCATGCCCGAGATACGTTTTATGACTCAAATTAGTCTTGTTTATCTAAGTTATTGTATACATTTCCATGTAATTTTATATGAAGTGAAGATATGTGCTAACCAACATGATTAGCCTTTGTTTTGTAGGTTTTGATGACTTTTGAGTAACTAATACATGAGTTGGTGAAGTAGAGGCTTGGAAACGGAATTAACACGCGAACGTCGGCAAAGAGGAGGCACAAAACAGCCCACTTGCGCGTCGGCAGCGTGCCACGGCAGGCAGGCTGATCACAACAGCCCACCTGCGCGTTGGCAACGTGCCACGGCAGGTTGGCTGCGCGACCAAGAGGTGCCAACGCACTGCCCAAGCAGCGTGACATGCTGCCAACGCGGCAGGGTGCTTCCGGGGCCAAGTTCGGGTGATTTCCAGAGAGCTTCCGCGTCCGTAGCATGTCACGGAGGCAGTGCTCCGCGATGCACTCTGTGACACGTTGCTTTTTATTCCGGGAAAAAGTCCCACTACTATAAATAGCACACTTAGGTTTATTTTTCATAATTCAGACTTGGTGGAGCAAGGACGTGGGTTACAGGCAGTTGAGGGACGAAAAGTTCAGGGTTTTTTCTCTCTTTCTTTCTTCTTTAACTCAATTGCTTGTATGATTAACACTCGTTTTATGATGATTAATCCACAAATGAGTGGCTAATTCCTTTCCTTGCTGAGGTTATGAACAATTGTGATGAAATTTGATTATTAATTATCTGGTTTTTCATCTTTTCTTCCATGTTGTTCTATTAATTCTTATTCTTACTGCATTGGTGTGTGGCCTACATTAATGTACATCTAAAAAGTCCGATTTCACTCGAGAGAGCACGAAATTGGAAAGTTGTGAATTAATAGGATATTGTTCTTTACTTGGTTTGGGAAAATTGAGTTTTGATGTGCTTTCAGGATAGAAATATACCTGAAAGTCGTATTAGTCAATTTAGGAACCGGAATTGTATGGCTAGAACATGAATTGCATTTGATCACAGAAATGTAGACGGATGGTTCATGATTCTTAAGTGAGATTAAATATGAGAGTTTTAATCTCTTGGCAAATGTTCTTGGCTAGCAACAGGAAGAAAAGATTAACCAATTTATGATGATAATTAGTTTCATTACATGTTCGGTTAACCTTAGCATGCTCTTATCCATAGTTCAGATTCAAAGTAGATAATTGTTCTTAGTTTTAGTATAAAATTTATCAAACAAACTATCAACTTTTTGTGTTACGTTGTTGTCAGCATATTTAGAGGTAAAATATAGTATACTTGAGCAAATTGCACTTAACCCAAGTCTCTGTGGGATCGATACTTGGCTACTAAAGCCACTTACTACTTGTTCGACCACGTGCACTTGCGTGTCGGTTTTATAACCCAAAACCCCCCGAACATGTTCTATTTATACTAGTGGGAATTTTTCCCGGAATAATGAGCAACGTGTCACGGAGTGCATCGCGGAGCACTGCCTCCGTGGCACGCCACCAACGCGGACCGTCACTGGAATCCGATCATCCAAGTATTAAAACCCAACGTGGCACGGCGTGCAATGCGGGCTACGCCAACGTGCCACGGCCCCAACACACACCTTCACCGGAATTTTGGCATAATTTCAGCATCCAGGCAGAATGCATCCGCGATGGCAGCGTGACACGGCTCCATCGTGGAGCCCCTTTACTTCGTGCTTTCCTTGCGCTTTTTTCCTTGCTAGCTTCCGAGTCCAATCCCGATTTCTCCCAACCTTCATCTTAGCTTCATAAAATTATATTTTTCCTGCAAAACCACGCTAATCATGTTGGTTAGTATAAATTCACATTTTATTACAATTCACATGAGAATGTAAAAACATCGATAGATAAACAAGGCAAAATGACACATTTGAGTATCACTTGGGCATATAAATCTGCCCAAGATCAGTATCTCTCAAAAGCAATCAAAACAACCGACTCAAAAAGACTCTAAATTCGACATTTTCTCTTAAGAAATTCACCTCTCAATCTATCATTGGGAAATGCCACCCGATTCGACAATAAAAGAAAAGAAAAGGAAATTTCTCCTTAAAAAAGAACTGTGACATAAACAAAACCCTTGGAGTTTATTTGCTATCTACTACGAACAATGGTGATTATTAAGACATGGTTCATCAATATTTGGCAATTAGAATGAACCCATAAGATTTCATTTTCAAAACCAAACATGGTAGGCACATGCAACACAAGCCAATCAAGAGAGAAAATGCCCCACCCCAACTAATAGATTACATTATCCCCAATATATAAGTTATGAACAATCAAGGGAAAGAGGGCTCCCTGAAGGATCTAGCGAGGGGAACAAGGGATCCGTGAGTACGTGACCTCATCAAACTGCCATGAAGCAGTCTTGGATGCACAGGGCATCAACAGATCAGGTGAAAGTGCGAGTGGCTCACTTGGTGAAGATATTATCCAATGGTCCGGAAGAGTTCTATTCACATGATAAGAAGTCACGTCCACCCCACCCTCTAGGATGGATTCACTTCATAGACAGTGCGCATCCTAGGGCGTGGTGGTCTGTTGTGGTATATTTCCTTATCCGATATCACTTCAGACAGGCTATCGTAGCCTACACACCAATCATCTGATGGACTTCTACTACTTTCTGGTTGGGCATGATCCGGGGCCGACATATTCAGATCGATACCTTTTTGTGACAGTATCTCCTTGTGGCTGTCAAGTTCTTTCTTTATGCCACCATTTCATTTTCCAACACTTCAACTCTCACACATAGGCCCCCCAATTTGTCAATTACCGGTTTCATGGCCTTTTTGATGGTTTCTTGAATCATAGAGGGGATAACTTTTGCCAATTTCAATAATTGAACATCATGAGCCCGAACCCTATGTGCCATCTTTAGGATGCCTTTTGCTAGTGGTGAGTTAGCCTTGTTGGTTGGTGATGAAACTGCTATATTTTCATAAGACCTTGAAGGTGGAGGAGTGATAACATCCAAATTCACTCCTCGTAGAGAGAGAGTGTAAACGGTCGTTGGCAAAATAAATATACCCGACGAGTGTCGGGGTTGAATCCCACAGGAAATAGTACTTATATGGCATGAAAGTCATCTATCAAGTCAAACTAAGAAGCATCATTGTATTTAAAACAAATAAATAAAAATTTGGGGGTTCAAAAGATTGTAATTAAAATGTAAAAATAACTATTGATCAATAAACAAGATAACCAACTTGAATTAATAAAAGTGAGCAAGAGCTAGGGGTATACTTTTGAATGGGGATTCAATTGGATTAGAATTGACTGGGCAATCTAATTATTACTCATAAATATAAAAAACCATGAATGAGGAACACCCGATATTTTTCAACCACTAGGGTGCCTTTTGTCTCAGGTTTTCTCAAACCCTATGGTCTTTAATAATATATCCATTAAGACTTGGGTAAGATTTGAGCTATTTCTAGCCATCAAATCTCTTATGGGTGAATGATCATGGGTTTAAGCTATCTCTAGACCAACCCTAAACAATCAACACCCAATTACCCACCATTGCTTTCTCACCAGTACTCAATTTCCCTTTTTCAAGCAAAAATAGAGTAAGTAAACATCACCCACATTTACAACTTTGAGTAATTTAATTATAAATTGGGAGAAAATAACAGATTTATATTAAATGAGTAACTCTAAGCTTAATCTAGCAACACCCATCCAATTTAACCCCAATTCATGCACACACTCCTAGCAAAGAGATTTAACTACTTATTGATGAGAAATACAAAATTAAATCAATAATTAAAATCATGAAATTCATCAACAAGAGTTAAATTCAAGCTCACAATTTTCTTCAATGGAGGTTTGTTACCTTGAAGAAGAAGAAGAAAAAGCTACTCAATATTTCTCTCGCTAACTTTCTACTCTCTACCAATTTGGAACGAATGATCTGGTACGTTCTAAAGAATGTATAGAAATAGGTCAAAATGCTCCTAAAGTTCCGTGCTGATGATTTTTCCCTTCCTGCAGGCGGTGTCACTTGCTAGTCACCGGTGTTCCACCGGTGCCTATCCGCGGAACACCGCTTTGTTGCAGGTGCGAGGGTGGTGACCCTGGGTCCAATCGATATTGTCACCAGGAGTTTGCAGGTGCTTACCTATGTTCCGTTGGTGACCTTCCACTCTAGCCATTAACCTCCTACGTTTTATCTGGTGTTTCGCCAACTCCATCTGGTGGAGCGCTGATCCCATCCAGTCAAGATTCAGTCCTCTTTTTTAATTTCATGTTTTTTCCCAAGTTTTTGCTTTCTCTCCTTAAATTAAATACGTGCAAAAACTAAAGGAAAGAGCATAAAATCTTCTCAAATGAGTTAAAAACTTAGCAAAAGCTCATGTTTAAAAGCCTAATAAGTTGGTAAATTACCAACTTATCAAACCCCCAAACTTGAACGATTGCTTGTCTTCAAGTAATGCAATTCTTTACATCTGGACTTTAGGAATAAGCATGTCATATGAGATTATGGACAAGGAACCAGTACGACCTAGACAACCCAGATCGCTAACCAACACAAAAGAAAAGAGAAGACTCAATACTTTATGCAAATACTTAAAGAGATAACCACAACCAATTTGGCATGATTCACATTTGATTTCTTTATTAAAAATAAGGGGCCTTGATGGTAACAACAAGCTTATAGAGCATCTCAAGTTATTAATAATTCACATTCAAAGTTTACCTTCAAGCTCACCACAATCTTGTCTCAATCATATCTTTTGGCATGTGCAAGCATGTCGCCCAAGGAGGTGATGCTACTCACAACAAGAGAGAATCCCATTTAGTTATCAAGCAATGCACACTCAAAGGATTATAGAATGAACCAAATACTCTCACTCACAAAGAAATTCTCATGCACATAACTTGACCCATAGACTTACCCTTCTTGTAACTCGCCACTAATGTAGAGTTGCTACACTTAAAATCAATTAGGACTTGGAGGTCATGATGTAGGCTAGAGGTAAATGTAGGATGACTTTTAAGTTCTAGTGACTAGAACCTCCCTAATGCCCTTTTGTGAATCTTATTGCATGCTCCGTTTTCTTCTAGATTACCCTCACCTTATCTCTCCCTTACATCATTTCCAGTTTTGTAAAAATAGCCCTCCTTATATCTCCTTAGTAACCATTTTTAATCTTATTTGAGCAAGAGGCAACACCTTTTTACAGTTCAGTTCTTTTTCACTCAAGTAATTCATTATTCTTTTCATGATGTGGTGCTACCTCACATTGAATTTCACATCGTTTTTCCTATTTTTCTTCTTGAAACTCCCAAACTTAGGCTTTTGACTCATCTTTCCCTTTTCTATTCCCACATTTTTGGAATTTTGAGCATCATTTTTGCATTTCTTCTCACAACTAGCACTAGGGAGGATGGGTGCTAAAGAGGGATTACAAAAGGAGTATTAGGCTTGTAATGTGGTTTCCAAGGAAAAGGCTTAAATGCTCAACATTGGCTGACAAGTATCCATGTTCAAGGAGGTCATATGGGTAAAGTATCTATCCAAAAGAAAGTCTAAAATTATCTTCCAAGTGTAACCACATCTAAGATTATCCCTTGAGTCATACTTGGGGCAAGTTCTAGACAATCGTTCATGCAAGAGAATTGAACTAAAACCTTTTCCTCAAAGCATCACCCTCCAAGGGTTTCACACCATTTTCATTACCACATCAAGAGTCATAAAAAACAAGATCACATGAGAATCAAGAAGCCAAACAAAGAATGTGTAATTTATAATAAAAGAGTACTCAACTCTCAAATTCAAATGCCCTTTTCTTCTCAAAATTCATTTTTTTCAACAGCCATGCCATTTAAGAAAATTTTTATGGTGGTACCTCTCGGAAGCCATTGCAATCATTGACTCAAATGAACTTAAACACGACATTTTTCCTTAATAAAGTCGCCTCTCAATCCATCATTGAGAAATGCCACCCGGTTCGACAACAAAATAAAAAAAAGAAAATCACTCCTCAAGAAAGAACAGTCGTATAAAGAAAACCCAAAGGAGTTTATTCACTAAATACTATAAAATAAAAATATCTCCAGCCTTTGTACCATACTGGGATAAAATATAAATATCTCCAGCCATGTATCATACTGGGATAGAATAAAATATCTCCAGGCGGTGTATCATACTGGGGTAAAATAAATATGTCGGTGTACCAAATTGGGGTAAAAAACAAAAATCTCAATTATAATCATAAATGGAGCTGCTAGGGCTTATACTGAGTTAATTTAACAAATATAGCACAGAAATGCGAAATGCTAAATCAAAATCCTGTATAGGCCTCTTTCATAATACATAATTGCAAATGAGCACGCCTAACTTGTATAGCTAGAAAATAGAACTTAAATGCATGTATTTAAGACTCGTACAAAATATAAGAAGGTGCGGACTTCATAAGAGTTTCAACAAAATTTATAGACCATGTTCGAAGGGACTTTAGAGCTTAGAAACTCGAAAACTTATCATTCGGCTTAAAGAAGAAGAGTTAGGAAGTCTCCCCTTGACTTCACATATCTCATAACACATACATGGTGTCATGACCCGAGTTACACCCTGAACGCGACACGGTGCCTAGAGCTACAAGTGTCTACAAGCTAACCCATGATATAGCACATTCCTAACATACTGAAATTTATAAGAAAGGTTAAGTAAGAGCTATTTGAAAAAAAAACATTCTTTTGTAAGTAAATCTGAAATTTGATAAGATACTGAAATTTCAACAAAATTGAGAATTCAAGCTGAAACTAATACCCTATGTTTGAAAGACTTCTAAAAACTGATGAGTTATTGGAACAAGCCCCCAGCTAACTCTAAAGTATAAAAACTGAAAACGACAACAACTGATATAAAGAGACTCTGATCCTGGAAGGATGAGGACTCACCACTGTCGGTCTACTATATATCGCCTGAAGGAGACTAACCGTGCTACTGAGTCTAGGTACCTGAGACTATATTATAAAACGATATAGCATATAAAGAGTATTCAGTCAGTACTTTGAATGTACTGAGCATATGAGATATGCAACTGAAATAATACGCATGCAAATAAAATATGACAATATGACTGAAATGAGAATCAATGACCCTACTTGAATGTATAAATATCGAAGGTAGCATGAAAGTCTTAAAATATTGCAAATGCTAGTAAAATTATTTTAAGGGTTATGCACATATACTGAAGACTGATAACTGATACTAAACTGAAGACTATAACTGTACTATGGGGGAGTCTATTAACTAACATGTAACCACATGAGCTAAATGTGAAGTTTGATATTTACTCCCTATCTATAGGGCCCACTGTACCTTGCCAGGGTATAGTGGCTGGACTATGTGATCACTAACTGAAAAACCTATTCGGACTAAAACCTAGGTGGTACGTAGTTTTGAAAACCTGGGTGCGCTGGTACCTCGGCCTACTCGGTGCTAAGTACTATTCCCAACTAAAGACATAATACACGCACACACATACACACACACTGTACTGATTAGCTTAAAACTGGTGTCCTAAGACTAAGTCAGACCTACTTATTTGAAAGTGTCCTGAGAGTCTAAAGGACCTAGTAAACTGATAGTTGAAATATTGATAACTGATAAGTGATATTTCTGAAGATACTGAGCATACTTATAATAAGGAAATTTTGACTTTTATCTAAAGAATTTATGCTAAAATTCATACTCAAGTGATAGAATCATGATAATTACTAGGATTCCCTTATGAAAATGAGTTGAAAAATTACCCTGCCAGCCCTCACGGGTCGTACCACGACTCGTGGTGACATACAACAGGTCATACCATGACTCGTAGTGACATACCATGGGTTATGGTATGAATTCGTGGCTTATGGGTGAATTAAACTTGCTAAAACTCTTGCTATGGATGCATGGTACGAGCCATACCTAGATATAACGATTCTTACCATGACCCATGGTGACAGGCTAGTCCTGTCCGTTGAACCTGACAGTGCTTTATTAAACTAGTCATTAATTTTTACTCAGAATTCCGATTGATGCAAGGTAAGATGTGTTGGAAATAAGAATCAAAGGGATTCAATTTGATGTGCTAGATCACCCAAAAACACTTTATAAATTGGGATTTATGGTCATTTAAATTTGACCCTTGTAAGAACTTACACAAAAACTCAATTTCGTAGGAAAGCTCTCAACTTAACTTTATGCTAGAGGTTCCTTGTGAAATTAATTTGTATCCAATGTACTTCAGATGATTTTTAGTGCTAAGAAGAACATCAGACAGTACAAGTCGTGGATGGGAGGTATGAGTTGTACCACAACACTCGTGAATAATTTTAGAAGATGTCAGAGTTCTCAAAGCCAGACCATGGAAGTAAAGCATGACTAGTAGGAAGCATGTACAAGTCGTACCAGTGCCCAACACTTAGCCAAAATTTTAGCAAGCCAAGGACTTACGGACAACAAGTACGACCCGTACAATCCTTCTACGGGTCGTATGATCAGTTGTGGCTCAGGCAGAGCCAGTTATAGAAAATCACCCTGTTAGCTTAGGAAAAGGATTCTTATGTCTATATAAATACCTTTTATGTTTTATTTTCAAAGGAGAAGCGTGAAATCAATAGGGATTCAAGAGAAAAATATAGAATTGAGTTGATTAGCTTGTGATCAACCTTTTCTTAGATTCTTTCTTGATATTTATCAATTGGTCTTGAGATTTTTCTTATGTATTAAAAGAAGCTTTTCTTTCAACTACCATTGTAAGTATTGAATTATGCGTTTAATTATGAATGCATATCACAACTTTGCAACTATGAGAGGCTAAAACCTCCATAGCTAGGGTTGTGGAAACCATGGTGGATTAACAAGCTAGGGTTACACAAAAGTGATTCAAAACCAATGCAAAACGCTTGTATTGTATTCTCTTCATCTTCAAACGTTTCTTAACGGTGTACAATGTTAGAACTTGCCTGAATTCTTTACTTGCTTAAGCCTAAAGAGGTAGAGATTAGGAAAAGACAATTACAACAAAGCCTTTATCTTGATGATCATTGTATTAACTTGATTTGTGGTCGCATGATAGTTAAATTTGGAACATATCGTAAGACCTGACCGATAATTGAGTATAATCATCCAATATGGATGAACTAGTAGTTTGGATGAACCCTAGTTATTAGTTCTATGAGTAAGCATTGGTATTGATCACGTGTGTATACCCGAAGTAGTTATGAACCCATGGGGAACACAAACCCTAGTTATTCTTAAATCTTGATTTAAATCATAATTTCAATTGTTGTTTTAATTATTGTTTTCTTAAAACCCCCAAATTGGAGTAACTAACCAACACGTTCATTTACCAGCATTAGTCTAGATCTTCCATATTCCTTCTGGGTTCGACACCAACCTCTTTGTTGGGTTCTTTATTGACAACATCTGCTTCATACTTCAGTAGGAGGTGTGAGTTTGAGCGTTGTCAGCTTCCTTAACTAGTAAATAACTGAATAGGGAATCCCTTCTCCGCCACTGGCCACAATAAAAACGGAATACAAACTTGTCGACAAGGGATACTGTAACCTCAATTCATCTTGTAGCAACTAACCACAACATTATAAGCACAAGCTACCACAAGCTGTAGCTTATTGTCTGGCTTGTTGGGTATAACCACACGCAAGTGCACGTGGTCGAACAAGTAGTAGAGTGGCTCAAGTAATCCAAGTATCGATCCCATAGGGACTGGACTAAGGTATCAATCTAATCAAGTCTCAATAAACTTTAACTCTAAAATGCAGACAACAGTTTCAAGAAGATTTTGATATTTAGTTTCCTAATTTTATACTAAGTCTAAAATGAATATATAATTTGAGTCTGAACTATAAGTATGAGCATGCTGAGGCTAAAATGAACATGTAGAGAAATAAATTATCGATACAATTTGATTAATCTTTCCTCCAGTTGCTAGTCAAGAATTATTGCCTATGGATTAAAAATCTCGTATTTAACCCAACTTAAGAATCATGAACCTTCCACCTACATCTCTGTGATAAAAAGAAATTCATGTTCTAGCCATACAAAACCGATTCCTTAATTGACTAATACGACTTTCAGGTATATCTCTATCCTGAAGGTAAATCAATTCTCAATTTTCCCAAACTAAGAAAAGATCATATCCTATCAATTCACAACTTTCCAATTTCTTGCTCTCTCGAGTGAAACCAGACTTTTTAGATATACATTAATATTGGCCACACATTAACGCAGTAAGAACAAGAATCAATAGAACAACCATGGAAGAAAAGATGAAAAACCAATTTATCAATAATCACATTTCAATACAAATGTTCTTAACCTCAGCAAGAAGGGAATTTAGCCACTCATTTGTGGATTAAATATCGTTAAATGAGTGTTAATCATACAAGAAATTGAAATAAAGAAGAAGGAGATAGAGAAAAACCCTGAGATTTTCGTCCCCTCAACTCCCTGTAACCCACGTTCTTGCTCCACCAAGTCAGAATCCAAAAAATGAACCTAAGTGTTCTTTTTATACTAGTGGGACTTTTTCCCGGAATAACAAGCAACGTGTCACGGAGTGCATCGTGGAGCACTGCCTCCGTGACACGCTACCAACGCGGACCCTTACTGGAATCCAAACATCCAGGTATTATGGCCCAACGTGGCACAGCGTGCAACGCTGGGCTAGGCCAACGTGCCATGGCCCCAGTGCGCACCTTCACTGGAATTTGGCAAAAATTCTGTATCCAGGCAGAATGCATCCGCGATGGCAGCGTGACACGGCTCCATCGTGGAGCCCCTTTAATTCGTGCTCTCCTTGTGCTTTTTCCCTTGCTCGCTTCCGAGTCCAATTCCGATTTCTCCCAACATGCATCTTAGCTTCGTACAATTATATTTTTCCTGCAAAATCACGCTAATCATGTTAGTTAGTATAAATTCACATTTTATTACATTTCACATGATAATGTGTAAACATCGATAGATAAACAAGGCAAAATGACACATTTGAGTATCACTTGGGCATATAAGTTTGCCCAAGATCACTTACCCCACACTTAAATCCTTGTTCGTCCCCGAACAATAATCTTACACCGCATGCAATTGACACCCCATCCTGGCTACTTTGGCTCGACAATTCAAGCTACGGTTATACCGATTATTTATTATAGCAAATCATCAAGAAAACATGCATAGTCTTATCAATACAATGACCTTCAACACATTAAGACCTCCTAGACTCAAGAATCGACTCTCGATATCGGCAAACGCATGCAAATAAGCTGATCAAGATATCCGACACGAAATTTAATCTCTCGTCGAGCATGTTCCCTCACTACAAAAGAGAATTTTTCCCCCTTTTTAATTACATGAACTCAAAGACATTACATGAAGGGGCATATAAACACAATTTCTCTCTCTCTCCCAAAAGAATTCACATGCATCATGTCATGAACCATAGGCTTGCCTTTAGTGTATTACTCCACTAATATAAGGACGTGTGATGTAAGATCACGGAGGACTTAATGGGTTGTAATGTAAGCTACGGAACTAGTAAATACTGGGCTAACCAATAATAACAACTAGCATCCTTAAGCGCTTTTTTTTTTCAATACATCCCATCAACCTTATGGCATTGTTTCTTCCATCATCCTCCCATTCTTGAAGTCTGTCTTTATTTTTCACCCCATATCTTTAAGCACACTTGACTCAATGACAAAGATTATTTATACATCTTCATTATATTTAATTTATAACGAGTGCACCTTCGACCTTTTCTTTCCTTTCATCACTCTGCTTTTTCTTTTCTTTTCACCATTCTCACTCCTTGACACTGTGGGAAAATTATTTTCTTTTCTTGAGCGCTTAAGAGTTTTGGATCAAATTCACGGATAATGAAAAGAAGGGGTTAAGCTCGGTTTACACCTTTTTGACAAAAGAAAAATAATAGGCTAAAGGCTCAATGGGCTAACTAGGATGTACATTCAAGGTGGGTACAATAATAAAAAAAACTTTCGGTTAAAGCAAAGAAATGCGTACATCCTTTACTACAATCCACATCCTTCATATCGTTTTGTACACACACCAGGCAAGTTCTAGACACTTCACAATAGCATGGAAGAAACGAAACCTCACTATACACTCATTTCACATGCTCAGCTCAAGACATATTCACAGACTCTTCAATCAGCTAATTACAAGAATTCAAACATTAAGCCTCAATCACACTGAGTCGAGCTCTATGGCCTAGGTATCTCAACATATTTACAAAGTTGCTTGCTTTCATATGAATCACCTTTGCATTTCAACTATCATGTACAACACGCAACCATAATTTCGCAACCATAAAGTAATGACAGGTTTTGGGATGCAAACCAACAAAAGAAAAAAAACTAAAAATAATTGAACAAAAGAAATCTACTCCTAACGACTACATTTCCCTTAAGACAGTCGTTATCCATCCATCATAGGGAACAATCACTAATTACGACTTCGGTTCAATGGGACTATTCTCGGTAAAAGAACCGAAAACAAACGCCGAGAAACCCAAACATTAAAAAATTCATATTTTTTTAAAAAAATATCGATAATTTCGATAAAACAAAGCTATGTACAAAACCAGCTAACAACATTCAACAACACACAACAACTTCACCTTAATTTCAATACAGACATACACACAAAAATCACAGGTCCATAAGTTTATCCAAGCACAACAACAGAAAAGAGACATACATTAATAACAACAGCAACCAACACCTAACTACTCCCACCCCACACTTAAATCGAACACTGTCCCCAGTATTCACAAAATTCAACATAGTACGAAAGTAGGTGGTGAAACTCCCTGATCAATCAAAGTATTCCACTTCTTCGTCAGGTGCTGCTGCCTCATCTCCCATGTCTGAATCGCCCCCATCTTCATTATCTGACTCCACATCAGAGTCATCACGACGTGTCTCCTCATCTGTGGGGACATCATCATCCGTGAGCTCCACAAAAGCTGGCCCCACTCGGCATAGAGCCCTGGCATTTTCGCCAAAAGGGTAGTCTAGCTCGAGCTTCCACAGCTCCTCTTCTGTTGCCGGCCTCCCGCCTATGCGCAGCTCGAGCATCTGCATCCCGAACATGCGAGCCATGTACTGATCATCCCGAGCATGTCGCTCGGCTAGTGTAAGAACTGGCCCGTGAGTGGTGTCTGGTGCCTTAGTTTTGGTGACATCTAAGGCCCGCCTCTTCATCTGTGGGATGTAGTCAAGGGCCTCCTCCTCAATATCCAGGCCCCTCAGGAACGTGGTTAGTAATTCACCAAACCCGTACCTGTGCCCTTGATGCAAACGGGCTCTCTTCATGGCGGAGATAATCACCGCCCCCACATTGATCTTCAGCCCTTTCATCAAAGCGTAGACCAAGCATACACAATCCCGGGTGACATCTATCATATGCACCCCCGGGATCAGGCAGGAACAAACGATCTTAAGCCATATTCTGGCTTCCTTATTCATCTGTGAGTAGGGCAATGTTTGATGGTAGCCCCTCTCCTTATGCTTGCTCCAACGTGCTCTAGACCGGGCTCCACACAAAGTGCGTCTGATATCCGCATATGGTGGAGTGATATTCAGCTGCCAAAGCACATGGGTGTCTGTGTCCCGCGCCCCCAAGGTGGCATTAAGGTGATGGGGCTCAAAAGTGACTATCTGCCCCCTTATCTTGATGGTGTGCCTTCTGAGTGTCGGGTTCCAGTTGGCATAGAATTCCCGAATCAGGTGCAGGTTGCACTCCTTGGGCTCTTCAAAGATGAAGTTCAGCCCGACTACCTCTATCCTGTGGACAATCCTGGGGAACTCCTGTGCCAACGGTTCCCTAGCAATGTGTTCTTCGGGGAAGTATTTGCTTTCCTTATGCTTTGCGTACCATTTCTTCCCCTCCTCTGTCACCCATCTGGTTCCATATTGACGGTGTTGGCTGCGTGGAACCGCTGGTGCTGCTGGGACTGCTGTTCCCAGTCTAATTCTTTTCCTTCCGACGCCCGATGTAGATGCGCCCTTCCCTTTATCTTGCCTGCTTGCCATTGTTCCTGTCAAACCAAGCAGACAGTCCCAATGTTATTCAATTAAAATTAGCTTCGACTAAGGTTGAGTTAAGCTAGGCCACCCCACACTTAGTCTTTAGCCACAATCATAATTTTACGACAAGATCATACTTATTCCCAATTTATATAAAAAAAGAAAAAACACAACAAATATGCCTCGTGCATTCAGAGAATTCGACGGTATAAGTTCTTTTGTACTACTCAGACTTCGTACAGCTAACCACAACATTACCATCGATCACATTTCATCACATAGCACTTAGCAAACATTTCTATCAACAAAACCGATACAATTCCCCCAATTTCTATGCAATTTCAACAATTTCATTAACTCGACAATCCGTCGCGCCTTAATCGTCTTAACATTAAGCACGACATCATTTACATCATTCAACATGCACACACTAAGAAGAATTCCACATTTCAACCTAATTTTTAACTTCTTCATCTTTGAATTCTAACCCTAGCTACAATTTCGCAAGAATTTCAATCACACATGTATTTATTGAGTTCATACCATCACAACGATACTATGAACTTCAATCAACAATAATTTACATGAATTTATGCTCAATTTATACTTAGGGCAAGTTTTCCTCACTTCCTTTGCTAAAATTCGGAAAAATAAGGTAAGAAATGAGATGAAGTTAACAAACATACCTTAAATTCGATGATATCGAAGAAAAGTTGAAGAAATTTAGCTCCTAGGACTGTGTCACGTTGCGGAAGGGGGGTTTTGGGTTGTTTCTCGTGGAGGGGAGTGAAAAAATGGGAAAAATGAGGGAAAAACGGGGTTAAAAAGAAGGTTTTTCGCGCGGGTCACCTGGCGACCCGGTGTGACCCGTCGCGAAATACACTTCAACGTGTCACGGAGGGTAACGCGGAGCATGCCCTCCGTGACACGGAGCCATCGCGCAGGTGTTGTGGAATTTGTAAAAATTCCAAAATTACCTTCAACGTGTCACGGAGGGTAACGCGGAGGCCCTCTTCCATGACACGGAGCCATCGCGTGGGCTCACTGTTTTGCCACTTTTTATTATTTTTCATACCTCGATTTTTCCTTTGCGATGCTTTGCATATTTATCCTCCGTTCAACTTGAAATTCATCTTACCACAAGAAATTAGTTAGAATTTATAGGTTTCACATAAAATACACATTTTGTTTTTAATTTTTATTTTTCTCATTTTTTTCTCTACGAAATCTATTAAAATATTACAAAAAGAAATTTCACGGGTTGCCTCCCATGCACCGCCTGGTTTACCGTCGTGGCTTGACGTCATTAAACTCAATCATCCTCTAAGGTGACAGATGTTTTCTCTCGACTACCGTCCTCACCCCTGTCAAACTTACACCTCTCCGGTGGTTTCCCCAATAACTTCCGTGACTCAACTCTATGGACAACATCGGCTCAATTAATCACATTGATCACCGAGAGTTCCTCATACACAGCCGGGAGCTTGGTGGCCTTGTATACATCAAACCTCCACCTTATCGTGTGCTCGCATGGTTAGCTGCCCTGCAGCTACATCAATGAGTGCTTTCCCGGTAGCCAAGAAAGGACGTCCCAAAATAAATGGGACTTCCGCGTCTGGCTCAAAATCCAGCACGAAGAAATCTACTGGGAAGATAAGGGAGCCCACTTGCACCAGCACGTCCTCCACAATGCCATCAGGTCTGGCTAAGGAACAATCTGCTAGTTGCAAGATCACTGTTGTTGGTCTAGGACTCCCTAGACCCATCTTCTTGAATACCGATGAAGGCATCAAGTTAATGCTCGCTCCCAAATCATATAATCCACGAGCTTGGATACTCTGCCCAATTGTAATTTGTATTGTAAAGCTCCCAGGGTCCTTGAGCTTTGTGGGCAATCTGTTTTGTATCTGGGAAGTGCACTCCTCCGTAAGAGCCACCGTAGCGTACTCAGTTAACCTGCTTTTGTTCACCACGATGTCTTTAATATACTTTGCGTACTTCGGCACTCCCTGCAAAACATCAACAAGAGGTAAGTTAATGTGTACCTGTTTAAGCACCTCCATGAACTTTTTGAAACACGCCTCCTCCTTGTGTTTCTTTAATCGTTGAGGGAATGGGGGGGTGGTCTTTCTGGTTCAGCCTCCTTTTTCTTCCCCCTCTCATCACTTTGCTCCCTCTCAGTTTCTACTGCTCCCGACTGTTGAGGTGGTCTTTCTGGTTCCACCTCTTTAAGCTGCAAACCACTCCTTGTGGTCACTGCATTCACTTGCTTGGGGTTGGGATCCGTGTCACTCGGAAGTCCTCATGTAGGCTTGGTGTTTTGGGCTCCAGCAAATTGCCCAAACTGGTACTCCAGCGCCTTTGTAGCTAACTGATTGTTCTTTACCTCGGCTGCCAATTTCACGTAGTCAGCCTGCAATTGAGCTTGGTTAGCTATCATTGTCTTGAACATTTCCTCTATGCTGGGTGATGGTGGTGGAGGAGGTGCATTGTTGCTTCTATATTGTGACTGATAGTTCTGCTGCCCTCTTTGATTTCTCTGCGCCCCCTGATTCGAACCTTGCCCTTGATGGTTATTGCTACCCCAAGAGAAATTTGGGTGATTCCTCCAGTTGGAATTGTAGCTGTTGCCATACTGTAGGTGGTTGTTTCTCTGTACATTCCCCATAAAGTTCACCGAATTAGGATTTGCTCCACAACACTCAGCTGAGTGTTCACTACTTCCGCATACTTCACACCAAATCTGCTGCACTACATTCACTGGGGCTTGAGACTGGTTCATGCTCATGTTACTGAAGTGGGTGTTGAGTTGATTCTGCAACACAGCTATCTGTGCAGTAATAGCTGTAAAACCATCCACTTCTAATACTCCTGCTGCTTTCCTTGTTCCTCCTCTTGACGAGTCCGCATTCCACTCTGGATTTCCCTGCGAAATACGATTCAACAAGGTATACAGCTCCTCATAAGTTTTCTCCAATGCTTGTCCTCCAGCTGCTGAGTCTAGCAAGATTTTTGTGTGGGGTTCCAAACCCTCTATGAAAGTATGCACCAGCACATCGTTGGATTGGTGATGATGACAATCCCGCAACATAGATTTGAATCTCTCCCAGGCTTGATAAAGATTCTCTCCCTCTCTCTGTTTAAAACGTAGAATTTGACTTCTAAGTCTTGCTGTTTTACCGGATGGAAAAAACCGTATCAAGAATTTCCTTGCAAGATCATCCCGCGTGGTGATAGAATTAGGTGGCTCAGCTTTCAACCACCTCTTGGCTTCTCCCAAAAGTGAAAATGGGAACAATGTAAGTCTGACATAATCTGATGACACTCCAGCAGGGATGTAAGTGTCACTTATCTCCAAGATATTTTGGAGATGTTGCTGTGGATCCTCATGAGGGAGACCTGTGAACTGCCCGCTGGTGTGCAGCAATTGCACCATATTCTGTTTAAGCTCGAACCTCCCTCCTGGCTCAGGTTTACGGATGCTAGATGTTACATTATTAGCATGTGGGATTGCCACCTCGCGAACCAGCCTAGCTGCTATTTCCTCGGGCACTAACATTGCCCGTACAACTGGTGGATTCTGTTGTTGCTTCAGGATTGTTTGTTTGAGCAACTGCAGCTTTTTCTCTAGAGCTTCTCTTCTTTGACGATGAAATTGTCTTTCCGGCTCTAAATATGAGTCCACCAGCTCCTTGTCTCTTGCCAGTGTTCAACATAAATTAGTATCTGCAAAATACAGGCTAAGATCAAGTTGTCAACACTAAGAAGATATAGTAAACTAACAGTTAAGAAAAATTTACCAATTGCCAGTCCCCGGCAATGACGCCAAAAACTTGTTCGGCTTGTTGGGTATAACCATATGCAAGTGCACGTGGTCGAACAAGTAATAGAGTGGCTCAAGTAAGCCAAGTATAGATCCCACAGGGACTGGACTAAGGTATCAATCTAATCAAGTGTCAATAAACTTTAACTCTAAAATGCAGACAACAGTTTCAAGAAGATTTTGATATTTAGTTTCCTAATTTTATACTAAGTCTAAAATGAATATATAATTTGAGTCTGAACTATAAGTATGAGCATGCTGAGGCTAAAATGAACATGTAGAGAAATAAATTATCGATACAATTTGATTAATCTTTCCTCCGGTTGCTAGTCAAGAATTATTGCCTATGGATTAAAAATCTCGTATTTAACCCAACTTAAGAATCATGAACCTTCCACCTACATCTCTGTGATAAAAAGAAATTCATGTTCTAGCCATACAAAACCGATTCCTTAATTGACTAATACGACTTTCAGGTATATCTCTATCCTAAAGGTAAATCAATTCTCAATTTTCCCAAACTAAGAAAAGATCATATCCTATCAATTCACAACTTTCCAATTTCTTGCTCTCTCGAGTGAAACCAGACTTTTTAGATATACATTAATATTGGCCACACATTAACGCAGTAAGAACAAGAATCAATAGAACAACTATGGAAGAAAAGATGAAAAACCAATTTATCAATAATCACATTTCAATACAAATGTTCTTAACCTCAGCAAGAAGGGAATTTAGCCACTCATTTGTGGATTAAACATCGTTAAATGGGTGTTAATCATACAAGCAATTGAAATAAAGAAGAAGGAGATAGAGAAAAACCCTGAGATTTTCATCCCCTCAACTGCCTGTAACCCACGTTCTTGCTCCACCAAGTCAAAATCCAAAAAATGAACCTAAGTGTTCTATTTATACTAGTGGGAATTTTTCACGGAATAACAAGCAACGGGTCACGAAGTGCATCGCGGAGCACTGCCTCTGTGACACGCCACCAACGCGGACCCTTACTGGAATCCGGACGTCCAGGTATTAAGGCCCAACGTGGCACGGCGTGCAATGCGGGGCTAGGACAACGTGCCACGGGCCCAACGCGCACCTTCACTGGAATTTGGCAAAAATTCCGTATCCAGGCAGAACGCATCCGCGATGGCAGCGTGAAATGACTCCATCGCGGAGCCCCTTTAATTCGTGCTCTCCTTGTGCTTTTTCCCTTGCTCGCTTCCGAGTCCAATTTCGATTTCTCCCAACATGCATCTTAGCTTCGTACAATTATATTTTTCCTGCAAAATTACGCTAATCATGTTGGTTAGTATAAATTCACATTTTATTACATTTCACATGATAATGTGTAAACATTGATAGATAAACAAGGCAAAATGACACATTTCAGTATCACTTGGGCATATAAATTTGCCCAGGATCAATTATATCACTAAAAAACAAGAGTAACTTGCCGAGAGGAGTTAGCCTTGACATACCTCAATTGTCGATTTCCGTTCACCGAGACAGTTCCAACCTAAAGTCGATGATTCCTCTAATTTGTAGCCCTTACACTGGGAGAATAAGGCTATTTCAAAAATAGGAATCAGTAAATAACAATAACCTTTTAAGCATAGCAACTACAATTCAAACTCTATCCAATTCAGCCAGAAGCTTATGAATTCCCGAGGGTTTAGAGGGTTTACTCGGTGGGGTTTTAAATTTCAAGAAATAACTTCGTAGGAACGTTCTTCGTAGGCTCAAAACTTGTTACCCATAGATGAATTTGAGTTTAAGTAGAGTTTAATGATGTAATTTTTCTAAAAACCGATGAAAAGTTGAAGAAGAAGGTTGTAGGGTCGTGGGCATATTTTGGGATTTAATTTCAAATGAACTTGGATTGAACTTTAACACACATATATATTATAGGCAGTGGGTAGGGGGAGTGCGACACGCCGCCCATTGCGCCAGTCCAGGGGTGCAAAGCGCCGGCCATGGCGCCCAGTACACCTAGCCTCCGACCCAGGCCTCCTGCTCGCTCAGTACCGTACTCGTATACTCATCCCCCGAGCCCTTTCTCATATGCGTTATCTCCCAAAACTCTCAACATACATAAACACACATTAGTTAAATGGTAGAAACATACGGTGTGTAACAAGCTTGTATGCTATTAACTGAAAACATGATTAAACATAACTGAACCTCATAACTGAATCAAATGACCCAAAGCTGAAAACTGATAATAATAAGTAGAACTGAACATTGGTTCAAACCTGCTGAAAGCATAATGTCATAACTTATGATCATGCATAACTAAAAACATGAGGAACAATGGGATACTTGTCATGTAACTGATATTATCACGATAGAGCTTACGTGGTCCCAACTATTACACTCAGGTGGGTAGAGCCATCCAAAGCCTTTCCAGGGCTAAGGGCATTACCATGATACGCATATCGAGCTGAAGGCTGCTTGGGGGCAGGGGAAGCTCACAAAGGAGGTCCCAAAGAATCTGAATAAAGCTACATTGGCATGTAGTTCTGAGGCTCGGGGTTGTTTGAACCCCTAACCTACTCGATGCTAGACACTACTCCCAAAACAAGCATATGCTCTCCATCATTTTTCAATGAAGTTGTACCATCGCCTTTCAATGAAGCTGATCAAAACAATGTATTCGTAGTCTGATAACTGAACATGCAGAGCCTTGGCTCAAAACATACCACAAGCTAAAAAGTGGGAGTCTAAACTCCAGAACCCATATGGTAAGCTAATATCAAAGGATCTAGTCAAATCATGAAGTCCTACCTAAATCATATAGGCTTGCCCAAACTTTAACATGCTTGAAATAGACTTGATAGTAGAAATCATGGATATATACATGGGTAATTCATACACATGCTTAAATAGTAAAAATCTCATCATACTTGGTAGCATAAATCATAAATTCAACTTTTCATGAAATTAGCATAATTGGGCATCATATTCTTAAAACGTTGAAATCATAATTTGTAATCAAAATCATTATACAACATGCCCATGAATCTTAAAGGATTATTAGAAACATGAATATAATTGACCCATGATAGAAACATAGAGGATTTCATAAATTGGGTTAGAACCCCATGGAACCATGCACTTGAATTCATGAATTTAGAAGAAAATTGGGCATGAGAGTTAAGAGAGACTCCCATTCATAACCCTACATACCTGGGTAAACCTGATTTCACACCTTTCTTGAATTCCCAAGAGATTTGGGGAAGAACTAAGGGGATTCTCTAACTTGATCTCCAATGGAGCACCTTAATCTTGCATGCATGGAATGGAAAGGCTTAGGATATGTTAAGCACTCTTAAAACCCTCCTAACAGAGCATAAAACAATGTAGTTTAGGACCTAGAAGCTTAGAAATTATGAAAACGCCCTTCCTAAGATGCAGGAAAATTGGACATTGCCAGTCACCATGAGTGACATCATGACTCATGGTGCCCATGACAAGTCGTTAGGTCCAAGTCGTTAAGTCCACTAGAAAGAAGCCCCACTCTAAAATTACTGGCCAGAGAAAGAAGTCCCACTCTAAAATTATTGGCCAGACAACTAATCACTTCACGAGGCGTGAGTCACACCATGACTCGTGACTCCCCTCGTGCCATCTCCAGGAAAAATCAAACCTTGCATCATTGACCACCTTGACCACAACTCACTTCACGAGTCGTTAGCCAAACCACGACTCGTTACTGCCACTTGAGGTCACTCCCTGACCACAAGTACCTACCAAGACTTCTCCACTTTACGAGTCACTTAACAACTCGTGAAGTCTCCTTACGGGTCACTGGATTACTCCTTCTGTGACCTGGTGCAGTATTTCCTATTTTCTCCTCTTGAACCCTCGGGTGTGATCTTAGGGACTTTTGAGGTGTAACAGTTGTATACCTTAAGACTTCTTGCTCAAGGGACTTATAAAGACTTGAGCTCTTAGACTTTTTGCAAATTCAAATACTTGGTTGAGTCGTTAGCAAGATTCTTGGAATATGATTACTTGAAACTTCTTATATTAGCATCACATGTTTCAAAGTAACTTATGAATGTGAGGACATAGCTTATGAATATGAGACCTGGAGTTCTTTATCTTCAACTTTTGCAAGCAATTCTCTAAGGACTGCCTTATAGGTAAATAAAGACCTATAGCCATAAGTCGGATAACATTAAGACAATTTACACCACCTTGGCAACTGACTGAGGAGCTTAAGATAGCCTAACACTGTTATAAGAAGCTTGGAAGTTTTTAGGATTGACCTTTTCAAGACTTGGAAAACAATACAATACTTAGAATAATTAGCTTAACATAATCGTATAGAAGCATAGCAGAGAACTTCTTTTTTAAGTAAAGTTACTATTTTACATATGTTTAACTCTAATTGATTTGTAGAAGTTCATCAAATAATATTCATTATATCATTTTAACACATAACATATTTAGACCACTTATTTTATTTAATGCCTTCGCGACTCTCAGGAGGTTCCGATAGTGTAAGAGTTCTAGCAAACTTATGAAGACATTCTGAAGACAATTCTTGTTGCCTTAGTGTGTAACTTGAACGTAAGAATAAATGTGTGTGTGTATACATATATATACACTCTTATTTTCGTATAACCTGCTAACATTAAGATATTGTGTATAACATACCCATAAAGATGGTTCCATAGACATATCAATAGTTTACACATTTGAGTTCTATTTTCCATGTTTAATGTATTAGTTAGTTAAGAAACACGTTAATTAGTTTCTAAGCTTAAGGGAGAGGGATCTAGGGACCTTGTCATGTACCTAGGTACCTTAAAACATGTATATAAGATGGTAGGAAACTATCGTAAGGCAATTTCATTTTGTTACCCTTGTTGGCCCTTATTGACTTAAATCGATTTCAAATATTAGGTTCATCCATGCGTCATCGTTTTTCCATGTTCACCAATTTTATTAGCAACCACAATGTAAAACACCTTTGACGCCACACATACATAACATAATATAAAGGACCAGATCACAGTTCCCACGATGAGGGGACTTCAGACTCAATTTACTACTATGACCATAATCAAAGACAATTACCTTTTTTACCTTAGATTCATGTGTTCCAACTCTTTAGCAATTTATAAATTAAGACCAAGTAATTCTAACACCTGGAAGAACCATAATATACTACTACATAAGCTTAAGTACAGGGAAATGTCAGATTTATCATCGGCATGAATTGGTGCTTGAAAATTAAAAGACAAAGAGTGCCTTACATACCTTGTTCCGATGAGTTTTCCTTAGTCGCTTCTTTCCTCCAACAGACACGTTTAGTCTTCTTCAATTCCTTGAATTTATAGTGATGTAAAAAGGCTGGTTTGAGATAATTTCCCAGCCAAAATGTCACCCCAACTGCAACCATAACAACAACAGAAAAGAACATTTCAATACTTTGTTTTAACTTGTTTCAACAACCTTCAAGGGAAAAAACAAAAGGGTGAACTTACCTAGATTTTCTTGTGATCACTCCCTACCATAAAATGGTATATTCCCATTAAAACATAGCTATATAAACCTCCAAAAAGGGGTAGAAGCTTCACTCGAAAAATACACTAAAAACGAGCTACAAAACCAACTTTAACTTCTAGCTTTAGCTAAGGAAAATTCTAGCAAGTTTAATAGCTAGAAATTATTACCATTTTCTTATCTTCCACTCCTACTACGATGGAGTATCTTGTCAGCTTAACGTGGTTGCAAACACAGCAGCTTTACTGCCCAAACTTGGCAACAACTTCAGCCAAACACGCAAAAATAAAACAACCTAGTCAAGCTTCCAATTTTTCAGATTTTAGCTAAGATTTTTGGTAAGTTTAAAGTGTATATGATAACGCTCAAACCACACCTCCTTTGAAGTATGAAGTGGACATTGTCAATAAAGAACCCAACTAGAAGTTGGGGTCGATCCCACAGGGAATATGGAAGGATATAGAAGAATGCTAGTGCTTAAGCTTTTTAGTTAATTATTTCCTAAGAGGGGAATTTGTAAAAGTAATAAATAACAATGTTAAGAAATTGGTTGTTGTTTCCAAATTAATGCAACTAACTAGGGTAAGTGTTCCCCATGACTTCATAACCACAATACGTTTTATATTAGTGATCTATTCTGGTGCTTAGCATGCAACATTGGTAAGTTAGGTTCACCTAAATGGTTGGTCCCCTATCTAGGTGATTTTCACCACGCAACTTGGTCCATCTACGGGTGTATTCTTTATTAACGCTTATCCTTAATATCAGATTAGCTATCCCCGGACAAGTTCAAGCTATTAGATGAGGGTTGATAGCCTCAAATCTTCGTTGTTAATCCCTTTTTTCATTCACTACCTCCTTGGTCGGGTAAGTAAGAATAAAGCAATTTCTAACGTTTGCAACCGTTAAAAATCAATTAAAATGAAGGAAGAAGCAATACATGCGTAAACTCCGTTCAAGAATCACTTAGTATTTTACCTATGTGTGTTGATTTGTCATGATTCACACAACCCTAGTTGTGGTGGTTTTAGCCTATCATGTTTATAAGTAAATTAATAGAATTCATAAATAAAAGAAAAAATTAATACTTACAACGATGATAGGAAGAACTCACTTGGTTAATGCAAAATTCGAAAGGACAATATTACAATCGTATCTCAAATATGTCTTCTAATACGTCTTAAAATTTTCTCTAAAAACTTGTTGTAAAACTTCAACTCTTGAAGACATAAAACAACATCCCTATTACATGAAAATAAAGGGGTATATATAGTAGTAGATTTATGCTTTTCCTTTTCCTTGATGAATTTGACTTGGGATTTAAATTTTCTTTTCCTAGTTGAAGTGGGAAATTCATTTTTTGGGCCGTTTGGAGCCTTTCCGCGTTGCACCTTCTTTTGTTCCTTCATGGATTTAATTTGGGATTTTTAGCTCCTTTTCCTAATTAAAAATGGACTCCGGGTCGTCAGTGGTCAAGGTCTAAGTAATGACTCATTAGGACCTTAAACGAGTCGTGATCAGTCAAGCGCAGTCGTCCTCAGCATTAGGCCCAGTCATGGCAACGGGTCACCTAACGACTCGTTAGGACTGGGCACGAGTCGTTAAGTCCCTCGTGGCCACGGATCATCACATCCTCCAGTGTACTTGACGGATGCTCACAGTGTCTGACAACGAGTCGTCACTTTACACGACAATTCGTTATGTCACTCACTAGACACTTCTTAAGATTTTCTCCTCCAAGTCCTCACTTTATTCCATTTTCTTCAAATTTATTCCAAAGCATCAAATACACCAAAATCCATTGCTTTTAGAATTGAAAGCATCTAATCATGTGCTTTAGCTATTATCACAAATATATAACATAAACCCATGCAAACACACATAATTTGTCCTCAAAATATAGCAAAGTATGAAAATAATTATGTCTATGAAGTGCGTGAGTACGCCTTTCATCAACACCCCACACTTAAACTATTGTTCGTCCTCGAACAATCTACTGCTTCCCTTCTAACATTTAAGCACAAAGTTCATCCTACGAACAAGTCTACTTGCACTTAGGATCATGAGACAAATCAATTATGCTCAAACAACACACTCGCATGCATATAGGATCAACATTGAAATGTCGAAGTTCGAAATCACTTAGCTTTTGAAAACTAACTCATCAAGATATATTTTAGGCCAACATGAATCATATGTTATTTTGCAATCAAGATTAAACCAAAGTCTTACCATTGTGCCCTCACAATTTGGAGAGATTCCCTTTTCTCACACAAGATATAAGTCAATATAAACTTAGGCATAAATAAAATAATTTCCGCTCAATCTCCCAAAGAACTCAACATACATGCAAAAGACGACCCACGGGATTTCCCTTAGTGTAATACTCCGCTAATATAGAATTATGAATCAAGGATCAATTAGGACTTAATTTTGGTTGTAATGTAATCTAAGGGATGGGTAGGAACTATTTGTCCAAGATAGTGACTAATCTCCCTAAGCACTTTAATACTTCACAACACTTTGATTCTTTTAGCACTTTCCTCAATTTCCAAATTTTCTCCTTATACCTCCTTTTATTTTTTTAATTTTTTCAACTTAGGTGACTAGTGGAGATTTTTCTTTCAACAATGAGCTTATTCACACATTTTTTCTGTTTCTCTTTTCCTTTCTTCCGTTCCATCCTTTATGCACCTCTACTCTAGCCACCCTCAACTTAAGTATTTTTCTTATGTTGAGGTTCACAATATCCAAGGAAGGACCAGGGCCAAAACAGGTTCATTGTAAATAAATGAGTACAGTTAATCGGTAAATCATGACTTTTTTTCATCTACAATTTTTTCTCAAAGCTCTTTCTTCTTTTTTTTTCCCACTAAAAATCACCCTCCTTGTTTAGCAAAATTTCACCTTTTTCTTTTCTTCCAGTTCAGTACACTTTTTAGCTTTTCCCTTCACATTTTCAATTATGCTCGTTTCCTACAAATTTTTTTTTCATTAAAGTGCTTTAGGAGTCATTTGGATCAAATACAAGTCAATACAACAAAAAGGGATTCAAGCTTAAAATATGGCTATCAAAAGAATAGGTTAAGGCTCAACATGGCTAACTAGGATAATTACAATCAAGGTAGGTAAAATAGGATAAAAATATGGTTACCAAAGAAATGCCTATATCAGTTTCTAAATTCAACATTGTTATTTCGCTTTGCACACACACCGAGAAAGTTCTAGATGTCAATTTACAAGCATGGAGTATATAAAAAATTCCTTACTCACACAATGGCACAAAAATGATTTAACAATGGAAATCAAGATCACATAAACACATATATTCATATTGCATGCATAACATAATTAAACCCATTTTTTCAGGTACAAGAGTCAAGTTCTCAAAAGACTAAGTGTTTCTACCTTTTTCATGCATTTTTGAGTGATTTTAATAAAATCTCAATGATACCTAAAGTGAAGCACCTAGCATTCGTAAGGCTCAAGTCTTATTCTTCCTAATAACTAATTTACCCTTAAGATGGTCGTCATCCATCCATCATCGGGCAAAGTCATGAATCAATGATAAAAAATAAATAAAAATAAAAATCTAGACTCTCTATCCGGTTCTAAGGTACTATCCACCGGAAAAGTACCGAACACAAAAACCGGAGGAACCCAAAATAAAATGAAACTAAAAAAAAATACGATAAACCAATAAACATGCATGACAAATCGTAAATTCAAAAAACTAGGCCTACCATGTGCAAATTTAAAAATTAAGGTATGCATGGTACTATGGAGTTCACTCTCCCATCCCACACTTAATTGGTTTTACTATTCCTAGTGCTACAACAAATAAGCATAAAGTAATAGAATGCAAGAAGAACTCCCTAGACCTCCACTCCTCGTCGTTTATAGGGGTAAGAACAACTTCCCCCATCTATGTATTTCAGGCTCCAATTGTTTTGTTGAAACTTATGAGATATCACCTGCACACTTGAACAAACACATAAAAGCGAAAAATTTATCTTGGGTTGCATCCCAAGTAGCGCCTGATTTAACTTTGCGGCACGACACAGGTATCTTGATTACTCAGACTTCATCAAGATACCTGTTGAGATCGTGGTCACATATTGGCTGCTTGTTTTATCACGCTAACCTATGACACGTCGGAAAATAAAAGAAAAACAAAAAATAGGAAATAAAGGCTAAAAGTTAAACACAAGAAATTAATCTAATCCTAAACCGTATTCCCCAGCAACAGCGCCACTTTTTGATAACACTCAAACCACACCTCCTTAGGAAGAATATGGAAGGATATAGAAGAATTCTAGTGCTTAAGCTTTTTAGTTAATTATTTCCTAAGAGGGGGGAAATTTGTAAAAGTAATAAATAACAATGTTGATAAATTAGTTGTTGTTTCCAAATTAATGCAACTAACTAGGGTATGTGTTCCCCATGACTTCATAACCACAAAACATTTTATACTAGTGATCTATTCTGGTGCTTAGCATGAAATATTGGTAAGTTAGGTTCACCTAAATGGTTGGTCCCCTATCTAGGTGATTTTCACCGCACAACTTGTTCCGTCTACGGGTGTATTCTTGATTAACGCTTACCCTTAATATCAGATTAGCTATCCCGGACAAGTTCAAGCTATTAGATGAGGGTTGATAGCCTCAAATCTCTGTTGTTAATTCCTTTTCCCATTCAGTACCTCCTTGGTCTGGTAAGTAAGAATAAGGCAAGTTGTAACGTTTGCAACCCTTAAAAATCAATTAAAACGAAGGAAGAAACAATACATGCATAAACTCCGTTCAACAATCACTAAGTATTTTACCTATATGTGTTAATTTGTCATGGTTCCTACAACCCTAGTTGTGGTGGTTTTAGCCTATCATGCTTATAAGTAAATTAATAGAATTCATAAATAAAAGCAAAAATTAATACTTACAATGATCATAGGAAGAACTCACTTGATTAATGCAAAATTTGAAAGGTCAATATTACAATCTTATCTCAAATATGTCTTCTAATACGTCTTAAAATTTTCTCTAAAAACTTGTTGTAAAACTTCAACTCTTGAAGACATAAAAATAACATCCCTATTACATGAAAATAAAGGGGTACTTATAGTAGTAGATTTATGCTTTTCCTTTTCCTTGATGAATTTGACTTGGGATTTAAATTTTATTTTCCTAGTTGAAGTGGGAAATCCATTTTTTGGGCCGTTTGGAGCCTTTTTGCGTTGCACCTTCTTTTGTTCCTTCATGGATTTTATTTGTGATTTTTAGCTCCTTTTCCTAATTAAAAGTGGACTCCAGGTCGTCAGTGGTCAAGGGCTAGGTAACTACTCATTAGGACCTTAAACGAGTCGTGATCAATCAAGCGCAGTCGTCCTCAGCATTAGGCCCAGTCGTGGCAACGGGTCACCTAACGACTCGTTAGGACCGGGCACGAGTCGTTAAGTCCCTCATGGCCATGGATCATCACATCCTGTAGTGTACTTGACGGATGCTCAGAGTGTCTGACGACGAGTCATCATTTCACACGATGACTCGTTATGTCACTCATTACCTTCACTGGACACTTCTTCAGATTTTCTCCTCCCAATCCTCACTTTATTCCATTTTCTTCAAATTCATTTCAAAACATCAAATACACCAAAATCCATTGCTTTTAGACCTAAAAGCATCTAATCATGTGTGTCAGCTATTTTCACAAATATATAACGTAAACCTATGCAAACACACATAATTTGTCCTAAAAAACATAGCAAAATATGGGAAAAATTGTGTCTATGAAGTGCGTGAGTACGCCCTTCATCAGTAGAATCCTTACCTACTTCCTTGAATCCACATTTTACCAAAAGGAAATATATATGAAGCTTAATATGGCTTTAAAAACGCAGCAAAGACATTATAAACATGCTTCCAATGCACAGCAACAAGACTCATTGATGCCTCTCTTCATCTTTGTAATGATCTTTTTCCCTTGTCTTGAATCTTTGTTGATGATTTTCTTGATTTATCTTGGTTCTTGGCTGGAAAATATAGAGAGAAGCGTCCCCTAAGAAAGCAACTTGAAGTTGGACAGGGATGATATGGTTTGGGCATCAAACAACTTAAATAAATAGGGGTTAGGGTGGTGGAGGCGGTGCTTACATCACTGCTTAACGAGACCTCAGTAAAATACCCATAACTTTATTCCAAACTCTGATTGACGAGCGATTTGATGTTCTGAAAACTAGACTCAAATACCTTTAATTGGATAGGTCATAGGACTTGTAAATCATTATAGATTGGGAGATATAATCATTTAAAGTTGACCTTTACTTATGAACTTCACATACTCTTCATTTTTTTCCTTTGTACATGTTTCCATCTTCACCTACGGCCAAGATACAACCCATACTTCCATTAATACGACATACAAATATCAAATAATCATCAACAATTTTTTAGAGTGTAACATCTATATACTTGAGTGGTAGTTATTAATATCGAGAAACTCTTTCAATGCTACTTGATCATCCCAATTTCCACCAAATTCAATGGAACACACCTTAAGAATATCCTCAAAGATTTGACTACCCCGTTTAGATTGTCCATCAGTTTACAAGTGAAAAAATTATGATTAAATAGACTTGTGAACCCAACGAATTTTGAAAATACTTCCAAAACTCAGTAGTAACTATGAACATCTATCCAATATCATGAAAATAGGCACACAACATATCGAACTATTCATGTAAATAAATATTTGCTAGTCGTTCTGCATATGAGTAACCCTGACTAATATGAAGTCTGAGGACTTTTTAGGTCTCTCAATAATAACCCAAACTAAATCATATTACTTAAAATTGTGTGGAAACTCAACTACAAAGTCCATGGTAGTCCTTTCTCAATTCCACATAGGAATAATCTGGCCTTCATTACTCCACTGGGTTTCTAATGTTCATATTTGACCTGCTGGGAATTTAAGCAGCCAATTGCATATTTCAGAATATCTTCCTTCATACCTTTCCTATAATTCATCTTATACAAGTATTGATACACCTTTGTAGAACCCGGATTGATAAAATAGTGAATTATGAGCTTTCTTGAGAATTAGCTTCGTCATATGGCCCACCTAAAAAGTGCACAATTTGCCTTGCAGGTGTAGAACACTATTACCATCAATAGTAAATAAATTACTTTTTTCATTCAGAGAACTCAATCTTGGAGTTTAGCAAGATAAGGGTACTTCAGTTGATGAGCTTCAACTTATTCAACCAAGGAAGATTGTGCCAAAATACTCGCAAGTGTCAAGCACTAGATGGTCAATTTGGACCATTTAGTTAGACAAGGGATTAATTTATTTTGTGATAGGTCTTTTTTTTTCATGAATCAGGCCAAGATACCCATAGCCTTCTTTCTCAAGGAGTCTTCCACTACACCCGTCTTTACGGGATGATGTAGAATAGTTATGTTATATTCTTTTCATAACTCTAACCATCATCATTGCCTCAAATTCATATTCTTCTTCTTTAATATGTACTATAGACTCTGGTGATAAATATAAATCTTACATATCTTTCCATAAAGATAGTGAAGCTAGATCTTAAGCGGTAACATGATTGGAGATAACTCTAAGTCGTGAGTCAATGAGTTCTTTACATTGTTCTTTAGTTGTTGAGAGGAATAAGTTGTTATTTTGTCATTTTGTATCAAAATACAATCCAAGCTAACCTAACTCGTTAAGCATCACAATATTCTTGCGCTGAAGTCAATGTTATCTTTAATTTCTAAAACGTTTCATCACATTCATCTGGCCACTGAAATACAATACCCTTATGAGTGTCTATCTTCAAAAAACCATCAACAGAATATTTGCAATATTTTGCTAATACTATGAAACTCGTATTTCTAAAGAGGTATTGAGTCGAGGCCATTCTCGAACTACCTCTTTATTTTTTGGGTCAACAAGGATACCATCTTGTGCTACAACATGACCCAAAAAGGAAATAGTCCCAAATGAACCCACACTTTGTGAATTTGTCATAAAGATTTCATTTGTTAAGGTCTATAGTACATCCCTCAGATATTGTTCATATTCCTACTCACTTCAAGAGCTACAATCATAAAACATTCTAAGTATGATTAAACACTCGGTTTTTAAGGTCCATAAATATTGTAGCTGCATTAGTAAAGCTAAATGAATTAGCAAGAACTCAAAGTTGTTTCCATATCTAGTTTCAAAGTTGTCTTTGATATATCCTCTTTTCTAATTTTCAACTTATGGTAGCCAAGTCTCAAATCAATGTTAGAGAAATTGATAGCACCTTAAAGCTGATCGAACAAGTTGTCTATAATAGTGTTTGTTAATTTTTGATTGTTACCTTGTTTAACTATTTGTAGTCAATGAATATTCAAATTGATTTCACCTTTCTTTTTCACAAACATACGCAGCTAATGGGAAACTCTAAGCTTGATGAACTTCATATCAAGCAAGTCGTGAAGTTGGACCTTCAATTTCCTTAATTTGGCAGGATCTATATGGTATAGAGGGATAGATATACGTTGTGTCTTTGGTACCAAGTCAATGCATAACTCAATTTCTTGCATACGAGGTAAACCAGGTAAATGTTTTGAAAACACATCATAAATTTTCAAACAACTAGAACACTATTATTTGTGTGATTTTGTCATGCCCCAAGCTTACACGCTGGATGGGACACGATACTTGGAGTCACAAATAACCCCAAGTCAACCCCTGGTCTATCATACACTAACATTTTGAGTAAACATATAAATATAGCGGAAGCTTTAAAGTAAATGAGAAAACATCTATGAAAATAGAGCTAAATCATAAAGTTTAAAAACATCTGAACAAAACTACAAGTCTGAAAACCAAGTCTGTGTCTGAAAGACACTACAACTGATAAGTTGCTGGGACAAGTCCCCAGCTAACTCTAAGTCTAAATGGAAGAAAATAGAAACTAAAATAAATGATCTTCATCCTCGAAATATGAAGACTCACCAATAGTGCAGCTGGAGTTTTTTGAGAGTGAGCGGCTAGCGAGGTTGAGGTTGAGATCATGCAGTTGTATCATAAAACTATACAACATAAAAGATATAAGTCAGTACTTTGAATGTATTGAGTAAGTGAGAAAAACATAACACAAAATGGAACAAAAATACTGAACTGAACAGACATGCAATGACCAACTGAGACCGTTGAGCTGAATGACTATAAATGATGGTCAAGGACATGCCCTAAATCTAAGATACTGAACTGAACTGATCTGAACTGACTAATCTGAGACTGAACTGAGCTGACTAGTGGGAGAGTCTATAACAGACATATAACCACGTGAGCTATACGTGGAGTCCGATGTATACATCCCATCGGTAGGACCCAATATACCTTGACAGGGTATAAAGGTATGAACTAAGTGATCACAAATCTGGGGCCATGAGGCCAATAAAACTGTAACCTACGGTGGCAACGTAGTTCTGGGAACCTGGGTGTGCTGGAACCTTGGTCCACTCAGTGCTAAGTCCTGCTCCCACTGGATATTTCTAGAGTAACTACTAAGCTGATAGCTCAAAACTGGGGCCCAATACTAGTAAGGAATACCTATGTGGAAGCACCCTGAGAGTCTTATCAGACCGGATTCTGTAACGGATTCTAAGACTGGTCAGAGCTGCTTATCTAAAACTGTCATGACCGCCTAAAGAACAACTAAAGCTGATACCGAGTCTAATTCTGATAACTGGGAGGTACTACTGACACCTCGAGAATTTCTATAGTCAAACTGATCAGCTAACATTTCTAACTAACATTGAGTATTCTAACATTTTGACTAAAATTGAACTGATAATATTCTGATTGAGTTTCAATACTACTAACAACATGGGAGTCCCCAACACTGATAGAATCAAGTAAAATTTCGATATTCAAACACTATTGCAAGATTCAAGTTTTCTACATTCAAGATCTAGGGCTAGAATTTACATTATAGGGACAAGCACCAATACAGTCACAAACTGGTGGAAAATATCTAAAATTATCATAAAATAATATTCCACATGAATTAAAAAAAGTCTGACTAAGAATTTCTTAACATTCGATAATTTTCAGGGCTAGAACCGATAAAGAAAATAGGAAGAATTTTGTTGACACAAGGGAAGAACTATTCCCTTGTTGAATTTCCACATAGCTAGTGATGGAAATACTTGAAAGAATTCCTTGAGATATCTAAGAAGAATCACTCTTTCTAACTTTTGCTCTGAGCTTTTTCTGAGAGGGACTTTACGCTTAACTGATGAGAGATGAGAAAAGAATGAGAGAAACCGTCGGTTTTCCCCCTCTAAACCCCTGATTTGACCCAAAATGACGTAATTTAGGGACTAAGTAGGTGGTAAATTACAAAAATAACCCTAGGATTTAAATTTGAAATCTGGTTGATGGGGTCCCAACGGGTCACTCAATGAGTCATTGGTTGAGACCATGACTCGTTGGGACCTCCCGTTGGTTCCTTCGCTAGGGACTAGAAGTCACTGGACCTAGCAACGGGGGTCACCACGGCTCATTGGATGAACCAAAGAGTCGTTGGTTCCTCCCTTGGCCACTGGGAAAGGAAAACTAGAAGGCCAAGCAACGGGTGACACAACAACTCGGTTGAATCAACGGGTCGTCGAGTCCAGTCGTTAGGTTCACTGGAGGGATTTTTCTAAAAATGCCTAAGTTGAAATAATGGAGCTGAAAATGACTTATTGGGGAAAACAACGAGTCGTTTTTTCCTCTCATCTTCACTAGAAGGGGAATTTCAGAGACTTCACCCGAAGACTCTCACAACAGATCGTGTTTCTGACAACGACTCATTAGTTAGTCGTGGGGTCCTGGGAAGGATTTCTAGGCTGGGGAAAACCATGACTGATAGGACAACTCATTTTTTTCTCACAACGAATTGTTCCTTGTCTCATTGGTTCCCAAGTGGCCAAGACTTGGTGAACACGACTGACACAACGAGTCGTTGGAGCTGATCACGGTTCGTTGTCTTAGTCATTTTGAGAAATTTTTTTCTATTTTTTCTACTGCATTTTTCTTGGAATATCTAAGTCTGGTCTAGGAAAGTTTTGGGGTGTTACAGATTTACCATGAGTCATAGGGATCATACCTTCCAACTCCAAAGTCGACTCCCCATGAATATCAAAACATATAACTTTGACATGGAAGTTAATGTGAACCATTACATGAAACCAACAAAATTATATCCATAATAATGTAAATATTGGACATTCAAAATACTAAAAGATCAACATATTGTACCTTTCTTAAACAAATACAACACACTCCTGATAGATGATGAGTTGGTAATTTACCAACTCATTAAGCTCTTAAGAATGAGCATTAGCTTAATTTTCAAGTCATTAGATGAATTTTATGCCCTTTTTGCCTTTTTGTGTGCAAATATTTGATTTGAAGAAAAGAGCAAGAAGTGTAGTAAAAAGAAGGGAATCAGGTGAAAACTGGTGCTTCATCAGAGAAGACCTGTGAAACACCAGCCAAATGCAGAGGATCACTTCCTTGGGGAATTAAAGCAATCGGCGGTCGCGGACATCAACCAGTGACTCACCGGTTAACTCGCCTACTGACACCTGAACTTGCTGGATCAACGATAAAGAAATCGGCGAAGCATGGTTGGAAGTCGACAAATCGCTGAAGGATCCGCCGAAGGACACTAGAAATCATGAAGGAGCAATCAATGATAACCGGCGGTTCAAAAAATTTAATCGGCGAACTGCCAATACTGTCGCAAGTGTCAGAACGCCTGAGCAGCGGCAAATGGGTCAAACACTGAAAAAGAGGGGATTAGGTGCCCTACTTTTAGATATATTCTTAAAAGAAGTACTCTATACCTAGGAGATCTTAACTTTTAGCTTTTTGGAACATTCTCTTTGTAGAGGAAGAAAGTAGAATTCTATTGGTGGAAATTATGAAAGATTGTTTTTCTTTTCTTCTTCTTCCTCTGTAGCAAGGTACCACCATTATTGAAGACATAATGTTGAATTTGATTTTTCTACTCTTATTATTGAAATCAATGAGTTTATTGTTAAATATGCTCTTTAATATCTCAACCATGAGTAGCTAAATCATTAACTAGAGGTGTGTGGTGATGAGTGCTTAATTAGATTTGGTATTGCTAGATTCATCTCAATATTATTTAATTAGTATAAGTCTGTTAAGTTCTCTCCAATTTGTAATTGAAGACCCATAGTTGCAGATGTGGATCTACTTTTCTTACTTGATTTCTTCTTAAAAGAGAAGAATTGATTATTGGGAGAGAATTTGATGGTGGAAATGGATGTAATGTTGTGGAGTTGAGCTAGACATAGCCAAACCCACATTCTCATTCCTAATTAATAGCTAATAGCTAGAGATTGGTGCGGCTACTAATCCAAACTTGATTGGGTTGATTTAATTGTGTCTAGTGGTTCGAAAGAACTCTAGCAAGAGGCATTTATGAGGTTGAAAAACATAGAATGCCCACCTGCCCAAGGTTATTTACACAATTTGAACTGATGAGATGATCTAGCATACCCTTGTTTAATTAGCACATCATCTACACCACACCTTTTAATCTTCTCATTATTGTCGACAACTTTGGTTATTTTGCCATTCTAATTAGCCGAATTAGAATCTATACCATATTGTTAACATCAAGTCTCCCCCAAAATGTTTATTGCTTTGTTATTTTTGAGTGGTGCGAACTAATTTCAATTTTCCAAACAACACTTGCGCATATCATTTGTTAGTCTCTGTGAGATTCTTCCCCAACATCCGTCGAGATATTTGTTTTGATAGAATGGCTATTTACGCTCTATCATAATAAAGAGTGTATTTTGGATGTTATAAAAAAATGGCGCCGTTGCCGGGGACTAGCGCTTGATATTCTTTTGTTGATTGTTAATTTGAATTAGTCTTTCATCTTAAGCGTTGACATTAATCTTGCTGTGCTTGTTAGGGTAAAGTCATATGAGTCATCACTCACAAGCAGGGGATAGTTCATAGTGGGAATTAAAAAGATTCCCCGGGGGAAAAATAGAGATGTCTCCTACATTACCTATAATATGTGGAAGTATCGACGTAATTTCATAGAGTCATTCGGTCTTAATGTTGAGGGTAATATGGAGCACGAAGAAGATAATCTGGTGATACCCGAAATTGCAGGAGCCATTCTCCTATCGCCTACGGTAGGGAATGTCGTGTTCCATGTCACAAGTATAATTCTACATTCACTACGGATGAAAAGGCTCTTCGGGGGAAAACTAGTTGACGATACAAATCGCCACCTGAGGAATTTCTTAGATATCTGTCAGCCTTTCAACATAACTAATATAAGTCAAGAGGCTATCAGGTTAAGGCTCTTTCCATTATCTCTAATGGGAGAGGCGACTATATGGTTGGAGGAACTCCCTCTTGGTTGCATTACATCGTGGTAAGAATTGAATGAAGCATTTTTGGATCGTTTCTTCCCTCCGTAAAAAATGTTACAGCTGAGGGATGATATCACAAACTTTAGACAAGATCTAGGAGAACCGTTGTATGAAGCATGGCTAAGGTTCAAGAAGAAGGTTTCCCTTTTCCCCAACCATAATCTTTCTAATGGAGTGCTCCTTCAAAGTTTTTACCGAGTCCTAGACTCCATTAACAAATATGTTGCCAATAATTTAGCCGGAGAATCAATCATGGATCAAACATATGGATTAGCTAAGGCCCTTTTTAATAGAATAACAAAGACAAACTGGGCATGGCATATGAGAGAGACTAATGTATCAACGCATGATATTGGTTCTAGTGTGTTGCCAGCTGAATTGCGAAAAAGAAATGAAGATCGAGATGAAAATCTTGTGAAAATGATGACGCATCTTGAACTAATGACAAAACATGTGATAGGGGCAGGGCCTAAAGTTGTAAATGTTGTAGGTATATAGGGTCATTGCACTTTGAGGGAGAATCGTCGCCACCGAGATATGATGAGGAGTGCCAATACATGGCAAATCAGATAGGGGGGGTTCTCGACTCAGGTTTCAAGGGGCTAATCAAGGCCCTTGTAGCCCATGGGAAGAGAATCAAGGTTGGAGAAACCACGAAGCACAAGGATGGCCTGAGAAAAATGAAAGATGGGGCACTAGAGAGCAAAATCGAGAGGGAGACTGTTATCATCGAAGTTCAAACCCATATGTTCCCCCTTCTAAAGCGGAAAACACCCAAAATTAGCCATGTATGACCGATGCGGGTAACTCAAAAATTGAAGAGATGTTAGCGAGAGTCCTCAAGAAAGTGGAATCAACCAAAAGCAGGGTCAAAGAATTGAAAGGGGAGGTGGCTAACCTTGTCCAAACTATGAGTTCCCATTCAGCCTCAATTAAGCATTTGGAAGCTCAAATGAATCACTTATCCTCTCAAATGAACCCCCAAATTAAAGGAACACTCCCAAGTGATATAATGCCAAACCCGAAGAAAGCCAGTCAATGTAAGGCTATCATCACAAGGAGTGGTAAGATGGTTGGAGACGCAGGTGTGAAGCCTAAGGGGGTTGTTACTCCCAAAACAATAGATGAAAATGAATCTGAATGCCAAAAGCACCAAGCGGTGTTGAAAATGAGGAAGAATAAGGAAAAAGAGAGGTTGTTGAAGTTCCCTCAATTGTTGATGAAAAAGAAGCAGACATGAAGGCCTCAAATGATAAGGAGTAAGAACCAAGAGTTCAACCCCCTTATCCACAACGGTTAACTAAGAAAAAAAAGGATGATTAGTTCAGTAAATTGTCCATTAATATACCGTTGGTGGATGCCCTACTTCAAATGCCCGGATATGCCAAGTTCTTGAAGGAGCTGTTGAAAAAGAAGAAGGTGGTAGACATGGGAACTGGAGAGACAACGCATCACTGTAGTGCGATGATGATGATCAATCTTGCCCCAAAGAGAGAAAACCCAGGAGCCTTCACGATTCCTTGCATTATCGGTTTATGTGTGTTTAAGAAAGCCCTTTGCAATCTTGGCACAAGTATAAATCTGATGCCCCTTATAATTTTCAAGAAATTGGGGCTCGGGAACACCAAACCCACATCAATGAGTCTTTTAATGGCTGACCGCTCCATAATGAAACCCATGGGTGTGTTAGAGGATGTATTGGTGAAGGTAGATAAATTTATTCTACCAGCTGATTTCGTGGTTCTTGAAATGGACTTAGAAATGCAAATCATTCTGGGGAGACCATTGCTCTCCACAGGTCGAGCTTTGGTAGATGTGGATCTAGGTGAGCTCAAGTTCTGGGTTGGAAGTGTAGAGGTCAACTTTAAGGTGTGTCAATTTGCTGACCATACAGATGAATGTAAGGTGATTTGAGTATTGCATGAAGAGAGCGAGTATAGCGGAGTAGAGATGAAGGAGGCTGAGTCAGAGGATGAGCCTTCGAAGAATGAATTCTAATTGAGTAATATGTCATGCCATAACGTTAACTAAGGCGCTTCTTGGGAGGAAATCCAAGTGTCTTATTTTAAATATTTTCATGTCATTGTTGTTTTTGATTTTGTAGGACTAGTGAGGTGAGAAGCAAGGAGAGGAAGCATAAAAACAAGGATGGAAATGCACTGGACCGGCGAATCGTCGATCTAGATGCGCGAACTGCCGCGCCCTTAATCATGCAAGAAGAAACATGGGAACACAACTATTAGACTGGCGGATGAACCGGCGGAATACTGATTCAAAAGTGCATACCGCCATTTAATCACCGGTGTAACCCAGAATACCTGATCAATGAGTGCCTAAGTGGTGATCCACCGGCGGAACGCCGGTCAATCACCGGTTGCAAGACAGTGAACTGGGAATGAATTCAAGCACGAAATGGCAAGGTGACAAATTGCCGGATTGAAACGGAGATCCCTAGTGTAACTGCGGTAAAGGTACGATTTGTATTTTAAAAATCTTAACCAAATGTGGACCCACATGCCTAAAATTTGCTTGATCCACCCTAATATGAAAATACTGCCCCTTAGACTTCCATTTTTCTTTCTTTTTACCACTTTCCCATACACCATTTTATTCTCCCAACACCCCACCTTTTCATATTCCCATAACTCCCTCTCTTCCACTTCCCATACAATTAACTCACCATTAACGCTCCACCTTCTCCTCAACCAACCACACTCGCACTTACTCACCTATAAAATCCCTCACCTTTTCCATAAAATTTCCACTGCACTCCTAATCTTCTTCTCTACTAATAAATTCTCAGGAGTTTCCCATTGTTGAGCATCACCAAGCTCCCCAACCCCAGCTCGTTTCTGTTAAATACTCTCTCAAAGAGCAGTAATGTACCTCTAACTTTTTGATTTTTCATCTTCAATGACACTTTAGTTGTATATGCATATGTTTATGACATACTTTCCCCTCCTTGTCACTTCCATTCCCCCCAATATTTTCATGATTGCTGCTCTATTTGTGGTTATATGAAATTTGTGATCTGATAAAAGCTTGATGCTGAGATGGGTGTGGGGGAAGTTGCTAATTTTTTATAGAGTTCAATGGGGTGAAGTCTAAGTAACCCCAAAGGGATTAAAAAGACATGCTTTGCCCTATGATAGATTAGGTGACGCCATTCTTAAGGGTAAATAGTCATTTTGGTCCTTTTATGGGCAAAGGTAATGCTTTGAGGTGATGCAAGTGCATGTAATGGTGGCATTGAAATTCAAGGGAATGGATTGGGACGATGACTATCGGCTATTCGCCGGTCGGGTATGGAAAAACACCGATAGAGCACTGGTTCAAGCTAAAGTTGGCCTCTGGCCACTGCTTCGATCCCGCGTTACATCGGTAGTTCGTGGATCGAGACTGGTGACTCGTCACGCTATCGCCAGTGGAAACTCTACTAACCCAGTTTACTATTTTTCACCAAGGGTTCGTCAGTGGTTCGCGGATACAATCCTGCGGCTCGCCGGTGCATCACCATGCTGCCAGTTCTTGAAATGATAATTTTTCATCTTTTCTTCTCATTTCAATTTTAGAGTAGTGTAGTTATTCATTTCAATGTATTGTGTCTATTACTAACATCATGTTTATAGATCATGTCTTCATCTAGGAACACTAGTAAGGGCAAGTAATCTTAGGGATAATTGCATGCCCAAGTGATACTTTAGTACTTAGTTTGGACTTGTTTATCTACTTTTATGTGTACATTCTCATGTGGTTTTTATGTAAATGTGGATTTATACTAACCAACATGATTAGTTATTATTTTACCAGTTAGAATAAATTTTGGAAACTAATCTACAAGTTGGTGAAGTGGAGGAATGGACTCGGGAGCAAAACTCGGAAGTCGGTAAGAAAATGCTAAAGAATTGATGCTCCGCGATAAAGGTCGTGTCACGCCACCATCACGGAGGCATTCTTCCTAGAGTGAAACCTGACTTGAATTCCAGTGAAGGTGAATGATGGCACCATGTCACGGAGCCTATGCTCCGCGTTCACTTCAGTGACACAGTGGGAAGACTTTGCAGCACACCTGGATTACAGTGAAGGTGCACGATACGTTCGTGGCATGGAGTTGAGGCTCCGTGATAGCCTCCGTTCCATGATGAGGATAATAATCCGGCATCCCAGTTCCGGTGAGGCTCCGCGATAGGGCCGTGGCACGGAGCTGATACTCCACGATACCCTCCGTGCCACGTTGCCAGTTTATTCTCGGGAAATTTCTCACTTGTATAAACAGCACACTTGGGTTTTATTTTAAGATATATGACATTTCAAGCTAGAACCTGGGTATCAAGCAGTTGAGCTGAAGAAGTTCTTGGGATAATTCTCTTCCTTTTTCTCTTAAATTTCAATTGCTTGTAGGATTTCTACTTGTTTGAAGATGTTTAATCATCAAATGAGTGGCTAATTCACCTTTGGTTGAGGTTGAGGATGATTGCAGTAGTATGTAATTGATGTTATTTCAGTTTTTATCTTCTCTACAACGTTTGTTCTACTAATTCTTGTTTTCACTACATTAATGCTTGGCCATTGTTAATATAAATCCTAGAATTCCAATTTTAATTCCAAAAGGAAGATTAATTGGATAGATGTGAATTGGTAGGATATCTTTTCTTGGTTGAGAAATTAAGAGAAAATTAGCGTTCAGAATAGAAATATATCTGTAATGAATATTTGGTCATCTATGGAATTTGTTGTGTATTGCTAGAATATGAAGTTTTTGCATCACAAAAATGTGTAATGTAAGTCTCATGATTCTTTGATTGGAGAGGAGTTCGGAAGACCCAATCCATTGGTTAATAATTCCTGACCAACAACCGAAAAGAAGTGTTGACTGCAATTTAATCAATAAATTACATATCTGCATGTTTTGCCTTAACCTTAGCTTGTTCGTGCTATTGTTCAGATTATAATTTTCAATCTTTTCACTTAAAGTTACATTAACTAGTATTCTTGAAAAATCATCATTTGTTCTGTTTGTCTGCTTGTATAAAGAAGTGCGTATACTAAACACTTAAAGAAAAATTACTGCCACATTACAGTCCCTGTGGGTTCGATACCTGGCTTGAAATAAAGCCACTTTATTACTTGTACGACCACGTGCACTTGCGTGTAATTGGGAGTGAACAAGTTTTTGGCGCTGTTGTCGGGGACTGGAAATTGGTGACTTAATTTTCTTAGTGTTAGTTTACAAGTTCGATACAAGTGTTGAAAACTTGATCTTAGCATTTCTCTTGCAGGTACTAAGTTGTTTCTGAACGCTGGCAAGAGATAAGGAGTTGGTGGATTCGTTTTTAGAACCAGAGAGACAATTTCATCTACAGAAGAGGGAAGCTCTAGAAAAGAAGTTGCAGTTATTAAGGAGGGAAATTCTGGAGCAACAACAGCAACCACCGATTGTAAGGGCAGTTTTAGTGCCCCAAGAGATGGCAGCAAGACCGGTCCGCGAGTTGGCAATCCCACATGCAAATAATGTAACATCCAGCATTCGCAGGCTGGAACCAGGAGGGAGGTTTGAACTTAAGCAGAATATGGTGCAGTTATTGCACACCAGCGGGCAATTTACAAGTCTCCCTCATGAAGATCCACAACAGCATCTCCAAAACTTCTTGGAGATAAGTGACACATATATACCCGATGGAGTATCATCTGATTGTGAGGCTTACACTATTCCCGTTCTCACTTCTGGGGGAAGCCAAGAGGTGGTTGAAGGCTGAACCGCCAAATTCTATTACTACTTGGGATGACCTAGAGAGGAAGTTTTTGATACGATTCTTTCCATCATGGAAGACAGCCAGGCTTAGAAGTCAGATTCTAAGCTTCAAACAGAGAGAAGGTGAGAATTTGTATCAGGCTTGGGAGAGGTTCAAGTCAATGCTAAGAGATTGTCCTCACCATCACCAGTCTAATGATGTGTTGGTGCATACATTCATTGAGGGCTTGGTACCGCATACAAAGATTTTGTTAGATTCGGCAGCCGGGGGGCAGGCATTGGAAAAGACCTACGAAGAGCTTTACACCTTGTTGAACTATATTTCACAAGGTAATCCAGAATGGAATGCGGATACAACTCGAGGGGGAGCAAAGAAAGCCGCAGGGGTCTTTGAGGTGGATGGATTCACAGCTGTCGCTGCACAGATAACTGCTTTCCAAAATAAACATACCACTCATTTCAGTAGTATGAGCTTGAGCCAGGCACAAGCCCCAGTCAATGCAGTTCATCAGGTGTGGTGTGAAGTCTGTGGAAGTAGTGAACACTCAGCTGAGTGTTGCGGTGCCAATCCAGATTCAGTAAATTTTGTTGGAAATGCCCAGAGGAGCAGTAATCAGCAGTATGGCAACAGTTACAACCCAAATTGGAGGAATCATCCGAATTTTTCATGGGGGAGTAATAGTCATCAGGGACAGAGTTCGAATCAGGGCGTGCACAGAAATCAAGGGGGTCATCACAATTTTCAGCCGCAATTCAGAGGAAATAATGCACCACCTCAGTCCAGCAACATCGAGGATATGCTTAAAACTATAATAGCTAACCAGGCGCAGATGCAGGCTGATCAGGTAAAATTGACAGCTGATATGAAAAATTAGCAGTTAGATACAAAGGCATTGGAGTATCAGTTGGGACAATTAGCTGGAGCCCGAAATACTAGACCGAGGGGAGGATTACCAAGTGATATAGACCTAAATCCTAAGCAGGTGAATGCAATTACTACCCGGAGTGGAAAGCAACTCAGGGAGGTGGAACCCAAAAGGCCACCTCAAAAATCTGGAGCAATAGAAAATGATGAAGGAAACGATGATGTGAGGGGAAAAGAAAAGGCAGCAAAAATGGAAAGACCGACACCCCCATTTCCTCAAAGATTGAAAAGGCACAAGGAGGAAGCATGCTTTAAGAAGTTCATGGAAGTGTTAAAGCAGGTACATATTAATCTTCCTTTAGTTGATGTGTTGTAGGGAGTGCCAAAATATGCCAAGTACATCAAAGACATTGTAGAAAACAAGAGCAGACTGACAGAGTATGCTACAATTGCACTTACTGAAGAGTGTACCTCCCGAATACAGAATCGATTGCCAACAAAGCTCAAGGATCCTGGGAGATTCACTATTCAAATTACAATTGGGCAGTCTATTCGAGCTCGTGGTTTGTGTGATTTGGGAGCAAGTATAAATTTGATGCCAAAATCAGTATTCAAGAAGCTGGGGCTCGGCAGTCCTAGACCCACAACTGTGATCTTGCAGCTAGCTGACCATTCATTGGCCAGACCTGATGGAATTGTGGAGGATGTGCTAGTGCAAGTAGGCTCCCTCATTTTCCCGGTGGATTTTATGATTCTTGATTTTGAGCCAGATGCGGAAGTCCCATTTATTTTGGGACGTCCCTTTTTAGCAACCAGGCGAGCCTTAATTGATGTAGCTGCTGGGAAGCTAACCATGAGAGCTCATGATAAGGTAGAGGTCTTTGATGTTTACAAGGCCATAAAGCTACCGGCCATCTATGAAGAGTTATCAGCAATTAGTGTTTTGATCAGGAGTCGACCCTTCAGATTATTGACTCACAGGATCCCTTGGAGAGAGCCTTGGTGGGACGCGATCATTTTGGGGACAGTGAGACATATGAGATGGTGCAGACTTTGAATGAGTCAAAATGGTTCTTCAGGAAGCAAGATTTTGAACCGTTGAATAGGTCTTTAGAACCATCCCCAAAGCCATCAATAGAGGAGGCACCTAAATTGGAGTTAAAGACATTGCCTCCACATTTGCAGTATGTATTCTTGGGTGAAGATGACACTTTACCAGTCATCATTTCAGCAAAACTGACAGATGCACAAGTGAAAGATGCATTGGTGGTCCTTAAGAGGCAAAAGAGAGCAATGGGATGGCAGATGTCGGACATTAAGGGGATCTATCTAGCTTTCTGCATGCATAGGATATTTATGGAAGAGGGATCCAAACCCATCGTGCAACATCGGCGGAGATTGAACCCGGTGATGAAGGATGTAGTCAGAAAGGAAGTGATCAAGTGGTTGGATGCAGGAGTGGTATATCCAATCTCAGACAGTGAATGGGTTAGCCTAGTTCAATGCATTCCTAAGGAAGAGGGGATGACAGTGGTCACAAACAAGAAGAATGAGCTGATTCCCACACGCACAGTCACGGGCTGCCGAATTTGCATGGATTATAGGAAGCTCAATGAGGCCACTCGGAAAGATCACTATCTCATTGATCAGATGTTGGATAGGCTTGCAAGGCAGGAATATTATTGCTTTCTGGATGGTTACTCTAGCTATAATCAAATAGCCATAGCACCAGAAGATCAGGAGAAGACCATGATTACATGTCCTTATGGGACATATGCTTTCAGGCGGATGCCTTTTGGTCTAGGCAATGCACCAGCCACATTCTAGGGATGCATGATGGCGATATTCCACGATATGGTGGAAGACTATGTCGAGGTATTTATGGATGACTTTTCTACTTTTGGTAACTCATTTGCTATGTGTTTGCATAATCTTGACAGGGTGTTAGCTAGATGTGAAGACTCAAACCTGGTTCTCAACTCGGAAAAAGTGTCACTTTTTAGTCAAGGAGGGTATTGTTCTTTGCCATAAGGTGTCATGCAGAGGGTTGGAAGTCAATCGTGCAAAGATAGAGGTGATTGAAAAGCTACCGCCGCCAGTATCAGTTAAGGGTGTCCGCAGCTCTTAGGACATGATGGGTTTTACAGACGATTTATTCAAGACTTCTCTAAAATTTCTAGACCGTTATGCCGGTTGTTAGAAAAAGAGGTGAAGTTTGAATTTGACAAGGAATGTGTAGAAGCATTTGAGGAGCTGAAAAAGAAGCTGGTGGAAGCTCCTATTCTCATTGCTCCTGATTGGGAATATCCTTTTGAGTTAATGTGTGATGCAAGTGATGTGGCTGTAGGAGCGGTATTGGGGCAGCGAAGGAATAAGATTTTTCATTCCATCAACTATGCAATAAAAACACTTGATGTTGCACAAGTAAATTATACAGTCACTGAGAAGGAGATGTTGGCTCTAGTGTTTGCATTTGACAAGTTTAGATCCTATCTGGTGGGGTCGAAAGTGGTGGTACACACTGATCATGCAGCAATTTGGTACTTATTTGGCAAGAAAGATGCGAAGCCCAGGCTAATCAGGTGGATATTATTATTGCAAGAGTTTGATCTGGAATCCGATACAGGAAGGGAAGTGAAAATGAGGTTGCAGATCACCTATCGCGGCTAGAGAATCGTTCACATGTGAAGGAAGGTGAGCGCATCAGAGAAGAGTTCCCCCATGAACAACTCTTGGCAATAAAAGAAGCTGAACTCCCTTGGTATGCAGATATTGTGAACTTGTTAGTAAGTGGAGTATACCCACCTGAGCCAACGGCTCAACAAAGGAAGAAGCTGAGGCATGAGTCCTGATACTACATGTGGGATGAGCCGTATCTATTCAAGTAAGGACCAGAACAAGTGATGAGGCGATGCATTCCAGAAAGTCAAACGGCAGAGGTACTGAGGAGTTGTCATTCATCGTTGTATGGAGGTCATCATGGAGGAGAGCGTACTGCTCACAAAGTGCTTCAATGTGGGTTCTTTTCGCCCACACTGTTCAAAGATGTTGCAGCTTATGTCAAAGTATGTGATAGATGTCAAAGAACAGGAACAATCGACAGAAGACAGGAAATGCCATTGCATCACATATTGGAAGTTGAGGTGTTTGATGTGTGGGGGATAGATTTTATGGGCCCGTTTCCACCATCGTTTTGCAATCGATACATCTTGGTGGCGGTGGACTACGTGTCTAAGTGGGCTGAGGCAGTAGCTTGTCCCAGGAATGAAAACAAGGTGGTGACTAGATTTGTGAAGAAGCAGATTTTCACCAGGTTTGGTATGCCACGAGCAATTATCAGTGATGAAGGGGCACATTTTTTAAATGCAGGGTTCAGGAATTTGCTAGCGAAATATGGGGTTCGGCATAAAGTGGCTACAACATATCATCCCCAAACTAGCGGGAAAGTAGAGGTGTCAAACAGGGAAATTAAATAGATTTTGCAGAAAACGGTGAATGCACAACGCTTGGATTGGGCAAGCAAACTGGATGATGCGTTGTGGGCATATCGAACTGCATATAAGACACCCATTGGGACTTCACCGTACAGATTGGTTTACGGGGAGGCATGTCATCTACCTGTGGAGCTGGAACATCGAGCTTTTTGGGCTGTGTGGAAGCTGAACATGGATCCTGAGCTTGTAGGAAAGAGGAGATTGATGCAGCTGAGTGAGTTGGACGAGTTTCGATGGCACGCATATGAAAGTGCAAAATGCTACAATGAAAAAACGAAAAGGTGGCACGACAGGCACATGGTGCATCGAATCTTTGAGCCGGGCCAAAAGGTGTTGCTATTCAACTCTAGGTTGAAACTCTTCCCAGGGAAATTGCGCTCCAAGTGGTCAGGGCCATTTGAAGTAGTAAGGATGACTCCACACGGGGCGGTTGAATTGTGGCAAGAGGATAAAAGTGCCACATTTTTGGTGAATGGACAAAGGTGTAAGCACTACTGAGGTGAAGACGTTAATCGAGAGAAGACATCTATCACCTCAGTAGATGAATGAGGATGTCAAGCGTCGAGCCGCGATGGTAAACCAGGCGCTGCACAGGAGGCAACCGTGGATGTAATGTACTAGACTAGTTAGGAACAAATTCAAAAAAAATAAAATAAATAAATAAAATAAATAAAAAATAAAAAAGGCTTGCACTAGGTGGGAGGAAACCCACGATTTTCTAACATGTTGTTTGATGATTTTTAGGAAATATGGAGGGAAAAAAATACAAAAATCGCAAGTGGAAAAATAAAGGTAAAAAGTGAAAATTGGGGCAAGAAACAGTGAGCCTACGCGTTGGCTTCGTGTCACGGAGGCTGGCCTCTGCGTTACCCTCCTTGACACGTTGAGGCTAATCCAGGTTTGTTAAGGTTTCTAGTAAGATTTTGCGTCGGCTCCGTGTCACGGAGCGTGGCCTCCGTGTTACCCTCCATGACACATTGAGTGTATTTTCGCGTCGGGTCAGTTCGGGCAGTCGGGTCGACCCGTGCGAAATCCTTCTTTTTAACCCCCAAAATTACATTTTTCCTTTATTTTCTTCATCCCTCCGTGACAACACTCCCAATCCCCCTTCTCCCTCAACGTGTCACGGCCCTAGCTAGGGAAATTTCTTCAATTCTTCTTAAAACTCTTCAAGTAAAGGTATGTTCTCGAATTTTTTCTCATTCTTGATGCACAGTTTGAGTCTTGAACATGTTTTCTGAGGAATTTATGCCCTAAGTTCATATAAAGTGTTGTAATCAATTGGATCATGGACGAATGTTGATTTTGTGCTAATATTGTGCCATGAACTCAATAATTACATGAATTGTGTTGAAAATTTTCTATTGTTGATAATTAGGGTTGAGAAAGTGAGTTTTGAAGAAGAAGAAAGGGTAGAAACAGAGAAATTTTAGGCAGTGCGTGTTGTTGGAGTTTAAAAAATTTTTTGAGCTTAATTTTTTAATGTGTTAGGTTGAAGATTGATTTTTGGGGAATGAAAATAGGAAAATCCCATAGGTTGTTGTGCACAAATTGCGAATTGCTCATGATTGTATAAATGAATCGATGGATGAACTTTAATAATGCATTGTATGAAGTCTGAGTAGTACAATGAGACCATCCCATCGACTTTTATGAATGCACTGAACCTTTTGGGAAATAAGAGTTGAAATTATGTGGTTGTTCTTGTCAAATTGTATTGATTATGGCTAACGACTAAGTGTGGGGTGATCAATTTAAGCCCAGCCTTAGTAGTATCCAACTACACCATGAATGACATTTGAAATATATGCTTTTGATGAACAGGACAAATGTCTTGAAGGCAATACAAAGGGAAAGGCGCATCCACATCTGGCGCCAGCAGAAAAAGACTGAGAATTGGGGCAGCAATGCCAGCAGCACCACCTGTTCCAAGGGGGCAACGTAGACAATATGGAACACGATGGGTTACAGATGAGGGAAAGAAATGGTACGCCAAACATAAGGAAACCAAGTATTTCCCCGAGGAACAAATAGCACAGGAACCACTAGCTCAAGAATTCCCGAGAATCCTACACAAGATAAACACTGTTGGGTTAAACTTCATCTTTGATAAACCCAAAGAGTGCAATATCCATCTCATAAGGGAATTCTATGCTAACTGGAACCCCACCGTGCGCAGCCACACAGTCAAGATCAGAGGACAGGTGGTTACTTTTGAACCACAGCATCTTAATGCCATCTTGGGGATGCAGGACACAGACGCGCATGTCCTCCGCCAGCTAAATATCACTCCACCATATGCATATATCAGACGCACATTATGTGGAGCACGATCAACAACGAGGTGGAGTCGTCACAAGGAAAGAGGATATCACCAGACATTTCCATACTCCCAAATGAATAGAGAAGCGAGGATCTGGTTGAAGATAGTGTGTACTTGCCTGATCCCGGGGGTGCACATGACTGATGTCACCCGTGACAGAGTTTGTTTGGTATATGCATTGATGAAAGGACTGGAGATAAATGTTGGACCGGTGATTATTTCAGCAATGACGAAAGCCAGACTTCATCAAGGGCATCGGTATGGTTTCGGTGGTCTTCTAACAGCTTTCCTCAGGGGCCATGGTATTAAAGAGGAGGCCCTGGACTACATTCCTCAACTTGACCGGCGTGCTTTGGATGTCACTAAGACCAAAGCACCTGATACCACATTTGGGACTGTGCTTACACTCGCCGAGCGATATGCACGGGATGACCAATACATGGCCCGAATGTATGGGATGCAGATGCTGCAACTGCAGACTGGTGGAAGGCCTGCTACGGAGGATGAATTATGGTAGCTCAACATGGATTATCCATTTAATGAGCATGCCCGAGCATTATGCATAGTTGGGCCCGCATTTGTAGAACTAATTGATGACGACGTCCCTACTGATGAGGAAATGCGTCGGGATAACCTAGACATTGAGTCTGAGGAGGACGGCGAAGAAGATTCTGATCTTGGAGATGAGGCACTAGCACCTGATGAAGAGATTGAATATTTTGATTGATCAGGGACTTACACCACCCAAACCTTGTTTTTATTTGCAGATATGCGAACACTGGGGACAGTATTCCAACTAAGTGTGGGGTGGGAATAGTTAGGTGCTAGTGTAGTAAGGTTGTGCTGTGCTTGTGCTTATGTGGCTGTTTAATGTGTGACATTGTGTTTCGTGTTATGTTGTTGATGATTTTGTGTGTTTGTGCTGGTGATTTAATAAATTGTAAAGGAGTTATTTGTGTAATTATTTGTGTAAGTTATTTGCTATTTTTGTTTTTATTTATTTATTTTTTATGATTATTTTTTCTATTTTTTTATTTGGGTTTCTCGGTTTTTGTTTTCGGTACTTTTTCCGAGAATAGTCCCTTTGAACCGAACTCTTAGATAGAGACTGTTCCTTATGATGGATGGATGACGACCGTCTTAAGGGAAATTTAGTCAGTAGGTTTAGATTGTTTTTTTTTGAACACATAGCTAATTAATGGTTCGACATTCTTGTTATGTGTTATATTGTAAGATGCAAGTGTGATTAGGATGGAAGCATGCAAGTGTTGTAAACATGTTGAGATACCTAGGATCTAGAATTCGACTCGATGTGATTAAAGCTTAATTTTGAATTCTTGTAATTAACTGAGTTAAGAATCTGTGAATATGTCTTAAATTGAGCATGTGCAGTGAGTGTGAGTTTTTTTTAACATTTCATGCTACTGTGAAGTGTCTAGAACTTGCCTGGTGTATATATAAAATGAAATGAAGGATGTGGATTGTAGGAGAGGATGTAGGCATTTCTTTGAATGAACCTAAATTTTATCTCTTATCTACCTACCTTTAATGTCAAATCCTAGTTAGCCCCATTGAGCCTTAAGCCTATTCTTTGATAGTTATAATATAAGCTTAATACTTTTCTTTCATTAGCCGTGAATTTGATCCAAAACTCCTAAGCGCCTAAGTGAAAAATTCCAAAAAGTGAAGGAGTGAGAAGCGTGAACTAGAAGGAAAAGTAGAAGTTGTGAAAGTTGAGAAAAAGGACAAAGGTGCACTTGTTTGAAAATGATTGATTATTAGAAGAGAGTAAGAAAGTAAATGAAAAATTTGCTTAAAATACGCTTTACTAGTAAGCTGAGTGTGCTTAAAAAAATGGGAACAAAAAGAGAAAATTCAAGAGTGAGAAGAATGAGGAAGAAGTATAGAGGAGATGTCTTTAATGAATGTGGATGTATTAAAAGCGCTTGGGGGAAGATAGTCACTATTGCTGGCCAGAATAGTACCTACCCGTCCCTTAGCTTACATTACAACCCCTTAAGTCCTACTTAATCTTACGTTCATACATTCTTAAATTAGTGGAGTAAACACTAAGGGCAAGCTTATGGTTCACTACATGTTGAATGTGAATTCTTTGAGAGAGTGAGTGTAATTTTATTCATATACCCATACCTTTTTTGATTTGAAATTCTTCTGAAGTAAAAATGGGGTAACTCTCTTGTGTTGAGAGGGCACATGTTTAATGAGAGATAACATTCATGTGGATTTCTTGATCGGTTGATTTGCATGAGTTTTCTAAGATTGAGAGTCGATTCTTGAGGTTAGGAAGTATTAACATAGTTGTAATTCATTTCAATGATTAAATCGTGCATGCTCTATTTTTAACTTGCTATCTTAAATAATCCTAATAGTCGTAGCTTGAATTGTTCTGCTAAATTATCTATGCATGAGTCTTCAATTACATGAGATGTGAAAGGGTTGTTCGAGGACGAACAAGACTTTAAGTGTGGGGTAGGTGATCTTGGGCATAATTGCATGCCCAAGTGATACTTTAGTACTTAGTTTGGACTTGTTTATCTACTTTTATGTGTACATTCTCATGTGATTTTTATGTAAATGTGGATTTATACTAACCAACATGATTAGTTATTGTTTTTGCAGTAGAATGAATTTTGGAAACTAATCTACAAGTTGGTGAAGTGGAGGAATGGACTCGGAAGCAAAACTCGAAAGTCGGCAAGAAAATGCTAAAGAATTGATGCTCCACGATAGAGGCTGTGTCACGCCACCATCGCGGAGGCATTCTTCCTAGAGTGAAACCTGGCTTGAATTCTAGTGAAGGTGCGCGATGGCACCGTGTCACGGAGCCTATGCTCCATGCTCACTTTCGTGACACGGTGGGAAGACTTTGCAGCACACCTGGATTACCGTGAAAGTGCGCGATACGTCCGTGGCAAGGAGTTGAGGCTCCGCAATAGCCTCCGTGCCACGCTGAGGATAATAATCCGACATCCCAATTCCAGTGAGGCTCCGCGATAGGGCCGTGGCACGGAGCTGATGCTCCGCGATACCCTCCGTGCCACGTTGCCAGTTTATTCAGGGAAATTTCTCACTTGTATAAATAGAACACTTAGGTTGTATTTTAAGATATCTGACATTTCAAACTAGAACGTGGGTATCAAGCAGTTGAGCTGAAGAAGTTCTTGGGTTAAATTCTCTTCCTTTTTCTCTTAAATTTCAATTGCTTGTAGGATTTCTACTTGTTTGAAGATGTTTAATCATCAAATGAGTGGCTAATTCACCTTTGGTTGAGGTTGAGGATGATTGTAGTAGTATGTAATTGATGTTATGTCAATTTTTATCTTCTCTACAACGGTTGTTCTACTAATTCTTGTTTTCACTACATTAATGCTTGGCCATTGTTAATGTAAATCCTAGAATTCCAGTTTTAATTCCGAAAGGAAGATTAATTGGATAGATGTGAATTGGTAGGATATGTTCTTGTCTTGGTTGAGAAATTAAGAGAAGATTAACAGTTAGATTAGAAATATATCTGTAATGTCATATTTGGTCATCTATGGAATTTGTTATGTATTGCTAGAATATGAAGTTTTTGCATCACAAAAATGTGTAATGTAAGTCTCATGATTCTTTAATTGGAGAGGAGTTCGAAAGACCCAATCCATTGGTTAATAATTCTTGACCAACAACTGAAGAGAAGTGTTGACTACAATTTAATCAATAAATTACATATCTGCATGTTTTGCCTTAACCTTATCTTGTTCGTGCTATTGTTCAGATTATAATTTACAATCTTTTCACTTAAAGTTACAATAACTAGTATTCTTGACAAATCACCATTTGTTCTATTTGTCTGCTTATATAAAGAAGTGCGTATACTAAACACTTAAAGAAAAATTACTGCCACATTACAGTCCCTATGGGTTCGATACCTGGCTTGAAATAAAGCCACTTTATTACTTGTACGTGCACATCACTTGCGTTTAATTGGGAGTGAACAGCAAGGCCCCAGCCTTATCAACCACCAAAGGTAAGGGTAAAGCCAAGGCCTTTGCAACACCTGCAAATTCTAGGAAGGCTATTATGTTTTCTGTGCCCAACATGAAAGGGAACTATGCCATATGCAAGGGCCAGCCAATAACGGCCGAAAAGAGGTTTGACTTGGTGGGATTGCCGGGTGACCTTCCCAACATCACCACCCAATTCACTACAGGCAATGGTACACTTTCGCCAAGCCTCTCCCAGACTACTTTCCTAGCTTGGTGCCGGAGTTCTACTCTTCCTACCAGGCCAGGAAGGATAGCATGAACTACAGAGGCAAAGTCGATGAGTTGCCTTGCCTACCGTCAGTCATGGTTCAAGGGGTGGAGGTGGATGTAACTCCGCCAGTTATCAATTATCTATTCTGGTAAGATGAAATTGACACTGGCTTGGAGTACATGGCCAAGATTGCTGACATGAAGAACCAGTTCACTTGGATAGCCCCTATCATTGCGGTTGACACTCCTCTATGGGCTTCCATGGGTGGAGATGTTTCTCGCCATGATCTGAAGTTTGAGGTCAAATTATGGATGGATTTCATCTGTGGTTGGATCATCCCCTCAAAAAATGAACAACAGTCAGCTTAGAGACGGTTATTCTCATAGCCTGCATCATGTCCGGAGTCCCCATTAACTTTTGAGAGATTGTGGCCTAGCAAATGAAGAAAAAGGCAAGACAAGCCAACACCTCCATGCCATAAGTTGTCCTTATTTCTCAGCTATGTTTGCATGCGGGAGTGCCATTATTTCTTGATGAAACCCCTATCTATGCCTTAGATGATCACCTTAGATAGGAAAAGAGATGCCGAGGCACCCATAATTAAGCGGAAGCGGATGCAAGCTTTTGGGTTAGCATAGGGTTCCCTATCCTATGGGTCAAAGTAGTTGCCACAATCCCCAAATTTTAACGTGTCTCACCAAGAAGCTTCGAGCCAAACCTTTGGTGACATACCTCTTCAAGAAGCATCACCCCCTCAAATATCCTCCCAATTGAGTGGTGTCCACAAACTCGTGGAAATGACCAACTCTTACGAGAGCCAACTCCAAAGGTTATCTAGGAGCCTCCCTACACTCATCGCTCAAACGGTAAAAAGAGAGCCTTACAACTCTTTACAAACAGGTGGATGCAGTGGAGGGGGCTGTCACCTCTCTCTGGACTGAGGTGAGGGAGTGGAAAAGTCACACATCTGTGGAGGTGCCTGACATGAGCGCTTTTGATGCGGCAATAGCTGCCCCTTCCACATTTCGAGGCCCTATTGATGATTTTTTTGAGGGCTTGGGGGATGACACTGATGATCTAGGAGAGGTAGGTTTTGATGGCGCAACAGGTGCAGGTAAAGTTGCTTATGATAATGATGAGGAGTGACCCGCTCAAGGAGTCTCTAGCCCCTTTATTTTGCATGCATACATTAGGAGCAATGTACTCTTTAAGTTTGGGGGTGGGATGAGTGTTTTCTACGAGGTCATTTGTGTTTTTTTTTTGTGATGGTGTGGTGTAGCCCTTATCGGGGTTCTGATTTTAGTTTTGATGAAGAATTATGAGCCTTTGTCAGCTCATTTTTAGTGTTGTTGATGATTGCCCTTGCCAGGCTAGTTGAGTGGATAGAATTTGAATGAATGAAATGGATGAGTTTTTAGACGTTAGTTTGCTAGTGATGAAAATTCGTTCCTTGCTTTGAATTGTTAAATACTACTTTATGACCCAAGTCTTTTGCTCGCCTGTGTAAATAGTAGAATAGTAATCAAACTCCAAGGGTTTTCTTCATACCATAGTTCTTTTCCAAGGAGTGTTTATATTTTTCTTTTTTCTTTGTTCTCGAACCGGGTTGGCACTTCCTGATGATAGATTGTGAGGCGACTCTCTTAAGAAAAAATTCCATGTCGTTTTTGAGTCTTGTGAGGAGCTATTTGAGAGGTATTGATAATGCTCAAACTCACACTTCCTGCTGAAGTATGAAGGGGACGTTGTCAATAAAGAACCCAACAAGAGGTTGGAGTCGATCCCACATGGAATATGGAAGGATATAGAAGAACACTAATATTTAAGCTTTTGAGTCAATTATATCCTAAAGGGGGGAATTTGTAAGAGTAATAAATAATAATGTGGAGAAATTGAATGTTGATTCCAAATTAATGCAATTAACTAGGGTAAGTGTTCCCCATGGATTCATAACTAAGTGATCTATCCCAATACTTTACTAGTAGAACTGATAACTAAGATTCATCCAAATGATTGGTTCATCCATATTGGATAACTATACTCAATCACCGGGTCAGATCTCATGAGTGGTTTCAATTTAACTGTTATCAATTTGTCCCAAATTTAACTATCCTGCGACCACAGCTCAAGTTAATACAATAATCATAAAAATCAAGGCATTGTTGTAATTCTCTTTTCCTAATCTCTACCTCTCTGGGCTCAAGAAAGTAGAGAATTCAGGCATGTCCTAACGTTGCGCACCATTAAGAAATGTTAAATATGAAGAGAATACAATACAAGCGTTTAGTATTGGTTTAGAATCAGTTCGTGCGAACCCTAATTTATTAATTCACCATGGTTCCCACAACCCTAGTTGTGGAGGTTTTAGCCTCTCATAATTATAAGTAAATTAATAGCATTCATAGACAAAAGCACAAATTAATACTTACAGCGATGATAGGAAGAAATTCACTTAATTATTGCAAGAAAATTAGGAAGAACAATTCAATAATTATCTCAAAGTATATCGTGAACTAAAATTTATAATTCCAAGAATTGTTGTATCTATCACCCCTATTACAAAGAAATAAAAAAGGTATTTATAATAGTAGATTTATTCCTTCTTTGTTCCTTCATTGATTTGATTTGGGATTTGTAACTCCTTTTCCTAATTGTAGTAGGTTTTGACTTTTGGCCATTGAACATTCTTGGCATGTCAAGCGCTGCATCGTGATGAAGGAAGGGCGCCTCGCGCCTGTTGTAGCGTTGGGAGGCCGTGCCTCACGCCTGGCATTGCATTGAACTTCTGCTGCTTCGCGCATTTGGTAGCGTGGACAGGCAGGCGCCTCGTGCCTCTGGTCACGCAGGTGTTGCTGGGTGTCGCGCTGCTGGTCATGTGGGCATAGCAGTGCACTCATATTTAGCCTTATTCTTGCTTCGTTTGTTCCACCTTCTTCACATGTGTTCCAAAAGTCTCAAATACACCCAAATCTATCATTATTAGCCTTGAAAGCATCTTAATCATGTGTGCTACCATTTTCACAAATATATACCATAAACACATGCAAACTCACATAATTTATTCTCAAAACATAGTAAATTATGGGCAAAATATGACTAAGAGGTGCATAAGTACGCCCTTTATCAACACCCCACACTTAAATTATTGTTCGTCCTAGAACAATCTACTACTTCCCTTCTCACATTTAAGAACCAAATTCCTCCTACAAATAGGTCTACTTGTACTTAGGATCCTGAGACAAATCAATGAAGCTCAAACAATTTACTCGCATGCATATAGGATCAACATTAAAATATCAAAGTTCGAAATTACTTAGCTTTTGAAATTAACTCATCAAGACATATTTTGGGCCAACATGAATCATATATTATTTAGCAATCAAGATTTACCAAAGTCTTACCATTGTGCCCCTCACAACTTGGAAAGATTCCCTTTCACAGTCAAGATATAAAACAATATTAACTTGGGCCAAAAAAAAAACAAAATCCGCTCACTCTCCCAAAGAACTCAATATGCATGCAAAAGACGACCCATAGGCTTGCTCTTAGTGTCATACTCCACTAATATAGAATTATGAATCAAGGATCAATTAGGACTTGAATTTGGTTGTAATGTAGGCTAAGGGATGGGTAGGAACTATTTGGCCAAGATACTGATTAATCTCCCTAAGCACTTTAATACTTCGCAACACTTTGATTTTTAGCACTTTCTTTAATTTTCAAATTTTCTCCTTATACCTCCTTTTATTTTACAAATTTTTAACCTAGGTGACTAGTGGAGATTTTTTCAACATTGAGCTTATCCGTACATTTTTTCATCATCATTCTTTTTTTTCAAAGCTCTTTCTTCTTTTTGTTTTCCCACTAACATCACCCTCCTTGCTTAGCAATTTTCACCCTTTTCTTTTCTTCTCATTTCCACACCTTTTGGCTTTTCCCTTCACTTCTCCACTTATGTTCCTTTCATGCAAAAATTTTCATTAGAGTGCTCTAGGAGTCATTTGGATCAAATACAAGTCAATAGAATAAAAAAGGAATTTATGCTTGTAATATGGTTATCAAAATAATAGGCTAAGGCTCAAAATGGCTAACTAGGATAATTAAAATCAAGGTAGGTAAAATAGGATAAAAATAAGATTATCAAAAAAATGCCTATATCACTTCCTAAATCCATCATTCTTATTTTGCTTTGCACATACACCGGGCAAGTTCTAGACATCAAATTGCAAGCATGGAGTATATCAAAACTTCCTCACACATTGGCACAAATGGTTTAACAATGGAAATCAAGATCACATAAACACATATATTCATATTGCATGCATAACATAATTAATTCTATTTTTTTCCAAGCACAAGAGTCAATTTCCAAGAGACTAGGTGTTTCTTCCTTTTTCATGCATTTTTGAGTGAATTTAATAAAGTATCAATGATATCTAAAGTAAAGCACCTATCATTCATAGGGTCCAAGTTCTTCTTCTTCCTAATGACTAATTTACCATTAAGACGGTCGTCATCCATCCATCGCGGGAAAAGTCATGACTCAATGACTAAAAAAATAAAATAAAAATAAAAATCTAGACTCTCTAGTCGGTTCTAAGGAACCAACCACCGGAAAAGTACCGAAAAAAAAAACCGAAGGAACCCAAAATAAAATTAAATTAAAAAAATACTACAAACCAACAAGCATGTATGATAAATCATAAATCTCAAAAAACAAACTAGGCCTACCATGTGCAAATTTAGCAATTAAGGAATGCGTGGTAATGTTCGGGGTTTTTGCCTTGGGTATAAAGTTACACGCAAGTGCACGTGGTCGAACAAGTAGTAAAGTGGCTTAAGTAAGCCAAGTATCGATCCCACAGGGACTGGGATAAGGTAGCAATCTACTCAAGTGTACTATATTTTAACTCTAACAATGAAGACAACAGTGCAAAGAAGAGTTTGATATTTTGATTTCTAATTTTATCCTAAGTCTACAAAGATTATATAATTTGAGTCTGAACTATGAATGTGAGCATGCTGAGGTTAAACGAACATGTAAGGAAATAAATTATCGCATTAATTTGGTTAACTTTTCCTCCGGTTGCTAGTCAAGAACTATTGCCAATGGATTAAAACTCTCGTATTTAACCCAACTTAAGAATCATGAACCGTCCACCTACATTTCTGTGATTAAACGAAATTCATGCTCTAGCCATACAAAACCGGTTCCTTAATTGACTAATACGACTTTCAGGTATATTTCTATCCTGAAGGTAAATCAATTCTCAATTTTCCCAAACTAAGAAAAGATCATATCCTATTGATTCACAACTTTCCAATTTCTTGCTCTCTCGAGTGAAACCGGACTTTTTAGATATACATTAACATAGGTCACACATTAATGCAGTAAGAACAAGAATCAATAGAACAACCATGGAAGAAAAGATGAAAAACCAACTTAATCAACAATCACATTTCATTACAATTGTTCTTAACCTCAGCAAGAAGAGGATTTAGCCACTCATTTGTGGATTAAACATCGTTAAATGAGTGTTAAACATACAAGCAATTGAATTAAAGAAGAAGGAGATAGAGAAAAACCCTGAGATTTTCGTCCCCTCAACTGCCTGTAACCAACGTTCTTGCTCCACCCAGTCAGAATATTGAAAAATGAACCTAAGTGTTCTATTTATACTAGTGGAAATTTTTCCTGGAATAACAAGCAATGTGTCACGGAGTGCATCGCGGAGCACTGCCTCCGTGACATGCCACTGATGCGGAGCCTCACTGGAAATTGACTGTCCAGGTAATAAGGCCCAACGTGGCACGGCGTGCAACGCGGGGCTAGGCCAACGTGCCACGGCCCCAACGCGCACCTACACTAGAATTTGGCCAAAAAATTCCCTATCCAGGCAGAAGACCTCTGCGATGGCTGTGTGACACGGATCCATCGCGGAGCCCCTTTAATTTGTGTCGTCCAATGCTTTGTCCTTTGCTAACATCCGATTCCAACCCCGATCTCTCCCAACACGCATTTTAGCTTCCCAAAATTACATTTCACCTGCAAAACAACGCTAATCATGTTGGTTAGTATAAATTCACATTTTATTATCAATCACATGAGAATGTATAAACATTGATAGATAAACAAGGCTAAAATGACACATTTAAGTATCACTTGGGCATATAAATTTGCCCAAGATCAGGTAATATGAAGTTCACTTCTCCCACCCCGCACTTAATTAGTAACACTGTGCCCCGTGCTAAAACAATAAAAGCATAAAGTAAAAGAGTGAAAGAAGAACTCTCTGGGCCTCTACTCCTTGTTTTCAATATTTAAGCTTAATTTGTATTAAAAATCATGACCTATCACCTGCACACTTGAACAAACACATAAAAATGAAAAATTTATCTTGGGTTGCCTCCCAAGTAGAGCCTGATTTAACATCGCGGCACGACATAGGTATCTTGATTACTCATACTTCATCAAGATACCTATTGAGACCGTGGTCACATTTTGGCCGCTTGTTTTACCCCACTAACCTGTGACACATTAGAAAAAGAAAAATGTAAAATAGAAAATAAAGACTAAAAGTTAAACACAAGCAATTAATTTAATCCTATGCCATATTCCCTGGCAACGACTCCACTTTTCGATAACGCTCAAACTCACACTCGTGCTGAAGTGTGAAGCAGACGTTGTCAATAAAGAACACAACTAGAGGTTGGGGCCCATCCCACATGGAATATGGAAGGATATAGAATAACACTAGTATTTAAGCTTTTGAGTCAATTATATCCTAGGGGGGAATTTGTAAGAGTAATAAATAATAATTTGGAGAAATTGAATGTTTGATTCAAAATTAATGCAATTAACTAGGGTAAGTGATCCCCGTGGATTCATAACTACTTTGGATTTTACACTAATGATCTATCCAAATACTTTACTTGTAGAACTTATAACTAAGATTCATCCAAATGACTGGTTCATCCATATTGGATAACTATACTCAATCACCAGGTTAGGTCTCATGAGTGGTTTCAATTTAACCATTAATAATTTGCCCAAAATTTAACTATCCTGCGACCACAGCTCAAGTTAATACAATGATCATAAAAATCAAGGCTTTGTTGTAATTCTCTTTTCCTAATCTCTACCTCTCTAGGATCAAGCAAGTAAAGAATTCAGGCATGTCCTAATTTTGGGCACCATTAAGAAATGTTAAATATGAAGAGAATACAATACAAGCATTTAATATTGATTTAGAATCACTTCGTGCGAACCCTACTTTGTTAATTCACCATGGTTCTCACAACCCTAGTTGTGGAGTTTAGCCTCTCATAGTTATAAGTAAATTAATAGCATTAATAGAGAAAACTACAAATTAATACTTACAACGATGATAGGAAGAAACTCACTTAATTATTGAGAAAAAATAAGAAAGAACAATTCAACAATCATCTCAAAGTATGTCATGAACTAAAATTTATAATTCCAAGACTTGTTGTATCTAGCATCCCCATTACAAAGAAATAAAAGGGTATTTATAATAGTAGATTTATGCCTTCTTTGTTCCTTCATGGACTTGATTTGGAATTTGTAGCTCCTTTTCCTAATTGAAGTGGGTTTTAACTTTTGGCCGTTGAACATTCTTGGCGTGTCGCATGCTGCATCACGCTGAAGGAAGGGCGCTTCGCATCTACTGTAGCACTAGGAGGCCGCACCTCGCACCTAGCATTGTGCCAAACTGCTGCTTCTTCATGCGACTGGTAGCCTGGATAGGCAGGCGCCTTGCGCCTCTGGTCGCACAGGTGTACCTGGGTGTTGCGCTGCCGGTTGTGCGGGCATGGCAGTGCACTCATTTTAGCCTTGTTCTTGCTTCGTTTATTCCATCTTCTTCACATGTGTTCCAAAAGCCTCAAATACACCCAAATATATCATTATTAGCCTGAAAGCATCTTAATCATGTGCATTAGCCATTTTTATAAATATATAACATAAATACATGCAAACACATATAATGTGTTCTCAAAACATAGTAAAGTATGGGCAAAATATGTCTAAGAAGTGCGTAAGTACGCCCTTCATCATGTACCACTAGAAAAAAATTTGAAATAGAATTTTCAAATGTGGCATGAAAAGGAGAAAGGATGATGGGCATTTGAAATGAGAATATAGCACTCTTTGTCATACCTTGTAGATTCCTCGTTTGACTTATGAATTTGCATGTTCTAATGTCTTAAATCAAGATTTTGTGTGGATATGACTTTTGTGGATTCTTTAGGTGTAATGCCTTATGTGGTAAGAATTTTGTGAATTTTATGCATAGCTTCTTGTCTAGAGTTTTCCCTAAGTGTGACTCAAGGCAAAATCATAGATGTAGCGGTACTTAAAACATGATCTTAGACTCTCTTTTTTTAAGTCACTTCACCCAAAATGACCACATTGAACATTAACCGTTGATAGCCAACGTTTTAGCCTTGGACCTTTTCTTTGAAAACACATTACAAGCCTAAAGAACATTTTTAATCCTTTTCTTTGGCACCCATCCTCCTTAATTGCTAGTGATGAAATATTGAAAAATGGGGCTTGAAGCCTAAGAAATGAGAATAAAGAAGGGAATGAATGCGAAATAAGGCAAAAGCCTAAGTTTGGGGGTTCGCAAGAGTAAGGGGGAAAATGAGACAGGCTGCAATTGAGGTAGCACCAAAATTGTGATGAGATGAGTGACTCAATGGGGGTGAAAACCCTCGAATCATCAAAAGAGGAAGAATAGTTAATAAATGTTATCTCTTGCATAGTAAGGCTAAATGTGAAAGTCATAGATGTTATAAGAGTGGCTTGTGTTACACAAAAGAGGAAGATGATGAACAAGGAGAAATAAGGAGGAGTGATCTAAACAAGATGTGGGGAGATTACAGGCATTTGTAAAGGCATTAGTCACTAAGGCTAAATATGTATCTTATCCTTATCCCTAGCCTTCATTATGACCCATAAATCCTAATTAATTTTGAGTGCAGTTGCTCTACATTAGTGGCAAATTACACGAAGGGTAATCCTATGGATCGAGTTGTGTGCATTAAGATTTCTTTTGGGAGAGTGAGTGCAATCATATTTTTCTACAATCCCTTGTATGTATGCATTGATTTCATGATAAAGAACAGGGATTTTCTCTTCTGTGAGTGGCATCATCCCTTTTGAGGACACAATTACATTAAGAATAAATGTGTGGATAGGACATGAGAGATGCAAGCTCTAAGGAAAGCTTTGAATGTGCAATGATTATGAAATGAGATGCTATGTATACTTTGTGGATAATCTATGCCCTCGTTTTGCAATATGAAAGCTCTTGTGAATCATGCTTTTGAATGGTGGTGGCCTCTTGAAAATTTTCCATTTTTCTTGTTTTGGAGGGAATTTGCTTCTCTTTTTCGGTGAGTTGGTGAGCATTTTTAGGTTGTCATGAATCAAGTAGTCATTAATGTATAAACTCGTGTGGAGTGGCCTATTTTTCAACTGATAAGAACTGCATTACATGAGGACAAGCAATGGTTCAAGTTTGGGGATTTGATGAGTTGGTAATTTACCAACTCATTAGGCTCTTAAGCATGAGCTTTAGCTTAGTTTTCAAGTCATTTAGATGAATTTTATGCCCCTTTTGCCTTTTTGTGTGCAGATGTCTGATTTGAAGAAAAGAGCAAGAAGTGGAGTAAAAAGAAGGGAATCAGGTGAAAATCAACGCTTCACTGGAGAAGACCGGTGAACACTGGCCAAACGCAGAGGATCACTGCCTTGGGGAATTAAAGCAACCGGCGGTCGCGGACATCAATCGATGACTCCCTGGTTAACTCAGCTACTGACACCTGAACTTCCTGGATTAACGATAAAGAAATCGGCGAATAGCCAAAGGAACCACCGAAGGACACTGGAAATCACTGAAGGAGCAATCAATGATAGTCGATGGTTCGGGGAATGTAATCGGCGAAGCGCCGATACTCTCGCAAGTTCCATAAAATGTTTCCAACACTAAAAAAGAGGGGATTGGGTGCCCTACTTTTAGATATATTCTAGAAAGAAGTACTTTATACCTAGGAGATATTAACTTTTAGCTTTTCGGAATATTCTCTTTGTAGAGGAAGAAAGTAGAAGTCTATTGGTGGAAATTGTGAAAGATTATTTTTCTTTTCTTCTTCTTCCTCTGTAGCAAGATATCTCCATGGTTGAAGACATATTACTGAATTTGATTTTGCTATTCTTATTATTGAAATCAATGAGTTTATTGTTAAATATGTTCTTTAGTTTCTCAACCATGAGTAGATAATCATTAATTAGAGGTGTCTAGTGATGAGTGCTTAATTAGATTGGGTATTTCTAGATTCATCTCAATATTATTTAATTAGTGTAAATCTATTAAGTTCTCTCCAATTTATAATTGAAGATCCATAGTTGCAGATGTGGGTCTATTCTTTTCTTACTTGATTTCTGCTTGAAAGAGAAGAATTGAGTATTGGGAGAGAATTTAATGGTGGAAATGGATGTGATGTTGTGGTGTTGGTCTAGACATAGCCAAACCCACATTCTCATTCCTAATTAATAGCTAATAGCTAGAGATTAGGTGCATCTATTAATCAAAACTTGATTGGATTGATTTAATTGTGTCTAGTGGTTCAAAAAAACTCTAGCAAGAGGCATTTATGAGGTTGAAAAACATAGAATGCCCACCTGCCCAAGGTTATTTACACAATTTGAACTAATGAGATGATCTAGCATAGCCTTGTTTAAATAGCACATCATCTACACCACACCTCTAATCCTTCTCATTATTGTCAACAACTTTGGTTATTTTTCAATTCTAATTTGCCGAATTAGAATCTATACCATATTGTTGTCATCAAGTCTCCTCCAAAATACTTATTGCTTTGTTATTTTTGAGTGGTGCGAACTAATTTCAATTTTCCAAACAACACTTGCGCATATCATTTTATAGTCTTTGTGGGATTCGACCCCGGCATCCGTCGGATTAGTTGTTTTGATACAACAACCATTTATGCTCTCTCGTTACGAAGAGTGTATTTTGGACGTTATCAATAGACATAATTAATGACTATCGCATCCCCATTAGGTCGTCACCATAAATGGCACTTCGAGAGACTCAACATAGCTCTCTAAATATAGCTTAAAATATAGAGATACATACAAGGATGTAGAATTGGGATCAATAAAAGGAATACTCCCCGAGAAGAAATAGTGATGACACTTGTAACTATTGTATTAGATGCCTCACCATCCTTCATAGGTACCATTCTTCATATCTTGTACTAATACATTGATATAATGATGCTCACGTCCATACAAAAGACTTCTTACCTTCTCAATCTCATTAATAACTAGAAAAGGTGCATACCTTGCTAGATTAGAACTTAACCTTATATTAAACAATAATCATAGTACCCTAACAAAGTTTATCAAACTGATGCCTCAAGTCATCCTGTATACTCAATATAATAAATCTATCCATGAACATAGTCATAAAATCTAACCAAGTAATAGGTGGAAACTTGGTCCGCTCGCCTCTCTTAAAAGACCCACCAGAACTCTACAAAATAAGAAAATGGGAAAATGTTAAACTCTATAGGACGAGTCTCCCTCAACTCTAATGTAGTCAATATTTTCTCACATCTCTCAATGAAATTCAGGGGAATAATAGAAGTCAGTGTGGCCTTAAAATCTGGTGGCTTAAGGTCTATGAAACATTAAGTTTTTCAAATTTCTATATTTTCATGAATAACTAATCAACTTGTTGAACTGTATTAGGTGTCTGGAAATTTGTGATACCCTACTGAACTGACATCAAAGTATCCATAATTTTTCCACCAACTATTGGTTGAACCTGAAAGCATGTGGAGGTGTTAGAATTCCTCCTTGTCTAGACACTAATGCTTTCAACATATTTATCAAGCTAATCACTACATCTATAGATAAGGAAATAGTAAGTATCCCCAATGGAACCAGCAATGGAACATCCTGAACCACCTATTCATTTATTTGTTTTGGCATAGTAGCTCAGGGTTAGCACCAATTGCAACCACAAGATGAGTTGCAACCAATGCCCTATACACTGAGCTTCATTTTAACCCTGATCAACTTTAATACCCCATAATTCCTAACACATGTATGGAAAAGTTAAAATCGATAAAATTGCTTGAACTTGAATAATTTGGAAGGTAATTGGTCTTAAAAAACTAAGTTCACAAGTAAAGCAAAGCCAATGGTGGAAATGTCATCAATTGGGCATAATATCAAGTGATCATATTTACAGTCTGACTATAAATAGGCATATTGATGTGCCATGATTTTACGGCACTTTCGACGTTTAAAACCAAGAAACAATGCACATTACGGGTATGTTTATATAGGTAAAATGTGTTTTGTCTTTAATGTTGTAGGAAAATAGGTTAGGAAGTGAACTGGGCAAATTAATGCTTAAAATAACTGAACAGGTGATTGCCAGGCACTTCACGAGTCATTGTCACTAAGAACGACTCATTGTTGAAGTTGTGGGAAACTATTAAGTTTTGAAGATGCAGAAACAGTGTATTTGACGGGTTGAGGGAATGACTCATTACATCTGGTAACGAGTCATGAAGTCAGTCGTGAAGACTGGGAAAGGAATTAGTGAAGAAACAGTCAGTAAAGTTGACGGATGACTTAACAAGTCCTTAGTTGACTAAACGACTTGTTGGAAGATCAATGGACCCAATCGTAAGGTGCACTGGAAATTTGAAGGAGTTAGACCACGAGGGGCCAAACGACTCATGCCCAGGCACAACGAGTCGTTAGGTGACCCGTTTCCACAACTGGGTTCAATGCTGTAGACAACTGATATTTAGCAAGGCACGACTCGTCAAAGGTCCTAACGAATTGTCACCAAGCCTGTGATCACTGACGACCTGGTTTCCAGTTTTTAGTTAGGAAAAGGTTTTCTTGAAAATATAAATACACTGTTTAGGTTTATTTTCAATAGCAAGTTGATTATTACTATTTTTCACGTAGGAATTGGGTGTTGTACGATTATTCTTGGGTCAAGAAACAAGGTTTACAATTTTTTTCTTGAATTTGAGTATCAAAAGCAACATTGGAATTTATTCATTAATTTTGGAGTTTTATTCAATTTACTTGGTTTTCTTCTACGATAATTTGTAAGTTGCAATTATGATTTATTTTATATTTTGTGATTGTGATCATACAAGAATGAGTATCTAAACCCATAACTAGGATTGGGAGAACCAAGATGAATTAACACAGATAGGTTAAATACTTAGTGATTCTTGAACGGGGTTTAATGCATGTATTGGTTTTCCCTTCGTTTTAATTGATTCTTGACGGTTGCAAACGTTAGGACTTTCCTTATTCTTACTTACCGGACCAAGGAGGTAATGAATGGGAAAAGGGATTAACAACGGAGATATGAGGCTATCAATCCTCATCTAATAGCTTGAACTTTTCCGGGGATAGCTAATCTAATATTAAGGGTAAGGGTCAATTAAAAGTACACCCGTATACGGATCAACTTGCGTGGTGATAATCATCTAGATAGGGGACCAAAAATTTAGGTGAACCTAACTTACCGATATTGCATGTTAAACACCGGAATAGATCACTAGTATACAATCCTTATGGTTATGAAGTCTTGGGGAACACAATCCTAGTCAAGTCGTTAATTGAATACAAACCGAATTTGATCTAAGCATTTAGTAGTTTTACTTTTGTTTATTATTCTATTTCTTTCCCCCTTAGGAAATAAATAACTCAATAGTAACAACTATTCGCATTAACTAATTTCTTTCCATATTCCCTATGGGATCGACCTCAACCTTTGTTAGGTTCTATATTTGACATCGACCGCTTTTTATCTCAACTGAGAGGTGTAATTGGGCGACATCAAATTTTGGCACCGTTGCTAGGGAATACGGCTAAGGCTTTTGTTAATTGTGTTTGCTTTATTGTTGGTTTTTGTTTCCTTTTTTTTTTTGTTTTTTTGTTGTATTTAATAGGTCTTGCCCATGGAGGAGTTATTAATTATAGATGATCTAGCAGCCGTTTTGATAGATATTGGTGCTGAGGAGATTCATGGGGGGTGAGGAGATTGTAAATGCACTTGCTGGCATGGGGTCATAAACTTATGCTCCAAAGAAGATCGATCTTGATTTGAAGAATCGGGTGACTCCATCGGCCAAGCCATCTATTAAGGAGCCTCCAGTGTTGATGCTCAAAGCACTCCCATCCCATTTACAATATGTATTTTAGGAGCCGATAACACTTTACCGGTCATTGTTGCAGCCGACTTGGAGAAATGGAAAGTGAAGGCTTTGGTCTACGTCTTGAAGAGATACAAAAAAGTCATTGGGTGGACCATTGCAGATATTATTGGAATCCCAGCCGATATTTGCACGCACAAGATCAAACTAGAGCCAGATTGTATTCCGAGTATTGAACATCAGCGTAGGTTGAATCCACCTATGCAAGTGGTGGTCAAGAAGGAAATAATAAAGTGGTTGGATGCAGGTGTGGTTTATCCTATTGCACACAGCAAATGGGTAAGCCCAGTCCAGTGTGTACCAAAAAAAGGAGGAATCACGGTGGTCCCAAATGCTAACAATGAGCTCATTCCTCTAAGACTAGTCACCGGTTGGAGAGTATGCATGGATTACAGAAAGCTGAACTGTTGGACGCAAAAAGGTCACTTTCTGATGCCATTCATGGACCAGATGTTAGACATACTTGCAGGCAGAGGATGGTATTGTTTCCTTGATGGTTATTTGGGGTACAATCAGATTTTTATAGCCCATGAAGATCAAGAGAATACCATGTTCACTTGTCCATATGGTACATTTGCTTTTAAGAGGATGTCATTCGGGTTATGTAACGTACCTCCCACTTTTCAATGTTGCATGATGTCCATATTTTATGACATGGTGGAAGACATCATTGAAGTCTTTATGGATGATTTTTCGGTGGTGGGTGATTCATTCTAGGAGTGTCTGGCTCATTTGAGCAAGGTGCTTCAGAGATGTGAAGAAACAAACTTGATGCTTAACTAGGAAAATTCCCATTTCATGGTCAAGAAAGGTATAGTGCTAGGCCACAAGATTTCAGGTAAGGGTATGGAGGTAGACGGGGCCAAGATTGAGGTTTTACTAGTCTTCCACCTCCAATTTCTGTGAAAGGTGTTCGAAGCTTTTTTTATCATGCAGATTTTTATAGAAGATTCATCAAGGACTTCTCCAAAATTGCACATCCATTGTGCAAACTACTCGAGGAGGTGAAGTTTGTTTTTGAGGAGGCATGTCTGAAGGCATTTGAATTTCTTAAAGAGAGATTGACCACCACCCCCATTATAGTGGTACCTGACTAGTCTTTGCCTTTTGAGGTTATGTGTGATGCTAGCGGTGTGGCCCTAGGAGCTGTGTTGGGTCAAAGGCGTGAAAAGATTTTTCATCCGATTTATTATGCTAGCAAGGCTCTTAATACAACCCAAAAAAATTATACTATGACGGAACAAGAGTTGTTGGCTGTAGTTTTTGCATTTGAGAAGCTTCGAGCATACTTGCTCGGAACTAAAGTGATAGTCCACACAAACCATGTAGCTTTGAGATATCTGATGGCAAAGAAGGATGCCAAGCCACGGTTGATCCGATGGGTTCTGCTATTATAAGAGTTCGAGTTTGAGGTAGAAGACCGGAAAGGGATGGAAAATCAGGTTGCAGATCACTTATCCAGATTGGAACCTAATGAAGCACTTAGAGATGAGCATGACATAGATGATGCATTCCCAGATGAGCAGGTTCTAGTGGCATCACAAGATCTCATCCCATGTTTTGCAGACTTTGCTAATTATTTGGTGAGTGATGTTGTACCGGAGCACTTATCTTTTCACCAGAGGAAGAAGTTTATGTCTGATGTGCAAAAATTTTTCTGGGATGAGCCATACTTATTTCACATATGTGATGATGGGGTTATCCGGAGATGCATACCCGAGGTGGAGATGCTGAGTATATTGGAGGCCTGTCACTCATCCCCTGTTGGAGGCCACCACAGCGGGATTCACACAGCCCACAAAATTCTGCAATATGGGTACTATTGGCCAACCATTCACCAAGATGCGCATGATTTCGTAAAGGCATGTGATGCATGTCAAAGACAAGGAGGCATATCATGGAGGCATAAGCTTCCTCTTACTCGCATCCTCCTCGTTGAGCTATTTGATGTATGGGGCATTGATTTCATGGGTCCATTTGTGAGCTCAAATGGGATGAAGTACATACTTTTTGTTGTTGACTATGTTTTGGAATGGGTGGAAGCAGTTGCACTTCCAAACAATGAAGGGAAGAGTGTCACAGCGTTCTTGAAGCGGAATATATTTGCTAGATTCGGGACTTCCAGAGCCATCATTAGTGATGGGGGTTCTCACTTCTGTAACCGGTTGTTTCACTCTTTATTGGAAAAATATGGGGCCAAACACAGGGTGGCGACACCCTATCATCCGCAGTCTAATGGGCAGCTTGAAGTCACCAACCGGGAAATAAAGACTATCTTGGCGAAGACTGTGAATGCAAACCGGACAGATTAGGCAAGAAAGCTAGATGATGCTTTATGGGATTATCGGACCGCCTTCAAGACTCCTATAGGTATGTCTCCGTATCAGCTTGTTTATGGTAAAGCATGTCATCTTCACGTCGAACTTGAGCACAAAGCAATATGGGCGCTCAAGAAGCTGAATTTAAACTGGAACGAAGCGGCAAACTTGAGGCTTGATCAATCAAATGAGCTTGATGAATTTCAATTGAAAGCCTATGAGAGTTCTGAAATTTACAATTAAGGATGAAAATTCAACATGACCGGAAGATTGAGAAAAGAGAATTCAGTTCGGGTGATATGGTGTTACTATTTGGACTTCGGTTGTTTCCTGGAAAGTTGAAGTCTAAGTGGCTGGGACCTTTTTGAGTGGTCCAAGTATTCTCCCATGGGGCAATCAAACTAGAAAACCATGAAGGAAAGCGGTTCAAAGTGAATGGTCAGCGGGTGAAAGCTTATTTGGGGAGAAGTGAAGAACTCAAACTGGTAGACCTTTGGACCTTGAGTGAAGTCTGAGTAACTTGGGGGAATTGAGTCGTGCCGCGATGTTAAATCAGGCATTGCATGGAGGCAACCCATGGAGGTGTTTCGATGAAGTATGAGTAGATGAAACACCCACATCGTGTTGCGATGTTAAATCAAGAGTTTCTTGGGAGGCAACCCAAGTTGTAAATGTAAGAAAAATATAGTGTTTACGTTTGTTGATGGGTGCAGGTGATTAAGATGGAAAATTTGAAGTTGGAACCAAAATCTGGAACTTCAGTTCTAGTTCAAAATGTCACAGAACGAGCCATTTTTTGACCTAATGACTCATTCAGTCAAATCGTCAAGAGAATTTAAGAAAACAGGGGAGCAACGGGTGACTCAACGATTCATCTCTTCAAGAAACGAATCGTGAGGTCCTCCATCATGTACGCTGGACAAAAGGCAGAATCAATTGGAAAAGGGTGATTAAGACTCACTCAACGAATCGTTGGGAGACCAAACGATTCGTTAAGTGACCCGCCAGGTAGCTACAATAGTCCAAGGACCACGACTTATGCCACGATTGTTGGGTGACACCACGAGTCATTGCTTGACTCGTTAGGTCCCAGGTAAGTTTTTTGAACTCCAGTCACAAAACAAAGGGTCAAAATGAGTCGTTTCAACATGTAACGACTCGTTTGGGGGGTCGTCTTGCGTTATTAAAATAATTGACATTCGACCTGACCCAGGATCAAATTAGGGTAAATTTTAATATGAATCATATAAACTCGATTCATTTACCGTTCAAACTCACGCTTGAGTTTTAACCCAGCACCCCAACAACTTCAAACTTCCCTTCTCATCTTCTTCTCTCAAACCCATCAAAACAAATCCTCGACATTCACTCACGACGGTACCCAAGCACACACGATCTCACTACCATCTCCGCTAAAGCATTTCGTGAGTACCTTTTTCCCAGTTAATTTGTGAGTGTCGATTGCATTTGAATAAGATTTTTTGTTGGTGACCCATGATTTTGATGAACTTGCAAGGGTCTAAATAAATGTTGTATTTGTTTCGATTTTTTCCTCATGATGATAATGAACCGTAGGAAGATTAAACAATCGAATTGCGATTGAAATTACATGGGTTGGTTTGAGAAATTAATGATTCTGTGTTTGTGGATTTGAAATTGTAGATAGTAGGAGAAGATGAATGAAGTTGGGTAAACTGAAACTCTTGAGCACGAGCTACATCACGAGTCGTTAGATCACCAAACGACTCATTGTGTAGCTCGTCCTGAGTGGAAAAATTAAATCAATAAGGCAGTGCACTTAAAGACTGACCTAACTACTCGTTAGGACCAGTCGTCAAGTACACTGGCCCAACATGAAGGAAGACTAGTTTGTGACAATGAGGGACCTCACGAGTCGTTGCCAGTGGCAATGACTCATTTAGTCACTCGTCAGGTACACTGAGCAGCAGTTTAAAAAGTTTTTGTTTCATCTCCTCTCATATACTAACAATGTTTCCATAGGTACAATGGCTCCAAGAGGGACACCGAAGAAAGTTCCGGCAAAGAAACAAGCACCTGAGCACAGTCAACCTTTGTATCGTAGACTTCGTGATGAGCCATCCTCCTCCGAAGAATCAAGTAGCTCGGAGGAAGAATAGGACATATCAGAGGAGCAATTAGTGAGGAGGTCAACCAGGGCTAGGGCTCAACAAACTTCAAATCTGACAGCCCTGGTCGATACTCCTACTCCATTAGTGAGGGATCCACCCAGCCGCACTGATGATAATGCCAGGGTTGTAGCTGCACTTGCTCCCGATGCTCCCATAGTTGGGCAAAACATAGAGATAGTTGACGAGTCACATGTTTAGTGAGGGAACTCTGATGATGAACTGACTGAGACTTCAAACAAATCAAACGAGCAACCAAGGAACTTGCGGAGATGGTGTGTTCATGGTATGAGGGCCATATATAACAGATATATTGCTCCAAATGATAATGTAAATCCAAAGAAGAGCATATACAAGGAGCTGAGGCTGGTCACTACGGAGCTGAAAGACCTTTCAGAGCTACAAGCTGTGTTCGACAAGTACAGGTTCGGGTGGTTGACCGAGCCATAAAGAAGCTCTAGCCCATGCTTAGTCAGAGAGTTCTATGCAGCCTATGCAGCCACACTACAGCGTTTGGAATTAGGGGGCCAACACTGGAAAAGAGGTCTGCCTTGACGCAGGTGTTGGTTTGAGAGACTCCTGTATACATATCAAAGAGGACAATCTTCAGGATGTTGTATGGGCCAGATTATCATGCTCCGATGAACACGGCCGAGTTCGACCACAGGATATATAAGTTGAAGAAAGTTAAGAGCAAAAAGCTGAATAGGAGCGCATCAGACAATATACTTGGCTGTCTCGGATCATTGCTATAAGAGGTCCGCTGGTTGAATGGTTGCACGGCACAGAGTCTCAGATAAAGAAGGCCACACATAAATTTCAGGCTAAATTTTGGTGGTTACTGGTGCGGCACAGGCTAGTACCGACCAGCAATGATAACATCCTCTCACCTGACATAGCGACATTGGTAGCAAGTATTATGGAGGGATATGCCATCAATGTCCCGCGATACATTGTTGAGGAGATTAGAGAGTTGGCAATCAATGACGGTACTACAATTCCCTTCCCTTGTCTGATTGATAGACTCTGACAGGAGTCAAAGGTGTCGGGTTGCCATCAATTGACCAGATAATAGTGGTCCAGAAGATAACAAATATCAGGTTGATTTGAGATGACACAAACCCGGTATCGATAGCAAGGACTCAGGAAGCTGCATCCACTGGAGCAACCATATTAGCAGAAGCATTTGGCAGCGGTATGCAAACCGATGCCGCATAGTTCACTGAGTTGGCAGCAGAGCCTATTGATGGAAAACAGACAGGCAAACATCTTGAGACTACAGATGCGGCGGACACCTCCGCACCTGCTGATGTTCCTGAGTCATCATCCACCGCAGCAGCACCTAGACCACCAGTTGCTCTGCCACGAGCCACTACAACCGGCTTGGTTATGATTTCTCAAGAGTTTTTAGTTGATATGGCTAGGTAGCTAGCTAAGGCCAAAAAGAAGCAGGCACACACGACTCTACAGGTTAAAGTTCTGATAGAGCAAGTAAAACCTTGGGTGTTGAAGGAGTTAGAGGCATTGTCCAGTTTTGTGCATGGTCGATTGGACGCTCTTGAGAGAAGAATGGATGAGTGCCTTGCACAGTTACCAGTACCTGAAATGGAAAAATGGTATGCAGAGTTGCGGGACTTGGCCACACGACAGGTAGTTGCAGTATCTCCACCGGTACTTCCTATGATTAGATGATGAATTTGAAGAAGATCTACCACTGATTTTTGATTATATCACTAAGGAGCCGGTGGCACATGATAAGGGAAAGAGGCCTCATGAGGAGGCAAGTTTTGAAGAAGATGCTTCTCTGCTCCGTCAGTAAAAATGAGAGTGGAGTGAGATGGAGAGAGCGCTGCATGTATCGTGAGAGGAGGCTCAACAGAGAGCCAATACTGAGGCAGCGAGAGCTCATGGAGAAGGGACAAGCTCTGTTGGATCTAAAAGTGCACTGGGTCAAGCCAGTAATATTGGAGATAACATTGGAGGAGTATCTACACCCTCCACCGACCAGGTAGCTGACACCTAGGTCACACAGGTAAGTTCCCTATTTCCCTAGTTTTGTTTGATATATATATGCATCTAGGATGACACATGCTTTTCTTGATGGGGGTGGGGAGGGACATCTGTGCATTCTTTTACTGAACATAACCCGAGGGTTTTTCTTGGCGGATATCTTTTCCCTCGGGTGTTCCATATCTAGTAGAACCGGTACGTTTAGGGTTTTATGTTTTATGCTTTTTGTGTTTGTTTGTGCCAGTCGGATGAAAGTTAGGTGAACTTAAGGCAGTCAAGAGCTTAAATTGTTGATTTTTGTTGATTTATAAGTTAATACCCCTCCAAAATTTTTATATGTGTATGTTAAAGTTTACATGTATGACCTTTGTGAATCTTTACATGGCATTGAAACTGTGAACATGTTTACCATTGTATGAATGTACCTGAACTAGCAGTTAGTAGAAGTGATGATGTTGACCTATGTTATGTGTGAGTGAGGTTTAATAGCTAAATTCGATTGTATGTGTCAATCTAGAACTTGTCTAGTCAGTCATACCGAGATAGAGAATAAAAAACTAGGAAAGGATCATAGGCCGTTTTTTATTTATGAGCCCACTTTATCCTTAAAAGACCTACCAAAATAGAATAAAAATCCCTTGATCCAAATGTTTGAGCTTAATTGACCTTTCTTTTTGTTTACACCAATTCACCTCCCTGCTTTTATTAAGAATGAACCTGTTTTGGCCTTGGTCCCTCCTTGGACATTATGGACCTCAATTCAGGAAAATCACCTAAGTTGAGGGTGGCTATTATAGGGGTGATTAAGAAGAGTCGGGTGGAATGAAAATTGGGTAATGGAAAAGGAAAGAGAGGGTGCAGTATGCATAACGAAAAGAAAAGAAAGAAATCAAAATTGTTGTCAAAAAGAAAGAAAAGAAAAGAAAAGAAAGATGTGACATCAATGAATGCTTTAATAAAGAGAAACCGCATCTGTAGTTGCAAATGCAAATAAAAGAAGAAGCAAGTAAAGGAAAAAGAGGAGAAAATAAGGAAAAAAAGGTGAAAAGTGGAGTCAAGACGTGTGTAGTGACAAGGAGGGTTAAGTTACTAATTCCATATGTACCATACCCGAGCCTGAACCTATGTTACAAGCCTAGAAAGTCCTATAGTGATCCTAGTTACTTGTCTGAAAATTAAGGTATTGAAAGTAAAGGCAAGCCTATGGTATTGAATGCACACAATTAGAATTTATTTGTGAGAGCGAGTGAATCTTACCTAGTCCCAAGAGAAATATAGTGAAATAATCATATACACATGTGTGAGTATGGGAATTCTTTGAGGTGAGAACATTTGGTCAACAAAATCATCTGCAAATTATCTAGGTCAGTGTTATAGAATTATGTGTGTGGTTGCTAGTGACAGTGTTTTGCCATGTTTTGATTTCTCTGTGTCATGGTTGGAAATTTTGCATATCTATTGTGATTTGAGTTGATATGATGAGGGAGGGGTTAGAAAATTCGATTTGATGAATAAATGTGATTGTTGTAAGTTTTCTAGAGTTCTTTCGATTGAAGCGTCGAAGTAATTTATTTTATTTTATTTTATTTGGCTTTTTCCTGAGGACATGCAAAAGTTCTAAGTTGAGGGTGTTGATGTGCCGTGATTTTACGGCACTTTCGACGCTTCAAACTAAGAAACTATGCACATTCCGAGTATGTTTATATAAGTATAATGTGTTTTCTATTTAATGTTGTAGGAAAACAAGTTCGGAAGTGAACTGAGCAAATTAATGCTTAAAATAACTGAACAGGTGACTGCCAAGCACTTTATGAGTCGTTGGCACTAAGAACGACACATTGCTGAAGTTGTGGGCAACTATTGAGTTCTAAAGATGCAGAAACAGCATACCTGATGGGTTGAGGGAACGATTCATTACATCTGGTAACGAGTCATGAAGACTGGGAAAGGAATTAGTGAAGAAGTAGTCAGTAAAGTTTACAGACAACTTAACGAGTCGTTAGTTGACTAAACAAATCGTTGGTAGATCAATGGGCCCAGCTGTAAGGTTTACTGGAAAGTTGAAGGAGTTAAACCATGAGGGGCCTAACGACTCGTGCCCAGGCACAACAAGTCGTTAGGTGACCCATTGCCACAACCGGGGTCAATGCTGAAGACGACTGATATTTAGCAAGGCACGACTCATCAAAGGTCCCAACGAATTGTCACCAAACCCATGATCACTAACGACCTGGTTTCCAGTTTTAGTTAGGAAAAGTTTTCTTAGAACTATAAATACAATGTTTAGGTTTATTTTCGACAGCAAGTTCATTATTACTATGTTTCACATAGGAATTGGGTGTTGTACGATTATTCTTGGGTCAAGAAACAAGGTTTACAATTTTGTTCTTGAATTTGAGGATCAAAAGAAACATTGGAATTTATTCATCAATTTTGGAGTTTTATTCAATCTACTTGGTTTTCTTCTACGATAATTTTTAAGTTGCAATTGTGATTTATTTTATATTTTGTGATTGTGATCATACAAGCATGAGCAGGTAAACCCATAACTAGGGTTGTGGGAACCAAGATGAATTAACACACATAGGTTAAATACTTTGTGATTCTTGAACGGGATTTGATGCATGTATTATTTTTTCCTTCGTTTTAATTGATTCTTGACGGTTGCAAATGTTAGGACTTGCCTTACTCTTACTTACCGGACCAAGGAGGTGATGAATGGGAAAAGGGATTAACAACGGAGATTTGAGGATATCAACCCTCATCTAATAGCTTGAACTTGTCCGAAGATAGCTAATCCGATATTAAGGGTAAGGGTCAATTAAAAGTACACTCGTATACGGACCAAATTGTGTGGTGATAATCATCTAGATAGGGTACCAACCATTTAGGTGAACCTAACTTACCGATATTGCATGTTAAACACCAGAATAGATCACTACCGTACAAGCCTTGTGGTTATGAAATCTTGGGGAACACAATCCTAGTCAAGTCGTTAATTGAATATACACCGAATTTGATCTAAGCATTCAGTAGCTTTACTTTTATTTATTATTCTATTTCTTTCCCCCTTAGGAAATATGTAACTCGATAGTAAAAGTTATTCGCATTAACATAAGTTCTTTTCATATTCCCTGTGGGATCAACCTCAACCTTTGTTGGGTTCTATATTTGACATCGATCGCTTTATATCTCAATCGCGAGGTGTAATTTGGGCGACATTACATATCTCCTTATATGTGGAAGTTAGAGGCTTAACTACTTATCAAATTAATGATTTGTGAGTCTAGTTCCAGAAAAACAAATTGCTCATCAATGTGACCTTGGTACAAGAAGTTATGCATATTTTAACATAGACCTTTAAGGACTAAAGTTGGTCATGATGGACCTTCACCCATGTGCTTCACCTACGTGTTTAGACACTCTACTTTCTTAGACATCTTACTTAGTTGAAATACTTGCTTACAAATCCTTATTGCTTAATTGGGGAGATCTATGTGCTTACGGAAAACTACCGACCTACTAATCCAAGTAGTTGACAAAAAGATGCATCACTTAAAGATTAGTGGCCCAAGTTAAAAGGCTCAAGAGAACAAGGCGGGTCAAGACCCATGACCCATCTGTCCAAGACTAATTATAGGACTATATACATATGTATTACATGTAATTTTCACACTTAGAAATAGTTAGTTAAGCTCACAAAACTCTCTCTCTTTCAAGCAAGGTAACCACCTATCTCTCCTTGTAGGGTTCTTAGAGTTCTTCACTCGTTCTTACAAAAATAACCCACCAAATACTCTTATGTCCTCTCCAACTTCAAGTATGTTTCAAGGGGAGGGAAGTGAATAGAGTTATAGGTGTTGGCAGCCAAGATTCCGCCACTCTCGTTCAAGATTTGAGGTAAATATGTTGAGATTTAACTCAGGTTTCTCTTCCCCATTTTAATGGGATGCTTGTGCCAATTTTTCTCTCCTAATTTAGTGGTGTGGAATATGTTTCAAAGGAAGAAAGTGAAGAAAAAATCCAAGGCTGGAAAATCTAGGTAAGGTGCTATGATAAGAGGCCAGAAGTACATATTTTTAGCGACTATATACCTCACATTTAAGTACTTTTATCATCTTTTTTGAGTATTAACTTTATGGATTACACATATATTGATATTTTTTATGTGTAGGTGTGTCTATAGTTCCTTGGATGGTAAACAAGTAGAAAAGAGGCAAGAAATGACCAAATATGTCAAAGGAGTAGAAATGTCGAGAAGCATCACAAAAGGAGAGGAAAATGGTGGAATGGACTTGCCATTTTCTCCATCCCTTGCATAGAAAGGTGCAAGAATTCTTCCTGGTGAAAGTTATTTTATCCTATTGCACCACCTCTTGCATAGTAAAGGGTGGCGCGAGCTTGCTAATTTCTAACCTGATTTGTATTTGATTTTTAAACGCCCTAATCTCTATAAATACATCCCTTACTCGATTTTTTAAGGAGGTTGGACGTTTTGTGAGGCAAAGGCTAGGGTGAAGTGAGATTTTCTCTCGATTATTTCTTTTCTTATTTTCTCACAATTAATTCTTGTATGCTTACCAAAATTATGAGTATCTAAACTTTATAGTTTTGGAGTTTTGGCACATAATGATGGCTAAATGTTGATTTTCATTTGTACTTGTTAAAATTTTCATATTGGAGTTATTTATTTCTTCTTGGGCTAAATTATTTGATTATTTGACGAAATGTATGACTCGTCAATTGAACTTGAAAGAGGAAGTTGTGAGGACAATAAGAATAAGTAGAGCTCGTTTGTGAACCTTATAGGAAAAAGGGAACAATTCTATATTGAGGATAGAAATATACCCTATAGCCTTTCTTAGTTGATACAGATGAAATCTTACATGCACTTCACTATTAGCCAACGACCATAGAAATATAGGTGTTAGGAATAGACGACTAGTCTTAGAATAATGAGAAAGATACTCCAAAAAGTGATATCAACCCGCAACTGGTAACTTAGGAAGTTAAATAAGTATAATAATTTGATACTTCAACTGGATTGTAAAATTTTCATTAACTTGGAATTTTTATATTATCTGGAAAAAAAACACCTAAATGCTAGCTAGAAGTATTTTTGTTTTCATAAGTAGTAGCATAAACCACAATTGAAGAGTTGTTCTCTCTCGAATAGTGTGAATAAAAATTCAAGTTAAAATATCAATCTTACAAGTCTCTTTGAATTTAATGTCTGGACTGGCATGGAATTGTGAGCATGTATCTAACAGGAAAGACTTGAGTAATCAAATCTACAGTCTAAGGTAAAACATACAATTGAAGTATAGTGTATCATAAAATCACTATTTTATACAAAAGGTGACCTAACAATCAAAATCAAAGTAGAAACAAGAGATCATACTGCCTGACATCTAGTCTACAAAGCCTCTACTAGACTGAAGCATCTGAGTTATGAGGACAAGGTCCCTGGTATGACCTCTAATAAAAACGAGACACTTAATTAGCCCTGAGGTAAAGTGGAGCTCACCAAAAGCTGAGGTGTGATTAGTCTATTGAATTGCTCATCTGAGACTGTTTGCACCTAAGACTACATTATAAAACAATGCAGGCGCCCCCTAAGGAAGGGCAATTATACATGGAATCATACTGTATGTAAGATGGCAAAAGCATATGAATCATAGGATATTGAATAGAGATACTGTGCATAAAAAACATAATAAAACCATGTAAAGTAATTACAAGGATTCTCAAAGAAAAACATATAAATTGCGCTTTTTAAAATTTGTACTGATGCTGGAACTGAAGTACTAACCGAGAGCTCTATCTAAGAATATTAACTAAACATACTTTGGAGGTCATGTCATAACTGACATAATGCATCCTGTAGACATGGAGTCTAATCCCTATGGCCCAACCAGCTTAGCCACCAGCTATCTTACCAGGTAGACGACCTGAACGGAACTGACTTGCTAGCAAGATTTTCTAAATCAACCACCACCTTTAGGGTTAACAAAATCTAGGGATGCATCCTTAGTTTTGGGGGTATTAAAATCTAGGGATGTGGATACTTCACTCCTAATTTGTCAAACGTAGTTTCTGACACTTTTCTTGAAAGGCTCATGTCATCTCGGTTAGCCACTTACTCCAAAAGAAAATGTTGATAACTGTAGTAGCCCTTGGGCTTGAAATCTAACTAATAACTATTCTAAAGGCTCTATCTCTGAAAGTATACCTTTTCTGAAGGCTTGAACTTAGCCCTTGGGATCAAACTAACATTATATATACCTTTACTTTTAAAAATAAGTGGCTAAATAATTTCTAAATCGTGCTTTCAACCTTCGAAAATCCATAATAATGCTAAGACAAATAATTTCTCAATTTAAGTAAATCATGAGTATGGCCTTGGACTAAATATATTGCAACAATAGTCTCAAAACATGTAAGTGTGGTCTTGGCCAAATACATAACAATAACCTTAAAACCTTTCATAGTATCTGAAACCTCAATTCTTAAGGGCAAAATGATCATTTCAAACATTTTCATGAATGCTCATATAACTCAATCATAAGATATATTTTTGCTGAATCATACTAGATATACAAGGTTCTTAAAACATTAGACTTGAAATCATCAAATCATGGAATAATTTCTAAAGATCATATAGCAAAAGCTTGCATGAGGCTGGAGTAGAAACATAGTGTGGAAGAACATGATGTCTCACATATTAGAGTTACCTTAAATATCTTAATGCTCTAAAAGAAAGAGTATATCACTTAGTATTAGCTTGAGAGAGAGGCAGCCAAGTCCCTTGAGCTAGAAGAAGGGTTTGCCCTTAAAACCCTAAGAGAGAAGAAGTTAGGGTTCACAAATCTAAGTTTGTGTGTAATAATAATCCATGGGAAAAGCTTGAATGGAATTACCTTGGATCTAGGATATATTGGAGAGAAGAGAGAAGCATGTTCTACCGATCTAGAAGTGAAGAAAATGATTATGAAGTCGGGGTGGGGCTATTTATAGTCGTAGAGAAAAAGCTAAACTTATGATACTTCGATCGTCGTTACAAACTGTGGATTCAATCTGTGGTCCATAAATCAAGTCGTAGTTTGAAATGGGGAAATTTCACTTCTATGAAATCTTATCTACGAAATTAGGTATGAATCATAAACCCAAAATATGATCCGTTGATCAAATCATATCTCTTATCTAGCAGCTTAAAATATCTTGATCTTCACTTATGACGGCTACATACGATATGTATAACCGATTTGCAAATTGTATGTTGTATCATAAATTGGTTATAAACTCATGAAACTCTCTGAAGTTTCACTCTGTGGAGCACGGTACGACTCGTGGACCTAATATGCGCTTCGTAGGTTGTGTTTGCAACCTTAAATAGTAGCTCAAGAAAACAAGGCCTCTATTCACGGTTCAAAGTACACTTCGTAGATCCCATCTACGGTTCGTAGGTGAATCCAGTGACTTAAAATATCTGGCCACCACATATGGTGGGCATTCACAACTCGCAAATCTCATCTACAACTCGTAAGTCATCCGCGACACTTGCACAATGGAATTTCTACAACTTCTTTCTTTGATATTTAAACTCCCGGGCACTTTCATACTGGGTTTGGGACTTCACACGCCATATGCACTTTAGAAAGAAAGTGTGGAATTATGTACTAAGGTTGGGAATTCTTTTTTAGGGTACGAGGTGTTACAACATCTTTCCCTTGGGATCATTTATCCTTGAATAATGACTGAGGACACTAGTAGACTCTGAAAATCCAATAAAAATCTTGCTAAATTTTCCTTTGTAATAGGCACTATCCTACAATTTCAAATCATATTCCAGCTAATCAGAATCAACAAAATAGGACTCACAGGGCAACATCAAGCACAATAAGGAAATAAGGCACAAGAAAATCATACTAAGCCCTTATTAGCTTCTAAACTACTAAAATGGGACATCACGAATATCACAACACATTACCTACCACCTCTTTCTTACTCTATTGTAGCTCCTCTTCACTGATAGGACAATATTCCCGCTAAGTATCGATTTGCAAGGGAAGAATTTAAGGAATCATAGAAAATTAGTGATTAAAGGCACGAGTCATGAAATATAAGGGAATATAACATGAGTCAAGAATTCATAGAGTATGGCAAGAGTATATTTCAAATATGGATCATTGGTAAAAACTAAGTAAGGCTAGAATTAGTATTGGGGCATCTTCCTCCTGCTAGAGAAATAACTTATCATACTTTGATTTCAGCTCATTTTCAGCTTCCCATGTAGGCTTCTCAACATTGTTTCTCCTCCACAACAATTTCTCCTAAGCAACCTCCTTAGTTCTCAACTTGCGAACTTGGTGATCAAGAATAGCCTCTAGGACTTCTTCATAAGTCAAATCCCCTTGGACACCTATATTCTCAACTTGGACCACTAAAGATAGGTCTTCATGCACTTCCTCAATATAAACACGTGAAAAACTAGACGCACTGCAACTTACTCTATAGGTAGCTCTAACTCATATGCTACAAATCCAACTCTTTGCACTATCCTGTAAGGGCTAATATATCTTGGACTAAGCTCCCTTTCTTTCTAAAACTCATGACGCCTTTCATAGGAAAAACTTTCAGGAACACCCAATTATCAACAACAAACTCTAAGCCTCTATGTCGTATATTTTCATAGGATTTTTGGTGGCTTTGAGTTGTCCTCAACATATCTTGAATCAACTTAATCTTCTCCATAGCTTGATGGACAAATTCAGGTCCAAGTAACTCTGTTTCCCCAAACTTAAACCAACTGATAAGTGATCTACACTCCTCCCACACAAAGCCTCATAGGGTGTGATAATGCCCAAGTTACATAATGCAATGAAGTATAAATCAGTCGCAGTCAAATATAATAACCCAACTAGGTTGGGGTCGAATCCCATAGGGAATTTGATGAGAAATTAGTCGAACGTGAGTATTCAACCAGTAATCAGTATTTCAAAAGGGGGTTTGCAATAAATAAAAGAAGTAATTTGAACTACAATATTGTGAACTTGTTGATTTTGATCAATATCTTAGAAGAAACTAGGACTGTGCTCCCCATAATTTCATAACGTCGCAGAATTATTTTATTAGTGATCTATTTAGGTGAATTTCATGCAAAACTAATGATTAAGTTCATCTAACGTCTCTCGACCTACATAGATAAAATATCACGCTAAATCCTCTCGGACTTTAGGTGTTTATCTTTTGCCATCGTCATTAGTTTTGGACTAACTATCCTCTAATAGAACTCAAGTCAATTAGATGAGGGTTGGTAGCCTCAAATTTTTATTGTTATTCCTTGCTCCAACTTTAACCTCTTTGGTCAAGCAAGTTGATGATACAGGTAGGTTTTAACATTTGCAACCGCTAAAAGTAAATTAAAACAAAGAGAACAATAACAAAATCATGTTCATCATTCAAGAATCAAATTTTATTTTACCTATGTCCATTAATCCATCATGGTTCCCACAACCCTAGCTAATTAGTTTAGCTACTCATGTTTGAAGAAACAATAAAAAAATATGAGTAAGAAGTCATAGTAATTACTTACAATAAGATAAAATTATTTGACAAATCTTGAAAAGTTAAATAGAGTCAATCAAACTTGATGTTTCTCTATCAATAATGCTAAGGAATAATATGTTATGCCACTTGGAATAATATACGTACCATGCAGTCTATGTGTCAATCAACGTGTGTCTCTAATAAAATGTCCTAAGGGGGAATTTATAGTAGTAGGATTAGTTTGCCTCTCTCTTGCATGGATTAGGATTTGAATTTGCAATACATTGGCTGAATGACCATCCCTGCATGATGCGTACCTTAGGGCAGAAAAATGGCTCTATGATGCAGCTCTCGAGGCGGAGATGGACTCTGCAATGCCAAGCCAATTGCGTACTCCTGCTATTTTTGTCAAGCCTGTGATGTTCATACACAGGTGCAACGTGAAGCTTATTGTTGAGGCATGATTCCACAATGCCAACCTCCGATTTTCTTCAAAACTTGTCCCTTTTAGGTCCCAGGTCATCGACACTTGCTTTTTTAATGCCAAACAAGCCAAATCTTAGCACTTTTTATCCTGAAAATATCTAATCATGTGTGTTATCTCCTTTTCACAAATATCACATAAAACCAAGGTAATTACACAACATTTACTCTCAAAACATAGCTAAGTATGGATAAAATATGATAATTGAGTGCATAGCACAGAACATCACCATACCACACTTAAACTATTGTTCGTCCTCGAACAATCTACTATTCCCCACTATAGAGTCAAACAAAAATTCACTTCATGAATAGGTCTACTTACACTCAGGTCCATTAGATAAGTTAATCATGCTCAACAGTCCACTCAATATGCCCATAGAATCATCGCATGTAAAGGTCATATGGTGAAACTACTTAGCCTCTAGTACTAACTCAACAAGGTAGATTTGGGCCAACATGAACATGTATATTCTAGCAATCAAAGATACACCAAAACCTTACCATTATGTGCCCTCACCATTTAGAGAGATTCCCCTTCACTCACATCATGTATCACATAATTAATTTTGGGCAAACATATAGAAATATCACTCACTCACTCAAAGAACTTCACATGTATACAAATTAATGACCCATAAGCTTGTCCTTAGTATAAATACTCCATTAATATAAGAAATCAAATCTAGAATCTCTAATTGGTGGTAATGTAGGCTAAGGGACAAGTAGAGCTTATTTGGCCAAAATAGTGACTAAGCTCCCTAAGCACTTTAATACTTCATAATTTTTTTCAATTTTGGCACAATCCTTAATCTACTGCCTTACTCCTTATGCCTCCCCTTTATTAAACTTTTTGCTTGGGTGTTTAGTAGGAAATTCTTAACAATATTTACTTGTAAGCTCATTGAACTCTTTCTTTTTTTTCCTTTTGCTTTCTATTGTTTTTCGTTTTTTTTGTTTCTCCCTACTAACATCAGCGGTTTTGTTTACATTTTTCACCTTTTATCTTTTCTTCCAACTTTCACACTTTAGCCTCCCCTTTTTCTTCACTTGTTCTCCTTTCATACAAGATTTTACAATTCAGAGTACCTTAGGAGTCATTTGAATCAAATAAAAGTCAATAGAATAAAAGGAATTTAGCTTTTAACATGGCTATCAAAAGAATAAGCTCAGACTCAAAATGACTAACTAAGAGAATCACATTAGGACAGGTAAAAGCAAGACAAAAATAGGTTACCAAAGAAATGTCTATATCACTTTCTAGATTCAACATCTTCATTTCACTTATCAAACACATCGGGTAAGTTCTAGACATCATTATGCAAGCATGGAATATATGCAAAAAGTCACACACGCACATGGCATAAATGGTTCAATAATGGTGATCAAAATTACATAAACACACATATCCACATTGAATGTCTCACATTATTAAGACCATTTTTCAAAAATAAGTGTTGATTCCAAGAGCCTAAGTGTCTCTACCATTTTATGCACCTTCCTTGAGTGAACTATTATAAAGTCTTAGTGTTTTCCTGATTGAAGCCTCTAACATTCGGAAGGTTTCAAGTTTTTGTTCTCCTATCAATAACTAATTTTTTGTTAAGACGGTCATCATCCATCCATCATCGAGAAAAGTCAAGACTATGACTAACTGACTCAATCCTAAAAAAATTTAGTCGATTCTAAGGGACCATCCACCGAAAATGTACCAAAAATAAAAATCGATGGAACTAAAACAAAAATATACCAAACATATCAAACTAATAATACAACAACACAAGTCACAAGATATAATAAATCACAAATAAAAAATGAGGACTATACTAAGTTATCATGCTTTTAATAAATATGGAATTTCAACTATCCCCACCCCCATACATAAGCTATAGCACTGTCCCCGGTGCTTAAATAATAAAGTACAAGTAAAGGGTAAAAGAATGAACTCTCTGGTCTGTAACACCACGGATCTTGAACTAATATTTCATTAACAATTAATAAGGTTTCAGGTCTATTTGGGACTTCTTGGTCGATTCTATGGACCGTCGACTAAAAGGATGGCTCGTCAAACAAATCTGAGTTTGGTTTTGAACAATGTTCCTCCCCAAACTTCCACAGATGATTTAACAGTCCGTCGTACGGAAGAACGAACCATCCTGTCAACTGTTAAAAAGATTCAGAGAACTTCCCCTATTTTAGAGAAAGTTCAAAGGCTACGACTCAATCGAAGGACCGTTGTCCAAAAGGACGGCCCGTCCTGTTAGACGTGAAAAATATTCAGAGAGTTGGCCATCTTTCCTAGAGAATTCCATGGGCGAGTCCACAGACCGTCCTCTCAATTGACAGTCCATCCTATCAACCGTGTAAAGATTCTAGAGATTTGCCTAGATGCAAAGCAAAAATGATGGACCAATCGATGGTCCATTATGCAGAAGGATGTCTCATCAACATAATCGTCAAAGACTATAAATTTCCCACCAAATATTTTCATGATTCAGTTGATGGCCCAAAGGGACGGACCATTCTCCCAATCGTGAACTTTAATTCTAGCAATTATAAAAGGTTTCTAAGTCATTTTTTGGTATCTTTCCAAGTCCAGACCTATTCTCTCAACCTTAAATGATGTGAAACTTTTTCCAGAGACTAAGTAAGTCTTCTACTTCATTCCTAAGGTTTAATTAATGATTCGTAATCCTAAGTTATGGATTCTAATGCGGTTCTCAATACGAAACCCTAGGAATCATTGAAGGAACCAGTTCGTAAGTTCGCACAGTACATTTTCCAAATTCCTATATCGAAGATTGGAGCATTTGAGGTATTTAAGGCCATTCAGAGTGAGGAACTCTATTCTTCCTCACGCCCTACATCTCTAGTTCTGTTTTATAGAAGTTAAGAGCTAGGGTTTTTGCCCAATTCTATAAATTTGGTTGTTTTTATTTATAATTGGAATTATACCTTGTTATTTCCTTATTACACATGTTGTATCTATATCTCACATGATTATTGGTTTACAGTTCATGTCATTCTATCCCATGGACCCCAGTTGCATCACAAATGATATTTGAAAACATTGTATTATCAAACATATGGATTGTTTTCATAATTAACGTAGTAACAGATTTCAGAAAGTTTTTTAGAAAATAGTTTCAGTTAGTCATCTTTAGCTTCAGCATATGATTTTCAAAAGAATAAAGTAAAGACTTGTTTTGAAATACAATTTTGAGCATAGAAGCTCACCAACTTTATACAATTTTGAGCATAGAAGCTCACCACATCTATTATAGGGAGGCTACAGGGAGTTAAAAAATACCACCCTTTTATAATAAAAGTGTCACATCTATAATAAAGAGGCTACAGGGCTTTTGGAAATACCACCCTTCTTTCATACTTTAGTTCGTGCAATAGAGTTTAACTCTATCAAGATTTCCTCCTAGCTCGTGCACTCGTGTGTTTCAGATTGTTCCTCTAAAATCTACCACAATTCAAAGGAACAGTGCTAGGGTTGAGGTTTCTACTGGAAACAACACATCTAATCTGCCTCCACAGACTAGGATGCAGACTAGAAATAGGGCTCGCTCGACAGCCCAAGATGCTAGTGTCGGAGCTTAGAATGCACCTGCTACTAATATGAGAGTTCCAGAAGCACCTATTCCTCAGCCTACCCATGCTGGTACTTTAGAGGTAGAATTTAGAGGGGTTATTCAAATGATAACACAGTTGGTTGCTGCTCAGTCAGGCCATTAGGCACAGCACCTGCTAGCTTCAGCTCTCATGACTCGTCTAGAACATCAAGGATTAGAGGATTTCTTAGAATGAACCCATCAGTGTTTATAGTTTCTATGGTTGATTAAGATCCCTTGAACTTTGTTGACGAGATGTAGAAATTTCGAGAGCAATGCATGCAACAGAAACTGAAGGAGTTGAGCTTACTTCTTACTGTCTCAAGGATATCGCAAACGTATGGTATGATCTGCGGAAACAAGGTTGAGGTGAGAATGCAGCTCCAGCTATCTGGGGTGATTTTGAAGATGCATTTTTTAATCATTTATTTTCTTAGGAGTTGAGAGAGGCGAAGGTAGAAAAGTTTGTGAACTTGAAACAAGGAACTATGAGCGTGAAAAATATGGTCTCAAGTTCACCCAGCTATCTAGGTAGCTTCGAAAATGGTGCCAGACATGAGATCTAGGATGAGGAAGTTTGTATCTAGTCTAGGTAAGCATGTGAGGAAGGAGTGTAAGGGTACACTATTGATACGTGATATGGATATCTCAAGATTGATGGTGTACCCCAAAATCTAGAGGAGGATAAGTATAGAGATATGAAGGAACATCAGAATAAGAAGGTAAAGTCAGCAAGTCATGAGACTACTCAACAAAAAAATGGGAACAGTAACAGGTCCTTCTTTCAGAAGAGATCCTCTAGACCTGCACGTTACTCGCTAGTGTGCCAGTGTTGGGAAACAGAGGTGATCAGAGATTTCAAAATAGTCAAAATTTCAGGGCCCAGAGTTCTCAGATGTAGGGTATCACAACTTAGGGAAACTATCGACACCCATATTGCGGCATGTGTGGTAGGATCCACTTAGGGGAGTATCATTCAGGTAGAGATGGATGCTATGGGTACAGCCAATAGGGACACTTTCTGAGGGATTTTTCATCTGCAAGGCAAGGAAATAGGGATAATAAAGCCCAGTCTACAACATCAGATGGCAGGGTTTCCCAAAGGGGCACTACTTTAGGGACAAGAAGAGGTCAGAATTGCTTGTATGCTATGTCTAGTTGCCAGGATCAGGAGAACTCCCCAAATGTTTTCTCTGGTATGTTAAAGGTATTTACTATTGATGCTTACACCTTACTTGATCCAGGCACTACTTTATCCTTCGTGACTCCTTATGTAGCAGTAAAGTTCGGGATTTGCCCCGAACAACTTTTAGAGTCTTTTAATTTTTCTACTCTATTCAATGAGTCAGTTATAGCAAAGAGAGTCTACAGATATTGCACTATTTTGGTCCATCATAAAGATATCACAGTTGATTTAGTTGAGTTAGACATGATGGATTTCGATGTTATTTTGGGCATGGGTTGGTTATACTCCTATTATGCAGTAGATTGCAGGACCTGAGTAACAAAGTTTCAGTTTCTAGATGAACCAATCTTAGTTTGGGAAGGTAGTCCTGCTATGCCTAAGGATCATTTTATTTCATATCTTAAGGCTAGAAAGTTAATTTATAAGAGGTGTATTTATCACTTAGTTAGAGTTAGAGACTCTAATGCTGGAACACCACCCCTTCAGTTAGTTCCGATTATGAATGAGTTCCCAGAGGTATTTCTAGATAATCTTCCTAGAGTCCATCCTAATAGAAAAATAGAATTTGATAGATATCCTTCCTAACACTCAACCCATCTCTCTTCTGCCATAAAGAATGGCTCCAGCCGAGTTAAAAGAGTTAAAAGAGCAGTTAAGAAATCTTCTTGATAAAGGTTTCATTTGCCCGAGTATTTCACCTTGGGGCGCTCCATTTCTCTTCATGCGTAAGAAAGATGGAACTCTCACAAGTGTATTGGTTATTGCTAGATGAACAAAGTCACCATAAAAAATAGTATCCCCTTCCTAAAATCAATGATTTGTTCGACTATCTTTAGGATGCCACTTGTTTCTCTAGGATAGACCTCAGATCAGGCTATCATCATTTGAAAGTTAGAGAAAGCGACATTCCAAAAATAGCTTTCAAAACCTGTTATGGTCACTTCGAGTTACTCATCATGTCCTTTAGTTTGACTAATGGTCCTATAGTATTTATGGATCTCATGAATAGAGTGTTTAAGAAATATTTGTATATGTTCATTATTGTGTACATCGATGACATTCTGGTCTACTCCAGAAGTGAAGAGGATAATGCTAGTCACCTCAGAATAGTTCTTCAAACTCGTAAGGACAGTGAGTTATTAGCCAAGTTTTCTAAGTGCAAATTTTGGTTGAAGTCAGTGGCATTCCTAGGCCACATAGTCTCTAACAAGGGTATTAAGGTTGACCCCCCGAAGATTGAGGAAGTAAAGAGTTTCCCCAGACCCACGACCACGACAGATATTAGAAGTTTCTTAGGTCTAGCTGGCTATTACAAAAGATTTGTAGAAGGGTTTTTGTCTATTGTTTCCCTGTTAACTAAGTTGACTCTATAGAAGGTTAAGTTTCAATGATCAGAAGCTTGTGAGAAAAGCTTACAGGAATCTAAAATTCATTTGACTACTATTCAAGTGTTGACCCTAACAGAGGTACAAAGGGTTTTGTTGTGTATTCCGATGCACCTATAGTGGGAATTAGTTTTGTATTGATGCAAAACAGTAAGGTTATAGTGTCACGCTTCAAAACTGGAGTAGAGCACAACTGGCACTTGATTCTAGATTGATCGAGAAGTCGGCTATATAGTGTATGTAACTGTAACCCTGAGGCCGGCCAGGCCACCTGTAACAATCGACTAAGATAAATACTGGACTCATAAGGTCTGTACAATAATGATTAACAATTGAAAAGCCAACAAGGTAACAGGTTGGGGAATGATATCCAGGTCATTGCTTTCGTGGTTTTCTCCTCCAGTTTAAATTTAGAACCGTATAATAATGGTCTCATTTGGTATAAACTTCCATCTTTGGATTTTAGGTAGTGTGCAGCCTTTGAAATAATGTGGTTAAAATCCTTTTTATAATGAAACTTTCATCAGGACATAACAATTTCTAAACAAAGTTATTTAACAATCTCCCTTGATATTGCATCGCATTGGTATTATACTTTTGAGTTCTTCCAACTTCACGCAACCGTATGATAACTTACCAATGACATGTTGTAAATTTTCTATGATGTCCATAGTAGCAACCTCAAAGTCAGGCCATGTCACACCCCGAGCCTACACCGTGGACGTAAAACGGTACGTGAAGCCACAAGTGACCCCAAGTCAACCCCTGGTCTATCATTCACTAGTGTTCTGAGTAATCATGCATAGCAGAAATTTAAAATAATTGCATCAAAGTATTTTTAAGTAAATTTAAATTCTGAAAATAGAGAGTTAAAATATCTGAAAACAAATCTGAAACCAAGTCTGGTCTGAAAGCCATCTAACTAAGGAGTGGCTGGGACAAGCTCCCAGCTAACTCCAAGACTAACTAAAATAATATCTCAACTAAAAGAAATTAAAGCAAGGCCCTCAAATGATGAGGACTCACACTTTGGCTGCAGCGGAAGAGGATCTGGATCGCAACGACTAACGATGCTGACTGTGGAAACCTTGTGTTGTATTATGAAATGATACAGCATAAAAGTATGCGTCAGTACTTTGAATGTACTGAGTAAGTGAGAGAAACATGAATAATATGACATAACTAGTAACTGAACTGATACGACATGAAATAACCAACTGAAATGCTGAAAACTGATACAACTGATGTAAAACTGATATGGTCAAAAGTGATCCTGCCTGATGGTCATAAACATGTCCTAAGTCTTAAATACTGAATCTGAGATATTGTACTAAACTGATCTGAATTGAGAAATCGGATAGTAAACTGAACTGACTAGTGGGAGAGGCTATAACCGACATATAACCACGTGAACTAGACGTGGAGTCTGATGTATACACCTCATCGGTAGGACCCAATATACCTTGCCGTAGTATAAAGGCATGGACTGTGAGAATAACTGTCAGAGGGGGGTTGTTAGGCCAAGTAAATAAAACCTACGATGGCAATTTAGTTCTAGAACCTGGGTGCGCTGGAACCCTGGCCCTTTCAATGCTAAGTCCTACTCCTACTGGATAATCTTATTACTACTACTGACAAGCGGATAGCTCGGTACTAGGGTCCAAGACAATAACTGACCCAGGGATACTGTCTGAGAGTTTACTGAGCGTCTTATAGGACCAGATTTGGAAACTGAGTTCTAAGACTGGTCAGAGCTGCTTATCTGGAAACGTCGTAACCGTCTAAAGAACAAACTGATAACTAGACTGGGGTCCTGGGGCTGGCCAGAGCTATATAACTAGAATGTCATGACCGTCTAATGGACAAAATATAAATCCTAAGACTGATTTTGTTAACTGGGAGGCACCACTGACACCTCGGGAACAGACTGCAGTCAAACTGATCAGCTGACATTCCTGACTAACACTGAATATTTTAGTACTTGGACTGAAGCTGAACTAACAATTCTGATAAAATACAAAGTATATAGGCTTTCTGACTGAATCTGAATATCATGCAAGTAATTGAGTTTTTAACACATACAACTATTATAGAAGCCCCTAACTCTGAAAGATGCACACAATTTTCAAGAATTCAAAGCTTAAGCAGGATTCTAATTTCTGACTTTTCAAAAGTTAGGGTTGAATTTCTAAATTGATGGAACAAGCATCATTTTGATTACAAGCTGGTGAAAAATAGCTACAATTAACATAGGATGGGATTCCACATGAAATAATCCAAGAAAAATAACAATAATTTTGAATTCACAATCTCAGAGCTATGACTGAAAGTGAACAGGGAGTGATTTGGGGAATGCAAGGGCAGAACAATCTCCTTATTGAATTCCCACATACCTGTAGAAGAAACTCTAGTAAAAATCTCTGAGAAAAACTGAGAGGATTATCGTTTGCCCTAGCTTCTATTTTGTGCTTCTAGAGGAATTATACGCTATGTTCTTGAGAATGAGAGAAGTAATATGGGAAGAAACCATTGGTTACCTCTTCTAAAACCCCTGAATGAACCCCAAACGACGTAGTTTAGGGGCTAGGTAGGTGGAATTTTACAAAAATAACCCTGGAATTTAAATCTGAAATCTGGCCGACAGGAACCAACGGGCCTCAGAATGGGTCGTTGATAGAAACGACGGCCCATTGAATCTGGTCGTGGTTTATGGGTTCAGAAACTAGGTTCACAAGGGTGACCCACGGTTAGGTCCAACGGTCCATTGGATGTAACAACGGGCTGTTGATACCTCCCGTTGGAACTGGTAAGAAAATAAGGCATGGGGGCGATGGGTGATAACAATGACTCATTGGTAGAACAAACGAGCCATTGTATCCCCTTGTGGTTCACACTGTTGGGTCCTGGAAGCAGACGACAAGTACTCACAATGGCTCATTAGAGGCTACCATGGGCCGTTGTTCCCTCCCGTTGTCTCAGGGAAGATTCTGGTAGATCTCAGAATTTGGGATTCAATGAACGATAGGACGGTCCGTTGTTAGGATCAATGGGTCGTCCTATGACTTATTGTTTCCCCTCAAAAAATTCTGCTGCAATCCCATGACCCATTGCAACGGTCCATTGGTTCCACCAACTGTCCGTTGTGGGGGTCTTCTGAGACAGAAAAATTTCTGGTTTCCTGTGGTTTTTCATGCAACGTCTAAATTTGGTCTAGAAAAGTTTCGGGGTGTTACAGACCATTTAATGTAGGGTTCTCCATGCAACATCTTACTCTTCTTAAACAAAATCATAGGCAAACTTTTAGGTCTGTATGTTATATTATTTGGTCTCTACGACATTAGAAAATTGGAATAGTTAGGCATAACGACCTTGTTTTCTATTGACATAGGATTGGATTGTTGCTCAGGAAAAGTAGTCTATTCAGCCATCCCCGTCGGTTGACTAGTGGCCAGTGAGGCCATGAGAAAATTATGATGAAGGCAGGGTTTCAGCAGAGATAAAAAGAGATAGTAGGTTTTTCCTTATCAAAAACAAATCTAATATGGTCATTATGGATAAATTAGCTAAATTTGCTAATTTTATTCTAGTTCAGACTTTAATTATTTAAAGAGATTGGTCAGAGTCTACATATGAGGGATAGTCTGTTTGAATGGGGTTCCTATTTCTATCATTTTAGACTGAGGTACTCAGTTCACATCTCATTTCTGGAGGTCTATGTAGAAGGAGTTGGATACTTAGGGTGAACTTAGTACAACATTTCACCCACAGATGGATGGTCATTCCAAGTGGACAACTTAGGTTCTTGATTATATGCTATAGGTATGTGTGATTAACTTTGGAGGCTTTTGGATCCATTGTTGCCTTTGGCAAAGTTTGCATATAATAACAGTTATCATCTAACATTTAGATGGCTCCATTCAATGCTTTATATGGTAGGAGATGTAAATCTCCAGTAGGTTGATTTGATGCTTTTAAGGTCACGTACGAGGTATATACTTGTTGAGAGATTTCATAGATAAGATAAAATTGATTCAGGAGCGACTTCTCATGGCTCAAAGTAGGTAGAAGAGTTATGTAGATCACAGGGTTTGAGATATAGAGTTCGTAGTTGGAGAGAAGGTATTGCAGAAGGTATCATCCATCAAGGGTGTTATGAGATTTGGGAAAAAGGGCAAACTCAGCCCTATGTTCATTGGCCCATTTGAGGTATTATAGAATATTAGCGAGGTGGCTTATAAGTTAGCTTTACCTCCAACTTTATCAAGTGTTCATCCTATGTTCTATGTTTAGATGCTGAAAAAATATTATTCTAATAGCTCTTATATGATTCAGTAGGACTCGATACAGTTGGATCATAATTTGGCTTTTGAGGAGGACTCTATATGTAATACCCCAAAAAGTTCGTAAGATCATATCCGAGACTATTGGCAGAAACCAGCAGAAAAATTGCACCAGGCCATTCCACGAGCCTGAGGATGATCCGTCCAAATAACCCACGGCTCGTTGGTATGGTCTTCATATGGAACTTTTATAAAATGTCAAAAACTACCCAGAATTGACTAAGTGGATTGTATGACCCGTTGCTTGATTATATTGGTCGTTGTTTCTAGGCTTTGGAGCAGGTTCAGAGGAGAATTCGGAGCAGAGTGAGAACCCACAAAAGGGACCAACAATCCATTTTATTGGTCATTGGTTCTGCCAACTTCAAGCTCTATTTCAGCAGTTCGAGGGTATTTTGGTAAAGTCCTACGCTTTTAACTCCTAAGTGATTTCATTTTAGGCTTCCTAAAGGTCATATTAAAGGGTTATTCTAAGCCTAAGTCCTCACTCTCATCAAACATCTGTAGATTAGATTTCCCCTCTTAAAGCAAGACTAGGGTTCTTCATATTCATCTTCCTAATTTCTCTTGGGTCTTCAAGGCAAGTTAAGGAATTATTTAGCCAAGGTATATAGGGTTATGAATGAGAAATTCCTTCTAGCCTCATGCCCTTTTCAAGCTCAATCTCATGATCTCTACTCTTCAAGTTCAGATTGGCAAAATTCTAGTGTTAGACCCAAACATGATGAAATTCTCATGATTCTTTATGAATTCAATTCTCTTATGTTTCTATTCATGATTTATGACTATGAATACATATATTTTACTAAGATCTCTCATGAATATATGATTTTAAAATCATGATGATTTTACTCAAGTATACATGATTTCATGAATTTCAAGCTTAAGTATCATCGTTGAATCAACGTCCTTGTTTTCATGGCTAGTTCACGTACGTCAAGTATGTTATGATTTTCATGTTTTGTGACTGCCCATATAAAACGAAGTATGTTTTCATGATTAGGACTATGAGTGATGTGTATGTTTTAGGTGTACTATTTAGTATCAAGTAGGTTGGGGGTTCCAGGAACCCAGGTCTCATAACACAGTTCTAGGTTCCGTGCTGCGGTCTGAGGTCTATGCTCGAGTCATGACAGTATAACTACTTTAGATAGGAATATTTAGAAGTTGAGATCCAAGGAGATAGAATTTGTGAAGGTGTAGTAAAGGAACCCCCTAGGAGACTGAGTTAGAGCATGTGAATCAGATATTCCCAACTTTTTGATAGTTTAGGTACTTTCTTTCTCTTTATGTTCGAGGATAAACGTGTTTTTCAGTAGTGCATGATGTAATGATCCATGATTATCTTGTGATTTCTATAATTTTCCGTTGTTTGATCCTTCATATAGCTTGCTTTAGCTGTTTATGACTTGCAAGTATGGGTGGCGCGATGCCTGAGGTGATCAGATGCGATTTGGAAAAGATTTTCTATTCTAGAGTTTTGAATTTGGAAAGTTTGACCAAAGTCAACATTTGAGATTAACGAGATCAGATCGAGTTTTGGAGTTCTGTTAGGTCTGGATGGCGATTTATGACTTAGTTGAGTGATTTGCACGTATCCCCACTCAAGCGAGAGTGTTTTAGGTCATTGGTTGCATTCTTGAGAATTTGGGAACTTTAAGTTGATTATGTTTAACAATTGGTCAAATGATAGAGGATTGGTGATTTGATGTAATCAACAAGTTCAGCAACTGTTTTATGATTGATTTTCACTATTGATTTGTGTCCGGGGGATTTTGAATGTGTTTTGGGTGTTGAAACAAAATTTAAGGCTTAGTTGAATTTTCTGATATTTGGTGTGAGTGTAATCACTTCATAGAAGCGCAATTGCGCTAAAGTAATGAGAAAGGCAAGTTGGTCAGCACTATCAGCACACAAGGCGCACGATCACGCACAAGTAGGGGACCATGGGCGAGCGTCATTTTGCAGATGGAGGGTGTTTGTGCTAGAGGATTAATAGGCTAGGTTGTGTGTTGGCGCTGAAGGGGCGATGTCTGGCAGTGCTATCGTGTAGTGGTGCCATGATCGCGCTGAGTCGTTGGGTCTGTGTCCACCGCGATCGCACTAAATTGTGTCCAATGATTTAAAATAGTGATATTTTGGGATTTGAGCTTATTTCACCATTTTTTTAGTTTGGGAGCTCATATTGAGGCGATTTTTAAGGAAATCTTCTTGTTTTAGAAAACGGTAAGAATCTAAGCATAGTTTTGGTATTTTCCTGACATTCCATTATTTATTTTGTGATTGTACTTATGTTTTGGAGTGTGAAATCGGGATTTTAAGCTGTAAAGTTAATTTGGGGTAATTCATCGATTTGAGGGTTATTCATGATTTGAATTCATTGATTTTTTGTGCATAAGGATTTTACCTTATGGGTAACCCAATTTTGAAGTCAATTTCCTATTTTGAACTCGGGGGCTCGGGATTAACTTTTGAAGTTAGTTTGACTTGAAGCTTTATATAGAAAAATGGGGTATTGATAGACTCTTATACTTATGTAGAGTACGTTTTTGATAAATTGAAAGCTTTTCGAGGCGATTCATAAAGGAAAGATATTTTTCTAGGGTTCATGGGATGCTGCTCAGCATTAAAGGAAAATTATGCCTTACCTTCTAGACTCCACCGGGGAGATAATTATCTTGTATTAATTGTGATGGTTTAGGCATATTAGGAGTGTCATCTCTATTTGTGGTTAATTTTATACATGAACTAGTGTATCATGAAGGAAATTTTATCGTTGAATTTATTGAAGGAAGTATATTTTATTGTTAAAATCTAGGTTGGGACTTAGCTGATAAACAATATATAAGTTTTTTTGACTTGTTTAATTGTGGCTACATGAGCCTCGACTAAATGATTGATTGATAACTTCAGAAATCAATTATATCACATTAAAAATGGAGTAATTTGAAACAGGTATAATTGTTCCATACATATTTATAGCACTCTTGTTGATGCATTTGCTAGTTGTTCCCATTGACTTGATTTAATGAAATTCATATTCCTTTTGAAAAGCTTCATCTATTCTTGTGATGCCAATGGGAAATAATTTTGGTAAGTTTTAAGTCGATGGAAAATAGTTTTGGCAAGTTGATATTATGCATGTTGATGAAAAATAGTTTTGGTGAGTGGTATGTCAAGGTAAAATTTCAATTAGCCCGATGAAAAATTATTTCGGACTAGTATATGGGCCTCTAATGGATCACCGATCCCGAAAAACCCACCGATGGAAGCGCCTGTGCATATCAGATGATCATTGACCACTGCATTGCATTATAACATCTCCTTTACTTAATTTTTTATGAATTATCTATTTAAGCATGCTAGAATACATGATATCATTTCGGTATCTTACTTGAACTGTATATATGCCCAGGAGATCTTTTGTTGTATCATACTTAATATATTATAATTTCCATACTCAGCATTGTTGGCATATGATGCCTATTGAGTACAACTGTTTCCCGTATTCATCTACTTTTGCTGCGCGCATTTGTATAGATTGTGTTCTGAGCATCTTGTGTTGAGTTTGAGTGTTGCACCCCGTAAATTTCTATCATTTAACAGATGCGTGTGTGCGTATGTTGAGATTTTTGGAGTACGATGCATGCGGAAAAAGATCTAAAGGATGATATACGAATGTGTCATCGAGCGAGCAGGAGGCTGGCGCCGGGAGGCACCCTGGGCGCTGCGCCGCATCGCGCTGCCATGCCGGTGCTATGGCCGACGCATCGCACCCCTGGCCTGGCGCTATGGCTGGCGCGTCTCCCCCCCGGCCACCCAAGTCAGAACTCGAGCTCACGGAGGTTTTTCTCTATCTTTCTTCCATTTTTCATCAAATTACACTGCTAAACTCCATCTAAACGTAAATTCATCTTGGATATCGAGTACTAGGCCTATGAGGAGTGTCCCTTCGGAGTTATTTCTTGAAAATTCGCTCGGAGTACCAGAACCCTGCCGAGTGAAAGTTTTCGGAATCACTTCTAATTGGCTTCTACGCGACTACAAGTGATAAGTGAGCATTTCTACCTTATGTACTCTCAAAAAATTGTGAGTTTTTGGGCGAGTTAAATGTAGTTGAATTATAGCTAATATTATCGAAAGATATCATTAGTTGTCGAGTCTTAGTATTGAAAATAGCCTTATTTTCTCAGTGTAAAGGTTGTAATTGAGTGGAATCGCCGGCTATAGGTTGGAACTAATTGGTTAAACTAGAATAGGCATTCGAGGTATGTTAAGGCTAATCTCTTCCGCAAGTTATTCCTATCGTATAGTAATACAACCTACGTCCTTGTAAGAAAGCCATAAGCATGTATGTTGTGATTAGCTGCTACCGTTTGTTTGGGATTATCGTTTACTATTTTAGTTAGGACTGACCCCACCTATTATAGCCTTTCGTTGACCAACCTCAGAGTTACTAGTTGTGTCATCGCCTACGGGGCTATAGATCGTTCAGAAGAGCTATATGTTGTTTGACAGGACTATATTCAGGCCCAAGGGCTATATTACAGTCCATCCATGAATGCGCTTCTATTTTTATATCGTATCGGCATCATTGACCCTCCGTCGAGCCTTGTGTGCCCAGGGTGCAGTTACAGGAGCCCAACGGGTTCAACATAGCTACAAGAGCCCAGCGGGCTCGGTTGCAGACCTAGAGGCCAGGTAGGTTGGCTATAGTTACCAGTTGACTCATATTGACCATGCTAGGGGTATATATATTGAAGTGTAGTTGTCAGGGCTTATAGGGGCCCAGGTGGGTTATTATGTGCTGGTTGTACCTTCCGGGCATATGGGGGCCAGGTAAGGTTCTTATTTGTATTACTTTCTAGTTAGCTATACTTCAGGTTATGAGGCTATTCAGGTTATAACTCTTATCCTTTTTATTGTTTACTTGCAGTTCTTTTATCAGTTCTATTAAGTCATTTTCATTACTGCCTTACATATTCAGTACATATCGTATTGACGCCCGTCTTTGGGGTACTGCATACTTGCTTGCAGGTGCAGATAGACATGATTCAGGACCTTCTTAGCTATCAGCCAGAGTTAGCAGTGCAGTCAGCTCCTTTTCTCCGAAGTTGATAGTTAGAAAGGTTTGCTCTTTCTGTTGTACAACTTTTGGGTAGGTCGGGGCCCTATCTCGACCATTATTCAACTCTTATAGGCTTGTAGGCTACAGACTCTCAGTTGTTGTTGGTAGTGTGGAGCCTACGTGTGTTATAGTTTGCGTGTTGGCCATGTGGGGCCTAGTTTAGCTAGTTAGTTAGCAGCTTTGTCGGCTTTAGTGTGAATATGATCGCCTGTTTTCATTCTGTCATAACTAGATAGCATGGGGGTCTTGTCGGCCCGCATAGGATCCCTTTTATTGCCTTGATTGTTGGGTTAGCTATTTTCTTTTACAGGTCGCTATGTGGCATTGTCGACTCGAGGCTGTGTTTACAACTGAGATATAGCTCATTATATTCTTGATTTGAATTGCTGGCATGCACCAGAGGTGCATACGCCCAGGTCCTAGTGTGGCATTAGGTGTCAGTCATGCCTTCCAAGGTGGGGTGTGACATTGAGTCTAAGGTTTTTATTCCAGGGATCTATCGCTGACCTACCTCATTGATTTGCAGCGACAAACTCCCTCTATCCCTTGTTTTCTATCTTTTCATTATTTCAGACAGCATTTTGACTATTTTCTATCTTTTCATAATTTCAGATAGTATGCCGATGTTAGTCAGTAATATGTACTCTTTAGATGCTCTTGTAAGCATGACATTGAATCTTTGAGGTTGTATTACTTTTCTGCATTTGAGTATATTTAAAGATTCTTATGGGTCGAATTTGTATGGGTCTTATTTTCACATTTAATAACTTTATCTTCGAAGTTGGTTGGTAGTTTGGCTTATGTACTAGGAGAAGAGTGTTGATATCATCATGATCCTTATGAATTTAGGATCGTTACAATTAGTGCCGGCAACCCGTCCACCTCGTTCATATTTTAGTGGGTTGGGCAAGTGACTCCTTAGATGGGTAAAATTGGGTTTAAGCCCATATTCAACTCATAGAAATATGGGTATTTGGGTAAAATATAGATTAGCTTTAATTGGTTAAGCTTCCAACTTTTATTCACTCAAAATTCATAATATCACAAAATGCTATAACTTCCCTTCCTTTTTATGTTTTTTTTAATCTTTACATTTGAACTTCCTTTTCTCTAAATATTATAAGTATTATTTAGCATTTTTTTAAAAAGTATTTTCTTTTTGTTGCATACTTACTTACAAATTGCAAGAATAATAAATATATAACTGTCAAGTTTTATATCGAGGTTGGGATCGAAAATTGGGTATCAAATCTCGAGTCGAATTTGAGATTTGGGTCAAAAGTTGCGGTCGGAGGTCGGATCGGGATTAGGAGTCGAGTCTCAAGTTGATGTTAAGAGTCGAGTCTCGGATCGAGGTAGAAAGTCGGGTCTTGAGTCGGTGTTGGAATTTGGGATCGAAAGTCATGGTTGAACATCGGGGTTAGGGGTCAAGTATAGAGAGTCAGGGTCAGGTGCCGGGAGTTTGATCTCAGATCGAGGTTAGGTTCCAAGTTGGGGTCGGGAGTTGAGATCGAGAGTTAAGGTCGGAGGTCGAGGTCGGAGTCGAGAGTCAGAATCGGGGTGGGATTGGGGTTGGGGAACGGGAATCGGGGTCAGGTGAAAGGGGAAAAGTGTTGGGGTCGAGGTCGGGAGTTGAGGTCAAGGGTCGATGTTCAAGAGACGGAGTTGGGGGTTGGGGTTGAGGTCGAGGTCGGGAGTCGAAGTCGGGAAAAAAGGGAAGGGTGTTAGGGTTGAGGGTCGAGGGTCGAGATTGAGGTCGGGAGTTGATATCAGGGGTCGGGGGTTGAGGTTGGGAGTCGGGCTCAAGGTCGGGAGTAAGAGTCATGGGTCCGCGTCGGGGTTAGGGGTCGGGAGTTAAGGTCGAAGTCGGGGTTGAGATCGAGATCCAGGTCTGGGTTGGGGAACGAGGATTGGGGTTGAGGTTAGGAGTTAAGGTCGGGGGTCAAAGTTTGGGTTAGGGTCGAGTATTGAGGTTGGGGTCAAATATTGGGGTCAGGGTGTCGGGGTCAAATATTAGGGGTGAGGTTTGATGTCGGATTAGAGGTCAAAGTTCAAGGTTGGAAGTCAAGATTGGGGTCGGGAGTTGGGTCTCGAATTGGGGCCGAGACTTGAGTCCTGGGTCCGGGTTGATGTCGGGGTCGTCATAGAGGTCGAAAGTCAAGATCGGGGTCGTTATAGAGGTCGAAAGTCGAGATAGGGTTTGGAGTTGGGTCTCAGGTCGAGGCCGAGACTTGAGTCCTGGGTCAAATGTTGAAATCGGGGTCGATATTAGGAGTCGAGAATCGAAACTTTGAAAAGTATTTTGTTAACTTTATGTAGGAAAGTCATTTTTCTTAAATTTGAGGAAAAGAAGTCAATTTGCAAATACAAAAATTCAAAACATTTAAATTAACTAAACATGAGAAAACTAAAAAATATTTTTCTTCATACCAAACACACCCTTATAAGTGATCTATAAATATTTTAAACTATGTATTAATACTGATATTTCTTTAAGTGCATTAAGCATGTACTCCTAAATTGCAAATTTTCTTTATTTTAAAATCCAGTGACAATATTTTTTTCCCTTGTTATTACGTATTTTTTTTAGATTGAAAAGATTAAAAAAAACAACTTTATGAATTTTATGATACAACAAAACTAAATAAAGTTTTTTCAACATTTCTCAAATTAAAAAAAAACTAAAGTATTTTTCGGTTATTAAACTCTAAAGTAAGCACTATTTGCTCATGAAAATATGGATAAATGAGTTACCAAACCCATTTACCCATATTAAATATGAGCGGGTTAAAATACTATTCATATTATGTTGACCTATTTTCAACCCGCCTAAATTTAGCCAAACCTGCTCGTTTGCCACCACTAGTTACAATGGATTTCGGACTTGCAATTGTTGGATTTCGACGGGACCCTTTATCATCAAGAAGTTGGTTCATTTTGATCTTAGCATATTTGTAAAATTGTGTCTTGCAGTGGTTCCAAGAACCAAAAACAATTATTCTAAACTTGATGAATGCGTGCAGTCACAACCTTTAAGCCTTCAGTTCATAGGTTTAATAGTCAAATCTGGAACAAACCAAAAATAACACACTTCATCGCACTAGAATCTTTGTGATGCCTTCCTTCTTGGGTCATCATCCAGTAAGCAAACGTACATACATTACCTGGAGCAACTAGTTTTTCCCAAAAATGGAAAAGATAAAACTTTTCAAGTGGGAGAAACCAACTACCAAGGGTCTGCCATAGAGATAGATTCTTCCGTGTACAAAGATTTACCACAAAATAACCTAATTCTAAAAGATACAACAATAAACAATTGGAGAAGGATAAACAAAATTACAGGAATATATGCACAAAGAAACTTAACACGCAGAAATGCTGTTGACGGCATTTATACATTAGAACACATACCTGACTAAAAATCAGTTTATTGTTATTTTAGCCGGAAAGTGAATTCCAGGAGCCTGGTCTTCTACAGCAATGTCTTGACGGTGAACTAATCTTATGACGCTATCAGCAATATGTTGGAACCTGCTTCGGACTTCCATAAAGCTCCTGCAGAGAACCTTCTCAACCCAATCTTCAACAGCTTCCTTTCCGTCTGATAACCAAGCAGCTGCAAGTAACTGTACCATTACTTCTGAGTCAATCTCCAGCTTGATATGTACTCCAACAATCTTCTGGAGGTTTATGTTAATTTCCTTTAAGATTTTCTCAGCAAGAACTCCAAAATCAAATGGCTTGAAGACCACATTATTGTCCATTTGCTCCAAGATTTCTTCCAACCATGCTTTTGAACCTTCAGAGCCAGAGTCACTGTCACACTCATCATGTTGATTCTCCTCCATCTCTTCCACAGGCAAATTCAAATCAAGAGAAGATTGAGGGACAGTGCGCACACGTTTTGCCATTTGAAACAACTTGTCATTGTTTGAGTCACTGTTGTCAGTCTGCTTTCTTTTATATGCAAGGAAAGATTCTGATGTTCGGTCCCCTGATGTAATCCACAGATTTGTGTTCTTCACTTCAATCCTATTTCGATTGCCAGACCCAATTGCTATCTGCATCTGCATGTTTTTTGCTGCTAATATCTTTTCTTCTGAAAACTCGAGAGATTTTTTACTGGAAAAGAAATCTTTAGTAACTTTTGCAGAATTTGAGGTAATCACAAAAATCATGTTATTGATGCTGATTTCCTTCCCGTGCAAGTTCAAAAATTTACCGGTTCTGATAGAGTGAGACAAGCTATTCTGAACAAGAAAATCAGCCTTTTCTATGTTTTCAAGAAGCACAATAGAACAGTGCTTCTTGCTTAACTCCTCTGCAATGTAGTCAACGACTGTCTTTCCCCTAAGATTCACGTGACAATTTCTTATATTTTGATGGATAAGCAGAGAGTTTGAGCAGCTAATCCCATCACTAGAGCTCAGATCCACAGAGAGCAAGCTATCACAGCTACCAAAGACATTCTCAGCAAGAGCTTTGACAATTTTTTGTTTCCCCACCTTGTCAGGACCAAGGAAGCTGAGCCAGATATTTCCTTTGCTGGAGCCATGACTCCTTCCATTACCACTTCTGCAACGGGAGACAGTATGACTAATGGCATAAATGGCTTCCTCTTGCCAATATACATGTTCAGAAAGAGCTTTATAAAGGTTCTTAAAGTCTTTCGCATCCAACTCCTTGTCTAACTGAGGAACAGAAGAAGAAGAAGAAACTGATCCTGAAAAGTAATGAAGACAATCCTGATTCTCCTGAAAACTGGGTTTACACAGATCTCTCACAGAGGATATGTAAATGGTTCCCAACCCCAGATCCGTGCTAACAGCAGCATTTGAGGCTGATGATGTTCGATCAAGGGGCAGGCTCAAATCAAGGGGACCGTGTCGGTAAAGGGTGCAGATATTTTCCATCTTCAGCTGCTTAGTTTCCGAACTATGAGCCGGTACTTCGGATTGGGAATCAGAATCACCTTCAGACACGACTGATTTTGACATGGTTTTTTTGGTCAAGGGGGTATTTTGCAAGTCTGATGGCACAGAACTTTGATTAGTAAATCTTGCTTCCAGCAATGAATCTTTGTTTCTGCTTTCGCCCCCAGCAGCAGAACTCTGAAAGATGCCAAAACTGGGAAGATGTGACCTGGCTTGCAAAGCATCTGGTTGAAATGGATGTATGTGATGAAGACGCTGGCATATATCATTCCACTTCTTCTGCAATCCCGCCAGTCTGGCATTTAATAAACTGTGGTCTTCATCAGCCTGCACTGAATTGATAGAGCACATCTTTACTGAAAGAGTTACAAGCTAATCATCCACAAACTCAGTTAACCATAATGTAACTAAGATCAGAGGAAAGACGAAAGAATTTGACTCTGAATGACACACCTCTACCCCAACAAGTCCCCTGCTTGGACCACATTCAGCCTTTAGTAACCAAGAAGATAAATGTGTTGCATGCTGATCAGTGACTGAACCAGTGGCTCCTTTCAGCACAGTTGAAAATTCTTGCTCATACTTTTCATTGCAAAGGTTACATCGAGCTGTAGACTCATTTTTGTTTATCCACAAGTTTTCAAATTCAGATGCTGCGGAAAAGAACCCGCCAAATGGAACAAATGACCCCATCAAGCTGCAAATGTCAGTACCAGACCGTGAGAGCCAATGGACACAGAAAGTCAGAAGCTAAGATGCAAAGAGATGCACAATTTAGACCTCTTAGCATATGCCCCGAACCAGCACAAACCACTCGCAAACCAATTAAGAACTCTCAGGAGACTCAGTGAAGAAAAGGAAAAAAAAAACAGAAAACTTCTTTTGACATACACACCAGAATAAAGCATTTTGTTGTCCAATTTGTTAAGTGTGTGATAAAATATGGGAGCCATGCTTTTAATGTGACAAAACCCTCAAAGAATCAACAGCTGAGGTAAGTTTCGATAAAGGTCAAACTTGAGCCACACAGTCGAACAATTCAAGACTTTAGGGTTCAAAGCTGAAACTTAGGCAGATGCTTCTATTATGTACCACACAAACATGGACTAAACACTGCAAAGATCAACAAAAAGGAGACAATGTCACAGATCAACAAAAAGGAAACATTGAGAGGACAGTCTATGGTGTTCTAAGCATTCAAATTATCCCTTGGATGCTGAAGCCTCTTCTCTAGATATGCTAAACCATGTCAAAAACACATGTGCTTCATTTCTGTAGGACCAAAACCAGACCAGCGAGTGCTACATCATACGTATAATAAATAAAAAAAATGCTTGATAATTTTACCTGTCTTGTTCAAGACTTAACAATTACACAAAAAGTTCAATTTTTTCGAGGGAAGTGATGGAGCACAATCTGCCCAGTACATAACATATCTAGCTGATAAAGGGAAATGTATAATATAGAAGAAAAATTAATAAATTAAATAAAGGGAAAAAGATAGTACACACAATTTTTAGTGTACCACATTAATATTCAAAAATAAAAGCATTTCGAATCTCGTATATATTATACTTAAAGGAAATTTTTGAGGGAAAAAGCATAGGATAAGATTGTTTTAAATGTCATATAGTCCTTTCCTATGCTTCAGTTATTCTTTGACAGACTGCTTTTGCAATTAAGCAACATGTAAAAGAGCCTACCGATTTATAATCCAGAAAGGGAAACACTTAAGTCATTTATGGCCTGTTGCATCCCCTTTCCTGATTATACACATTACTTTCAATAGAGGAAATGAGACATGTTTTGACATTTATTCTTGGTTTGCATTTTATTATGTCCTACGATATTAGCCACTTCTCAATAATAGGATGTTTGCTTCTGATACTGACTCTTTCAAGAAGTGAAAGGTTATTGAAACACATATCTACTTATTCAAAATGAAAAATTGAAAAGAGGTTAAGAGACATAATGTGCAATGCTGACGCCAGTTACCAATGCTAAAAGCTTACCCTCCACTAAATGGTACAGAAATTTGCTCAAGTCAACCTACTCTAGACTTGTCAAGAGACGGTGAATACATGGGATATACAAGGCTAAGAAGCAAGAGGTGCTCTACAACCAATATACTAAGGCAGAAAACAATTTAATACGCAATTGCATGTGATGCAACTAACAAAGCATTAACAAAGGACTGGTGAAGCTGAAAGAATGCAGTATAAACATTCAAACAGATTCTGTAGTTACAAGGTGCATCTAAACAAAACATGCTTTTGGACTTGGTGAGGTTATTTATACACTAGCAAATCCATCTAGAAATAGATCTCCACCCAATAAATTGTGCTAGTGAATAAAACACTTCTGAGGTATCTTCTAATAAATTTATCACTTCTGAGGCATCTTCTAATAAATTTATCAACTATGTGCTTCCACCAGCAGCAACACTGGAAAACCTGTACCTGCCTAAGTATGAGAGATATTTGGAACTAATAAAGCATTATAATAGAGAAACATTACTACTAGTCCTTTTTTTTTTTGATAACCATGGTGTACGGGCTAGCTTGCACGCGCCTCGACTGATTACACGGGATACCTGTCACCCCAACCAGCAAACAAACTACTAGTCTATTTGATAAGTCAAAGAATCATTCTATTAAAGTTTCACAAAGATGATGTTAAAAATTAATCGCATATACTGCATATAAAGCATCCAAAAAAGCAAAACTACATAGGCAATCACCAGCAGGAATTAGACCAACTACACAACAAAGAATATGTCATATTCATGGTTCTCAAGCAACTCACGTCCAGAGTCCCAAATGAGAAAACTTCACCGTATACTTCTGAAGTTATCTGAAGATTGCACAAATAATGTTAGTCCAACTTTACGACATTTCAAATTCTGTTCAGGTAAAACCATATTTAAACGTTTCAAGTCAAGCCTATAAAAGAATTCAAGACCTTGTCATATTCAGATATAAAAAGAAAAATCAGCACTCATAGTGCTGTAGTGCATTATATATTAATATCTCCTGAAGAAAATACAATACAATACCAAAGAAAATCCCACCTGGTTCTGGAAGGTAGACCTCCAATTGGAGGAGTGGGTGAAGTAATGGGTAGGAGATGTAAATCCCAGTCCTTCTGAATTGTAGGGAACCGAGACAAAAATTTCATATAAATGTCATAACTTGCTGCTGCTCCAACCAACCACAATTTCCCGCAATGAACTTCCACCAATTTACTGAGCCTAGAAACAATATAGTTCAGTGATTCCACTGACCCATCATCAGTAAACACCTTCAATGCACCAAAATTCACTATAATTCCAGCCACTGTACAACACTCTACAGCATCACTCACTTCCTTAAACTTCAAGCTGATCATTTCTTCACCCCCACCTCCCCCAACGAACTCAGAAATTTCTTTTTCAATAGAAATTACACTCAACCCTTTAATTTCATCAGGCAAGACACCACCTTTACCTTTCTGTACACGATCAGTGAAGCTGTAAAGTGCATCAGTTGCACAAATTCCGATCAACAACGGGTTTCTACAGCTTTTCTTCACGAGAATCTCACCGATTCTTCTAGAGTTCTCATCAATATTCCCCTTTTCGGAAACACCAGAAAATGGGAAGTTAAACCCACGTTTGCTAAGTTCCGAATCGGTTAAATTACAAAGAAACAGAGGTGGGCAACGCGTCTTGGAAAACCTAGATATAGCCGGTGGATTCAGAAGTGCAAGCTTTATATCACAACTCCGAAAACCCGCTTCCCCGAAAACTCGGCTCACAATCGGGTCATCCAAAATGGATAGTATAAAATGCTTCAGTTCAACTTTTAGAGTAGAAATCGAGAAGTTAGAGGAATTCTGTTGTTGAAGTTGCTGATAGATGTGGAAAGTATCAGGATGCCTTCTTTGGTTAGCTTGTGAACGCTTGATTGCTGCCATGAGAGAGTTCGAAATAGGCGGCTCGTCTAGGGTTTTGGCTGTGGGCAAACGATCAAGAGAAACGCTGACGCTAAGTTCCAAAGCTCTGAACTGCAGCCGCGGTGAGTACGCGCAGCTGCGGGCACGTGCACACGCGTCGCGGAGGGTAGATGACGGAAGTGCAAGAAGGGCAGAAACGGCGTGGAGAGATGTAGTCTGCGCGTGGCTCCGGCGACGGGCGACGGCCACTGCATCGTCTAGAGCATGCACTGCCTCCTCCGTCAAGCATTGCCTGGCAGTGCTCACCGGCGTTGGCATCGCCGGTAAGCCTAGCAAACTCCTATTATGTACAAAATATATGTATGTATATAACTATTGAAAAAACAGTCAGTAATTTATTAAAATAAAAATATTTTCATTTCCTTGAAGCAAAGCTCGAAGGAAATAGTAAAAAACTCCCAAGAGTGTACATTTCAGGAACTTTTGGAAAATATTTATTGAAGCAGCTTTGGTGAGAGAAAGAGAGGAATTTCTTTTCTTTTCTTTTTTTCTTTCTCTGTAGCAATATTATGAGGGTGGGCCAAAATATTGATAATGGAACAAACACAGTGACAAAAAGGTTCTGGGAGAGGGAGATGGGGTATAAATTCTGTTAACATTTCAAAAGGAGAAATATCTTTTCTACTGCTTTTATAGATTTATGGCTATTCACATCGTAGAATTCGGTAACATTCATAGTGTTAAGAGGAGGGGGTTGGGGAGGTGAAGAGAGAGACATGGAGATGCCGTGTCCACTAGATAAGAGAAATGGGACCATGAACACAATATAACAGCACCAAGGTCACATCAAGCTTTTCAAAACAAAGATAGAGAGGGTCAGTAGTGGAAACTGGAAAGAGGTCAATTCCTAGTTCCTATTTGCTAAAGATTTCATCTGATAAGGTGGAAGGGAAAAAGGATGAATGATAGAATAATGAATCAACGCCTATCTTTTGCTATACTTTTCTAACACACATCCTTCATTTGAATGTATTGGGGTGTGTCATCTAAATGTATTCCTAAATAAACTCAACTTCTGAACTGGGCCCTATTTTATTTTTTGCCCATTTATGAACGGTTTGCAAATTTTATAGGCAGTTTATAATGGCTCATTCTCGCAAATCCCTCGGTTTAACACTGATTTTTAGATTTTGGTCCTTAAAATAATTGTTCTTTAAATTTTATTTTTTGCAGTTTTTACTTAAAATAAAATGACAATAATAACCTTGATATAGAAATATATATAAACTTATCGCATCTTACTTTTTCATAACGAGCTTCGCGTATAATATACATTTCTCCGACGGCTCTTCATCAACAATAACAAGCTACCTTCTCCGACTCACTTTGCACCACCGCATTATCCTGCCAACTATGCTTATTCAAATTACGTCGGAAAAAGGTAAATATATTGATTTATATTCAAAAATAGATCACAATTTACATATAAGAATTATTGTGCAGTGGGTCAGATTAATGCTATAATTCAGTTCCTACAAGTTGAAAATATAATCAATAAAAATTAATTGTGTTTGTTAGCATAATTTCTTTTGTCTGGATGATTAACTTGAGCCACTAAAATTGTGTCTTGTGGCATAAATTATGCTATTAAGTCAGTACCTTGTGGCAGAACTTTTAATACTCAAATTGTGTCTATACGTAAAATATTTCCTCTTTTTCATTCATAACTATATTCATTCTATAACGTATGTCTTCCATCATAACTTGTGCATTTAGGGCATGATTTCTCTTTTTCATACATAACTATGTGTAAGTCTTATCGTTACCAGATTTACACCCGAATTTACATTGACAAAAAAGTAAGTCTTATCTTGAATTTTGTTAAACTTGATATTTATTTAAAATATGTGTAACACCCCAAAAGTCCCTAAGATCAAATTCTAGACATAAAATAGAAAACCAGCAGAAATTGGATTTTCCCTTAGTACGACTCACTCTATGAGTTATGGGAAGACTCGTGGTAAGCAGTCCAGTGATATCAGAAGGTTTTCAGTTACCACGACTCAGACCATAAGTCATGGTTAGACTCATATTGAGCAACCTAGCAAGATCCAGCAACCTTGCATTTTCCTCCAAGGGATCACAAGTCTAAACCTCAACTCATAGGTTGGGATCACGAGTCATGGGTGGCACTCGTGGTTAACCCATCAGTGACCCTCCCGGAAATCACGACTCAGACCATATCGTGGTATGCGAGCACGACTCATAGGTACAAGTTGTGGTCCCCAATATAGAGAGGTATCTAAGTCAAACCCAAACACCACAAGTCAAGGTGTGACTCATGGTATCAAACCATGAACCGTACTGATGGTCTGTGGTATGATTTCCCCCAAGTATTCAAGTTTCCCAGTACCTATAAGTCCAATTAATGAGTTATGGGTTCACAATACAACTAGTGGTATAATCCATGGGAACTAAATTTGAGAATTTTATAATGGTTTCTCCAAGAGTATTTTTGTAACTTCTTATGTATTAATTATATACTATGTCGTTTTGGAGTTTTCTTAAAGGAAAGTTAAAGGTCCTTAGTCGACTAACCTCACATTCCTTCGCATAACACCGAAAACTTCAGAAGAACAGTACGCTCCTAGGCTTAAGAAAAGTTAGGGTTCCTCTTCTCCAAACCCTTTGGTTCTCAAGTAATAAGCAAGAATACATCAGTCCAGGTATGTGGGATTATCAGTAAGGGATTCCTTTTACCCTTATGTCCAAACCTCAAGTTTTAATTTATGTTTTCTCTATGATTATGTAAACTCACGATTTTAGGGCAAGAAAACTATTTATGCAAAATTTTGAATTTTCACGTATCGTGTTTCCCTTATGATTTCTACATGAATTTTGCAGCAATGTATGGGTTAGATTTTTTAAAAAAAATCTCTGTTTATTTCTATATTCAAACTCAACATGATTTATTCAAATTGAGCATGTTTTCAGAATGATTCATGATATTATGATCTTATGACTTCAGAAACAGTATAGCTTGCATGACAAGGGCAATATTTCATATATTTCAGTAAATAGTATTATTTTAAATAGTCCATGCAAATCTTTCAGATATCAGTTATGATTATGAGCACATATGTATAGTTTTGGGAGTAGTACTTAGCACCAAGAGGATGTAGGTTCAGATAACCCAAGTTCCAAACTACGTGCCACCATAGGATAAGGGGTCCTCACTAGTTGAGAGTGTCTTCCTTCGCCTGAAGGATAAGGGATCCTTGCCAGTTGAGAGTATCTCCCTTCATCCAGATGGACCCATGAGTGAATTCATGCCAGTTATGGTTCTTACCCTTGGTAAGATATGAATGTCCTCCCAACTAGGGATACAAGTTGGACTCAATGGTGCTCATATGACGTTTTTCGATTATGAGAACCTCCCACATATATATTTTCAGTAGTATTTGTACATTGTCCATGCTATCAACTAAATGAATTTACTATATGATTTACAGATTTGTTCACCCTTATGTGCAAGTTTTACTCTTGGGTCATTATACATCAGTTTATGCTCTTTTTAGATATTCTACTCATACAACATGATTTAAGTTTCCAGATAGTTTACTTACTGAACATGATCTCAGTTTAAGTGTGGTTCTGTATCTTACTTATGTTTTGCATATCTCATATACTCAGTACATTTAAAGTATTGATCGCATACTTCTTATGCTATATTATTTTTGTCATGACTGAGCATAGGTCCAGATCGAGACACTAGAAAGGAACCTTGAGGGACTCCAAGTCGACCCATGGCATGAACATACATCTACACAATCATGAAAATGGTAGATCAACATAATAAACTTAGCGGAAGTCTGAAATAAGCACAACATCATAAATACACATGAATCTGAAGTTGATTACATTCTATGTCTGAAAAGACTCTAATACTAATAAGTTTATGGGACAAGACCCCAACTAACTCTTTAAGTCTGAAATTGAATACATAAAAAAAACTGACAAAACATGGTCCTCAGGAGATGAGGACTCATCAACAGCTGTCGGATGCTAACTCTGAAAGGATGGCTAAGGGCGAGGCTGAGTCTGAGTATCGGGGCATGTATCATAAAATGATATAGCATAGAGTATATGGTCAATACGTGGAATGTACCAGGTATGCAAGATAAGTAAAATTGCTTAAATAAGTAAAATCATTCAAAACATGCATAATGTAAAATATGATCAAGACAAGAACCTGAGAGTAGGACTTGCATGCTATTTTCTGAAATCATGATCTCAACATAACATAACATCATTATGGGATCGAAAGACACAAAGCTTAAACTCGATAATCATAAGTAAAACTGACATTGGGTCAAACCTCTTTTAGAACACGTGTATATGTATCATGAGTAATAAACATGCATAATTGAAATCATGAGGAACAATGGGAGACTCTTCATATAACCGACATACCACGATAGAGCTTACGTGGTCCCAACTATTACACTCAAGTGGGTAGAGCCGTCCAAAGTCTTGCCAAGGCTAAGGGCGATGCCATGATATCGATATCAAGCACGTGGCCCAATCGGGCAGGGATAGCTCACAAAGAAGGTTCCAAAGTATATATATGAATCAACCTACGTTGGCGTGTAGTTCTGAGGCATAGGGTGATCGACCCTTAGCCTACTCAGTGCTAGACATTACTCCCACAAACATGCATATGCTCTCTATCGTTACTTTTAACGAAGCTCAGCATCACCTATTGATGAAGCTCAATAATCAAATACATCTCAAATCTGAAATTATATATATATAAGAAGCTTTAGCTCAAACCATACCACAAGCTGAAAATAATTGGGAGTATTCGCTCCAAAACCATGTGGTAAGCTTAATTCGGGAAATCATAAATCATACTTTAACATGTGGGCATTGCCCAATACTTCAACATGCTTGAAAATAATCAATTCACTCGAAAACATGATTATAAATATGGGTAACTCAAAAACATGCTTTTCATCAATAATATCTCATCATACTGGAACATTCATCATAAATCTCAACTTTAATGAATTTCTCATAAATGGGCATTTTCATTTATAAATCTTGAAGCATGATTGTAATTGAAAACAATGTAAAACTTGCCCATGATTCATAATTCATTAAGGGAGACACATTTAAATCATACCCATGTAGTAAATTAGAAATCTCATGCATTGGATTAAAATCTCATAGAATCAACATAGGAATTTTCATGATCTAGAGAGAGATTGGGAATGGGTGTGAACGGATTCACCCATTCATGACCCTACATACCTGAAAGGGTTTGATTCTACCACTTCTCTGATTACCCTAGGAAGGTTTGAAGAAGAACCTTGAAGGATTAGCCTTGATCACCTCTCTAGACCCTTACTCTTGCATGCATGAATAGGAATGACTTAGAATAGATTTTTCCCCTCTTAAAACCCACTATTCATATCTTAAAACGACATAGTTTACACCTTAGGATCATAGAAATTACGGAAAATCCCTTACTAAATTCGCAAGTAATTAACTGACTGCCAGTCCCCGCGAGGGACTGGACAATCGTTGAGTGCACTGCCTAAGAGTTTGTCTAGGGCTCACGAGTCGTTACCGGTGACCACGAGTCATGTTCACCACTCGTCACATGCACTGCCTAAGATTTCAATTTGTTCCATCATGCTGCTCACGACCAAATCCCACGAATTGTGGTGACTGACCACGACTGGTGGGGCCCTTTCGTAGGGTACACAGCCTAGTCCCCTTTACCTACCCAAAATCCTTGCCCACGACTAACTCACCGAGACGTGGGGCTTGACCACGACTCGTGATCACATCTGTGGGGTCCTTAAATCCCAAAATTCCAACTCACACCCTGAACCTCACCACGAGTTACCTCACGGCTCGTGGTCTACCCCACGGGTCATAGAACGACTCGTTCTGTGACCTGCTGCCAGATTTCTAATTTTCTCTGTTTCAACTCCCAGGTCTGATCTCTGGGCTTCCGGGGTATAACAATATCTTCCCCTTGGGAACATTCATCCCCGAATGTTGAAAATCATATAAACAAATAGAAAATACAATCATCATATTCAAATACTGATCATTTAAACTGAAAACTGACAGAATGACTACCTTCGAACTGAACTACATGACTGAACTGAATTCACAAACCATATATACATACCTTGAAATAAAAGAAACTTGGGCACATAACTGAACTTGAAAATTAAATAGAGTTTTAGGGCAAAAACTGATACCTCAAGCTGGAACTGAGCTGGTAGAGATTAAATATGGGTATCTAGCCATCATGTCTGCTTTGGCTTCCCATGTAGCTCATTCAACCTGCTGATTCCTCCATAAAACTTTGAATGAAGCTACTTCCTTGTTCCTTAGCCTTCGAATCTGAAGATACAGTATTTCCACCAGAACCTCTTCATAACTAAGGTTGTCTTTCACACCGACACTGTCCACCGGGACAACTAGAGCTGGATTTCCTAAATACTTCTTTAAGAGCGATACATGGAATACATGATGCATGGAAGCTAATTCTGAGGGCAATTCCAATTCATATGCCACCTTGCCAACCCATTTCACAATTCGGTAGGGGCCAACATAACGAGCGCTGAGTTTTCCTTTCTTTACAAACCACATCACTCCCTTCATAGGAGACACCTTCAAAAACACCCAATCATCCACTTCGAACTCGAATTCTCTCCTTCTCACATCAGCATGGGGCTTTTGGCAACTTTAAGCTGTTTTCAACCTATCCCATATGAGCTGATCCTTCTCCATAGCCTCATGGACCGAATCTGGTCCTATTATCGCAGCTTCACCAACTTTGAACCAGCCAATAGGCGATCTATATCTCCGCCCATAGAGATCCTCAAACGGTGCCATCTGGATACTGGAATGATAGCTGTTATTGTATGCAAACTCGATAAGAGGCAAATGATCATTCCAACTACCTTTGAAGTCGATCACACATGCTCTCAATGTGTCCTCGAGAGTCTGAATTATCCGCTCCGCTTGACCATCCGTTTGTGGGTGAAATACTGTACTGAGCTTAACCTGAGTACCTAATCCTTTTTAAAACGACCTCCAGAACTTAGAGGTAAATTGGGTACCTCTATCTGATATAATGGACAAGGGCACTCCATGCAATCGAACTAGCTCTCGGACGTATAGTTTGGCATAATCCTCCGCTGAATCCATGGTTTTCACTGGTAGAAAATGAGCGGCCTTGGTCAACCTGTCTACGACAACCCAAATGGAATCATACTGCCGATGAGTGTGGGGCAACCCTGTTATGAATTCCATATTGATCTCTTTCCACTTCCAAGTAGGAATACTAATATCTTGGAGCACACCTCCCCGTCTCTGATGCTCGACCTTCACTTGCTGATAGTTTGGACACTTAGCCCCAAATTCTGCTATGTCCTTCTTCATGCCATTCCACCGATAGAATTCTTGTAAGTCACAGTACATGTTGGTGGCACTTTGATGGATAGAATACCTGGATCTATGAGCCTCATGCAATATCCGATTCCTCAAATCATCAACGTTCGGGATACACAAGTGACCCTGTTATCGAAGCACACCATCTCCCCTTTTGGAGAAGACCTCCACCTTCTGATTTTGGACGGCTTCTTTTAACTTTACCAAAATGGGATGCTCGTCTTGTATAGCTTTTACATCATTCCCCAAGGACGATTCTGATCCATTGTGAACTATCACATAGCCATCGGTCGAGTCAACCAAACGAACTCCCAACCGTGCAAGTCTATGCACATCTTTCACCAGTTCCTTCTTCTCCTCCTCTACATGGGACACACTCTCCATAGATAGTCTACTAAGAGCCTCCGCTACTATATTGGATTTGCCTGGGTGGTATAGGACACTTATATCATAATCTTTGAGTAGCTCCAACCACCTCCTTTGACGCAGATTGAGATCCTTATAAGTAAACACATATTGTAGGCTCTTGTGGTCCGTAAATACATCTATATGGACCCCATATAGATAGTATCTCCATATCTTCAAGGCAAATACCACCGCCGCCAATTCAAGATCATGAGTCGGGTAATTCTTTTCATGCACTTTCAGCTCTCTAGAAACATAAGCTATAACCTTTCTATGTTGCATCAATACAAATGCAAGTCCAATCCTTAAAGCATCACAATAAACCACAAACCCATCCGTGCCTTCGGGTAGGGTCAACACTGGTGCTTAGGTGAGTCGAGCCTTCAACTCTTGGAAGCTCTTCTCACAAGCCTCTAACCATTAGAACTTTACCTTCTTCTGGGTTAATTTAGTCAATGGTGCTGCAATAGATGAAAATCCCTCAACAAATCTCTGATAGTAGCCCGCTGAGCCCAAGAAACTTCTGATATCTGAAGGATTCACCAGTCTAGGCCAATTCTTCACCGCCTCTATCTTTTGCGAGTCTACTTTCACAACCTCATAAGACACCACATGACCCAAGAACGCCACGAAATTTAACCAAAACTTACATTTGCTGAATTTTGCATACAAGTGACGATTCTTCAAAGCCTACAATACCACCCTCAAATGAACGACATGCTCCTCCTTGCTCCGAGAGTATATAAGGATGTCATCAATGAACAAGATCACGAACATGTCTAGATATGGCTTGAATACCCTATTCATCAGGTCCATAAAAGCTGCAGGAGCATTCGTTAGTCCAAAAGACATAACTACAAACTCATAGTGACCATACCGAGTTCTAAAGGCTATTTGCAGGATGTCACTCTCTCGAACCCTGAGCTGATGGAACACGGATCTGAGGTCTATATTTGAAAAGCACTTGGCACCTTGAAGCTGGTCAAACAAATCATCGATCATGGATAGAGGATACCCGTTCTTGATGGTGACCTTGTTCAATTGTCGATAATCAATACACATACGAAAAGAACCATCTTTCTTTCGATCAAAGAGAATTGGTGCACCCCACAGCGATTTGCTTGGTCTAATGAAGACCTTATCCAAAAGATCCTTCAACTGCTCCTTCAACTCTTTTAGCTCAGCTGGAGCCATTCTGTAGGGAGGAATAGATATAGGCTGCATGTCGAGAAGGAGGTCAATACCAAAATCGATTTCCCTCTTGGGAGGAATACCCGGTAAATCATTAGGGAACACTTCCGGATACTAACTTACCATTGAAATTGACTGGATAGTCGGGGTCTCGGACTTCGCATCCTTAACCTTAACTAGTGGTACACACAACCTTTTGAGATAATTCTTCTAGCCTTAAGGTAGGAAATGAAATGACCTACAGGCACAACTGAACTACCCTTCCACTCCATGACTAGCTCACCCAAAAATCTGAACTCTACTGCCCGGGTTCTACCATTAACTGAGGCATAACATGCAAATAGCCAATCCATGTAGAGGATAACATCAAAATTGGTCATGTCTAAATCTACTAAATCTGCTGAGATGACTTTCTGAAAGACTGTAACCTAGAAACTTCTATACACCCATCAAGCTACAATTGAATCACCCACTGGAGTAGAGACTGAGAAGGATTCTGATAAGACTTCTGGACTGACTCTAAAATTACTAGCCACGTAAGGTGTTACAAAAGACAAGGTAGCCCCTGGATCTAACAAAGCATACACATCAAGATGGAAAACTCACAACATACCAGTGACTACACCCGGTGAGACTTCCTACTCCTAGCGAGATGCTAAGGAATAGAATCTGTTTTGGCGCTGGCCGCCACCTGTGCTAATAGATGCCCCTTGTTGTGCTAGGCATGCGGGTGGAGCTGCTGAATTGGAAGCTGGGCCTCGGCCCCCATCATGGCCCTGTCTAGCTGCTGGGCAATCTCTAAGCATATGCCCGGGCTTTCCACACCCGAAGTAAGCATTTGTACCTGCCAAGCATTGACCCGTGTGCCCCCGACCACACTTGTGGCAAGCTAGGATGTTCGAACCTGTGGGCCTGCTGCTCTGACCCCTAGAGCCTGATGCTTGTTCGGGTCTATTTATTATATGGGTATATAACTACACGCAAGTGCACGTGGTCGAACAAGTAGTAAAGTGGCTTAAGTAAGCCAAGTATCGATCCCACATAGACTGGGATGAAGTGCAATCTGCTCAAGTGTACTATCTTTCAATTCTAAAAATGCAGACAACAGTGTAACCAAGAGTTTGATATTTTTGATTGCTAATAATTATGCTAAGTCTAAACAATTATCTAATGTGAGTCTGAACTATGAATGTGAGCATGCTGAGGTTAAACGAACATGTAATGAAATTAATTGTCGATATAATTTGGTTAGCCTTTTCCTCCGGTTGCTAGTCAAGAATTATTGCCAAGGGATTAAAACTCTCGTATTTAACCCCACTTAAGAATCATGAACCATCCACCTACATTTCTGTGATTAAATGCAATTCATGTTCTAGCCATACAAAACCGATTCCTAAATTGACTAATACGACTTTCAGGTATATTTCTGTCCTGAAGGTAAATCAATTCTCAATTTTCCAAACTAAGAAAGGATCATATCCTATTAATTCACAACTTTCCAATTTGTTGCTCTCTCGAGTGAAACCGGACTTTTTAGATATACATTAACGTAGGCCACACATTAATGCAGTAAGAACAAGAATCAATAGAGCAACCATGGAAGAAAAGATGAAAAATCAAAGAATCAATGATCACATTTCATTACAATTGTTCTTAACCTCAGCAAGAAGATGAATTAGCCACTCATTTGTGGATTAAACATCATTAAATGAGTGTTAAACATACAAGCAATTGAATACAAGAAGAAGGAAAGAGAGAAAAACCCTGAGAATTTCGTCCCCTCAACTGCCTGTAACCCACGTTCTTGCTCCACCAAGTCAGAATATTGAAAAATGAACCTAAGTGTTCTATTTATACTAGTGGGAATTTTTACCGGAATAACAAGCAACGTGTCACGGAGTGCATCGCGGAGCACTGGCTTTGTGACACGCTACCGACACGGACCCTCACTGGAAACTGGGGGTCCAGGAAATAAGGCCCAACGTGGCACGACGTGCAACGCGGAGCCAGGCCACCGTGCCACGGACCCATCGCGAACCCTCTCTGGAAATTGGGCGAAAATTCCCTATCCAGGCAGAAGGCCTCCGCGATGGCAGCGTGACACGGCTCCATCGCGGAGCCCCTTTATTTTGTGCTTTCCAATGCCTTGTCCCTTGCTCACATCCGAGTCCAACCCCGATATCTTCCAACATGCATTTTAGCTTCCCGAAATTACATTTTTCCTGCAAAACAATGCTAATCATGTTGGTTAGTATAAATTCACATTTTATTACCAATTACATGAGAATGTATAAACATTGATAGATAAACAAGGCTAAAATGACACCTTTGAGTATCACTTGGGCATATAAATTTGCCCAAGATCACTGCTCGCCCTCTCTGGTCGTGCGTAGGTCTGGATGGCACACTCAACACTGAAGAAGCTGGGGCGGAAGATCTTTGGTGGGTCTGCTGTGGGTGCCACCATCTAACCTCAGCTGAGAGAATCTATAACTATCAGTCCTGGCCCTCTTAGCCTCTCTCTCCTGCATATATGTCGCCTCTATCTGTTGGGCGTACAAGACTATCTGAGGGAAATCCATATCTTGATAGAGCAAAGAGGTACTGCAATCCTTGTCTAAATAATCCGCCACCCCATGAACAAATCTGCTCACTCGTGCCCTCTGATCAACCACTAACTCCGGGGCATACTTCGATAGGTGAGTGAAATCAAGGGAATACTCCTACACTGTCATCTTCCCTTACTTAAGATTCATGAACTCGGCTGCCTTTAACTCCCTCGTTTCACGAGGGAAGAACCGATCTAGAAATGCAACATGGAACTCCTCCCAAGTGACAGGGCCTGCTCCAGCGGCCCTACTATTTTTCCATTGTGGAAACTAGATGTGTGCGACCCCTTTCAACTGATATGAGGCCAACTCAGCACACTCAACTCCATTCACCCCTATGACCTGGGTGATCTTCACAATCTCGTCAATGAACTCATGTGGGTCCTCATCCACTTTTGACCCAAGAAACTCTAGCAGTTTCATTCTCAATAAATCTCTAACTCGAGCTGCCGCCGCATTCCCATTTTGCGGAATATGTACCACTGCCTGTTGGTTAACCTGAGCAGTCAAGGCCTGCTCTACCATCTGAATAGCTGCCCTAAATTTGGCATGGGCAACTGGCTCCAATGCATGGTGCTCCTGGAATGGTGGGGCTTGCTGATGCCCATCTCTGTTTCCATCCTCGTGGCCATTTCCATTAATATTCCGTCTACTGTTAACTCTGCAGGGAGTCATGATTCTGCAATCGCGAATAGCACGAGTTAGAAGGATAGGGAGATATTTCATTGCACGACATAGATCATGAGAAAAGGGAATATTTCCTAAATGTATCGTAGCCTCTTCGTCATAAGTATGGAAGACTTCACACCCATGAAAAAGACTCCACTTAACGCTTCTTTTAGATACCCTAGGAAACTTCAAACCTATTGCTCTGATACCAAGTTTGTCACAACCCAAACATAGGCTCAGATCGAGAACGAGACAAGAAACCCCAAGGGACTCCAAGTCGACCCATGGCATGAACATACATCTAACTCAATCATGAAAATGGTGGATCAACATAATAAACTTAGCGGAAGTCTGAAATAAGCATAGCATTAGAAGAATTTGAAGCTGATTAGATTCTATGTTAGAAAAGACTTTAATACTGATGAGTTGATGGGACAAGACCCCTAACTAACTCTTTAAGTCTAAAACTGGATGCATAAATGAAACTGATAGAACATGTATCTCAGGAGATGAGGACTCACAAACAGTTGTCGGATGCTAACTCTGAAAGGCTGGCTAAGGGCGAGGCTGAGTCTTAGTATCGGGGCTTGTATCACAAAATGATACAACAAAAAGTATGCGGTCAGTACGTAGAATATACCGAGTATGCAAGGTAAGTAAAACTGCTTGAATAAGTAAGACCATTCAAAACATGCATAATGTAAAATATGATCAAGATAAGAATTTGAGAGTAGGACTTGCATGCTATTTTTTGAAATCATGATCACAACATAACGTAACATCATAATCGGATCGAATGACCCAAAGCTTAAACTCGATAATCATATGTAAAACAAAAAAAGGATCAAACCTCTTTTAGAATATGTGTATATATGTCATGAGTAATAAACATGCATAATTGACATCATGAGGAACAATGGGAGACTCAACATATAACCGACATACCACGATAGAGCTTACGTGGTCCCAACTATAACACTCAAGTGGGTAGAGCCGTCCAAAGCCTTGCCATGGCTAAGGAGGATATGATGATATCAATATCAAGCTGGTGGACCAATCGGCCAGGGGATAACTCATAAAGGAGGTCCCAAAGTATATATATTAATCAACCTACGTTGGTGCGTAGCTCTGAGGCATAGGGTGATCAACCCTTAGCCTACTCGGTGCAAGACATTACTCCCAAAAACATGTATATGCTCTCCATCGTTACTTTAACGAAGCTCACTATCTCCTATTGACGAAGCTCAATAATCAAATACATCTCAAATATGAAATTATATACATATGAGAAGCTTTAGCTCAAACCATACCACAAGCTAAAAATAATTAGGAGTCTTTGCACGAAAACCATGTGGTAAGCTCAATTCTGGAAATCATAAATCATACTTTAACATGTGGGCATCGCCTAATACTTCAACATGCTTGAAAATACTCAATTCACTTGAAAACATGATTATAAACATGGGTAACTCTAAAACATGCTTTTCGTCAATAATATCTTATCATACTCGAACATTCATCATAAATCTCAGCTTTCATGAATTTCTCATAAATGGGCATTTTGATTTATAAAGCATGAAGCATGATTGTAATTGAAACCAATGTAAAACTTGTCCATGATTTATAATTCATTAAGACAGACACATTTAAATCATACCCATGTAGTAAATTAGAAATCTCATGCATTGGGTTAAAACCCCATAGAATCAACACAGGAATTTCCATGATCTAGAGAGAGATTGGGAATGAGTGTGAACGAATTCACCCTTTCATGACCCTACATACCTAAAAGGGTTTGATTCTACCACTTCTCTGATTTCCCAAAGAAGGTTTGAAGAAGAACCTTGAAGGATTGACCTTGATCACCTCTCTAGACCCTTACTCTTGTTTGCATGAATAGGAATGACTTAGAATAGATTTTCCCTCTCTTAAAACCCACTTTTCATAGCTTAAAATGATGTAGTTTAGACCTTAGGATAATAGGAATTATGAAAAAGCCTTTACTAAATTCATCGGAATTAACTTACTGCTAGTCCCCACGAGGGACTGGATGACTTTTTACTCAAGGCCATGACTCGTAGCATCAATCGTTGAGTGCACTACCTAAGAGTTCGTCTAGGGATCATCACGGGGGACCTCACAAGTCATTACCGGTGACCACGAGTCTTTGTTACCACTCGTCATATGCACTGTGTGAGATTTCGATTTGCACCATCATATTGTTCACGACCAAATCCCACGAATCGTGGTGACTGACCACGACTCATGGGGACTTTCCGTATGGTACACTGCCTAGTCCCTCTCACCTACCGAAAATCCTTGCCCACGACTGACTTAACGAGTCGTGGGGCCTGACCATGATTTATGGTCAAGTTTGTGGGGTCCTTAAATCTCACAATTACAACTCACACCCTGAACCTCACCACGAGTCACCACATGGCTCTTTGTCTACCCTACGAGGACGACCCGTTCTGTGACCTGGTGCCAGATTTTCAGTTTTCTCCGTTTCAACTCCTGGGTCTGATCTTTGGGCTTCCGGGGTATAACAATATCTCTCCCTTGGTAACATTCGTCCCTGAATGTTGAAAATCATACAGAAAAGTAGAAAATACAATCATCATATTCAAATACTTATCATTTAAGCTGAAAACAGACTGAATGACTACCTTCGAACTGAACTACATAGCTGAACTAAATTCACAAACCATACATACATACCTTGACATAAAAGAAACTTGGGCACATGATCTGAACTTGAATACTAAATAGAGTTTTAGGGCAAAAACTGATACCTCAAGTTGGAATTGAGCTGGTAGAAAATAAATATGGGTATCTAGCCATCATGTCTACTTCAGCTTCCCACGTAGCTCCTTCAACTTGCTAATTCCCCCATAAAACTTTGACTGAAGCTACTTCCTTTTTCGTTAGCTTTCAAATATGATGATCCAGTATTTCCATCGGAACCTCTTCATAACTAAGGCTGTCTTTCACACCGACACTGTCCACCGGGACAACTAAATCATAAGAGAAGGGAATATTTCCTAAAGAATCTATGAAAAAGACTCTACTTAATACGACTTTCAGACACCCTAGGACACTTCAAACCTATTGCCCTGATACTAAGTTTTTCATGACCCAAACATAGGCCCGGATCGAGACATGGGACAAGGAACCCCAAGGGACTCCGAGTCGACCCATGGCATGAACATATATCTAACTCAATCATGAAAATGGTAGATCAACATAATAAACTTAGTGGAAGTCTGAAATAAGCATAATATCCGAAATACACACATATCTGAAGCTGATTACATTCTATGTCTAAAAAGCCTCTAATACTGATGAGTTGATGGGACAAGACCCCCAAATAACTCTTTAAGTCTGAAACTTAATACATAAAGAAAACTAATAGAACATGGTCCTCAGGAGATGAGGACTTACAAACAGTTGCCGGATGCTAACTCCGAAAGGCTGGCTAAGGGCGAGGTTGAGTCTGAGTATTGGGGCCTATATCATAAAAAGATACAACATAGAGTATGCAGTCAGTACGTGGAATGTACCAAGTATGCAAGGTAAGTAAAATCGCTTAAATAAGTAAAACCATCCAAAACATGCATAATTTAAAATATGATCAAGATAAGAATCTGAGAGTAGGACTTGCATGCTATTTTCTGAAATCATGATCTCATCATAACATAACATCATTATGGGATCGAATGACCAAAAACTTAAACTAGATAATTATAAGTAAAACTGACATTAGGTCAAACCTCTTTAAGAACATGTGTATATGTTTCATGAGTAATAAACATGCATAACTGAAATCATGAGGAACAATGGTAGACTCGTCATATAACCGATATACCACGATAGAGCTTACGTGGTCCCAACTATCTCATTCAAGTGGGTAGAGCCGTCCAAAGCCTTGCCAGGGCTAAGGGCGATACCATGATATTGATATCAAGCACGTGGCCCGATCGGGCAGGGGATAGGTCATAAAGGAGGTCCCAAAGTATATATATTAATCAACCTACGTTGGTGTGTAGTTCTGAGGCATAGGGTGATCAACCCTTAGCCTCCTCGGTGCTAGACATTACTCCCAAAATCATGCATATGGTCTCCATCGTTACTTTTAACGAAGCTCACTATCTCCTATTGACAAAGCTCAATAATCAAATACATCCCAAATCTGAAATTATATACATATGAGAAGCTTTAGCTCAAACCATACCCCAAGCTAAAAATAATTGGGAGTCTTCGCTCCAAAATCACGTGGTAAGCTCAATTCGGGAAATCATAAATCATACTTTAACATGTGGGCATCGCCCAATACTTCAACATGCTTGAAAATACTCAATTCACTCAAAAACATGATTATAAACATGGGTAACTCTAAAACATGCTTTTAATTAATAATATTTCATCATAATCGAACATCCATCATAAATCTCAACTTTCATGAATTTCTCATAAATGGGCATTTTGATTTATAAAGCTTGAAGCATGATTGTAATAGAAAATAATGTAAAACTTGCCCATGAATTATAATTCATTACGAGAGACCCATTTAAATCATTCCCATGTAATAAAATAGAAATCTCATGCATTGGGTTAAAATCCCATAGAATCAACATAAGAATTTCCATGATCTAGAGAGAGATTGGAAATGGGTGTGAACGGATTCACCTATTCATGACCCTATGTACCTCTACCACTTCTCTGATTGCCCAAGGAAGGTTTGAAGAAGAACCTTGAAGCATTAGCCTTGATCACCTCTCTAGACCCTTACTCTTGCATGCATGAATAGGATTGACTTAAAATAGATTTTCTGTCTCTTAAAACCCACTATTCATAGCTTAAAATGTCGTAGTTTAGACCTTAGGATCATTGGAATTACGGAAAACCCTTACTGAATTCGCTGGAGTTGACTGACTGTTAGTCCCCACGAGGGCTGGACGACTTGTTACTTAAGGCCGCAACTCGTGGCATCAATCATTGAGTGCACTGCCTAAAAGTTCATCTAGGGCTCATCGCGGGGGACCTCACGAGTCGTTACCGGTGACCACGAGTCTTTGTCACCACTCGTCACATGCACTGCGTGAGATTTCAATTTGCTCCATCTTGCCGTTCACAACCAAATCCCCCGAATTATGGTGACTGACCATGACTCATTGGGACCTTCCCTAGGGTACACTGCCTAGTCCCCTTCACCTACCCAAAATCCTTGCCCACAACTGACTCAACGAGTCGTGGGGCCTGACCACGACTCGTGGTCACGTTCGTGGGGTCCTTAAATCCCAAAATTCCAACTCACACCCTAAGCCTCACCACGAGTCACCAACCACGAGTCACAGAATGACTCATGGTCTACCGCACGAGTCACAGAATGACTCATTCTGTGACCTGGTGCCAGATTTCCAGTTTTCTCCGTTTCAACTTCCCGGTCTGATCTTTGGGCATTCGGGGTATAATAGTTTTATGATATACGTTTAGGTGCTCGAACTCATCCCCGTAGTTAGATACGTTTCAATGCTAGTCTAGCCTTACTGTTGGTGAGTCCTCATCATCCGAGGGCGAGGGTTTAGGTATATTTTTAATTAATATTTTAGTTTCAACATTTAGAGCTAGTTGCGGACCTGTCCCTTCAGCTCGTTAGTCCTTAGAGGCTTTTTAGACATAGATAAATAATTTAGCTGGGTCAATGTTTACATTATCTTAAAACTAAATATTTAATTTTATTTTTAGACTCATTCAATTAAGTGTTTATGTATTAGTTTTGCTTCTGCCCAGTGTTTTCAGTATATATATGTTTAGTGTCGTTCCAGTACCATGGGTTAGCTTGGGGCCATTTGTGGTTCAAGTACCGTACTACTTTCAAGGTATAGACTTGAGTCGTGAAAAACTTGATATCAAAGCCATATTTAAAGTGTCCTAGGGTGAAAGCCGCATTAAGTAGAGTCTTTTTTCATGAGTGTGAGCACTTATAAGGAAGATGCTGCAAAACATTCTTAGGAAAACTTCCATTCTTTCATATATAGTATTATGCGATTGTCCAACTCTATTTACCCTTCTAACTCGTGCTACATACTTACAGAAAATGCCTCCAAAAAGAGCTAACAAACGAAGAAACGGGAACCAGTCAGCATCACTGTGCCCATAGAGCCCATGAATGATCAGGTCTCTAATGCAAAATTCATGGCTGCTTTCCAAATATTGGCATAGGCCATGACCCCTCAGGTCAACCAGCAGGCAATCTACCCTGTGAATCCTAACTGAAATGTGGCAGCTACTAAAGTGCAATACTTTACTAGACTGAACCCACTAGAGTTTCGTGGTTCGAAAGTGGACGAGAATCCAGAGAATTTCATCAACGAGGTTCAGAAAATCACTCGGATTATGGGCATCACTGGGACTGAAAGTACAAACTTGGCCTCCTATTAGCTAAAGAGAGTAGCATACCAGTAGTTTAAGTAGTGGAAGGAAAGCCGTCGCGAGGATGCAACTCGAATTCACTGTGATGAATTTTTGACAGCCTTTCTGGACAGGTTCTTCCTTGCAAGTTGGGGAGGCAAAGGTTGAGGAGTTCATCAACCTGAAGATGAATTCCTTATCAGTTAAGAAGTACGCTCTTAAATTTACTCAATTGTCTAGGTATGCTCCAGAGATGATTGTTGAGCCAAGGGCTCGAATGAGTTAGTTCATCTTAGTTGTCTCAAATTTGGAAGTTAAGGAATGTAGGATCGCTATGCTTGATGTCACCTAAGCACACGTAAGCGCACGTGGTCATTAAGTAATATTGGACGGTAAAGTCCTAATATCAATCCCTTAGAGACTTGTCAGATTACTCATTTAAGGTTAACTCTTTATTTCACTATTCTAACAAAATAGATAGAAATGGGGAATGTTTTGAAGAATTAAAATACTAAACTTGAAATGAAAATAAACTAATAAACTAAAGTTATTGCAAACTTGTTTTGCATTTCAAATGATGATGAAAATCTAGGGATATGACACTTTCGCTTCAAGTTGAGTTTTCAAGACTTGATTAAGCTAGATTAATTCTTCATAAGGTCACTAGTTGCAAGCTACTATCCCATTTCTTGCCACTCTCCCGAGCATCCAAGAACTATCTGATGAACTTTAACGCCTATATTCCTATAGTCGTAGGAGAAACATGAAACAATGGTTATGCCTACTCATATATCAACTAGCAGGGTTGAAAGGTATATCCCTATCCTCATCAACAACTTCTAACCTCCAACCAATGGGCTAAAGGATCTTTGAATTTTCATATTATAATTGCTTTTAACCCTTTTAGTTCCCTCTCCCGAGTTCAACCAAAAGCCAACAGATTTATTCACAAGGTAATCAGTCTAGAAAATAAGCAATTAAAATAAGTAAATATAAACAACCTTTAATGAAGAATCAAAACTAGCAATAATCAATATTTCAAACTTCAACCATAATTATGGACAAAACCCTAGAATGGACGTTTAGCCACTCATAGACAAGCGAAAAAATGAAGATATCATAATTATTCAAAGTAACATGATAAAAAAAAATAAGAAACCTAAGTTAAAAATTTGTCTCTCCTCAAAAGCTATGTTGCAACCCTTACTACGATCGAATAAAGTGATATCTGATTGCTAACAAATGACCTAGATGTTATATTTATAGGTGAACCCTCAAATGACGCTTTTTCCCTAAGAAATTAGCTTCAAAATGAGCAAAAATCCATCCTAGAATGGGTCTAGCATGCCGCACCCTCCATAGCCCCTAGTTTGGCTCAATTTTTTCTGAAGTTTAGCTCCGGGTGCCCCACGCCAACCATAGCACCAAGGTGTTAGCCAAATTTCTGAACTTTTAGACCCTCCGGGTGCCGCACGCCACTCAAAGAACTAGAGTTTTAGTCAAATATCTGAGCATTAGAACCCTTCTGGCGCCCCTCTCCATCTACAACACTAGAATGTTGGAAAAATTTCCCAAGTCTGGGATGCTTCGGGCACTCCACGCCTCTCATCTTGCCAAGGTGTTGATCAAGTTCTCCTCTAAAGTTCGAGACCTGGCGTACCATGCCACCTAGAGCACCAACTTTGCACGTATTTATATGATTCAGGGGTTGGGGCGCCACACTAGCTATAGCCCCAGGCTGACTTTTGCGAACTCTTCTTTCTTCACACCTTGGGTCATTTTTGGGTCCTTTTTCTTAAGTTCCTGCTCAAAATATCTAAAAATATTTACTAGCTCAAAAGATGCACGAAAACATGAATTTATGCATTTCATAAGGATTATGAACTCAAAACAAGGCAAAATATGGGTAAAAACATGGCAAATGGGTATAAGAATATGTCCAACATCACCAGCCCACTCTTAAGTCATTGTTTGTCCTTGAACAATCCTCAACTCCGTGCGCAAACTCATATTTTCTCACCACTTGTCACCTCTATCAATTTGCACTTAAATAACTAGCATGGAGCATGTGATTAAGTGGTTAATCAGCTTATAACAATTCATATCAAATATATGTGGAATTTTCACATTTAAGACTACACAACTTCTATAATTGACTCATTTTTCCAAAACAGGGCCAACATGATTAAGTACAAAACATGCCACATATAGTACACCAACTTATACATCTTATGGCGCTCATTTTTAGTGATGTTCCTTTCTCAAATTATCAATGCAAAGCATGAAATATAATAAGTAAGGCACACTCACACTAAGAAATTATGTATGATACACATGCAACATACCATAAGCTTGCCCGTTATGTATACCTAGACTACTTAGTTATTTCAAGAGATTAAGACCGTGAGGACTTTTCTTGGTTGTAATGTCGGGCTAAGGAATGGGTAGGAATGTTCTTTCTTTTATAGTGACTACCAATCCTAAGCACTTTAAAGAAAATTTTCATCTTTCAAGTCCACCACTTTTTCCTTTATTGTTCACCCTTCACTCTACTCAACCCTTTTCTTTTCTTTTTATGCCCCTTTATTCACTACTTGACTGCTCGTTTCTGCTATCAGAATCAATAAGAATATTTATTATTAAAGCTCTTTCTTTCATGGTCCTAGCAGCAAGTAAACAACATATTTGAGGACACACCTTCTACCTACTTTCTCTTTTTACTTTCCACATAATATTTTTTCTTTCCTTTCCCTTATCATTTATACATTAGTGAACCTTCACTTTTAAGTCTCAAAGTGCCGAAGATTACTTTGGATCAACAATTCTGGAGGTCACACAACAAAAAGGGAATAAGCTACCTTTATGGGTAAGAAAAGAATAATTCTTATGGCTCAAGGGGGTTAACTAGGGAAAATATTCAGGAAGATAAAACAAACATGAAAAACATGACTTTTTTCAAAGAAACGTGTCATGACGCACCTTGGGAGGCATGACTGACACCTAATATGATATTGGAATCTAGGCTGACCTGGCTGGGCATGTGCACCTCTAGTGCCTACCAGCGACTCAAAATCAAGAGAACAAACTACTATATCTCGGCTGTAAACACAGCCTCGGGCTGACAAGGACACACAATACCTATAAAAGAAAATAGCTAACCCAGCCAACATAAGAATAAAAGGGATTCTATGCGTGCCGACAAGACCACCATGCTGTCTAGTTATAACAAGAATGAAAACAAGCAGCTATACTAGGCCCCTCACGGCCAACGCATAAAATAAGATATATATGGGCCCCACATGGCCAACAACAACCAACTAACTAAATACTATAGTCTGCAAGCCTGTAAGAGTGGAATAGTGGTCGGGACAAGGCCCCGACCTACCCAAAATTGTACAACAAAAGAGCAAACTCCCTCTACCTGGCAACTCCGAACGAAAGAAGCTGACCAATCTGCTGATTCCGAATAGTTGCTAACGGAGGTCTTGAACCTGTCTGTCTAAACCTGCAGGCAAGTATGCAGCGCCCCATGGTTGGGCGTCAGTACAACATGTACCGAATATGTAAGGCAGTAAATAAAGCTGAATATAAATTGATAAAGAACTGAAAATGAATAGCAAGAAGGGCAGTAGTTGACCTTTAAGCTTTCTTATCCATAACTTGCATCTAGTAAACCACTACATGTATATGAGTTGAACACTACGACTTACATTTATAAGTTATAGCTAACAATCAAGTATACAAACAAGAACCTAACCTGGCCCCCATAAGCTGGGAAGGTACAAGCAACACAGTAATAATCTACCTGGGCCCTCATAAGCCTCGGTTGGTGCCAATAAGTCTATATACCCCTATTGGTATCCCTTAGGACCTGCAAGTAACTGTAACGTCATCTTAGCCATCTGGGCTTCTGTAACTAAATATGAGCCATCTGGGTTCCCATAGTAGTGTTTGAGCCATCTGGGCTGTCACGACCCGAATTAACACCCTAGCCGTTACGCGGGACAAGGAACCTCAAAAGGACTCCAGGTCAACCCAAGGCATAATCATAGCATGACAATTAATAACATAAATAGGTATAAAACATAACTAAACAGAAGCTAACTTCAAGAGCCAAGTTAAACACTTAAGGAAATAATCTAGTAAAACATAATACATAGATTGAATCCGATTTACATGTATGAAAGCCTCTACTAAACTAATGAGTTTCTAGGACAGGTCCCTAGATAACTCTCAAGGTCTGAAAACTGAAATAAAACTGAATAAGAACATAGACCTCGTCCTCGAGAGATGAGGACTCACCACAATCCGCTGAAATGGAGGGAGGAGCGTGTCTACCCGCGGGGCTGAGTCTAGATACCTGAATCTATATCATGAAATGATATAGCACATAAAGGTGTGCGGTTAGTTCTTGGAATGTACTGAGCATGTGGGTAAAACGTAAACAACTGAATATGCAAGCATACGATAAGGGAAATAATAAAGTACATCAACAAAACTGATTTAGCATGCAAAAATCCTCTTATGAGTTACATACACATAAATATATGAAACTTTCTTTTGGATCTCATATTCTGAAACATCATCGAACTCATGCATAAGAGTCAAGTACTGGACATTTAATGAGAGCCGAAGCTAAAGCTAGCATCATACACTATACTGGGCAACTGCGGGTAATTGAGTCTGCATTTCATTATGTTATATCTATTCTAAACTGAATTCTGAATCATATGGAATTGAATCATGCTGATAACATAACTAAGGAAGTCGTTCTCTACTATGGAGAGTCCCAACTAAACTAAGGGAGTCATTCTCTGCTATGGAGAGTCCCGACATAACTGGGGAGTCATTCTCTGCTCTGGAGAGACCCGACTGAACTAGGGAGTCATTCTCTGCTATGGAGAGTACCGACTGAACTAGGTAGTCATTCTCTACTATGGAGAGTCCCGACTAAGATAGGGAGTCATTATCTTCTATGTAGAGTCCCAACTAAGCTAGGGAGTCATTCTCTGCTATGGAGAATCCCGAGCTAACCAACGGAAATATTCTCGGCTATGGAGAGTCCCTGGCTAACTAGAACATAAGGAGAAATGCGCTGATATTATATATCTGGTCTATTCTTACTACAGCTAATCAGAAACACGAACATTTACTGGTTTCATCATACGATGTTCATTTAGAAAGGATTAGGGATACTTTCTACTAACAATAAGACCAATAGTCTGAATATCATTCTCATGCTTTATTATCATCATTCATATCGTCATGGTACCAAGTCAGCATTTCATTTACACATCTTACATTTACGGACGTCTATAGATTCATAACATACATTACATTTCCACAACACCCAAGTTTCGAGTTCATAACATACAACATATAACATAGGGTCATGTATGGTCCATAGGTCCCAATTAAACTTTAGCATAGATATATTGTTTCACATACTTATATTTACAAAAGCCCATACACATAACTCATACCTTAGATATTTACAACGAATTCATGTGAGAAGCATAGATTTTCATTTCATATGACCCATTTTATAACTCCAACTCATGAGGAAGATGCAATAATTGGGCCATTATCATAGATTTACCTCGTATCCAACCAGCTCCATCGAAAACATAATGAAAATACATATTTACTTTTCAATTGATCAAGCCAATACACTATAATCCCATCTCAACATATTTAGCAAATAGTATATTCTAATCATTAGGGAAATCCTTACGATCTTCACATATTTTATACATGGATACAAGTTATTGATATAATTAAGTGGACAATAATAAAACTCCAATCATCGTTCAAGCCATCTCATGAAGAATATTCTATAACCATGCATCTTCACCATCTAACACATAATTCAAGATATTCAAATAATTTCATAATCAAAATTATCTTATAACCCTAGTGGGTTTTAGAATTCAAAGAAGACATAGAAGAAATCACCCACTAATCAAAACCCTAGGTCATGCTTTTCTAGAATAATTGAAATCGGGTTTTTGATAAAACATTTTGTGGCACAAGGATGAAAGAATATCCTTGTTGAAAATCCACATACATAGTAGGAGAAACCCCACTCGAAATTACACCTTGAAGCCTTGATGAAAACCTTTGGTGGATCCTTGATCTTGAGAGGAAAGAAAGGAAAGTTGAGAGATGAAGGTTTAGGCTTGAAAATTCCCTAAAAATATCCCTTAGAAGCCCAAAATGACGTCACTTTAAATCTGGAAGCATAGGACTTTACTAAAAATGCCCTTAGGGAAAACCTTAAAAATCTGTCGATCTGGGACCACAACCCTCACCATGAGTCATTGGTCCTCACCACCACTCGTGGTGACCATCCGTTAAGTACACTGGGATTTACTTTATGGTTTTAGCTTCTCTAACTAACGACTGACAGGACGAGTCATTGCTACATCTAACAACTCATCAAAACCTTCCGTTAACTTTACTGGTTCCTCAATTGGTAATCCACCCAACGACTGACATGATGAGTCGTTACTTGATGCAACAACTCGTCAGTCCTTCCGTCATCCCCATTGGACAACCCCTTAAGTCCCTACCCACGATCAACACCACGGGTCGTTCCTAGCTCCAGCAGCCTATTACAACCATACGTTTCCACTAACCTGAAACCCTAGGCTCCAATCCACGATTTCTCACGACGACCCGTTAAAGCCACCAATGGGTCGTCACCTGACTTATTCTTTCCCAGTAGTCCAAGTCTACAAGCTTACCACGACTGTCTCCAATGAGTCGTTGTCTCCTACAATGACTCGTACCTCCTCTCGTGGTATCACTTGGCATCTTTCTTGAAGCACTTCCAATGACTGCTTCAATGACTTGTTTGATGAGTTGTTTGAGGCACTTTTACAGAGTTTTCTACTGAGCTCAATTCAAATTCCTGGCTTAAATCGTATAGCTTTGTCTGAGCCATCTGGACTGCTGTAACTAAATGTGAGCCATCTGAGCTCTTGTAACTGAATATGAGCCATTTGGGCCCTTATAACTGTGTCTGAGCCATCTGGGCTCCTGTAACTGAATGTGAGCCATCTGTGCTCCTATAACAGAATATGAGCCATCTGGGCTCCTGTAACTGAATATGAGCCATCTGGGCTCCTATAACGGAATATGAGCCATCTGGGCTCCTTAAGCCTAATGCAACCGCTACTTTTACTCGGCCATGAACTGGTCTATATAGCCACAAACAGGCACAGTCTGTGTGCCTACACCTAGCAATAGGATCTTGGCAGTGATCACAACCTCCCTCGACTTAGACGGAAAAGGTTGAGGTCCGGGTGACCTAAGCGATATTCTGAAGGTCATGTTGAGGCAAAGATAACTCATAAGCAAACTGTAAGGTCACAGGTGACCAACTATTTAGTTTCTCCACTTAGAATAACTGTGGCCTGCTACTAATTGGACATGCTCCTAAGCAGTCAGCCCCTAATCTTCCATAGACAGCTTACTATAATTCTTAGTCTGAAGGTAATATTGTACTAACATGGTTCTAGTCCCTTAGACCTTAACTTGGTCTGTTCAGATTTCATATTTCTTTAGTTTCTAACCTCATAGGTAAGTTTATCTGGACTTAGCCACTCATGGAAACCTGTACCTGAGTCTCTTATAAGAGCAGGTTGGGGTGTTGGCCCCGCATTCAACTACAGATAAGGTGCCCTCTTTAGGGTACCCATGGGTCTATCTGACTTGTACAATTGGGATGACTTCCTAGGCAACCTGTATGATATGCACTAAGTCGACTGAAACTAACAGTCACTGGTAGTAGATAACTAGATGGCAGACTGTCACTCCGTTCACTTGGAAATCCTGATACCGCTGACTCTAAGGTATGACCATCCTATCCAAATTTCTGGTCCTGGAGGCATTAAGGTACGCCAACGGCCTCTGGGCAAGCTTTACTGACAATACAGGTGTCAAACTGAAAGCTATATCGCCCGGGTGTGCCCTATGTCGTCCAACTTACCAACTAAGGCCCAACAGCTAACCAAAAACTTCCAAGGCCTTAGCACGATAGCAAAACATCAAAATTCTACTAATACAGTGAATAGGAAAACAGAGGGGTTTCTATGACGCTCCCAGCGTGAGTTGCACTTAACATACTCTCTCCCGACAAGGGATGCTGCAATATATTCTCAATACGTTTTCTAGAAGCTAACCACAATATATATAATCATAATCTATTCACAGAAGCTAATCACAACATGTAAGCTCATTATCTATTGGCAGCAGCTAATCATAATATATAGGATCATTGTCTACTTTCGAAGGCATAGGTCGTATAACTATACAAAGAGAATAACTTGCCGAAGAGATAAGCCATAACACACCTCGAATGCTGATTCTCATTTACCCGAATAGTTTCCAACCTGGAGCCAGCAATTCCACTCACTTACAGCCTTGATGCTGAGAGAATAAAGTTATTTCAATAGTAGGAGTCGAAAACCAACGATATCTTTCGATATTAATATTAACTATAATTCAACTCTATTTAACTCGGCCAAAAACTCACCATTTCTTGAGAGTTTAGAAGGAAGAAATGCTTACCTATTGCCTGTAGCCTCTTAGGACTCAATTTAAAGTAAATTCGACAACCTTTCTTGGTGGGGTTTTGGCTCACCGAGCGAATTTTCACGAAATAACTCCACAGCAATGCTTCTCATAGGCCTAGAACTCGTTACCCAAGGCAAATTTGTGTTTAGACAGAGTTTGACGGAGTAATTCAACAAAAATCAAGTGAAAATGTCATGCCCCAAAACTGGGGTAGGGCGCAAGCGACACTCGATTCATGATTGATCGATAAGCAAGCTATATAGCATCTATAAATGTAACACTAAGGCTGACCAAGCCACCTGTCACAACCAACCAAGATAAATACTGGACCATAATGCCTTAACAATAATAAATATGCAACCTGAAAAGCCGACAAGGGTACAATAAAGCTAAACAAAGCAATGGAAAAGCAACACGACTACACAACCAACACTACTATACAAACAAGTCCACATCAGCCTCTATAGAGTAAACAAACTGAAATGCACGGGATAGGGCACCAGCCTACCCATGCTGTACGCAAAACTCAAATAGTCAAAATTAGGACATGGCTTATGGAAGAGAGGAGCACACCACTATTTCACTGAAATCCGGCTCCTATTGCGTCCAATGATCTGATCCTCGACCTGTACGTGCAACACGATTGCAAGAAGGGTCCCAAGATGAAGGGACGTTATTACGAATAAAATGTACGGGTATGTAAGGCTAAAAACTGTAAACATGTAAGATAAAAATGATAACTGGGCCAGAAATAAGGAATAGTAACAACCCGAAATCCTGAAAATAGAAACTTGACAATAACTTATTATTGAAGTGTAAATGCAATCATCTAATACACAAAAAAGACTATAACTAAAATGCCAGCGGCCAGCCGATCATAAGATCTATATACAATTCGTCCAGCCAGTGTACCACACCGGGGTAAAAATAAAAATGCCTCCAGCCGGTGTACTATATGGGGTAAGACCCGTCCAGCCGGTGTACCACACCGGGGTAAAGTAACATACCTCTAGTTGGTGTACCAAAACAGGGTAAAATCAATAAATCTTAAACAAAATGATAAATGGAGACGATATGGCTTATAGTGGACCAACTTAATACGTATAACATAGAAATGACGAATACTAAACATGTGGCCTGCATAGGCCTTTTCGTAATACATACCTGCAAGTGAGCACATATAATATGTAAACCTAGAAAAAAGCACTTAAATGCATGTATTCAAAACTTGTATAAATCATAAGGAACTATGGATGACCTAAGAGTTTCAACAAAATTTATAGATCGTATTCAAGGGACATTAGAGCTCAGAGACTCGCTAGCTTGTCGTTCGGCTTAAGGAAAAGGGGTTATGAAATCTCCCCTTGGCCTGAAATATTTTATAACATACACATAATATAAAGGACAACCATAACCAGGTAATCCTAATTCAATAAACTCGTTTACCCTTAACAGCTTGCGACATCTTTACTTAGCTTAAAATCATTTACACATCATCATCGTGGATCTTTCACCAATTTTAGCTAGCAACCAAACTTTTAAACAAATTTAACATCAAAAATATATAAATATAACAGATAGTAAGGACCAGCTAACAATGCCCATGCCGAGGGGTCTCCAACTCGATGTACAACTACGACAACAATCAACACAATATCACACTTTAGATGCCTCACTTCGGCTAGGCATAATTTTAACATTTAACATCAATAAAACATGAAACTTTAAAGCTTAAATGAAGCTTAACATGCTGATTCAGTATTTGTAAAGAGCTTATTGGCTCATCCAATTCACAACGCACGAATCGTGTTTAAAAGAACGATAGACGGGGCGCCTTACATACCTTTCTCTGATGAAATTTTCTTTAGCTGATTTCCTATTTCAATGATTAGCCTTCAATATCCTTAATCCATTGGTTTTATAGGACCAAAAAAAATTTAATTTGTAGAACAAAATGCATCCCAAAATAACTAACCAAAGGCAATTACAATAGCAATAACAATACATGACAACATCAACAACATTTAACCATTTTCTGATCTATTTTTCACTAACGTTTGAGGGAGAAACAATAGGAAATTTTACCTTAGTTGTACTGTAATTATTTCCCTCAATATGAATTATAATTCCAGAAAAATAAACAGCCAAAAATCCTAAGGAAAATGAGCAAAACTCAGCTCACAAACAGTCCATCGGCAGCTCACTTAGCTGCCAATTTCCAGATTTTCTCTTTGCAATTTGAGTGGTTTAAAAGGGGTGAAATCCTTACCTTTCCTCCAGCTTTCAACACCTACTCAGATATGGAGATATAGGCAGTCCAAACAGATTTTTAAATGTATAAAAACTCCTTCAAAACCTTGCCAAAACGAGATCCAAAACAGCCCCTAGCACACTTGGCAAAGTAATTTCAACTTATCTTGTGATTTGATTGGAATTTGCTTGATGTTCCTTCTTGATTTTCTTTGTCCTAGATACTGGAACTGAGAGATAAATTGAAGCCTTAGCAATCTGATTGATTTATATTTAGATGAAATTGAAAAATCAGATTTTAAGTAAATACGGCGGTGGAGGCGCTAAGGCGTCCTGCCCGCGTCAATGCTAGGGTGCTTCGGTAAAATGCCCATAACTTCTTACTATGTACTTCAATTGACAAGAGGTTTGATGTTATAAAAAGTAGACTAAAAGACCTTTAATTTCATAGGTCGTGGGGTTTCCAATTTATTATATATTGGGAGATCTGGTCCTTTAAAGTTCACCCTTCCTTATGAACTTCACATATTCTTTGGTTTTTTGTTTGTACATATTTTCCTTTTCATCTGCGACTAATATAAAACCTGTACTTCCTTTAAGCTAGCATAAAAACATCAAATAATCACTAAATTTTTTTTTTAGGGTGTAATATTCTCCCCCCCCTTATGAACATTCGTCCCAGAATAGAAATTTATTTCACTTAATATGCTTCAAAATAGATACTCAGTAACTTAGGTATCAAACACAAAACTCAACATCACGTCGACATCGTGAATAGGTGAGGATATTTCTTATTCATTTCCTCCTCAACCTCCCAAGTCACTTCGTCTATGTTATTACTTCGCCACAATACTTTAACTAAGGTGACTTCTTTGGTCCAAAGTTTCCTAACTTGCCTGTCAAGTATAGCAACTGGGACCTTGGTGTAGGTCATCTCCTCAGAAATCCGGACATCATCAATAGGCATAACATGGGTTGGGTATCTTATACACTTCCGCAACATCGATATATGAAATACTGGGTGGACTGCTACTAGCTCTGGTGCCAACTCCAACTCATAGGCCACTTTGCGTATCCTGCGGATAACTCTGTAGGGCCCAACATATCTAGGGATCAGCTTGCCCTTTTGGTCAAATCACATGACACATTTGATAGGCAATATTTTCAGGAAGACCCAATCATCAACAACAAACTCCAATGCTCGACGACGTACATTCGCATAAGGCTTCTGCCTGCTCTGGGCTGTTTGAAGTCGATCTCTAATAAGTTTCACCTTGTCAATAGCCTGCTGCACTAAGTCTTGCCCCAATAAATCTGCCTCACTGAGTTCAAACCATCCCACTAGCGACCTAAACTTTCGCCCCATGTAAAGCTTCATATGGGGCCATCTGAATACCTGCATGATAGCTGTTATTATAGGCAAACTCACTCAAGGAAACATGATCTTCCCAGCTTCCACCAAAATCTAGAACACAGGCACGCAACATATCTTCAAGCGTCTGAATGGTGCGTTCTGCCTGTCCGTCTGTCTAATAATGAAATGCGGTACTAAGGCTTACCTGAGTGCCCAGACCTTTCTTGAAAGACTTCCAGAAGTTTGCTGTGAACTGAGCATCTCTGTCAGAAATAATGGACAAGGGGATGCCATGTAGGAGAACTATCTCCCCTATATAAATCCTAGCATAATCCTCCGCAGAATATATAGTCCTAACTGGCAAGAACTGAGCTGATTTAGTCAATCTATCAACTATTACCCAGATAGAATCATGCTTCCTGCTCGTTCGAGGCAATCCTGTAATAAAATCCATACTAATCACCTCCTATTTCCATGCTGGAATTTCTATATCCTTCATCAGACCTCCAGGCCTTTGGTGCTCAATCTTCACCTGTTGGCAATTAGGACACTAAGTCACAAGACCTGTGATGTCCTTTTTCATTCCATTCCACCAATATAGTTGCCTCAGGTAACGATACATCTTCGTGGCACCTGGGTGTACTGAATATTGAGAGTAATGAGCTTCATTCATAATCTGTCCCGTAGCTCACCCATATTAGGGGCACATAGACGACCCTTTTATTTAAGAACTCCATTGGGTCCATAATCAAATGGGCTCTACTTCTGGTGTTGTATATTGTCTCTCAGTAAGACTAACTCTGCATCATCGTATTGTCGTTGCTTAACTTCCGCTACCAAGGATGATTCTGCTACGTTTTGGACATTAACACCCCCATCTTCGGCATCTAGTAACTGAATCTGTAAGTCAGCCAACTGCTGTAGAGTCATCATCATTTTAATCCTGTCAACCTGAATATGACTCAAACTACCCATAGAATTGCGACTTAGCACATCAGCTACAACATTTTCTTTGCCCAGATGATACAAAATGCTAACATCATATCTTTCAGCAATTCTAACCACTTTCTCTGGCGTAAATTCAACTCCTTTTGCTAGAATAGGTACTGAAGGCTCTTATGACCCATAAAAATATCAACATGTACCCTATATAGGTAGTGACGCTAGATGTTCAGTGCGAACACCACCACTGTCAATTCTAGATCATAGGTAGGGTAATTCTGCTCGTGCTTCCTCAGCTGCCTCGAAGCATAGTCAATAACTTTACCATGTTGCATCAAAACACAACCTAAGCTGATCCTGGAGGCATCATAATAAACCATGTAACCCACAGTACCTTCTCGAAGAGTCAAGACAGGTGCTGAGGTCAACCGATCTTTCAACTCCTTAAAACTGCAGTCACACGCCTCTGACCACCGAAACTTTGTTACTTTATGAATCAACGTTGTCAATGGCACGGAGATAGTAGAAAAACCTTCTACAAATCTGAGATAGTAACCTACCAATCCCAGAAAATTATGAACCTCTAAAGGACTCAAGGGTCTGGGCCAACTCTTTACTGCCTTTATCTTCTGACTATCCACTCTTATACCTTCAGTTGTAATTACATGACCAAGAAAAGCTATTGATGTCAGCAAGAACTGACATTTCAAAAATTTAGCATATAACCTGTACTCCTAGAGAGTCTGTAATACTTATCTCAAATAATCTGCATGCTCGGCCTCGAATCGCGAGTAAATCAAAATATCATCAATGAAATGATCACAAATATATCAAGAAAAAGCCTAAACACCCGATTCGTCAGGTCTATAAAAGCTTCTGGGGCATTAGTAAGCCCAAATGACATCACTAAGAACTCATAATGGCCATATCTGGTTCTAAAGGCAGTCTTAGGGATATCAACTTCCCAAACCCGTAACTGAAGGTACCCGGATGTCAAATCAATCTTTAAGAAGCACCTGGCACCCTGTAACTGATCAAACAAGTCATCAATCCTGGGAAGTGGGTACTTGTTCTTAATCGTAATCTTATTCAGCTGCCTGTAGTCAATACACATTCTTAACGACCTATCTTTCTTTTGCACGAAGAGCACTAGTGCACCCCAAGGCAATACACTAGGTCGAATGAATCCCTTTTCTAGCAGATCTCTCAATTACTCCTTCAATTCTCTTAGCTCTGCTGGAGCCATTCTATAAGGAGGGATCGATATAGGTTGACTACCTAGAAGTAGATCAATAAAAAAATCTATCTCCCTTTTAGGAGGAATTCCAGGCAAATCCTTTGGAAAGACCTTGGGGAACTCATTTACAATAGGAATTGACTGGAGAGTCCTAGGCTCACATCCCAAGTTTCTAACTCTAACCAAGTGAGAAATACAACCTTTGGATATCAACTTCTAAGCCTTAAGGTATGAAATAAACTTACCTTTAGGTGTAGTGGCATTACCTTGCCATTCCCTGACTAGCTAGCTGGGAAAATAGAAATTGACAACCTTAACTCTGCAATCAACATTAGCATAACATGACGCCAACCAATCCATACCCATAATGATATCAAAATCAACCATTTCAAGCTCAACTAGATCAGCTAAGGTTGATCTATCATATACCAATACTGCACAGTTCTGGTAAACTCGTCTAGCTAACATAAATTCACCAATAGGCGTAGAAACAACAAATGGTATAGATAATAACTCAGGGACTGTCTCAAACTAACTCGCAACCAATGGTGTAACATAAGAGAGTGTAGAAATAGGATCAAGCAATACATATACTACACGAGAATTATAATCAAAGTAACTGTAACAACATCAGGTGAGGCCTTCTGGTCCTGTCGACCGCCTAAAACATAGAATCGATTCTGGGTTTCCCCAGAACTAGAAGACTCTCTCCCTTTACCTCTACCAAGGCCTGCTTCCAGTTGAGGATCAGGTCTGGGAGGTCAAATGGAGGACGACGAAGCAACTGCTAATCTTGCTTGATCCGCCGCAACCTTATCTAAACAATCCCTCATAAATTGCCCTGGCTGCCCATAATGATAACATACATTCTTTCCCAGACGACACTGACCTGAAGGAGATTTCCCACACTGAGAAAAAGGTGGCAATGGTGGTTGCCTCTGCCCCGCCAGCTTCTGTCATAGAGAGTTAGATGGAGCTGGGCCCTGGTCTCTTCTCTGTCCCTGAAACTGAGGTGGGGCACTCCCTACAGGCCTAACTGACTGCCTGGATGACTGAGCCCCTGGGTCACCCTACGACCCTCTGTAAGGACCCACAGTCCTAGCTCTCTTTCATTGCTCTTGCTGTCTCTGAGTATCCTATAATTGATGAACCAAATGCTCCGCCCTCTGGGTGAATGCCTGAATTCGTGAAATGTCCATGTGTTCCTGAGTAGATACCCCGAAACAATCTCGAGCTATATGAAGCCCCAACCCTAACACGAACCGATGAACTCTATCCTCCATCGTCTAAACCATGTGCGGAGCATACTAATCTTGGGCAGAATTGCATGCCCAAGTGATACTCAAATGCTTCATTTCGTCTTGTTTATCTATCATTATGTGTACATTCTCATGTGATTTTTAGTTAAATGAGAATTTATACTAACCAACATGATTAGTGTTGTTTTGCAGGAAAAAGGAAATTTTGGAAGCCAATATACATGTTGGTGAAGATCGGAAATGAACTTGGAAACAAGGAGTGGAAAATGACAAGGGAGAGCAGCAAAAATAGGGGCTCCGCGATGGAGCCGTGTCACGCTGCCATCGCGGAGGCGTTCTGCCTGGAGGAATTAATTTTGTCAATTTCCAGTGGAGGCTCGTGTTACCTCCGTGACACGGAGGCAGTGCTCCGCGATACTCCGTGTCACGTTGAGTACAATTATCTGGAACCTCAAGTTCCAGTGAAGGTGCGCGATAGCACCGTGGCACAGAGGTGAGGCTCCGTGATGCAAGTTGTGCCACGTTGAGGTACATTTGCTGGGGAGCCGACTTCCAGTGAGGGTCCGCGATACCCCCGTGGCACAGAGGGAGTGCTCCGCGATACACTCCGTGCCACGTTGCTTGTTATTCCGGGAAAAAATTCTCAAGAGTATAAATAGCACACTTAGGTTTTATTTTAAACATTCTAACTTGGTTGAGCAAGAACGTGGGTTACAGGCAGTTGAGAGGACGAAAATTCTAGGGTTCTTCTCTTTCTCTTTCTCTTTAATCTCAATTGTTTGTATGAATTCTACTTATTTGATGATGTTTAATCCACAAATGAGTGGCTAATTCACTTCTTGCTGAGGTTAAGAACAATTGTAGTGGAATGTAATTGTTGATCATTTTAGTTTCCATCTTTTCTTCAATGGTTGTTCTATCAATTCTTGTTTTTACTGCATTAATGTTTGGCCAATGTTAATGTATATCTAGAAATCCAATTTTGATTTTGAAAAGGAAAGAAATTGGAAAGATGTGAATTGGTAGGATATGATCTTTTGTTAGTTTAGAAAATTGAGAATTGATTTACATTCAGAATAGAAATATATCTTAAAGTCTTATTAGTCAATTAAGGAATCGGTTATGTATGGCTAGAGCATGAAATTCTTTTATCACAAAATGTAGATTAAGGTTCATGATTCTTAAATTGGATAGGAGTCGAAAGATCCAATCCATAGGCAATAATTCTTTACTAACAATCAAAGAAAAAATTAGCTGAGTTGAATCGATAAATTACTTCCCTGCATGTTTGTTTTAACCTCAGCTTGCTCATTGCTATTGTTCAGAGTCAAATTATAATCTTAACTTAGATTTTTATCACTTAGTAAACTTAACTCTCAAAATATTATTTAAATTGGTTGTCTGCATTCATAAAGACATAGTTCACTAACGCTTAAGTTAATTAGTACCATAGTTCAGTCCCTGTGGGATCGATACTTGGCTTTAATTAAGCGACTTTACTACTTGTTCGACCACGTGCACTTGTGTGTAGTCACTACAGCACCGAACAAGTTTTTGGCGCCGTTGCCAGGGCCTGGCAATTGGTAAATTTATTTCTTAGTGTTAGTTTACAAATTCTATATAAGTGCTGACAACTTGATCTTAGCCTATCTCTTGCAGATATTGAATTCTTCTGAATGATGGCAAGAGACAAGGAGTTGGTGAATTCATATATAGAGCCGGAAAGACAATTTCATCGTCAAAGAAGAGAAGCTTTAGAGAAGAAGCTATAGTTGCTAAGACAGGAAATTCTGGAGCAACAACAGAATCCACCACTTGTGAGGGCAGTTTTAGTGCCCGAGGAAATGGCAGCAAGGCCGGTTCGCAAAGTGGCAATCCCACATGCTAACAATGTTACATCTAGTATTCACAGACCAGAGCCAGGAGGGAGGTTTGAGCTTGAACAGAACATGGTGCAGTTGTTGCACACCAGCGGGTAATTCACAGGTCTCCTTCATGAAGATCTACAACAACATCTCCAAAACTTTTTGGAGATAAGTGACACTTACATTCCCGTTGGAGTATCGTCCAACTACGTGAGGCTTACATTATTCCCATTTTCATTATTGGGGGAAGCAAAGAGGTGGTTGAAAGCTGACCCACCTAACTCTATCACCACTTGGGATGATCTTGCAAGAAAGTTTTTGATATGATTCTTTCTATCTGCGAAAACAGCAAGACTTAGAAGTCAGATTCTAAGTTTTAAACAAAGAGAGGGTGAGAATCTATATCAAGCATAGGAAAGGTTCAAATCATTGTTAAGGGATTGTCCTCACCATCACCAGTCCAACGATGTGTTGGTGCATACTTTCATTGAGGGTTTGGAACCACATACAAAAATTTTGCTAGACTCAGCAGCTGGGGGACAGGCATTAGAAAAGACTTATGAGGAGCTTTATACTTTGTTAAATCGTATTTCACAGGGAAATCCAGAGTGGAATGCAGACTCATCACGAGGAGGAACAAGGAAAGCGACAGGAGTCTTTGAGGTGGATGGATTTACAACTATCACTTCACAGATAGCTGCGTTGCAAAATCAACTCAACACCCACTTCAGCAGTATGAGCTTGAATCAAGCACAAGCCCCAGTCAATGTAGTGCAACAGGTATGGTGTGAAGTATGTGGGATGAACACTCAACTGAGTGTTGTGGTGCAAATCTAGATTCAGTAAACTTTGTTGGGAACGTCTAGAGAAATAATAACCAACAGTATGGCAACAATTACAACTCAAATTGGAGGAATCATCCGAATTTCTCTTGGGGTAGTAATAGCCATCAAGGGCAAAGTTCGAATCAGGGTGTGCAGAGAAATCAAGGGAGGCATTAGGATTTTCAGGCGCAATACAGAGGAAACAATGCACCTCCTCCACCACCCAACAACATTGAGGACATGTTTAAAACATTTATAGCTAACCAAGCGCAAATGCAGGATGATTATGTGAAATTGGCGGCAGACATGAAAAATCAGCAGTTAGCTACAAAGGCGTTGGAGTACCAGTTTGGACAACTAGCTATAGCTCAAAACACCAGGCCTAGAGGAGGACTACTGAGTGACACTAACCCAAATCCCAAGCAGGTTAATGTAGTGACCACAAGGAGTGGATTACAACTTAAGGAGGTGGAACCAGAAAGACCACCTAAGCAATCAGGAGCAGTGGAAAAAGATGGGGAACATGATGATGAGAGGGGGAAGGAGAAGGCAGCCGAGGCAGAAAGACCACCACCCCTATTCCCTCAAAGATTAAAGAAGCACAAGGAGGAAGCTTGCTTTAAAAAGTTCATGGAGGTGCTGAAACAGGTACACATTAATTTACCTTTGGTTGATGTTTTGCAGGGAGTGCCGAAATATGCAAAGTATATCAAGGACTTCGTAGCAAACAAAAGCAGATTGACGGAGTATGCTACGGTGGCGCTTACTGAGGAGTGAACTTCCCGTATACAGAACAGTTTGCTAACAAAGCTCAAGGACCCCGGGAGCTTTACCATTCAAATCACAATCGGGCAAAGTATCCGAGCTCGCGGACTATGTGATTTGGGAGCGAGCATAAACTTGATGCCGACATCGGTGTTCAAGAAGTTGGGGTTGGGCAGTCCTAGACCAACTATAGTGATCTTGAAGCTAGCAGACCGTTCTTTGTCCAGACCAGACGGAATTGTGGAGGACGTGCTAGTGCAAGTGGGCTCCCTCATTTTCCTGGTAGATTTTATTATATTGGATTTTGAGCCGGATGCGAAAGTCCCATTTATTTTGGGACGTCATTTCTTGGAAACCGGGAGAGCGTTGATTGATGTAGCTGCGGGGCAGCTAACCATGCGAGCGCATGATAAAGTGGAGGTGTTTGATGTTATAAGGCCATGAAGCTTCTGTCCATCTATGAGGAGCTATCAGCAATCAATGTGCTAAACCAGGAAACAATTCTTCAGATTGTTAATTCTTAAGATCCATTGGAGAGAGCTTTGATGAGCTCCGATCATTTCGGAGATAGGGATACTTATGAGATGGTGCAAATGTTGAACGAACGAAAATGGTTTCTCAGGAAGCAAGAATTTCAGCAATTGATGAGGTCCTTAGAACCATTGCCAAAATCATCTATTGAGGAAGCACCAAAACTGGAGTTGAAGACATTGCCTCCACATTGGAAATATGTATTTTTGGGGGAAGATGACACCTTGCCAGTCATCATCTCCGCAGAACTGACAGAGGCACAGTTAAAGGATGCATTGGTGGTTCTCAAGAGGAGGAAGAAAGCAATGGGCTGGCAAATGTCAGACATTAGGGGAATCAATCCAGCCTTTTCCACACACAGAATTTTTATGGAGGAAGGAGCAAAGCCAACTATACAACATCAGCGGAGGTTGAATCCCGTGATGAAGGATGTGGTTAGGAAGGAAGTGATCAAGTGGCTTGATGCAGGTGTGGTCTATCCCATTTCAGATAGTGAATGGGTCTGTCCTATTCAGTGTGTCCCAAAGAAAGGAGGGATGACCGTGGTCACCAACGAGAAGAATGAGCTGATCCCTACACGCACAGTCACAGGCTGGCGAATTTGCATGGACTACAGAAAGCTCAATCAGGCCACGAGGAAAGATCATTATCCTATCCCATTTATTGATCAGATATTGGACAGGTTGGCAGGTCAAGAATATTATTGTTTCCTTGATGGATATTTGGCTATAACCAAATAGCCATAGCATCGGAGGACCAGGAGAAGACCACTTTCACATGTCCTTATGGGACATATGCCTTCAGGCAGATGCCATTTGGTCTATGAAATGCACCCGCCACATTCCAGAGATGCGTGATAGCGATCTTTCATGATATGGTGGAAGATTTCGTCGGGGTATTTATGGATGATTTTTCTGTTTTTGGTAATTCGTTTGCTACATGTTTGTAGAATCTTGACAGGGTGCTAGCTCGATGTGAAGACTCCAACCTTGTACTCAACTGGGAGAAATGTCATTTTTTAGTCAAGGAGTGTATCGTCCTTGGCCATAAGGTGTCTTGTAAGGGGTTGGAAGTCGATCGGGCAAAGATCAAAGTGATTGAAAAGCTACCACCACCTGTGTCAGTGAAGGGTGTTCGCAGTTTTCTCGGACATGCAGGGTTCTACAGACGGTTTATCAAGAACTTCTCTAAAATTTCTAGACCAATATGCAGGTTGCTAGAAAAAGAGGTGAAGTTCGAGTTTGATGAGGATTGTGTTAAAGCATTCGAGGAGTTGAAACAATAGTTGATAGAAGCAACTATTCTCATTTCTCCGGATTGGGAGCAACCGTTTTGAATTAATGTGTGATGTAAGCGATGTGGCTGTAGGAGCTATATTGGGGAAGAGGAGGAATAGAATTTTTCATTCCATTCATTATGCAAGCAAAACACTTGACGCAGCCCAAGTCAATTATACAGTCACTGAAAAAGGAGATGCTAGCATTGGTGTTCGCGTTTGACAAATTCAGGTCCTACTTGGTGGGTTCTAAAGTAGTGGTGTATACCGATCATGCAGCGATTCAGTATCTGTTTAACAAGAAGGATGCAAAGCCCAGTCTGATTAGATGGATCTTGTTGTTACAAGAGTTTGACCTAGAGATTTAGGACAGAAAAGGGAGCAAGAATCAAGTGGTAGATCACCTATCGCGATTGGAGAGCCGGTTGCATGTGAAGGAAGGTGACAGCATCAAGGAAGAGTTGCCGGATGAGCAGCTCTTGGCAATAAGGGAAGGTGAAATCCCTTGGTATGCAGACATTGTGAATTTGCTGGTAAGTGGAGTCTATCCACCGGAGGCTACGACTCAGCAAAGAAAGAAGTTGAGACATGATTGCAGGTATTACATTTGGGATGAGCCGTACTTGTTTAAGCAGGGACCGGATCAGGTGATGAGAAGATGTGTTCCAGAGAGCTAGATTGCAGAAGTATTGAGGAGTTGTCACTCATCATTGTATGGAGGGCACCGCGGAGGCGTGCGGATAGCGCACAAGGTGCTACAATCAGGTTTTTTTGGCCTACACTATTTAGAGACTCTATGGCATATGTAAAAATGTGTGATAGATATCAAAGAACAGGCACAATTGGTAGAAGGTAGGAGATGCCACTACAGCAGATATTAGAAGTTGAGATCTTTGATGTATGGGGAATAGATTTCATGGGCCCGTTCCCACCGTCATTTGGTAATCGTTACATCTTGGTAGCCGTTGATTATGTATCCAAGTGGGTTGAAGAAACAACTTGCCCCAGGAATGACAACAAGGTGGTAATAAAATTTGTGAAAAAGCATATTTTCACCAGGTTCGGGACACCCCGAGCCATTATCAGTGATGGGGGGGGGGATCATTTTGTAAATGCAAGTTTCAAGAAGTTGCTAGCTAAGTATGGGGTGCGCCACAAGGTAGCAACAGCGCGTATCATCCCCAAACTAGTGGGCAAGTGGAGGTGTCGAACAGAGAGATAAAGCAGATTCTACAGAAGACAGTGAATGCACAACGAATTGATTGGTCAAGCAAGCTCGACGATGCGTTGTGGGCTTATAGAACTTCGTACAAGACACCCATTGGGACTTCTCCATACAGATTGGTCTATGGAAAGGCGTGTCATCTGCCTGTGGAGCTAGAACATCGAGCTTTTTGGGCCGTGAGAAAGTTGAACATGGACCCGGAGCTAGCAGGGAAGAAGAGACTGATGCAACTCAGCGAACTTGATGAGTTTCGATGGCATGCTTATGAAAGTGCCAAATGCTACAAGGAGAAAATGAAGAAGTGGCACGATAGGCATATGGTGCATCGGATCTTTGAGCTGGGGCAGAAGGTGTTGCTATTTAATTCGAGACTAATGTTTTTTCCAGGAAAATTGCGGTCCAAATGGTCAGGGCCGTTTGAAGTGGTGAGAATGACCCCGCACGGGGAAGTGGTGTTGTGGCAAGAAGATAGAAGTGCCACGTTTTTAGTAAATGGGCAAAGATGTAAGCATTGTTGGGGTGAGGACGTTATTCGAGAGAAGACGTCCATCACTCTAGAGGATGATTGAGCATGAATGACATCGAGCCACGATGGTAAATTAGGCGCTGCACGGGAGGCAACCCGTGAATGTGTTGTAATAGACGAGTAGAACTATTTGAAAAAAAAAGGAAAAAATAATAATATATATATATATATATATAAAAGAGAAAAACAAAGAAAAAGAAAAATATTTTTTTTTTTGCATTGAAACTTATGAATTCTAACCAATTTCTTGTGGTGAAATGATTTTCAGGTGGAACGGAGGGCAAAAATGCAAAGAAATGCAAAGGAAAAAAATCGAGGTGAGAAAATAAAAATTGGCACATTACAGTGAGCCTGCGCGATGGCTCCGAGTCACGGAGGAGGTGCTCCGCGTTACCCTCCATGACACGTTGAGGCTTATTCTGGATTTTTTAAAAATCCAAAATACTGGCGCGATGGCTCCGTATCATGGAGGCAGTGCTCCGCGTTGCACTCTGTGACACGTTGAGTGCTATTTCGCGTCGGGTCACACCGGGTCACCGGGTGACCCGCACGAAAAATCACTTTAAAACCCTAAATCCCCTCATTTTCTTCCTATTTCTTCATTCCCTCTGCGACCCACACCCAAAAACCCCTTCTCCCCCAATGTGACACGGACTTAAGGATCGAATTCCTTCAAGTTTTCTTTAATTTCATCAAATTAAAGGTATGTTCTTGAACTCTACCTCATGTTTGCTCAAATTTTCGATTCTTGAACATGTTTGGTGATTGAACGTTGCTCTAAGTGAGAAACGAGCTTGAATTTACTTGAGTTATGATTGAATGATGTTCATAATATCGTTTTAAATATATGAACTCAATGATTGCATGTTTTATTGAATTCTTGCGAAATTGATAGCTAGGGTTGAAAATTGAATAGGAAGAAGACTAAATTCTTTGAAATGTGAAAAAAATTGGGTTGTGTATGTTGGGTGAAGTGAAATATATTGTGATTGATGTTGAATATGCTAAGTTAGAAGAGGGATTTTCAGGAAAATGCAATTGGATAATTACATAGGTTATTGAAAAATTGCTAAGTGCTATGATGATGTAATTGAATCGATGGAGAAATTTGTATTCATTGTACGAAGTTTGAGTAGTACACAGTAATTGTTCCATCGATTTATATGAATGCACTAAGCCGGTTGAATGCTAAGATTAGAAAAATTATGAATGTCTTGTCGAATTGTTTGGATTGTGTCTTAAGACTAAGTGTGGGGTGATCCAATTAAACCCAACCTTAGTTGTAGCTAACTATGGCTTACATAACATTGGGACTATCTGTTTGAATGTACAGGAACAATGTCAGGCCGACAAGACAAGGGTAAGGGCGCATCCACATCAGGCGCTAGCAGAAAAAGGGTGGGATTGGGAACAACAGTTCCAGCAGCACCAGCAGTTCCGCGAGGCCAACGCCGACAATACGGAACCCAATGGGTGACTAATGAGGGGAAGAAGTGGTATGCTAAACACAAAGAAACCAAATACTTCCCGGAAGAGCAGATAGCACGGGAGCCGCTGGCACAGGAATTCCCGCGGATTGTACACAGGATTGACACCGCTGGGCTTAACTTCATCTTTGAAGAGCCCAAGGAGTGCAATCTCCATCTTATCCGGGAGTTCTATGCTAATTGGAACCTGACCCTACGCAGTCACACCGTCAAAATCAGGGGGCAGGCTGTCACTTTTGAGCCCTATCATTTGAATGCAATCCTTGGGGCGCGAGACACAAACGCTCATGTCCTTAGGCAGCTGAACATCACTCCACCCTATGCGGACATCAGACGCACCCTATGTGGAGCCCGATCGACAGCCAGGTGGGGCAGGCACAAGGAGAGGAGCTACTATCAGACATTGCGCTGCTCTCAGATGAACCGGGAAGCCCGGATTTGGTTGAAGATTGTGTGTTCTTGCCTGATCCTGGGGATGCACATGATAGATGTCACCCGGGATAGAGTGTGCTTGGTGTATGCCCTGATGAAGGGGCTAAAAATCAATGTTAGGGCGGTAATCATCTCCGCCATGAAGAGAGCCCGACTGGATCAGGGGCATAGATACGGGTTCGGTGGTTTGCTTACCACGTTCCCGAGGGGCCATGATATTGAGGAGGAGGCCCTGGATTACATCCCACAGATCGATAAACGTGCCTTGGATGTCACCAAAACCAAGGCACCTGACACTACTTATGGCCCGGTGCTCACACTAGCCGAGCGACATGCTCGGGATGACCAGTATATGGCCCGCATGTACGGGATGCAGATGTTGCAGCTGTGCATAGGCGGGAAGCCGGCAATAGAGGATGAGCTTTGGCATCTCGAGTTGGATTACCCATTCGGCGAGAATGCTAGGGCTCTATGCAGAGTGGGGCCCGCATTTGTGGAGCCCATAGATGATGATGTCCCTACCGATGAGGAGACACACCGGGAGGACTCAGATGTTGAGTCAGATGAGGACGGCGGGGGCGATTCGGATATGGGAGAGGAAGAAACGACACCTGATGAAAAAGTTGAATACTTCGATTGATCAGGGAGTTTCACCACCCAACCTTTGTGATATGTGAAATTATGTGAACACTGGGGACAATGTTCGGGTTAAGTGTGGGGTGGGAGTAGTTAGGTGCCAGCTTCTTTGTTTATGTTTTGTTTTGTTGTTGTTGTTGTGCCTGTGCAAAATATGACCTTGTGACTCTGTGTTGTGTGTTCTGTAATTAATTTGGTGTTGAAATGAATGTTGAGCTGTTATGTGTTGTGTTGAGCTACTGTTGGTTGTGTTGTGTAAATATTGTTCAAATTAAAACTTTTATCTTTTTCTATCGAAATTTTTTGAAATTTTTTTTGTTGGGTTTCTCGGCCTTTGTTTTTGGTGCTTTTACCGAGAATAGTCCCATTGAACCGAAGTCGTAGATAGCGAACGTTTCCTATGATGGATGGATGACAACTATCTTAAGGGAAATGTAGTCGATAGGAGTAGTTTTTTTTCTCTTTTCTTTCTTTTGTGTGTTTTCCAAACATGTCGCTATTTCATGGTTTGGAGTTCTTTCTACGTGTTGTACATGATATTAAGATGCAAAGGTGATTCGTATGAAATCATGCAAATGTGTAAACATGTTGAGATACCTAGGCTAGAGAGTTCGATTCGGTGTGATCGAGGCTTAATAGTGAATTCTTGTAATTAGCTGATTGAAGACTCTATGAATATGTCTTGAGTTGAGCATGTGCAATGAGTGCGAGGTGAGGTTTCGATTATTCCATGCTATTGCGAAGTGTCTAGAACTTTCCTGGTGTGTGTACTAAAAGAAATGAAGGATGTGTATTGTAGGAAAGGATGCAGGCATTTCTTTGAATAAACCGAAAGTTTCTCCATTATCATACCTACCTTGAATGTGCATCCTAGTTAGCCCCATTGAGTCTTTAGCCTATTTTTTTCTTTCTTTGAAGAGGTACAAACCGAGCTTAATCCCTTCTTTTCATTAGCCATGAATTTGATCCAAAACTCTTAAGCGCTCAAGAAAAACAATTTTTCCACAGTGTAAAGGAGTGAGAATTGTGAAACGGAAGGAAATGCAGAAGAAGGTGAAAGTTAAAGAAAGGTCAAAGGTGCACTTGCTGAAATTAAATAAAATAAAGATGTATAACTAATCTTTGCTAGTAAGTCGAGTGTGCTTAAAGAAATGGGAACAAAAACAAAGAAAAAATTTCAAGAATGATAGGATGAAGGAAGAAACAATGCCCATAATGATGGTGGGATGTATTGAAAAGTGCTTAAGGAAGCTAGTTGCTATTATTGGTTAGCCCAGTATTTACTAGTTCCTTCGCTTACATTACAACCCGTTAAGTCCTACGTGATATTACATCACACGTCCTTATATTAGTGGAGTAATACACTAGAGTCAAGCATATGGTTCATGACATGATGCATGTGAATTCTTTGGGAGAGAGAGCGACATTGTATTCATACACCCCTACATGTAGTGCATTGCAAATCATATGATGGCAAATGGGGTAATTCTCTTGTGTTGTGAGGGCACATGCTTGACGAGAGATTAAATTTCGTGTCAGATGTCTTGATCAGTTGATTTGCACGAGTTTTCCAAGATCGAGAATCGATTCTTGAGCTTAGGAGATCTTAATGTTATGTACTTCATTGTATTGATGATACCATGCATGTTTTCTTGATGATTTTCTATATTAAATAACTGGTATAGCCGTAGCTTGAATTGTCGAGCCAAAGTAGCTATGCGTGGGTGTCAATTACATAAGATGTGAGAGTATTGTTCGAGAACGAACAAGGTTCTAAGTGTGGGGTAAGTGATCTTAGGCAGAATTGCATGCCCAAGTGATACTCAAATGATTCATTTCGTCTTGTTTATCTATCGTTATGTGTAGATTCTCATGTGATTTTAAGTTAAATGTGAATTTATACTAACCAACATGATTAGTGTTGTTTTGCAGGAAAAAGGAAATTTTGGAAGCTAATATACATGTTGGTGAAGATCGAGAATGAACTTGGAAACAAGGAGTGGAAAATGACAAGAGAGAGCAGCAAAAATAGGGGCTCCGTGATGGAGCCGTGTCACGCTGCTATCGCGGAGACGTTCTGTCTGGAGGAATTAATTTTGTCAATTTCTAGTGGAGGCTCGCGTTACCTCCATGACACGGAGGCAGTGCTCCGCGATACACTCCGTGTCATGTTGAGTACAATTATCTGGAACCTCAAGTTCCAGTGAAGGTGCGCGATAGCACCATGGTACGGAGGCGAGGCTCCGCGATGCAAGCTGTGCCACATTGAGGTACATTTGCTGGGGAGCTGACTTCCAGTGAGGGTCCGCGATACCCCCGTGGCACGGAGGGAGTGCTCTGCGATACACTCCGTTCCACGTTGCTTGTTATTCCGGGAAAAAATTCTCAAGAGTATAAATAGCACACTTAGGTTTTATTTTAAACATTCTAACTTGGTTGAGCTAGAACGTGGGTTACAGGCAGTTGAGAGGACGAAAATTCTAGGGTTCTTCTCTTTCTCTTTCTCTTTAATCTCAATTGTTTGTATGAATTCTACTTATTTGATGATGTTTAATCCACAAATGAGTGGCTAATTCACTTCTTACTGAGATTAAGAACAATTGTAGTGGAATGTAATTGTTGATCATTTTAGTTTCCATCTTTTCTTCAATGGTTGTTCTATCAATTCTTGTTTTTACTGCATTAATGTTTGGCCAATGTTAATGTATATCTAGAAATCCAATTTTGATTTTCAAAAGGAAATAAATTGGAAAGATGTGAATTGGTAGGATATGATCTTTTGTTAGTTTAGAAAATTGAGAATTGATTTACATTCAGAATAGAAATATATCTGAAAGTCTTATTAGTCAATTAAGGAATCGATTATGTATGGCTAGAGCATGAAATTCTTTTATCACAGAAATGTAGATTAAGGTTCATGATTCTTAAATTGGATAGGAGTCGAAAGATCCAATCCATAGGCAATAATTCTTTACCAACAACCGAAGAAAAGATTAGCTGAATTGAATCGATAAATTACTTCCCTGCATGTTTGTTTTAACCTCAGCTTGCTCATTGCTATTGTTCAGACTCAAATTATAATCTTAACTTAGATTTTTATTACTTAGTAAACTTAACTCTCAAAATATTGTTTAATTGGTTGTCTGCATTCATAAAGACATAGTTCACTAACGCTTAAGTTACTTAGTACCGTAGTTCAGTCCCTGTGGGATCGATACTTGGCTTTAATTAAGCCACTTTACTACTTGTTCGACCACGTGCACTTGCGTGTAGTCACTACAGCACCGAACACATACCTTGCAAGAGAATTAAATTGAAGACAATACTCACGCACACTTATACTTCCCTTCTCTAGGTGCAAAAACTACTCAGGTCGAGCCTGTCGAAGCTCCCGTGGTAGATAGTGGTGCATAAAGGCCTAGGAAATCTCTTCCCACTCAGCCGGTGGTGCATCATCTCCTATGGAACGAGCTCAAGACTCATACCACAATATAGCCACATCATGTAGTCTGAAGGCCGCCAACTCTTCTTCCTCAGTTGCTGTAGCTCGCATCACCTTCAACACCCTATAAGTCTGATCAATAATGTCCTGAGGATCCTCACTCGGGTTTGATTTTGTGAATATGGAAGGGCTCAAACTCAAGAACTCGCGGGCTCTGGAACTCTCAGTTGCTTGGCCTCTATGGCTCTCTATCGCCTCCAATAGCCGCTCCTGACCTGCGGCTATATGAGCCATCAGCTAAATAACTCCCTTAAGACCCTGTCCTTCTGGAACAACCAGATGTACCATAGGCGCGGGAGGGTCTGCCACTCTACTACCCTTAGGTACTGCTGGTGCGGGAGGAGCTGGAGATCTATCTGCCTTTGCTCTGACCGGTGCGGGAGGAATTGTAATACCTAGGGTAGGAGACTCTGAGCCTCTGACCTGTCTCCCTGATCCACTGGAGTGCAACTAGTACCCTTCCGAACGGGTGTACCAATCAACCCCGTAGTCATCTTCCTTGTCACAGGCATACTCTGACACAATAACACGATTTAGATATCACTATACTTATGACCTCGACCTATAACACGAACTATTAGTAAAAGAAGTGAAACAATTCCTAAATGTCTTGCAGCCTCCTAATTATAAGTATGGTACACAATATATCCATAAGCAAGACTCTACTAGACATGACTTTGTGGACTCCGTAGGATACGACTTCGTACTGATACCAAGTCTGTCATGCCTCAAAACTGGGGTAGGGCGCAACTGGCACTCAATTCATGATTGATCGAGAAACTGACTATATAGCATCTATAAATGTAACACTAAGGCTAACCAAGCCAACTGTCAAACCAACCAAGATAAATACTGGACCCATAATGCCTTGACAATAATAAATATGCAACCTGGAAAACCGAAAAGGCAACAATAAAGCTAAACAGAGCAATGAAAAACTAGCACGACTACACAACCAACACTACTATACAAACTATTCCACATCAGCCTCTACAGAGTAAACAAACTGAATTGCCCGGGATAGGGCCCCAGCCTACCCATGCTGTACACAAAACTAAAATAGTCAAAACTAGGACATGGCTCCTGGAAGAGAGGAGCATACCACAGTTCTGCTGAAATTTGGCTCCTACTATGAACGATAATCTGAGCCTCGGCCTGTACCTGTAGAACGATTGCAGGAAGGGTCCCAAGATGAAGGGACGTCAGTGTGAATAAAATGTATTGGTATGTAAGGCTGAAAACTGTAAAAATGTAAGATAAAAATGATAACTGGGCTAGAAATAAGGAATATTAAAAACCTAAAATTCTAAAAACAGAAACCTGACAATAACTCACTATTGAAGTGTAAATGCAATAATCTAATGCACAACAAAGACTATAACCGAAGTTCCAGCAGCCAGCGATCATAAAATCTATATACAATTTGTCCCGCCAGTGTACCACACCGACGTAAAAATAAAAATGCCTCCAGCCGGCGTACCACACTTGGGTAAAATCCGTCCAACCGGTGTACCACACCGGGTAGAATAACAATACCTCCAGCCGATGTACCAAACCAGGGTAAAATCAATAAATCTTAAACAAAATCATACATGGAGCCGATATGGCTTATACTAGACCAACTTAATACGTATAGCATAGAAATGACGAATACTAAACATGTGGCCTGCATAGGCCTCCTTCGTAATACATAACTGCAAGTGAGCACATATAACATGTAAAGCTAGAAAATAACACTTAAATGCATGTATTCAAAACTTGTATAAATCATAAGGAACTGCGGATGACCTAAGAGTTTCAACAAAATTTATAGATCGTGTTAAGGAGAAATTAGAGCTCAAAGACTCGCTAGCTTGTCATTCAACTTAAGGGAAAGGGGTTATGAAATCTCTCCTTGACCTGGCATATTTCATAATGTATACATAAGATAAAGGACAACCATAACCAAGTAATCCTAATTCAATAAGTTCATTTACCCTTAATAGTTTGCGACGTCTTTACATAGCTTAAAATCGTTTACACATAATCATCTTGGATCTTTCACCAATTTCAGTTAGAAAACAAATCTTTAAACACATTTAACATCACATATACATATAACAGATAGTAAGGACCAGCTAACAATGCCCATGCTGAGGGGTCTCAACTCAATGTACAACTACGACAACAATCAACACAATATCATACTTTGGATGCCTCAGTTCGGCTAGGCATAATTTTAACATTTAACCTCAATAAAAAATGAAAATTTAAAGCTTAAATGAAGATTAACATACTTACTCAAGAATTTTAAAGAGGTTTCTGGCTCATTTAATTCACAACGCACGAATCGTGTTTAAAAGAACGATAGACGGGGCGCCTTACATACCTTTCTTCGATGAACTTTTCTTTAGCCAATTTTCTATTTCAATGATCAGCCTTAAATATCCTTAATCCAGTAGTTTTATAGGCCAAAAAAAAGCTTAATTTGTAGCACAAAATGCATCCCAAAATAACTAACCAAAGGCAGTCACAATAGCAACAACAACACATGACAACATCAACAACATTTAGCCATTTTTTGAACTATTTTTCAGTAACTTTTGAGGGAGAGAAAGGAGGAAATTTTACCTTAGTTCTACTGTAACTATTCCGATCAATATGAAGTATAATTCCAGTAAAATAAACAGCACAAAAGCCTAAGGAAAATGAGCAAAACTCAGCTCACAAACAGTCCATCGGCAGCTATTTCCAGATTTTCGCTTGGCAATTTGAGAGATTTAAAAGGGGTGAAATCCTTACCTTTCCTCTAGGTTTCAACACCTACTCAAAGATGGATATATAGGCAGTCCAAACAGATTTTGAAATGTATAAAAACTCCTTCAAAACCTGGCCAAAACGAGATCCAAAACAACCCCTAGCACACTTGGCAAAGTAATTTCAATTTATCTTGTGATTTGATTGGAGTTTGCTTGATGTTCCTCCTTGATTTTCTTTGTCCTAGCTACTTGAACTGAGAGATAAATTGAATCCTTAGCAATATGATTGATTTATATTTAGATGAAAATATTTTTACAATTGAAAAATTAGATTTTAAGTAAATAGGGCGGTGGAGGTGCTAGGGCATCATGCCTGCATCACCGCTCAGGGTGCTTCGGTAAAACGCCTATAAATTCTCACTTCGAACTCCAATTGACAAGAGGTTAGATTTTACAAAAACTAAACTCAAAGACCTTTAATTTAATAGGTCATGGGGCTTCTAATTTATTAGATATTGGGAGATATGGTTATTTAAAATTGACCCTTACTTATGAACTTCACATACTTTTTGGTTTTCTATTCGTACACATTTCTCTTGTCATCTACGACCAATATAAAACCTATACTTTCTTTAACCTAGCATACAAATATAAAATAATCACCAAAAAAATGTTTCGTGGTGTAATAGAAAACCCCAGTTTTCTCTCTATTCTGGCCGAGGGTACTATTGATGAATGATTTAAATAATTAAAAGGGATTTATATAGTGATATGGCGGTGCTAAGGAGGGTGCAGCACGCTGCCCACAACACTAAAACATGGGCGCGACGCACCGCCCATTGCGTTGAGGAAGGGGCGCGATGCGCCGGCCATTGCGTTGAGGGTGTAGCACGATGCGGCACCTAGGGCGCTCTGCCTCGGTCTTCATCCTCCTGCTCGCTCAATTCCATACTCGTCCGTTCATTCCCTGAGCCCTTTCTCCATATACATCACACTCTAAAACTCTCGGCATACATATGAACACATCGACTAAATGATAGGGACTTACGGGGTGTAACATCATCCCCCCTTAGGAACATTCGTCCTCGAATATAATCTTTAGGCTTAAAAGACTCAACTCTTTTAACTAATGGTGGAAAATTTTTGGCAGTCTCCTCTGTAATATGGACTATCCGAAAACCTGAAACAAGGCATCTCACAGGATGCTATAAACAACTACTCTACAACATAAAGGTGAATAATTGAATACTACTAATAATGTAAGCAATAAAGTAACAACTGAACAACAATCTCATCTTAACTGCATAATCTAGACCGAGTCTGGAATAAGTGAGGGTATCTAGACCTCATGTCATCCTCAACTTCCCAAATCGGTTTTTGTTCTCCCATAGGACTTCACTAGGATACAACTTTGGTTCTTAAGATAGCCCCTGTGGGCTTGACAATCAAATATAACTATTGGAGTCTCTTCATGGGATAACTATTATATAACCTAAGCATTCGCAACTAGGCCAATTTGAGGAATGGTCTCCTATGCGCTTACGTAGTGTTGATAACCAGATCTTAGCCTCGAAGGAAACTCTATCTTATAGGCCACTTGGCTGGTCTTCTGGAGAATTTGAGATATCTTAATGAATTTAGGGCTGGGCTTGCGCTTCTTGTTAGATCTCATAATGCCCTTTGTTGGCGAAGTTTTCAGGAATACCAATTGCTACTTCAATTCTTAACTCCCTACACCATATGTTAGAGTATAACTTCTGATGATCGTAGGCTGCCAGTATATATTCTCTAATAAGTTTAACTTTTTTTTCTAATGTAGCATGCCCCGTTCAACTACACCTAGTTTACCAGCTTCAGGTTATCATATAGGGGGCCTACATTTCCACTTGTAACATACATTTGGGCGTCTGGATCGTGTGCTCTGCTTGGTCATTGTCTGGGGATGGGAAGCTGTACTAATTAACTTGTGTTCCAATCTGTCTTGATAGCTTTTCCAGAGCCTAGCTGTAAGTTGTGGCCTTTGTCAAAATCTAATAAATACTAGGACATCTTATTGCAGGCATAGGTCTTTAATATTCAATTCAACGTAATCTTTAGCTGAAGCATAATCCTGACCAGCAAGGAATGAATTAATCTTATTGGTCTTTCGACACTGACTCAAATAGGATCTAATTCACACCTAGTACATGTTAACCCTGTAGCTGTATTCATACTATCTATTTCTCACTTCCATACAGGCACGACTATTTCCTGAATTAGCCTTCCCGGTTTCTGATGTCCAACCTCTCTTTGCTGGCCATTGGAGCTTTATGCCACAACTCGGTAATATCCTTCTTCTTCCTGTGCCAGCAATAGATCTCTTTTATAACCTAATGCGTATTCGTAAAACTCAGGTGGGGGGATAATGGACACGGTATGCCTTGGTATAATCTATTGATGAAGCCGTGCCAAATTTAGAATATAGAGTCGACCTTTGGGTCTCAAGACTCTGTCCCCTAATATTTCAAAGGCCGGTGACTCCTTCTGTTGGGCCTTATCTCTGGCTGCACTAGGCTAGGGTCTCTGTACCATCACTCCTTTTCCTCCACAACTAGTGGTAATATTGCAGTGTTCTAGGTTACAACCTCACTATCCTCTAAATGTCATCCTGATGCTTATTTCTCGACATTTAGTGGCGATTCCAAGCTCAATCAGCCCGTTACCGCCTGGAGGTGATTCTGTCCTCCTCCAAAGTTAGATACTTGTGCCTTCCCTTTACTTCTATAGGCTGAGATCTGGGGTTCGTGCCCCCTGAATCTTACTGACAAGGATATTATGACTAAGTATACCAACCTGTATCGTTTTGACCCCCACTCAGGCTAATTTCGTTCATATAATCTCTCTGTCCTTCAACATAACAAACTAGGGCCATAGTCATTATTCTGCAGGTATATCCTACCGTCATTAGCACATTGTAATAGAATCAGCGTATTTTTGACTTGAGCTTTACTATTGCTGGGGGTTTATCTCTTATCGATTCTCACACGCACTTGAGTGCTACTGGCAATCTTATCTTCCCTCCTGATTTACTACCGTGAGGGTCTAGGTTACTTTGTAAACACTAGGGGTCTTAACCACTTTCTAGTCCTTCTCTAAATCAACAGTTCTAGCCTATTTTACTCTTTATTCTGGGCAGCATGGCATTGATACTTACGCTTTCTGTTGTACTGAAAGAACAAGCTGGGTGGTGGAATATGACCCTATCATTCTATAACAAGGCTAAGGCACGAACTTCAATAAACTCTAAAGGCTGGAGGTACAAACCTCACACAATTGTTCGCATATTTCAGGTAATCTAATATTAACTGTTGTCCCTGTCTAATTCTAGCTGTTTGATAACTTCCAAAATATATCCTTCATGCAAAGAATATACATGGCCAAAGTATCAAAAAAAGTAACCCGACGAGTGTCGGGGTCGAATCCCACAAGGACTAGTGAATGATAGTTACAAGTGTCGGTTGAGAAATTGAAGTTAGCTTGCATCATGTAGAGTTAACATAAAAACAAATAAATTGGGGGGATTGAAATTTGCTATGAATTGTGTTTGGTAGTTTAGTGGAATAAAATAGCAAGATCAACAAAGTTGTCAACAAGAGCGTGAAAGACTAGAGGTGTGGTGTAGATGAAATACTAACTAGATCGGGAAATGCTAGGTCATCTTATAAGATCAACAAGTGTAAATAATCTTCGGAAGTGTGTAATTACAACTTTTCAACCTTATAACTACCTCTTACTAGAGTTTTGTCAAACCTCTAGCCACGATTTAGCTCAACTAGATTAGATTTGGATTAGCAGTTGCACTAATTTCTAGCTGTTAGCTACTAATGAGGAATGAGACTGCGATTTTAGCTATTTCTAGTCCAATTTCACAATCTCTCATCCATACCCACTATTAGATTCTCTTCCAATACTTAAGTATTCTTTTACAAGCAACAATCAAGAAAGAATAAATAGACCCATATCATAATCAATGGATCTTCCTTTATAGATTGAAGAGAATTTAACAGATTTACACTTATTTAAACAATATGAAGATGACTCTAGCAATGCCCTCTCTAATTAAGTATTCAACATCACACACCTCTAGCTAATGATTTAGCTACTCATGATTAAGATATTCAAAACCACATTCATCAATAGCTTCATTGAATTTAATAGTAAGAGTAATAAATTCAAATTCACAAAATAGTCTCGAACAATAGCTGTAACTTACTATTACAAAGAAGAAATAGAGAAGAGTACTTTTTCCAAGTTTACCAATCAAAATCTCCCTATCTTTGCTAAGAAAATGTTCTAAAGCTCAAAAGGGAAAAAATGATGTGATGTGCTCTACTCTCTTTCTCCTATCTTCCCAAGTACACAGTACTTTATCTGCTGGACAATTATACCCCTGAGCACCATTCTGGAATCAGCGGAGACACCAACGATTTGCCGGTCACAATTCGTGAACTACCAGGTGTCTTATCTGAGCCATCACTCAACTCCAGTGAGCATCGACAGTTCATCCAGCGTTTAGCCGATACAACTCTGTGAGCAGCCGCATCTTTATGCTTCTTTCCAGAAAACTGGGTGTCATTCGACGACTAGACCGGCGAGTCGCTATTGCAACTTGCGATTCGGCGGTGGCATTTTTCCACAGAGGCAGTGATAATCAGCCTTTGGCCAGCGTTTCACCGGTTATCATCGGTGGACCGCCAATTTGCTCTCACTACCTTCTTTTTGCTCCATTTTTGCTCTTTTCTACACATTTAGGCATCTGCACACAACAAAAAGCAAAAAGAAAATAAAATTTATATAATCAACTCAAAAACTAAGCAAAAACTCAATTTTAAGAGCCTAATGAGTTGGTAAATTACCAACTCATCAAACCCCCAAACCTGAACTATCACACCCCAAAAATATGCTCACCAAGCTCACCGAAAAAGAGAAGTAAATGCCCCAAAAGACCAAAACAATGAAGATGTCTCAAATAGGCTACCATCTTCCACCAACAAAGGTTCATGAAATGATTCATTTAGTAAAACAAGGGCATTTCTCAACCATGAAATACACATAGAATCTCAAGTTATAATCAGTGCACATTCAAAACTTACCTTAGAGTTTACACTCCTCATGCCCTGTTCCCACATTAATTCTGAATGCCCTTATGTCCTAAAAAAGGAATGATACCACTCACCGAAATAAGAATCCCTATTCTTACATTTGAATGCACACAAGGAATTGTTTGGAAGAGACACTCACACTTACTCTCCCAAAAGAAATCTTCATGCGCACACTTGACCCATAGGCTTGCCCTTCATGTAATTCGCCACCAATGTAGAGTAGCTGCACTTCAAATCATTTAGGGCTTGCGGGTTATGATGTATGCTCGGGTTAAGGGTAGGATGAAAATTTTGGTTGTAGTGAGTAGATCCTCCTTAATGCTTTTTACGAGCATACCTCACATCAACTCCTTCCACTCACTTCACTTTGTTTCACTTCTTTCATTGTTTCTGACTTTTATTTATTTAACAACCCTCCTTATAACCCCTTTGGATTTCACAACTAGCCTTATCATCTCAAGAGGAAGCCCCGGTTCACATAATTTTTTTGTTCTTTTTGATTTATCCTTTTGTGCATTTTGACATAATATGGTGCTCCCTCAAACTGAGATTCTTATCTTCCCTTTTTCTTGCACACCCCCAATCTTAGGCTTTTGCCTCAGTTCTCATTTTTTATCACTCCATTTTTCTTAGGCCTAAAGCCTCATTTCATCACTATCTTGTCACTAGCATTTAGGGAGAATAGGTGCCAAAGAGAGGTATTAAGAATGGTCTTAAGGCTTTTAATGTGGTTGCCAAAGAAAGGGTCTAAGGCTCAACGTTGGCTGACAAGGATCAATGCTCAAGGAGGGTATATGGGTGAAGTGACTAGACAAAGGAAAGCCTAAACTCATGTTCTCGGCGCAATGACATCTAGGATTTCGCCTTGAATCACACTTGGGGCAAGTTATAGATAAGATTTCATGCATAAGATTCATCAAAAATTACTCACTACACAAGGCATCACCCTTAAAGGGTTAGGTCATTTTCAACACAAGATTTCAAGTAAGGACATCAAAGAAGGCAAACATCATAAGTCAAGCAAAGAATTTACAACGTATGACAAAGAATGCTATGTTATGGTGTAAAAAATTGCTCATTATCTTCATTTTCAAGCCCTCGTTTTAAAATTCCATTTCAACTATTTTTTTTGGTGGTTCCTCTTGAAACAACTTCATAAGGGACTCAAAACAACATGGCATTTTCCCTTAAGAATGTCACAACTCAATCTATCATCGGGAAATGCCAACCCGGTTTGACAAAGAAAATAAACAAAAACAAAAGAATTCTCTTTGGGAAAGAATCGTGGTCTAAAGAAAACCCTCGGAGTTTAGATTACTACACTTCTATTTACAAAGGTGAAAAAGGAACAAGACTTTGGGTCATTTCATGCAAAATTCCACAATTCGAACAAAGACCCATTTGATCACTAACCATCAACCATCAAAACTAAACCAAGTCATTCATTCATTTTTTTTCAAAACAAAACACGCCCGACAAGGGAGATCATAAATCATAAAAATATGCAAAAAGGAAAGGGACAAGAAACTCCCTGAGTGGGTCATTCTCCATCATCATCAACCTCTACATCACTTGTACCACTGCAAGTGGCCTCACCTATCCTAGCAAAATCATCTCCTAGGCCCTCAAAGAGATCATCAATCAGACCCCAAACTGAGGAAGGAGCAGCCATTGCAGCATCCAGGGCGCTCATATCCGACACTTCTGTTGAAGTCCGATTCTTCCACTCTTGTACCTCAGTCCGGAGGGAGGTGACTGCCCCTTTAACCGCATCCACCCTCTTGCATAGCATGTTGAAACTCTCGTATAATTCATTGTCAGCTCAAATGAACCCCCGGATGAAATATTAATACTATTTATTATGTTCTGATTTTCAGAGGTATCCATTAAAATTGTGCAGATAGTTTTAACTGAATAATTAATATATCATCTAATTGTCTTATTTGCATAGACAAATTATGACTAACATAACATAATTCATTATATAACCTGATTAGATTGTCAAGAATTAATTTTCTAGTTATTTTTCTAGAATAATTATCTAGATTTTCTGAAGGTATTAGTTTTTTATAATCGTCTAAGTTCTTTAATATTTCTGTTCTTTTCTTTTTATAGTTACTTTGATATTTCAAAAATATCCATTTTCTCCTATTGTAGTATTTTATTTGTTTTGTAAATGGATGTGTAAGCATAAATTTTAATATAATACGAAGTATTCGGGGGAATGTTTATACTATCCTAGAGCCAATCGAAATTATGTTGCTCTTGAGCAGTTATTTCTGTGTTTAGTTTTGCTGATACTCTTAATCTATTTTCTTAGTCTTATTCCTTAAGTTGGGTAACCGTTTAATCAAGGTCTAGACGTTGGCAAGCCTGTATTTTCCGTTGGATTAGCTCTAAAGTTTAAATACTAGATCCGGACCCTGTTGGTGTTCCCGTCACCAGACCTAAAGGAATAAGATAAAGGAAATTAGATAAGATAACCAGTAAATACTTCACAAAAAAATAACTATTAAGGAGTAACATCTAAAGTAGATATTTTCCCAGGATAGTACTAAATTCCCCTGAATACTTCAGATTATATTAAAATTTATGCTTACACATCCATTTACAGAAAAAATAAAATACTACAATAGGAGAAAATGGATATGTTTGAAATATCAGAGTAACTACAAAAAGAAAAGAATAGAAATATTAAAGAACATAGAATATTATAAAAAACTAATACCTTCAGAACTCTAGATAATTATTCTAGAAAAATAACTAGAAAATTAATTCTTGACAATCTAATTAGGTTATATAATGAATTATGTTATGTTAGTCATAATTTGTCTATACAAAGAAGACAATTAGACGATATACTAATTATTTAGTTAAAACTATCTGCATAATTTTAATGGATACCTCTGAAAATCAGAACATAATAAATAGTATTAATATTTCTGCCACAACTACTAAAATAGCTAATATAGAGAGCGATTACAAAATTGAAATATCCCAAAGGAACGTTTTGAAAAAGTATATAAGACTGGACACTTTATTATAATATTAAAACCTCCGAATCTACGGTCTCTATTAATAAGTCTATTGACACTATTAAATTATTAGAAGCTGAAGACATTAACAGATATAGGAAAAACTTAAGTTTCGTCACATAGGACTTGTCCAAGTCGCGGTTAAACCGTTGTATCGATTAGGCTTAGACGTGCCTATATGTCTTCTATTAAGAGACAATAGGCTACTAAACTTTGATGATTCATTATTAGCAGTTACAAATTAACCTAGCCAATGGCCCAGTAGAATTTAACTATTATCCCAATTTTTCTATAGATATTAATGATCAAAATGTTATGGATACCCTAACATTAAATATTAAAACAAAAAACATGAATAGCAAAGAAAATACAAGAGAAATAGCCATAATATACAGGGTATATTACAGGCTAATGAAAACTACCCTAGCTCCAAAAGCAAAAATAGTAAGTAACAAAGGGGTTACCATGCTTATGGAAGCCAATCACAATCACAGCAATATTTTCGTCCCAAAAATGATAAAATGGGACGATGTGTTAGTAAAGGATAATTGACATTTTGACTCCATAACGGAGCCAGAAATAGAGGAAGAAAATTCAACCATTGAGCAGGTAATACAATTTCCGGATGGATCTATAGATTTAAAATTTCTAAGATCCCAATCCTTTAGTCATGCTTCTTAAAGTAAAAGAATGTCTTTTTCAAGACCTTCATTTTCAAAAACGCCAGAAGAAAAGGAGGTAACACTTGAAGACGTAGTGAAAAAATTTAAAGGGAGTAGATTTCTCTGAAACAATTCCGAAGGTTGAATATGAACCTAGAATTACCAAAAAAACAAGTCCCACTGCTAGTGAGATGCTAGGAGTAAGAGACTCTTTATGCATGATTAGATCTGATGAGGAGTTCGAATCAGACTTTGAATATTTGGATAAACTCTGGTTAGATCCAGAAAATAGCATAAAAAGGCAATGGTATGCAGAAAAATATTCATTAAAGGAAAGAATTATCCTTTAGGAAAAAATGGTGCGCCAATATGAAAAGAATGAGATGCAATATAGAGTTCTTTAAATGGTTTGAGTACACAGGAAAATTGGATGATCAAAAGGAATCATTGATCATGATTGTTAATAAATGGCATACCAAAACTAAGGTGGTTGAATCTATAATTCCTCCACTAGAGGAAATTAGTTTACCAATAGATGGTAGAATTGTTACAGCTTAACCTTTTAAAATTGATATAGCAGACACCCGAGGTGATCCTAAAAATAAAGATATAAATAGATTAATTCAACAAAATAATTATACTAATCAATTACTATACATAGTCTCTAATCACATCCTTAATACTGATAATAAAATAATTTTCAATGATAAACCTAGCCATTCCTATAATAATAAGAAATTAGAAACCCATCCAATATTTAAATTACATAAATTTTTCAAAGATAAATTTCCCAAATTTCAAGAAAAGTTTGAAATCACAGATGATCTTACAGAAAAAATTAATGAAAAATTAAAGGCTTAATTAAAATTAAAGAATGAATTAAAATTAAAGGATGAATTAAAATTAAAAGATGATAAGGTCATAAGAACAATATCCGAAAAGTCTGATAACAACATTAATAAGTTAAGCTCTAAATATTCCATCAAAAAGAATTATTATAATAAACCCTTATTCCCGGATATGCAGTATGAAGAAAATGAAATTTTATCTCATACTTCACACTCTGGAAATGAAATTGCTGAATGGAATATTGATGGACTTGTAGAACATCAGATATACAACAAGTTACATGAAATGAGGATGGCCATTACGACCTATAAAATGAAAAACTGCACGGATAAACAAGCTGGCACTCTAATTATTTCTGGATTTACTGGGACATTAAAATATTGGTGGGATAATTATCTCACTGAAGATAATAGACATAGTGTAACAAATGCTACAACCATCACTCAAGTTATTAAGACTATATCTACAGGACAAACTTTTGAAAATCTATGCGTAGAAGAACATTTTATAGGAGAACCTCAACTTTTTCAAGATAGGAGTTTAGAAATGCTATCTAACCTATCTTGCCCCAAGTTAGATGATTTTAGATGGTATAAGTATGTATTCCTCAACAAAGTTATGGTCAGAGAAGACTATAGTCATGATTATTGGAAAGAAAAATTCATAAGCGGTTTACCAACATTATTCGCCGAAAAGGTTAGGATAAAATTAAAAGATAAATTTGATGGAAAAATTCCTTATATCCAGTTAACCTATGGTGACCTTATAAGTTTTATAAATGTCATAGGACTTGAATTATGTACATATATGAAGCTTAAAAATCAACTTAAAAAGGATAATAAAATATCCAAAAAAGAAATAGGAAGCTTTTGCCAAGATTTTGGATATATCAAGTTGTCTGCCCCTTCAAAAGAGGCATCCAAGAAAATTAAAAGAAGACACAAGCACTAAAAAAATAAATCTGAAAAACCCCATCATTACAGAAAAAGATTTAAAAGGCATAAACGAGAAGCCAACAAAGGTGGCTTTGAAGGAAATAATGGTAAGTGTTGGAATTGTGGAAAATTTGGCCATAGGGATAAGGATTGTAAGGTTCCTAATAAAAAGAAAGATAAGATCAATATGTGAGAACTTGAGCCAGAAATAAAAGATAGATTATATTCTATTCTTGATGAACATGACAATAATTCTTCCCCTGAAGAAAGTTTTAGTGATGAAGACTAGCTTAATATAGCATATAGTTCTGACAATAGTGACTCAACTGATCATTGTGGATGCACGGGAGTAATCTGCACCTGTGATAGCCACTCCAATAAATTTCATTACCAATAATAACAAGGAAATCTTCTTTGATATGATTGATCATATTAAAGATAAAGATCTTAAAAGAAAATATTTAATAGAATTAAAAAATATAGTTTTTAACCAACAACATGAAAAAGAAACAATTGAGCCTTTTAACATGAAAAACGTACTAAATAAATTTAAAGAACAAAATTCTAGTACAACAGTACAAGATCTTCAAACCAAATTATTACATATTAAAAATGAAGTCAAAGAAGTTAAGCAAAGACTTAACAAGCTAGAAACAGATGCCCTTGCTAATAAACTATTAAATGAACTAGAACCAACGCAAGGATCTGAATTATATCAATCCGAACCAGGAGAAACATCTAAATTAGAAAAAGGTGAAGAAGAAATTGAGTCTCTAGAGAGCCCTCTAGAAGGTAAATCAGGAGTAAAAACTATTGCAATAGTTAAAGTCCAGAGCTGACATATACCTATCACATTGGTTATAAATAAAAATTATACTATTCATAAAATTGCATTATTAGACAGAGGTGCAGACAAAAACTGCATTATTGAAGGAATAATCCCTACTAAGTACCTTGAAAAAAGTACAACGCGGTTATTCTCCGCGACAGGAGAAAGACTCAAAATAAATTATAAACTCCATAAGACACACATATGCAATAAATGGAATCTGCTTTATTAATGATTTTGTAATAACTAAAGATATAAACGAAGAAATAATATTAGGCACCCCCTTTATAACCCAAATAAAACTTTATGTCGCTGATTTAGACGGCATCCACACCACTGCTCTAGGAAAAGAGATCATTTTTCCTTACCTAAAAAATATGTCAAAAGAAGAAAGTGAATTTATAAAAGAAAAAACTATCTTTAGAATAAAATCTGCTTTCCCAACAAATAAACTATTTAAAGAACGAGATAAAATTTAAACGGATTAAATCCGCTTTAAAACATCCGAAGGTAGAATCCATAATTAAAGCCTACAAGAATTCATAGAATGAGAAGGCTGTTCAGAATTTTCTAATGCCTATTGGGATAGGAAACACCATATTATTGAGTTACCATATATTGAGGGATTAAACGAAAAAAATATCCCTACTAGGGCAAGACCTATTCAAATGAATCAAGAGTTAATGGAATATTGTAAAAATGAAATCAATGATTTACTTGATAAACAGATTATTAGACCTTCCAAGTCACCATGGAGTTGTTCAGCATTCTATGTCAATAATTGTGCGGAAAAAGAAAGAGGGGTCCCAAGGCTAGTCATTAATTATAATCCCCTTAACAAAGTTTTAAAATGGATCAGGTATCCAATACCCAATAAAAGAGATCTTCTTAAATGGACTTATAAAGCTAACATTTATAGTAAGTTCGATATGAAATCAGGATTTTGGCAAATACAGATAGCAGAAAAAGATAAATATAAAATAGCTTTTAATGTACCTTTTGGACAATATGAATGGAATGTAATGCCATTCAGATTAAAAAATGCACCGTTTGAATTTCAGAATATAATGAACAACATATTTATTCCACATAATCATATTTCTATAGTTTACATAGATGATGTTTTAATATACTCAGAAGATATTGACCAACACTTCAAACATATCCAAATCTTTTTAAAGGTTGTTAAACAAAACGGATTAGTAGTGAGCACTAAAAAGATTATGTTATTCCAGTCTGCTATTAGATTCCTTGGTCATGACTTATATCAAGAAACCTATAAACCCATTTGTAGAGCCATAGAGTTCTCATCCAAATTTCCAGATGAATTAATTGATAAAACTCAGCTTCAGAGATTCTTAGGAAGTCTCAATTATGTTGCAGATTTTATTCCAAATATTAGACAGGTTTGTAAGCCTCTTTATCAACATCTTAAGAAGGATCCAGTCCCATGAGGATTAGAGCAAACAGAGACAGTCCAAAAAATAAAATCAATAGTTCAAAAGCTTCCATGTCTAGGAATACCACATCTAGAGGCACTCATGATAGTAGAAACTGACGCCTTAGACAAAGGATATGGAGGCATCCTTAAACAAAAAATCTCCCTAGAAAACCCCAAACAATTAGTAAGATTCACTTTAGGAATTCCGAATAATACTCAGAAAAATTACAACACCATTAAAAAGGAGATTCTGGCTATAGTGCTATGTATCACAAAATTTCAAGACGATTTAATAAATAAAGTTTTTTTACTACGAGTAGACTACAAAGTAGCCAAAGATGTTTTACAAAAAGATGTAAAAAATCTGGTTTCTAAACAAATATTTTCCAGATGGCAGACTTTGTTATCCAGCTTTGATTTTCAAATCGAGTTTATACAAAGAGAAAATAATTCACTCCCAGATTTTTTGACTAGGGAATTTCTAAAGGGAACTAAATGAGACCCGGAACACCAGGTATAAGGCCCTTGAGGCCTCCATTTCAGCCCTTCAAATCAAAAGAAATAATGAAATGACCCTTCAAAGAAGAGGAAAAACCAAAATCAGAAAATAAATATTTAGTTTTCGCAGAATTCCCATCTTTGCCAAAAGCTACTATTCCGTCCCCATTGAAGGAACCCATAACCAGTCAGACCATATTACAACCATTAAAATCAGTTCTTAAAGGAGACTCTTCATCAGGAGACAAAACTATCTCTATCCAAACAAAGGATAGCTATGAAATGAAGCCACCAGAAACATACTCTCAGGCGGTTCTGCCAGCGACTCCTGAAAAGAAAATGGAGAAAAATATTCCAAATAAACAGCAGTCAGAGCTAACAGTTTTACAGGTACTGTCGATCATGGCCCTCCATAAAAAATATGAAGGTTTTGGAGTACCCGAGTTACTAAAACCCTGCTACACAAATTGAAATTATGTGGAGACAGATGATCCCCTTAAAACCTAAAGGTATTATGAGTTCATTTTAACAGACACTGATTTAGTAAAAGTTAAGCATAAATTAAAATGTCCGGATAATCCTAACAGTATTCAATACTCGAATTTCACAATTAAAAGAATTTTAAGTCTGTTTGAATGGTTTGTAGATCATCTTCATACACCAATTCCCCTACAAAGAACCCATAGACCCCAGACATACAACTGGTATGATTATAAGGTAGCCTGGTATAACTTTATGTATCTAAGGCCAAACACTCACTCTTGGTTTGTCAAGTATCCAGAAGAAATGAAAAGCGTGATCATCCCCAGATGGTTTTACGAATGGTGGAACCAATTCGGAGGAAATAAACAGGTATTGTCAAAACATTTTTAGACACAGTTTGAAAAATTCCAGGTAGAGCAGAATATTTCTACCCTACCAGAAAATATTAAATTATGTAAGTTTTTTATTGCAAAAAGAATTTCATACATTATCAGCTAGTCCTTTTGTATTCATGATTTTGAAAGGATTAAATATCTGAGTAAGACCATCAAAATCAAAGGCTAGGCACCAACACCCCAGGAAGATAAGAAAACTTCAAGTTCTTCATTACGACAGGATTCCCAACCAAGGAAGAATTAAAAAGAAGGCTCCAGCAGGCCTTGTCAAATTTGGAAAAAGATACCCAACAAAAATATATAATGGAATTATTAGATACTGCATCCTCCATACAAGTGAACCAAACAATGGAGACATGCTAGATCTGCAAGGGATAGCTCAAGCTTACCTTCTCAATAAAGAAGACGGCTAGACTATCCTTTCAGAAAAATGAAAAGCTACTACAATCAAAAGCAGTGGACCCCTCAGGAATCCACCCAAAAAACAATGCAGCAAAAAGACAAGCTACATAATGACAAAAAGGAATCTCTACAAACTCCCATGCAGATGAAGACGAATCTTCATCAAATTCCAAGGTCACATCAGGATAAATATCAAATTTCAAGAAAATCAAGTTTCAAGAAGATAAAGACATCTTTAAATAGAACCGTGTAAAATTAAATCTGCCACGTGTGGACACATGTAAATAGATAGCAGGTAGTAATTAGTTGACTCATCATATTGAGGTCTATTTAAGACCTTCACCTTGTATTAGGAAGGGTGTTTGGAAAACACTACACAGACTTCCAAATTGCCCAAATCTCTCTTTCCCTCTATGTTCTCTATTTTTCCTTCTTATCAATAAACAACTCTTAGTAAGTATCTTTTTCTTCTACTTTATTACTACTTGTAGTATTTTCTTTTATTTTGCTCCTGCCTTTGTAATTAATTTTCAAGTCATTTTCTGCGATCCATTAAATGGTATCAGAGCCATGTTGGCCGGGAAGAGTATGAGTTTGAGTAGCTATATCTTTATACTGTATCAGAGTAGAATAACTAACTAAAATAGCTAAGATAGAGAGCGATTTACAAAATTGGAATATCCCAAAGGAACATTTTGAAAAGGTACATAAGACTGGACACTTTAATTTTATTAAAAATTATAATATTAAAACCTCCGAATCTATGGTCGCTATTAATAAGTCTATTGAGTCTATTAAATTATTAGTAGCTGAAGACATTAACAGATATAGGAAAAACTATAAGTTTCTTCACATAGGACTTGTCCAAGTCGCGGTTAAACCATTGTATCGATTAGGCTTAGACGTTCCTATATGTCTTCTATTAAGAGAAAATAGGCTACTAAACTTTGATGATTCATTATTAGTAGTATTACAAAGTAACCTAGCTAATGGCCCTATATATTTTAACTGTTATCCCAAATTTTCTATAGATATTAATGATCAAAATGTTATGGATACCCTAACATTAAATGTTAAAACAAAAATCATGAATAGCAAAGAAAATACAAGAGAAATAGCCATAATATACAGAGTATATTACAGGCTAATGAAAACTACCCTAGCTCCAAAAGCAAAAATAGTAAGTAACAAAGGGGTTACCATGCTTATGGAAGCCAATCACAATCAAAACAATATTTTGTCCCAAAAATGATAAAATGGGATGATGTGTTCGTAAAGCATAATTGACATTTTGACTCCATAATAGAGCCAGAATTGAGGAAGAAAATTCAACCATTGAGCAGGTAATACAATTTCCGGATGGATCTATAGATTTAAAATTTCTAAGATCCCAATCCTTTAGTCATGCTTCTTCAAGTAAAAGAATGTCTTTTTCGAGACCTTCATTTTCAAAAATGCCAGAAGAAAAGGAGGTAACACTTGAAGACGTAGAGAAAAAAATTAAAGGGAGTAGATTTCTCTGAAACAATTCCTAAGGTTGAATATGAACCTAGAATTACCAAAAGAACAAGTGCCACTGCTAGTGAGATGCAAGGAGTAAGAGAATCTTTATGCATGATTAGATCTGATGAGGAGTTCAAATCAGACTTTAAATATTTAGATAAACTCTGGTTAGATCCAGAAAATAGCATAAAAAGGCAATGGTATGCATAAAAATATTCATTAAAGGAAAGATTATCCTTTAGGAAAAAATTGTGCGCCGATATGAAAAGAATGAGATACAATATAGAGTTCTTTAAATGGTTTGAGTACATAGGAAAATTGGATGATCAAAAGGAATCATTGAGCATGATTGTTAATAAATGGCATACCAAAACTAAGGCGATTGAATCTATAATTCCCCTACTAGAGGAAATTAGTTTACTAATAGATGGTAGAATTGTTACAGCTACATCTTTTAAAATTGATATAGTAGACACCCAAGGTGATCCTAAGAATAAAGATATAAATAGATTAATTCAACAAAATAATTAAACTAATCAATTACTATACGTAGTCTCTTATCAGATCCTTAAGACTGATAATAAATCAATTTTCAATACTAAACCTAGCCCTTCCTATAATCATAAGAAATTAGAAACCCATCCAATATTTAGGACGGCGTAGGGCATTGAAGTGCTAGACTGTCGAGCCTTTTTCTTCAATTGCTAAGCAACAATTTCCCTGAAGTTAATGGGGACTCCAGTCATGCTGCAAGCAATAAGAATAGCAGTTTCTAAGCTGACCCTCTTCTTATTTTTGGAGGGGATGATACAGGCGCAAATAAAATTCAGCCACAGCTTGGCCTTGAACTTCAAATCGTGGCAAGATATTTCACCACCCATGGAGGCCCAAAGAGGAGTGTCAACATCAATGATTCGGGATACCCAAGCAAATTGATCCTTCATAACAGCTACACGGGCCATGTACTCGATACCAAATTCAACTTCGTCTTCCCAAAACAAGGAATTGATGGCCGCTGGGTAAATATCAACTTCTACTCCCCTTAGCATCACAGATGGCAGGCATGGAAAGTCATCGACCTTTCCTCTGTGTTGTATGCTATCCTGTCGGGCCTGATATGAGGCCTAGAATTCTATGACCAAGATGGGGTAGTAAGGTGGGAGAGGGTTGGCAAATGTATGCCATTGCCTTTATGTGAATTGGGCGGTGATATTGGGGAGAATACCCCTCAATCTCGCCAAGTTAAACCACTTCTCAACTATGATGGACCGGCCTTGACAAATGACATAGTGCTCTTTCATGTTGGGGACACAAAAGATGATTGCATTCTTGGTGTTGGCATGCAGTGGAGCGGCCTTTGTGTTGCCCTTGCCCTTACTAAAAGATGAGGCAGGGGCCCTTCCTTTTTCTATATTCCTGGATGAAGACATGGTTTTTCTGCAAGGATGATGTTAGCTAAAGCTATTTGAAGAGAACATTAAAAAAACAAAAACTAGTCTAAGGGTTAACTGAGAAACAAGGGTAAGAAAACATCATTTAAAGAACCAACAGTATCGGCGAAGCACCGACGTGTTGCAGGAGTAATCCGCGGACCGCCGCTTGCCTACCGGTGCATAATAAAAAACTGGGCAACTGAAGGGTGTACCGACGATAAGGTGGTGAATTGCTGGTCTAGATTTGTGAACCACCGATGTAACGCGAGATCCACTTAATGGCTTAAAGCCAACTTTAAAAGTGGACCGGCGTTCCTCGGCGATTCGCCAAACCTTACCAGAAAAATGCTGGACCCCATCGCCACCCAATCGAATTTAAACAAATCAAAGCCGCTCATTAACAAACACCCACACACAGTATGATAGAATTACCACTACTACATTTAAACACAATATCATGACGGTTTGCCCTTAAGAAATGACCTCACCTAGTCTATCATCGGGAAAAACATTGCATTTCATTCTTATTGGGTTACTCATACTTCACCCATTTCAGAATTTCACACATATAGAACACATATTCCACATTCCTTTCAACAACTAGAGCATATTAAAGAATTCAATGGGAAAGGGAGGAATAGTATTTATACAAAAACAATTAAGGACCATTAAGAAGTCAAGACAAGGGCAAGAAAACTTTTACCACAATGTAGGACTGCTTGCACACTTGAGTTTCAAAAGCTTAGACAACTCTCAACAAAGGCACTTCAAGAGATGTGTAGTATAGGAAGGAAATGTGAGTGAAGTGAGTGTGTTAGTGAAAGGATGGAGAAGGTTTTATAGGTAGAGGTGGAAAATTGATAGGTTGAGGGGAAGGTGGAGAGTTAATGTGTTGGTATATTTGTGGAAAGTGGGAAGGTGTAAAGGTGGGAAAGTGGAAGGATGGAAAAGAGGGAAATATAGGAAAGTGGGAACGTTGGGTAGTGAAGAGACAAAAATGGAATGGAAAAAATGGTGAAAAGGGGGAACTAAGGGAATATTTGCAGAATAGGGCAGCTTATCTGGTATTTAGGATTCGGTGGGTCCACTCTTTGATTTTCATTTTGAGACAAAGTCATACCTCAACAGATGCTACATCAGCGATTTGTCAAAGCACACTGACGTTCCGCTACTTTACTTTTCCTTTGCCGGGTCTTTGTGCCCAGTTCTCTGTTTCTCATTCGGCGACTCACCGGCGGTTAACGAATTGGATCGGCAATCCGTCGGTGACCCGCCGCTTAGGTGCCAAAGCTTCAGGTACTCTATGTTACATCGGCAACCCACTGGCGGTCCACAATTTTGCTTCGGTGGTTCACCGATGGGTCCTCCAGTCATTTGATTCAAGCCCCAACTTTCTGTTTTGCACTCTTCTTTAAATGGTGGTTTACGCTTCTGGATCGGTGACTCGCTGGTTCAGCACTGTTCCTCTCTATGTGGTTTGTTTCTTCCTTTGTTCCTCACGTCATAGCTCCTACAAATACAAAAACAACAAAGACATAAAACAATTCACTAAACACTTGGGTTGCCTCCAAAGAAGCGCCTTAGTTAACGTCGTGGCACAACGTAGAGCTCATTCAAAACCTCTTTTTTGACGGATCATCATCTGACTCCGTCTCTTCAGCTCCAATCCCTTGTCCTCCTCCTCATTTTGCAACACTCTTATTAGCTTGCATTCGGAGGGCGTTTTAGCTAATGGACACACCTTGAAGGTGACTTCCTCACTTCCAACTCGGAATTTTATCTCCCCAAGCTCCACGTCCACCATGGCTCTCCCTGTAGCTAACAACGGTCTTTCCAAAATAATGGGTACCTCCAAATCCATTTCGCAATCAAGGATGACAAAAATCAGCAGGTAGGATAAACTTATCCACCCTTACCAACACATCTTCTAACACCCCCACTGATTTTTTTATGGACCTATCCACCATGAGCAACTTCATCGACGTAGGCTTTGTGCTTCTGAGACCTAATTTCTTAAAAATGAGTTGGGGAATTAAATTTATGCTGGCACCAAGATAACATAAAGCTTTTTTAAACACACATATCCCAATTGTACAAGGGATTGTGAAAGCTCTCGGGTCTTCCCACTTGGGGGCAAGGTTGCTCATCATCATCGCACTACAATGGTGCGTTTTCTCCCCACTACCGGCATCAACCACCTTTTTCTTCTTTAGAAATTCTTTCATAAACTTCGTATAACCGGACATTTGGAGAAGAGCATCCACTAACAGTATATTGATGGACAACTTTCTAAACATGTCAACGAATTTGTTGAACAGGTCATCCTTATTTTTCTTGGCCAACCGTTTTGGATAAGGAGGTGAGACTCTTGCTTCAACTTTGTCATCACTTGGGGCCTTCATTCCTGCCTCATCATTATCAGCATGTGAGAGTATTTCATCATCCTTCACCGCTCCTTCCTCTTCAATCTTTTCCTCCCTCCGTGGAGTCTTTGGCATTTTATCGAATTCATATTCCTCATCCGGTTTTGGGTCATTAACATCTTTGGGCTTCACCGGTGCATATCCAATCACCTCGTCACTCCTAGTGACAATAGCCATGCATTGACTATCTTTATTTGGATTAGGCATTGTGTCACTAGGAAGCGTTCCCTTCATCCGGGGGTTCATTTGAGCCGATAAGTGATTCATTTGGAGATCTAAATGCTTGATGGAGGCTGAATGTGAACTCACTATTTGAGAAAGGTTAGACACCTCCCTCTTAACTCTTTGACCCCACTCTCGGTTGACTCCACTTTCTTTAGAACTCTAGATAGCATTTCTTCAATTTTGGAACTACCCGTGTTACTCACACTCGGCTGACTGTGGGAGTTCCCAACTTTTGGAGGGGGAACATAGGGGTTCAAACTCTGGTGATAGCGATCACCCTCTTGATTTTGCTCCCTTTTACCCCATCTTTCATTTCTTTCGGGCTACCCCTGTGGCTCACGATTTCACCAGCCTTGATTTTCATCCCTTGGCTGCGACGGGCCTTGATTTGTTCCTTGGAATGCAAGTCGAGGACCTCCCATCTGGTTTCCCATGTATTGACATTCTACTTCATATCTCAGTGGTGACAATTCTCCATCATATTACAAGGGACCTTGCATTCCCACAGTATTTACCACCTTGGGCCCTGCCCCCATTAGGTGTTTTGTCATCAATTCTAGTTGTGTCATCATCTTGGCAAGATTCTTATCCCGCTCTTCATCCCTTTTAAATAATTCATCCGCCAATGCGCTTGAGCTGATCTCATGGGTAGACACGTTTGTCTCTCGCATGTGCCAAGCCCTATTAGTCTTTGTCATTCTGTCTAGAAGGGCTTTGGCCAACCCATATGTTTGATACATAATAGAACCGCCACTAGGTTGTTGGCCATGACTTGTTGATGGAATCAAGGGCTCTGTAGAACCTTTGGAGAAGCACTCCATGATTTGGGCAAAGAGAAACCTTCTTTTTGAACCATAACCATGCCTCATGCAAAGGATCTCCTAGTTTTTGCCCAATATTTGTGATGTCGTCCCTCAATTGTAGCATCTTTGATGGAGGGAAAAAACGATCCAATAAAGCCTCAGTTAACTCTTTCCAAGATGTAATACAACCCGGAGGGAGTTCCTCCAGCCACATTGTTGCCTCCCTCGTTAGTGAGAATGGAAAGAGTCTCAACCTGATTGACTCTTGACTAATATTTGTAATATTGAAGGGCTGGCATATCTCCAAGAAGTTTCTCAAATGCTGATTTGCGTCCTCACTTGGTTTACCGCAAAAGAGTCCCTTCATTTGCAACAAATGCAACATGGTTCTTGTGACATGAAATACCACATTCCCTACTGTCAGTGGTAGGCGAATAACTCTCGCAATTTTTGGCATCACAGTATTATCCTCGTCCTACTCCATGTTACCTTCCATTGAGCTATCCCCTACTTGGGAGTGATGACTCATGTGGTTGTAAGATCCTAACAAACACAACAAACTCATGTCAATTAGCTATGATGCAAAACTATTTCAACTTAACAATCAACACAAGAATATCAAGCGCTAGTCCCGACAACGACGCCTTTTTTGATAATGTCCAAAATATATCTTTCATGCAAAGAATATACATAGCCGAAGTATCAAAACAAGTAACCCGACGAGTGTCGGGGTCGAATCCTACAAGGACTAGTGAATGCTAGTTATAAGTGTCGGTTGAGAAATTGAAGTTAACTTGCACCACGTATAGTTAACATAAAAACAAATAAATTGGGGGGATTGAAATTTGCAGTGAATTGTGTTTGATAATTTAGTGGAATCAAATAGCAAGATTAGCAAAGTTGTAAACAAGAGTGTGAAAGACTAGAAGTGTGGTATAGATGATATACTAACTAGATCGGAACATGCTAGGTCATCGTATAAATTCAACAAGTGTAAATAATCTGGGAAAGTGGGTAATTACAGCTTTTCAGCCTTATAACTACCTCTTACTAGAGTTTTGTCAAACCTCTAGCCACGATTTATCTCAACCCGATTAGATTTGAATTAGCAGCTGCACTAATTTCTAGCTATTAGCTACTAGCTACTAATAAGGACTGAGACTACGATTTTAGCTATTTCTATCCCAATTTCACAATCTCTCATCCATACCCACTATTAGATTCTCTTTCAATACTTAATTATTCTTTTACAAGCAATAATCAAGCAAGAATAAATAGACCCATATCATAATTAATGGTTCTTCCTTTATAAATTGAAGAGAATCTAACAGATTTACACTTATTTAAACAATATGAAGATTACTCTAGCAACACCCACTCTAATTAAGTATTCATCATCACACACCTCTAGCTAATGATTTAGCTACTCATGATTAAGAAATTCAAAAGCACAATCATCAATAACTTTATTGAATTTAATAGAAAGAGTGGTAATTCAAATTCACAAAATAGTCTCCAACAATGGCTGTAACATACTATTACAAAGAAGAAGTAGAGAAGAGTACTTTTTTCAAGTTTACCAATCAAAATCTCCCTATCTTTTCTTATAGAATATTCTAAAGTTCAAAAGGTAAACAATGATGTGATATGCTCTGCTCTCTTTCTCCTCTCTCCCCAAGAACATAGTACTTTATCTACTATTTATATTCTTAAAAGTAGGGAACCTTTTATCTCTTTTCCCATGCTGGACAATTATACCCCCGAGCACCATTCTGAATCATCGGAGACACCGACGATTCACTGGTCCTAATTTGTGAACCACCGGGTGTCTTATCTAAGCCATCACTCAACTCCAGTGAGCATCAGCGGTTCATCTAGCGTTTATCCAATACAACTTCATGAACCGCTACATCTTTATGCTTCTTTCTAGAAAACTGGGTGTCATTTGGTGACTGGACCGGAAATTCTCCGTTGGCAACTTGCGATTTGCCGTTGGCAACTCGTGATTCATTGGTGGCATATTTCCTCAGAGGCAGTGATAATCGGACTTTGGCCAGCATTTTGCCGGTTATCATCAGTGGACCACCGATTTGTTCTCACTTCCTTCTTTTTACTCAATCAATTTCAATACAACAAACATAAATCATCCAAAGAATACCTCCATCCCTGACCCCATCATCACCTACGCTCATCCCTCCCCCACTTAAGAGAGTACATTGTCCCCAATGTAAATATGCAAAAGGAAAAGGGACAAGAAACTGCCTGAGTGGGTCATTCTTCATAATCATCAGCCTCTGCATCACCTGCACCACTACCACTGGCCTCACCTAGCCTAGCAAAATCATCTCCTAGGCCCTCAAAGAGATCATCAATCGGACCCCGAACTGAGGAAGGAGCAACCATTGCAGCATCTAGGGCGCTCATATCTTATACTTCTGTTGAAGTCCGATTCTTCCACTCTTGTACCTCAGTCCGGAAGGAGGTGACTGTCCCTTCAACCGCATCCACCCTCTTGCATAGCGTGGTGACAATCTCGTATAAAGACCTTTGCTCCTTTTTGATTGTTTGGGCAATGAGTGCGGGGAGGCTCTTAGCCAATCTTTGAAGTTGTCTTTTGTGAGAGTTCTTCATCTCCATAAGTCTGTGGAGACCACTTGGTTGAGAGGATCGTGGAGGGGGAGATGCTGCATGCTGAGGCATGTCGCCTGAAGTTTGGCCTGACATTTCTAGCTGGGGCATGTTTGACTCGAGGGCTTGTGGTGATTGGTCCGACCCATGGAAAAGGGATCCTTAATTTAATCCAAAGGCTTGCAGTCTTTTTCTTTTCATTGCCGGTGCCTCGACATCTCTCTTCCGGGCGATGGCTATAACTCCTAGAGCAGCGGAAGGGGTTTCATTAAGGAACAGAGGCACTCTAGCTTGTGAGAAAAGCTGGGAAATCAGGATGGCGTAGGGCATTTAAGTGCTAGACTATCGAGCCTTTTTCTTCATTTGCTGAGCAATAATTTCCCCGAGGTTAATGGGGACTCCAGTCATGATGCAGGCAATAAAAGTAGTAGTTTCTAAGTTGACCCTCTGCTTATTTTTGTAGGGGATGATATGGGCGCAAATAAAATTCGACCACAACTTGGCCTTGAACTTCAAATCGTGGCGAGAGATTTCACCACCCATGGAGGCCCAAAGAGGAGTGTAAACAGTAATGATTCGGGCTACCAAGAAAACAGATCCTTCATAGCAGTTACACCGGCCATGTACTCCACATCGAATTCAACTTAAACCCAAAACAAGGAATTGATGGCCACAGGGGTAATGTCAATTTCCACCCCCTTTAGCATCACCGATGGCAGGCATGGAAAGTCATCGACCTTTCCTCTGTGCTGCATTCTATCCTGTCGGGCCTGATATGAGGCATAGAATTCCATTACCAAGCTGGGGTAATAAAGCGGGAGAGGATTGGCAAATGCATGCCATTGCCTTTCTGTGAATTGGGCAGTGATGTTGGGGAGATCACCCCTCAATTTCGCCAAGTCAAACCGCTTCTCCACTGTGATGAATCAGCCTTCATAGATGACATAGTGCTCTTGCATGTTTGGGACACAAAAGATGATTGCTTCCTTGGTGTTGGAACACAGTGGAGTAGCCTTTTATTTGCCTTGCCCTTACTAGAAGATGAGTTGAGGCCTTTTCTTTTCCTATATTTCTGGATGAAGACATGGTTTTTCTGCAAGGATGATGTTTGTGATAGCTATTCGAAGAGAAAATTAAAAAAACAAAAACTATTCTAAGGGTGAACTGAGAAACAAGGGTAAGAAAACATCATTTAAAGAACCAACAGTATCGGCAAAGCACCGGTGAGTCGCAGGAGAAATTCGCGGACCACCGCTTGCCTACCAATGCATAATAGAAAACTGAGCAACTGAAGGGTGTACCGATGATAAGGCTGCGATTTGAAGGTCCAGATTTGTGAACCACCGATGTAACGTGGGATCCACTCAGTGGCTTGAAGCCAATTTAAAAGTGGACCAACATTCCATCGGCGATTCGCCAAACCTTACCGGTTAAATGCCGGACCCCATCGTCTCCAAATCGAATTTAAACAAATCAAAGGCACCCCTTAAAAAAAACCCACACGTAGTATGATAAAATTACCACTACTACATTTAAACACAATCTCATAATAGTTTTCCCTTAAGAATGGCGTCACCTAGTTTATCCTCGGGCAAAATATTGCATTTCATTCCGATTGGGCTACTCAGACTTCACCTATTTCAGAATTTCACACACATAGAACACATATTCCCCATTCCTTTCAACAACTAGATCATATTCATGAATTCAATAGGAAAGGGAAGCAAAGTATTATGACTAAAACAATTAAGGACCATTAAGAAAATCAAGACAAGGGCAAGAAAACTTTTACCACAATGCAATACTGCTTGCACACTTGAGCTTTAAAAGCTTGAATAACTCTCAATAATAGCACTTCAAGAAATGTGTAGTAGAGGAAGGAAATGTTAGTGAAGTGAGTGTGTTAATGAAAGGATGGAGAGGGTTTTATAGGTGAGAGGTGGAAAAATTGATAGGTTGAGGGGAAGGTGGTGAGTTAATGTGTTGATATGTTGGTGGGAAGTGGGAAGGTGTAAAGGTGGGAAAGTGGAAGGGTGGAAAAGAGTGAAATATGGGAAAGTGGGAATCTTGGATAGTGAAGAGACAAAAAGGGAATGGGAAAAATGGCGAAAAGGGGAAACTAAGGGAATATTTACAGAATAGGGAGACTTATCTAGTATTTGGGATTCGGTGGTTCCACTCTTTAATTTCCATTTTGAGACAAAGTCATACCTCGACCGACGCTACATTGGCGGTTCGCCGAAGCACACCGGTGTTCTACCTCTTTACTTTTTCTCTGTTGGGTCTTTGTGCCCAGTTCTCTGTTTCTCAGTTGGCAACCCACCAACAGTTAACAAATTGGATCGGCGATCCGTCGGTGACCCGCTGCTTAGGTGCCAAAGCTTCAGGTACTCTGTGTTACATCAGTAACCCACCGGCGGTCCACGATTTTGTTTCAGCGGTTCACCGATGGTCCACCAGTCATTTGATTAAAGCCCCAGCCTTCTATTTTGCACTCATCTTGAAACGACGATTTGCGCTTCTGGATCAGCGACTCGCTGGTTCAGCGTCGTTCCACTCTATGTGGTTTGTTTCATCCTTTGTTCCTCACTTCATAGCTCCTACAAAAACAAAAATAACAAAGACATAAAACAATTCACTAAACACTTGGGGTTTCCTCCCAAGAAGCGCCTTAGTTAACATTGTGGCACGACGTACATCTCATTCAACATCTCTTTTCCGATGGATCATCATCCGACTCCGTCTCCTTTAGCTCCAATCCCTTGTCCTCCTCCTCATTTTGCAACCCTCCTATTACCTTTCATTTGGGGGCATTTCAGCTGATGGACACAATTTGAAGGTGACTTCCTCACTTTTAACTCATAATTTTAGCTCTCCAAGCTCCACGTCTACCACAGCTCTCCCTGTAGCTAACAACGGTCTTCCCAAAATAATGGGTACCTCCACATCCATTACGCAATCAAGGATGACAAAATCATCAGGTAGGATAAACTTATCCACTCTCACCAACAAATCTTCTAACACCCCCATTGATTTTTTATGGACCTATCCGCCATGAGTAACCTCATCGACATAGGCCTTGTGCTTTTGGGTCTCAATTTCTTAAAAATGAGCGGGGGAATTAGATTTATGTTGGCACCAAGATCACATAAAGCATTTTTAAACACAAATATCCCAATTGTACCGGGGATGGTGAAAGCTCCCGGGTCTTCCCACTTGGGGGCAAGGTTGCTCATCATCATCGCACTATAGTGGTACATTTTCTCCCCACTACCTGCATCAACCACCTTTTTCTTCTTCAACAATTCTTTCATAAACTTCACATAACCTGGGATTTGGAGAAGAGCATCCACTGAAGGTATATTGATGTACAAATTGCTAAACATGTCAACGAATTTGCTGAACTGGTCATCCTTCTTTTTCTTGGCCAACCATTGTGGATAAGGAGGTGAGACTCTTGCTTCAACTTTTTCATCACTTGGGGCCTTCATGCCCACCTCATCATTATCAGAATGTGAGAGGATTTCATCATCCTTCCCCTCTCCTTCCTCTTCAATCTTTTCCTCACCATTTGGAGTCTTTGGCATTTTGTCGAATTCATCTTCCTCATCCGGTTTCGGGTCATTAACCTCTTTGGGCTTCACCGGTGCATCTCCAATCACCTTGGCACTCCTAGTGACAATAGCCATGCATTGACAATCTTTATTTATATTAGACATTGTGTCACTAGGAAGCGTTCCCTTCATCTGGGGGTTCATTTGAGCCGACAAGTGATTCATTTGGGCCTGCAAATGCTTGATAGAGGCTGAATGTGAACTCACTGTTTTGGAAAGGTTAGACACCTCCCCTCTTAACTCTTTTACCCCACTCTCGGTTGACTCCACTTTCTTTAGAACTCTAGATAGCATTTCTTCAATGTTTGAACTACCCGCGTCACTTACACCCGGTTGACTATGGGAGTTCCCAACTTTTGGAGGGGGAACATACAGATTCGAACTCCGGTGATAGCGATCACCCTCTTGATTTTTCTTCCTATTACCCCATCTTTCATTTATTTCAGGCCACCCCTACGACTCATGATTTCTCCAGTCCTGATTTTCATACCTTGGCCGCCATGGGCCTTGATTTTTTCCTTGGAATCCAGGTCGAGGACCTCCCATATGGTTTCCCATGTATTGACATTCTTCTTCATATCTCAGCGGTGACGATTCTCCATCATATTGCAAGGGACCTTGAATTCCTACAACATTTAGCACCTTGGGCCCTGTCCCCATCCGTGTTTAGTCATCAATTCCAGTTGTGTCATCATCTTGGAAAGATTCTCATCCTGCTCTTCATCCATTTTTCGAAATTCAGCCACCAATGCGCTTGAGCTGATCTCATGGGTAGAAACATTTGTCTCTCGCATGTGCCAATCCCTATTGGTCTTTGTCATTTTGTCCAGAAGGGCTTTGGCCAATATTATTGAGCTTCATTTTCATATGATGTCGGTTCTATGCATGATTTTATTATTGAGCTTTGTCAAATGACAATGTTGAGCTTCGCTTCATACAATGTTGAGTTTATTCATGATTCCATTCTTGAGCTTTGTCAATAGAAGATGTTGAGCTTTGATATATACGATACAGAGCATTACATGTTTTGGGAGAAGAGTCGAGCACCGAGCGGTCTAAGGGTCGATCACCCTATGCCCCAGAACTACACGCCAACGTAGATTGATACTATTATGTTATTGGGACCTCCCTTGTGAGCTATCCCCGGTCCTAATGGCCCATGGGCTTGATATCGATATTATGGTAGCGTCCTTATCCCTGGCAAGATTTAGGATGGCTCTTCCCACTTGAGTGTGATAGTCGGGACCACATAAGCTTTATCGTGGTATATCGGTTAAGTGACGAGTCTCCTGATCTTGGGCAAATTTATATGCCCAAGTGATACTTAAATGTGTCATTTTAGCCTTGTTTATCTATCAATGTTTATACATTCTCATGTGATTGATAATAAAATGTGAATTTATACTAACCAACATGATTAGCGTTGTTTTGTAGGTGAAATGTAATTTTGGGAAGTTAAAATGCGTGTTGGGAGAGATCGAGGTTGGACTCGGATGTTAGCAAAGGACAAAGCATTGGACGACACAAATTAAAGGGGCTCCGCGATGGAGCCGTGTCACGCTGCCATCGCGGAGGCCTTCTGCATGGATAGAGATTTTTTGGCCAAATTCCAGTGTGGGTGCGCGTTGGGGCCGTGGCACGTTGGCCTAGCCCCGTGTTGCACGCCGTGCCACGTTGGGCCTTATTACTTGGACAGTCAATTTCCAATGAGGCTCCGCGTCAGTGGCGTGTCACGAAGGCAGTGCTCCGCGATGCACTCCGTGACACGTTGCTTATTATTCCAGGAAAAATTCCCACTAGTGTAAATAGAACACTTAGGTTCATATTTCAATATTCTGACTTGGTGGAGCAAGAACGTGGGTTACAGGCAGTTGAGGGGACGAAAATCTCAGGGTTTTTCTCTATCTCCTTCTTCTTTAATTCAATTGCTTGTATGTTTAACACTCATTTAACGATGTTTAATCCACAAATGAGTGGCTAAATTCTCTTCTTGCTAAGGTTAAGAACAATTGTAATGAAATGTGATTGTTGATTAAGTTGGTTTTTCATCTTTTCTTCCATGGTTGTTCTATTGATTCTTGTTCTTACTGCATTAATGTGTGGCCTATGTTAATGTATATCTAAAAAGTCCGGTTTCACTCGAGAGAGCAAGAAATTGGAAAGTTGTGAATCAATAGGATATGATCTTTTCTTAGTTTGGGAAAATTGAGAATTGATTTACCTTCAGGATAGAAATATACCTGAAAGTCATATTAGTCAATTAAGGAACCTGTTTTGTATGGCTAGAGCATGAATTTCGTTTAATCACAGAAATGTAGGTGGACGGTTCATGATTCTTAAGTTGGGTTAAATACGAGAGTTTTGATCCATTGGCAATAGTTCTTGACTAGCAACCGGAGGAAAAGTTAACCAGCTTAAATCGATAATTTATTTCCTTACATGTTCGTTTAACCTCAGCATGCTCACATTCATAGTTCAGACTCAAATTATATAATCTTTGTAGACTTAGGATAAAATTAGAAATCAAAATATCAAACTCTTCTTTGCACTGTTGTCTTCATTGTTAGAGTTAAAATATAGTACACTTGAGTAGATTGCTACCTTATCCCAGTCCCTATGGGATCGATACTTGGCTTACCTAAGCCACTTTACTACTTGTTCGACCATGTGCACTTGCGTGTAGCTTTATACCCAAAGCAAAAACCCCGAACATGTTTTTGGCACCGTTGCCGGGGACTGGCAATTGGTGAATTTTTCTTAAGTGTTAATTTACTATATTTTTTTTTCTTGGTGTTGACAACTTGGTCTTAGCCTGTATTTTGCAGATATAATCTCTGTTGAACACTGGCAAGAGACAAGGAGCTGGTGGACTCATATTTAGAGCCTGAAAGACTATTTCATCGTTAGCGGAGAGAAGCTCTAGAGAGAAAGCTGCAGTTGTTCAAACAAACAATCCTGGAGCAAAAACAGAATCCACCAGTAGTACGGGCAATGTTAGTGCCCGAGGAAGTAGCAGCTCGACCGGTTCGCGAGGTGGCAATCCCACATGCTACAATGTCACATCTAGCATCCGCAAACCTGAGCCAGGAGGGAGGTTCGAGCTCAAGCAAAACATAGTGCAATTGCTGCACACCAGCGGGCAGTTCACAGGTCTCCCTCAAGAGGATCCACAGCAACATCTCCAAAATTTTTTGGAGATAAGTGACACTTACATCCCCGCTGGAGTGTCATCAGATTATGTCAGGCTTACATTGTTCCCATTTTCACTATTGGGAGAAGCCAAGAGGTGGTTGAAAGCTGAGCCACCAAATTCTATTACTACTTGGGATGATCTTGCAAGGAAATTCTTGATACGATTTTTTCCATTCGGTAAAACAGCAAGACCTAGAAGTCAAATTCTAAGTTTCAAACAGAGAGACGGGGAGAATCTATATCAATCTTGGGAGAGATTCAAGTCCATGTTGCGGGATTGTCCTCATCATCATCAATCCAATGATGTGCTGGTGCACACTTTTATAGAGGGTTTGGAACCCCACACAAAAATCTTGCTAGACTCAGCAGCTGGGGGACAAGCATTGGAGAAAACTTATGAGGAGTTGTATACCTTGTTAAATCGTATTTCGCAGGGTAATCCGGAGTGGAATGCTGATTCGTCAAGAGGAGGAACAAGGAAAGCAGCAGGAGTTCTAGAAGTGGATGGTCTTACAGCTATTGCTGCACAGATAGCTGCTCTACAAAATCAACTCAACACCCACTTCAGTAACATGACAATGAACCAGACTCAAGCCCCAGTGAATGCAGTGCAGCAGATTTGGTGTGAAGTGTGCGGGAGCAGTGAGCACTCAGCTGAGTGTTGTGGAGCTAATCCTGACTCGGTGAACTTTGTGGGAAATGTATAGAGGAACAACCACCAACAGTATGGCAATAGCTACAATTCCAACTGGAGGAATCATCCGAATTTCTCTTGGGGTAGCAACAACCATCAAGGGAAAAGTTCGAGTCAGGGGGCGCAGAGGAATCAAGGAGGGCATCAGAACTATCAGGCACAATATAGAAACAACAATGCACCTCCTCCACCACCATCACCCAGCATTGAGGAGATGTTCAAGACAATGATAGCTAACCAAGCTCAATTGCAGGCTGACTATGTGAAATTGGCAGCTGAGGTAAAAAACAACCAGTTAGCTACTAAGGCACTTGAATATCAATTTGGGCAATTTGCTGGAGCCCAAAATACCAGGCCTAGAGGAGGACTTCCGAGCGACACAGATCCAAATCCCAAGCAGGTGAATGCGGTGACCACAAGGAGTGGTTTGCAGCTGAAAAAGGTGGAACCAGAAAGACCACCTCAACAATTGGGAGCAGCAGAAGTTGAGAGGGGGAAGGAAAAGGAAGCTGAATCAGAAAGACCACCACCCCCGTTCCCTCAAAGATTAAAGAAACACAAGGAGGAGGCGTGTTTCAAGAAATTCATGGAGGTGCTGAAACAGGTACATATTAACTTACCTCTTGTTGATGTTTTGCAGGGAGTGCCAAAGTATGCAAAGTACAGAAAGGACATCGTGGCAAACAAAAGTCAGTTGACTAAGTATGCTACGGTAGCTCTCACGGAGGAGTGCACTTCCCGGATACAAAACCGTTGCCCACAAAGCTCAAAGATCCTGGGAGCTTTACTATAAAAATTACAATTGGGCAGAGTATCTGAGCTCGCGGATTATGTGATTTGGGAGCGAGCATTAATTTGATGCCATCATCGGTATTCAAGAAGTTGGGTTTAGGGAGTCCTAGACCAACAACAGTGATCTTGCAACTAGCTGATCGGTCCTTAGCCAGACCTGATGGCATTGTGGAGGATGTGCTGGTGCAAGTGGGCTCCCTTATCTTCCCGGTAGATTTCGTCGTGCTGGATTTTGAACCAGACGCGGAAGTCCCATTTATTTTGGGACGTCCTTTCTTGGTGACCGGGAAAGAGCTAATTGATGTAGCTGCAGGGCAGCTAACCATGCGGGCACATGACAAGGTGGAAGTGTTTGATGTATATATGGCCCCCAAGCTTCCGACTGTGTACGAGGAACTCTCGGTGATCAACGTGATTGATCGAGGTGATGATGCTCAGATAGTTGAATCACGAGAGTTAATGGGAAAACCACCGGAGCGATGTAAGCTCTATTGGGGTGAGGATGGTGGTTGAGAGAAAACGTCCGTCACCCTAGAAGATGACTGAGCTGAATGACGTCGAGCCGCGATGGTAAACCAGGCGCTGCACGGGAGGCAACTCGTGAAATTTTTCTTTGTAAATTGTGAATAGATTTCTTTTTCTTTTTTGTTGATTAACAACAAAATTTTTAGTTTTTATTTTTGTTCTTATTTTTATTTTGAGTGAAACCTATAATTCTAACCAATTTCTTGTCGTAAGATGAATTTCAGGTTGAACGGAGGATAAATGTGCAAGGGATCGCAAAGGAAAATTCGAGGTATGAAAAATAATAAAAAGTGGAAAAACAGTGAGCTAGGGCGATGTCTCCGTGTCACGGAGGAGGGCCTCCGCGTTACCCTCCACGACACGTTGAGGTGTAAATCTGGAATTTCTTAAAAAATTCCAGAACACCCACGCGACAGCTCCATGTCACGGAGGGCATGCTCCGCGTTACCCTCCGTGATACGTTGAAGTGTATATCGCGACAGGTCACACCGGATCGCCGGGTGACCCGCGCGACTTTCCCACTTTTAAACCCCGATTCCCCCTCAATTTTCCTCATTTCTCATACCCTCCGTGATCAACCTCCCAAATACCCCTTCCCCCTCAACGTGACACGGACTTAGGCCAAGAATTTCATCGAGTTTTCATCAATTCTTCAAATTCAAGGTATGTTCTTCAATTCTATCTCATTTCTTGTCGATTTTCATCGAGATTGAACATGTGATATGAGCTAAACTTGCCCTAAGTAGAAATTAAGCTTAAATTCAATTGAATTATTGTTGATTGATGTTCGGAGTATCATTGCGATTGCTTGAACTCGTTAATTACATAGTTTAATTGAATTTTTTTATAAAATCATAGCTAGGGCTTGCCTTTGAGTTTGAAATGGAAAAACTTAGTTCAACTAGTGAAATTCATGCTGGGTTGTACATGTTGAGTGAGATGAGTCGATGTGCTAACTGTTACTATGCTAAAAGACCGACGGATTCTCGGGTGAAGGAAATAGTGGAATTTGCAAGAATTGGGTGAATTGTAGAGGATCATGTAGTAAAATTTTCTTTTGTTTCTCCGTGCTAAGTGCTATGGGATAAAATGTTATCGATGGTAATGATTGTCACTAGTTGTACGAAGTCTGAGTAGTACATAGAATATATACCGTTGAATTCTCCAAATGCACTAAGCATATTTGTTATGTTTGTCGTTTGTTTGTGTAAGTAAGCACAATCTTGCCTTAATGTTGTAATTTTGGCTAAGGACTAAGTGTGGGGTAGCCTAGCTTAACCCAACCTTATTCGAAGCAAATTTTAAATTGGCTTAACATTGATCTTGTCTATTTGGGTTGACAGGAAAAATGGCAAGCAGGCAGGACAAGGGAAAAGGTGCATCAACAACTGGCGCCAGAAGAAAAAGAATCAGACTGGGCACAGCGGTCCCAGCAGCACCAGCGGTTCCATGCGGCCAACGCCGTCAATATGGAACCAGGTGGGTGATAGAGGAGGGGAAGAAGTGGTATGTGAAACACAAGGAGAGCAAGTACTTCCCCGAGGAACACATAGCAAGGGAACCGTTGGCACAGGAGTTCCCCAGGATTGTCCAGAGGATCGAGGCAACTGGGCTGAACTTCATTTTTGAAGAGCCCAAAGAATGCAACTTGCACTTGATTCGGGAATTCTACGCCAATTGGAACCCGACTCTCAGAAGTCACACCATCAAAATAAGGGGGCAAATAGTCACTTTTGAGCCCCACGTGCTTCGACAGCTGAATATCACTCCACCATATGCGGACATCAGACGCACTTTGTGTGGAACCCGATCGACGGCTAGGTGGAGCAGACATAAGGAGAGGGGCTACCATCAAACTTTGCCCTACTCATAGATGAACAGGGAAGCCAGGATATGGCTTAAGATCGTGTGTTCCAGCCTAATCCCGGGGGTGCATATGACGGATGTAACCCGGGATCGTGTATGCTTGGTGTACGCCTTGATGAAAGGGCTGGAGATCAATGTGGGGGCGGTGATTATCTCCGCCATGAAGAGATCCCGGTTGCATCAGGGGCACAGATACGGATTTGGTGGATTACTCACCACATTCCTGAGGGGCCTGGATATTGAGGAAGAGGCCCTTGACTATATCCCGCAGATGGAGCGACGGGCCTTAGATATCACCAAAACTAAGGCTCCCGACACCACCCGCGGGCCAGTGCTTACACTAGCCGAGCAACATGCTCGGGATGATCAGTACATGGCTTGCATATACGGGATGCAGATGCTCCAGCTACAGATAGGCGGGAGGCCAGCAACAGAGGAGGAGCTATGGCAGCTCGAGCTAGACTACCCTTTTGGCGAAAATGCCAGGGCTCTATGCCGAGTGGGGCCAGCTTTTGTAGAGCCCACGGATGATGATGTCCCCACAGATGAGGAGACACATCGTGAGGACTCTGATGTGGAGTCCGATGATGATGGAGACGAAGTAGCAGCACCTGATGAAGAAGTGGAGTATTTTGATTGATCAGGGAGTTCCACCACCCAATTTTTGTGCTATGTGAATTTTTGTGAACACTGGGGACAGTGTTCGAGATAAGTGTGGGGTGGGAGTAGTTAGGTGCTGGTTGTGTTGTTGTGTATGTTCTATTCTGTTGTTGTGCATGATGAAAACTTTTGTGACCCTGTGATTTGTGATTGTGAAGTTTTTGTTCTGTATTATAATTAAATGTGAAACTGTTGTGTGCTGCTAAATATTTTGCTAGCTGATTTTGTACATATTTTTGTTTTATCGAAATGATCGATATTTTAATTTTTTTTTTAATTCTTGGGTTTCTCGGCGTTTGTTTTCGGTTCTTTTATCGAGAATGGTCCCATTGAACCGAAGTCCTAGTTAGTGACCGTTCCTTATGATGGATGGATGACGACCGTCTTAAGGGAAATGTAGTCGTTAGGAGTAGATTTTTTCATTTATTTTTTAGTTGTTTTCTTTTGTGGGGTGCATCCCAAAACCTGTAGTTACTTTATGGTTGCGGAATCCTGGTTGCGTGTTGTACATGATATTCGAAATGCAAAGGTGATTCGTATGAAAGAATGCAACTTTGTAAATATGTTGAGATACCTAGGCCATAGAGTCGATTCAGTGTGATTGAGGCTTAATGTTTGAATTCTTGTAATTAGCTGATTGAAGAGTCTGTGAATACGTCTTGAATTGAGCATGTGCAATAAGTGTAAAGTGAGGTTTTGTTTATTCCATGCCATTGTGAAGTGTTTAGAACTTGCCTAGTGTGTGTACGAAACGAAATGAAGGAGGTGTATTGTAGGAAAGGACGTAGGCATTTCTTTGTGTTAACCGAAAGTTTCTCTTTTTCATTATTGCACCCACCTTGAATGTACACCCTAGTTAGCCCGTTGAGCCTTTTAGCCTATTATTTTTTTCTTGTGTCAAAATGTGTAAACTGTGCTTTACCCCTTCTTTTCATTAGCCGTAAATTGATCCAAAAACTCTTAAGCGCTTAAGAAGAGAAAATAATTTTTCCAAAGTGTCAAAGAGTGAGAATGCTGAAAAGAAAAGAAAAGCAGAGTGATGAAAGGAAAGAAAAGGTTGAAGGTGCACTTGTTATAAATAAAATATAATGAAGGTGTCTGAATAAACTTTTTTATCGAGTCAAGTGTGCTTAAAGATATGGGCCAAACTAAAGACAGACTTCAAGAAGGGGAGGATGAAGGAAAAAAAATGCCCATGAGTTTGATGGGATGTATTGAAAAGGCGCTTAAGGATGCTAGTGGCTATTATTGGCTAGCCCAATATTTACTAGTTCCGTAGCTTACATTACAACCCGTTAAAGTCCTACGTGATCCTACATCACATTTCCTTATATTAGTGGAGTAATACACTAAGGGCAAGCCTATGGTTCATGACATGATGCATGTGAATTCTTTTGGGAGAGAGAGTGAAATTGTCTTTATATGCCCCTGCATGTAACCGTTAGAGTTCATGTGATTAAAAAGGGGAAAATTCTCTTGCGTTGTGAGGGCAGATGCTTGATGAGAGATTAAGTTTCGTGTCGGATATCTTGATCAGCTGATTCGCATGAGTTTGCCAATATCGAGAGTCGATTCTTAAGTCTAGGAGGTCTTGATGTGTTGAAGGTCATTGCATTGATAGGACCATGCGTGTTTTCTTGATGATTTGCTGTATTGAATAATCGGTATGACCGTAGCCTGAATTGTTGAACCAAAGTAGCCAGGTTGGGGTGTAAATTGCATGAGGTGTAAGATTGTTGTTCGGGGACGAACAAGGATTTAAGTGTGGGGTAAGTGATCTTGGGCAAATTTATATGCCCAAGTGATACTTAAATGTGTCATTTTAGCCTTGTCTATCTATCTATCAATGTTTATACATTCTCATGTGATTGATAATAAAATGTGAATTTATACTAACCAACATGATTAGCATTGTTTTGCAGGTGAAATGTAATTTTGGGAAGCTAAAATGCGTGTTGGGAGAGATCGGGCTTGGACTGGATGTTAGCAAAGGACAAAGCATTGGACGACACAAATTAAAGGGGCTCTACGATGGAGCCGTGTCACGCTGCCATCGCGGAGGCCTTCTGCCTGGATAGGGAATTTTTGGCCAAATTCCAGTGTGGGTGCGCGTTGGGGCCGTGGAACGTTGGCCTAGCCCCGCGTTGCACGTCGTGCCACGTTGGGCCTTATTACCTGGACAGTCAATTTCCAGTGAGGCTCCACGTCAGTGGCGTGTCACGGAGGCAGTGCTCCGCGATGCACTCCATGACACGTTGCTTGTTATTCCGAGAAAAATTCCCACTGGTATAAATAGAACACTTAGGTTCATTTTTCAATATTCTGACTTGGTGGAGCAAGAACGTGGGTTACAGGCAGTTGTGGGGACGAAAATCTCAGGGTTTTTCTCTATCTCCTTCTTCTTTAATTCAATTGCTTGTATGTTTAACACTCATTTAACGATGTTTAATCCACAAATGCGTGGCTAAATCCTCTTCTTTCTAAGGTTAAGAACAATTGTAATGAAATGTGATTGTTGATTAAGTTGGTTGTTCATCTTTTCTTCCATGGTTGTTCTATTGATTCTTGTTCTTACTGCATTAATGTGTGGCCTATGTTAATGTATATCTAAAAAGTCCGGTTTCACTCGAGAGAGCAAGAAATTGGAAAGTTGTGAATCAATAGGATATGATCTTTTCTTAGTTTGGGAAAATCGAGAATTGATTTACCTTCAGGATAGAAATATACCTGAAAGTCATATTAGTCAATTAAGGAACCTGTTTTGTATAGCTAGAGCATGAATTTCATTTAATCACAGAAATGTAGGTGGACTGTTCATGATTCTTAAGTTGGGTTAAATACGAGAGTTTTGATCCATTGGCAATAGTTCTTGACTAGCAACCGGAGGAAAAGTTAACCAAATTAAATCGATAATTTATTTCCTTACATGTTCGTTTAACTTCAGCGTGCTCACATTCATAGTTCAGACTCAAATTATATATTATTTGTAGACTTAGGATAAAATTAGAAATCAAAATATCAAACTCTTCTTTGCACTGTTGTCTTCATTGTTAGAGTTAAAATATAGTACACTTGAGTAGATTGCTACCTTATCCCAGTCCCTGTGGGATCGATACTTGGCTTACTTAAGCCACTTTACTACTTGTTCGACCACGTGCACTTGCGTGTAGCTTTATATCCAAAGCAAAAACCCCAAACATCTCCCATTGTCCATATGATTCAGATTTGCATATTTATTACCCATGATTATCATTCTTAAGCATGCATATACAAAAAGTAAGGTTTGACTCATCGTTCATCTTTTCCATAAATGTCATATTTTAACTTTGAGTCACTCGAGTCAGGTATGATGTTATGAAGCTATGCATGGTCTTATTGTGAAAAGATTATGATTTCAGGATAAATGCATGTAGTACTTCCTCTCAGATTCAAAAGGTTATAACATGTTATGAAATGTTTTAAACGATTTTCTTAAGCGGTTTTGACTTACCTTGCATACTTCGTACATTCCACGTACTGACCATATACTTTCTATGTTGTATCATTTCATGATACAAGACCCAACTCCCAGGCTCAGCCCCACTCTTAGTCGGTTGTCAGAGTTAGTACCTACTTGATTGGTGAGTCCTCATCCTTCGAGGGCTAGACTTTCAGTTTCCTTATGTATTTTCAGTTTCAGTATTGTTGAGTTAGTTGGGGTCTTGTAGTATTGTTGAGTTAGTTGGGGTCTTGTCCCATTAACTCATCTAGATTAGAGGGTTTTCAGAGTTTGTGTGTGTTTAGCTTCGGATGTTTATTCTGATGTTATGTTGAGTTAGACTTCCGCTGAGTTGATATTGATGATTTCTTCCATTTTTCAAATGAGCAAGATGTATGCTTATGCCATGGGTTGACTTGGGATCTCTTGGGTTCCCTTGTCCTGTGTCTATGATCCGGGCCTCCGTTCGGGTCGTGACAAACTTGGTATGATAGAAATAGGTTGAAGTGTCCTAGGGTATCTGAAAGCCTTGTTAAGTTGAGTCATTTTCATTGGTGTGAAGCGCGCCACACTTATGAAGAAGAGTCTACGAGACATTTAGGAAATGTTCCCTTCTTTCAAGATCTATGTCATACGATGAAAAGTCTTTCTATCTTTCTAATTTATGCCATTCGCGATTACAAAATCATGGATCCTCGAAGAATGAAAGGAAGGAGGAATGGAAGTGGTGAAGGCCATAAGGATTGAAATGGTTATGGGCGCTAGCCGGCCCCACCTATTTTTGGAGCCTCAGGCACCGGAGCCAGCTGCTCATGCTGAGTTCCGGGCCACTATTCAAATTCTTATGTAGGCCTTGACCACTCAGGTCAATCAGCAGGACGTTGTGCATGTTCTGCAAAATGGCAATGTAGCGGCAGCTCGAGTCAGAGACTTCTTGAGGATTAACCCGCCGGGTTTCTTGGGGTCCAAAGTAGATGAGGATCCGCATGATTTCATTGATGAGATTGTCAAGATCACCCAAGTCATGGGGGTGAGTAGTGTTGAGTGTGCAGAGTTGGCCTCCTACCAGTTGAAGGGGGTTGCACATATCTGGTTTCTCCAATGGAAGGATAGCAGGGTCGCAGGAGCAGGTCCGATCACATGGGAGGAGTTTCAGTTTGCATTCCTAGATCGATTCTTCCCTTGGGAGATAAGGGAATTGAAGGTAGATGAGATTGTAAACTTGAAGAAAGGAAGGATGATAATGCAAGAGTATTCCCTTGAGTTCACTCGCCTATCGAAATATTCCCCGGAGTTAGTGGTTGACCAGAGGACACGAGTGAGCAGATTTGTGCATGGTATAGTAGAGTATTTGGAAAAGGAGTGTCAGATTTCTATTCTTCACCAGGATATGGACTTCCCTTGCATAGTGTTGTACGCCCAGCAGATTGAGGCGACACATTTGAGGGAGAGGGAGGCCAAGAGGGCCAGGACCAAGGATCACAAATTCTCTCAGCAAAGGTCCGGTGGTGGACACCGATAAAAGAATCACCAGAGATCATTAGCCCTGGCATCTTCAGCATTGAGTGTGACATCCAGGCCTAGACATGATCAGAGAGGGAGACGAACAGGCTCGAGGGGTTAGAGAAGCATACCCGCAGATTCTAGCATCCCAGCTTGTCACAGATGTGGTGGGGGGCACTCAGGCCGGTGTTTGGCAGGTTCAGGTTCTTATTTCGGGTGTGGGAAGCCCAGAAACATTCTTAAAGATTGTCCAACTGTGAAGCAGGATCAGGTTGGGGGCCGAGGCCCAGCTTCTAGTTCAGCAGCCCCTCCCGCACACTCAGCACATCAGGGGGCATCTACTAGCACAGCTGCCGGTCAGTGCCAGAACAGATTATATGCCTTAGCTTCCCGTTAGGAGTGGGAGGTCTCCCCGGATGTGGTCATGTGTATGTTGTGAGTCTTCCATATTGATGTTTATGCTTTGCTAGATCTGGGGGCTACCTTGTCTTTTCTGAACCATATGTCGCCAGCAGCTTCAGAGTCAGTCCCGATGTCTTGTCAGAACCCTTGTTAGTTTTCACCCCAGTAGGTGAATCAGTTATAGCTAGATGGGTGTATAGAGATTTCCCAGTCTCAGACCTTCATAAGGTTACCTCAGCAGACTTGATAGAGTTAGCCATGACTAATTTTGATGTTATTCTCGGCATAGATTGGCTATTTACATGCTATGCTCCAGTTAGTTGTAGAACTCGGGCTGTAGAGTTCAAATTTATGGGTGAGCCAGTCTTAGAATGAAAGGGTAGTTCAGTTGTGTGTGTAGGTCGATTCATTTCCTACCTTAAGGCCAGGAAGATGATTTCTAAGGGTTGCATATACCATCTAGTTAGGGTTGAGAATGTCGAGTCCGAAACCCCGACTATCCAGTTAGTTCCAGTAGTATATCAGTATCAAGAGGTCTTTCCTGATGATTTGCCAGGTGATCCTCCCAAGCGAGAGATTGATTTCGGTATTAACCTTCTTCCCAACACGTAGCCTATATCTATTCCTCCCTAAAGAATGGCTTCAAACGAGCTAAAAGAGTTGAAAGATCAGTTGAAGGACCTGTTAGATAAGGGCTTTATTAGGATGAGTAAGTCTCCATGGGGTGCACCAGTGTTATTTGTCTGGAAGAAGGATGGTTCTCTTCGGATATGCATTGACTATCGGCAATTAAACAAGGTCACCATTAAGAACAGGTATCCCTTACCCAAGATCAATGATTTGTTCGATCAGATTAAGGGTGCCATGTGTTTCTCCAAGAATGATCTCAGATCCGGGTATCATCAGCTCAGGGTTCGGGAGAGTGACATCCCAAAAATTGCTTTCAAGAGTCGGTATGGTCACTATGAATTTGTTGTTATGTCTTTTCGACTAACCAATGCCCCTGCTGCTTTTATGGATTTAATGAATAGGGTGTTCAAGGAATAATTGGACATGTTCGTGATTGTGTTCATTGATGACATTCTTATATACACTTGGAATAAAGAGGAGCATGCTGCTCATTTGAGAGTAGTGCTTCAGACCCTCAAGGTCGTCAGTTGTATGCAAAATTCAGCAAGTGTGAGTTTTGGCTGGACTCCGTGGAATTCTTGGGCCATGTGGTATCGAGTGAGGGTATAAAGGTGGATTCTCAAAAAATTGAGGCGATGAAGAATTGGCCCATACTGGTGAACCCATTAGATATTAGGAGTTTTTTGGGCTTAGCGGGTTACTATCGGAGATTTTTTGAGGGCTTTTCATCTATTGTAGAACCTTTGACCAAGTTGACTAAAAAAAGGTAAAGTTCCACTGGTCAGAGGCTTATGAGAAAAGGTTCCAAGAGTTGACGACTCGACACACTTCAGCACCAGTGTTGACCCTACCCAAGGGTACCGATGGTTTTGTGGTGTATTGTGATGCTTCGAGAATCGGACTCGGGTGAATGTTGATGCAGCATGGGAAAGTGATAGCATATGCATCAAGACAGTTGAAAGTCCATGAGAAGAATTACCCAACCCATGATCTTGAGTTGGCCGCAGTGGTGTTTGCATTGAAAATATGGCGGCATTACTTGTATGGGGTCCACGTGGATGTATTCATGTATCACAAGAGCTTGCAATATGTGTTCAAGAAGAATGATCTCAATCTTCGGTAACGGAGGTGGTTGAGCTACTAAAGGACTACGACATGAGTGTTCTTTACCACCTGGGTAAGGCTAATGCGGTAGCGGACGCACTTAGTAGGCTCTCTATGGAGAGTGTGTCCCACGTGGATGAGGAAAAGATGGAGTTGGTGAAAGATATCAATCTACTTGCAAGGTTGGGAGTTAGATTGGTCGACTCGACCAATGGTGGCGTTGTTGTGCAAAACAGATCACAATCATCCTTGGTGACCAATGTGAAAGCTAGGCAAGATGAGGATCCGATTTTGGTAAAGCTGAAGGAAGCTGTTGGAAGACAGAAGGTGGAGGTCTTCTCCCAAGGGAGAGATGGTGTGTTGCGGTACTAGGGTCGTCTATGTGTTCCAAATGTCGATAATTTGAGGAAGTTATGATAGGACCTAATTTGATTCATGAGGCTATGGTGAAGGATCAGTTGATAAGGGATAGGCTGAAAACCGCTCAGAGTCGTCAGAAGTCATATGCTGATGTGAGGAGGAGAGAGTTGGAGTTCGAGGTGGATGATTGGGTATTTCTGAAGGTATCTCCCATGAAGGGAGTCATGAGGTTCAGGAAGAAAGGAAAACTCAGTCCCTGCTATGTTGGTCTCTACCGGGTTATAAGAAGAGTTGGTAAGGTAGCGTATGAGTTGGACTTGCCATCAGAGTTATCTTCAATTCATCCCGTCTTTCATGTGTCGCTCTTGAAAAAGTACTTGTGTGATTCAGCTTTAGTTGTCCTGGTGGAAAGTGTTGGTGTGGGAGATAGCCTTAGTTATGAGGAAATTCCAGTTTCAATCTTGGATCGTCAGGTTCGAAGGCTGAGGAACAAAGAAGTATCTTTAGTAAAGGTGTTATGGAGAAATTAGCATATTGAGGGAGCTACGTGAGAAGCCGAAGTGGCTATGATGGCTAAATACCCTCGCATGTTCCCTACCGGCTTGATTTCAATTTGAGGTATCAGTTTTTCCCTAATTCCCTAATCAGTTTCCATGTTCAGTTCATGCGCGCAAGTTTGTTTAGGTTATGATAGATGTATGTGATACCTGAATTCAATTCAACTATGTAGTTATTTTCGGAGGTAGTCATTTCGTCAGTTTTCGATTTAAATGATCAATATTTGCATATGATGATTTCATGTTTCTAGGTTTTATACGTGTTTCTAACATTTTGAGGAAGAATGTTCCCAAGGGGGAGATATTGTAATACCCAAAGAACCCAAGGATCAGACTCGAGAGTCAAAACGGGAAAAATGTAAAACTGGTGTTGCAGGCACAGAACAAGTCGTTGGACGACTTGTAAGGACAGCCCACAAGCCTTCAGGTGACTCGTGGGGAGGCCAGGGGAGAGTTGGGAAGTTTGGAGGAAAAGGCTTCCCCACGGACGTGGCAACAACTTGTGGTCAGGCCCCACGAGTCGTTAGGTCAACCGTGGGGTGAGGGAGAAGGAAAATAGAAGTGGTCAGACCAGTGTACTTGACGGAAGCTGACCACGACTTGTTGGGTCAGGTAACGAGTCGTGGGATGAATTATATGTGAAGTGATGTGGTTGAGGCAGCGGACTCAACGAGCAAGATAACGAGTCATTCCCCCAGTGACGATCCATCAGGTCATCTGGTAGGACTACCTGATAGTGTTTTCCTACGAATTCAGTAAGGGTCTTTTAGTAATTGCTAAGTTCGTAAGACCTATACTATGTCATTGAAGGCTCATTTTACAGGGTTTTAAGAGGGGAAAACTTATTCTAAGCTAATTCATTCCATGCATTGAAACTTGAGAGTTTGAAGAGAGGATTTAGAAGAAGTTTTGAAGGTTTCCATTGGAATCTCATCTTGGGCAATTAGAGAAGTGGTAAAATCATCTCTTCCAGGTATGTAGGTTTATGAATGGGTATTTTCTTCCTCACCCATGCCCAAATCTCTGGCTAAGTGTGATAAATTCCTATGATCAAGTTATGGGGTTTTTACCCAATTGTATAATTCTTCAATTTCTATACATGGGTACGGTTAGATTATGTTTCTATTGATGAATTGTGATGCTTGGGAAGATTTTAAAGTGTTTTAAAAATGGTGTTTTCTAAATTATAAAATTAAATGCCCATGGATGAGAAGTTCATGAAAGAAGAGAATAATGATGAATGTGTGATGATGATGAGATTTGATGATGAAAAGTATGTTTCTAAAGCTACCCATGATTATGATATTATTTTCACAAATGAATTAAGTAGATCCACGCATGATAAAGTTTTGGGAAAGGGACTTATATCAAGTATGATGATGTAGTATCTCTAAAGTAAGCTTACCACATGGTTTTGGAGTAGATACTCCCACTTATATTTGAGCTTGTGGTATGTTTCGAAATAAACCTTCTCATATGCATGAATTCATAATTGAGATGTATGTATTATTGAGCTTCGTTTTCGTACGATGTCGGTTCTATGCATGATTTATTATTGAGATTTATCAAATGACAAAGTTGAGCTTTGTTTCATACAATGTTGAGTTTATGCATGATTCCATTGTTGATCTTCGTCAATAGACGATATTGAGCTTCGTTATATACGATGCAAAGTATTGCATGTCTTGGGAGAAGAGTCTAGCACCGAGTGGGCAAAGGGTCGATCACCCTATGCCCCAAAACTACGCGCCAATGTAGGTTGATACTATTATGTTATTGGGACCTCCCTTGTGAGCTATCCCTGGCCCTAATGGCCCATGAGCTTGATATTGATATCATGGTAGCATCCTTAGCCCTGGCAAGGTTTGGGATGGCTCTGTCCACTTGAGTGTGATAGTCGAGATCACGTAAGCTCTATAGTGGTATGTCGTTAAGTGACGAGTCTCCCATTGTCTATATGATTCAGATTTTCATATTTGTTACTCATGATTATCATTTTTAAGCATGCATGTACTAAAAGTAAGGTTTGACTCATCGTTCAGCTTTTCTATAAATTTCATATTTCAGCTTTGAGTCACTCAAGTCAGTTATAATGTTATAAAGCTATGCATGGTCTTATTGTGAAAAGATTACGATTTCAGGATAAATGCATGTAGTACTTCCTCTCAGATTCGAAAGCTTATGATATGTTATGAAATGTTTTAAACAATTTACTTTACTTAAGCAATTTTTACTTACCTTGCATACTCGGTACATTCCACGTACTGACTCCATACTTTTTATGTTGTATCATTTCATGATACACGACCCAGCTCCCAAGCTCAGCCCTACTAGTAGTCGGTTGTCAGAGTTAGCACCTGCTTGGTTGGTGAGTCCTCATCCTTCGAGGGCTAGACTTTCAGTTTCCTTATGTATTTTCACTTTCAGTATTGTTGAGCTAGTTGGGGTATTGTCCCATCAACGCGTCTAGATTAGAGGCTTTTCAGACTTTGTATATGTTTATCTTCGGATGCTTATTCTGATGTTACGTTGAGTTAGACTTCCGTTGTGTTGATATTGATGATTTCTTCCATTTATCAAATGAGTTATATGTATGCTTATGTCATGGGTTGACTTGGGGTCTCTTAGGGTCCTTTGTCCCGTATCTACGATCCGGGCCTCCGTTCAGGTTGTGACAATTAACAATACTTGATCTTTATGTTTATTTTGCAATTGGTTTTCTATAACCCCCTCCCCAAATTTGGAGATAATTCACCAAAAAGCTTAAATATCGGCATTAGTCTAGTTCTTATCTTATTCCCTATGGGTTCGACCCCAATCTCTTTGTTGGGTTCTTTATTAACAACGTCCGCTTCATACTTTGTCAGGAGCGTGATCTTGAGCATTATCAAAAAGTTGCGTCATTGCCAGGAAATACAACTAACATTAGATTAATTGCTTGTATTTAACTTTTGATTGTTATTTCCTCATTTACGTTTTCTTTTTGTTTTTGACACTGTAGGTTGTCTCTTAGTGAATGCCAAGTACTCGACGGAGTGAAAAAACCCCTAATTCCTTTTGATCTTGAAATTGAAAGAGCATTGCGAAGGATGGAGAACCAAGAGCAGAGAGATGCCCGTCTTACTGTAGAAGCTCGGCAAGCTGAACTAGATTAGCAAGCTGCACGCACTTCAGGAAGCCGATGATGCACGAGATGATATTGTGAACGTTGGTTGCCATGGAAGGGGAAGTAGGGGCCAGAGGTATACCCCTCAATTCTTTTATGAACATGACATCACTAGCACCATGATACATTTGCTGAACATGAAAGGAGTGCTTAGTGGTCATGCAGTTGATGATGCCAAATTATACTTAATGAACTTTGTTGGAATATATAAGGCATACAGGTTTCCAAGTGTCAATCAGGATGTGATAAGGCGAAGACTCTTCCCATTCTCTTTGTCTGGGGAGGCCACTTTATTGTTATCGGAGTTGCCCAACGACTCCATTACCAACTAGAGGGAGCTCAAACAAGCTTTTCTAGAGAGAGTCTTCCCATCCTCCAAGATGCTACAACTTAAGGATGAGATCTACAATTTTTGACAACTGAAAATAGAGGCACTTCATGAAACCTGGTTGAGATTTAAGAAGAAGTTGACCAAGTGCCCTAACCAAAAAATTCCTGATGACATTTTGTTAGAGATTTTCTATAGGTCATCGAACAATAGTACTAAAGCTGTGGTAGATACTGTGGCAAGAGGAGCACGGATGAGTCACAACTGGGAACAAGCAACCACTATTCTTGATAGAGTGACCAAAACTAACTGGGCATGGCACACCCGGGAAGTGGAAGAAGTTGCTGGTACATATGTTGTTGGTATGACTTTAAACCAATGAAAGGAGGAGGAGGAACATGATCAGGAATTACCCCACATGTGTACATCATTGGACCTTCTCACAAAGCATATAATGGGTGCTGAAGCCACAAAAGTTAATGCAGTGGGAACAAGGGGACAGGAACCAGGGCTAGAGCATTTAGATTCAAAGGAGGAGGCAAATTTCTTTGACAACCAGGTAAAGGGTTTCTGGGACAACGCCTAAGGGTCTGGACAAGACACTTGGCCACCAAGGTTCTAGAAATTAGGGTCAGAACCAATACCGAGACAACTACAACCAAAATGGTACAGAGACAAAAGTCGTGGTCGTGAGCGAGAGGGAGAATGGAGAAGGAATGATGGTTACTCCAATGACCAAGAAGGATTGCACGTACCTCCTAATGCACATTAGGGGGAGGTTGGACAGTCAATGTTGGAGAGCATGATGGATGAGATGCTCAAGAAGGTGAGATCCTCAGAGGAGCAGCTAAAAGACCTTCATGGAGATATATCTAGCATAGGTAAGAGAATCGAGTCACATGCCATGACCATCAAGCAAATAGAGCAGCAGTTAGGACAACTGCGGGCATCCTTGAACACTAGGAAAAAGGGAACACTACCTAGTAACATAGTTCAAAACCCAAAAAATAAAAGTCACTGTATGGCTGTGATGAATAGGAGTGGGAAGACCACGCTTGATCCCCCTCTGCCAGTTGTAGTTGAAATGCAAAGGAAGAAACAGAGTGGGATTGATGATGATCAAGAGGTTGTTGAGCAAGAGCTTAAGGAAGAAGTTGAGTTGACTGAGGCTCCAGTTGTTGAGAAGGAGCTTGAAGCTGATCAAGGAAAGAAAAAAGGGACCACACAGATTTATAAGGCTATCCCACGACCACCACCACCATTTTCTCAAAGAATGAAAAAGAAGGCGGAAGATGGTAAGTTTCAGAAATTCCTGACTATGCCAAAACAATTACCTATATACATACCATTGGTCAAGGCATTAGAGAAGATGTCAGGATACGCCAAGTTTATGAAGGACCTTGTCACTAAGAAAAGGTTTGTGAGGTATAAGCCTGTGGGTAACTTGCATCATTATAGCGCCAAAACCTCACGGGTCCTTGCTCAGAAAAAGGAGGATCCAGGTGCCTTCACCATTCCATGTACTATTGGTGATGTTGAGTTCGCAAAGGAACTCTACGACTTAGGAGCAAGCGACAATCTAATGTCATTAGTTGTGTTCAAGAAGCTGGGCTTGGGAGCCCCCACACCAATTTCTATGCAGCTGCTACTGATGGCCAATCGAACTGTGAAGAAGCCTATGGGGATCCTATTTGATGGGCTTGTAAAGCTAGACATATTCATATTCCCAGTGGACTTCGTGATCCTTGATTGCAAGGTTGACTTCGAGGTCTCCATCATTTTGGGGAGACCATTCCTTTCCACTGGGAGGGCTTTAGTAGATGTGGAAGATGGCTAACTGAAATTCAGGCTTAATAAAGAGGAGGTCACCTTCAATGTCTACTGATCAATGAAGCAACCAGATGAGTTTAGAGTGATCTCAGAAATCAAGGATGAGTCTGAGTTTCTTGATGAAGTCTGAGTAGTCAAGAGACTTGTGTCGTGTCGCTATGTTAAATCAGGTGCTTCTTCGGAGGAAACCCATAAGGTAGTTTGGTGAAGCTTGAGTAACTAAACCACCTGCATCATGCCGCGATGTTAAATTAGGTGCTTCTTGGGAGGCGATCCAAGTTTATTGACTTATGTGTGCTCAGTGTGCAGGTGAAACAAAAATAGGGTGCAGAAAAATTTTTAGTACAGACTTGTACTATGATCCTAAGTACAACTTGTAAGAGCATTGTACAGGATGTAGTATGAGTAGTGGTGAGAAGCAGAGATATGTCCTGGTGCATGAGCTGATGGTATGGTTGGTCCTATGAATCATAACTCCATTGTACAGGTCGTAGTACTCACTGTATCTATGAACTATGCAAAGTATGGAACTCTAGTTCGGAGTGACCTATGAGTCATGGTACAGTACGTACCTTCATGGTACGACTCGTATCATGTGCTCGTTGGTCCACAGGTAAGTTTCCTAATCCTCTACTACAAGTCCTAAGGACGAGTTGTAGGTCCTTCCCGTGACTCGTGGTACGAGTTGTGACTGACCAAATTACTTAAAGCAACCCATCTCGACCTAATTTATTTTAAAATTTCCCTAAAACTATTTAAACTTCAAAATCTTCAGACCATTTTCCAACGCACTCAAAACCTCAACTCACGAACAATTCCCACACTTCCCTCACACCCGTAACTCATGAACAGAGATCATTGAGCAAAAATTGGCATGCCCCACCTTAGGAGGCGTAACTGGCACTTAGTGCCACACTGGAACCTGGGCTGACCTAGCTGGGCATATGCACCTCTGGTGCCTACCAACAACTTAAAATTAAGAAAAAAAACAGCTATATCTCAACTGTAAACATAGCCTCGGGCCGACTAGGCCATGCAATAAACCTGCGTAAAAATAGCGAACCCATCAGTCTTAATAATAAAAGGATCCTATGCGGGCCGACAAGACCACCATGCTATCTAAGTCATAACAAACGAAAGACAGGAAGTTATATATAAACTATAGCCGACAAGGCTGCTAACCAATAGTTAAGCTAGGCCACACACGGCCATCACACAAAACATAACATACAAATGTCCCACATGGCCAATAACAACCAATAAGTAAGAACTATAGTCCACAAGCCTCTAAGAGTAGAATAGTGGCTAGGACAGGGCCCTGACCTACCCAAAAGCTATACAACAAAAAGAGCAAACCTTTCCAACTGAAAACTCCGAAGAAAAGGAGCTGACTAATTTTCTAACCCTAGATGACTGCTAAGGAGGTCCTGAAGCTCGAATGTTCGTACCGGCAGGCAAGTATGCAGCACCCCATAGGTGGGCGTCAGTACAATATGTATCGAATATGTAAGGCAGTAATGAAAATAGCAGAATGAAAGCTATAAAAAGAACTGGAAGTAATACGCAATAGGAATCAGAATCTAACCTACTCAATGTCATAATCATAAGTTACCACTAGTAGATAGTATTAAAACAAGAACCTAACCGGGTCCCCATAAGCCTGGAAGGTACAACCAACACAAACATAACCTACCTACGCCCCCATAAGCCCCGACAAGTGAAAAATGAGTCTATATACTCGTATCAATACCCCTAAGGCCCCACATATGACTGCAATTGCATCTCGAGCACCCCAGGCCCTAGTGAGGGTCGGTGGTGCCATCTTGGCATAGAAGGAGTTTATAGGAGACTCCAGCGTGGCCTCGAAGGCTTTAGTTTAGTCAGTTTAGAAAGTTACTAGCTCTGTAAGAAAATAAATAGCTCTATAAGCAATACAGTAGCTCTGAAAGAGGTCTACAGTTCTTGTAAATGATAGAAACATTGTAGCTGTGTAAGAAATCTATAGCTCCATAAGCATTAGCAGCATCATAGCTCCGTAAGCAGTTTATAGCTCCATAAGAAGTTTGTACAACTAGTAGCCTCTCAGCTATTCTTGGCGAGAGGCAACACAAAATATGAGCAACCCTAATCGGGGACACTACGTTACAATCTCAATTTCATTAATAGCGAATAACTACAACACTTGAATTCTCAAGTTACAACAAAAAATCTTTGGACCGTAGGAGATGGAATTACTTCAATGGTTTGCATAAGTCTTTTTATTTCACTAATCACTACTATTTCAGATACGTCATGGTATGGGATTATTTGGACTACAAGATCAATACAAGTCATATCAGTGTTATAACGAGAATAACTTGCAAAAGAGGTGAGCTTTAACATACCTCAATTATCGATTTTCTTTCACCCAAATAGTTCCAACCAAACAGCGCCATGCTATTTTCTCAGTTTTAAGTGTTGAAAGTGTTGTAAACTCACAACATATCAACACACCCAACTTAAGACTTTTGCATCTCCTTGGGCAAACAAAAATAAAAACTAAACATGATGCTTAACTAGAAAATAACCCTAGGATACTACAACCAACATCAAACAAAATGTGCACTATTAACTCAAAAATCTTTTGACCATTTTCCCGTGAACCAAATCAGCACATGCACTATAAGCAACCCCAAAATATGATAAACAGGGATAAAAATATGTCATCTAGCTATTAGCAGGTAGTCAAGTCATCATCGATGCTTTTTAAATACACCATTGGTAGAGTTAAACACAAACCATGTACCCTTACAGAAAATGAAGTCCCCTACTCACAGATATAGTAAAATATATAACATGGGACTGAACAAGCAAGACTCTCACTCTCACAAAGAAGCTCCTAATACTGCATATCAGATACCATAGGCTTGCCCTTATTTTCTCTACTTCAATTTGTTAGATGATCAGGTTAGGATCACTATAGGACTTGCTTTGGCTTGTACTATAGGATTTTAGGATAGGTATAATAGATATGATATCTTTTTGAGTGACTAAACCTTCCTTGGCACTACATACATATGGCTCCATTTTTTCACTTATTTCATCCTTTTTGCTTTTCACACTTTTTTCCTCCCTTTTTACCCTTTCTATGAAATTCTATCGGTGTGGTGTGTTTTTTACTTTCGAGCTTTTCGTGCATGATTCACTTTTTGAATTTATTTTTGAATTTTTCTTTTTCTTTTTCTTTGGTCACACCACACCTCTTTTTTCTTATCTCTCCCCTTTTCACCTTCCCACTAAATATGCACCCCCTACTCTAGCCATCCTCAACTTAGGCATTTTGCCTATGTTGAGGTTCACAATATCCAAAGAGAGACTAGGGACAAAACAGAGTTGGAGGCCTTATTTCTGGGACATCCAGAAAATCCCATTCAAGAAGCCCCTACTTATACCCCTGCTGATCATCCAACACCCATTGATTCTACTCCAATTCCAGTATCTGGTTGTTCTTCATCTTACCCGGGAGGAAGTCCTCGGTTCATTATAAAACTGGGTACAGTTAATTGGTTAATCAAAGAAAAATGGTCTATTTAAAGCTCAAAATTTTGGATCAAGAGAAACATATCATTTTGGTAAGGTTATTTAAGATAAAAATGGGATAAACAAGAATGACCTATGATCCTTTGCTAACCAACCATCCTAAAACCTATACAAAAACTAACCGGGAAAATTCTAGATCCTCTACATAGTATTGAACTAATATCAGACCTTACTCACTCATGGTACATGAATTGCATTAACTCTACCTGTCCGGTTTATGGATTAACAAAAACTACTCATTCTAATATACTAAATAACATAAAATGATCCACAGAAATCATGCATGCAATTACAAGTACACCGCTAATTATCAAAAAAAAAAATAAAGAGGGTCAATTTTTGAAAACATTAAAACTAGTGCGATTCATTAGCTGAGTAATCCTAATGTCACGCCCCATAACTAGGGTAGGGAGCAACTGGCACTCGATTCATGGTCGATCGAGAAGCCGGTTATATAACATCTATAAATGTAACACTAAGGCTGACCAAGCCACCTGTCACAACCAACCAGGATAAATACTGGGCCAATAATGCTTTGACAATTATAAATGTGCAACCTGGAAAGCCGACAAGGCTACAACAAAGCTAAAAAAGCAGTGAAAAAAATCAATAAGACTAAATAACCCATACTACTAAACAAACTAGTCCACATCAGCCTCTACAGAGTAAACAAACTGAACTGCACGGGACAGGGGCCCGGCCTACCCATGTTGTACACAAAACTGAAAATAGTCCACATCAGGACATGGCTCCTGGAAGAGAGGAGCATACCACTATTCCGCAGAAAATCTGGCTCCTTCTACGTTTGATGATCTGAGCCTCGGCCTGTACCTGTAGCACGATTGTGGGAAGGATCCCAAGATGAAGGGACGTCAGTACGAATAAAATGTACTGGTATGTAAGGCTGAAAACTATAAACATGTAAGATAAAAATGATAATTAGTCCTGAAATAAGGAGTAGTAACAACCTAAAATTCTAAATAATAGAAACCTGACAATAACTCATTATTGAAGTATAAATGCAACCATCTAATGCACAACAAAGACTATAACTGAAATGTCAACAGACAGCCGACCATAAACTCTATACAATCCGTCCAGCCAGTGTACCACACCGGGGTAAAAATAAAAATGCCTCCAGCCGGTGTACTATACCGGGGTAAAAATAAAAATGCCTCCAGCCGGCGTACCACACCGGGGTAAACTCTGTCCAGCCGGTGTACCACCCCAGGGTAAAATCAATAAGGACTCCAGCCGGTGTAACACACCTAGGTAAAATCAATAAAGCTTAGACAAAATCATAAATGGAGCCGATATGGCTTAATACTAGACCAGCTCAATATATACAACATGGAAATGACGAATACTAAACATGTGGCCTGTATAAGCCTCCTTCGTAATGCATAACTGGAACTGAGTACATATAACATGAAAAGCTAAAAAAATAGAACTTAAATGCATGTAGTAAAAACTTGTATGAATCATAAGGAACTACGTATAGCCTAAGAGTTTCAAAAAAATTTATGGATCGTCTCCACGGGACATTAGAGCTCAGAAACCCGCTAGCTTGTCGTTCGGCTTAAGGGAAAGGAATTATGAAATCTCCCCTTGGCCTGACATATTTCATAACATACGCATAAGATAAAGGACAACCATAACCAGGTAATCCTAATTCGGTAAGCTCGTTTACCCTCAATAGCTTGCGACGTCTTTACGTGGCTTAAAATCATTTACACGTCCTCATCTCGGCTCTTTCACCAATTTCAGTTAGCAACCAGACATTTAAACACATTTAACATCACATATATATACACATGACATACAGTAAGGACCAGCTAACAATGCCCACGTTGAGGGGTCTCCAACTCAATGTACAACTACGACAACAATCAACACAATATCACACTTTAGGTATCTCCCTTCCCCTAGGCATAATCTTAACATTTGTCCTCAATAAAACATGGGTCTTTAAAGCTTAAATGAAGATTAACATACTGCCTCAATACTTTTAAAAATTTTGTTGTCTCATTCGATTCAAATCACACGAATCGTGCTTGAAAGAATGATAGACAGGGCGCCTTACATACCTTTCTCCGATGGACTTTTCTCTAGCCGATTTCCTATCTCAATGATCATCCTTAAACCCCCTTAATCCAGTGGTTTTATAGGCCAACAACAAGCTTAATCTATATCAAAAACAAGGTAGCCAACATAACAAATCAGAGGCAGTCGAAATAGCAACAACAACAACATTAGCCATTTTCTCAACTAATTTTCACTAACTTTTGAGGGAGAAAATAGAGGAAATTTTACCTTAGTTTTTCTGTGGTTCTACCCCTAAATATGAAGTATAATTCCAGCAAAATAAATAGCCAAAAAGCCTAAGGAAAACGAGAAAAACTCAGCCAACAAACTGTCCATTGGCAGCTCACTTAGCTGCCAATTTCCAGATTTTCGCTTTGCAATTTGAGAGGTTTAAAAGGGGCGAAATCCTTACCTTTTCTCCTTATTTCAACACCTACTCAAAGATGGATATATAGGCAGTCCAAATAGATTTTGAAACGCAGAAAAACTTCTTCAACACCTTGCCAAAACGAGCTCTAAAACAGCCCCTAACATACTTGGCAAGGTAATCTCAACTTATCTTGTGATTTTGTTGAACCTTGCTTGATGTTCCACCTTGATTTTCTTTGTCCTAGCTGCTGGAATTGAGAGAGAAATGGAATCCTTAGAAATATGGTCGATTTAGATTTGGCTGGAAATGTTTTCTACAAGGGAAAATCAGATTTTAAAGTAAATAGGGCGGTGGAGGCGCTAGGGCGTCATGCCCGCGTCACAGCTCGTGATGGTTCGGTAAAATGACCATAACGTTTTACTCCGAAGTCCGATTGACAAGAGGTTTGATGTTCTGAAAACTAGACTCAAATATCTTTAATTCGATAGGTTGTGTAGCTTCCAATTCATTATATATTTTTAGATATGATCATTTAAAGTTGACCCTTACTTATGAACTTCACATACTCTTTGTTTTTTTTATCGTACACATTTCCCTTGACACCTATGAGCAATATACAACACGTACTTTCCCTAACCTTGCATAAAACATCAAATAATTACCAATAAAAATTTTGGGGTGTTATACCTAAGCTACTTTCTAATTAAAGAAAAATCACAAAAATAAAATCCTAATCATGCCGGTTCTACTAGATATCATTCCCGAGGGAAAGAAACACAACAAGAAAAATCCTCGGACGAATTAAAAACCCAAAAATACAGGTACACCCCCTCCCCTTTGTAAAAAGCATGCTTCATCCCCGAAGCATAGAATGTAAGAATTGAGGGAAGGGAACATACCTGCGGCTACTTAGACTTCACCATCCATGGGTTGCCTCCCATGTAGTGCCTGATTTAACATTGCGGCACGACGTAACTTTTGCGACTCTTCAAGCATCATCAAGTTACACTGCCTCAATTCCTCTTAATTCCTCCATATCTCCCAGATATAGCTTTATTCTTTGCCTATTCACTTTGAACCTTTTCCATCTTTGTCCTCAAGTTCCACTGAACCGTATGGGGACACATGCACCACTCTGTAAGGTCCCATCCATCTATATTTCAACTTTTCAAGGTGCACACGGAGCCTTGAGTTGAACAGTAGGACCATATCACCCCTGTTAAACTCTCTTTTTACAATCTTCTTGTCATGATAAATCTTCATTCTTTTTTTATAAATGGTCACACTATCATAATCTCTAAGTCGGAATTCGTCCAACTCATTAAGCTGGTCAAGTCTCAACTTGGCTACTTCATTCCAGTTCAAATTCAGCTTTTTCAGAGCCCATAGTACCTTATGCTCTAATTCGACCGACAGATGACATGATTTTCCATAGAACAGTAGATACAGAGATGAACCAATGGGGGTCTTATAAGTTGTTTGATAGGTCCACAGCGCATCATCGAGCTTCTTAGACCAATCTGTCCGATCAGTATTCGCTATTTTGGCAAGAATGGTCTTTATCTCCCTATTTAAAACATCCACTTATCCACTTGACTGAGGATGGTAAGGTGTTGCCACCTTATTCTTGACTCCATATTTCTCCAACAGGGTTCTAAAGAGGCAGTTATAAAAGTGTAATCCACTATCGCTGATGATTGATCTGGGAGTGCCAAATCTAGCGAATATACGCTTCCGTAGAAATGTTGTAACACTTTTGCTTCTTTGTTAGGTAGTGCAATAGCCTCCACCCATTTGGAGACATAGTCCACTTCAACCAAGATGTATTTCATCCCATATGAACTAACAAATGGACCCATGAAATCTATACCCTATACATCAAATAACTCAACTTTCAAAATAGGGGTCAATGGTAACTCATGCTTATGGGTAATGCCGCCCTACCTTTGACATTGATGACATGCCTTGGCATTATCATAAGCATCTTGGTGAATATAGGGCCAATAGTGTTGCAAGATTTTATGATCAGTTAGAATACCACTATGATGACCCCCAACTGGGGATGAATGACAGGCCTCCAGAATGCTCAACATTTCTACCTTTGGCACACACCTATGAGTGATCCCATCTGCACAAATGCAAAATAAGTATGGTTCATCCCAATAGTATCTTCGGGCATCAAATAAGAATTTTTCCTTCTATTGGGGAGTCAAGTTTGCTTGGATCATGACGCTAACCAAATAATTTGCAAAGTCAACGAACCAGGGAATCAAGTCCTAAGATGTAGCTAGTACCTGCTCGTTCGGGAATGCATCATTAATATCAATTTCCTCTCTTTCCCTAGCCTCAGACTGTAGCCTATATAAGTGATCAGCTACCTAATTTTTAGTCCCTTTTTGATCTTTGACTTCAAACTCGAATTCTTGAAGCAACAGTACCCACCTAATCAACCTGGGTTTATCATCCTTTTTAGACATTAGGTATCTCAAAGCGGCATGATCTGTATGGACGATCATCTTAGTTCCAAGCAAGTATGCTCGAAACTTCTCAAATGCAAAGACCATTGCTGGTAGATCCTGTTCTGTGACAATGGGCTATGTTGAGTGTTTTACTAGCATAATAGATAGGATGGAAAATCTTTGCTCTTTGTTGGCCCAAGACAGCACCGAGAGCAACCCCGCTAGCATAACACATTACTTCAAACGGAAGAGACCAATCTGGATGTATGACAACAGGAGCAGTGGTGAGTTTCTCTTTCAAGAACTCAAATGCTATTATACATGTCTCATCAAACACGAAGTTTACCTCCTTCTCAAGAAATTTGCACAATGGTTGTTCCATCTTTGAAAAATTCTTGATAAACCGCCTATAGAATCCTGCATGCCCTCAAAAGCTTCTGACCTCTTTTATGGAAATAGGGGGAGGCAAACCTGTTATAACTTCAATTTTTTCCTTTTCCACCTCAATCCCTTTTCCAGAGATTTTGTGACCTAGTATTATTCCTTCCTTGACCATAAAATGACATTTTTCCCAATATAGGACTAGATTAGTTTCTTCGCATCTGTTCAACACTTTGCCCAAGTGTTTGAGGAAAGATTCCAATGAGTTACCCACAACTGAGGAGTCTTCCATAAATACTTTGATGGTATCCTCCACCATATCTCAAAATATCGACATTTTGCAGCGCTGGAATATGGCCGGTGCATTGCAAAATGCAAATGGCATTCTTCTAAAAGAAAATGTTCCATATGGGTAGGTGAAGGTAGCATTTTTTTGATCTTCTAGGGTGTTAGTGACCTACTTATACCTTGAGACTTGCCAATCTGTCTAGCATCTGATCCAAGAATGGCATTGGAAAGTAGTCCTTCTAGGTCTAGTAGTTGAGTTTCCTGTAATCCATGCATACACGCCATCATGTGACTGGTCGTGTCGATATCGGCTCATTCTTCTTATTGGGTACCACTGTGATCCCACATTTCTTTGTATAATACCCGAAAGCCCAAAGATTAGGCCTGGGAGTTGAAATAGAGAAAATTGGAAATCTGGCGCTAGGTACAGAATGAGTCGTTGTAATACCCCGAAAGCCCAAAGATCAGGACTGGGAGTTGAAACGGAGAAAACTGGAAATCTGGCACTAGGTCACATAACGATTCATTCTGTGACCCTTAGGTAGACCACAAATCGTGAGAAGACTAGTGGTGATGTTCAAGGCTTGGGTTGAAATTTTGGAATTTGAGGTCCCCACGGACCTAACCACGAATCGTGGTCAGCCTTCGCGACTCGTTGAGTCAGTAGTGGGAAAGGGTTTAAGGAAAGTGAAGGAGGCCTGGCAGTGTACCCTATGGAAGGTCCCTACGAGTCGTGGCCAGTTACCACAATTCGTGGGATGGGTCGTGGTCAGCAAGTTGGAAACAATCTGAAATCTTGGGAAGTGAAGGTGACGAGTGGTGATCACGATTCGTGGTCACCAGTAACGACTCGTGAGGTGCCCTATGATGAGCCCTAGATGATCTATTAGACAGTGCACTCGACGACTGATTCCATGACTCATTCTCTTGGGCGACGACTTGTCCAGTCCCTCGTTGGGACTAGTAGTCAGTTATTTCCTGCGAGTTTAGTAAAGGCTTTTACATAATTCCTATGATACTAAGGCCTAAGCTATGTCATTTTAAGCTATGAATGATGAGTTTTAAGTGGATTAAGTTCATTTTAGGCTATTCTTGCTCATGCATGCAAAGATAGAGAGTTAGAGAGATGATCAAGCGCATTCTTCTTCAAGTCTTCTTCAAACCATCATTGAGCAATCAAGGAGTGGTAAAATCAGATCTTCCCCAGGTATGTAGGGTCATTAATGGGTGAATCCATTCACACCCATGCCCAATGTCTCTCTAAATCATAAAAATTCCCATGTTGATTATACGGGGTTTTAACCGAATGCGTGAAAATCCTAATTCTCTAAATGGGTATGATCTAAACGAGTTTTCACTATTGAATTATGAATCATGGGAAAGTTTTACTTCTTTTCCCATTAAAATCAAGTTTCAATCTTTATAAATTTGAAATGTCTATTTATGAGAAGTTCATGAAATTTGAGATTTATAATGAATATTTGTGTATGAGGAGATATTATTGATGAAAGGCATGTTTTCAAGTTACCCATGTTTATAATCATGTTTTCAAGTGAATTGAGTATTTTCAAGCATATTAAAGTATTAGGAAATGCCCACATGTTCAAGTATGATTTATAATTTAGATATGGATTTCATGATTTATCGATTTATGACGTTGGCCAATTTCATGGGCCTTTGATTCCGGGATAAACATGTATTTAAATGGGGATCAACGATGTTAATCTTTATTTGGACATGAATCTCATGAATGATGTTTATGATTAACATATGAGCCTAATGTGCATGCTTTTGGGAGCAGTGTCTAGCACCGAGTAGCCCGACATTCAAAGTACTGTGCTAGTGTCTTATAACTATGTGCCACTGTAGGTTCATATTGATAAATTACAATGTTAATGGATCCCCTCTTTTGTGATATCACATACTGCACGTCCCTTGCCTGGCAAGCTTGGGACGACTCTGCCCACTTGAGTGAGATAGTTGGGGCATCATGTAAGGCTCTACCATGATGGTGTCAGTTATGACGAGTCCTCCCATTGTTCCTCATGATTTATGCATGGTTATGTTTATATTACTTTAGCTTAAGCTACGTTTAATGAAGCTTTTCTCCTATTATTATGATTACGACTAATTTACGAATGTTTTGAAAACCTTGAGCCTTATGTTACATTATGATATTATTGTTATGAGCATGTTGTCCTACTTTTATGAACTCTTATGTATTTAAAATGTCTGATTTACTTACTTTGCATACTCGGTACATTCCACGTACTGACCGCATACTTTATGTTGTATCGTTTCATGATACAGGTTCCGAACTTCCGACCCAGCACCATCATTAGCTCGTTCCCAAAGTTAGCATCCAGTTCATTGGTGAGTCCTCATCTCTCGAGGACCAGTTGATACCAGTTATCATTTATGTTTAGTTTTCCTAACTTGTCGGGATAGTAGGGGGAGTTGTCCTATCAACCCATCAGATATGTTAGAGGCTTTCAGACTGTATGTAGTATTTATCCGTCATGTATGAAGTGCATTTCATTTTTTATGTTATGTCATGATTATGATTCAGTTATGCTATTATTTTGCGTATTCCGTTTTATTTTATTAAATTAGATGTATGTTTATGCCATGGGTCGACTTGAAGTTTCTTGGGGCTCCTTGTCCCGTGTTTTCATTCGGGTCTACGTTCGGGTCGTGACAAACTTGGTATCAGAGTAATAGGTTGAAGTGTCCTAGGGTGTTTGAAAGACGCGTTAAGTAGAGTCTTTTTCATGGGTGTGAAGAGCGCCACACTGATGTATTGTGGATTTACAGCACTTTCGACGCTCAAAACTAAGAAAATAGCATGGATTTAGGTGTGTTTATATGGATATGAGGCACTTTTCTTTTGGTTGTAGGATAAATTGGTGTTGGACCTAAAAATTGCAAAATAAAGCCTGAAGTATGCAAAATATGCTCAAAGTGTATACCACAGTACGAGCCGTAGGAAGGTCCTATGAGTCGTACTGATGGCCGTGAAAATTTGAAGAAGGCTAGAATTGAAGAGATGCAATGTACGAGTCTCAGTACGAGTCTTATCAAGCTGGTACGAGTCGTGGTGTTGAAGTCATGAAAAAATCCAGAAGATTAGCATAAGAGGCTAACTCCTGCTACAGAAAGATAGTACGACCCGTGGGAAGATGGTACGAGTCGTACCATGGCGGTCGTGATGAAATTAAGAAGAATTCCAAAGTTTCAGAATCAAACCACGGGAGCTCAGTACAAATCATACCAGGATCTAACACTTAGTCAAAATTCAGCCAATCATGCAAGGTACGATAGGAATCTATGGGTTGTAGGATGCTACTACGGATCGTAGGTTGGCTTGTGACTACTGCGGCACCAGATATGGAAATTCATCCTGTTAGCCTAGGAAAAGGATTCTTGTGTATGAATAAATACATATTAGGTTTTATTTTTCTGTAGACAATCATAGACAAGAAAAGACAAGAGAAAAGTTCAAGAGAGGAGATTTTTGGGAGAATTGAGTTGATTCAATTTGTGATCAACCTTTTCTTGAATTCATCTTGTTCTTCAAGATTTTGGTGATTAATTAAAGAAAGTGTTTCTCTCATCATTCTTGTAAGTATTGATTTATGTTTTTAATCATGCGTACAGTTCACAACCTTACAAATATGAGAGACTAAAACCTCCATAGCTAGGGTTGTGGGTGTTCGGGTGGTTTTGGGGTTATAAAACCGACACGCAAGTGCACGTGGTCGAACAAGTAGTAAGTGGCTTTAGTAAGCCAAGTATCGATCCCACAGAGACTTGGGTTAAGTGCAATTTGCTCAAGTATACTATATTTTTACTTCTAAATATGCTGACAACTAAATAACCAAAAATTGAATAATTTGTTTTATAAATTTTATACTAAAACTACGAACAATTATCTACTTTGAATTTGGACTATGGATAAAAGCATGCTGAGGTTAAAGAACATGTAATGAAACTGATTATCATCATAAATTGGTTAATCTTTTCTTGCAGTTGCTAGCCAAGAACATTTGCCAAGAGATTAAAACTCTCATATTTAATCTCACTTAAGAATCATGAACCATCCGTCTACATTTCTGGGATCAAATGCAATTCATGTTCTAGCCATACAATTCCGGTTCCTAAATTGACTAATACGACTTTCAGGTATATTTCTATCCTGAATGCACATCAAAACTCAATTTTCCCAAATCAAGTCAAGAACAATATCCTATTAATTCACAACTTTCAAATTTCGTGCTCTCTCGAGTGAAATCGGACTTTTTAGATGTACATTAATGTAGGGCACACACCAATGCAGTAAGAACAAGAATTAATAGAACAACATGGAAGAAAAAGATGAAAAACCATGTAATTAATAATCAAAATTCATCACAAGTGTTCATAACCTCAGCAAGGAAGGGAATTAGCCACTCATTTGTGGATTAATCATCATAAAACGAGTGTTAATCATACAAACAATTGAATTAGAGAAGAAAGAAAGAGAGAAAAAACCCTGAACTTTTCGTCCCTCAACTGCCTGTAACCCACGTCCTTGCTCCACCAAGTCCAACTCCGATATCATCCAACATGCATTTTAGCTTCCCGAAATCACATTTTACCTACAAAACAATGCTAATCATGTTGGTTAGTATAAATTCACATTTTATTACCAATTACATGAAAGTATATACACATTGCTAGATAAACAAGGCGAAAATGATACTTTTGAGTATCACTTGGGCATATAAATCTGCCCAAGATCACTTACCCCACACTTAAATCCTTGTTCGTCCTCGAACAACACACATACAATTCATGCAATTTACATCCCAACCTTGCTACTATGGTACGACAATTTAAGCTACGGTCATACCGATCATTCAATATTGCAAATCATCAAGAAGATATGCATGGTCTTATCACTGCAATGACCTTCAATACATTAAGACTTCCTAGACTTTAAGAATCGACTCTCGATATCGGCAAACTCATGAAAATCAGCTAATCAAGATATCTGACACGAAAATCAGTCTTTCCTCAAGCATGTGCCCTCACAACTCAAGAGAATCTTCCCCTTTTTGCTCATGTGACACGCAAACATTCAAGTAGGGGCATGTAAAAACAATTTCACTCTCTCTCCCAAAAGAATTCACATGCATCATGTCATGACCCATAAGCTTGCCCTTAGTGTATTACTCCACTAATATAAAGAAATGCAATGTAAGATCACGTAGGACTTTGATGGGTTGTAATGGAAGCTATGGAACTAGTAAATATTGGATTAGCCAATAATAACCACTAGCATCCTTAAGCGCCTTTTCAACACATTCCCATCAACTCATGGACATTGTTTCTCTCTTTTCTTTTTTTTTTCATCATCCCATTCTTGATGATTTACTTTAGTATGGCCCATTTCAGTATGCACACTTGACACAATAACAAAGGTTATTCATGCACCTTCATTATCGTTTATTTATAGCACGTGCACCTTCACCCCTTTTTTTTTTCTTTCATCACTCTGCTTTTCTTCTTTTCACCATTCTCACTCTTTGACACTTTGGGAACATTATTTTCTCTTCTTAAGCACTTAAGAGTTTTGTATAGACTTTACGGCTAATGAAAAGAAAGAATTAAGCTCGGTTTACACTTTTTGGACAAAAGAAAGAAATAATCGGCTAAAGGCTCAAAGGGCTGACTAGGGTATACAATCACAGAAAGGGGGAGTATGACAAGAAAAAAAATAGAAACTCTCGGTTAAAACAAAGAAATGCCTACATCCTTTCCTACAATACACCTCCTTCATTTCGTTTTGTACACACACCAGACAAGTTCTAGAAACTTCACAATAGCATGGAATATCAACACCTCAACTTTATGCACATGCTCGATTCAAGATGTATTCACAGACTCTTCAATCAGCTAATTACATGAATTCAAACATTAAGCCTCAATCACACTGAATCGAACTCTACAGCCTAGGTATCTCAGCATATTTACAAAATTGCATGCTTTCATACGAATCACCTTTGCATTTTGAATATCATGTACAACACGCAACCAAACTTTCGCAACCATATAGTAACTACAGGTTCCTGGATGCAATCCACCAAGAAAAAAATTGAAAATTAATTAAAATAAACTACTACTACCGACTACATCTCCCTTAAGACGGTCGTCATCCATCCATCATAGGGAACAGTCACTAACTATGACTTCGGTTCAATGGGACCATTCTCGGTAAAAGAACCGAAAACAAACGCCGAGAAACCCAAAATTAAAAAAAAATTGCAAAATATCGATCATTTCGATAATTAAAATATTTACAGACTCAGCTGGCAACATTCAACAACACACATCAATTCCACAAATATTTACACGTATAGAACAGTTTGAAAATTCACAAACACAGGGAAACACAACATACAAAATAACAGAGGAGAACATACAAACAAAACAGCCCAGCCCAGCACCTAACTACTCCCACCCCACACTTAATCCGAACACTGTCCCCAGTGTTCACAAAAATTAAATAGCACATAATCGGGTGGTGGAATTCCCTGATCAGTCAAAGTATTCCACTTCTTCATCAGGTGTTGCAGCCTCATCTCCCATGTCCGAGTCGCCTCCGTCGTCTTCATAGGACTCCACATCGGAGTCCTCCCGACGTGTCTCCTCGTCCATGGGGACGTCATCATCAGTGGGCTCTACAAAGGCTGGCCCTACTCGGCATAGAGCCCTGGCATTTTCTCCAAACGAGTAATCTAGCTCGAGCTGCCATAGCTCCTCCTCCGTCGCCGGCCTCCCACCTATTTTGAGCTGGAGCATCTGCATCCCATACATCCGCGCCATATACTAGTCATCATGAGCGTGTCGCTCGCCAAGTGTCAGCACTGGCCCGTGGGTGGTGTCGGGAGCCTTAGTTTTGGTCACATCTAAGGCCCGCCGCTCCAACTGCGGGATATAATCGAGGGCCTCCTCCTCAACATCGAGGCCCCGGAGAAAGGTGGTGAGTAGTCCACCGAACCCATACCTGTTCCCCTGGTGCAGCCGGGCTCTCTTCATGGCTGATATAATAACCGCCCCAACATTTATCTCCAGCCCTTTCATCAGCGTGTACACCAGGCAAACACGATCCCGGGTTACATCAGTCATATGTACCCCTGGGATGAGGCAAGAGCAGACTATCTTCAGCCAAATTTGGGCTTCCCTGTTCATCTGAGAATATGGCAGAGTCTGATGGTAGCCCCTTTCCTTGTGCCTGCTCCATCTAGCTGTAGATCGGGCCCCACACAATATGCGTCTGATGTCAGCATACGGTGGGGTAATGTTCAGCTGTCTGAGGACGTGGGCATCTGTGTCCCGCGCTCCTATGATGGCATTGAGCTGGTGGGGCTCCAGAGTGACTATCAGCCCTCTGATTTTGATGGTGTGGCTTCGGATTGACGGGTTCCAGTTGGCATAGAACTCCCGAACCAAATGCAGGTTGCATTCTTTGGGCTCCTCAAATATGAATTTTAACCCTGCTGCCTCGATCTGGTGAACTATTCTGGGGAACTCCTGTGCCAATGGCTCCCGTGCTATATGCTCCTCGGGGAAATATTTGTTCTCTTTATGCTTGGTGTACCACTTTTTCCCCTCGTCAGTCACCCATCTTGTTCCATATTGGCGGCGTTGGCCGTGTGGAACTACTGGTGCAGCTGGGACTGCTGTGCCCAGTCTGAGTCTCTTCCTTCCGGTGCCTGAAATTGATGCACCTTTCCCTTTATCTTGCCGGCTTGCCATTTTACCTGTCAACCCAAGTAAACAAGCTCAATGTTAAGCTAAATAAATATTAACTTCGGCTAAGGTCGGGTTACGCTAAGTTACCCCACACTTAGTCCTTAGCTACAGTTACAACAATACGGCAAGAATAGCTTTATTTACATCAAACAACCAGCTATACAATCATGCTTAGTGCGTTGATAAAGAAACGGTATAACTTCTGTGTACTACTCAGACTTCGTACAGCTAATCACAATCACTACCATTGCAAACATTTTAACCCTCGCACTTAGCAAAGAAAAACAAAGAAACAAAAATAACAACAAAAATTTATATACATTAACCTATCCAACCAACCCAATTCGAGCAAATTTCAACAATTCCCCCAAACCCCGAGAATTCGTCGTCTATTAACATCCTAAAAATTTGTACAACGACTCATCTCATTCAACACGTACAATCCGGCATACAATTCACACTTTCAACACATTTCTAACTTCACATTCAACAACATGCCCTAGAATTGATTTTCGCAATCAAATTCGACTAATTTATGCAATCGACAAGTTCAAACAATCATAACGACATTCTGAACAATTATCAATCAACAACTAACTTGAATTCATGCTTAATTTCGACCTAGGGCAATTTAGTTCACCTCCCATGCTTAAAATCAAAGAAAATCGACAAAAACTTGAGAGGGAATCGGAAAACATACCTTGTAGTTGAATAATCGAAGAAAACTCGATAAATTTTTGCCTTAAGCCGTGGCACGTTGATGGGAGAGGGGTTTTGGGATGTTTGGTCGCGGAGGAAATTGAAAATGAGGGGAAAAGGGAAGAATTCGGGGTTTAAAAGGTAGAAAAACACGCGGGTCACCCGGCAACCCAGTGTGACCCGTCGCGATATGCAAGGCAACGTGTCACGGAGTGCATCGCGGTGCACTGCCTCCGTGACACGGAGCCATCGCAACAGCATACTGGAAATTTTTTTAAAATTTCTGGGTTATAGCTCAATGTGTCACGTAGGGTAACGCGGACGTCCTCCTCTGTGACACGAAGCTATCGCTCCAGCTCATTGTCTTCTACATTTTATTAATTTTTCGTACCTCGACTTTTCCTTCACGATTCCGTGCACATTTTTCTCCGTTTGACCTGAAAATCATCTCACTAAATAAAATTGGTTAGAATAATAGGTTTCACCTAACTAAAAAAATAAATACTAACTAAAACGAAAAATTTTGTAATCAATCAAGAAAAAGAAAAAGAAAAATCTATTTACACGTTGCATAGTGAAAGAAAAAAAAAATTTCACGGGTTGCCTCCCGTGCAGCGCCTGGTTTACCGTCGTGGCTCGACGTCATTTAAGCTCAATTGTCCGCTAGGGTGATGGACAATTTCTCTCGATCACTGTCCTCCCCCCAGTAGTGCTTACACCTATCCGGTGGTCTTCCCATTAACTCTTGGGCATCCTCCATCTGCCTAGCATTACCATGATCAATCACATTGATCACCGAGAGTTCTTCATGCACCATCGGGAGCTTGGGTGCTTTATACACATCGAACACCTCTACCTTGTCATGTGCTCGCATTGTGAGTTGCCCCACAGCTACGTCGATTAATGCTTTCCCGGTTGCCAAGAAGGGTCATCCCAAAATAAATGGGACTTCCGCGTCTGGTTCAAAATCCAGCATGACAAAATCTACCGGGAAAATTAGGGAGCCAACTTGCACCAGAACATCCTCAACAATGCCATCCGGCCTAGCTAAGGATCGATCCACCAACTGCAAGATTACGGTTGTAGGTCTAGGACTACCTAAACCAAACTTTTTGAATACCGAAGACGGCATCAGATTTATACTTGCTCCCAAGTCACACAATCCACGAGCTCGGATGCTCTGCCCAATAGTAAGCTGGATAGTAAAACTTCCAGGATCTTTTAGCTTTGTGGGCAGTCTATTTTGGATCCAGGAAGTGCACTCCTCAGTTAAAGCCACCGTAGCATACTCAGTCAACCGACTTTTGTTGGCCACGATGTCCTTTATGTATTTGGCATATTTAGGCACTCCCTACAAGACATCAACAAGAGGTAAATTAACATGTACCTGTTTAAGCACCTCCATGAATTTCTTGAAACACGCCTCCTCTTTGTGTTTCTTGAGTTGTTGAGGGAACGGGGGTGGAGGTCTTTCTGATTCAGCTTCTTTGGTCTTCCCCCTTTCCGAACTTTCCTCCTCCTCAACTTCTGTTGCTCCCGAGTGTTGAGGTGGTCTTTCTGGTTCCACCTCCTTCAGCTGCAAACCACTCCTTGTGGTCACTGCATTTACCTGCTTGGGATTCGGATCCGTGTCGCTTGGCAGTCCTCCTCTAGGCCTTGTATTTTGGGCACTAGAAAATTGCCCAAATTGATACTCAAGAGCCTTGGTAACTAACTGATTGTTTTTCACTTCGGCTGCCAATTTCACATAGTCAGCCTGCAATTGAGCTTGGTTAGCTATCATGGTCTTGAACATCTCCTCAATGCTGGGTGATGGTGGTGGAGGAGGTGCATTGTTATTTCTGAATTGAGATTGGTAGTTCTGTTGCCCTCCTTGATTCCTTTGCACACCCTGACCCGAACTTTGGTCTTGATGGTTGTTGCTACCCCTTGAGAAGTTAGGATGATTCCTCCAATTTGAATTGTAGCTACTACCATACTACTGGTGATTTCTTTGTGCATTACCCATAAAGTTTACCGAGTCAGGATTTGCTCCACAGCACTCAGCTGAGTGCTCACTGCTTCCACACACTTCACACCACAATTGCTGGACTACATTAACTGGAGCTGACGGCTGGTTCAAAGTCATGTTGCTGAAGTGGTTGTTTAATTGATTTTGCAAGGCAGCTATCTGTGCAGCGATAGCGGTAAACCCATCCACTTCAAGCACTCCTACTGCTTTCCTTGTCCCACCTCGTGATGAGTCAGCATTCCATTCTGGATTGCCCTGTGAAATCCGGTTTAGCAAGGTATACAGCTCCTCATATGTCTTTTCCAGCGCTTGCCCTCCAGCTACTGAATCTAGCAATATTTTGGTGTGGGGTTCCAAACCCTCAATAAATGTGTGCACCAACACCTCATTGGACTGATGCTGATAAGGACAGTCCCGCAACATGGATTTAAATCTCTCTCAGGCTTGATATAAATTTTCTCCCTCCCTCTGTTTGAAACTTAGACTTTGACTTCTAAGTCATTCTGTTTTACCAGAGGGAAAAAACCTTATCAAGAACTTCTGTGCAAGATCATCCCATGTTGAAATAGAATTTGGTGGCTTAGCTTTCAACCACCTCTTGGCTTCTCCGAGTAATGAGAACGGAAATAATGTAAGCCGAACATAGTCAGGTGACACTCCAGCGGGTATGTACGTCTCACTTATCTCCAAAAAGTTTTGGAGATGCTGTTGTGGGTCTTCATGAGGGAGACCGGTAAATTGCCCGCTTGTGTGCAACAATTGCACCATATTTTGCTTGAGTTCAAATCTCCCTCCAGGCTCTGGTTTGCGGATACTGGATGTAACATTGTTGGCATGTGGGATTGCCACCTCGCGAACCGGCCTTGCTGCTACTTCTTCGGGCACTAACACTGCCCTTACAACCGGTGGATTTTGTTGCTCCATAATGGTCTGTATGAGCAACTGCAGCTTTCTTTGTAGAGCTTCTCTCCGTTTACTGTGAAATATACGTTCTGGCTCTATATAAGATTCCACCAGCTCTTTGTCTCTTGCCAGTGTTCACAGCAATTAAGTCTGCAAAATACAGGCTAAGACCAAGTTGTCAACACTTAAGAAAATGAAAATACAGTAAAGTAACACTTAAAACAAATTCACCAATTGCCAAGTCCCCGGCAACGGCGCCAAAAACTTGTTCGGGTGGTTTTGGGGTTATAAAACCGACACGCAAGTGCACGTGGTCGAACAAGTAGTAAGTGGCTTTAGTAAGCCAAGTATCGATCCCACAGAGACATGGGTTAAGTGCAATTTGCTCAAGTATACTATATTTTTACTTCTAAATATGCTGACAACTAAATAACCAAAGATTGAATAATTTGTTTTATAAATTTTATACTAAAACTACGAACAATTATCTACTTTGAATTTGGACTATGGATAAAAGCATGCTGAGGTTAAAGAACATGTAATGAAACTGATTATCATCATAAATTGGTTAATCTTTTCTTCCAGTTGCTAGCCAAGAACATTTGCCAAGAGATTAAAACTCTCGTATTTAATCTCACTTAAGAATCATGAACCATCCGTCTACATTTCTGGGATCAAATGCAATTCATGTTCTAGCCATACAATTCCGGTTCCTAAATTGACTAATACGACTTTCAGATATATTTCTATCTTGAATGCACATCAAAACTCAATCTTCCCAAATCAAGTTAAGAACAATATCCTATTAATTCACAACCTTCCAATTTCGGGCTCTCTCGAGTGAAATCGGACTTTTTAGATGTACATTAATATAGGCCACACACCAATGCAGTAAGAACAAGAATTAATAGAACAACATGGAAGAAAAAGATGAAAAACCATATAATTAATAATCAAAATTCATCACAAGTGTTCATAACCTCAGCAAGGAAGGGAATTAGCCACTCATTTGTGGATTAATCATCATAAAACGAGTGTTAATCATACAAACAATTGAATTAGAGAAGAAAGAAAGAGAGAAAAAACCCTGAACTTTTCGTCCCTCAACTGCCTGTAACCCACGTCCTTGCTCCACCAAGTCCAACTCCGATATCATCCAACATGCATTTTAGCTTCCCGAAATCACATTTTACCTACAAAACAATGCTAATCATGTTGGTTAGTATAAATTCACATTTTATTACCAATTACATGAAAGTATATACACATTGCTAGATAAACAAGGCGAAAATGATACTTTTGAGTATCACTTGGGCATATAAATCTGCCCAAGATCAGTGGGAACCATGATGAATTAATAAGCTAGGATTGCACAAAGTGATTTTGAAACCAATAAAAAATACTTATATTGTATTCTCCTCATGCTTAAACATTTCTTAACGGTGCGCAACGTTAGGACACGCCCGAATTTTTAACTTGCTTAGGACTAAGAGGTAGAGATTAGGCAAAGAGGAGTATAATAGAGCCTTAATTTTGATAATCATTGTATTAACTTGAGTTGTGGTCGCAGGATAGTTAAATCTGGATTTAGTGATAACAGATAGTTTGAATCCACTTATGAGACTTGGTCGAGTGATTGAGTATAGTCATTCAATAGGGACTGGTCGATCGTTTGAAGGAACCTAAGTTTTCAGTTCTATAAGTATTGGTGATAATCACGAGTGTATACCTAAAGTAGTTATGAACCAATGGGGAACAGAAACCCTAGTTATCCTTTAATATTGATTTTAAACCGTAATTTTGATAATTGTTTTCATTATTGATTTTCTTCAGAACCCCCAATTTTAAAGTAACTACCTCACAAGTTCACTTACCGGTTATAATCCAGTTCTCCCATATTCCCAGTGTGTTTGACCTTAACCTCTAGTTGAGTTCTTTATTGACAACGTCCGCGTCATACTTCAGTAGGAGGTGTGGTTTGAGCATTATCAAAAAGTGGCACCGTTGCCGGGAAATACGGCTAAAACTAGGTTATTTGATTGTATTTGACTTGTTGGTAGTTACGTTACTTTTTATTCTTTTTGTTTGTTTTTCTTTATTTTTATTTAGTGACTCTTAGGCTACATCAAAGGACCAAGATTTCACTCAAACAATCAAATGGACCATAACAAGCTGCCAAAACACCTGTGGAAGAAATTGGGATTGATGATACATTGGCAGCTGTGATAATGAATCATTAAGAAGATGGAAACCCAGAATACATTAATACGGTTAATGCTTTGAATGGGACAGGGTCATGTAACTTCAGCCTAAAGAAGTTAGACCTGGACTCAAAGAACCGTTCGACACCGCTGGCCAAGCCATCTGTGGAGGTACCACCAATCCTTGAACTGAAAGCATTACCTCCTCATCTCAAGTATGCATTCCTTGGGGAGGACAACACTTTGCCGGTCATCATTGCAGCAAACCTGTTAGATGAGCAGGTGAATGCTTTGGTTAGCATCTTGAAAAGATACAAAAAGGCAATTAGCTGGACCATTGTTGATATCATCAGAATTCCACCAGGCACATGCACACAAGATCCATCATGAACCCAATTGTAAGCCGGCTATAGATCATCAGTACCGCCTGAACCCTCCAATGCAAGAACTCATCCAAAAGGAGATTATCAAGTGGTTGGACGCTAGGTTGATATATCCCATAGTAGATAGTCAGTGGGTAAGCCTTGTCTAGTGTGCGCCAAAGAAAGGAGGGACTATAGTGGTGCCCAATAAGAAGAATGAGCTAATACCAACACGACCAGTCACAGGATGGCATATATGCATGGATTACAGGAAACTTAATTGCTATACCCAGAAAGATCATTTTCTAATGCCTTTTTTGGACCAGATGCTTGATAGACTCGGAGGTACAGGATGGTATTGTTTCCTTGATGGATATTTTGGGTATAATCAGATTACTATTGCTCCAGAAGATCAGGAGAAGACAACCTTCCCCTATCCATATGGAACCTTTTCCTTTAGAAGAATGCCATTTGGATTGTGCAATGCACTAGCCACCTTCCAGCATTGTATGATGTCCATATTCTCAGACATGGTGGAGGACACCATTGAAGTGTTTATGTATGATTTTTCTATTGTAGGTGATTCATTTGAATCATGCCTTAATCATTTGGGCAGATTACTGAAAAGATGTGAAGAAACCAATCTGGTCCTAAATTGGGAAAAATGTCATTTCATGGTTAAAGAAGGGAAGTGTTGGGCCATAAAATCTCAGGAAAAGGGATTGAGGTGGACAAGGAAAAAATAGAGGTTATAGTAGGACTGCCACCCCCTATTTCCATAAAAGGGGTCAGAAGCTTTTAAGGGAATGCAGGATTCTACCAGTGCTTTATCAAGGATTTTTTAAAAAATGCACAGCGATAATGCAAATTACTGGAGAAAGAGGTAAATTTCGTTTCCGATGAGGCATGTATAAAGGTATTTGAGTGTCTAAAGAAAAAGCTCACCACTGCTCCTATCATTATCGCTCCAGATTGGTCTCTTCCTTTTGAGGTAATGTGTGACGCCAGTGGTGTTGCTATTGGTGTTGTCTTAGGCCAAAGGAGAGCAAAGATGTTTCATCCCATTTATTATGCCAGCAGAATGCTCAATACAGCCCAGAAGAGTTATACAGTCACAAAATAGGAACTACTGGCGGTAGTCTTTGCATTTGAAAAATTCTGAGCATATTTGCTTGGAACAAAGGTGATTATTCATACAGACCATGCTGCATTGAGGTACCTAATATCCAAGAAGGATGCCAAGACCAAATTGATTCGGTGGGTGCTCTTGCTCCAAGAATTTGAGTTTGAGGTGAAGGATCGAAAGGGAATAGGGTGGAACAGATCTACTAATTCTTTGATTCTAGTTAGTAAGAGAAAATCAGGTGGTAGATCATCTATCCAGGCTCGAGCCTGAAGCAAAGGAAAGGATGGAGTTTGATATCAATGATGCCTTCCCAGACGAACAGGTACTAGCTGAATCACAGGATTTGATTCCTTGGTTTGCCGACTTTCAAATTACTTGGTTAGTGATGTGATACCACTAGACCTAACTCCTCAGTAGAAGAAGAAGTTCTTATTCGATGCCCGTAGATATTACTAGGATGAACTATATTTATTCTGCATTTGTGCAGACGGTATCATCCGTAGGTGTATCCCTGAAGTAGAGATGCTGAGCATTCTGGAGGCATGTCACTCATATCCAGTTGGTGGTCATCTTAGTGGTATTAGAACGGCACATAAAATTTTACAATGTATATATTTCTAGCCATCTATTCACCAAGATGCTTATGACTTTTTCAAGTCTTGTGATCAATGCCAAAGGCAGGGAAATATTACTCGTAGACATGAGTTGCCACTAACCCCCATCTTGGAGGTAGAGTTGTTTGATGTATGGGGGATTGATTTCATGGGCCCATTCATCAGCTCATATGGAATGAAGTATATTCTGGTAGCTATGGATTATGTCTTCAAATGGGTGGAGGCAATTATCCTACCAAACAATAAGGCAAGAGTGTTACAACATTCCTTAAGAAACATATCTTTGCCAGGTTTGGCACTCCTAGAGCTATTATCAGTGATGGTGGATCTCACTTTTGCAATTGCCTCTTCAAGCCTTGTTGGAGAAAGATGGTGTCAAGCATAAGGTGGCCACACCCTACCACCCTCAGTCAAGTGGACAAGTGGAAGTTTTGAACAGGGAAATCAAGACCATCCTGGCCAAGACAGTGAATACTACCTAGATGGATTGGTCAAGGAAGCTCGATGACGCACTATGGGCTTACAGAACAACTTATAAGACTCCCATTGGTACATCTCTGTATCATCTGGTTTATGGAAAAGCATGCCATTACCAATTGAACTAGAGAATAAGGCATTATGGGCTCTAAAAAGGCTGAACATAAATTGGAACGAAGCTGCCAAGCTAAGACTTAACCAGCTTAATGAGTTGGATGAATTCCAACTTAAGGCTTATGAAAGTACAGCCATCTATAAAGAAACAATGAAGATCTACCATGACAAAAAGATTGTAAGAAGGGAGTTCAGCCCAGGTGATTTGGTCCTATTGTTTAACTCAAGACTTCAGTTGCATCTTGGGAATTTGAAATCTAGATGGATGGGACTTTACAAAGTAGTGCAAGTATCTTTGTATGGTGCAGTGGAACTTGAGAACAAAGAAGGAAAGAGATTTAAAGTAAATGGGCAAAGAATAAAACTGTATCTGGGAGATGAGGAAGAATTAAAAAGAATAGAGGAAGTATACCTTGATGATGCTTGAGGATTCACAAAAGTCACGTCGTGCCACGATGTTAAATCAGGCATTGCATGGGAGGCAACCCATGGAAGGAGCGCCTAGTGCGCCACAGGTATGTTCTCTTCCCTATGTTCTTATAGTTGATGCTTCAGGCATGAAGCTTACTTTTCAAAAAAGGGAGGGGGTATACTTGTGATTTTTGGAATTTTTGGTTCGTCTGAGGGTTTTTCTTGTTGTGCTTCTTTTCCCTCAGGCATGCTAACTAGTAGAACCGGCATGTGTAGGATTTTTAATTTTAGTTTGTGATTTTTGTTTAATTAGAAAGTAGCTTAGGAGTACTCATCCAATAAAAATGCACTAGTTTTGGTTTTTTAAAAAACAATTGACCCTGTTTAAAAATTTTTGATGCATTAGTTATGTATTTGTGACAACATGCATGATTGTTGTGCATCTTTTGATGTCATCTAGTTTGTCAACATGAGTATCCTTGTTAATCCATGTATAAACCAGATAGGTGAGGTGAAAATAGTTCATGTACCATGTGTGAGTGAGGTATAGTAGTCAGTTCGGTATTGCATTGAAGATCTAGAACTTGCCTGGTTGGTCTTTGCATAGGCTAAGGATGGTTTGTTATGATATGATCATAGACCATTTTTGTTTAGCTCACTTTTAGCCTATATTACCCTACCAAAGTTGCATGAATCCCTTGACCCCAAGTTTGAGCCTTAACCATTTTTCTTTGATTCACCGATTAGCCGTACCCATTTTTTACAATGAACCTGTTTTGCCCCTTGTCCTTCCTTGGATATTGTGAACCTCAACATAAGAAAAATGCTTAAGTTGAGGGTGGTTAGAGTAAGGGTGCGTAAATGGTGGGAACGGACTAAAGAAAAAGAAAAGAGAAAAAAAATGGTGAAAATGAGGTGTGGTGAAAAGAAAAAAAAGGAAAAAGACAAAAAATGTTGAGAATCTTGAAAAAGAAGTTTCAAAAGAAAATCAAAATGATGAAAAAGTTGAAAATTCACCACACTCATGCAAATGTGTGTAAAAAGAGGTAAAAAGGGAAGAAAAGGGAATGAAAGAGAAAAAAGGGTAAAATAGGTGAATGGTGTAGCCAATGTATGTAGTGCCAAGGAAGGGATAATCACTAATAAAATCCCTCATCTTTACCATGTACATCCCTAATCCTACATTACAAGTTATATCAAGTCCTATAGTGATCCTAACTTGACCGTTTGATGAATCAAAGCAGAGAAAATAAGGGCAAACCTATTGCATCTGACACATAATACTTGTAACTTCTTTGTGAGAGTGAGTGCCTTACTTGTTTAGTCCCATATTATGTTTGACATCTCATATCTGAGTGGGGACTTCATTTGTGTAAGGGTACATGGATTATGTTTGCTTTTACCATTGGTTTGTGTGGAAAACATTAGTGATGACTTGATTCCCTGTTGATAGATGGATGACATGTTTTGATCCCTGTTTATGATGTTTTGAGGTTACTTGTAATGCATTAGCTGATGTTGTTCCATGAGAATGGGTCAATAGAGTCTGTATAGAAAGTGCAAGATTTTTTTGGATATTGGCTGTAGTATTTTAAGTCTATTTTCTAGTTGAGCATCATGTTTAGTTTTTCTTTTCTTTGCCTAAGGACATGCATAAGTCTTAAGTTGAGGGTGTTGATTTGTTGTGGATTCACAGCATATTCGACGCTCAAAACTAAGAAAATAGCATGGATTTAGGTGTGTTTATGTGGATATGAGTCACTTTTCCTTTGGTTGCAAGATAAATTGGTGTTGGACCTAAAAATAGCCTGAAGTATGCAAAATATGCTCAAAGTGCATACCATAGTACGAGCCATAGGAAGGTCCTACGAGTCATACTGATGGTTGTGAAAAGTTGCAGAAGGCTAGAATTGAAGAGATGCAATGTACGAGTCTTAGTACGAGTAGTACCAAGCTGGTACGAGTTGTGGTGTTGAAGTCGTGACAAAATACAGAAGATTTGCATAAGAGGCTGACTCCTGCTATGGAAAGACAATACGACCCATGGGAAGAAGGTACGAGTCGTACCATGACTGTCGTGATGAATTTCAGAAGAATTTCGAAGTTTCATAATCAAACCATGGGAGCTCAATACGGATCGTAGGAAGGTGGTACGAATCATACTAGGATCCAACACTTAGTCAAAATTCAGCCAATCATGCATGGTACGACAGGAAGCTATAGGTCTTAGGATGCTGCTATGGATCGTAGGTTGGCTCGTGATGACTGCAGCACTAGATATGGAAATTCATCCTATTAGCCTTGGAAAAAGATTATTGTGTCTGTATTAATACATTTTAGATTTTATTTTTCTGTAGACAATCATAGACAAGAAAAGACAAGAGAAAAGTTCAAGAGAGAAGAGATTTTTGGGAGAATTGTGTTGATTCAACTTGTGATCAACCTTTTCTTGAATTCATTTTGTTCTTGCTACTTATTCGTCAAGATTTTGGTGATTAATTAAAGGAAGTGTTTTTCTAATTCATTATTGTAAGTATTTAATTATGTTCTTAATCATGAATACAATTCACAACCTTACAACTATGTGAGGCTAAAACCTCCATAGCTAGGGTTGTGGGAACCATGGTGGATTAACAAGCTAGGATTGCACAAAGTGATTTTGAAACCAATACAAAATACTTATATTTTATTCTCTTCATGCTCAAATGTTTCTTAATGGTGCCCAACGTTAGGAAATTCCCGAATTCTTTACTTGCTTAGTACTAAGAGGTAGAGTTTAAGAAAACAGGAGTACAATAGAACCTTGATTTTGTTAATCATTGCATTAACTTGAGATGTGGTTGCAGGATAGTTAAATATAGATTTTAGTGATAATGGATAGTTTGAATCCGCTTATAAGACTTGGTCGAGTGATTGAGTATAGTCATTCAATAGGGACTGGTCGGTCATTTGAATGTACCTAAGTTATCAATTCTATAAGTAAGTATTGGTGATAATCACGAGTGTATACCCAAAGCAGTTATGAACCCATAGGTAAAACAAACCCTAGTTATCCCTTAATATTTTTTAAAACCAAATGATAGTTTGAATCCGCTCATGAGACTTGGTCGAGTGATTGAGCATAGTCATTCAATAGGGACTGGTTGGTCCTTTGAATGTAACCTAAATTATCAGTTCTATAAGTAAGTGTTGGTGATAATCACGAGTGTATACCCAAAGCAGTTATGAACCATAGGGGATACAAACCCTAGTTATCCCTTAATATTGATTTAAAACCAAAATTTTGATGATTGTTTTCATTATTGATTTTCTTCAGAACCCCCAATTTTGAAGTAACTACCTCACAAGTTCACTTACCATCTATAATCCAGTTCTCCCATATTTCTTGTGAGTTTGACCCCAACCTCTAGTTGGGTTCTTTTTTGAAAACTTCCACTTCATACATCAGTAGGAGGTGTAGTTTGAGCGTTATCACACACTTATGATGAAGAGGCTATGAGACGTTTAGGAAATGTCCCCCTTCTTTTATAATCTATGTTGTGCGATGAAATATCTTCCTATCCTTCTAACTCGTGCTATTTGCAATTGCAGAATCATGGCTCCCCGCAGAGTTAACGGTAGAAGGACTAGGAATGGAAATGGCCACGAGGATGGCAATAGAGATGGGCACCAACAAGCCCCACCAGTCCAGGAGCACCATGCACCGGAGTCGGTTGCCCATGCTGAATTTCCGACAGCCATTCATATGCTAGCGTAGGCCTTGACCGCTTAGGTCAACCAGCAGGCAGTGGCGCATATCTCGCAAAATGGAAACATGACGTCAACACAGGTCAGAGATTTCATGAGGATGAACCCACTATAGTTTCTTGGGTCAAGAGTAGATGAGGACCTACATGAGTTCATTGATGAGATTTTGAAGATCACCCAGAAAATGAGGGTGAATGGGGAGGAATGTGCTGATTTGTCCCCATATCAGTTAAAGGTGGTCGCGCACATCTAGTTTTAGCAATGGAAGGATAGTAGGGCTATGGGAGCAGGTCCTATTGGTTGGAAGGAGTTTCACATCGCTTTTTGGATAGGTTCTTCCCTCGGGAATTGAGGGAGATTAAAGAAACAGAGTTCGTGAATCAAAAGAAAGGGAAGATGATGGTTCAGGAGTATGCTTTGGAGTTCACCCGTTTGTCTAGATACACCCCAGAGTCAATGGCTGACTAGAGGGCTTGGGTGAGAAGGTTTGTGCATGGAGTGGCGGACTATTTGGATAAGGATTGCAGGATTTCCATGCTTCATCGGGATATTGACTTTCCCCGGATAGTGTTGCACGCCTAGCAGATGGAGGCGGTGAATCTAAGGAAAAGAGAAGCCAAGAGGGCCCGAATAGATAGCTATGGGTTCACTCAGCAGAGACCCAATGGTGGTCGCCGCCCTCAGACTTAGCAAAGGTCACTAGCTCCAGCACCATCATCAGCTAGTGTTCCATCCAAACCCTAGGGGGATTAGAGGAGCAGGGCCTCGGGTTCGAGGGACTAGAGGGGCATGCAAGTAGAGCACACTTTTCCAGCATACATAAAGTGTCGCAAGAGTCATGCCGGGGAGTGCTTGCTCGGCTCAAATGTCTGTTATGGATAGGGTAGATCTAGACACATGCACCAAGAATTTCCATTGGCTAGATAGGTGGTGATGGAGGTCATGCTCAAACTACAAGGTCATAGTAGCTCCAGCACACTCAGCTCCGCAGGGGACATCCACTAGTGGGGCTGGCCGACAACGCCAAAATGGATTCTATGCCCTTGCCTCGCTTCAGGAGTAGAAGACTTCATCGGATGTGCTCTGGTATGTTACGAGTTTTTCACCTTGATGCTTATGCTTTGTTAGATCCGGGGGCTACCTTGTCTTTTGTGACACCTTATATTGCTAGTAGCTTTAGAGTCAGTCCCAAAATTCTGTTACAACTATTCTTAGTCTCTACTCTCATTGGTGATTTAGTTGTAGCTAGCGGGTGTATAGAAGTTGCCCGGTTATAGTATTATAGAAAATCACCTCCGCAGACTTAGTAGAGTTAGCCATGACTGACTTCAATATTATTCTCGTCATGGATTGGTTGTATGCATGTTTTGCTTTTGTTAATTGTAGAAGTCGTTGATCTTGGGCAGATTTATATGCCCAAGTGATACTCAAAAGTATCATTTTCGCCTTGTTTATCTAGCAATGTGTATACATTTTCATGTATTTGGTAATAAAATGTGAATTTATACTAACCAACATGATTAGCATTGTTTTGTAGGTAACATGTGATTTCGAGGAGCTAAAATGCATGTTGGATGATATCGGAGTTAGACTTGGATGCGAGCAAGGGAAAAGGCATTGGACTGCACAAATTAAAGGGGCTCCGCGATGGAGCCGTGTCACGCTGCCATCGCGGAGGCATTCTGCCTGGAGGGTGAAAATTCACCAATTTCCAGTGGAGGTTCGCGACAGCCCCGTGGCACGGTGGCTAGCCTCCGCGTTGCACGCCGTGCCACGTTGGTGTTATATTCCCGGACCCCCAATTCCAGTGAGGGTCCACGTCACGGCGTGTCACGGAGGCAGTGCTCCGCGATGCACTCCGTGACACGTTGCTCATTATTCCGGGGAAAATTCCCACTAGTATAAATAGAACACTTAAGTGTATTTTTCATAATTCAGACTTGGTGGAGCAAGGACGTGGGTTACAGGCAGTTGACGGACGAAAAGTTCAGGGTTTTTTCTCTCTTTCTTTCTTCTCTAATTCAATTGTTTGTATGATTAACACTTGTTTTAGGATGATTAATCCACAAATGAGTGGCTAATTCTCTTCCTTGCTAAGGTTATGAACACTTGTGATGAATTTTGATTATTGAATTATTTGGTTTTTCATCTTTTTTCTTCCATGTTGTTCTATTAATTCTTGTTTCTACTGCATTGGTGTGTGGCCTACATTAATGTACATCTAAAAAGTCCGATTTCACTCGAGAGAGCATGAAATTGGAAAGTTGTGAATTAATAGGATATTGTTCTTTACTTGATTTGGGAAAATTGAGTTTTGATGTGCTTTCCTGATAGAAATATACTTGAAAGCCGTATTAGTCAATTTAGGAACCGGAATTGTATTGCTAGGTCATGAATTGCATTTGATCACAGAAATATAGATGGATGGTTTATGATTCTTATGTGAGATTAAATACGAGAGTTTTAATCTCTTGGCTAATGTTCTTGGCTAGCAACAGGAAGAAAAGATTAACCAATTTATGATGATAATCAGTTTCATTACATGTTCTTTAACCTCAGCATGCTCTTATTCATAGTCCAAATTCAAAGTAGATAATTGTTCGTAGTTTAGTATAAAATTTATAAAACAAATTATTCACTTTTTGGTTACGTTGTTGTCAGCATATTTAGAAGTTAAATATAGTATCGTATACTTAAGCAAACTTCACTTAATCCGAGTCTCTGAGGGATCGATACTTGGCTTACTAAAGCCACTTACTACTTGTTCGACCACGTGCACTTGCGTGTCGGTTTAGATACCCAACGAACCACCGAACAAGTTTTTGGCGCCGTTGCCGGGGACTTGGCAATTGGTGAAATTGTTTTAAGTGTCAATTTACTGTATTTTTATTTTATTTTCTTAAGTGTTGACAACTTGGTCTTAGCCTGTATTTTGCAGACTTAATTATTGTGAACACTGGCAAGAGACAAAGAGCTGGTGGAATCTTATATAGAGCCTGAACGTATATTTCATAGTAAACGGAGAGAAGCTCTACAAAGGAAGCTGCAGTTGCTCAGACAGACCATTATGGAGCAACAAAATCCACCGGTAGTAAGGGCAGTGTTAGTGCCCGAAGAAGCAGCGGCAAGGCCGGTTCGCGAGGTGGAAATCCCACATGCCAACAATGTTACATCCAGTATCCGCAAACCATAGCCTGGAGGGAGATTTGAACTCAAGCAAAATATGGTGCAGTTGTTGCACACAAGCGGGTAATTTACTGGTCTCCCTCATGAAGACCCACAACAGCATCTCCAAAACTTTTTGGAGATAAGTGACACTTATATACCCGCTGGAGTGTCACCTGATTATGTTCGGCTTACATTATTTCCGTTCTCATTACTCGGAGAAGCCAAGAGGTGGTTGAAAGCTGAGCCACCAAATTCTATTTCAACGTGGGATGATCTTGCACGAAAGTTCTTGATAAGGTTTTTTCCCTCTGGAAAAATAGCAAGACTTAGAAGTCAAATTCTAAGTTTCAAACAGAGGGAGGGAGAAAATTTATATCAAGCCTGGGAGAGATTTAAATCCATGTTGCGGGACTGTCCTCATCATCATCAGTCCAATGACGTGTTGGTGCACACATTTATTGAGGGTTTGGAACCCCATACCAAAATTTTGCTAGATTCAGCAGCTGGAGGGCAAGCGCTGGAAAAGACTTATGAGGAGCTGTATACCTTGCTAAACCGGATTTCACAGGGCAATCCAGAATGGAATGCTGATTCATCACGAGGTGGAACAAGGAAAGCAGTAGGAGTGCTTGAAGTGGATGGATTTACAGCTATCGCTGCACAGATAACTGCCTTGCAAAATCAATTGAACAACCACTTCAGCAACATGACTTTGAACCAGCCGTCAGCTCCAGTTAATGCAGTCCAGCAATTGTGGTGTGAAGTGTGTGGAAGCAGTGAGCACTCAGCTGAGTGCTGTGGAGCAAATCCTGATTCGGTAAACTTTATGGGTAATGCACAAAGAAATCACCAGCAGTATGGGAGTAGCTACAATTCAAATTGGAGGAACCATCCAAATTTTTCATGGGGTAGCAACAACCATCAAGGCCAAAGTTCGGGTCAGGGTATGCAAAGGAATCAAGGAGGGCAACAGAACTACCAATCTCAATTCACAAATAACAATGCACCTCCTCCACCACCATCACCTAGCATTGAGGAGATGTTCAAGACCATGATCGCTAACTAAGCGCAATTACAGGCTGACTATGCTAAATTGGCAGCCGAAGTGAAAAATAACCAGTTAGCGACCAAGGCTCTTGAGTATCAATTTGGGCAATTTGCGAGTGCCCAAAATACAAGGCCCAGAGGAGGATTGCCGAGCGATACGGATCTGAATCCGAAAAAGGTAAATGCAGTGGCCACAAGGAGTGGTTTGCAGCTGAAGGAGGTGGAACCAGAAAGACCACCTCAAAATTCGGAAGCAGCAGAAGTTGAGGGGGAGAAAAGTTCGGAAAGGGGGAAGACCAAAGAAGCTGAATCAGAAAGACCTCCACCCCCGTTCCCTCAACGACTCAAGAAACACAAGGAGGAGACGTGTTTCAAGAAATTCATGGAGGTGCTTAAACAGGTACATGTTAACTTACCTCTTGTTGATGTCTTGCAGGGAGTGCCGAAATATGCCAAATACATAAAGGACATCGTGGCCAACAAAAGTCGTTTGACTGAGTATGCCACAGTGGCTTTGACGGAGGAGTGCACTTCCCGAATCCAAAATAGATTGCCCACAAAGCTAAAAGATCCTGGAAGTTTTACTATCCTGCTTACTATTGGGCAAAGCATCCGAGCTCGTGGATTGTGTGACTTGGGGGCAAGTATAAATCTGATGCCATCTTCGATATTCAGAATGTTGGGTCTAGGGAGTCCTAGACCCACAGCCGTAATCTTGCAGTTAGCAGATCGATCCTTAGCTAGGCTGGATGGCATTGTTGAGGATGTTCTAGTGCAAGTTGGCTCCCTAATTTTTCCGGTAGATTTTATTGTTTTGGATTTTGAACCAGACGCAGAAGTCCCATTTATTTTGGGACGACCCTTCTTGGAAATCGGGAAAGCATTAATCGATGTAGCTGCGGGGCAACTGACAATGCGAGCACACGACAAGGTAGAGGTGTTCAATGTGTATAAAGCACCCAAGCTCCCGATGGTGCATGAAGAACTCTTGGTGATCAATGTAATTGATCATGGTAATGCTAAGCAGATGAAGCATTCTCGAGAGTTAATGGGAAGACCACCGGATAGGTGTAAGCACTACTGGGGGGAGGACAGTGATCGTGGGAAATCGTCCATCACCCTAGCAAACAATTGAGCTTAAATGACGTCGAGCCGCGACGGTAAACCAGGCGCTGCACGGGAGGCAACACGTGAAAAAAAATTTCTTTCATTTTGTAAAGTGTAAATAGATTTTACTTTTTCTTTTTCTTGATTTATTATAAAATTTTTCGTTTTAGTTAGTATTTTTTATTTTTAGTTAAGTGAAACCTATTATTCTAACCAATTTTGTTTAGTGAGATGATTTTCAGGTCAAATGGAGAAAAATGTGCACGGAATCGTGAAGGGAAAGGCGAGGTATGAAAAATTAATAAAATGTAGAAGACAGTGAGCTGGGGCAATAGCTCCGTGTCACGGAGGAGGACCTCCGCGTTACCCTCGTGACACGTTGAGGTGTAATCCGAAAATTTTAAAATTTCCAGTATGCTGTCGCGATGGCTCCATGTCACGGAGGAAGTGCACCGCGATGCACTCCGTGACACGTTGCCGTGTATATCGCGACGGGTCACACCGGGTTGTCGGGTGACCCGCGTGTTTTCTACCTTTTAAACCCCGATTTCTCCCTTTTTTTCCCTTATTGTCATTTTCCTCCGCGACCAAACGTCCCAAAACCCCTCTCCCATCAATGTGCCATGGCTTAAGGCAACAAATTACCAAGTTTTCTTCGCTTACTCAACTACAAGGTATGTTTTCCGATTCTCTCTCAAGTTTTTGTCGAATTTATTCGAAATTAAGCATGGGAGGTGAGATAAATCGCCCTAAGTCGAAATTAAGCATGAATTCGAGTTATTTGTTGATTGATAAACGTTCGGAATGTTGTAATGATTGATTGAACTTGTCGATTGCATGAATTATTCGAATTTGATGGAAGAAATCAATTCTAGGGCTTTGTTGTTGAATTTGAAGTTGGTAATGTGTTGAATTCGTGAATTCTATGTCGGGGTGTACGTGTTGAATGGGTTGAATAGTTGTAAAAATTGTTTGAATGTTAATAGACGATGAATTCTCGGGTTTGGGGAAAATGTTGAAATTTTGTTCAAATTTGGTTGGTTGTATAGGTTCATGTGTACAGAATTTTTGTTGTTGTTTTTGTTTCGTTGTTTTTCTTTGCTAAGTGCGATGGTTAAAATGCTAGCGACGGTAGTGATTGGGATTAGCTGTACGAAGTCTGAGTAGTACGCAGAAGTTATACCGTCGAATTTTCGTTTGAACGCACTAAGCATGATTGTATAGTTGGTTGCTTGGTGTAAATAAAGTTATTCTTGCCGCAGTATCGTAACTGTAGCTAAGGACTAAGTGTGGGGTAAATTTAGCATAACCCGACCTTAGCCGAAGTTAATATTCATTTAGCTTGACATTGAGCTTGTTCACTTGTGTTGACAGGTAAAATGGCAAGCAGACAAGATAAAGGTAAGGGTGCATCAACTTCAGGCACCGGAAGGAAAAGACTCAGACTGGGCACAGTAGTCCCAGCTGCACCAGCAGTTCCACGCGGCCAGCACCGCCAATACGGAACGAGATGGGTGACGGACGAGGGGAAAAAGTGGTATGCCAAGTACAAAGGGAATAAATATTTCCCCAAAGAGCATATAGCACGGGAGCCATTGGCACAGGAGTTCCCCAGAATGGTTCACCGGATCGAGGCAGCTGGGCTCGGTTTCATATTTCAGGAGCCCAAAGAATGCAACTTGCACCTGGTCTGGGAGTTCTATGCTAATTGGAACCCGTCCATCAGAAGCCACACCATCAAGATCAGAGGGCAGATAGTCACTCTAGAACCCCACCAGCTAAATGCCATCATCGGAGCACAGGATACAGACGCCCACATTCTCCGCCAGCTGAACATTACCCCACCGTATGCCGACATCAGACGCACACTGTGTGGGGCTCGATCTACAGCTAGATGGAGCAGACACAAAGAAAGGGGCAACCACCAGACTCTGCCTTATTCTCAAATGAACAAGGAAGCCCGAATCTGGCTGAAGATAGTCTGCTCGTGCCTAATCCCGGGGGTACACATGACTGATGTGACCCGGGACCGTGTTTGCCTGGTGTACGCCCTGATGAAAGGGATGGAGATTAATGTCGGGGCGGTCATCATATCCGCCATGAAGAGAGCCCGATTGCACCAGGGCCACAGGTATGGTTTCGGTGGACTACTCACCACCTTTCTCAGAGGCCTCGACGTCGAGGAGGAGGCTTTGGATTATATCCCGCAGTTGGAGCGGCGGGCCTTAGATGTAACCAAAACTAAGGCTCCCGACACCACCCACGGGCCAGTGCTGACACTTGGCGAGCGACATGCTCGTGATGACCAGTACATGGCGCGGATGTATGGGATGCAAATGCTCCAGCTAAGGATCGGTGGGAGACCAGCCACGGAGGAGGAGCTATGGCAACTCGAGCTAGATTACCCGTTTGGCGAAAACGCCAGGGCTCTATGCCGAGTGGGGCCAGCCTTTGTAGAGCCCACAGACGATGATGTCCCCACGGATGAGGAGACACGTCGGGAGGACTCCGATGTGGAGTCTGATGACGACGATGGAGGCGACTCGGACATGGGAGATGAGGCAGCAGCACCTGATGAAGAAGTGGAATACTTTGATTGATCAGGGAGTTCCACCACCCGATTTTGTGCTATTTGATTTTTGTGAACACTGGGGACAGTGTTCGGTTTAAGTGTGGGGTGGGAGTAGTTAGGTGCTGGGCTGGGCTGGTTTGCTTGTATGTTTTTCCTCTGTATGTTTGTATGTTATGTTTCCTTGTGTTTGTGAATTTTTAAATTGTTCTGTATCTGTACATATTTGTGAAATTGATGTGTGTTGTGGAATGTTGTCAGTTGAGTCTATACAAATTTTTGTAAATATTTTTTCTTATTGAAATGATCGATATTTTTAAAATTTTGTGAAAATATTTTGTTCATATTTAAAATATGTTGTAAATAATTTTTCTATCGAAATGATCGATGTTTTGCAAAATTTTTTAATTTTTTTTATTTTTGGTTTTCTCGGCGTTTTTTTTCAGTTCTTTTACCGAGAATGGTCCCATTGAACCGACGTCATAGTTAGTGACTGTTCCCTATGATGGATGGATGACGACCGTCTTAAGGGAAATGTAGTCGGTAGGAGTAGTTATTTTAAGTTATTTTCAGTTTTTTCTTTGGTGGATTGCATCCCGAAACCTGCAGTTACTATATGGCTGTGAATTGTTGGTTGCGTGTTGTACCTGATATTCAAAATGCAAAAGTGATTCATATGAAACCATGCAATCTTGTAAATATGTTGAGATACCTAGGTTGTAGAGTTCGATGCGGTGTGATTGAGGCTTAATGTTTGAATTCATGTAATTAGCTGATTGAAGAGTCTGTGAATACATCTTGAATCGAGCATGTGCATAAAGTGTGAAGTGAGGTATTGTTATTCCATGCTATTGTGAAGTGTCTAGAACTTGCCTGGTGTGTGTACAAAACGAAATGAAGGAGGTGTGTTGTTGGAAAGGATGTAGGCATTTCTTTGTTTTAACCGAGAGTTTCTAATTTTTTTCTTGTCATACTCCCCCTTTCTGTGATTTGTATACCCTAGTCAGCCCTTTGAGCCTTTAGCCTATTATTTCTTTCTTTTGTCCAAAAAGTATAAACCGAGCTTAATTCTTTCTTTTCATTAGCCGTAAAGTCTATACAAAACTCTTAAGCGCTTAAGAAGAGAAAATAATGTTCCCAAAGTGTCAAAGAGTGCGAATGGTGAAAAGAAAAAGAAAAGCAGAGTGAGGAAAGAAAAGAAAAGGTTAAAGGTGCACTTGCTATAAATAAATGCTAATGAAGGTGCATGAATAACCTTTGTTATTGTGTCAAGTGTGCTTAATGAAATGGGCCATACTAAAGTAAATCGTCAAGAATGGGATGATGAAAAAAAAAAGAGAAAAGAAAAGAGAGAAACATTGTCCATGAGTTGATGGGAATGAGTTGCAAAGGCGCTTAAGGATGCTAGTGGCTATTATTGGCTAATCCAATATATACTAGTTCCATAGCTTCCATTACAACCCATTAAAGTCCTACGTGATCTTACATTGCATTTCTTTATATTAGTGGAGTAATACACTAAGGGCAAGCTTATGGGTCATGACATGATGCATGTGAATTCTTTTGGGAGAGAGAGTGAAATTATTTTTACATGCCCCTACTTGAATGTTTATGTGTCACATGAGCAAAAAGGGGAAGATTCTCTTGAGTTGTGAGGGCACATGCTTGAGGAAAGACTGATTTTCGTGTCGGATATCTTGATTAGCTGATTTGCATGAGTTTGCCGATATCGAGAGTCAATTCTTAAAGTCTAGGAAGTCTTAATGTATTGAAGGTCATTGCATTGTTAAGACCATGCATGTTTTCTTGATGATTTGCAATATTGAATGATCGGTATGACCGTAGCTTACATTGTCGCACCATAGTAGCGAAGGTTGGGATGTAAATTGCATGACTTGTATGTTTAATGTTTGAGGACGAACAAGGATTTAAGTGTGGGGTAAGTGATCTTGGGCAGATTTATATGCCCAAGTGATACTCAAAAGTATCATTTTCGCCTTGTTTATCTAGCAATGTGTACACATTTTCATGTAATTGGTAATAAAATGTGAATTTATACTAACCAACATGATTAGCATTGTTTTGTAGGTAACATGTGATTTCGAGGAGCTAAAATGCATGTTGGATGATATCGGAGTTAGACTTGGATGCGAGCAAGGGAAAAGACATTGGACTGCACAAATTAAAGGGGCTCCGCGATGGAGCCGTGTCACGCTGCCATCGCGGAGGCATTCTGCCTGGAGGGTGAAAATTCACCAATTTCCAGTGGAGGTTCGCGACAGCCCCGTGGCACGGTGGCTAGCCTCCGCATTGCACGTCGTGCCACGTTGGTGTTATATTCCCAGACCCCCAATTCCAGTGAGGGTCCGCGTCCACGGCGTGTCCCAGAGGCAGTGCTCCGCGATGCACTCCGTGACATATTGCTCATTATTCCGGGAAAAATTCCCACTAGTATAAATAGAACACTTAAGTGTATTTTTCATAATTCAGACTTGTTGGAGCAAGGACGTGGGTTACAGGCAGTTGAGGGACGAAAAGTTCAGGGTTTTTTCTCTCTTTCTTTCTTCTCTAATTCAATTGTTTGTATGATTAACACTTGTTTTAGGATGATTAATCCACAAATGAGTGGCTAATTCTCTTCCTTGCTGAGGTTATGAACACTTGTGATGAATTTTGATTATTGAATTATTTGGTTTTTCATCTTTTTTCTTCCATGTTGTTCTATTAATTCTTGTTTCTACTGCATTGGTGTGTGGCCTACATTAATGTACATCTAAAAAGTCCGATTTCACTCGAGAGAGCACGAAATTGGAAAGTTGTGAATTAATAGGAATTGTTCTTTACTTGATTTGGGAAAATTGAGTTTTGATGTGCTTTCCTGATAGAAATATACTTGAAAGCCGTATTAGTCAATTTAGGAACCGGAATTGTATTGCTAGGTCATGAATTGCATTTGATCACAAAAATGTAGACGGATGGTTTGTGATTCTTAAGTGAGATTAAATACGAGAGTTTTAATCTCTTGGCTAAGATTCTTGGCTAGCAATAGGAAGAAAAGATTAACCAATTTATGATGATAATCAGTTTCATTACATGTTCTTTAACCTCAGCATGCTCTTGCTCATAGTCCAAATTCAAAGTAGATAATTGTTTGTAGTTTAGTATAAAATTTATAAAACAAATTATTCACTTTTTGGTTACGTTGTTGTCAGCATATTTTAGCAGTTAAATATAGTATCGTATACTTAAGAAAACTTCACTTACTCCGAGTCTCTGAGGGATCGATACTCGACTTACTAAAGCCACTTACTACTTGTTCGACCACGTGCACTTGCGTGTCGGTTTAGATACCCAACGAACCACCGAACAGTCGTGCGGTGGAGTTCCTCTTTCTGGGTGAGTCAGTTTTAGAGTGGAAGGGTAGTTCATTTCCTATCTTAAGCCCAGAAAGATAATTTCCAAAGGTTGTGTGTACCATCTAGTTAGGATTAAGGATGCTACGTTCGAGACCTCAACTATCCAGTTAGTTCCAGTGGTATGTGAGTATCCATAAGTATTCCCAGAGGATCTATCGGGTATTCCTCTCGAGAGGGAAATCAATTTTTGTATTGACCTCCTACCCGACACACAAACTATATCTATTTCTCCTTACAAATGGCCCCAGCTGAGCTGAAGGAGTTGAAAGATTAGTTGAAGGACCTACTTGACAAGGGTTTCATCAGACCTAGCAAGTCCCTATGGGGTGTACCAATTCTCTTTGTCTGAAAAAGAGATGGCTCTCTTCGAATGTGCATTGACTATCGGCAATTGAACAAAGTCACCATCAAGAACATGTATCCTTTACCTAGGATTGATGATTTATTTGACCAGCTTCAGGGTGCCAAGTATTTTTCGAAGATAGATCTCAGATCCAGGTACCATCAGCTCATATTTCAGTAGAGCGATATCCCGAGGACAGCCTTCAGGACACGGTATGGTCATTATGAGTTTTAGGTATGCCTTTTGGACTAACAAATGCTCCTGCAGCTTTATGGACTTGATGAACAGGGTGTTCAAGCCATACCTGAATATGTTCGTAATTATGTTTATCGATGACATCCTAATATACTCTCGGAGCGAGGAGGAGCATACCGCTCATTTGAGGATGGTGCTACAACCTCTCAAGGATCGCCAGCTATATGCTAAATTCAGCAAGTGTGAGTTTTGGTTGAATTCGGTGGCGTTTTTGGGCCATGTGGTGTCGAATGAGTGCATAAGGGTGGACTCTCAAAAAATCAAAGCGGTGAAGAATTAACCTAGACCGGTGAATCCTTCAGATATCCGGAGCTTTTTGGGCTTAGCTGGCTACTATTGGACATTTGCTGAGGGCTTCTCATCTATTGCAGCACCATTGACCCAATTGACCCAAAAGAAAGTGAAATTAAAATGGTCCGAGGCTTGTGAGAGAAGCTTTTGGAGTTGAAGACTCAACTTATCTCAGCACCGGTGTTAACTCTACCCGAGGGTAGCGATGGGTTCGTGGTGTATTTTGATGCGTCAAGGATTGGACTGCGGTGTGTATTGTTGCAGCGTGGAAAAGTTATAGCATATGCCTCCAGAAAACTGACAGTTCATGAGAAGAATTACATGACCCACGATCTTGATTGGCCGCGGTGATATTCTATTTGAAGATATGGAGACATTATTTGTACAGGGTCCACGTGGATGTGTTTACGGATTATAAGAGTCCACAATATGTGTTTATCCAGAAGGATCGCAATATTCAGCAAAGGAGGTGGTTAAAGCTACTTAAGGACTATGATATGAGTGTGCTTTACCATCCGAGTATGGCTAATATAGTAGTAGACGCACTTAGTAGACTCTCGATGAAGAGTGTGTCCTATGTGGATGAGGGAAGAAAGGGGTTGGTGAAGGATGTGCATCGACTTGCAAGGTTGGGAGTTCATTTGGTTGATTCGATCGATGGCGGTGTTATAGTTCAGAACGGATCAGAATCGTCCTTGGTGATAGATGTAAAAGCTATACAAGACAAGGATCCCATTTTAGTAAAGTTAAAGGAAGCCATTCAGAATTAGAAGGTAGAGGTCTTCTCCAAATGGGGAGATGGTGTACTTCGGTACCAGGGTTGCTTATGCATTCTGAATATTGATGATTTGAGGAACCGGATGTTGCACGAGGATCATGAATCTAGGTATCCTATACATCCAAGTACCACCAAGATGTACCATGATCTACAAGAAGTCTATTGGTTGAATTGCATGAAGAAAGACATAGTAGAATTTCGGCTAAGTGCACACACTGTTAGCAAGTGAAGGTCGAGTATCATAGATTGGGAGGTGTGCTTCAATATATCAGTATTCCTACTTGGAAGTGGGAAGAAAACAATATGGACTTCATAATAGGTTTTCCTCGCACTCATCGACAATATGACTCCATTTGGGTGGTCGTGGATAGGTTGACCAAAGCTGCTCATTTTCTACTGGTCAAAACCACGGATTCGGTGGAGGATTATGCCAAACTATACATCCTAGAGCTAGTTCAGTTGCATGGAGTGCCCTTGTCCATCATATAAGATAGAGATACCAAATTTACCTCTCAGTTTCGGGGGTTGTCTCAAAAAGGACTGGGTACTCAGGTTAAGCTCAGTATAGCATTTACCCGCAAATGGATGGTCAAGCGAAGCGGACAATGCAGACTCTCAGGGAAATGTTGATAGCCTGTGTGATTGACTTCAAGGGTGTTTGGGATGATCATTTGCCTCTTATCGAGTTTGCGTACAACAACAGCTACCATTCCAACATTCAGATGGCTCCGTTTGAGGCTCTCTATGGGCGGAGATGTAGGCCACCTATTGGTTGGTTTGAAGTTGGTGAAGCTACAATGATAGAACCAGATTCGGTCTATGAGGCTATGGAGAAGGTTTAGCTCATACGGGACATGTTGAAAATAACTCAAAGTTGTCAAAAGTCCTATGCCGATGTGAGGAGGAGAGAACATGAGTTCGAAGTTGATGAAAGTGTTTCTAAAAGTGTCTCCTATGAAGGGAGTAACGAGATTTGGAAATAAAGGAAAAATCAGTCCTCTTTATGTTGGCCCCTATTGAATTGTGAAACGGGTTGGCAAGGTGGCATATGAATTAGAGTTGTCCTCAGAATTAGCTTTCGTGCATCCTGTTTTTCATGTCTCGCTCTTAAACAAGTGTTTGGGTGATCCAACTCTAGTTGTCCTGGTGGATAGTGTTGGTTTGAAAGACAGTCTTAATTATGAAGAGGTTCCGATGGAAATACTGGATCGACAGGTTCAAAGTCTAAGAAACAAGGAAGTAGCTTCAATTAAAGTTTTATGGAGAAATCAACATGTTAAGGGAGCTACATGGGAAGATGAAGAGGACATGATGGCTAGATACCCACATTTATTCTCTACCTGCTCAATTCTAGCTTGAGGTGTCAATTTTGCCCCAGTACTCTATCTTGTTTTCATATGCCCAAGTTTATTTTATGTCAAAGTACGTATGTATGGTTCATGAATTCAGTTCATCCATGTAGTTCAGTTCGGAAGTAGTCATTCCGTCAGTTCTCATCCTAAATGATCAGTATTTGAATATGATGATTGCATTTCTCTGCTTTTCTGTATGATTTTCAACATTTGAGGACGAATATTCCCAAGGGGGAGATAGTGTAATACCACGAAAGCCCAAAGATCAAGGCCGGGAGTTGAAACGAAGAAAATTGGAAATCTGGCACCAGTTCACAGAATGACTTGTTCTGTGACCCATGGGGTAGACCACGAGTCGTGAGGAGACTCATGGTGAGGTTCAAGGCTTGGGTTGAAATTTTGGAATTTGAGGTCTCCACGGACCTCATCATGAGTCATGGTTATCCCCCGCGACTAATGAGTCAGTCGTGGGCAAGGGTTTAAGAAAAGTGAAGGAGACCTGGCAGTGTACCCTATGGAAGGTCCCCACGAGTCGTGGTCAGTCACCACTATTCATGGGATGTGTCGTGGTCAGCAGGTTGGAAATAATTTGAAATCTTGGGCAGTGAAGGTGACAAGTGGTGACCACGAGTCGTGGTCACCAGTAATGAATCATGAGGTCCCCCGTGATGAGCCCCAGATAATCTATTAGACATTGCACTCGACGACTGATGCCACGACTCGTTGCCTTAGGCGATGACTCGTCTAGTCGCTCATTGGGACTGGCAGTCAGTTATTTCCTGCAAATTTAGTAAGGACTTTTCTGTAATTTATATGATCCTAAGGCCTAAACTATGTCGTTTTAAGCTATGAATGATGAGTTTTAAGAGGGGCAAGTTCATTTTAGGCTATTCTTACTCATGCATGCAAAGCTAAAGAGTAAGAGCGATGATCAAGCTCATTTTTCTTCAAATCTTCATCAAACCTTCATTGGTCAATCAAGGAGTGGTAAAATTAGATCTTCCCCAGGTATGTAGGGTCATGAATGGGTGAACCTATTCATACCCATGCCCAACCTCTCTCTAAATCATAGAAATTCCTATGTTGATTCTATGCGGTTTCAACCCAATGCATGAAATTTCTAATTCTCTACATGGGTATGATCTAAATGAGTTTTCACTATTGAATTATGAATCATGGGGAAGTTTTACGCATTTTCCCATTAAAATCATGTTTCAAGCTTTATAAATTTAAATGCCCATTTGTGAGAAGTTCATGAAATTTAAGATTTATAATGAATATTCGTGTATGATGAGATATTATTGATGAAAGGCATGTTTTCAAGTTACCCATATTTATAATGATGGTTTCAAGTGAATTGAGTATTTTCAAGCATATTAAAGTATTGGGCAATGCCCACATATTCAAGTATGATTTATGATTTATGATATGGATTTCATGATTTATCGATTTATGACGTTGGCCGATTCATGGGCCTTTGATTCATGGCCAAACATGTATTTAAATGGGGATAAACAATGTTAATGTTTATTTTGACATGAATCTTATAATGATGTTTATGATTTACATACAAGCCTAATATACATGTTTTTGGGTGCAGTGTCTAGCACCGAGTAGCCCAGCGTTCAAAGGACTACGCCGGTGGCTCATAACTACATGCCATTGTAGGTTCATATTGATACATTACAATATTAATGGATCCCCTCTTTCATGATATCACATACTGCATGTCCCTTGCTTGGCAATCCTGGGACGACTCTGCCCACTTGAGTGAGATAGTTGGGGCATCATGTAAGGCTCTGCTATGATGGTGTCTGTTATGACGAGTCCTCCCATTGTTCCTCATGATTTATGCATGGTTATGTTTATATTACTTTGGCTCAAGTTAGATTTAATGAAGCTTCTCTCCTATTATTATGACTATGACTGTTTTACGAATGTTTGAAAACCTTGTGCCTTATTACGTTATGATATTATTTTTATGAGCATGTTGTCCTACTCTTATGTACTCTTATGTATTTAAAATGTCCGTTTTACTTACCTTGCATACTCGGTACATTTCACGTAATTACTGCATACTTTATGTTGTGTCATTTCATGATACAGGCTCCGACCTTCAGATCCAACACCATTATTAGCTTGTTCCCAGAGTTAGCATCCAGTTCATTGGTGAGTTCTCATCTCTTGAGGACCAATTGATATCAGTTATCCTTTATGTACAGTTTTCCTAACTTTTTCGGTTAGTTGGGGTTGTTGTCCCATCAACCCATCAGATATGTTAGAGGCTTTCAGACTGTATGTAGTATTCAGTCGTCATGTATGAAGTGCGTTTTGTTTTCTATGTTATGTTGTGATAATGCTTCCATTATGCAATTATGTTGAGTATTCCGTTTTATTTGATTGAATTAGATATATGTGCATGCCATGGGTCGACTTGGAGTCTCTCGGGCTCCTTGTCCCGTGTTGCGATCAAGGTCTACGTTCGGGTCGTGACACTTTGGCACACACTGTACCAGATTTACACACTTGCTATCTGCAATGGGGTAGACTACACCATCCTCTAACCACTTGATAATCTCCTTTGTCACTACTTCTTGCATTGGTCGGTTCAGGCATCACTGATGCTCTATACTTGGTGTGCAGTTTGGCTCGAGCTGTATGTTATGAGTTGATATGCCTAGAGGGATCCCAATGAATTCAGCTATGGTCCAGCAATTGCCTTTTTGCTTTTTTAATACTGTAACCAAAGCTTCTACTTGCCAGTCCGTCAAATCTGCTGCAATAATCACTGGCAAAGTGTTTTCTTCACCCAAGAATGCATATTTGAGATGGGGAGGAAGTGCTTTTAGTTAAAGGACTAGTGGTACCACTACTAATGGCTATGTTGGCGGCGTTGAACGGTTCTTCTAATCAAGGTATAACTTCTTTGGTCTAAAGTTATATGATCCCATTCCATCTAGGGCATTCACCAGCTCTGTGTACCCCGTTACCCCATCTCCATCATAATTCATCAAGACAACTGCTAATGTGTCAATGGTCATCATCTCTTTCATAGGCACTAGCAGCTTCTTGTGTTCCATCTAGGTGTTTTCAAACGTCGCTCCCTTAGTGTTGGCCTAAGTGAATCACAAAAGAAAACAAAGAAAACGTGAATGGGGAAATAACAACCACAAGTCAGATACAAGCAATTAATCTACTCTTAGCTGTATTCCCTAGCAACAGCACCACTATTTGATAATGTTCAAACTCACACTTCCTGATAAAGTATGAAGTGGTCATTGTCAATAAAGAACCCAACTAAGAGATTAGGGTCAAACCCGCAGGGAATAGGGTAAGATCTAGACTAATACTGGTAATTGAACTTGTTGGTGAGTTATCTCCAAATTGGGGGATTTCAAAGAAAACAATATTAAAACAAGATTATAATTGTGACTAATATCAAGATTTTCAAATAACTAGGGTAAGTGTTCTCTATGGGTTCATAACTACTTCGGGTATACACACGTGATCAATTCTAATGCTTACTTGTAGAATTGATAACTAGAGTTTATCCAACCGTCTGGTTCGTCCTAATTGGTTGACTATACTTAATCACCGGGTCAGGTCTCATGAGCGATTTCAAACTAATTATTATCAATATGTTCCAAATTTAACTATCCCGCGACCACAAATCAAGTTAATACAATGATCGTAAAGACCAAGGCTTTGTTGTAGTTCTCTTTTCCTAATCTCTACTTCTCTAGTTTCAAGAAAATAAAGAATTCAGGCATGTCCTAACATTGTACATCATTAAGAAACGTTTAAAGATGAAGAGAACACAATACAAGCTTTGTGCATTGGTTTTGAATCACTTTTGTGTAACCCTAGTTTGTTTATCCGCTATGGTTCCCACAACCTCTAGTTATTGAGGTTTTAGCCTCTCATGGTTGTAAGATTCTAATTTGTATTCATAGACAAAAACACAATTAAATACTTACAACAACAATTGGAAGAAAATCAGATTGGAATATCAAAGAACAATTTCAAGAATAATGTAGGAAATTAAGAATTTGATTCCAAGAATTTCTCCTCAAAACTTGATAAAAATTCACAAAAATATTTCTTCACACGTTCACTTACTTGATTTTGTCCTTCTCTAACTAAAATAAAACATAAAGGCTATTTATACATACATTAGAAACCTTTTCCTTAGCTAACAGGGAACTTTCCATATCTGGTGCCGACTGTGTCACGACTGGACCTACGACCCGTAGTAGGATTGTACGGGTCGTACCTGCTTCTCATAAGTCCTTGGCTGGTACAGATTTGGCGAAGTGTTGGCAAGATGGTATGACTTGTACCTTCATTCTACGAGCTGTGCAATGCTTCCATGGTTTAGCCTTGAGAACTCTGACATCTTTTGAAATTCTTCATGAGTGTTATGGTACGACTCGTACCTTTCTATGACTCATACTATCTGCAGTGTCTGACGTGCTGCCAAGTACTGAATAATCTTCTGAAGTTCACCACAGCTCATGGTACGATTTGTACATTGATGCCACAATTTGTAAGTCCATCCGTATCAAGAGTCTACCTTTTTGCAATTTCCTCTGAATAATTCCTTGACTCCAGTTACGACTCGTACCATCTAGGTACAGCTCATATTGAGATTTGTATATTGCCTTCTTCTCACTTCAGCCTTCTGACTTTCATCACGATTCTCAGTACGGCTCGTACAATCAAGGTACAGCTCGCACTGAGGCTTGTATTTTGGCTGATTTTCTGCATTTTAAGGCTTGTTTTGCACATCTTTGCTCCAACACTTATTTTCCCTGAAATCAAAGTAAAATTTCCTCATATCCATATAAACATACCTAAGTCCATGCTATTTTCTTAGATTTAAGCATTGAAAGTGCTGTAGAGTACAACACTTCACGTGCCCGCTAGTGTGCTAGCATGGCCGCGCAGCGACGCTCGTTGTGCCCTACCTCCGGCTCGCTCTACAACGTGCTCGTATGCTCATTCCCCGAGCCCTTCCTCACATGTGTCATACTCTAAAACTCTCAACATACATACACACACATTGGTTAAATGATAGAAACTTACGGGGTGTAACAAAAATTGTGCCAAATTAACACTGCCCAAATTGAATTCCAACCCTAGTCGTTGACACACGCATGAAGTGAGCAAGAGATTGAAAAAATCAATTAACTTACAATCCTTTGAGTCGGGCAAAAAGACTCTTTCTCACCTCGACATCGGGATAGATGATGAGCTTGATTTGGCGGAATACTGGGAGGCAACCGGAGAAGATGGAGGAAAAAGGAAAAAGAGGGTCTTGGAGGATGTTGGAGATGAGACACTAAAGAAGAAGAGAAATAAGGAAAAGAAAGAGTGCAAGCAGGCAAGATTGGAGAGTTAGCACACTCACGACGAGCATAGGTCGGAGCTGCTTAATAGAGCGAGAGGAGTGGGTAATTCCACCACTTCCCATGCTGTGCTTTTAGGTGGAAAGGACCCTTCAGGCAAGCCACATTCAGCCCTAGTTATTCCAAAGGTCGCAGAAGCGACCACTACTATAGAGGGGGTGACCATTCCCCCCGTTGATATACCATTAAGTGCGCCGGCCACCGTAAGTGCCATGACTGCAGTGGAGGTACCACCTCTGCAGGATGATAGGGGCACTTAGTGCACCACAAGTATGTTCCCTTCCTTATATTTTATATTCTATGCTTCGGGGACGAAGCATGCTTTTCAAAAGGGGAGAGGGTGTACTTGTATATTTTTGGACTTTTGGATTTGGGATTTTTGGATTCGTCCGAAGGTTTTTCTTGTTGTATTTCATTACCCTCAGGCATGCTATCTAGTAGAATCGATATGTTTAGGATGTTTTTGTTTAATTAGAACGTATCTTAGGATTACTCAGGCAATAAAATGCACTAGTTTTGAAGTTTTGTAAAAAAAAAAATAACCCTGTTTAAAATTTTTGATGGTAAGTTGTGTACTTTTTGATTGCAAAACATGATTTATATGAATCTTTTTATGTCATTAAGTGCATTAGCATGAGTAGTTATAGTTGGCCATGTATGAACTGGTTAGGTAGAATGAATACGAAACATGTACCATGAGTGAGTGAGGTCTATACCTAGTTCAATACTGCATAGAGGATCTAGAACTTGCCTGGTTGGTTTTTACATAGTTTTTAGGATGGTTGGTTAGGAAAGGATCATAGGCTGTTTTTGTTTAGCCCATTTTAGCTTAAATTGCCCACCTAAATGATATGATTCCCTTGATCCCGACTTTGAGCCTTAAATGGACCATTTTTCTTTGATTAACCAATTAACCTTACCCATGTTTTATAATGAACCTGTTTTGGCCCTGGTCCCTCCTTGGACATTGTGAACCTCAACCCAGGCAAAATTCCTAAGTTGAGGGTGGCTAGAGTAGGGGTGCATAGATCATGAGGAGGTAAAAAAGGAAAAAAAAAGTTAAAAAAAAAGGAAAAAGTGTTTAAAATGAGGTGTGGTGTAAAAAAAAAAGAAAACAAAAAGAGAGCTGAAAAAGGAAAATTGAATAAAAAATACAAAAGAGAAAAATGAATGAAAAGTTGAAAACACACCATACCTATACATTGCATAAAATAGAGAAAAGGGAGGAAAAAGTTGAAAAAGTGAAAAAGTGAAAATAAGTGAAAAGTGGAGCCACATGTATGTAGTTCCAAGGAGGGTTTAGTCACTAAAAATTCCATATTTACCATATCCAGTCCGAAAGCCTACATTACAAGACAAATAAAGTCCTATAGTGATCCTAGCCTGACAGTCCGAAGAGCCGAAGTAGAGAAAATAAGGGCAAGCCTATGGTATCCAATGTGCATTATATGGAACTTCCTTGTGAGAGTGAGAGTCTTACTTGTTCAGTCCCACATTTCATATTTTTATATATTTGTGAGTTGGGGACTTAATTTGTTGTGAGGGTACATGGTTTGTATTTTATTCTGCCAGCTATTTGTGTGAAAAGCATTGGTAATGACTTGATTCGCTGCTAATAACTAGATGACAAATTGTGATCCCTATTTATCATGATATGTGGTCACTTGATGTGCATATGCTAATTTGGTTTATCTGGAAAAGGGTCAAAAGTTCTTTGTGTTCGTAGTGCAAATTTTGATTGGTGTTGGTTGTAGTATCCTAGGTTTATTTTAGTTAAGCGTCATTTTTTGTTTTTGTTTTCTTTGCCTAAGGACATACTAAAGTCTTAAGTGGAGGATGTTGATGTGCTATGACTTTATAGAATTCTCGACGCTTAAAACTAGGAAAATAGCATGGACTTAGTTATTTTATATGGATATGAGGTGTTTTTACTTTGTTTTCAGGAAAAATAAGTGTTGGAGAAAAAATGTGCAAAAGATGAAGCAAAGTACAAAAAAGCAGCCAAGTACTGATCTCAGTATGAGCCATACTGAGACTTGTGGAAAATCGCAAAAGACTAGAATAACGAAAAGGGAAAGTACGACTCTCAGTATGAGCCTTACCATGTTGATACGAGTCGTAACTGGAGTCCTGGAATACTTCAGAGATATTTTCACAATGGAATTCTCCTAATACAGGTGGAACTTACGAATCGTAGTATCTACCTACGACCCATACCAGGAGCCGTGGAAAGCTTCAATTATTTTAAGGACTTGGCAGAATTCATGATGCGATAAGCTATTACGAGTCATACGAGCAAGGTATTAGGCGTACCAGGACACTAGTAGAAAACTTTAGAAGATGCCAGAGTTCTCATTGCCAAATCACGACAAGATTTTATGACTCATTCGATCATGTTATGAGTCGTACCAGATGCCCACACTTAGCCAATTTTACAGAAGCCAAGGAATGTACGAGAGAAAGGCATGACCTGTACAATCCTGTTACGGGTCGTATGATGAGTCATAGGATGTGTCGGCGCCAGATTCCCTTATTTCCCTATTAACTTAGGAAAAGGATTTTATTGTTAGGATAAATACGTTTTATATTTTTTTAGGTGAGAGAAGGTCAGAATTAGTTAGTTGACAATTGTTATCAAGTTTGTAATTAGTTTTTGACAACATTGGAGAGCAATTCTTGAGAACCGAAACTTGGATTTCTCAATTGTTGTTGATTTTGTTCATCATATTCTATTGCAATATTCATAACAAGTTTTCTTTCAGTCATCGTTGTAAGTATTTAATTATGTGTTTTTCTATGAATACTAATCACAATCTTACAATCATGAGAGGCTAAAGTCTTCACAACTAGGGTTGTGTCAATGATGGTTGATTAATGAACTAGGGTTACATAAAGTGAATTGAAACCAATACTAAATGCTTGTATTGTATTCTCTTCATCTTTAAATGGACCGCAATGTTAACACTTTCCCGAATTCTTTACTTTCTTGAACCTAGAGAGGTAGAGATTAGGAAAAGAGAATTACAACAAAGCCTTGATATTTATGATCATTGTATAACTTGAGCTACAGTTGTAGGATAGTTTGGAATATCCAATGATTGAGTATAGTCATCCAATAGGGACGAACCAATTGTTTGGATGAACAGTAGTTATCAGTTCTAAAAGTAAGCATTAGGATTGATCACGAGCAGAAATTCGAAGTAGTTATGAACCCATGGGGGACACTTACCCTAGTTAATTGCAAACCTTGATTAACAACACTTTATTTTTACGTTTGATTTACAATTTTTTCTATAAACCCCCCCAATTTGGATATAATTCATCAAAAAGCTTAAATACTGGCATTAGTCTGGTTCTTACCATAATCCCTGTGGTTTCGACCCCAACCTCTTTGTTGAATTCTTTATTGACAATATCCGCTTAATACTTTGTCAGGAGTGTGATTTTGAGCGTTATCAGATGCCAAGTGTCCTGTCTGGACCCTTGAGTGTTGGCCCGAAAACCCACCACCTAGTTGTCCAAGAAGTTTGCCTCCTACTCAAAATCTGTCTGCTCAAACCCCTGCTCCTGACCCTAAGCTCCTACTGCATTCACCTTCTTAGCACTACAGCTCATAATGTGCTTCGTGAGCAAGTCCAAGGATGTCCTCATGTGAGCTAGCTCCTGATCATGCTCCTCCTCCTTTCTGCGCTCTTCTACAGTCATATCGATAGCATACATACCCATAGTTGTCTCTGCTTCCTTAGTATGCTAGGCCCTATTCGCCTTGGTCACTTGGTCAAGTATAACATTTGCTTGCTCCTATGACTGACTCACCAATGCTCCTCCTGCCATTGTATCTGTTATAGCCATAGTGCGGTTGTCCAAAGACCTGTAAAAAGATTTCCAACAAACTGTCATTGGAAATTTTATGGTTCAGGCACTTAGTCAGCTTCATCTTAAATCTCAACCAAGTCTCATGCAGTGCCTCAGTCTTCAACTGTCGGAAATTATAGATCTCGCCTTTTAGCTACAGCATCCTGGAGGGTGGGTATCATGTACCGAACATAGGCCTGGATAGAGAAGGCTACAAGTCAATCCATGGCATGATCATAGCAACTAAGAACATACATCAAGTGAAAACTGAAAAAATAAAACATACTTAAGCGGAAGTCTACACACATAACAATCTAAAATCGAATCAACATTGACAAGTTGATGTTACTACATATTGTCTAAAAAGCCTCTATCATAACTGATGAGCTGATGGGATAGCATCCCCAACTAGCTCGACAAAAGTCTGAAACTGAAATAACATAACAATGGATAACTGAATATCCTCGAAGGATGAGGACTCACCAATACCTGGTAGAACAGGCCTGAGGGGAAAGCAGGACTAATGATGTGGCTGAGATTGATCCCTCGGACCTGTATCATGAACTGATACAACATAGAGTATGCGGTCAGTACTTGGAATGTACTGAGAATGCAAGGTAAGTAAAAATAGGCAGTTAAAATATATAAGAGTTCATAAGAGTAGGACAACATGAGCATGAAGTAAATATCATAATATAAACATGAGGGCTCAAGGTTTTCAAACCATTCATAATCTAATCATAATCATAGTCATAAGAGAAACCTTATAAAGCATAACTTGAGCTAGAGTAACATAAACATAACCATGCATAAATCATGAGGAATAATGGGAGCACTCGTCTTAACCGATACCATCATGATAGAGCTTATATGATGCCCCACTATTTCGCTCTGTCCCAGGCTTGCTAGGTAAGGGATGTGCATGATGTGATATCACATGGTATCCAAAAATATATGTATATACCTACGGTGGCACATAGTTCTGAGACCACGGAGTTTACCTAAACGCCGGTTCTACTCATGCTAGACACTGCTCCCAAAAACATGCACATGAGACTCATATTGTAATCGTGAATCATTCATGAAGTTCATATCCAGTTAAAAATATAACATACTTGATCATACTTGAAATACATGGTTAGCAATGAGTAAGGGCCCGTAAGTGAGACAATAGTCATAAATTCATAAATCATAAAGAACATGCATACTTTTGAAAATACATATACTTGATATACATAAATCCATGAAGAATACTTGAGGAGAAATCATAACATGAACCATAAATCATAATTTAGGCTTAATAAGGTCAAAATCATAATAGAATCATAAATTGACATTTCATGAAGCTTACATAATTGGGCATAATTTAATTAAAATTTGGAACTATGAATTAAGCGTCAACATAGAAATAAAATCGGCCCATAGATCTTAAAACATGATTTGATACATGAATGGAAATTACACATAGATAGATCATAGCGAATTTCCCACAATTTGGAATAACCCCATAAGATCATAAACTTGAATCTAGAATTTAAATTCATGGAGTTGAGAAGAATTGTGAACATTAGAGTGAAAGAAACTCTCATTCATAGCCCTACATACCTGGGTAAACCTGATTTACACTCCTCTTTGAAAGCCCAAAAGGAATTGAAGAAGATTGGAGAATTTCTCAAGCTTGATCTCCGAGGAAGAACTCTAAACTTGCATGCATGGAATCGAAAGGCTTAGGGTAGGTTTAACATTCTTAAAACCCTTCTAACCGAGCTTAAAACGGCGTAGTTTGGGACCTTAGGGCTTAGAAATTATGAAAATATGAAGAGTTTGGAAATTTAACACTGCCAGTGACCACGACCAATACCACGGGTCGTCCCTTGATATCACGACTCGTGGTATCCATCTGTTACTTCCTTCCATCATTTCATAAGTTCTCGGGTCCTACTACAACAACTCGATAGAATGGGTAGGTACTTGACACAATGACCCGTTGTGTTCTCTCATCGTCAACACTGACTCCTCACTGACAATTTCTGAGACTTCCACCATGAGTCAACCAATGACTCATACCTCCAAACAACAGGTCGTTGGACCCATCCGTTACCTCTGTGAAAATTTCACTGCACCTTCTCACAAGCACTTCCCACGACTCATGGCACCTCACAACAAGTCGTACCACAACTCATGCCACCCGACCTTAGCATCACAAAGTCCAACAACGACCATCACCTATGACCCGTTACATCAACCAACGGATCGTACTTGGAACCGTTACCATTGAATCTCCTACTGCAGAACCTACAACAAGTGGTTCCCATGAGCCGTTACACCTTCCAATGACTCGTACCACTAGTCGTTCTGAGTCAAATTTCAGATTTTTTATTGCTCCTCATTTCAAATTCCCGAGTCTAGTCTTAGGTACTTTGGGGTATTACAATATCTCACCCTTGGGAACATTTCTTGAATGTGAATGAACATACTAAAAGTTGGGGAAATAGAACTGATATCTCAAATACTGAACATCTAAAGTTGAAAACCAATGGAGTGACTGATTCCGGATTAGAATACATGACTTAATTAAATTCATGAATCACACATATACATTAACATGAAAGAAACTGGAAACATGAAAGAAACTGGAGCACATGAACTAAACATGAGACTGAATAGAGTACTAAGGAGGAAACTGATACATCAAACAGAAACTGAATCGGAAGGGAAATAGATGTGGGTATTTAGCCCATCATATCTACTTCAGCTTCCCTCTTAGCTCCCTCAACATGATAATTCCTCCACAAAACCTTTACTGAAGCTACTTCCTTATTTCTCAACTTCCGAACCTAACGATCAAGTATTTCAACTGGAACCTCTTCATAGCTAAGGCTATCCTTCACTCCTATGCTCTCCATCGGAACAACCAAAGCCAGATGATCCATACACTTCTTCAAATGGGATACATGGAAAACTGGATGCGCTGAAGCCAATTGTGAGGGCAACTCTAACTCATAAGCCACCTTGCAAACACGTCTCACAATTCAGTATGGGCCAATATAACCGGACTGAGTTTCCCTTTCTTCCCGAATCTCATCACTCCTTTCATAGGAGATACCTTCAAAAACACCCAGTCATCAATCTCGAACTCAAGTGCTCTCCTCCTCACATCCGCATAGGACTTTTAACAACTCTGAGCTATTTTCAATCTTTCTCTTATAATGTAAACTTTCTCCATAGACTCATGGACTGAATCTAATCCTATCAATGTAGCTTCGCCGAATTAAAACCAAAAAATAGGCGATCTACAACTCTGCCCATAAAGAGCCTTAAATGGAGCCATCTGGATGCTGGAATGGTAATTGTTGTTATATTCAAACTTAATGAGAGGCAAATGATCATCCCAACTACCCTTTAATTCAATGAAACATGCCCTCAACATATCCTCAAGAGTATAAATGGTTCATTTAGTCTAACTATCTGTTTGTGGGTGAAATGTTGTGCTAAGCCTGACCTGAGTATCAAGTCCCTTCTGAAATGATCTCCAAAACTGGGAGGTAAACTAAGTACCTCTATTTGATATGATGGACAAGGGAACTCCATGCAACCGAACTAGCTTCCCAATATACATCTTAGCATAATCCTCCACTAAATCGGTAGTTTTAACCAGTAGAAAATGAGCTGCTTTAGTCAACCTATCTACGACAACCCAAATAGAATTATATTGTCAACGAGTACGAGGCAACACCGTAATGAAGTCCATATTGATTTCCTCCCACTTTCTAGTAGGAATACTAATTTCTTGAAGCATACCTCCAGGTATTTGATGTTCAACTTTTACTTTTTGGCAGTTCGAACACCTTGCCACAAACTCCGCTATGTTCTTCTTCATGTCATTCTGCCAATAAACTTTTCATAGGTCACGATACATCTTGGTTGCACCTGGATGTATAGAATATCTAGAACTATGAGCCGCTTGCAACATCCGCTCCCTCAAGTCATCGACACCCGGAACATACAAACGACCTTGATATTGTAGTAAACCATCTCCCCCTTGGGAGAAACCCTCCATCTTCTGATTTTGCACCACCTCCTTCAGCTTTACCAAAATAGGATCCTCATATTGCCTAGCCTTGACTTCAGTCACCAAGGAAGATTTTAATCCATTCTAAATAATGACCCCACCATCCATCGAGTCAACAAGACAAACTCCTCTCATGAGAGACTATGCACATCCTTCCTATCCTAATCTACATGGGTCACACTCTCCATACAAAGCATGCTAAGAGAGTCTTCCACCACATTTGCCTTGCCCGAATGGTAAAGGACGCTCATATTGTAATCCTTAAGAAGCTCCAACCACTTCCTTTGACGTAGATTCAGATTCTTCTGAGTAAACACGTACTGTAGGCTTTTGTGGTCCATAAACACATCCACATGGACCCTTTATAGATAGTATCTCCAAATCTTCAAGGAAAATACTACTTCTGCCAACTCGAGGTCGTGAGTTGGATAGTTCTTCTCTTGGACTTTCAGCTTCCTTGAAGCACAGGCTATAACCTTACTGTGCTGCATTAATACACAACCAAGGCCGATCCTTGAGGCGTCATAGTATACCACAAACCCATCGGTAACCTCAGGTAGAGTCAACACTAATGCTGAAGTGAGTCGAGTCTTCAACTCTTGGAAGCTCTTCTCACAGGCCTCCGACCATTAAAACTTTACTTTCTTTTGGGTTAACTTAGTCAATGGTGTTGTAGTGGATGAAAAACCCTTCAACAAACCTATGGTAGTAACCAGCTAAGCCCAATGAACTCCTGATATCCAAAGGACTCACTAATCTAGGACAATTCTTTGTAGCTTCTATCTTTTGAGAGTCCACCTGTATGCCCTCACTTGACACCAAATGACCTAAAAATGATACTGAATTTAACCAAAACTCACACTTCCTGAATTTAACCAAAACTCACACTTCCTGAATTTAACATACAACTAATGATCCTTAAAAGCCTGTAATACCACTCTAAAATCAGCGGCATGCTCCTCTTTGCTGAGAGAGTATATGAGAATGTCATCTATGAACAGTATCACGAACATATCCAAATACGGCTTGAACACCCTATTCATCAAATCTGTAAAAGCTATAGGAGAATTCATTAGTTCAAAATACATAACTACAAACTCATAGTGACCATACCGAGTCCTGAAGGATGTCTTCGAATATCACTCTCCTAAACCATGAGCTGATGATACCCGAATCTGAGGTCTATCTTTGAGAAATACTTGGCAACCTGAAGTTAGTCAAATAAGTCATGAATTCTGGGGAGAGGATACCTGTTCTTTATGGTGACCTTGTTCAACTGCCGATAATCAATGCACATCCGAGGGGAACCATCCTTCTTCCGAACAAAGACAACTAGTGCACCCCACGGGGACTTACTTGGTCTGATGAAACCCTTGTCCAAAAGATCCTTCCACTGCTCTTTCAACTCCTTTAGCTAAGATGGAGCCATTCTGTAAGGAGGAATAGATATAGGTTGCGTATCAGGAAGAAGGTCAATACCAAAATCGATCTCCCGCTCAGGAGGAATTCTCGGTAAATCATCTGGAAACACTTCTGGATATTCACACAACACAGGAACTGAATGGATAATCAGGGTCTCAGATGTAGCATCCTTAACCCTAACTAAATGGTACATGCAACTTTTAGAGATCATCTTTCTGACCTTAAGGTGGGAAATAAAGCGACCTACAGGCACAACTGAACTACCCTTCCACTCTAGGACTGGCTCACCCAAAAATCGAAACTTTACCGCAAGGGTACTACAATTTACTCAGGCATAACATGCATGTAGCCAATCCATGCCAAAGTTAACATCAAAATTTGTCATGGCTAACTCCACTAAATTTTCTAAGGGGACTTTCTAAAGGACTATGAATAGGCAATTTCTATATGCCCATCGAGCTATAACTGAATCACCGACTGGAGTAGAGACTGAGAAGGGTTCTGATAGGATTTCGGCACTAACTCCAAAACTACTAGCAACATAGGGCATCAAAAAAGATAAAGTAGCCTTTGGGTCTAACAATGCATATACATCAAAGTGGAATACTAGTAACATACCAGTGACCACATCTGGTGAAGTCTCCTGCTCCTGACGAGATGCAAGGGCATAAAATCAGTTCTAGCATTGACCACTACCTACACTGGTGGGCGTACCCTGTTGAGCTGGGTGTGATGGTGCTGCTGCTGAAGCAGTAGCCTGAGCATGACCTCTACCATCATCTTGCCTAGCCAAAGGACACTCCTGGCACCTATGCCCGAGCCTACCACACCCAAAATAGATATCTGACCCAATCAAGCACTCCCCTATGTGATTCTTGCCACACTTCCCGCAAACTGAAAAGGTATGCTGTGCATGCCCCTATGTCCCCTCGAACCTAAAACTCTACTCCTCTGGTCACCTCGTGTTCTAGACGGAGCACTGGCCGATGATGGAGTTGGAGCTAATGATCTCTGATGGGACTACTAACAATGTCTGCCTCTCGATCCCTACTGGGAGAACCTATAACTATATGTCCTAGCCCTCTTGGCCTCTTTCTCTCTCAAATGCATTGCCTCCATCTGCTGGGCGTACAGAACCAATTGAGGAAAATCAATGTCTTGATGAAGCATAGCGGTCCTACAATCCTTGACTAGGTAGTCTGCTATTCCATGCACGAACTTGCTCACCCAAGCTCTCTGATCAGCCACCAGCTCTGGTGCATATTTGGACAAATAAGTGAGCTCGAAAGCATACTCCTGGACTGTCACATTATTATGCCTGAGGTTTATGAACTCAGCTGCCTTGATTTCCTCATCTCACAGGGAAAGAACCGATCCAAGAACGCGGTAAGAAAATCATCCCAACCAATGGGACCCACCCCAATAGCTCTGCTATCCTTCCACTATCTAAACAAAACATGTGCAACCTCTTTCAATGAATACGAGGCTAGGTCTATGCACTCCTCCCCCATCACCCTATGATCTGGATGATCTTCTAAATCTCATCAATAAACTCAGGTGGATCCTCACCCACTTTCGATTTGAGAAACTCTGGAGGGTTCATCCTAAGAAAATCCCTAACTCTTGCCGCTGCCACATTCCCTTTCTAGGGCACATGGGCTACTGCCTGCTGGTTGACCTAGGCGGTCAATACCTACGTCATCATCTGAATAGCTGCCCTAAACTTTGAATAGGCAACCTACTCGGGCACATGATCCTCGGGGGCTGGTGGGGCGTGCTGGTTCCCATCCCCATTGCCATTCTCATGGCGTTTCCATTTCCATTCCTTCTTCTGTTAACTCGGTGAGGAGGCATGATTCTGCAAATTCGTATAGCATGAGTTAGAAGGATAGAGAGAAATTTCATCACTTGACATAGATCATGAAAGAAGGGAAGTTTCCTAAAACGTTTCATAGCTTCTTCATCATAAGTGTGGTTCTTCACACCCATTGAAAAGACTCTACTTAATGTGGTTTTCAGACACTCTAGGACACTTCAAAAAACTAAGGCTCTGATACCAAGTTTGTCGCAACCTGAACATAGGCCTGGATAGAGATACGGGACAAGGAACCTCGAGAGGCTCCAAGTCGATCCATGGCATGAGCATAGCAGCTAAGAACATACATAAAGCGGAAACTAAAATAATAAAACATACTTAAGAGGAAATCTGCACACATAACGATCTAAAATCGAATCAATACAGACAAGCTGATCTTTCTACATATTGTTTGAAAAACCTCTATCATAATTAATGAGTTGATGGAATAGCATCCCCAACGAGCTCAAGAAATGTCTGAAATTGAATTAACATAACAAAGGATAAAATGTCCTCGACGAATGAGGACTCACCAATGTTGGCTAGAACAGGCCTGAGGGGAAAGCAGGACTAATTATTTGGCTGAGAGTGATCCTTCGGACTTGTATCATGTATGCGATCAGTGCTTGGAATGTACTGAGCATTCGAGGTAAGTAAAAATGGATAGTTAAAATACATAAGAGTTCATAAGAGTAGGACAACATGAACATGAAGTAAATATCATAATATAAGCATGAGGGCTCAAGGTTTTCAAGCCACTCATAATCTAACCATAATCATAGTCATAAGAGAAACTTTATAAAGAATAACTTGAGCCAGAGTAAGATAAACATAACCATGCATAAATCATGAGGAACAATGGGAGGACTCATCTTAACCAACACCATCATGATAGACCTTACATGATGCCTCACTATTTTGCCCAAGTGGACAGGACTATGCCAGGCTTGCCAGGCAAGGGACATGCATGATGTGATATCACAGAGGATCCAATAATATATGTATATACCTACGGTGACACGTAGTTCTAAGACCACAGAGTTTACCTAAATGTCGGGTCTACTAGGTGCTAGGCACTAGTCCCAAAAACATGCACATGAGGCTGATATCCTAATTGTGAATTACTCATGAAGATCATGTCCAATTAAAACATAACATACTTTATCATACTTGAAATACATGGTTAGCCATGAGTAAGGGCCCGTAAGTCGTCCAATAGTCATAAATTCATATATCATAAAGAACATGCATACTTGTGAAAATACATATACTTGATATTCATAAATCCATGAAGAGTACTTGAGGAGAAATCATAACATAAATCATAAATCATAATTTAGTATTAATAAGATCAAAATCATAATAGAATCATAAATTGACTTTTCATGAAGCTTGCATAATTGGCGATAATTTAATTAAAATTTGGAACTATGAAATAATCATCAAAATAGATATAAAATCTTCCCATAGATCTTAAAAAATGATTTGATACATGAAGGGAAATTACCCATAGATAGATCATAGAGAACTTCCCACCATTTGGAATAACCCCATAAAATCATGAACTTGTATCTAGAACTTAATTTCATGGAATTGAGAAGAATCGTGAGCATGGGAGTGAAAGGAACTCTCATTAATAGCCCTACATGGCTGAGTAAACCTGATTTACACTCCTCTTTGAAAGCCAAAAAGGAATTGGAGAAGATTGGAGAATTTCTCAAGCTTGATCTCCAAGGAAGAACTCTAAACTTGCATGCACGGAATGGTAAGGCTTAGGGTAGGTTTAACACTCTTAAAACCCTTCTAACTAAGCTTAAAATGATGTAGTTTAGCACCTTAGGGCTTAAAAATTACAAAAATACCCTTAATGAAAAGTCTAAAAATTTAACACTTCCAATGACCACGACCAATACCACGGGTCGTCCCTTGATACCACGACTCTTGGTATCCATTCGTTACTTCCTTCCATCATTTATTAAGTTCTTAGGTCTGAGTACAACGACTCGACAGAATGAGTCGTTACTTGACACAACGACCTGTTGTGTCCTCTCATCGTCACCACCGACTCCTCACCAATAATTTCTGAGACTTCCACCATGAGTCAACCAATGACTCAAACCTCCAAACAACAGGTCATTGGACCCATCCATTACCTATGTGAAATTTTCACTGCACCTTCTCATGAGCACTTCCCACGACTCGTGGCTCCTCACAATAAGTGGTACCACGACTCGTGTCATCTGACCCTGGCATCACAGAGACCAACAATGACCATCACCCACAACCTGTTAAATCAACCAATGGGTTATCCTTAGACACGTTACCACTGAATATCCTACCGCAGAACTTGACAATAGGTGGTTCCGATGGGTCGTTACCGTCTAATGACTCGTACCACGAGTAGTTCTGAGTCAGATTTCAAATTTTTTGTTGCTTCTCATTTCAAATTCCCGAGTCTAGTTTTAGGCACTTGGGGGGTATTACAGTGTGAAGAACCGTTCTAGGAAGGCTTGTTTAAGTTCCCTCCAGTTGGTAATGGAGTCATTGGGAAACTCTGATAACCATAATGTGGCCTCTCTTGAGAGAGAAAATGGGAAGAGTCTCTACCTTATAGCATCCTGGCTTACATCAGATAACATGTACGCCTTACATATCCTAAAACATTCGTCAAGTGTAGGTTAGCATTGTCAACTGTGTGACCACTAAACTCCCCCTTCATATTAAGCAACTAGATGATGGTGCTAGTGATATCAAACATTTCCCCGACAGGCAAAAGAGGAGGTACAATAGCTCCATTTGACCCAGCCTCATCAACATTCGAATCATCATCATCATAGAACTGAGGAGCATATCTTTGGCCTTTATTGCCTCTTTTATGGCAGCCAGCATTCACTACCTCATCACGAGTATCCTCATCTTCCTGAAGTGTAGCTTGTCGAGCATCTTAATCCATACGGGCCTCTGTCTGCTCAGCGTTGTCCATCCTACGTAGTGTTCGCTCTAACTCAAGATCCAATGGAATCAGGGGGTTTCTGCTTCGTCGAGTACTTGGAATCCACCAAGTGACAACTTGTGGGTAACAAAACTAAAAGAAAATGTAAATGAGGAAAGTAATGACTAAAAGTCAAACACAAGCAATTACTCTAATTTTATGTTGTATTCCCCAATAATGGTGCCACTTTTTGATAATACTCAAACTCACACTCCTGAAGAAGTATAACATAGACGTTGTCAATAAAGAAACCAACGAGGTTGGGGTCGATCCCGCAGGGAATAAGGTCAAGATATAGAATAACGCTAGTTTTTAAAATTTTAAGTCGGTTATTTCCAAAAAGGGGGTTTTATAAAACCAAATATGTAACAATGTTGAGATTTGACTGTTGTTTATAAAATTAATGCAAATCACTAGAAAAGTGTTCCACATGGGTTTATAACTACTTTGGGTTTTACAGTCGTGATCTTTCCCAATGCTTACTTGTAGAACTGATAACTAGGATTTATCCAAATGACTAGTTCGTCCCTATTGGATAACTATACTCAATCAACTGTCATCAATTTGTTCCAGATTAACTATACTGCGACTGCAGCTCAAGTCATTCAATGACCCATAAAGATCAAGACTTTATTGTAATTCTCTTTTCTTAATCTATATTTCTCTAGGTTCAAGCAAGTAAATAATTCAGGCAAGTCCTAATATTGCGCTTTGTTAAGAAGCATTAAAGAAAAAGAGAATACAATACAAGCATTAGCATTGGTTAGAATCACTTTGTCCAAATCGTAGTGTGTTAATTCATTATAGTTACCACGACCCTAGTTGTGCAAATTTTTGTCTCTCATGATTGTAAGAGAATTAATAGCATTCATGGATAAAAACATAATTTAGAACTTACAAAGATGATTTTAATAAAATCCACTTGATTATTGCAAAAATTAATGAAGAACAATGGAAGAATCAAAGCAATAAATCTCCTAAAAATTGCTCTCAATAATTCCAAAAGTCAAAAACCTTTCTCCACAAACGTATTTTGTTCTCCTCTTCCAAAAATAACCTAGAAAAGTATTTATACAAATAATTAGAAACATTTCCTAAATTGACATGGAAATTGCTTAAACTGCCGCTGACTTCACATGCGACCCATACCATGATTGTATGGGTCGTACTTTCACTCATACATTAGCTGGATCTTTTGATATGTACTAAGTGTTGGAAACTAGTATGAATTGTACCATAAAGCTACGAGTTGCCCAGTCTTTTCATGGTTTGAACCTGAAACTTCTAGCATCCTTTGATTATTTCCACAAATGACTTGGTACGGCTCGTACCTTCATCCTACGACTCGTGAATTCTGGTTGTACCTTGAGTTCTACCTTTTTTCAGTTCTTCTGAGTTCACCATGGCTCCTTGGTACAGGTCTTAGGTAGATAACGCAACTTGTAATTGCTACCATACCAGGAGACTGACTCAGTGCAATGTCTTTTGAACTTTACCATGACTACCATGATACGGCTCGTACCTGGATGGCATGGCTCATACCAAGAGTCGTACATTGACTCCTTGGTTTAGCACATCTCCTGGACTTTTCCATGATTCTCATTACGGCTCATACCAGGATGGTACAACTCATACTGTGATCCGTACTTGGCCCTTTTTCTACATTTTTATTGCTTTTGCATATTTCAACTCCAACATCTAATTTCCTTGAAAAAAAAGTAAAAGTTCATCATATCTATATAAACATACCTAAGTCCATGCTTATTTCCTCAGTTTTAAGTGTCGAAGTGTTGTAAACCCACACCACATCAGCCGCATTTGCCTCTCTCAGCTTCCTAGGGAAAAACCTACCTAAGAAAGTAGTCATGAACTCATCCCAACTCATGGGAACTGCTCCTGCTGCTCTACTCACCTTTCACTAATGGAACCATATGTAAGCAGTCCCCTTTAGTTGATAGAAGGCTAAATTTTCACTCTCCTCTCCAGTCACCCCCATAATCTGGGTGATCTTCCGCACTTCCTCAATGATCTCATACAGATCCTCATCCATCTTTGACCCTAGAAACTTAGGTGGGTTCATCTTGAGAAAATCTCGTACTCTATCCACCATTGCGTTCCCATTTTGAGGAACATAACCCATTAACTACTGGTTGACCGAAGTGGTCATGACCTACGCGAACATCTAAAATGCCGCCCTAAACTTGACATGGGTGATATGCTCGGGAAAGGGATTCACTGGAGCTGGTGGGGCTGGCTGATGTCTATCACCATTGCCATTGCAATGGCCATTCCTGTTGCTATTTCTCCTTCCATTATATGGTGTAGAGGCATATTTCTGCAAACACATATAACATGAGTTAGAGGAATAGAGAGGTATTGCATCGCACGATATAGATCATGAAAGAAGGAAAATTTCCTAAATTGTCTTGTAGCCTCTTTCCTATAAGTGTGGCGTGCTTCAAACCCCTGAAATAAATCGTACCTTCATCCTACGACTCGTGAATTCTGGTTGTACCTTGAGTTCTACCTTTTTTCAGTTCTTCTGAGTTCACCATGGCTCCTTGGTACAGGTCTTAGGTAGATAACGCAACTTGTAATTGCTACCATACCAGGAGACAGACTCAGTGCAATGTCATTTAAACTATACCATGACTGCCATGATACGGCTCGTACCTGGATGGCATGGCTCATACCAAGAGTCGTACATTGACTCCTTGGTTCAGTACATCTCCTGGACTTTTCCATGATTCTCATTACGGCTCATACCAGGATGGTACAACTCATACTGTGATCCGTACTTGGCCCTTTTTCTACATTTTTATTGCTTTTCCATATTTCAACTCCAACATCTAATTTCCTTGAAAAAAATGTAAAAGTTCATCATATCTATATAAACATACCTAAGTCCATTCTTATTTCCTCAGTTTTAAGTGTCGAAGTGCTGTAAACCCACACCACATCAGCCGCATTTGCCTCTCTCAACTCCCTAGGGAAAAACCTACATAAGAAAGCAGTCATGAACTAATCCCAACTCATGGGAACTACTCCTGCTACTCTACTCACCTTCCACTAATGGAACCATATGTAAGCAGTCCCCTTTAGTTGATAGAAGGCTCAATTTTCACTCTCCTCTCCAGTGACCCCCATAATCTAGGTGATCTTCCGCACTTCCTCAATGAACTCATACAGATCCTCATCCACCTTTGACCCCAGAAACCTAGGTGGGTTCATCTTGAGAAAATCTCGTACTCTATCCACCATTGCATTCCCATTTTGAGGAACATAACCCATTAACTACTGGTTGACCGAAGTGGTCATGACCTACGCCAACATCTAAAATGCCGCCCTAAACTTGACATGGGTGATATGCTCGGGAAAGGGATTCACTGGAGCTGGTGGGGCTGGCTGATGTTTATCACCATTGCCATTGCAATGGCCATTCCTGTTGCTATTTCTCCTTCCATTATTTGGTGTAGAGGCATATTTCTGCAAACACATATAACATGAGTTAGAGGAATAGAGAGGTATTGCATCGCACGATATAGATCATGAAAGAAGGAAAATTTCCTAAAATGTCTTGTAGCCTCTTTCCTATAAGTGTGGCGTGCTTCAAACCCCTGAAATAGACTCTACTTAACGCAACTTTCAAACACCCGAGGACACACCTAAATCTTTGCTCTGATACCAAGTTTTTCATGACCCGAGTTGGGACCCCAGATCGAGACATAGGACCTAGAACCACGAATAGCTCCAAGTCAACCCATGGCATGTGCATAGCAACACAAGAGCATAAATTAAATTGGAAACATAAAACATAAATATGAATATGCGAAAATCTTGAATATTATAAAACATGAATAGAAGCGTTAACATCACAATACCGAGCCACAAGCTGAACGTACTAGTCTATGTCTGAAAAACCTTTACTATTTGATGAGATACTGGGACAATCCCCCAGCTAATTCCTAGTCTGAAAGTAAACTGATAAAATAATATGACAAAAAGAATGTCCTCGGTAGATGAGGACTCACCAATACAGGGATTAGCTAAACTAATAGGGAGCAGGACTAACGGCGCGGCTGAGTCTTCTCGCCCGAACCTATATCATAAAATTATAGAGCACAAAGTATACGGTCAGTACTTTGAATGTACTGAGTATGCGGGATAAGTAAAAACATGCTATTAAAATACATAAGGAGTTCTTGAGAGTAGGACATTTCAACATGAAGTGATAATCATAATTTAAGCATGAGGGCTCAAGGCTTTCAATAACAGTTCATAAACTAGTCATAAGTATATTTATAAGGAAAACCTTGTAAAACATAACTTGAGATAAAATATCATCATGAACATTCATAAAATCATAAGGAACAATGGTAGGATTCATCATAACTAACACCATCATGATAGAGCTTACATGATGCACCAACTGTCTCGCTCAAGTAGGCAGAGCCGCTCCAAGCTTTTCAAGAAAGGATCGATGACATGGCGTGATCATTAACGAGACCCCGTAAGGTTAACATGAGTATAGTCCTACATTAACACGTAGTTCTGAGGCCTGGGTTTTGAAACCCCCAATCTAATCAGTGCTAGATACTACTTCTAAAAACATGCACATGGCTCATAGTGTAATCATGAAACATACTTGAAATACATGGTCTAGTAAAAATCATAAGATACATGAACATGCTTGAAATACGTGAACTACCCATGAGAGAGGCCTGTGAGTCGGCCATAAATAGAAACATGATACTTGTAAAAACTATGCATACTTGAGAAATCATCATACTTGAAATTCATAAAATTCATGGAGAGTTCTTGTAAAAATCATACATCATGATCATGATACATAACATAAACTTGAGAGTTAATATCATAAGAAAATCATGGGATTTCAATAGAAATGGAATCTAACCCTAAAAGTTAATAATCATGCTTGATAGTAATTTTATGAAAGACTTGATAGAAATACAAAACCCTAATCATAGAATCATAAATTTGATCAAGATATCTAAAGCCATAAGAGAATCATGGAGGAACTCAACAATACCCAATAAAGCCCTAGAAATTCAAAAATTAGGGCATGGGGAATGGGAGATCAAGATTTCAATTGGAGAAGGGGCATGAGGGTGGAATAACTCCCTATTGATGAACCCTGCATACCTTGATTCACTGATTTCTTGACTTAGCTTGAAACCCAAAGAGAATTGTTGAGGATGAGAGTGAAGAACCCTAGCTTGTACCTGAGAACCTTGAGGGAATTTGATCTTCTAATTAGGGGTTTAGGAGTAGAATGAAGTTTCTAGGGTGAATATCCCCTTAAAGAACTCTTTCCCAAGCTTAAAACAATATAATTTAGGACTTAGGACCTTAGTAATTATGAAAACTCCCTTAATGATTCGATAGGAAATTTCATACTACCAAAAATGACAAGTCATTTAATGTGTTTATGTGATCTTGACTTCCATTGTTATGCATGCAATATGAATATATGTGTTTATGTGATTTTGACTTCCATTGTTAAACCATTTTGTGCCATTGTGTGAGGAAGGAATTTTAGATATACTCCATGCTTGTAAATTAACGTCTAGAACTTGCCCGGTGTGTGCGCGAAGCGAAATAAGAATGATGGGTTTAGGAAGTGATATATACATTTCTTTAGTAACCATATTTTTATCCTATTTTACCTACCTTTACTGTAATTATCCTAGTTAGCTATGTTTGAGCCTTAGTCTATTCTTTTGATAGCCATATTACAAGCTTAATCCCTTTTGTTCTATTGACTTGTATTTGATCCAAATGACTCCTGCAACACTTTGATGAAAATTTTTTGTAGGAAAGGAGCATAAATGGAAAAATGAAGGGAAAAGATAAAAAGTGTGGTGAATTGGAAGAAAAGAAAAAGGCGAAATTTTGCTAAACAAGGAGGGTGATTTTTAGTGGGAAAACAAAAAGAAGAAAGAGCTTTGAAAAATATCATGATTTACCGATTAACCGCACCCATTTGTTTACATGAACCTGTTTTGGCCCTGGTCCTTCCTTGGATATTGTGAACCTCAACAATTTTGGTGTTGACCCCCATCTGTACCTGATGGGTTGGCCTGCTGAGCTGATCAGCCTGCTGGAGCTGATGAGGTAGTGGATTGTGATCTCCCTCACCTTGCTGATGGGCACTCCCTAAGCCTGTGTCCAAGTTGTACACACCCAAAGCATCCCTCTCGTCCCTGAAGGCATTCTCCTAGGTGATTCCTACCACACTTGGGACAAGCTAGATACTTGTTTCCTATACTGTGGGCCTGAGACTGAGTGCCAGAAAACCCACCCCTCCAATCCTGGCGGGATCGAAAGGTTTGGGTGCTGCCTGAGCTAGGTGCTGGGGCCCTCAGCTATTGTTGTTGTGGTTGGCTACCACCGCGAGATCTTTGGTGGCCAAAATCTGTATGACCAGTTCTTGCCCGCTTGTTCTTATGGTCCATATCTTTCAGTTTCTCTGCTTCAATCTGCTGGGCATACACAATTAAACTAGAAAGGTCCATGTCCTTGATTAGCATTGCCGTCCTACACTCTTTGAGGATCAAATTAGATACTCCATTTATGAACTTCGGCATGCGAGCCCTTGGCTCGGCCACCATCTCTGGAGCATACTTTGATAGTCTAGTAAACTCCAGAGCATACTCCTCCACTATCCAATTGCCCTGTCGTAGGTTCATAAACTCTTCCATCCTAGCCTCCCTCAACGCCCGAGGAAAGAACCTATCCAGAAAAGCTGTATGAAACTCCTCCCACTCAACTGGTCATGCTTCTGCTGACTTCCCTCCTTCCACTACTCGTACCAAACTTGGGCTACCCCTTTTAGCTGGTAGGCAGCTAGGTCAACACTCTCGGAGGAGCTGACACTCATGATCCGGGTGATCTTTCTAATCTCATCTAATAAGCCTTGTGGGTCCTATCCTACCTTTGTTTCATGAAAGTCTGGAGGGTTCATCCGAATGAAATCACGTACCCAGCCGCAGCTGCAAACCCACTTGTGGCTACTGGAACCACCTGCTAGTTCACTTGATTGGTGACAGTCTAAGCAAGAAACTGAATGGCTGCCCTAAATTCGGCGGTACACATAGAGTCATCCTGAGGAACTGTCAGAGTTGGTGGAGCGAGTCCGTTGGTGTTTCTGGCTCTTTGTCCATTTCCACATCGAGGAGGCATTGTTCACTGAAAGGAAACACAGCATGAATCAGAAGGGCATTTCTGGAATTTGGGCTTTAACACACGATAAAGAATCTGAACAAAAGGTGAATTTTCCTAACAACATCTTGTATCCTCCTCGTCATAAGTGTGGCGCGCTTCACACCTATGAAAAGGACTCTACTCGATGCGGCTTCAGACTTTCCAAGGATACTCTAAACCTAGTGCTCTGATACCAAGTTTGTCATGCCCCAAGCCTACACCTTGGACGTAAAACGGTACTTGAAGCAACAAGTGACCCCAAGTCAACCCCTGGTCTATCCTACACTAACATTCTGAGTAAACATGCACAGCGAAACTTATAAATAACAGCTTTATCAGTTTAAGAAAATGTAAAGACTGAAAGTAATATATCTGAAATACAATTCTGAAAGACAAGTCTGGTCTGAAGCCATCTACTAAGGAGTTGCTAGGACAAGTCCCCAGCTAACTCTAAGTCTAAACAAAACCATAACTAAATGAAATAAATAAACAAGGCCTTCGAATGATGAGGACTCATACTCTGATCTGCTGAAGTGGAATGCTCTGAAACTGAAGTAACTACCTGAGCTGAACCTGAGAACTTGCAGCTATATCATGAAACGATACAACATGGAAAGCATGCGCCAGTACTTTGAATGTACTGAGTAAGTGGGAGAGACATACTGAAAATAAAGTCTGAACTGAAATGACACGCCATGACAGACAAGTAACTAAACTGAACTACTGATATAATCTGAAATGGTCAAGACAACCCTTTCTGATAGTCATGGACATGCCCTAAGTCTGAAACACTGAATCTGAGATACTGTACTAAACTGAGCTGCTTATTCTGATACTGGACTAGACTGACTAGTGGGAAAGTCTATAACCGACATTTAACCACGTGAGCTAGACGTGGAGTCCGATGTATACACCCTACCGGTAGGACCCAATATACCTTGCCAAGGTATAAAGGCATGAACTGAGTGATCACAAAAATATATCTAGGGCCAATCAGACCAATTAATACTGGAAGCTGGCAACGTAGTTCTAGAAACCTGGGTGCACTGGAACCCCGGCTCGCTCGGTGGTAAGTTCTACTCCCACTGGAACACCTAAACTGAACTACGAAGCTGATAGCTCAAAAATAGGGTCCAAGACTTGTTAGAGACGAATAACTGCATGTACCATGAGAGCCTTATCAGACCAAATTCTGAAATTGAGTTCTGAGACTGGTCAGAGCGGCTTATCTAGAAGCGTCATAACCATCTACAGAGCAACTAATAACTGAATTGGGGTCCTGGGGCTGGTCAGAGTTATAACTGAATGTCATGACCGTCTAATGGACCAATTAATTAAAATCTAAATCTAGGTCTGAAAACTGGGAGGCACCACTGACACCTCGAAAATAAACTGAAGTCAAACTGATCAGTTGACATTTTTCTAAAAGATTCTGAAGAGACTCTACATTCTAACTGGTCTGAAATACAAGCAGTTGATAGAGAACTCGACTTATCCCAACAATATGGGAATTTCATAATATAGAGAAATTTCAAGGATTTTAGGAATTTCATTCAATATGGCTAACGTCATTCTCATTAATGGAATATCTACTCAACATGTATAAATATATAGGAAATTCTAAAAAAATTTAGCCCATAGCATTCTTCATTCACTAGAGGAAATTTAATACGCAAAATTCATAACCCAAAAGTTAGGGCTTAGATTTACTTATGTATAAACACTGAAAATTTGATAGGAATTTATGGGGACCATATCAACAATATACATGAACATCATTCTAAGTGAAATCAACAAAAATAACCGTGAAACCTTTTCATACTCAAAAAACTCAGGGCTTAAAACTTATAGAAGAAATTGAGGGGGGATCTTGGGGGCACAAGGGAAGAACAATCCCCTTGCTAAAACCCTACATACCTGATGAAGAACCCAAGAAAAGCTTGAGAAATTGAGGAGAAGAAAGCTGCCCTAGTTCTTGCTTTGAGAATTCTTGAGAGAGCTTACGGTCTACTTTTCTGAGTGCTTGAGTGGGGATGAGGAAAAGAACCCATTACCTCCACTAAAACGTCTAAAACCAAAGTCAAAACGATGTGGTTTAATGCTTGGGAGGATAGGAAATTACTAGATAGCCCTTAGAAATTCGCAGGGGAAAACTGTCAGGTGTCCCTAACGGGTGACCTAATGAATTGTTACCACAACGAGTCGCTGGGTCCTTCCGTCAAGTTCACTGGAAGAATCTACCAACTCACATGATGAGTCATCATGACTGGGAACGACTCGTCGTGTCGTCTGTAAGGTTCACTGGTAGGAAAGCTGGAAAGGACTGGAAAACGAAGGACCTGATGAGTCGTTACTACTGATGACGACTCGTGATGACCTTCCGTCAAGTACACTGTCTACTTTTCTAATTCTGAAACTCCGGCTTGGCAACGGACGACTTAACGAGTCGTGCAACCTAATAATGACTTATGGGGTCGTCCGTTGGGAAAAACTAACTCATCCTCTTGGCATCCTTCTCACGGTTGACCTAACGACTCGTTGGGTCCCTTAACGACCAGTCAGGTTGGTCGTTCTGCAACTTTTCTACAGTTTTCCAGATTTTCTGATTTATGTCCCGGATATTAATTTTGAGCTTCCAGGGCATTACACCCCAAGTCAACCCCTGGTCTATCACACACTAGCATTCTGTGTATACATGCATAGTGGATGTTTTTAATAATAGATTTATCAGTTTAAGAAAATGTAAGGACTGAAAATAGAGAAGGAAATAATATATCTGAAATACAATTCTGAAAGACAAGTCTGGTTTGAAAGCCAACTACTGAGGAGTTGTTGGGATAGTCCCCAGCTAACTCTAAGTCTATACTAAACCAACTCCAACTGAAGTAAATAAATAAGGCCCTCGAATGATGAGGACTCACACCTTGATCTGCTGAAATGGAATGCTCTGAAACTGAAGTAAGTATCTATGTTGAACCTGAGAACCTGTAGCTGTATCGTGAAATGATACAGCATGAAAAGCATGCGTCAGTACTTTGAATGTACTAAGTAAGTGGGAGAAACATACTTAATATAGAGTCTAAACTGAAATGACACGCCATGACCTACAGGTAAACTGAATGAACTACTGATATAATATGAAATGGTCAAGACGACCCTGTCTGATGGTCAAGGACATGCCCTAGGTCTGAAACACTGAATCTGAACTACTATACTGAACTGAGCTGCTTTTCCTGATATTAGACTGGACTGACTAGTGGGAGAGTCTATAACCGACATTTAACCACGTGAGCTAGACATGGAGTCAGATGTATACACCCCACCGGTAGGACCCAATATATCTTACCAAGGTATAAAGGCATGAACTGGTGATCAAAAAAATATCTGGGTCCAATCAGGCCAAGTAATACTGTAACCTATGCTGGCAACGTAGTTTTGGGAACCTGGGTGCGCTGGAACCCCGGCCCTCTCGGTGCTAAGTTCTACTCCCACTGGAACACCTAAACTGAACTACTAAGCTGATAGCTCGAAACTAGGGTCCAAGACTAATAAGGGATGAATAACTGCATGTACCTTGAGAATCTTATCGGACCAGATTCTGAAATTGGGTTCTAAGACTGGTCAAGGCTTCTTATCTGTAAGCGTCATTACCGTCTACAGAACAACTAATAACTGAACTGGGGTCCTGGGGCTGGAAAGAGCTGTAACTGAATGTCATGACCACCTAATGGATCAAATAACTAAAATCTGACTAGAGGCACCACTGACTCCTCGAAAATAAACTGGAGTCAAACTGATTAGTTGACATTTTCTGGACAACACTGAGATTGCTAAAATCTGACTGAAGCTAGAATGATATGATTCTTATTGAGACTAGACTAATAGAGTTTTGTGTTCTAACTGACTAAATTACTAAGCAGCTAATAGAGAGCTCATTTATGCCGACAACACGGACAAATTCATAATATAAGGAAATTTCAAAAATTTTGGGAATTTCATTCAACAGAACAAAAGTCATTCTCATTCATGGAAAATTTACCCAACACATACGAACAGCAAGAAAATTCTAGGAATTCAACCCAAAGCATTCTTCATTCACTAGAGGGAATTTAACAAGTAAAAACCATTACTTAAAAATTAGGGCTCAAATTCACTTTTGTAACAATACTGACAAATTGATGAGGAACTAATGAAGTTTATATTAACAATAAGTATTAAACATCATTTTGAGGGAAATCAACGAAAATAAACATGAATTCTTCTCATACTCGAAAGCTCAAGGCTTAAAACTTATAGAAGAAATTGAGGGGGACTTTGGGGACATGAGGGAGGACAATCCCCTTGCTAAAACCCCACATACCTGATGAAGAACCCACGAAAATCTTGAGAAATTGAGGAGAAGAAATCTGCCCTAGTTCTTGCTCTGAGAATTCCTGAGAGAACTTACGGTCTATTTTCTGAGTGCTTGAGTGGGGAATGAGGAAAAGGACCCATTACCACCACTAAAACGTCTAAAATCAAAGTCAAAACGATGTGGTTTAATTCTTGGGAGAATAGGAAATTACTAAATAGCCCTTAGAAATTCGCAGGGAAAAACTGTTAGGTGCCCCTAACAGGTGACCTAACGAGTCATGGTATCTAATAGCAACTCGTGGTCACACCCGTCAGGTACACTTCTTGGAATCTTCAATGGGTGACCACGAGTGACTTAATGAGTCGTGGTCACTGAACATGACTCATGATCACCAGCCATTGACCACACTATCTCACCCCTTAGGAAAAAAATACAAAGATGGTAACGAGTTACTCAATGAGTCGTTCTTACGGACGACACCTCGTGTGACAACCTGTCAAGTACACTCCCAAATTCTCAAGTTTTTGGATTTTGGCCTGGCAACGAGTGACTCAACGAGTCGTGGGGTCTGACCACGACTCATGAAGTTGCCCGTTCGGAACACTAACTCATCATCTTGGCATCTTTCTCACGATTGACCTGACGAGTCGTTGGGTCCTTTAACGACCCGTCAGGTTGGTCATCTGCAACTTTTTTACAGCTTCCCAAATTTTCTGAATTAAGTCCCGGATATTGATTTTGAGCTTTAGGGGCATTACACTGCTATCATTACCAAGAGACTTAGGTTGCGCAACATCTTCTGAATTTTTCTACGACTGTTATTGTATGGCTCGTACCATGAGCCGTTAGTTGCCTTTCCTCAACACCATTGACCTGGACTTTTCCACGACTCCTAGTACATATCATACCAAGATGGTAGGGCTCATACTCAGGTCCGTACTTAGCCACTTTTTTGCAATTTTCTCTATCTTTTTCACAATTCAAGTCTAACATCTAATTTTTCCTAAAAATAAAGTACAGTGCCTCATATCCATATAAACACACCTAAGTCAAGCTTATTTCCTTCGTTTTAAGCATTGAAAGTGTTGTAAACTCATAACACATCAAAGAACCATAAACATGCCGATCATACTGAATTCATAAAAAATCATAGACTCAAATAACAGTGTAAATCATATGTACTAAAATCATGGTAAAATCATCTATTTCCAATGGACCATATTTTCGAAAGACAATGTTAAATCATGGGCGGAATCTTAGGAATCATACTAATATCAAATAATGGGTATACATCATGCAACTGAGAGTGAAATCATAAACATCATATGTGATTCATCACAAGAACCTTGAAGAAATGGAAACATGAGAGAAATCATACATAGAATGGAAACCCTAAGACATGGTTTTTAAGTAATTGAATTTACTATGGTTTATGTAGATAATTAGGATATACGGGTGAAAGAAAACCCTTGTTAAAGTTCCACATATTTGTCTTGGAGAAATCACTACTAGCAGTTGAAGCTTAAAGCTCTTTGAGAGTAACCCTAGGTGTTCTTGAGCCTTGAGTAGAAGGGAGAAGAACTATACGGTGATTGAGAGAAGAATGAGGGAATAGGCTAAGAAAACCCCTCAAATATGCTCCTTAGAAACTCCAAAATGACCTTACTTAGGAATTAAAGGCATAGTAAATTACTATGATGCCCTTATGAAAATAAGTTGAAAAATTTCCCTGCCAGTCATCACGGTTCGTAGCATGACTCGTGGTGACATACCATGGGTCGTGGTGTGCAATTTGTGCCTTCTAGGTGGCTTAACGGCTTATAAAAATTCTTACCACGAGTCCTTGGTATGAATCGTACCTAGATACCACGAGTCGTACCATGACTCGTGGTGACTGGGCTTGTTCTGTCCATCAAACCTGACAGTGCTTCACTAAACTGGCCATAACTTTTTTACTCCAAACTCCGATTGATCAAGGTCAAATGTGTTGGAAAGAAGACTCAAAGGGATTTAATTTTGTATTCTGGATCACCTAAAAACACTTCATAAAATGGGAGTTATTGTCGTTTAAAGTTTACCCTTGTAATAACTTACATGAAAAACTCAATCGGTAGGAATGCTCTCAACTCAACATTATGCTAGAGGTTCCTTATGACCTTAATTTGTATTCAATGTAGTTCTCAAACTTAAGAATTAATCTTAACACCTTAGTTTCATAAAATTCATCGGGTTTGGGTATATCCACATACCTAGAACAATTTCAAACTTAGCCCGAAAGTTTGAGGCATTAGAGTATCTCAACTCATGAGTAGATGGTACGAACCGTACCATGATCCTGCGATCCATTACATACTGATCGTACCTCCCAATCCATATTGGTTATTCTCTAAACCTCCTTCCTACGACTTTTCAGTACGACTGTACAATCTAGGTATAAGTAATGGGATCCTGTCTTTGTTTCTTGGCCACTTCTTCTAATTTCTCTATACCTCATTCTATGAGTTGTGGTGCAACTCGTACCTTCATATTCAGAGTCATAATGGGACTCATACTGAGGGAAATTTTCAATTTTTCCACTCGTTCATATTCCAAATCTAGGGTCTAGTCTTAGAGACTTTTGGGGTATTAAAGCCAGACCCCTTGGCGAATCGCACCTCTTGGTGCTCCAACCCTACTTGTGCGTCACATGGGCCATAGTACAACTATGCATGTGTGATGCCAACTTCTATCATACTTGTTTTATCAATCCCGTTTTTTCATATTTTCTATTTTAGCCACAATTAAGCTCAAAACCATCATTTTAATACCTAAAAATATCTAGTCATGTATGTTAGCTCTTTTTCATATAAATCACATAAAACACAAGAAAACACACATAATTTGTTCTCAAAACATATCTAAGTATGGGTAAAATATGGTTTATAAATGTGTAAATACGTCCTACATTACCATCCCACATTTAAACTATTATTTTTTCTTGAACAATCTACCATTTTACTTCTCCAATTGAATCACAAATTCACCCTATGAACACGTCTACTTACACTTAGGATCATTAGACAATTCAATCATGCTTCATCAATTCACTCCATATGCATATAAGATCAACATTCAAAGGTTATAAGTTGAAATTACTTAGCTTCTTAAACTAACTCAAGAAGATATATTTGGGCCAACATAGCTCATATGTTATTTATCAATTAAGATATACCATTATCTTACCATTAGGTGCCCTTCACTATTTGGAGAGATGCTCTTTCATTGACAAGATATATAATAATATGAACTAGGGCATAAATAAATAATTTTCTCTCACTCTCCCAAAGAACATGTATGCAAAAGATAACTCATAGGATTGTCTTTAATGTAATACTCCATTAATATAGAACATTGAATTAATGATCAATTAGGACTTAAGATGGTTGTAATGTAGGTTAAGGGACAGGTAGGAACTATTTGGCCAAGATAGTGACTAATCTTCCCTCACAACTTTTTCACTTTTAGCACTTTCTTAGATCTTCTATTTTTCTCCTTATACCTCCTTTTATTTTTTTAACTAGTCAATTTGCCCGTACTTCGCGCGGTCATTTTAAAGTAGAAGTCAGTTTTCTTAGTTGATCATATAATATAAATTAGTCCATAGAAATGGAAGAAACATGAAAAATACTTTAACTAATTTTCACCTATAAAAGAAATGTCTAAAGTCTAAACTAATCAATCTTTTTTTAAGTAAAACTTGAATGTATTATAAAGTAATATAACCGCAATGAAAGAGTTTCTAAAATTATAGTAAATCAACATAAAATAGATATTTTTTCCATTATTTCTCCCTCCTCAAAATTATTTTCAAAATAATCTTAATAAATAAAAAGATACCACAACCCTTAATTGCAAATCCATAAGCATAATATAACCGCTTTTCTTCTCGTTAGGGTGGAAAGTATCTAGGGTATATAAATAGCAACCTTTTTCTTAATATTTATAATGTCTTTTGATACCTTCATTGTCTTTGCACTGCCATCATTTGCCAAATTTGAAAAATATTAATATATATTATTGATAAGAGAAAGCCAACTAAACCAACAAATACATAAAAAATAAATATAAATGACAATGCTGCTAGAACTTTCAAATTCTCTATCCACTTCAACTAAAGAGGAATTTTCTATGAAAGATGGCATCATGGAAAAAAATTTCTTTCAATAAATGACAAAAAGAAAATGCTTCACATATCACAAAATAAAATACATGTTACATTTTCACTTTCCAGATATATGCAGACCTGAATGATTAGAATCTCATAATTTGAATGGATTGCATAATCTTATGTATTAATCCTTAGGTCCATTTTGATGAGTGAGATGTTCTTGCAAGTATCTTTTACCCATTTAGGCATAGAAAATAACACCATCAAATATAATTAAATAAGTGTGTGGAGTTACCAATAAAAGTACATAGTAGACTCCTTAGTTAGATAGATATCACATTTATTTTTTTCAAAGTTAAACTTTGAAAGTACATTATTGATCACATGATAGACTTGACCACCGACACTATAGAAGGATGAAAAATTCAACTTCACACTACTATCAGCTTGATTGTCGAAGGATGAAATATATTGAAAGTTTAAAACTATAAAAAGATCTGTTAAGTGTAAAGTAGTCATGTGAAGATGCTCGATATTCAGTTAGGACGCTAAGATAATTCTCATAACTCATAGCAAATTATAGATACAACTCCAAACTAATCAATTAATGAAGAGATTATACTTAACTATTAAATTTTGTGTTAGCTAAAAAGTAAAGTTGTTGTACGACGTAATGAAAAAGTATGCACATAAATTCATAACAAATTTGCTTCTCTATTAATTACAAAGAAAAAGAGCATGCTTAGCCGGATGACTATTAACTATTACATAAAAGAACTCAACTACTGGATAAATATTTTATCAGGACTTGCATAGGTTTGTAATATACAATTACTGAACCAACAAATCTAACAATATTCTTTTATCTTGACAATATTCTCCTTCAAAAGTTATATTTTTTTAAAAGAAAAATCCAACACAATTGTAACAGCATTTTATAGAGGGTCCAAGCAATATAGGTTGTAATCATAAATAAAAAGCGATGGACACAGTGATGATTCGTATAACTATCTTAAGTTTGTTTAGGATAAGGGCTTATAGTTGTTGTAATGAAGCTTTATTGATTGAGGTAAATAATTTATCCTAACATTATTAAGTTAAATAGGGAAGATACAATTCAAATATTTAATACTTTTGCACAAAATAGAAAATAAAAAGTGTGATGGCCTTTTTTAGTATCCCAGTTCTTCCAACTTGGACTTAAAAAATGACTCTTGATTTTATTATGTCTATCCAAGTTGATGAAAGAAATTATTTTTTCTTTAGGAATCAATTTTTAGAAATGACATAAGTAGAAATATTTTAATCATTGTCTAATTTAAGGCACATGGCACTTGAAAGACCCACATCACTATACAAGAGTCATCCTTGTTCCTTTTTTTGTACTCCTTCTTTTGCTTCTACTAGTAGAAGTTCAAATCTTATTGATCACCTTAAAAATCATATTTAATGAGTACATATATCATATGACCCCTAAATTTTTTACCAAAAAAAAAAAGAAAGGTACTAAGTAGATAACCCTAAGTTGGTTATAAAATAGTACTATCAGGTATCTATATCAAATATTTTCAAGCATATAAATGCTAAGAATATTTTTAAAAAGGCAAAGAGGAAAAGCAATGGATGAGATCAATGGCCGTGGTTAAAGTTATTGATGATCTACCAGAACTGAAAAATCACCAGAATAACAGAGAAAAAGCAAAAAAAGATAGTGATATATATTTTCATGATGCTAAAAAGTGGATACAAAAAGGTCATTACCTTGTCTAAATTTTGTGACAATTTACTAATTTTTGTTGGACTAATTCTCTCCTTTTGTCCTTTCATGTTCCTAAGAAAACATTCAAAACAACCATCAAAATCAAAGTGTCACAATATAAATAATAAAAACTTTAGAAACTTTCCAGTAAGAACACATACGCTTCTTCAAATAAGGAATAATATTATCAATAAATAAGTAACCATAAAATTATAGTCCATCAATCATTGACGCATTACAAAACAAAAAAATAACCTATTATAATATAAAAAGACAACAATAATTCAACAACTGCATCTAATTTTTTAAATGAAATGGACAATATGTTACAACTCTAGTTTTACTATATAGTCAATTTGCTACCAAATCAAACACATTCTCTTATGGGGTAATTATTTATTGTGATTAAGCAAAGCTTTAAATCAATTATAGCATATGTTGTGAAACAATGTTGCATAATGTTCTTTTCCTACTTCTGAGAAAAATATTTAAAAAATAATTACAAATATGTAACTTGAGTAAAGGTAAATATTTCTCATAACAAAATCACACAAATCTCCTACATGTTTATATTTTTTGGGCCCTATTATGAAGCTTCTTGTAGAGATAACTGTTGGATGACAACATTATGCAGCTATCTTCTCTTTTCTAATCTTCAAGTCATTCTCAATCTTAAAATTCATTTTAAGATCCTCAAGTTATCATCAATTCATCATGAAACTTGAAAATAAGACAGTCTAATAAGGTATGAATAATCTCCCAACTTTTATTATAAACTGACTTACACGGTTGAAAGTTTCTTTTTGATCAGATAAAAGCATAAAATATGAATCATATGTAATAGATGAAAGAGGAATAAAATTGATGGTAAATCATTCTAAAACTCCCATTGAGAACAGAAGATGTGTGTACTTCCAAAGAGAAGAGAAACAACCTCTTAGTGTGTGAAAAAATTAAGGAAAAGAAAAGACCATTATAAGTATTGGAGAAGTGCAAAAGTTGGGGATGTGAAAGGGTGTAATGAAAAGGGTTAATAAAAGTGACTTTTGTCTTTTTCATAAAGCACCTAAAAATCCCAAAAATCTGAGAAGAAAATGCAAAAAAAGGAAAAAGGATAAATAATTTTTCTGATTAATGAAGCATGCCACATCATTGAATTAAGGTCTCTATTTTACATAGATGTGTTACCCTATTTTCATTGTTCCTTTATTGAAATAGTCTGAAGTTTGAATATTAAGTTTTTTATTTTTCTTTTAATGAGATAATAACTAATTAAGTTTTTGTTGATTTTTTAGGTGTTTTAGAGTTTTTGAAATAATTAAAAGTTTTGAACTTTATATTCTTGATACTTGAAATGTAATACAACAAAATTATCCACTCAAAGGTATAAAAAATATAAGTCGATAAGAACGACAACGATCATTGCCACCTCTTTTTTGCTCAAGAAATATTTTTATCTACTTTGTTTTCTCTTTCTCTTTTCTTCCTCATATATAACTTTTTATTTTATGCCTTTTTTGGTCTGAAAGAATCTAAGGGTGTGTCTAATATGGAGTACAAGAATGTCATTTTACTAAAATATTTTAAATGATAACAAAATTCAACAACACCACATAAATTTTGATTATAGTTTAGTTCTAAGGAGTTTATACTAAATTAGATTTATATTGTAGCTTCAGATATTGGTATTGAATAGCGATTCATTTTCCTATTACTTATTATTTTCTTTTGACTTTACATAATTTTTTATATTAGTATTATAATATTATAATATTTTCCAAAGATGTCGAATATCAGTGACTTACCTGCACAAACCACAAGCCTTTACGGCGAGAATTTTATTTTCAAGAGTATTAAATAATTTTAATCTGAAGAGAGGCTTAATTATATTACAATACCAAAATTTTTTATTTCAATATAGAATTTGGAGTTACAATAAAGATAAGAAAAGAAGAAAAAAGGGTATTATAATATAGGTTGTTTCAATTTTCTTTCACTGAATTATTAACGACTAAACCCCGATTATATACTTCATAATGTACTTTTTTCCCACCAATCATAAATGACTATCTCCTATTATATTTTTGACACTTAATTTTTTATCAATTATTTTACAAGATGTATATAGAATTCTTCTATATTCATTCATTCACTCGCGATAGCCATCACTTCCTGATTCTCCAACTATTCAAATGAAAATTACATTAAAATTTGAATTAGGATCTCCAAGTGAGATTAAAATTTGTTATGAAACCTTTATGGATATTTAGGGACCATGTCATTTTAGAGCTAGCGTTTTAAGCAGAACTTGCTGCATTCGAGGCTTTGATGATGTTCCATAGATTATTTTTGAAGTACGTTTAGTTGTATGTTGGAAAGATGAAAAATCATATAAAAAAATACAAACTTATTTATTTTAAAGCATTAGGAAGATATTCTTCTTTCCCTTGTGACACAAAGTTCTAAAATTTTTGTTCTGTATTTTAATGTATTACTTTAATAATCTAAAAATGCTTTTATAAGATGTACATTTAATTCATAATAATTGTAACATTACGTTTGAGATAATAACACCAGTTAAGAAATAAAAATTACCATGCATTAACTTCAAAAAATAAAATAATTTATAACAATTACTTTAAAGAACAAAGTTATTATCGAAAAGACAGATAAAATATATAAAAAGTAAATTAATTTTATAATCTAAAAAATATAAGCAAGGTTAAAGTATCATAAACTTATTGTTGGAGAAGTCGACTATGTCGCAAGACATTAGGTACCACATGCAGTAAAATATTTAATAAATTGAAGGTAAAAATCAAAATATAAGAAAAATAATACTACAAGCAAATATTAGATATAGATTTGTTGATTTGAATTACTGGTCAAATCAATAATTTTTGAAAAATACCATTATTTATTTTATTAGTACTATACTAAAGACTAATTTAGGAACTTAAACCAAATTAAAACATACCGAGAAAAGAGGGGTGAAACCACAAAACTTAAAATTAATATATTCCATGAGATTACTGATAAAACATATTCAATTGAAACATCCATTTAAGATTTGCTAAAAATGATAAAATAATACTTTGATAAAGTTTCTTCAGTATTTTCTTATTCTTGTTCAATTGAGGAGTCACCATCGCTTTATTATATGAACCTTCATCTAACTGTAGCAATGCATAAAGATCACATTCTTACTTTCCAACATAGGCTAGAGAGGTACATTGTCCATCCAGAACTAAAAAATAAACAATAGTACTTTTCAGGAAATAATATGGGAATACTAAAAATACTGATAATCATAGACATAAGTCTAATAATACAATATGTAGTTCATTTACCATAAAAGACGTGTATTTCAACTTTAAAAAAAGGTTTTCTACTTTACCTTTCCTTTTTCAATCAATCAAATCCCTTGTTTTTCTCCTCTATTTCTTTAGGTGAAATTCTCATGCTTCTGCAAAACCAAGAAATTATAAAAAATATTTTTTTGTTCTTCATTAGTTCATCATATCATTTGTATAAATAAATAAATAATAAAATAGTTAAAAGAGAGAAAGAAAATGTTGAAATGAGATCATACATGTATACTGAAAGACAATTTTGAAAACCCATAATCATACCCAAAAATGGAAGTCAAAGTTCATCTTATCATTTGTATAAATAAATAAATAAATAAGAAGAAGTTAAAGAGAGGAAGAGTATGCTGAAGTAAGATCATGCATGGACACTGAAGGATATTTTTAAAAATGCAATACTGAAGTGAGATCATATATGAAAAATAGAAGAATATTTTAAAACACACAGAATCATACTCAAAAATCAAATTCAAAGTAGTGATAAAAATCCAAACATAAATTAGTAATTAGATTTAATAAAGAGCAAGAAACTTTTTGTTGATATCCCAATAAATGACAAAGAAAAAGGGAAAATAAGAGGCAATTGAACTCCTCAGTGTTGGACATGATTGAAATGGATGAATACAAAAGTAACCAAGAAATGACATAAAATGGAGAAAGGAATGTGTAATTCCTACGGAAATTAATTCAGTTACTTTTTAAGAGAGAGAAAATCAAAATTAAGACACAACAGACACAATGTTTAAGACTTTTTAAACAACTACTCCGAACAGATATATCAATTTATGTTCTATTAATTAATTAAATACAATTTAAACATGATATAAATGCAAAAATTTGAGAATAAAGATAATTAGAGATTCTGGTCTAAGAGAGTGCCACATCACTGGGTCTAGGTTCCCTATTTATATATATATATAGATTTTCAACTTAGGTAACTCGTATGAATTTTTCACTATTAAGCTCATTCACAATCTTTTCTTTCAATCTTGATTCATTCATTCATTTATTTTTTAGACTTTTTCTCTTTTTCTTTCTCCACTAATATCACATTCCTTGTTTACCAATTTTTTATTTTTTTCTTTTCTTCTAATTTTCACACTTTTGATTTTTTTCCCCTTTTCTCTACTTGTGCTTCTTTTGTGCAAAATTTTCAATTAAAGTACCTTAGGAGTCATTTGGATCAAATAAAAGTCAATAGAACAAAAAGGGATTAAGCTTGTAATATGTCTATCAAAAGAATAGGCTAAGACTCAAAATGGCTAACTAGGATAACTACGGTAAAAATAGGATATAAATAGGATACCAAAGAAATGCCTATATCACTTCCATATTTTTATTTGGATTTGCACACACACTGAGAAAGTTCTAGACATCAATTTGCAAGCATGAAGTATACTATAATACCTCACTCACACAATGGCACAAATGGTTCAATAATGGCAATCAAAATTACATAAGCACATATATCCATATTGAATGCATAACATAATTAAGACCAATTTGTCAAGCATAGGAGTCAAGTTTCAAAAGTCTAAGTGTTTCTACCTTTTCATGCATTTTTGAGTGAATTATACAAATTCTCAATGATACTTGAGTGAAGCACCTATAATTCATAAAGTTTCAACTTCTTTCTCTCCTAATGGCTAATTTTCCCTTAAGATGATCGTCATCTATCCATCATTGAAAAAAATTATGATTTTATGACCAAAAAAAATCTAGACTCTCCAATCAGTTCTAAGAGACTATCCACCGAAAAAGTACCAAAAACAAAAATCGGGGGAACCCAAATAAAAATAAAACATCAAAAAAAAATACAAGCTAGAAGGAAGTCATGAATCACAAAAAAAATCTAGGTCCACCATGAACAAATTTATCAATGAAGGCATAAATGATATAATGATGTTTACTTCTCTCACCCCACACATAATCAGTAGCACTGTGCCCAGTGCTAAAACATTAATACACAGGTAAAAGTGAAAGAAGAACTCTTTGGGCCTAATCTTCATCATTTGTGGAATAAAAATTTTGCCTGAAAACCTACTCCCTATTGCAAACCTCGGTGCAGAGGTTTTGCTCTGCGCCATGGAGTCCCTACTAAATTTGAGATTTCCTTCCTACACACTTGAGTACACAAATCAAATCTAAGAATTCAAAAAATTAAGACAAAAACTAATTCATCTTGGGTTTTCTCCCAAGCATAGTCTGGTTTAAACATCGCTGCATGACATGGGTATCTTGATTACTCAGGCTTCATTAAGATACCTCTTGGGTTGTCTCCCAAGAAGTGCCTTATTTAACATCGTGGCACGATTCACGCCATTACACTTGAAAGAATTAATGACAACAACTAGAAGCAAAGTAGGAAATAAAGACTACAAGATAAATTTAAACACCAATTAACTATTTCTAAATTGTATCCGCCAGCAACGACGCCAAAATTTGATCACGCCCAAATTACACCTTGCAATTAACGTATAAAATGGTTGTTGTCAAATAAGTAATATAACTTAGGTTGGGGCCGATACTACAGAGAATAGGAAATAAATAATATATTAATGATGATTAAATTAACTTATAGTTAATATATCAAAAGGAGGGTTTGCAAATAAAAAAAAGAAAGTAATGCTAATAATGATTGAATTGTTTATCAAATTATTGAGACCAGACTAGGATTGTATTTTCCATGATTTTATAAAGTAATAGGATTATTTTATTAGTAACCTATCCTGATAAAAATTTAAGTTCACCTAACGTCTCTTGACCTACATAGATGAATTTCACCTAAATTCTCTCGGACTTTAGGTGTGTATATTTTGCCCTCGCCATAAGTCTTGATTTAACTATCCTCAGTAAGAGCTCAAATTAATTAGATGAGCGTTGGTAGCCTCAAATTACCACTATTATTCTCTTTTCCTAACTTCAACCTCTTTGGTCGAGCAAATTAAAGATACAGGCAATTTAATATTAAAACGGAGAGAATAATAACCACTCAATATACTATTCAAGAATCACTATTTTATTTTTCCTACTTTTTGTTAATCCTTCATGGTTCCTATAACCCTAGCATAAGAGATTTAGCCACTCATATTTATGAAAATAAAAATATAAGATGTAGAAGAAATCATAGTGAAATACTTATTATTATATGAAATTGTTTAACAAAATCCAAAGCTATCTTGAATTACAAGAACTTGATGAATTTCTAATTTAACTATATGGAATAATATTTTCCACACTTTACAATGAATCATATGTGAATATGAGTTAATGAATAATTCATTGCACACCTAAAACATCCTAAGAAAGGATATATATATATATATATATATATATATATATATATATATATATATATATTAGTAGAGTAAGCTTTTAATTCCTTCTTAGACTGGAATTGGACTTTGCAGCTTTTGTTCCTACTTGAATTAGGATTGAACTCTAGCCATGCCTGGATACTGCCTGCGCGTCGTACAGCTCGTAGCGCCAGACCCCTTGACACGTCATGCCTTTTGGTGCTCCAACCCTGCCTATGCAACACATAAGCCATAGGAAAGCTATGTGTCACGACCCGAACATAGGCCCAGATAGAGACACGGGACAAGGAACCCCTAGAGGCTCCAAGTCTACCCATGGCATGAACATATCGACTAAGAGCATACTATAAGAATATACCGATGTAATAATAAAGCATACTTAAACGGAAATCATACATATCGATCTAAAACATAGTCAACAATGATAAGTTGATTTCTACATGATGTCTGAATAGTCTCTAACCTAATTGATGAGCTGATGGGATAGCATCCTCAACTAGCTCAACAAAAGAAAGTTTGTAACTGAAATGACATGACTTTAGATAACTGAATGTCCTCGAAGGATGAGGATTCACCAATTCAAGCTAACACAGGTCTGCGAGGAAAGCAAGACTAATGGTGCGGCTGAGATTGGTCTCTCGGACCTGTATCATGAAAAGATACAGCATAGAGTATGCAGTCAATACTTGGAATGTACCAAGTATGCAGGGTAAGTAAAATGAACAGTTAAAACACATAAGAGTTCATAAGAATAGGACAGGATGAATGTGAAGTAAATATCATAACATAGCATGAGGGCTCAAGGTTTTCAAAGCATTCACAATCTATTTGTAATAAAAATCCTAAGAGAAAACTTATAAAAACATAACTTGAGTAGAAATAACATAACATGACAATGCATAATTCATGAGGAACAATGGGAGGACCCATCATAACCGAAACCATCATGATAAAGCTTACATGATGCCCCAACTATCTCTCTCAAGTGGGCAGAGCCTTCCTAGGCTTGTCAGGCAAGGGACGTGCAGTATGGTGACATCACAGGGATCCAATAATAAATGTGTATACCTACGGTGGCACGTAGTTCTGAAACCATGGGGTTTACCTGAACGCCCGATCTACTCAGTGCTAGACACTACTCCCAAAAATATGCACATGAGGCTCATATCATAATCTTTAACTCATTCATGAAGTTCATGGCCAATTACATCATAACATACTTGATCATACTTGAAATACGTGATTTTCCATGAATAAGGACCCATGAGTTGGCCAAGAGTCATAAATTCATAAATCATGAAATTCATGCATACTTGTAAAACATGTATATACTTGATATTCATAAATCCATGATGAGTACTTAATAAAATTTATAACATAAATCATAAATCATAATTTAGACTTGATAAATCATAATAGAATCTTAACTTGACTTTTCATGAAGCATGCATAATTGGGCATAATTCAATTAAATTTGAAACTATAGATTAATAATCAAAAATAGTAATAAAATCTTCCCATAGATCATAAAACATGATTTGATACGTGAAGGTAATTGATCCATAGATAGATCATAGAGAATTTCACAAGAATTGGAATAACCCCATAGGTTATGAAACTTGAATCTAGAACTGAAATCCATGGAATTGAGAAGGATTTATGGCAAGAGAGTGAAAGGAACTCTCATTCATAGCCTCACATACCTGGGTAAGTTGATCTTAAACTCTTCCTTGAATGCCCAAAGGAAATCGAAGAAAAATTGATGGATTTAGACTTGATCACCCCTAGGAACCTTCTAGTCTTGCATGCATGGAGAGGAGTGATTTAGAATGAGCTAAACCCTCTTAAAACAATCCTAACTGATCTTAAAACAATGTAGTTTAGGCCTTAGGAACTTAGAAATTATGGGAAAAGCCCTTAATAATTTCGCGGAAAAATACACACTGCCAGTCCCAACGAGGGACTGGACGATTCGTGACCTGAGGGGACGACTCGTGGCCTGCCTGTCATTGCCAACACTAGAATTCATACCTTTGAGGGTCACCAAGAGGGACACCATGACTCATGGTGACCGAGTCGTGACAAGCACTTGCCAATATTTTCACCTTCATGCCAACTTCTAACCACAAGTGACCCAATGACTCGTTGTTCTGACCACGAGTTGTGGCTCGTCTCATGATTAGCCTCCGAAATCAAAATCTTAACCAACTCTTTCCTACCTCATGATTCATTTAATGACTCGTGGGGTACTGCACGAGTCACTGGATGACTCGTCCTGTGACCTAGTGCAGAAAATCCTCTTTTCTCTGTTTTAGCCCTTGGGTCTGATCTTAGAGCTTTCGGGGTATTACAATATCTCCCCCTTGGGAGCAATCGTCCTCGAATGTGGATGAACATACTGAAAGCTGAGAAATGCAACTGCCATACCAAATACTGAACATCTAAAGCTGAAAACTGACAGAGTAACTGATTCCGGACTGAAATACATGACTGAATTGAATTCATGGATCACATACACACACATGGACATGAAAGAAATTGGGGCACATGATTTGAACATGAAATTGAATAGAGTACTAAGGAGGAAACATGTACCTTGAGCTGAAACTAAGCCGAAAGGGAATAGATATGGGTATTTAGCCATCATATCTGCTTCGGCTTCCCATGTAGCTTCCTCAACATGCTGGTTCCTCCACATAACTTTGACTGAGGCTACTTCTTTATTTCTTAGCTTTCGAACCTAAAGATCAATTATTTCCACCGAAACCTCCTCAAAGCTAAGTTTATCCTTCACACCTACGCTGTCTAATGGGAAAACCAAAGCCAGATCACCCAAGCACTTCTTTAAAAGTGACACATGGAACACCGAATGAACTGAAGCCAATTTTGAGGGCAATTCCAACTCATAGGCCACCTTGCCAACACACCTCACAATAAATTACGGGCCAACATAGCGGGGACTTAACTTTCCCTTCTATCCGAATCTTATCACTCCCTTCATAGGAGATACCTTCAGAAACACCTGATCATCAACTTCAGACTCAAGTTCTCTCCTCACATTCGTATAGGACTTTTGACGACTCTGAGTCATTTTCAACCTTTCCCTTATAAGATAAACCTTCTCCATAGCCTCGTGGATTGAATCTGGTCCTCTCAATGCAGCTTTACCGACTTCGAACCAGCCAATAGGTTATCTACATCTCCACCCATAAAGAGCCTCTAACGGAGCTATCTTAATGCTGGAATGGTAGTTGTTGTTATATGCAAACTTAATGAGAGGCAAATGATCATCCTAACTACCCTTGAAATGAATAACACACGCTCTCAACATATCCTCTAGAGTTTGAATGGTCCGCTCTACCTGACCATTTGTTTGCGGGTGAAATGTTGTGCTAAGCTTGACCTGAGTACCAAGTCCGTTCTGAAACAATCTCCAAAACTGGGAGGTAAACTAAGTACCTCTATCTGATATGATGGACAAAGGAACTCCATACAACCGAACCAACTCCCGAATGTACAATTTGGCATATTCCTCTACTGAATTGGTAGTTTTAACTAGTAGGAAATAAGCTACTTTAGTCGACCTGTCTATGACAACCCAAATAGAGTCATACTATTGGCGAGTACGAGGCAACCCCGTAATGAAGTTCATATTGATTTCATCCCACTTCAAAGTAGGAATGCTAATTTCTTGAAGCACGCCTTTGGGTCTTTGATGCTCAACCTTCACCTGTTGACAATTTGGAGACTTAGCCACAAATTCTGCTATGTCCTTCTTCATGCCACTCCACCAATAGATTTCCCGTAGGTCACTGTACATCTTGGTGGCACCTGGATGTATAGAATATCTAGAACCATGAGCCTCTTGCAACTTCTAATCTCTTAAATCATCAACACCCAGAACACACAAACGATCCTGATATCATAGTACCCCATCTCCCTCTTGGGAAAAGACCTCCACCTTCTGATTCAAAATGGCTTCCTTCAACTATACTAAAATAGGATCCTCATCTTGACTAGATTTGACCTAGGTCACCAAGGAAGATTGTGATCCATTTTGAACAATGGAACCACCATCGGTTGAGTCAAGTAGACGAACTCCTAGCCGTGCAAGACAATGCACCTCTTTCACTAACTCTTTCCTCTCCTCATCTATATAGGTTACACTCTCCATAGAAAGCCTGCTAAGAGCATCTTCCACCATATTAGCCTTGACCGAATGATAAATGACACTTATATCATAATCTTTCAAAGCTTCAACCACTTCCTCTGACGTAGATTCAGATTCTTTTAGGTAAACACATACTGTAGGCTTTTGTGGTCCATAAACACATCTACATGGACCCCGTACAGATAGTGCCTCAAAATCTTTGAGGAAAATACTACTGCCGCCAACTCGAGGTCATGAGCCGGATATTTCTTTTCATGGACCTTCAGCTGCCTAGAAGCATAGGCTATAACCTTATCGTGCTGCATTAACACATAACCAATGCCGATCCTCAAGGTGTCACAATATACCACAAATCCATCAGTACCCTCAGGTAAAGTCAACACTGGTGCTGAGATGAGTCGAGTCTTCAACTCTTGGACGCTCTTCTCATAGGCCTTTGACCATTGAAACTTCACTTTCTTTTGGGTCAACTTAGTCAATGGGGATACAATGGATGAAAACCCTTCAACAAACCTCCAATAATAACTATCTAAGCCCAATAAATTCCTAATATTTGAAGGATTCACTACGTCTAAGCCAATTCTTCACCGCTTCTATCTTTTGAGAGTCCACTTGTACACCCTCACTTGACACCACATGACCCAAAAATGCCATTGAGTCTAGCAAAAACTTGCACTTGCTGAACTTAGCATATCCACTCCGAGAGTATATGAGAATATCATCTATGAACACAATCATGAACATATCCAGATATGGCTTGAACACCCTTTTCATCAAATCCATAAAAGTTGTAGGAGCATTCGTTAGTCCAAAATACATAACTACAAACTCATAATGGCGATACCGAGTCCTGAAGGTTGTCTTCAGAATGTCACTCTCCCAAACCCTGAGCTGATGGTATCCGGATCTGAGGTTTATCTTTGAGAAACACTTAGCACCCTGAAACTGGTCAAACAAATCATCAATCCTAGGGAGAGGATACCTATTTTTCCTGGTGACCTTGTTCAATTGCCGGTAATCAATGCACATTCTAAGGGAACCATCCTTCTTTCGGACAAAGAGAACTGGTGCACCCCATGGGGACTTGTTAGGTCTGATGAAACTGTTGTGTAAAAGATCCTGCAACTGCTCCTTCAATTCCTTTAGCTCAGCTGGAGGCATTCTTTAAGGAGGAATAGATATAGCCTGTATATCGGGAAGAAGGTCAATACCAAAATTGATTTTTAGCTCGGGAGGAATCCCTAGTAATTCATCTAGAAACACTTCTGGATATTCACAGACTACAAGAACTGACTAGACAGTCGGGGTTACGAATGTAGCATCCTTAACCCTAACTAGATGGTATATGCAATCCTTAAAAATCATCTTTCTGGCCTTAAGATAGGAAATGAAGTGACCTATAGGCACCGATGAGCTACCCTTCAACTCAAGAGCTAGCTCACCCGAAAATCTAAACTCTACCACACGGGTTCTACAGTTTACTGAGGCATAACATACATGTAGTCAATCCATACCAAAGATAACATCAAAATCTATCATGGCTAGCTCTACTAAATCTACTGAAGTGACTTTCTGAAGGACTATGAAAGGGCACTTTTGATACACCCGTCGAGCTACAACTAAATCACCGACTGGGGTAGAGATGGAGAAGGGTTTTGATAAGATTTTGGTACTGACTCCAAAACTACTAGAAACATAGGGCATCAAAAAGATAAGGTAGCCCCTAGATCTAACAATGCATATACATGAAAGTGGAATACTCATAACATATGGTGACCATATCTGGTGAAGTCTCCTGCTCTTATCAGGATGCAAGGGCATAAAACTTGTTCTGGCGCTAGCCACCACCTACACTAGTGGACACACCCTATTGAGTTGAGGCTGCTGCTGAACTAGTAGCCTGAGCACGACCCCTACTCTCACCCTATCTAGCCAAGGGACATACCCGACATATGTGACCGGATCTGCCACATCCAAAATAGATATCTGATCCCATCAAGCACTCTCCTACATGATACTTGCCACACTTTCTGCAGGCCGAAAAAGTACGCTTTGTCTGCATGCTCCTTTGGCCCCTCGAACCTGAGGCTCTACCCCTCTGATCACCTCGCGGTCAAGATGGGCACTGGCCAAAGATGGCGCTGGAGCTAATGACCTCTTAAGAGACTGTTGGCACTGTCCACCTCCCTATCTCCGCTGAGAGAACCCATAACTGTCTATTTGGCCATCTTGGCCTCCCTTTCTCTCATATGCACCACCTCCATCTCTTGGGAGTACAAAACCAATCGAGGAAAGTCAATGTCCTAATGAAGCATAGTGGTCCTGCAATCCTTGACAAGGTATTCCGCTACTCCGTGCACAAACCTACTCATCCGAGCACTCGGATCATCCACTAGCTCTGGTGCATATTTGGACAAACGAGTGAACTCCAAAGCGTATTCCTGGACTGTCATATTACCCTATCTTAGGTTCACAAATTCAGATGCTTTAATCTCCCTCATCTCCTGTGGAAAGAACCAATCCAGAAATGCGGCATGGAACTTATCCCAACCAATAGGGCCTACTCCAACTTTCCTACTATCCTTCCATTGTCTGAATCATATGTGCGTGACCCCTTTCAACTGATATGAGGCTAAATCTGGGCACTCCTCCCCGGTCACCTTCATGATCAGGGTGATCTTCAGAACATCATTAATAAACTCATATAGATCCTCATCCACCTTTGACCCAAGGAAACCTGGAGGGTTCATCCTCAGAAAATATCTAACTCTCGCTGTTGTCGCATTCCTATTCTGAGGGACATGCACTACCGCCTATTGGTTGACTTGGGCGGTCAAACCCTGAGCTAGTATTTGTATGGCCGCCCTAAAATCTGCATAGGCAACCTGCTCAGGACATGATCCTCGGGGGCTGGTGGGGCCTGCTGATGCCCATCCCCATAGCCATTCTCATGGACATTTCCGTTTCTATTTCTTCTTCCATTAACTTGGCAAGGAGGTATGATTGTGCAAACGTGTATAGCATGAGTTAGAAGGATAGAAAGACATTTCATCGCATGACATAGATCATGAAAGAAGGAAATATTTTCTAAATGTTTTGTAGCCCCTTCGTCATAAGTGTGGCATGCTTCAACCCATAAAAAATACTCTACATAATGCGGCTTTTAGACACCCTAGAACACTTCAAAACCTAATGCTCTGATACTAAGTTTTTCACGACCCAAACATAGAATTCGGATAGAGACACGGGACAAGAAACCCCGAGAGGCTCCAAGTCGACCCATGGCATGAATATAACAACTAAGAGCTTATGATACTAATGTAATAATAAAGCATACTTAAGGGGAAGTCTGCAAATATATCGATCTAAAATAGAGTCAACAATGACAAGCTGATTTTTATATAATGTCTTAATAGCCTCTAACATAACTCTAAGTTGATGGGATAGCATCCCCAACTAGCTCGACAAAAGAACGTCCGTAATTGAAATAACATGACTATAGATAACTGAATGTCCTCGAAGGATGAGGACTCACCAATCTCGGCTAACATAGGCCTGAGAGGAAAGCAAGACTAATGGTGATGTTGAGGCTGGTCTCTCGGACCTATATCATGAAATGATACAACATAGAGTATACGGTCAGTACTTGGAATGTACCAAGTATGCAAGGTAAGTAAAACGGACAGTTAAAACACATAAGAGTTCATAAGAATAGGACAACATGAATGTGAAGTAAATATCATAACATAGCATGAGGGATCAAGGTTTCCAAAGCATTCATAATTTATTTATAATCAAAATCGTAAGAGAAAACTTATAAAAACATAACTTGAGCAGAATTAACATAACATGACAATGCATAATTCATGAAGAAAAATGGGAGGACTCCTCATTACTGACACCATCATAATAAAGTTTACATGATGCCCCAACTATCTCGCTCAAGTGGGCAGAGCCATCCCAAGCTTGTCAGCAAGGGACATGCAATATGGTGATATCACAGGGATCCAATAATAAATGTGTATACCTATGGTGGCACGTAGTTATGAGACCACAAAATTTACCTGAACAACGGGTCAACTCGGTGCTAGACACTGCTCCCAAGAACATGCACATCAGGATCATATCATAATCTTTAAGTTATTCATGAAGTTCATGGCCAATTACATCATAACATGCTTGATCATACTTGAAATACATGATTTTCTATGAATAAGTGCCCATGAGTTGGCCAAGAGTCACAAATTCATAAATCATGAAATCCATACATGGTTGTAAAATATGTATATACTTGATATTCGTAAATCCATGATGAGTACTTGAAGAGAATTCATAATATAAATCATAAATCATAATTTAGGCTTGATAAAATCAAAATCATAATAAAATCTTAACTTGACTTTTCATGAAGCATGCATAATTGAGCATAATTCAATTAAATTTGAAACTATAGATTAATAATCAGAAATAGTTATAAAATCTGCCCATAGATCATAAAACATGAATTGATATGTAAAGGGAATTGACCCATAGATAGATCATAGAGAATTTCACAAGAATTGAAATAACCCCATAGGTCAAGAAACTTGAAGCTTGAACTGAAATCCATGGAATTGAGAAGGATTTAGGGCAAGAGAGTGAAAGGAACTCTCATTCATAGCCTCACATACCTAGGTAAGTTGATCTTACACTCTTCCTTGAATGCCCAAAGGAAATTGAAGGAGAATTAATGGATTTTAGACTTGATCACCCCTAGGAACCTTCTAGTCTTGCATGCATGGAAATGAGTGATTTAGAATGAGCTAAACCTCTTAAAACAATCCTAACTGAGCTTAAAATGATGTAGTTTAGGACTTAGAAACTTTAGAATTATGAGAAAAACCCTTAATAATTTCACAGAAAAATACATACTGCTAGTCCCAACGTGGGACTAGACGAGTCGTGGCCTGAGGGGACAACTCGTGGCCTGCCTGTCATTGCCTACATTGGAGTTCATACCTTTGAGGGTCAGCACGAGGGACACCACGACTCATGGTGACCGAGTCATCATGAGCACTGCCCAACATTTTCACCTATATGCCGACTTGTGACCACGAGTGACTCAATGACTCATTGTTCTGACCATGAGTTGTGGCTCATCTCGTGGTCAGCCCTAAAAACCAAAATCTTTGCCAACTCCTGCCTACCTCATGAGTCACTTAACGACTCGTGGGTACTGCATGTGTCACTGGACGACTCGTCCAGTGACCTGGTGCAGAAAATTCTATTTCTCCATTTCAACCCTCGGATCTGATTTTAGGGCTTCGAGGTATTACACTATGCCTGTGTGATGACAACTTCTATCATAATTGTTTTATCAATCTTATTTTGCCATACTTGGTTTTTTTGCCACAATTAAGCCCAAATCCATTACATTAATACCTAAAAATATCTAATTGTGTGAGTTAGCTCTTTTTCATATAAATCACATAAAATAGAAGAAAACACACATAATTGTTTCTTAAAACATAGCTAAGTATGGATAAAATATAGTTAATAAATGCATAAATACGCCCTACATCACATATACAGTAAAACATTTCCCAATTGGTAGCAAAAATTTATACAAATAAGGATAAACATCTATTGTAAAAATGGCATATTACTAAACAATATTTTACTTTCCTAATTCTTCGGCAGTACAATATATATTTGTCCCTCAACTTAATGTTTTATCCTCATATGTAATCAAATCCCAACAAGGGATACCTTCATTGGCTTTCCTTTCCCCCATCAATTTCCTGATAGTTATTAGAAACTTCATCATCGAAATTAACAACATCTTCAGACTCCAAATGATGACTGTATTACTTCCAAACTCCGTAAACAACCTCATAGTGACATTGCCAATCAATAAAAATAAAGCATATCGCACGGAAAAGATAGTCGAAGAACATCATCTTCAATTATTTTTATTATATGGTCATTGACAAATAAACACTCTTCATGACCCAACAAGGCCCTTTCGACTATATATAACTCAGCTAGTCTAATAGAATCAATAAGTTTCTCCCAAAATTCAATAGTATGATTAATTGAAGAATACTCAAAGAACTTCCTAAGGTCAACCAATTTAATTCTTTCTTCATTTGAGATGTATCAGCTCATCCATCTGTTAGGCCGAGCAGATAGACCATTAAAATCACCACCGAAAATATTCAAACCAGTGATGAGATGGAAACACTTTCGATCAAAAATAAGTTCACGGTCTAATACATTAAACTTTATTAAACTAGAGTTATTAGACAAAACTTGAGATAAAAGTAAACAATGCGAAATACTATCAAAAATTACATTTACCTAACTCCATAAAAGTTCAAAAAGTATCTTTTTCCAGCCTAGACATCTCAACAGAACTCAGAAATGATGTAATCAACTTAATAAACCTGAAATCACAACTCTAGCTGCCATGTTCTTCAAATCAATATTCAAACTTGAACATATAATCTTTGTCCTGTAACAAAATAAAGAAATAAATAAAAATCAAGAATTTATATAAGTAAAAGATATTCAAATAAAAAATTACTAAAAACATGACAAAAATCTACCATTATAGGAAAAATAGTTAGACAAAGTAAAATATAAATATTAGATAACTTACATCATAAAATGAAAAATATGAGCTTATTAAGAACCATTAGTATCAGACATAAAAAGAAAAAAAAAGAAAAAAAACTATTTCAAGTGCTAGACAACTTATGCCTATAGTAGAAGAAATTTTTCCAAGAAATGTAACATTTGACAATCATTGTGATAAAAAAATTACAAAATTTTAAAAAAAAATTAATTCAACTTATGCTTGAATCGACATAATTTGACTATATGAAATAATTTTGCAAGTCTACATATCGAACGCTTAAAACTGAAAATGCATGAATTGACTATAAAGCACAATTTTAAAATTATAAAATATTTATTCAATTTATCTCTGAACTAGAAAAATTTGAATATACAAAAAAGTTTCAAATATTATTAAGGTTGCACATTCATGCCTAAAAAGGTAGGAATTGACTATAAGACATAATTTCAAAATAACAATAAAATATTTATTCAATTTATGCCTAAATTAGCAAAATTTGAATATGATACAAAGTTTTAATATTATTAAGGTTGCAAACTTATGCCTGGAAAGGCAGAAATTGATTATAAGGCACAATTTTAAAATAATAAAATATTTATCCAATTTATGCCTAAACCGATAAAATTTGAATATACAATAAAGTTTCAATATTATTGTCACATCCCCAAATACCCCCTAAATGTGAATGAAACCCGTTAACACCACCCGCCAAGTGAACCAATTTCCCATACATTTACCCTTTTTATAAGAACTAAGATAAAATGTGTATATGTCACACCCCAAAACTGGGGTAGAACATAACTGGTACTCTATTCTAAATTGATCGAGAAGCCAGCAATATAGCTTCTGTAACTGTAACACTGAGGCCGACCAGGCCATCTATCACAATCAACTAAGATAGATATTGGGCCCATAAGATCTCAACAATAACAAATAAACAACTGAAAAGTCTAAAAGGCGATAATAAAGCTCAATTTAGCAATGAAAAGTCGACAAGGCCACACAACAGAACTAAAATATACAGACTAGTCCACATAAGCCTCTAGATAGTAAATGATGTGTCGAGTTTAAATGTGAGTTTCTGTTAATTTCCTTATTTCAACAAAGAATAAAAAAAGGACTTCCTTGAAATTTTTAGTGAAGTGTAAAAAAAATTTAGCAACACATCTTTGCTTCATTTCATAGAATTTTTCATGTCTTTAGGAGTTATGTTAAGTGAAAAATAACTTTATTATGCTATGTCTAAGGAACTCAAGCAATGAAAATGTCACGAGCCGAACATAGGCCCGGATCAAGACACGGGAGAAAGAACCCCGAGAGGCTCCAAGTCAACCCATGTCATGAACATATCATCTAACTCAATCATAATAAAGTGGAAGAGCAACATAATTAACATAGCGGAAGTCTGATAATGTCATAACATCAGAATACATAACTCAAGAAAAAAATTGATTACATGTTATGTCTGAAAAGCCTCTACTACTGATGAGTTGATGGGACAAGACCCCAACTAACTCACTAAAGTTTGAAACTAAAAGTACTAGATACGACTAAAAAGAAGGGCCCTCAAAGGATGAGGACTCACCAACTCTGACTGATAAGTGCTAAAGCTGCAGGTCTAGCTAATGATGGGACTGAGCCTGAATATCTGAGCATGTATTATAAAATGATATAGCATAGAGTATGCAGTCAGTATGTGGAATCTACCGAGTATGTAAGGTAAGTAAAACCGCTAAGTAAAATCATAAACCCTGCATATCATAAAACATAATCAAGAAAAGATTCTGAGAGTAGGGCTTGCATGCTATTTTTTAAAATCATGATCTGAACATAACTGAATATCATAACTGAATCGAATGACCTAAAGCTAAAAACTGACAATCATAAGTAAAACTGAACATTGGGTCAAACCTGCTGGAAACATAATATTATGACTGATGAACATGCATAACTGAAATCATAAGGAATAATGGGAGACTTTTCATATAACCGACATTACCATGATAGAGCTTATGTGGTCCCGACTATCACACTCAAGTGGGCAGAGCCGTCCAAAGCTTTGCCAGGCTAAGGATGCTACCATGTTATCTATATCAAGCTTAAGGCCCCTTGGGGGCAGGGGAAGCTCATAAGGGATGTCCCAAATGATCTGAACATACCTACGTTAGCGCGTAGTTCTGAGGCATAGGGTTGACTGACCCTTAGCCTACTCGATGCTAGACACTACTCCCCAAAATATGCATATGCTCTCCATCATTTTTCAACAAAGTTGAACCATCGTCTAATGACGAAGCTAACTCATAATATACATGCATAAATTTGAAATCATAACATGAGAAGCCTTGGCTCAAACCATACCACAAGCTGAACATAGTGGGAGTCTAGACTCCAAAATCCATGTGGTAAGATAATACATGAAGTTTAGATAAAATCATGAAACATACTTGGTCATATGGGCTTTCCCAATACTTAAACATGCTTGACATAGACTTGATCATTTGAAAATATGATCATAGACATGGGTAATTCAAAATCATACTTTCTCCATAATTATCTCATCATGCTTGAATACATATTTCATAGATCTCAACTTTCATGAACTTTTATGGATGGGCATGATAATTTATAAAACTTGAAAACATAATTTATAATTGAAAATATTATACAATATGCCCATTAATCATAATTCAACATTAAAAACATGCTTAGATCATACCCATAATTGAAACTTAGAGAATTCACATGTTGGGTTAAAACTCCATAGATTCATCAACTAGAATTTCATAAATTGAAGAGGGATTGGGCATGAGTATGGATGGATACACCCATTCATAGCCTTACATACCTGTAGAAATCTGATGTCACAACCTCCTTGATTGCCCAATGAGAATTTGGGGAAGAACTTGAGGAATTTAGGCTTGATCACCCTTAGGAGCTTATAAACTTGTATGAATGGAAGTGAATAAGCCTAGAATGAACTTACCCCTCTTAAAACACTCTATTCTGAGCTTAAAACAACGTAGTTTAGGCCCTAGGAACTTAGAAACTGCAGAAAAGCCCTTAATAAATTCACAGGGAAAAACACACTACCAATCCCCACATCGGACTGGATGAATCATTGCCCTGACCACAAGTCGTAGTCACCTCCCATTGCCAGAACTGGAATTCCATCTTCACTGGTCACCACGAGGGACACCACAACTCGTGGTGTTCTCAATGACTCGTGGTGACAAACCATTAGGGACACTGCCGAAATCATCCATTCTTCAACCAATTCCTTGCCATGAACCACTCCACGAATCATGGTGCTGACCACAACTCGTGGTCACACTCGTGGTCACCTTAAAACTTAAATTTCCTACCCAGTCCAAGCTCCTCCCCATGAGTCACTCAACAACTCGTGGTGCACCCCATGGGTCACTGGACGACTCGTCCTGTGACCTGGTGTAGAAAATCCTATTTTCTCTATTTCAACTCCCGAATCTGATTTTAGGGTTTTCGGGGTATTAAAATATCTCCCCCTTGGGAACATTCATCCTCGAATATGGAAAGACATACTATAAAGCAGAGAAATGCAATCATCATACTCAAATACTGAACATAAATGCTGAAAACTGACAGAGTGACTGACTCTGAATTGAACTACATGACTGAACAGAATTCATGAATCACGCATACATTTATTTACATGAAAGAAATTGGGGCACATGAGCTAAACATGAAACTGAATAGGGTACTAAGGAGGAAACTGATACCTCAAGCTGAAACTAAGCCGAAAGGAAATAAATATGGGTATTTAGCCATCATATCTGCTTTGGCTTCCCACATGGATCCCTTAACATGCTGGTTCCTCCACAAAACATTAACTGAGGCTACTTCTTTGTTTCTTAGCTTCAGAACCTGATGATCAAGTATTTCTCCCAGAACCTCCTCATAACTAAGGCTATCCTTCACACCGACACTGTCCACCAAAAAAACCAAAGTCGGATCACCCAAACACTTCTTTAAGAGCGATACATGGAAAACTGGATGAACTGAAGCTAATTTTGAGGGAAACTCCAACTCATATGCTACCTTGCCAACCTGTTTCACAATTCGGTACGAACCAATATAACGAGGACTGAGTTTCCCTTTCTTTCCGAACTTCATCTCTCCCTTCATGAGAGACACCTTTAGAAACACCCAATCATCGACTTCAAACTCAAGCTTCCTCCTCCTCACATCCACATAGGACTTTTGGTGACTCTGAGCTATTTTCAACCTGTCCCTTATAAGCTAAACTTTCTCCATAGCCTCATTGGCTGAATCTGGACCTATCAACATAGCTTTACCAACCTCAAACCAACCAATAGGTGATCTACACCTTCACTCATAAACAGCCTCAAGCGGAGACATCTGAATGCTAGAATGGTAATTGTTGTTATATTCAAACTCAATGAGAGGCAAGTGATCATCCCAAATACCCTTGAAATCAATCACACACGCTCTCAACATATCCTTAAGAGTCTGAAAATAGTCCGCTCCGCCTGACAATCCATTTGCGGGTGAAAGGTTGTGCTAAGCTTGACCTAAGAACCAAGTCCCTTTTGAAATGATCTCCAAAATTGGGAGGTAAACTGAGTACCTCTATCTAATATGATGGACAATGGCACTCCATGCAACCAAAATAACTCCCGAATGTACAACTTAGCATAATCCTCCGCTGAATCTGTAGTTTTGACCAGTAGAAAATAAGCTTCCTTAGTCAACCTATCCACAACCACCCAAATAGAGTCATATTGTTGATGAGTGCGAGGCAACCCTGTAATGAAGTCCATATTGATCTCATCTCACTTACAAGTAGGGATACTAATGTCTTGAAGCACATCTCCAAGTCTTTGATGTTCCATTTTCACTTGTTGACAATTCGGTCACTTTGCTACAAATTCTGCTATGTCCTTCTTCATGCCACTCCACCAATAGACTTCCCGTATATCATGGTACATCTTGGTTGAACCTAGATGTATAGAGTATTTGGAACCATAAGCCTCGTGCAACATCCAATCTCCCAAATCATCAACACCCGGAACATACAAGTGACCCTAATATTGAAGCACCCCATCTCCCCCTTTAGAGAAGACCTCTACCTTCTGATTCTAAATAGCTTCTTTCAACTCTACCAAAATAGGATCCTCGTCTTGTCTAGCTTTAACTTCGGTCACTAAGGATGATTTTGACCCATTCTGAACAATGACGCCACCATCTGTCGAGTCAATAAGATGGACTCCTAGTTGTGCAAGTCAATGTATATCCTTCACTAACTCCTTCCTTTCTTCATCTATATGAGATACACTCTCTATGGAAAGCCTACTAAGAGCATCTACCATTATATTTTCCTTGCCCAAATGATAAAGGACACTCATATCATAGTCCTGCAAAAGCTCCAACCACCTTCTCTGATGCAGATTCAAATCCTTTTGGGTAAACACGTACTGCAGGCTTTTGTGGTCTGTAAACACATCTACATGAACCCCATACAGATAGTGTCTCCAAATATTCAAGGAAAATACTACCACCGCCAACTCGAGGTCGTGAGTCAGGTATTCTTTTCATGGACCTCAACTTTCTGGAAGCATAGGCTATGACTTTACCATGATGCATCAATACAAAACCAAGGTCAATCCTTGAAGCATCACAATATACCACAAACCCATTGGTACCCTCAGGTAAGGTCAACACTAGTGTTGAGGTGAGTCGAGTCTTCAACTCTTGGAAGTTCTTCTCACAAGCCTCCAACCATTGAAACTTCACTTTCTTCTGGGTTTAATTTGGTCAACAGTGCAGCAATAGATGAAAAAACCTCAACAAACCTCCAATAGTAACCAGCGAAACCCAAGAAACTCATGATATCTGAAAGATTCACCGGTCTAGGCCAATTTTTCACCACTTCTATCGCTTGAGAGTCTACTTGTACACCCTCACTTGACACCACATGACCCAAAAATACCACTGAGTTTAACCAAAACTCGCATTTGCTGAACTTAGCATATAACTAACGGTCCTTAAGAGTCTGTAGCACCACCCTCAAATGAGCAACATGCTCCTCCTCAGTCCGAGAGTATATGAGAATATCATCTATGAACATAATCATGAACATATACAAGTATGGCTTGAACACCCTGTTCATCAAATCCATAAAAGCTACAGAAGCATTCATTAGTCCAAAAGGCATAAGTACAAACTCATAATGACCATACGGAGTCCTGAAGGTTGTCTTCGGAATGTCACTCTCCCGAACCCTGAGCTGATGGTATCCGGACCTGAGGTCTATCTTCGAAAAACATTTAGCACCCTGAAGCTGATTAAATAATTCATCAATCCTGGGAAAAGGATACCTGTTCTTGATGGTAACTTTGTTCAATTGTCTATAATCAATACAAATACGAAGAGAACTATCCTTCTTGCAAACAAAAAGAATTGGCGCACCCCATGGAGATTTTCTAGGTCTGATGAAACCCTAGTCTAAGAGATATTTCAACTGCTCCTTCAACTCCTTTAGCTTATCTAGAGCCATTCTGTATGGAGGAATAGATATAGGTTGCGTATCGGGAAGAAGGTCAATACAAAAGTCTATCTCCCGCTCGGGAGGGACCCCTGGTAAATCATCTGGAACACTTCTGTATACTCACACACTATGGGAATTGACTGGATATTCGGGGTTTCGGACATAGCATCCTTGACTCTAACTAGATGGTACACACAACCCTTAGAAATCATCTTTCTAGCCTTAAGGTAGGAAATGAAATGACCTACAGGCATACTTGAACTACCCTTCCAATCTAGGACTGGTCACATGGAAATCTGAACTCTACTGCACGGGTTTTACAATTGACTGAGGCACAACATACATGTAACCAATCCCTACTGAAGATAACATCAAAATCGGTCATGTCTAACTTTACTAAATCTGTTGAGGTGACTTTATGGAGGACTGTGACAGGGAAATTTCAATATACCCATCTGGTTATAATTGAATCATCGACTGGAGTAGAGACTGAGAAGGATTCTGATAAGATTTTGGGACTGACTCCGAAACTACTAGTAACATAGGGCATATAAAAGACAAAGTAGCTCTTGTATCTACCAATACATAAACATCAAGGTGGAATACTCGTAACATACCAGTGACTACATCTGAGGAGACCTCCTGCTCCTGACGGGATGCTAGGGCATAGAATCTGTTTTGACGATGACCGCTACCCATACTAGTATATGCCCCCTTCTAGGTTGGGCGTGCTGGAGGAGTTACTAAACTGGTGGCTGGGCCTCGGCCCCTATCATGACCCTGTCTGGCTACTGGGCAATTGCTAAGCATATGTCTGGGCTTTCCGCACTCGAAACAAGCACCTGAACCCGCTAAGAACTAACCCATGTGTTACACTCTAGAGGGTTGGTCTATGCAGGTTGCTGCTCTGTCCTCTAGAGCCTGATGCTCGTCCCCTCTGTTCGTGCCTAGATCTGGATGGAACACTCATAGCCAAAGGCGTTGGGGCTGAAGACCTCTGGTGGGACTGCTGATGGTGCCTACTAGGTCTCTGCTGGGAGAATTCAAAGCAATTAGTCCGGGCCCTCTTGGCCTATCTCTCCCACTCAGTCATCTGCACCACCTCTATCTGCTGGGCATACAGGACTATTCAAGCAAAGTTAATGTCCTGAAGAAGCATCACGGTCTGGCAATCCCTAAACAAGTAGTCTGTTGTGCCATGCACAAACCGACTCACTCGGGCTCTCTGATCTGACACCATCTCAAGTGCATACTTGGACAAGCGAGTGAACTCTAAAACATACTCCTGAACTATCATTTCTTCCTTGCTTTAGGTTCAAAAACTCGATTTCTTTAATCTCTCTCATCTCACGAAGGAAGAACCGATCCAGAAATGTCACATATAACTCATCAAAATCAAAAGGGCCTGCTCCAACTGCCTATTATCCTTTCATTGCTTGAAGTAGATGTGCGCAACCCCTTTCAACTGATACGAGGCTAGATCAGCGCACTCCTCTCCGGTCACCCCCATGATTTGGGTGATCTTTAAAACCTCATCAATAAACTCGTGTAGACCCTTATCCACCTTTGACCCAAGAAACTCTGAAGGGTTCATCCTTAGAAAATCTCTAACTCTTGTCGCCATCGCATTTCTGTTCTGAGGGACATGCACTACCGCTTGTTGATTGGCCTGAGCGGTCAAGACCTGAGCTAGCATCTGAATGGTTGCCCTGAACTCAGCGTGGACAACCTGCTGGGGTACATGCTCCTCATGGGCTGGTGGGGCCTGCTGGTGCCCATCTCCATTGCCATTCACATGGCCATCTCTATCACGACCCGAGAGTACACCCGGATAGTAGACACAGACAAGGAGTCCCGAGAGACCCCAAGTCTACCTATGGCGTAAGCATAACACTAATTCATTCATATACAACAGAAAACTTAACTTATCAATCATAAACTAACTGAAAATCGTATCATGAATATTTAGGGAATGATAAACCGAAATACAATCATCACTGATAAAATACTACACATAAGTCTAAAAGCCTCTAATCATAAGAGACGGGTTGAAGTGACAAGACCCCAACTAACCCAAACAATCTGAAAACATAAGATAAACAAGTTCCAAACATGAAGCCCTCGGATCATGAGGACTCACCACTTGAGATTTAGAGAAACTGAGCACAAACTAAGGACGATGTTGAGCCTGCGAACTAGATCCTGAAAATATATAGGTCAGTACTCAGAAAGTACTGAGTATGTAAGGTATGCAAAACAATGCTTAAACACATAAAAGTTATAGGAGTGGGGACATCATGATCATAAAACTGAAACCGTAAGTATATCGTAAGGCTCATTATTTCCAAAAAATATTCATAAACCCATCAAAGTCATAACATACGGGGAAAATCATTTCATAAATCATAACTTGAGCCAAAAGAACATAACCATACATAATTCAAAACCATGAGGAACAATTAGAGATTTCTATAACTGACATACTTCACATGAGCACACATGAAGTCCGACTTGTACCCCTAGTCGGGAGGCCGTTCATACCTTGCAAAGGGTATGAACCATGAAAGGGGTGATATCACTCATGAAGGCCCCGTAGGGCATAGGGGACAGTCACTAAGGAGGCCCCAAATATAATCCTACGGTGGCACGTAGTTTTGAGATTCGGGGCGTAACCTAGGCCCTGAACCTATCGGTGTTAAATACTACTCCCAAAACATGCAATGTGCTCATAATTTTCATAAAATGACATGCATAGCTAGTGAAAACATGGGAATCATGACATGCTTGAGAATTCGTATTACTAGCCATGGAATTGGGCCCGTGAGTCAGCTAGATCGTAATATAATTCATAAGCAACATGTGGGCATTGCCCATAGTTTCAAACATACTTTACATGTTTAAAATCTTAATAAAACAATCATGCTAACATAGGAAATTAAAACTTGAAGACATGCTTAAAAATGTAAGAGAAACTTGTTCATGTTTTCGGAATCATCTTGACCATGAAATTCACTAAAAATTTCACCATGATTGGGCATCCATACTTATTTAAATCATGGAATATAAAATATACAAGCAATATCAGCCCAAATACTTCAAAATCTGTAATTTAAACATACTACCACACTTTCATGTAAATTTGTGGGAAATCATGCAATTGGGTTAAGACCCAGAAGAATTTGGTTACTTAATCGTAGGAAATGGAAGAAATGGGGATGGGTAGGGTATAATCTATCCATTCAAAACCCCACATACCTAGAAATTACGTGATTTCCTTCTCCCTTGAAGAACCCTAAGTGAAAACTTGAAGAACTTGAAGAAAATGGCTTGAAACCCTTCCTACTCCCTTCTCTAACACTTGAAATTGCTAAAATGAACTTAATAGGATTTTTCATCCCATAAAGACCCTATTTCAACCTCTAAACGACGTGGCTTAGGGCCCAAAAGCATAGAAAAGTCGAAATTGGCCTTACTGAAATTTCCCTAAAAAGCAGTTCTGGTCCCGACCACGAGTCGTACCATCAAGTCATGACTCATGGTTACCTCTCGTGGTCACTTCACCCTTTTCCCCAACTTTCTAAATTTGGCCACGACTGGTAACCCACGACTCGTACCACCATCTTATGGGTCATACTATCAACCATGGTACTATCCACCCAAACCACTATAACTTAACCACAACTCCTCACCACGACTCGTTGCTTCATCCTACAAGTCGTACCATGACCCGTGACGACTCACTCTGGCACCACTGAGATATTCACCATGAGTCGTACCATCTCACCACAATTCGTAGGACTACCTATGACACAACCTCAGGCTCCCGGTCTTCTCACGACTCGTGTCACGAGTTGTAGGTCCTCACCACGACTTGTACCTCGAGTCATACTGGTGCAAAATTTCAGGTTTTCTGCAGTTTTTTACTTAAACTCTCGGGTCTATTCATAGGCCCTTCCGGGGTGTTACAATATCTCCCCATTGGAAACATTCATCCTCGAATGTAGGAAAACAAGCAGCAAACTCAAAAACAAACAATCACTATATATAGATGCTAATCATTGACACTCAAGATGAAAACTGACGAAACAACTACCCCCCAAAAGAACCACATAGCTGGTCTGAGTTCAGACATCACTTGCATACATCATATCATAAAACAAACTTATACGTGTGAATAGATCATGAAAAACTGAATAGAGTTTTTAGGGCATAAATTGATACGTCAAACTGAAGCTGAGCCGGTAGGGAACAAATGGGTGTATTTATCCATCATACCCGCTTCGGCCTCCCACGTGGCTCCCTTGACATGCTGATTCCTCCATAACACCTTTACTGAGGCTACTTCCTTATTCCTTAGTATCCGAACCTGACGATCCAAGATTTCAGTAGGAATTTCCTCATAACTGAGACTATCCTTCACCCCAACACTTTCCACCAGAACCACTAGGGCTGGGTCTCCCAAGCACTTTTTCAAGAGCGATACGTGAAATACGGGATACACTGAAGCCAACTCTGAGGGTAAATCTAACTCATAGGCCACTTTACCCACTCACCTCATAACCCTGTATGGGCCAATATAGTGGGGACTGAGTTTCCCTTTCTTTCCGAATCTCATTACTCCCTTCATGCGAGATACCTTCAGAAACACCCAATCATCGACCTCGAACTCAAGCCCCCTTATCCTCACATCTACATAAAACTTTTGGCAACTTTGAGCCATCTTTAGCCTTTCCCTTATCAACTGAACTTTCTCCATGGCCTCATGGACTGAATCTAGACCCACTAACAAAGCCTCACCAAATTCGAACCACCCAATGGGCGATCTACACCATCGCCCGTAAAGAGCCTCGAATGGTGCCATTTGTATGCTGGAGTGGTAGCTGTTGTTGTAAACGAACTCAAAAAGAGGCAAATGCTCATCCCAACTACCCTTGAAGTCAATAGTACAAGCTCTCAACATGTCCTCGAGAGTCTGGATATTCCACTCCGCCTGACCATCTATTTGCGGATGGAATGTCGTGCTAAGCTTGTCCTGGGTGCCAAGTCCCTTTCGAAAAGATCTCCAGAACTGAGAGCTGAACTGGGTATCTCTATCTGATATAATGGACAAGGGCACTCCATGTAGCCAAACCAACTCTCGGATGTATAACTTCGCATAATCTTCTGCTGAATCGGTGGTTTTGACCGGTAGGAAATGAGCAGCCTTGGTCAACCTGCCCACTACTACCCATATGGAGTGATAATGTCTATGGGTGCGGGGCAAACCTGTTACAAAGTACATGTTGATCTCTTCGCACTTCCAAGTAGGAATGATGATGTCTTGAAGTACACCCCTCGGTCTCTGGTGCTCAATTTTCACCTATTGGCAATTCGGGCACTTGGCTACAAATTCTGCAATATCCCTCTTCATGTCATTCCACCAGTAGATTTCCCGCAAGGCATGATACATTTTGGTGGAACTTGGATGGATAGAATATTTGGACCTGTGAGCCTCATGCAGCATCCGACTTCGCAAATCACCCACATTTGGGACACATAAGAGACCTTGGTACTCGAAACATTCCATTTCCCCCTTTGGAGAAAACTTCTACCTTCTGATTTTGAACAGCTTATTTTAACTTCAACAACGTTGGATCTTCATCTTGTTTAGCCTTCACCTCCGCTACCAAGGACGACTCTGACCCGTTCTGAACTACTCCCCTACCATTGGTCGAGCCGACTAGTTTAACTCCGAACCGTGCAAGTCGATGTACCTCCATTAGAAGCTCCTTCCTGTCTTCACTCACATGAGACGCACTTCCCATAGAGAGTCTACTAAGGGCGTCTTCTACCACGTTGGCCTTACCCGGGTGATATAGGACACTCATGTCGTAGTCCTTAAGTAGTTCCAACCACATCCATTGCCAAAGATTTAGTTCCTTCTTTGTGAACACATATTGTAAACTCTTGTGGACTGTGAATACATCTACATGAACCCCATACAAGTAGTTTCGCCATATCTTCAAAGCAAATACCACTGTGGCCAACTCAAGATCACGGGTCGGGTAATTCTTCTTGTGAGTTTTCAGCTATCTGGAAGCATATCCTACTACTTTCCCATGCTACATCCTTACATATCCTAGTCTGACCCTCGAAGCATCACAATATACAACAAAGCCACCAGTACCCTCTGGTAAAGTCAAAACCGGTGTTGTAGTGAGTTTGGCCTTCAATTCTTGGAAACTCTTCTCACAAGCTTCCGACCACTGGAACTTCACCTTTTTCTACATAAATCTCGTCAATGGGGCTACAATGGATGAGAAACCTTCCACGAACCTCCGATAATAACCCACTAAGTCCAAAAAGCTTCTGATCTCCGAAGGGTTTACCAGTCTGGGTCAGTTCTTTACTGCTTCTATTTTCTGGGAGTCCACCCTTATACCTTCACTTGACACTACATGTCCCAAGAATGCAACTGATTTCAGCCAGAATTCACATTTGCTGAACTTGGTGTATAACTGGTTATCCTTGAGAGTCTGGAGTGCTACCCTCAAGTGTGCGGCATGTTCCTCCTCGCTCCGGGAGTATATTAATATGTTGTCGATGAACACGATCACGAACATATCCAAATATGCCTTGAATACCCTATTCATCATATCCATAAAAGCTGCAGGGCATTGGTTAGTCCGAAAGACATAATGATGAATTCAAAATGGCCATATCGGGTTCTAAAAGCAGTCTTTGGGATGTCGCTCTCCCGAACCCTGAGCTAGTGATACCCGGACTTGAGATCTATCTTGGAGAAATATTTGGCACCCTGAAGCTGATCGAATAGGTCATCGATCCTGGGTAAAGGGTATCTATTCTTGATGGTGACCTTGTTTAACTATCTATAGTCAATACACATCCGTAGGGACCCATCTTTCTTCCGGACGAACAACACTGGAGCACCCCACAGGGACTTACTAGGTCTAATGAAACCCTTATCTAGCAAATCCTTCAACTGCTCCTTTAACTCTTTTAGTTCGGCTGGGGCCATACGGTAAGGAGGGATTGATATGGGTTGCGTGTCAAATAAAAGATCAATTTCAAAATCAATCTCCCTCTCGGGAGAAACACCTGGTTGGTCATCTGGAAATACCAGGGGATATTCACATACCACAGGGACTGATTACATGGTTGAAGTCTTGGACAGGACATCCTTAACCCTAACCAAATGGTAAATACAACCCTTAGAAATTATTTTTTTGGCCTTGATATAGGAGATAAAGCGACCTACAGGCACCGTTGAACCACCCCTCCATTCTAAAACTGGTTCATCTGGAAATCGAAACTCCACTGCCCGAGTTCTATAGTTAACAGAAGCATAACATGTAAACAACCAATCCATGCCTAGGATGATGTCAAAATTAGTCATAGCTAATTCTACTAAGTCTGCGGAGGTAACCTTATGCAATACTGTAATAGGGAAACCTACATATACCCGCCACGCTACAACTGAATCACCAACTAGGGTAGAGACAGAAAATGGTTTGAACAAGACTTCAAGATCGACTCTAAAGTGACTAGCAATGTAAGGTGTCACAAAAGATAGTGTGGCTCCTGAATCTAATAAAGCATAAGCATCAGTGCGAAAAACTCGTAACATACCCGTAACCAGATCGGGAGAAGTCTCTTGCTCCTATCGAGAGCCAAGTGAAAAAAAATCGGTTCTGGTGGTGGACGCCAGCTGAGCCAGTCAGAGCACCCTGCTGAGTCTGACGTGCCACTGGGACGGCTGAACTGGTTGCTGAAATGTGGGCTCCACTACCCCTGACCTAGTCGCAGGGCAATCCTTAAGTCTGTGTCTGGGTTTGCCACACCCAAAACAAGCATCTGAGCCACCAAACATTTCCCTAGGTGATTCTTGGCACAAGTAGCACAAGATAGAAAGTGCGCTCTATGCACATGCAATTTTGACTCCTCAAACCTGAGGCCCTGCTCCTCTGACCGTCCTGTGGCCTGGATGGAGTACTGGCAGAAGATGGTGCTGGTGCAGTGGACCTGTGCTAGGACTGCTGGTGAAATTCACCCCTTGGCATAGGCTGGGAGAACCTGTGGCTATCAGTTCTGGCCCTCTTGGCCTCTCTCTGCCTCATATGAGATGCTTCCATCTGCTAAGCATAGAGGACTATCCATATCCTAATGAAGCATGGCTGTTCTGTAGTCTTTTTCCAGATACTCAGCTACTCCCTGCATGAACATGCTCACCCGTGCCCTTTGGTCCATCACTATCTCCGCGGCATATTTTGACAAGCGAGTGAACTCAAGTGAATATTCTAGCACCGTCATCTTTCCTTGATAAAGGTTGACAAACTCAATTGCTTTTAGTTCCCTCATCTCCCGAGGGAAGAACCTGTCGAGAAAGGCTATGCGGAACTCATCCCAGCTGATAGGGCCTTCTCCCACTGCCCTGCTATCCCTCCATTGCTTGAACCAAATGTAAGCGACCTCTTTCAGCTGATAAGAGGCCAAATCAACACATTCCTCTCTTGTCACTCCCATGACCTGAGTGACCTTCAAAATCCCTTCGATGAACTTGTGTGGATCCTTGTCCACCTTTGCCCCGGTGAACTCAGGAGGGTTCATCCTCAAAAAGTCTCTGATCCGGGCCACTGCTGCATTGCCATTTTGGGGAACAGGCACAACAGCCTACTGGTTGACCTAAGCGGTCAAGGCATGCGCCAGCATTTGAATAGCCCCCTGAAACTCGGCATGGGCAGTTGGCTCGGGTGCTTGGGGCTCCTGAACAGGTGGGGCTTGTTGACGCCCATCATTATTGCCACCCCCATGGCCTTCATCATTTCTGTTCCTCCTTCTGATTATCCTTATGGTCGCCATAAATTTTCTACAATTGCGAAACACACGAATTAGAAGGACGGAGAGATTTTGACAGCACGACATAGATCATGAAAGAAAGGAACATTTCCTAAAACGTTCAGCAGCCTCTTCATCATAACTGTGGCGGGCTTCACACTCATGAAAAAGACTCTATCTAACGTGGATTTCAGACTCCCTAGGACACCTCAAAACCTATTGCTCTAATGCCAAGTTTGTCACGACCCGAGAGTATACCCAGATCGTAGACACGGGACAAGGAGTCCCGAGAGACCCCAAGTCAACCCATGGCGTGAGCATAACACTAATTCATTAATATAAAATGGAAAACTTAACTTATCAATCATAAACTAACTAAAAATAATATTATGAATTAGTAGGGAACGACAAACCAAAATACAATCATCACTTACAAAATACTACACATAAGTCTGAAAGCCTCTAATCATAAAAGAAGGGTTGAAGGGACAAGACCCCAACTAACCAAAATAGTCTGAGTATGTGAGGTATGCAAAATAATTCTTAAAAACATAAAAGTTATACGAGTGGGGACATCATGATCATAAAAGTGAAATCGTAAGGCTTAATATTTCCAAAAAATATTCATAAACCCATCAAAGTCATAACATGCGGGGAAAAATATTTCATAAACCATAACTTGAGCCAAAAGAACATAACCATGAATATTCAAAACCATGAGGAACAATGGGAGATTTCTATAACCGACATACTTCACATGAGCACACATGAAGTCCGACTTGTATCCCTAGTTGGGAGGCCGTTCATACCTTGCAAAGGGTATGAACCATGAAAGGCATGATATAACTCATGAAGGCCCCGTAGGGCATATGAGACAGTCACTGAGGAGGTCCCAAACATAATTCTATAGTGTTATGTAGTTTTGAGATTCGGAGCGTAACCTAGGCCCCAAACCTACTCAGTGTTAAGTATTACTCCCAAAACATGCAACGTGCTTATTATATTCATAACATGACATGCATGGCTAGTGAAAACATGGGAATCATGACATACTTGAGAATTCATATTACTAGCCATGGAATTGCGCCCGTGAGTTGGCCAGATCATAATATAATTCATATGCGACATGTGGGCATTGCCCATAGTTTCAAACATACTTGACATATTTAAAATCTTAAGAAAACGATCATGCTAACATGGGAAATTAAAAATTGAAGACATGCTTAAAAATGTAAGAGAAACTTTTTCATTTTTACGGAATCATCTTGACCATGAAATTCACTAAAAATTTCCCCATGATTGGCAATCCATACTTTTAGAGATTTAAATCATAAAATATAAAATATACAAGCAATATTAGCCCAAATACTTCAAAATCCGTAATTTAAATATACTACCACACTTTCATGTAAATTTGTGGGAAATCATGCAATTGGGTTAAGACCCAGAAGAATTTGGTAACTTAATCGTAGGAAATGGGAAGAAATAGGCAGGGGTAGGGTCTAATATATCCATTCAAAACACCACATACCTGGAAATTTCGTGATTTCCTACTCCCTTGAAGAACCCTAAGTGGAAACTTGAAGAACTTGAAGAAAATGGCTTGAAACCCTTCCTACTCCCTTCTCTAACACTTGAAATTGCTAAAATGAACTTAACAAGAGTTTTCATCCCTTGAAGACCCTGTTTCTACCTCAAAACGACGTGGTTTAAGGCCCAAAAGCATAGAAAAGTCGAAATTGCCCTTATTGAAGTTTCCCTGAAAAGCAGTTCTAGTCTCGACCACGAGTCGTACCATCAAGTCACGACTCATCGTTACCTCTCGTGGTCACTTCACCCTTTTCCGAAACTTTATGAATTTGGCCACGACTGGTAACCCATGACTTGTACCACTATCCTATGGGTCGTACTGTGGTACCATCCACCCAAACCACTACAACTTAACCACAACTCCTTACCACGACTCGTTGCTTCATCCTACGAGTCATACCATGACCCGTGACGACTCACTTTAGCACCACTGAGATATTCACCATGACTCCTAGCCACGAGTCATACCATCTCACCATGGTTTGTAGGACTACCTATGATAGAACCTCAGGCTCCAGGTCTCCTCAAGACTCGTGACACGAGTCGTAGGTCCTCACCACAACTCGTACATCGAGTCGTACTGGTGCAAAATTATAGGTTTTTTATAGTTTTTGACTTAAACTCTCGGGTCTATTCGTAGGCCCGTCCGGGGTGTTACAATCTCCATTCCCATTTTTTCTTTCATTAACTCGGTGATGAGGTGTGATTCTACAAACACGTATAGCACGAGTTAGAAGGATAGAGAGACATTTCATCGCATGACATAGATCATGAAAGATGGGAACATTTCCTAAATGTCTCATAGCCTCTTCGTCATAAGTGTGGTGCGCTTCATACTCATGAAAAAGACTCTACTTAACGTGGCTTTCAGACACCCTAAGACACTTCAAAACTTAATGCTCTGATACCAAGTTTGTAACGACCTAAACATAGGCCTGAATCGAGACACAAGACGAAGAACCCCGAGAGGCTCCATGTCAACCCATGGCATGAACATATCATCTAACTCAATCATAATAAAGCGGAAGATCAACATAATTAACATAGCGAAAGTCTAATAATGTCATAACATCGGAATACATAACTCAAGACCGAAGCTAATTACATGTTATGTCTGAAAAGCCTCTACTACTGACGAGTTGATGGGACAAGACCCCAACTAACTCACTAAAATATGAAATTGAAACTACTAGATACAACTAAAAAGAAGGGCCCTTTAAGGATAAGGACTCACCAACTCTGGCTTATAAGTGCTAAAGTTGCAGGTCTGGCTAATGAATAGACTGAGTCCGAATATCCGAGCCTGCATCATAAAATGATACAGTATAGAGTATGCAGTTAGTATGTGGAATGTACCAAATATATAAGGAAAGTAAAACCGCTAAGTAAGTAAAATCGTAAACCATGCATATCATAAAGCATAATCAATATAAGATTCTGAGAGTAAAGCTTGCATGTTATTTTCTGAAATCATGATCTGAACATAACTGAATATGATAACTGAATTGAATGACCCAAAGCTAAAAAATGATAATCATAAGTAAAACTGAACATTGGGTCAAACCTGCCGGAAATATAATATCATGACTGATGAACATGCATAACTGATATGAGGAACAATGGGAGACTCTTCATATAACCGACATTACCATGATAGAGCTTATGTCGTGCCGATCATCACACATAATTGGGCAGAGTCGTCCATAGCTTTTTCAGGGCTAAGGATGCTACCATGATATTGATATCAAGCTGAAAGCCCCTTGGTGATAGGGGAAGCTCACATGGGAGGTCCCAGCTCATCTAAACATACCTACTGTCACTACTTGAACATAGGCTCGGATCGAGACACGGGACAAGAAACCCAAATAGGCTCCAAGTCAACCCATGGCCTGAACATACATCTAATTCAATCATAGATAAGAGAAAGATCATCCTAATAACATAGTGGAAGTATAAACAAGAGATAACATCTGAGTACATACATAAGTCTAAAGATGAAATACAACTATGTCCGAAAAAGCCTTTAAATTGATAGTTGATGGGACAAAACCCCATCAAACTCTCTGTAGTATAAAAATTGAAAATACGACATACAACTAATAAGAAGGGTCCCCTCAAGATGAGGACTCACCAATTGATACTTAGAATATCTAACTCTGAAAGTCTGACTAGGGGCGGGATGGATTTTGGATATCGGAGCCTGTATCATAAAATGATACAGCATAGAGTATGCGGTAAGTACGTGGAATGTACCGAGTATGCAAGGTAAGTAAAACCACTTAAGTAAGTAAAATCATTAAATCATGCATAATATAAAAATAATCAAGATAAGAATCTAAGAGTAGGGCTTGCATACTATTTTCTAAAATCATGATCTAAACATAACTGAACATCATAACTGAATCGAATGACCCAAAGCTGAAAACTGATAATCATAAGTAAAACTGAACATTGGGTCAAACTTGCTGAAAACGTAATATCATGACTGATGTACATGCATAAGTGAAATCATGAAGAACAATGGGAGGCTTGTCATATAACCGGCATTACCATGATCAAGCTTATATGGTCCCGACTATCACACTCAAGTGGACAGAGCCGTCCAAAGATTTTCTAGGGCTAAGGACTCTACCATGATATTGATATCAAGCTCAAGGCCTCTTGGGGCAGGGGAAAGCTTAAAGAGAGGTCCCAAAATATAATAGTAAACCTATGTTGGCGCGTAGTTCTAAGGCACAGGGTTAACTAACCCTTAGCCTACTCGGTGCTAGACACTACTCTCAAAAACATGCATATGCTCTCCATCGATTTCAACGAAGCTGACCATCGTCTAATGAAGAAGTTGAATAATAACATACATGCATAATCTGAAATCATAACATGAGGAACCTTGACTCAAACCATACCACAAGATAAAAATAATAGGAGTCTTGACTCCAAAACCATGTGGTAAGCCAATTCATGAAATCATAAAACATACTTGATCATATGGGCTTTCCCAATATCTTAACATGCTTGAAATCAACTTGACTCACTATGAAAACATGAACATAACATGGGTATATTGAAATCATATTTTATTCATGAACATCTCATCATAATTAAACACATATCTCATGGATCTCATCTTTCATGAACGTTCATTATGGGCATCATAGTTTAGAAAACTTGAAAAAACAATTTATACTTTAAAATATTGTAAAATCTACGAATTAATCATAATTCATTATTTAGAACATACTCAGATTATACCCATGATTAAAACTTATGAATTCATGCATTGGGTGAAAACCCCATGAAATTATCAATTTGATCATCATGAATTTAGAGGGAAATTGGGCATGGGTATGGATAATTGCACCCATTCAATGCCTTACATACCTGAGAGGATATGATTTTACAGCTTCCTTGATTGCCCAATGAAGATTTGGGAAAGAACCTTGATGAACTAGGTTAGATCACTTCTTTAGACCTCTAAACTTGCATGCATGAATGTGAATGAGCCTAGAATGAACTTACCCATCTTAAAACTCACTATTCAGAGCTTAAAACAACTTAGTTTAGGCTTAAGGACCATAGGGATTATGGAAAATCCCTTACTAAACTCGCAGGGAAAAACAGATTGCCAGTCCCAACGAGGGACTGAACGAGTCGTCATCACTGGCCATGACTCATGGACTAGATCCATCGTCTCCAATGGAAATTACATCAAGGTTGTCACCATGAGGCGCTTAATGACCCGTTACTAGTGACCACGACTTGTGTTCACCTTCCGTCACCCTCACTGCCGAAAAGTTCCTGGGAGACATCACACGGGACACCATGACTCGTGGTGCACCCAACAAGTCGTGGTGATGACCCGTCGCCAACACTGCCAGCTTTTCTTCTTCTTTCGACCATCCTTGACCACGGGTGACCTAACGGATCTTGGGGGTCACCACGACTCGTGGTCACACCCGTGGTCACTCCAAACGTGAAAATTTTCAACTAATTCAAACTCCTCACCACGAGTCACTTAACGACTCGTGGTCATCTTGACGAGTCAGTGGAGGACTCATCCTGTGACCTGGTGGAGAAAATTCTATTTTCTCTGTTTCAACTCCCAAGTCTGATATTAGGGCTTTTGGGGTACAACAATATCTCCTGCTTGGAAACATTCGACCTAGAATGTTAAAAATCATATAGAAAAGCAGAGAAATGCAATCATCATACTCAAATACTGAACATATATGCTGAAAACTGACGGAGTGACTGACTCCAATGTGAACTACATGACTGAACTAAATTCCAGAACCATACATACATCCATTAACATGAAATAAACTAGCAAACAAAAGTTGAACATGAAATTGAATAAAGTATTACGGAAGAAACTGATACCTCAAGTTGACAATGAGCTGGCAGGGAATAAATGCGGGTATTTAGCCATCATATCTGCTTTGGCTTCCCACGTAGCTCCCTCAACATGTTGATTCCTCCATAAAACCTTGACTGAAGCTACTTGTTTGTTCCTTAGCTTACAAACCTATCGATCCAGTATCTCCATTGGAACTTCTTCATAACTAAGGTTGTCTTTCACACCGACACTGTCCACCGGGACAACTAAAGTTGGATCACCCAAACACTTCCTTAAGAGCAATACATGGAAGACTGGATAGACTAAGGACAGTTTTGAGGGAAACTCCAATTCATGTGTTACCTTGCCAACCCATTTCACAATTCGGTACGGGCCAACATAATGGGGGATGAGTTTCCCTTTCTTTCCGAACCTCATCACTACCTTCATGGGAGACACCTTTAGAAACACTCAATCGTCGACTTCAAACTCAAGTTCTCTCCTTCTCACATCTGCATAGGACTTTTGACGACTCTGAGCTTTTTTCAATCTGTCCCTTATGAGCTAAACTTTCTCTATGGACTCATGCACTGAATCCGGTCCTATCACAGCTTCACATACATCAAATCAACTAATAGGCGAGTTATACCTCCGCCTATAGAGAGCCCCAAACTGAGCCATCTGAATGCTGGAATGGTAGTTGTTGTTATATGCAAACTCGATGAGAGGTAAATGATCATCCCAACTACCGTTGAAGTCAATTACAAATGCTCTAAATATGTCCGCGAGAGTCTAAATAGTCTTTTCCGCCTGACCATCTATTTGCGAGTGAAATACTACACTGAGCTTGACTTGAGTACCAAGTCTCTTTTGAAACAATCTCTAAAATTGGGAGGTAAACTGAGTACCTCTGTCTGATATGATGGACAAGGTCACTCCATGCAACTGAACTAGCTCTCGTATGTATAGTTTGGCATAATCCTCTGCTAAATCAGTAGTTTTGACTAGTAGAAAATGAGTGGCTTCGATCAACCTTTCCACGACCACCCAAATGGAGTCATACTATCGACGAGGGCGAGGCAACCCTATGATAAAGTCCATATTGATCTCCTCCCACTTCCAAGTAGGGATACTGATGTCTTGAAGCACATCTCCCGGTCTTTGATGCTCCATTTCACCTGTTGATAATTTGGACACATAGACACAAATTCTACAATGTCCTTCTTCATGTCATTCCACCAATAGATCTTGATATAGGTCACGATACATCTTGGTGGCACCTGGATGTATGGAGTATTTGGAACCGTGAGCCTCATGCAACATCCAATCTCTCAAATCATCAACATTTGAAACACACAAACGGCCCTAATATTGAATCACACCATCTCCCCCTTAGTAGAAGACCTTTACCTTCTGATTTTGAACATGTTCCTTCAACTTTACCAAAATGGGATCCTCGTCTTGTCTAGCTTTCACATCAATCACCAAGGTTGATTCTGATCAGTTCTAAACTATAACACCACCATCGATCGAGTTAACTAAATGAACTCCCAACCGTGCAAGCTGATGCACATCCTTCGCCAGCTCCTTCCTCCCCTCATCTACATGAGACACACTCTCCATAGAAAGCCTACTAAGAGCGTTTGATACCACATTAGCCTTTCCCGGATGGTAAAAGACACCTACATCATAATCCTTGAGTAGCTCTAACCACCTTCTTTGATGTAGATTTAGATCCTTTTGAGTAAACACATATTATAGGCTTTTGTGGTCCATAAACACATCTACATGGACCCCGTACAAATAGTGTCTCCAAATCTTCAAGGAAAATACCACCGCCGCCAATTCAAGATCATGGATCGGGTAATTCTTTTCATAAACCTTCAGCTGCCTGGAAGCGTATGCTATCACTTCACCATGTTACATTAATACACAACCAAGGTCAATCCTAGAAGCATCAAAATACACCACAAACCCATCGGTACCCTCAGGTAGGGTTAACACCGGTGCCGAGGTGAGTCAAGTCTTTAACTCCTGGAAGCTCCTCTCACAAGCATCCGACCATTGGAATTTCACTTTCTTTTGGGTCAATTTGGTCAATGGCACTGCAATAGATGAAAATCCCTCAACAAATCTCCGATAATAACCAACTATGACCAAGAAGCTCCTGATATCTGAAGGATTCACCGGTCTAGGCCAATTCTTCATTGCTTCTATCTTCTGAGAGTCCACTTTTATACCCTCACTTGACACCACATGTCCCAAAAATGCTACTGAGTTCAACCAAAACAAGCACTTGCTGAAATTAGCATATAACTAGTGATCTTTGAGAGTCTGTAGCACCACCCTCAAATGAGTGGCATGCTCCTCTTCGCTCAGAGAGTATATAAGGATGTCGTCGATAAACACAATCATGAACATATCTAAATATGGCTTGAACACCCTGTTCATCAAATCCATAAAAGTTGCAGGAACATTCATTAATCCAAAAGACATAACTATAAACTCGTAATGACCATACCGAGTCTTGAAGGTTGTATTCGAGATGTCACTCTCTCGAACCCTAAATTGATGGAATCTAAATCTGAGATCTATCTTCGAAAAGCACTTAGCACCCTGACGCTGGTCAAACAAATCATCAAACCTAGGGAGAATATACATGTTCTTGATGGTAACCTTGTTCAATTGTTGATAATCAATACATATACAAAGAGAACCATCTTTCTTTCGAACAAAGAGAACTGGTGCACCCCATTGGGATTTGCTCGATCTGATGAATCCCTTATCTAAAAGGTCTTTCAACTGCTACTTCAACTCTTTTAACTTGGCTCGGGCCATTCTATAAGGAGGAATAGATATAGGTTACGCATCGAGAAGCAGGTCAATACCAAAATCAATCTCCCACTGGGGAGGGATTCCCAGTAAATCATCTAGGAAGACTTCTGGATACTCACATACTACTAGAACTAACTGGACAGTCGAGGTCTTGGACGTAGCATCCTTAACCCTAACAAGATGGTACAGGCAACCCTTGTATATCATCTTTCTGGCCTTAAGGTAAGAAACGAACGACCTAGGGCCGCAACTAAACTACCCTTCCACTCTAAGACTAGCTCACCTGGAAATCTGAACTCTACTACCTGAGTTCTACAATTCACTAAGACATAGCATGAAAATAGCCAATCCATGCTGGCTATAACATCAAAACCGATCATGGCTAACTCTACTAATTCTACTGAGGTGACTTTCTCAAGGACCGAGATAGGGAAATTTCTATACACCTGTCTAGCTATAACTGAATCACCAACTGGAGTAGAGACTGAGTAGGGTTCTGACAAGATTTCGGGATGGACTCCGAAACTACTAGCAACATAGGGCGTCACAAAATATAAGGTAGCCACTAAATCTAACAATGCATATACATCAAGATGGAATACTCATAACATACCAGTGACTACATTCGAGGACACCTCTTGCTCCTGGCGGGATGATAGGGCATAGAATCTATTTTTGGCATTGTTTGCCACCTATACCAGTAGATGCCCCCTGCTAAACTGGGTGTGTTGAACTAGAAGCTGGGCCTCAGCCCCTATCCTTACCTTGTCTGGCTTCTGGACAATCCCTAAGCATATGCCCGGGCTTCCCGCACCCGAAGCAAGCACATGTACCCTCCAAACACAGGCCTGTATCTCTTCGGCCACATCTGCTACACTCAAGAGGGCTAGTCTTGGTGGGTCTGCTGTTGTAACATCTCGAGCCCGATGCTCATCCCCTTTGATCGCACCTGGACTTGGATGGCACACTCATAGCCGAAGGCGCTGGGGCTGAAGATCTCTAGTGGAACTACTAACGGTGACCACTAGGACTCTGTTGGGAGAATTCGATGCTATTAGTCCTAGCCCGCTTGGCCTCTCTCTCTCGCTCACTCACCTGTACCGCCTCCATCTACTGAGCATACAGTATTATCCGAGAAAAGTGAATTGAAGAAGCATCGCGGTCCGGCAATCCCTGACCAAGTAGTCTGCTATCCCATGTACAAACCTACTCAAACGGGCTCTCTGATCCGCCACCATCTTCGGTGCATACTTGGATAGACGAGTAAACTCCAATGCATACTCCTAAACCGTCATCTTTCCTTGCTTCAGATTCATAAACTCGGCCTCTTTCAGCTCCCTTATCTCATGAGGGAAGAAATGATCTAGAAAAGCGGCATGAAACTCATCCAAATACATAGGACCTGCTCTGACTACCCTATTATCCTTACGTTATTTGAACTAAATGTGTGTGACCCCCTTCAATTAATATGAAGCCAAATTGGCGTAGTCCTCCCCAGTCACCCGCATAATCTAGGTGATCTTCAAAATCTCCTCAATGAACTCATGTGATCCCCAAGTTCATGTCGATCTAATGAACTTGGGAGGGTTCATCGTCATAAAGTCTCTAACCCTCGCTGCCACTACATTCCCATTCTGAGGGACATGTGCCACTACTTGCTGATTGACTTGTACAATCAAGGCTCGGGCTAACATCTGAATAGCTTCCCTAAACTCCATGTGGGCAAATGCCTCTGGTATATCCTCTGCATGGACTGGTGGGGCCTGCTGGTTCCCATCTCCATTGCCACCCTCGTGGCCATTTCTGGTTCTATTTCTCCTTCCGTTAACTCTGCAGGGAGGCGTGATTCTGCAAACACGTATAGTACGAGTTAGAAGGATAAAGAGACATTTCACAGCATAACATAGATCATGAAATAAGAGAACATTTCCTAAATGCCTTATAGCCTCTTCGTCATAAGTGTGGCGCGCTTCACACCCATGAAAAAGACTCTACTTAACACGACTTTCGAACACCCTAGGGAACTTCAAAACCTAATTCTCTTATACCAAGTTTGTCATGACCCAAATATAGGCCCGAATCGAGACACGGGACAAGAAACCTCGAGAGACTCCAAGTCGACCCATGGCCTGAACATACATCTAATCCAATCATAGATAAGTGGAAGATCATCATAATAACATAGCGGAATTCTAAACAAGAGATAACATCTGTGTATATACATAAGTATAAAGCTAAAATACAACTATGTCCAAAAAAGCTTCTAAACTGATGAGTTGATGTGACAAACCCCCAACTAACTCTCTATAGTCCAAAAACTAAAAATACGACATACAACTAATAAGAAGGGCCCCCGTAAGATGAGGACTCACCAATTAATGCTGAGTATAGCTAACTCCGGACGTCTGACTAGTGGCGGGGATGGAGTCTGGATATCGGAGCCTGTATCATAAAATGATACAGCATAGAGTATGAGGTCAGTACGTGGAATGTACCGAGTACGCACGATAAGTAAAACTGCTTAAGTAAGTAAAATCATTCAATCATGCATAATATAAAACATAATCAAGATAAGAATCTGAGAGTAGGCTTGCATGCTATTTTCTAAAATCATGATTTGAACATAACTGAACATCATAACTGAATCAAATGACCCAAAGCTAAAAACTGATAATCATAAATAAAACTGAACATTGGGTCAAACCTACTGAAAATATAATATCATGACTTATGTACATGCATCACTAAAATCATGAGGAACAATGGGAGGCTCGTCGTATAACCGACATTACCAAGATACAGCTTACTGGTCCCGACTATCACACTCAAGTGGGCAGAGCCGTCCAAAACTTTGCCAAGGCTAGGACGCTACCACAATATCTATATAAAGCTCAGGGGAAAGCTCAGAGGGAGGTCCCAAAATATAATAGTAAACCTATGTTGGCGCGTAGTTCTGAGGCATAGGGTTGACTGACCCATAGCCTACTCGGTGCTAGACACTACTCCCAAAAGCATGCATATGCTCTCCATCGTTTTTCAATGAAGCTGACCATTGTCTAATGAAAAAGTTGAATAACAATATACATGCATAATCTAAAATCATAACTTGAGGAGCCTTGGCTCAAACCATACCACAAGCTAAAAATAATGGGAGTCTTGACTCCTATACAATGTGGTAAGCTAATTCATGAAATCATAAAATATACTTGATCATATGGGCTTTCCCAATACCTTAACATGCTTGAAATCAACTTGACTCACTTTGAAAATATGAACATAACATGGGTATATCAAAAATCATAGTTTATTCATGAACATCTCATCATATTTAAACACATATCTCATGGATCTCATCTTCCATGAACATTCATGGATGGGCATCATAGTTTAGAAAACTTGAAAATACAATTTATAATTTAAAATATTGTAAAATATGCCTATTAATCATAATTCATTATTTAGAACATACTTAGATCATACCCATGATTAAAATTCAGGAATTCATGCATTGGGTGAAGAGCCCATGAAATCATCAATTTGATCATCATGAATTGAGAGAGAAATTGGACATGGGTGTGGACAATTGCACCTATTCAAAGCCTTACATACTTGAGAGGATCTGATTCTACAGCTTCCTTGATTGCCCAATGAAAATTTGGGAAAGAACCTTGATGAACTAGGCTGGATCACTTCTTTAGACCTCTAAACTTGCATGCATGAATGTGAGTGAGCCTAGAATAAACTTACCCCTATTAAAACTCACTTCTCAGAGCTTAAAACAATGTATTTTTAGGCTTTAGAAATTAGGAATTACGGAAAATCTCTTACTAAACTCGCAGGGAAAAACAGACTGCCAGTCCTAATGAGGGACTGGATGAGTCGTCGTATCTGGCCACGACTCATATCCTGGATCCATCATCTCTACTGGAAATTACATCAAGGTTGTCACCACGAGGCACGTAATGACCCATTACTGGTGACCACAACTCGTGGTCACCTTCCGTTACCCTCACTGTCGAAAATTTCTTGGGAGTCATCACGAGGGACACCATGACTTGTGGTGCACCCAATGAGTCGTGGTGATGACCCTCGCCAACAACCAGCTTTTCTTCTTCCTTTTACCATCCTTGACCAAGGGTGACCTAACGAATCATGGGGTTGACCATGACTCATTATCATACCCGTGGTCACCCCAAACTTGAAAATTATTAACTAAGTCAAACTTCTCACCATAAGTCACTTAATGACTCGTGGTCATCCTGACGGGTCACTAGACGACTCATCCTGTAACCTGGTGCAGAAAATTTTCTTTTCTCTGTTTCAACTCCCGAGTCTGATCTTAGGACTTTCGGGATATAACACCTTCATTGGCACGTAGTGCTGAGGCATAGAGTTGATTAACCCTTAGCCCACTTGGTTCTAGACACTACTCCCAAAAGCATACATATGCACTCCACCATTTTTCAACGAAGCTAAACCATCATCTAATGACGAAGCTGACTCATAATATACATGCATAAATTTGAAATCATAACATGAGGAGTCTTGGCTCAAACCATACCAGAAGCTGAACATAGTGGGAGTATAGACTCCAAAATTCATGTGGTAAGCCAATACATGAAGTTTAGATAAATCATGGAATATACTTGGTCATATGGGCTTGCCCAATACTTAAACATGCTTGACATAGACTTGATCATTTGAAAATATGATCATAGACATGGGTAATTCAAAATCTTACTTGCTTCATAATCATCTCATCATACTTGAACACATATTTCATAGATCTCAACTTTCATGAACTTTCATGAACTTTCATGGATGGGCATCATAATTTATAAGACTTGAAAACATTGTAAAATATGCTCGTTAATCATAATTCAAAATTAAAAACATGTTTAGATCATACCCATAATTGAAACTTAGAGAATTCACATGTTGGGTTAAAACCCCATAGATTCATCAACTAGAATTTCATAAGTTGAAGAGGGATTGGGAATGGGCGTGGATGGATACACCTATTCATAGCCTTATATACCTATAGAAATCTGATTTCACAACTTCCTTGATTGCCCAATCAGAATTTTGGGAAGAACTTGTGGAATTTAGGCTTGATCACTCTTAGGAGCTTCTAGACTTACATGCATGGAAGTGAATAAGCCTAGAATGAACTTACCCCTCTTAAAACACTCTATTCTGAGCTTAAAATAGCGTAGTTTAGGCCCTAGTAACTTATAAATTACATAAAAGCCCTTAATAAATTCGCAGGGAAAAACACACTGCCAGTCCCCACGAGAGACTGGATGAATTGTCATCCCTGACCACGACTCGTTGTCACCTCCGTTGTCAGAACTAGAATTCCATCTTCACTGGTTACCATAAGGGACACCATGACTCGTGGTGTTCCCGACGACTCGTGGTGACAACTCGTTAGGGACATTGTGGAAATCATCCATCCTTCAACCAATTCCTAGCCACGAACCACTCTATGAATCGTGGTGCTGACCACCGACTCGTGTTCACACCTGTGTTCACCTCAAAACTCAGATTTCCTAACCAGTCCAAGCTCCTCCCCATGAGTCACTCAATGACTCGTGGTGCACCCCACGGGTCACTAGATGACTCGTCCTATGACCTAGTGCAGAAAATCTTATTTTCTCCATTTCAACTCCCGGATGTGATCTTAGGGTTTTTGAGGTATTACAGAAAACATAAAAGGAGTTTAGGTCAGAAAAATGTCCAAAGGATGAGGCAACATATGAACCATCTGTCTAAAAGACGGTCCGCATCATCTACCGTCCATTTCCAATAGCAAATTCCAAAAACCAAGCTAACATATCCTTACAATACGGTTGGAAGGACGAACTGTCTTCCCAAAGGATGGTCTATCAATTGAAGGACAAACTCAAGCTAGGCAGAAGTGCAATCCTAAAGTACGATGCAAGGTACAAATCGTCTTTTCAAAAGATGATTCGTCAATCAATGGCTGACAAGCTGGTGGACTAAAGCCAAAATGCAGAGTACGAACCAAAGTACAGTCCATCTCTGTACAACTGGCACTCTGAAGTTTGAATTAATTGGGCTTTTTGGGACATAGTATAAATAGATTTTTCCTATAATTTTTAGGGAGATTTGTCGGATTTTAGTTCATATATTGAGTAGAGAGTAGAATTATCTAGTTAGCCCTAGTTTTCACAGTAGATTCTAGATCTTAGCTTTAAACTTGAAGATTTCAATTTTATTGGTAAACATGTCTAATTACTTTAATTCTCTACTTCTTCTTGCGATGGGTAATTGATGTCGCCCAAGAGCACGCAAGTGCACATGGTCATCAAGTAATATAGGACAGTGAAGTCTCAATTATCGGCCCCTCAGAGACTTGTCAGATCAATCATCTTAAGGTTAATTCTTTATTTTGCTATTCTGACAAAATAGATATAAATGGAGAACGATTTGGAGTATTAAACTCCTAAAAACATGAAATATAAAATTAGCTAAAGACTAAGATTGTTGCAGACTTGTTTGTACATCAAATGATGATGAAAATCTAAGGAATTGGCACTTCTGTTTCAGGTTGAGTTTTCAAGACGTGATTACGCTAGATTAATTCTTCCTAAGGTTGCTAATTGCAAGTTACTATCCCATTTCTTTCCACTCTCCCAAGCATCCAAGAACTATCTGATGAATCCTAACACCTATATCCTTATAGTCACAGGAGAAACATGAAATGACAGTTATGCCTACTTGTATTTCAACTAAACAGGGTTGACAACTATATCGCTATCCTCAACAACAATTTCTAACCTTCAACCAATGGGCCTAAGGATCTTCGAATTACTGTTTTACATTTACTTTTGACCCTTTCGGTTCTCTTTCCCAAGTTCAACCGAAAGCCAATAGATTTCAAAAGGTGATCAGTCTAGTGAATAAGTAATTAAAATAAGTAGATATAAAAAACATTTAATGAAGAATCAAAATTAGCATTAATCAGTCTTTCAAACGTCAACCATCAACTATGGCCAAAATCCTAGAAGGGGCATTTAGCCACTCATAGACAAGTGGAATAAAATAGAAATAATCATTATTCAAAGTAAAATGATAAAGAAAAGAAGAAACCTAAGTAGGAACTTGTCTCTCCTCCAAAATTTGTGTTTACAACCTTCTACGATCAAATAAAATGATGTATGATATGTTAAAAATGCCCTAGATCTTATATTTATAGGTGAGCCTTCAAATGGAGATTTTGACCTTAAGTAAATAGCTTAAAAATTAGCAAAATCCATCTAGGGATGTGTCTGGCATGTCGTCCCCTCCATAGCCCTAAGTCTGGGTCAATTTTTCTGTGAATTATAGCTCCGGGCGCCCCACTCTAGCCATAGCACCACGGTGTTAGCCAAATTGCTGCACTTCTAAACACCTCTAGTGCCCCACTCCAGTGTTAGTCAAACTTTTGAGCTTTAGGAATGTCACATCCCGAATGGAGGCCCGGATCGCAGACGGGACAAGGAGCCCTGAGAGACTCTAAGTCAACCCATGGCATGAACATACATCTAACTCGATCAATAAAATAGAAGAATCAACAAAATAATCATAGTGGAAGTCTAGATTAAACATAAAATCAGAATACACAATCTGAAGGTAAATACAACCGTATGTCTGAAAAGCCTCTAAACATGACAGTTGATGGGATAAGACCCCAACTAACTCAACAATCTGAAACTAAAAGTACATAAGAAAATCTGAATAGTCTAGTCCTCGGGAGATGAGGACTCACCAACAACGTATGATGATATCTTAAAAGACTGACTATGATCGGGGTTGAGCCTGAGAGCTGGATCCTGTATCATGAAATGATACAACATAGAGTATGCGATCAGTACGTGGAATATACCGAGTATCCAAGGTAAGTAAAATCGCTTAAGTAGGTAAAATCATTTAAAGACAATGCATAATATAAATATAAAATTAAGAATCTGAGAGTAGGGCTTGCATGCATTCTTTCTAAAATCATGATCTCATCATAACATAACATACTTCATAACTGAATTGATTAACTAAAAGCTGAAATCTGATATTTATAAGTAAAACTGAACATTGAGTCAAACCTGTTTTAGAACATATATAGATATAGAAATCTCATAAATGGTAAACATGCATAACTGAAATCATGAGGAATAATGGGAGACTCATCTTTTAACCGACATACTATGATAGAGCTTACGTGGTCCCAACTATCACACTCAAGTGCGAAGAGTCGTCCAAATCCTTGCCAGGGCTAGGAATAATACCATGATATCGATATCAAGCTCGTGGGCCAATAGGGTCGGGGATATCTCACAAGAGAGGTACCGAAATAATACATATAAGTATAAACCTCGTTGGCTCATAGTTCTGAGGCATAGGGTGATCGACCCTTAGCCTACTCGGTGCTAAACACCACTCCCAAAAACATGCATATGCTCTATATCATTATTCAATGAAGCTCAACATCGTCTATTGATGAAGCTCAATCATCAAATACAACTCAAATATAAAATCACGCATATGAGAAGTTTTAACTCAAACCATACCACATGCTGAAAGATAATTGGGAGTCTTTTCTCCGAAACCATGTGGTAAGCTTAATTCGGAAAATCATAAATCATATTTGTACATGTGGGCATTTCCCAAAGCTTTATCATGCTTGAGAATACTCATTTCACATCTAAAACATCATTATAAACATGAGTAGCTTGAAAACATGCTTTTCGTCATAACATCCCATCGTAATCATACATTCATCATAAATCTCTTCTTTCATGAACTTTTCATCAATGAGATTTTTAATTCATAAAGTTAGAAACATGATTTTTAATTGAAAATATTATAAAACTTGCCCATGCTTCATAATTCAATAGTGAAACATATTTTAATCATACCCATGTAGAGAGTTTAGGAATATCATGCATGGGGTTAAAACACATAGATTAGACATAAAACATTCATGATTTAGAGAGGGATTAGGCATGGGTGTGAAAGGAATCACCCATTCATAACCCTACATACCTGTTGGTAGTTAATTCATACACTTCTTTGATAGCCCAAGAAGAATTTGAAGAGGAATTGAAGAACACTAAGCTTGATCACTCTCTCTCACCTTCTACCTTGCATGCATGGATGTAAATGGCCTAAAATGAACTTAACCCCTTTAAAAGTCATCATTCATAACTTAAAATGACGTAGTTTAGGCCTTAAGATCTTAGAAATTATGGAAAAACCCTTACAAATTCGCAGAAAATAACTGTCAGATGGTCCTAACGAGGGACCCAATGACTCGTCCTCTATGGCCATGACTCGTGGCATGATCTATGAAGTACACTGCTTTTCAAATCTGTTGGGCTCGTAATGGAAGACTTAACAACTCGTTACCTAGTGTCCATGACTCATGGTCACCATCCGTGATATGCATTGTCTCAGTCTCAATAAAATTATTCCCTACTTGGTCACGACTCACCCCATGAATCGTGGGGACTGACCACGACTCGGGGGGTCCTCCCGTCAAGTATACTGCCCCACTTCCTTCTCTTTTCTTACTCACCCACCCCATGATTGGCCTAACGAGTCTTGGGGTCTGATCACAACTCGCGGTCACATCCGTGGCATCCCATTTTCCCAAATTGCAAAATCATCACCTGGGCCTCCCCACGAGTCATATCACGACTCGTGGTCTGCTCTCACGGGTCTCCTCATACTCATTCTGTGCTTGATGCCAGATTTTAAGTTTTTCTTTATTTCAACTCTCAGGTCTGATCTTTGGGCTTCCGGGGTATAACAAGGACCCTTCTGGTGCCTTACTCCATCCATAGCACCATAATGTTAGGAAAACTTCCTAAGTCTGGAATGCTTCTGGGGCTCCACGCCATCTATCTCTCCAAGGTCTTAGTCAAATTCTCATTTTAGAAGTCTGAGATCTGGTGCCGCACGCCATCTATAGCACCAATTTTGATGCATATTTCTCTGAAGTACAAGTGTTGGCGCACCACGCTAGCCATAGCCCTAGGCCGACTTTCGCGAACGCTTCTACTTCACACCTCAGGTCATATTTGGGTCTTTTTTCTTTGGTTTCCTACTCAAAACATCTAGAAACATTTATTAGCTCACAAGGCACATGAAAACATGAATTTACGCATTTTATAAGGATTATGAACTCAAAACAAGGCTATATATGGGTCAAAATATGGCAAATGGGCATAAGAATACGCCCAACATTACCACCCCACACTTAAACCATTGTTCATCCTCAAACATTCATCAACTCCATGCACAAACTCATTTTTTCTCACCACTTGTCACCTCTATCAATTCACACTCAAACAACTAGCAAAGAGCATATGACTAAGTTATTCATCAACGTATAGCAATTCACATCAAGCACATGCAGAGTTTTCACATTCAATACTACATAACTTTTATAAGCAACTCACTTTTTCAAAACAAGGCCAATATGATTAAAACGAAACATGCAACACATAGTGATGTTCCTCTCTTAATTTATCAATGCAAAGAATGAAACATAATAAGTAGCGCTCGCTCACACTCAAAAATGATATATCATACATATGCAACAGACCATAAGCTTTCCGTTTATGTACACTTAGACCACTTAGTCATTTTAAGATATTAAGATCATAAGGACTTTTCGTGGTCATAATGTTGGTAAGGGACGAGTAGGAATGATTTTTCTTTTATAGTGAATACCAATACTAAGCACTTTTAAGACATTTTTTATCTTTTAAGTCCACCACCTTTTCGTTGTTGTTCACCTCTCACTCTACTCACCCTTTTTCATTTCTTTTGATACCCCTTTTTTCACTATTTTGACTGTCAGTCTTTGCTTATAGAACCAATAAGAATATTTACTCTTAAAACTCTTTCTTTTATTGTCCTAGCAGCAAGCAACCAACACATTTGTGGCCACCCCTTCTTCCTACTTTCTCTTCTTACTATCCACATATATTTTTTTCCTTCCCTTCCCTTATGATTCATGTATTAGTGGACCTTTACTTTCAAGTCTCAAAGTGCCTAAGACTACTTTGGATCAACAATTATGGAGTCACACACACACAAAAAAAAAGAATAAGCTACTTTTGTGGCTAAGAAAAGAATAAGTCTTGAAGCTCAAGGGGGTTAGCTAGGGAAAATGTTCAGGAATGTAAAACAAACATGGAAAAACATGGATTTTTCAAGGAAACGCCTTAATCATCTCTTAACACTTTACACAACTAGCCATCAAACATACACTAAGGCAAGTTATAGATACTACAATATGTACAAAACTAAACAATTAAGCTCACCTCACATGGCATTAAGACTCTAGTCGACTTCCTATAGCTACATATTCATACAATCACATTGAAACACATTCTTCATTATTAAGCCCTACAAGTGTATTGAGTCGAGTTAAAGAACTTTGTGTGTCTCCATGGAATTCTCACTTAAGATGACCACTTCATTGCCTCTAACTTAGCATCTAAGTGGAATGTCAAAGAGCACACAAATGTTTTATGTCTAACTCAAACCAAAAAATTAAAAAAAAAATAGTGGCTAATTTCCCTTAAGATGGTCACCATTCATCTATCATAGGGAAGGATCACTACTCTATGACGACACAAAAAACTAAAAATTTTGAAAATTTTGACGCTAAAATTAAACTAAACATACTCAACTACCAGAGACAAATAGATTATCAAACATCATAAGGCATCATCCCAGTTATCAGTCACCATCAATACTATCTATTACAAAATATGACCTAATGAATCATAGAGCTACTACTATGGGGACTGAAATTATTCTATGACCTACCATGAATATAGGGAAAAAAAAGAAAATAGGAAATCTTTCCTCCACCCCATACTTAGGACAGTGCACACACAATTATTTCAAGCAGGTAGAGAAAAGGAACTTCCTGGGCCGTTATGCATCATCATCAGAGATTATACTCCTGATCATTGTCATCCTCATCATCATCCTCACCATCTATCTGCATGGATCCCGTAACAACATCATCCTCCTCATCATCATTGCCCAAGTCATCTCCACCAATAAGCATTGTTGCCTCATCATCGTCCAACGGCTTCTCAAAGGATGGTCCCACTCTACACATATTCATGGCACTCTCCATGAGTAGGTACCTATTCTCTAGGGCCGCCATCTTATCATCTGTGGAAGCTTGGCCTCTGATCCTCAGTTAAAAATCAAGCATTCGAAACATACGGCCGCTCCAACTATCATCTCAGGCCTAGCGATTAGCTACAATAAGAGGTAGAGTTGTAGAAGTGATGGGATATTTTACCTTCGTGACATCCATCATCTTGCCTACTAGGGTCCTTGCTTGCAGTAAGTGAAGGTCTACCTCTTCCTCCTCAATGCCTGCCTCACTCAAAAACTGGGTCACGAGACTGCCATAACAGTACTTCTACCTGTAATTACCCCTCGATCTCCTCATGTTATCTCAGAGTACTGCACCAAAATTGATTGGTATCCCTTTCATCAGCATGTATACCAATACAACTTCTTCTCTAGTGATGTTTGACATGTGAGTCTCTAGGAGTAACACAGCATAAACCAACTTCACCCAGACTTTTTCCTCCTTATTCAGGTAGGAGAACGCAAGTGTGGAGTGAGTTCCATTATGATCCCTTGCCCAACAGCCTAATGAATGCTCACCACAAAGAGTATGGTGGATGTCACGATATGGGGGCCTTTCTAGCAGAATGAAGTACTCAGAAGGGTCTACTGCTGGTGTATCGAGGAATACATTGAATCTCTTATAAGTGAAACAAACCACATGACCCCGTATTTTGACTTTGGTGCTCTCCCCAAAATAAGTATCCCAGTTTGAATAAAATTCCCTCACCAAAGTGAGGTTGCACTCCTCCGACTCGGTAAAGATGTCGCCTAATCCCAACTCATGGACCTTGTCCCGAATGGTGGGAAACTCAAGTGCGAGGAGGCCTTCGTCCATCCAATTCTCAGGAGAATATTTAAGCTCCTTTTGTATGTTGAACCATGATAGTCTAGAAGGCGCCACTACTCTTTCTCAAAACATCCTAGCAGGGGCTCCTTTGGTCGATAAAGAACTCGACCCTTTTGTGCCTTTTCGGAGCTTCTTTAGACCCTTGCCAGCTACCTCTAGCTCCTTTCCTTTGTTATATTTTAATGTCATGACACCTGCCAATCAAAAATCAAGAACTTCACAAGATTAGTTCGTGAATAAAACGGCTAGCTAATTAGGTGTAACGGGTGCAAAGTGACCCTACACTAAATTCGCTAGCATACTTATGAGAATTTGCTAAATTGGATACTCAAGACTTCCCCATTATCATCCCAAATCTCAACCTCCAAATTATTCACCAACTCCACATTATAATAAAATTCATGAATTTTTTTCTTTTCATCTCTCCTCTACATTTTTTTTCTTCAAGAGTGCCTCACTTTGGCCATTCCTTTCACCTTCCCTCCATTTATTCATCATTCAAATAACTCATATGTGGATATAACTACATTCAATTCATTCAACAACCAACATGAAATTTACTATAATCCATAATGAATGAACATGTATTTTCAAAAATTCAAGATTCTTCACATTCAAGACGTTAAAAACTAAGCACTTTCTCTCTCTACAATCAATGTTCTACCCACCAAAATCATGAAATTCAAATAATCACCCCCCTCTTCATCTCCACAACTTCAAATCACTACATTCAACCAAGAATAAGCAACCCAACAAGGATAACACATTATCATGGAAGAATTTTAAGAGAATAAAGCTCATGAAACCCACATTATGAAATTCATGGTTTTCACCAACAATGATGATTTTGGGTCTTTAACTTGGGGAAGAAGGCTATGTGGCATGTTTTTCACACTTAATAACCAAGAGAGAAGATAATTACTTACTTGATTTGAATAGAAAAGCTTCCCCAAGCTTCTTGGAGAAGACAATAATGGGGGACAAGAGAGAGGGGAGTCACGACCTTTTTGAGGAAGGGAGAGAGAATTTTATTTGCTTTTTATTTTGACTTTTAATGAGAGGGGATGAATGGAGATTTAAAATAAAGGTGTGGGGCATGAGGTTTTGATAATTATAAGGTCCTTGGGTCAAATTTGACCCGTTGGAACAAAATATTCTCTAAAACATCACCCTGGCGATGCGCGCTACTCACCACGCCACACACTTAGAAAAAAATTTCTTTGTGGATAGAGGCTGGTGTGGCACGCCGCCCATAACACTAATCTAATTTTTTTTTCTTTCTAGAGTTAACATCTGACGCCACACGCCAAGTATCTCACCCCAGAATTAATCTTTTTCAGCTTATTTTTCCCGCTCTTTTTGCCTCTAAGCCCTGTTCATATCTACAAAATAAGAAAATGTTAGAAAGATGGGTTGCCTCCCACCAAGTACCTTATACTCGTATCACGATATTCACGAGTTGTCTCCCGTGCAATGCCTGATTTAATGTCGCGACATGATCAAAGTCACTCTCTCTCCTTTATCCAAGTAAGGTGTTAGGATCACCTATTGAACTTGCTAAATTCTTATGCAGCACATGCTGCTCAACTACCCATTTACACCCTCCGAGCTCTACAGTTGGCTTCACTGTGAAATTTTCATAATGAGGTGGCCATCTGGTCGCTCTAAACACATCGAAGACTACCTACTGACCATCCATAGTTATTGACATCTTGCCCGACTTCACCTTTATAACAACATCAACAAATGAGTTAGTAATTTACCAACTCATTAGGCTCTTAAGCCTAAGTTCTTGCCTAGTTTTCGAGTTGTTTATGTGGATTTTATGCCTTTTTGCCTTTATTGTGTACAAATATCTGAGGTGAAGAAAAGAGAAAGAAATGGAGTAAAAAGAAGGAAGTCAGATGAAAATCGACGCTCCACCAAAGAAGACCGGCGAAACGCCAGTCAAAAGCTGATGAGCACTGCCTCTGGGAATTACAACAACCGGCGAACGCAAACTTCAACTGGCGACTCACCGTCCATTCGCCGAATGACACCTGAACTTTCTGGATCGAAGAGAAAAGAATCAGCGGCTCATAGGCGGAGACCGGCGAAACGCAGAAGGAATTGCCTAAGGCCATTGGAACTCACCGAAGGCACAGTTAATTATAGCCAGTGGTTCGCAGAATGTAACCGGCGAACTATCGATACTTCCGCAAGTGCCAGAACACTGATCAGGTATAAAAATGTCCAGCATGAAAAAAGAGAGAATTGGATACCCTACTTTTGGATATATTCTAGAGACAAGTACTTTGCACCCATCAGAGTTTGGAATAAATTTATCCCATATTTGGTAAAGATAAATTTATCCTAAAATTATAATTTTATTTTTATTTCACATTAAAAATAAAATAACAATTTCGTAATAACTTATTATTTTAGTAATAATGTCGGAATACTTCCCAACCAAACGAGCCAATAGAATATAACTTGCCTATGACAAGAGTAGTAGGATTAGTAGTATTATTTAGAGAAAAGGGTCAAAATGCCCTTACATTTTAAGAAATTGAATAAAATGTCATTTATTAATAGTTTGGTCAAAAAATTTCTCTTCCGTGAATGTTTTTTTCAAAAAATGCGTCAACTGTTATTTTTGTGTCAAAAATGCCCTTTTTCTAATAAATATTTTAAAAAATACATTATTTTTCTAATAAAAATATTATAACCTATCATTAGTTTTCATATATATAAAATCATAACTTTCATCGATAATTTTTATTTAAAAAATGATAAAAAATATTATCTAATAAAATAAAAATATTTTCTTTCTTAATCTTCTCTTAATTGAAGAAAGATAAATATTTGATAATATAATTCTTGATTTTAAAGTTAAGATACAATAATTATAATATCATAAAATACGAAAATTTATTACATTACATCAAATCACAAAATATCTCCCGATAGAGTTATTATTGATCTTTTTTTTTTTATGAGAAATTTAGTATTAAAATCAAGAAATATATTAGCAAATGCTTATCCTACTTCAATTCAAAAAAAGATTAAGGAAAAAATTATTTTTTATTTTACTAGAATTTTTTAATTATTATTTAAATAAAAATTAATGATGATGCTATAATGTTTTTTTATATATATGACCTATATTATCAGTTTAAGAAGTAGATATGATTTTCTATTTAAATTAATAAAACGAGATTAAGAAGAAGAAGATTACTTCTCTCTTTTGTTAGTTAAGGAAATTTTAAAAGAAAAAAATAAGAAAATAATTTTTAAAAATTATATTTTATTTAAAATTTTTTTTTAAAAAAATATTTATTATAAAAGAATATTTTTTATCCAAAGGTAATAATAGAGACATTTGAACCAAACTATTAATATAAGGGATATTTTTGGACCAAAATATTGATTGTAGAGACATTTTAAAACCAAATTATTAATAGAGAATATTTTTATTCAATTTCGCATAGTTTAGGAGCATTTTTATCTATTTTTTCTATTATTTATTCTCTCCATTTCAAAATAAATCATATTTTTTACTTGGGTACTAACCCTTAAAAAAATTACTCATTTTAAAAAAAATATATATATTTTACCTACTTATTTTAATAAAACTTTTTTATTTAAATAAAAATAAAATTAAAAAAATATAATTATTATCTTTTTAATTATAAAAATATCACCTATTTAAAAATAAAACGTCTGTGAGAACCATAGGGAGTAACGTAACTTACAATAGCACTACCAAATGATTCTCACCGGATATGCCATTTTCCAAACACTACTGGTAGATTATATATCTCGACTATTATGCTACTTTTCTTGCTCGTTATTCTCCTTAACTACTGTCGCTGCCGCTATCGGAATTTCAAATCGCCAGTAATGGGCCATCGGAAAATGCTTTTTCCGGCCACCCGCTTCACTTTATTCTTTTTACTGTACCTGCTCTTATCCTCTTGCCTTTCCTTTTCCTTTCCCTTTCTCAAGCGCAAACATAACAAAATCAATGGACCCATCAAAACTTTTGTCGTTTTGGTCATGGAAAACCGCTCTTTTGACCATATCCTGGGTTGGCTTCACAAGACCCGACCCGACATCAGTGGCCTGAATGGCTCCGAGTTTAACAGGGTCAATGCTTCGGACCGTTCTTCCTCAAAAATCTTCGTCTCCGACGATGCTGTCTTCGTTGACTCCGACCCAGGTCATTCTATTCAAGCTATTCGAGAGCAGATATTCGGGTCCAATGATTCTTCCGCAACCCCAGCTCCGATGAACGGGTTCGTGCAGCAGGCTCTTAACATGGGCGTTCGTGGTCTGGAGAAGACCGTGATGAGCGGGTTTAAACCGGAGTTATTACCGGTTTACACCAATTTAGTGAACGAGTTTGGGGTTTTTGACCGGTGGTTTGCGTCAGTTCCGGCTTCAACTCAGCCTAATCGGTTTTACATTCACTCGGCAACTTCTCACGGAGCTTCCAGCAATGTCCGTAAAGACTTAATCCATGGGTTCCCTCAAAAGACTATCTTCGATTCTTTAGACGAAAATGGCCTATCATTTGGAATTTATTACCAAAACATCCCAGCTACGTTATTTTTCAAGTCACTGAGAAAACTCAAACATATTTTTAAGTTCCACAGTTATGCATTAAAGTTCAAACTCCATGCTGAACTTGGGAAACTACCAAATTACGTAGTGATTGAGCAGAGATATTTCGATGTTAAAATTGACCCAGCAAATGATGACCATCCATCACACGATGTAGCAATTGGACAGAAATTTGTGAAGGAGGTTTATGAGACCTTGAGGGCAAGTCCACAGTGGAAAGAAATGGCACTGTTGATTACGTATGACGAACATGGTGGGTTCTTTGATCATGTACCAACTCCGGTTTCTGGGGTGCCTAATCCTGATGGAATTATCGGGCCTCCACCATATTACTTCAGATTTGACCGGTTAGGGGTGCGTGTCCCTACTTTCTTGATTTCACCATGGATTGACAAGGCCACTGGTGAGTCATTTTGTCTCTTATATTGACTTAGTTATTTTATTTCATCACCATTTAACTGTTTTATTTTTTTCTTTTTCAAAGGACGTTAGTTTGTGGTTGATATTTACTTAACATTTGTGGAGGAGGAATATATATATAGGATAAGATGAGAGGAATAGGACTCACTACAGCGTTTTTGCGAATATTGGTACAGGCAGCTTCGGTGTTTTTAGGATTCTTTGATATGAAAATGTTCAGGGGCTAGTTGATTATCTAGTAAGTCTTACTAGTAAAGCTCTTTGCTATATGTCTGGAGTTGCAGCTTATCAGTTGTGACTATGTACAGTTAAAAGGGTGTGACAACAACTGTACAGGAATATTCTGAACTATTCTTTGGGTTTGGCAGTTCACAAGCTTTCACTGCACTAGAATTGGACAACTGGAACTGTGTTCACGCTGTTGCGAACATAACATACCTCGGGTTCTACTTTGTCTTATTAAAATAGGAAATTTGCCTGCAAGCCCTTCAAACTTGGAATTGGTCTTTCAGCTGAAATTAAATCCTTGATATATTAGATGCATATGTCAAGTTACCTTTGTGTGTAGAAGAAAGAGTCATTAACATGTATTCTTGTGTAATGTGAAACTGGCGCATATTTATACTATTTAATGAGTAACAGCCATCTATAAGTACGTTGTTTGTATTTTTCCAAAAGTTACACTTGAACAATTACATGCAATGAGATAATTATGGGCTCAGTGATTTGGCACAGATGATTTAGACAAAAGTTAACCTCAAAAGCTGCACACTCACTCACGCTGCCCATACATTTTTATATACAGAAATGCACGCTTTTGGTAATGGAGACCACATCTAAAATGTAAGCTTACATAGCCAAAATCGGAACATACAAATGCTACTCTGTTAATTGTTATGTTCATGCCTCTAAAAATTTAATTTGTATTTTCTGTATTGATTGAGAAGTTCAATGAGCATCTAAAGTTTGCAGCTTGGAGAAACTGTGGGATAAATCAGTAAGTTTATCTCTTTGATAAGTGATAAATCATTAATTGCTATAATGCTATATTGGTCTTTCTTACCTTCTCTTTTATTGTTTCTTTTTCCTTGTCTGCAATTGCTTTATTGGTGCTGGTGGATTGGAATGTTTGAACATACCTGATCAATATGTTTGATGCAGTGATTCATGAGCCAATGGGTCCAACCCCATCTTCACAATTTGAGCACTCTTCCATACCAGCGACTGTGAAAAAACTTTTTAATCTGAAATCAAGTTTCCTAACCAAGCGAGACGCATGGGCTGGGAGCTTTGAGAACTATTTCCGCCTGCGCAAGGCTCCTCGTGACGATTGTCCAGGTTTGTACGCATACAACCTCAGCAGACCATGAATAAATAGTTAGCTAATTTCTCCATTATTACATGCTTAATGCTGAAAATTCTATGTTCATACGGACCGACTCATAGTTACTTAGAAGATGGAGAGTACTTCAAGGGTATATGGTGTGCTTTTAGATGTTTATGCTTTAAGAAACACTATAGAGTAAAAAGTATTCTTTTTAAAATTCTTCAAATCAATACGGTGAAGATTTTCTATTGCAAGATGCTTATTCGTACTTTTAAGGTGCTGTATGCTGTGACTACTATTACAATCGGAAACACTTCTGCTTACCTTTCAAACATGTTATGATTGTAAGCAAGCATAAACTTTTTTTCTAGATGAGGTGGTTTGAAACCCTTGTGAAGTTCTGTTGGCTTCCTCATGAACTCGTTGTCCCATCTTCAATAGAATCTTCTTTTGAGCCTTTCCTCACTTTAGCGGCTCAAACTCCTGCAGGACTGTAATTCTTTTACATCATTTAGCGCAATGGGATGTTTTCCATCTCTTTTTATTGGTAAAAGCTACTATTATGCTCTGTTCTGTCTTATGGTTTGATTAAACAAATAGGACACGTTATAGCTTTCAGGAGGTAGGGAGGAAGAAGAATTGGGTGCTTTATCTTTGACATGTGCCGGCCTGAATTTGGTAGAACATATCTGATCTGATATAGCCAAAGGTTGGATTTTCCGAGTGTGTCTATATATACTATGTTAATTTGTGTAAAACCACTTCATTTTAAAACTTAAGTTGGTAGAGAGAAAACATATTTATTTTAGTTCTGCAATGCGCCCATCCACATGCCGCTTAATTTATTTATTGAGCCAAGTATGTCAAAATACTTCTGCTGATGGCTTGATATATCCTCAAACTTAAGACCTCTGCTTGATCTACTACCACGTTATAATATGTTAACTTCATTTAGAAGCTTAAAAGCTTTAAAGGGAACATCTTTTATTTATTTACTGTACGGTTTGGAATAACTTAAATATTTCTCTATATCTTTGGTCATTAGGAGCCCGAGGCAGATCCAAGAATTGAAAGTATCAGGGGCACCACTATCTTTAATATAGACATGTTACTTTTTTTTTCTTCAAATAACATAAACATGTCAATTAGTTGCTACAAAGTTTTGGAGTGCAACTCTATGAAAACTAAAAAGAATTGGGTCCTAACTACTAAAGCGTCAAAATTAAACTTTGGAAAAATGCTGAAGTGGGTACTGAATCCAGGTAAGGCCACTAAGGGGTCGTTTAATAGGACACATTAGAAAAAATAATGGATGCATTAGATTTATGTATTATTAATACCTTGTGGTTGGTACACATTAGTTATATACTTTATTTGGTATTATGCTATGTAGAACTAATATATAACAAACCATGATATTAGTAATGCAAGGATTTTCAATGCATGCATTAGCATGATTAAGGCACAATTGCCCCTCAATTTTTTTTTTAAGAAATTATGCAAAACATGTTACTTTTAATACACTAAACCAAACAACACATAAGAAATAATCTCAACATAATTAATGCTAGCATTATTAATGCCAACATTACTAATACACTCTTTTCAGCACTATTTTTATATACCTTACCAAACTACTCCTAAATATCTACTCGTGCACCTGAAATCAACTAGTGGAACCACTTTACTTGTGTTGCTAAGAGTGTCAGAACAGAAAAATATATTCTATGTATGTATGTATGTATGTATGTATGCATGTATAAAATATTTTATTAAACAAATGTGTTTAAAAAAAATATTTATTAGAAAAGGAACATTCTTGATCCAAAAGTAACAATAGAGATATTTGAACTAAACTATTAACATAAGGGATATTTTTGGATCAAAATATTGACGGCAGAGACATTTTTACACCAAATTATTAACAGAGAATATTTTTATTCAATTTCGCATAGTTTAAGAGCATTTTTGTCTATCTTTTCTATTATTTACTCCCTCCGTTTCAAAATAAGTGGTGTTTTTAACTTGGGTACAACCCTTAAGAAAATTACTCATTTCTAAAAGGAAAAATGTATTTTTTACCCACTTACTCTTAGTAAAACTCTATTCATTTAAATAAAAATAAAATTAAAGAAGAGCGTTATCGCCCGATTTAGAGGTTAGTCATAATCATTTGGCCGTATGATGTATATGCAGAGAAACTCCCCGAGGTGAAGACAAATCTAAGACCGTGGGGACCAAGAGAAGATCTAAAGCTCTCCGAATTTCAAATAGAATTGATCCAGCTTGCTTCACAGCTTAATGGTGATCATGTTCTCAAAAGCTACCCTGATAGCGGACGGAACATGAATGTCGGTGAAGCTAATCACTACGTAGCGGATGCAGTCAATAGATTCTTGGAAGCTGGTAGGGCTGCTCTGAGAGCTGGAGCAAATGAGTCTGCCATTGTTGCAATGAGGCCTGCCCTCACTAGCCGAGCATCAGATGGAGGATTAAACAAGTACTTGGAAGCCTACTAATCTATTCAAGGATCTTGTAAGTACTGCCTATATGTATACATACATATATATACACACACACATTGTTATAATCCACGTTCTTACGTAATGAACAAAACTTCTTTGTTAGCCATCAATAGTGTCCTTCCAAGGATATATTATAATACAGTCTTGAGAGTATGGTCGTTACAAAAATTAGAAAGTCTTTCTTCTCAATGCTGGAACGGTTATTGTAATCACTTTTAGTAAAAAGTAATCATTTTAGTCTCATGTTTGCCTATGAATGTCCATCTTTCTGCGACTTCTTCGTTTCCTTTCTTACCAAAATAATTTGCTGTTAGTTCCAAACATACAATTAAACTTTGCCGTTTGGCACTGTAGTAGAAGTAGTGCTTTTTTTCTTGTACTTCCTATATAACGGTTTAAATAAAATACTTTTAGAAAGTTTGTGCAAGCACTTTGTTGAACTTTATAATTAAATGCTAAAAAGAAATTTACACTTTAATTTAAAAGTGGCCTAGTTGTGGTTTAAAATAATGATTAAATTTTAGGTCCTTGAGGTGTTTGAAGAAGCTGTATAAATTTGATTTTGTTCCCAAAATTGTTCTTTTGCCAAAATCCCTTGGCATAGTAAATTTTCTTTTTAGAGATTTACAAGCACTAAAGGAATCTACTTTTGAATTCCTGAAGCACTCATTCATTGGATCTGGTCTTCCAATTTGCAATGCATTGTTATTATAAGAAGTTTAAAAACCCAGACGACCTCTTCTCACACGTCACTGGTAGGACTTGTCTCCAATTATAATCGTCCTTTGGGTAGTCTGTTTTCAACTCGTTGCACCTACATATTCTTGTAAGGGGAAAATATTTGCTCTATTCATTCTCTTATATGAAACACAAAGTTATCCTAGGTATATTCTACATCACAATTTTCTCTACTTGGACATGGTCATTGATAAATCTTTCAACATCTCTTCTATGTTAAAGTTTTCAGAAGCAGTTTGCGTCTTCACTTATCCTAAGGTATATTCGCTCTGTCGTTGTCCATTTTTTTTTTCCTTCTAAAATACCATAGCATCATTAGTTGGTTGTCGTGATTATAGAGTCGGGTAAGCCAAAAGATATTTTAAAGCAAAGCAAAAACTTTAGTTTCCACTTTTCTTTGTGACGTTAACCTGACCAGTGAAGATACAACTTGTAGTTTAAAGCCCCAATATTGGCTCAACATTTACTATAGCGGACCTAGGTTGACAAAAGAGAACACCCATCACAGTTTTGGATGAATCTCAGGTTTCAAATACACCCATCACAGTTTCTCCCCTCGAATTTTCCGTGAAAATTATATACGCCCAAACTTTTGGATTTCAAATTGGATTGGGGTAGGTTGGGACTATTGGAAGAAAAAAAAAAAGAAGGTAAGACGAAAAGATAGAAGAGGAGGAAGAGGGTTTTCTGGGCTGTTAGAGAAAAAAAGAGGAAAAGCAGAAAAAGATAGAAGAGGAAGAAGAAGGTTTCAGTGAGAGAATAAGTTTCATCAAACTATTTTATATCTCAAAAACAATCAATGGATTATAAGAGAAGTAGTACTCTTTGATTAATTTTATCTTTTCATATTTAATATCTTTCACATTGATATAATATTATAAAATACAAAATAATTATATTACATATTAATAGAGAACTACAAGTTGTGTTGAATTTTTGTTTAAAATTTAGTACATCCCAGAGTTGTTGCATTTTTGCTTGCTAGTTATAAGAAAGCTACAAATGAATTCACAATAAGAATATAATTGATCATTGATATATCTTAAAGGCATAACAAAAATAAAATATAAAGAAAAACGTTAATTACCCTCCAAAATAAAAGTAAGAAGTTAAATTGTATCTCTATCAAATATTAAATAAATTATAAAATGATTGTTTCTTTAATTGTTACACCTCGTAAGTTTCTATCGGTTAAGTCGGCATATTCGTATGTTAGTCAAGAGTTTTAGAGTGTGATGTGTACGAGAAAGGACCAGGGGAAAGGACGTACGAGCGCGAAATCAAGGTAGCGAGGGAGAAGGCCGGAGCAGGCTGCAATAGGGGCAGCGTGTCACAGACCTCCTCCCTCCCGTTGGGCACCGTGACACGCCCGTAAATCGTGTACATTGGGGGCCATGACATGGACCCCCCTGTCCACCTCCCAAATATTATATAAGTTCATGTTTTCATTTCATACATACATATATACATACATACATATATACATACATACATATATATATATATATATATATATATACATACATACATACATATATATATATATATATATATATATATATCTTCGTCTAGAGAGAGAGGGACGCAATTCTCAAGTAATTTCCTTTCGAATACGCTGCCAAACGCCGGCCAAATTCAAATTAACTTCAGGTATTGGGTTATAAGCCTGCAGGGAGCATTACTGCGGAGTTAGTTTCTTGAAATTTGCCTAGAAAATCGTAACCCCGCTGAGTAGAAGCTGTCAGAATTGCTCCAAACTGATTTCTATATGATCACAGGCTTCAAGTAAATATTTCTCCCTTCTGAACTCTCGAAAAATTATACGTTTTCGATCGTATTTCGTTAATTTGAAGTTTAGTTAATATTAGTATTAAAAGTTATCATTTTTGCCGAATTTAGTACAGAAACTAGTCTCATTCTCCCAGTAATGCAATTACAATTGGGAAGAGCTATTGAATACGAATTGGAACTCACCAGTTAATCAGGAATCGGCAATCCAGGTATGTTAAGGCAAATTCGTTCAGCAAGTTAGTTTCTTTTTGGATACAACTGCCGATCCTTGAGGGTCTGAAGCACTACTCTCAAGTGAGCGGCATGCTCCTCCTCGCTCCGAGAGTATATGAGGATATCATCGATAAACACTATCACGAACATATCTAGATATGCCTTGAACACCCTGTTCATTAGATCCATAAAAGCTGCAGGGGCATTAGTTAGTCGAAAAGACATGACATTGAATTCGTAGTGACCATACCGAGTCCTGAAAGCAGTTTTTGAAATGTCACTCTTCCGAACCTTAAGCTGGTGATACCCGGATCTGATATCAATCTTGGAGAAACACTTTGCACCCTGAAGCTGGTCAAACAAATCATGGATCCTAGGTAAAGGATATCTATTCTTAACGGTGACCTTGTTCAACTGCCTATAATCAATGCATGGTGCACCCCGTAGGGACTTAATCGACCTAATAAAGCCCTTATCTGACAAGTCCTTCAACTGATCTTTCAACTTTTTTAGCTCAGCCGGAGCCGTTCTGTAGGGCGGGATAGATATAGGCTGTGTGTCAGAAAAAATATCTATACTAAAATCAATCTCCCGCTCGGGAGAGACACCTGGCAAATCATCAGGAAAGACCTCTAGGTACTCACGTACTACCGGTACATACTAGATGGTCGGGGTCTCGGACTCCACATCCTTAACCCTAACTAGATGGAACATGCACCCCTTAGAAATCATCTTTTTGGCCTTAAGGTAGGAAATGAATCGACCTACAGGCACAACTAAACTACCCTTCCATTATAAGACTGACTCACTCGGAAATTGGAACTCTACTGCCCGGGTTTTACAATTAACTGAAGCATAACATGCAAATAGCCAATCCATGCCAAAAATAACATCAAAATTGGTCATGGCTAATTCTATCAAGTCTGCTGAGGTGATCTTATGAAGAATTGAGATTGGGCAATCTCTATACACCCGTCTAGCTCTAACTGAGGCACTTACTGGAGTAGAAATTGAGAAGGGCTCTAATAAAACATCGGGACTGACTCTGAAGCTACTAGCTACATATGGTGTCACAAAAGATAGGGTAGTCCTCGAATCAAGCAAAGCATACACATCAACATGAAAAAACTCTCAACATACCGATGACCACATCTAGTGAGGCCTCCCGCTCCTGACGAGTGGCTAAGGCATAGAATCTGTTCTGGTGCTGCCCGACAGCTGTGCTAGTTGATGCCTCCTGATGTGCTGTGTGTGCGGGAGGGGCTGCTGAACTAGAAGCTGGGCCTCGGCCCCCAACCTAGTCCTATCTCGCAGTTTGACAATCTTTAAGCATGTGTCTGGGTTGCCCACAACCAATAAAAGCTCCTGAACCTGCCAAACACTGGCCTGTATTCCCCCGACCACACCTGCGACAAGCTGGGGTGCTGGAATCTACGGGCCTGCTGCTTTGACCCCTCGAGCCTGATGCTCACCCTCTCTGATCATGTCTAGGCCTGGATGGCACATTCAATGCCGAAGATGTTGGGGCTGATGACCTCTGGTGAGTTTGTTGTCGGTGCCCATCTCTGGACCTCTGTTGAGAGAATCTGTGACCCTCGGTCCTAGCCCTCTTGGCCTCCCTCTCCCTCGAATATGCCGCCTCCATCTGTTGGGCGTACAACACTATTCAAGGAAAGTCCATGTCCTGATGGAGCATAGCTTTCCTGCATTCCTTGTCCAAGTAGCCTGCTATACCATGCACAAACCTACTCACCCGTGCCCGCTGGTCGGCCACTAACTCTGGGGCATACTTTAATAGGTGGGTGAACTCAAGGGCGTACCCTTGAACGGTCATCCTTCCTTGATTTAGATTCACAAATTCAGCTGCTTTCAACTCCCTCATCTCTCAAGGGAAGAACCGATCTAGGAATGCAAACCTTAATATATATAGGCCCTTGGCTTAATTTCAATTCATTTGCAAAAGAACCCACGACCATATTAGAGTTGGAAAGAACCGCCGATTGCAAGTTGAGACTCGCCAATTAATCATAAATCAGCATTCGAGGTATGTTAAGGCGAATTCTTTCTGCAAGTTATCCTTTTCATATTATAATATGACCTAGATCCTTGTAAGGAAGCCAGAAGCATAATTATTGTGGTTAGCTGCTATTATTAGTTTAAGATTAGCGTTTTCTGTTTAGATTGGGACTGACCCTACCTACATAGCCTTCTGTTGTCCAACCTTAGGGTTACTAGCTGTGTCGTTGCCTACGGGGCTATATGAGTCGCTCCAAAGAGCTATATATTGTCACAAGGGACTATGAGAAGGCCCAAGGGCCATATTACAGTCCATTCCATGGCTGGACTATTATTTTGTGCCATATCGGCATCACTGAACCTCGTCGAGCCTAGGGGTGGGCAAAAAAACCGAAAATCGAAAAATCGAACCAAACCGAATTAATTCAATTTTTCGATTTCGGTTTTTTCAATTTTTCGGTTTGGTTTTGATTTTTTTTTATAACGTAATTTAGTTTTTGGTTTTTTTCAGTTACAGTTCACCGGTTATTCGGTTTAATCGAAAAACCGAATATCTATTAAAATTATTTTATTTTATTTTTATAATAAATAATTAAATTAAATAAAAAATTAAAAACCCTAAATCCTAAATTCCTAAATCCTAATACTTTCTTCTCTTTGTTCTTGTTCTCAGAAACTGAGAAACCTCACGTCCTCTCACTCCTCTCCTTTCCTCATCTGTCGACAATCATCACTCATCACCTATCTGCAGCACTAGGCTACCAGCAGTCTCCCGCCTGGCCGCCTCCGCCGACCGCCCTCCCCGCGACGTGCCGACTGCCGAGCCGACATCTCCCCCATTTCCCCAACTCCCCATCTTTCTACTCTAGTTCTCTCATCTCTGCCTCTCCAGCCTCCAGGTCCAGAGTTGACCTCCACCTCTAGTCTTGTCTTCCGGTCATCGTCGACTCATCGGCGTCGACTCCACCATCTGCCTCCTCTAAATTCCTCCCTGTTCTCTCGCCCAGTCACAGACTCACAGTCGCCTCTCAATCGCCGGCCTCGAACCTCAACAGGTAAGTAAAAGAGAATAACAAATTAACAATCCCATTATCCCAATTCCCAAATATTGAGAATTTGAGATTGGTAGCCTGTGACCTGTGACTGTGAATTGTGAATTTGTGATTCTGTGAAGTGTGAACTGTGGTCTGTGATTGCTGTGAAAGTGTGAACTGTGATATTGTGACTGTGATTCTGTGAATGTGATGCTGTGATTGCCATAAACAAATAAAAGAAAAAAACAAACGTAGTGAAAGTAATATTGAGAATTTGAGATTGGCAGATTATTGTGAATTGTGATGTTGTGAAGTGTGAAGTACTGAAGTAGTGAAGTGTGAACTGTGATTGCTGACTTGCTGTGAATTGTGATTTGTGATGCTGTGTCCTGTGAGCCTGTGACTGTGAATGTGATGCTGTGTGATTGCCAGAAATAAATAAAAGAAAAAAACACCGTAGTGACAATAATATTACATATGATGAATGGGAAGAATTGAATCATAGCCATACGCCCATGATACCGGAGATTCTCCTAGATAATAACATATTATATTATTATACATGGGATTTGCTAGAATACAACATAAAAAGGATGTCAAATAAGTAGGGAGTATATAACACTTAAACTTTATTTGACATCTTACCAACAAACTAGTATAGTAGTATTACACTATAATCAAATTTCACACCAGTAGTTAAAAGACTTCTCCACCTAATAGTGTAACATTCTATTCAAAGTTCAACATAAATGGAATAGAGATCAAAGACTAAGTGGAACATAAGAGAAACAAGCCACCTAGTTTGTTGGTAAGATGTAATATTAGACTACTAGAGCACTTAAACTTTATATTTTATGGACAGAGTACAACATAAAAAGGATAAAATTAAAGAGTTCAAGAATCGGCAAAGCTAGCTTTTGTATAAATACAAAGAAGAAAAAAGAAAAAACTTAAGTAATGTAATTTGAACATCTTCTCAGAACTCAGAAGACTCCTATAGGCTATAGGCATAGGCATAGCTTTGCACCTTTTGCTTCCTCACCAAGTACCCCTTAATATTGTTTATTTTGAATAGTCTTTGGAATCACTTTCACTATACATACTTAATAGTTAATACTTTGATTCTTTGAATAGTTTTTGTCTTTTTGATATATCATATGTTGGTTGTTGATTTGTTGGTTAATTATTTATGATTGTTCTTTTTAATTTTGTATAGATGGATGATGAAAGTAGAGTAAGTGATGTTGGTTCAACTGAGAACTCACTTGATACTCAAACTGGGGATACAAATAAAAGGAAAGAAATGCAACCAAGATCTGGGGTTTGGGCTCATTTTGATAAGGTAGTTGAAAATGGTATTGGTAGAGCGAAGTGCAAGTATTGTAACAATACTTATGCTGCCAATACAAGTAAAAATGGAACAACGGGTTTGAAATAACATTTGGATAGGTGCAAGGCATATAAAACTATCGTTGAAACTTCTTCTCAAATGAAAATATCTTTTCAAACTCAAGATGGCCCGCTTTGGAAATTTGAACAAGATGTAGTTAGAAGGGCTTTAGTTGAAATGATAATTATCGATGAACTACCATTTAGCTTTATAGAGAATGAAGGTTTCAAGAAGTTTATGAGCAAAGCCCAACCTCTATTTAGAATTCCTTCCCGTAGAACAATAACCAGGGATAGTTATGAAGTTTATAGTGAATTGAGACAAGATTTGAAGAAGTCTTTTAAAGAAGTACAACCAAAGATTTGTCTTACCACAGACACATGGACATCATTGCAAAAAATTAATTATATGTGTTTGACTGCTCATTTTATTGATAGAAATTGGGTGTTGCATAAAAGAATATTAAATTTTTGCCCAATCTCTAGTCATAAGGGTGAGCAAATGGTAGAGGCTATTAGTAATTGTTTGCTTGATTGGCATTTGGACAAGGTATTCTCTATAACTGTTGACAATGCGTCTTCTAATGATGTTACAGTTAAAGAATTGTCTAAACAGTTGAATATGTAGGGAACTAATATAATGGAAGGTAAACATCTTCATGTGAGATGTATGACTCACATACTTAATCTGATTGTGAAAGAAGGTTTGAAAGAAATTGATCTTTCTGTCAAAAGGGTTCGACAAATGGTGAAGTATGTTAAATCATCCCCTGCAAGAACAAGAAACTTTAAGAAATATTGTGAAGTCCAAAAGGTAGAATGTGATAAAACATTGTCGCTAGATGTTCCTACTAGGTGGAATTCCACCTATTTGATGTTGGATACGACACAAAAGTTTGAGAAGGCCTTTGATAGGTTTGATCTTTTTGATGACCAATTTAATACTTGTCTTTCAACTAATGTGTGTGAAGATGGAAGTGTTGCAGGTCCGCTCGAATGTGATGATTGGGCGAATGTGAGGAATGTGGTTAAGTTTCTTGAAAGATTCTACGAGCTCACTGTAAAGGTTCAGGTTCACATTATGTTACTTCTAATGTTCATTTTGAGGATATATGTGAGCTTGATGCATATTTGAATGTGTGTTTAGCAAGTGAAGACCTTAATTTGAGTAACGTGGCTGAACGGATGAAACAAAAGTTTAAGAAATATTGGGGTTGTCCTGAAAAGATGAACAAAATGATTTTTATTGCTTCTGTATTGGATCCTCGAAATAAGTTTGTGTATGTTAGCTTTGCACTTGAAGAACTATTTGGGGAGGAAATAGGAAAGAAAGTAAATGAAGGAGTGCGTGATTATATTACTTCTTTGTTTGAAGTGTATATAAGACAATATTCAAAAGGATCTAATCAATCATCTCCATCTAGATCTACTTCATCTCAGGACACATCTGATACATCTAGTTCTGGCGCTTCTCTAAGTATGAAAACAAAAGCCTTGAGAACTAAGCTTTACTTGAAAAAATAAAAAGAAGATTGTGGAAGTGGAGGTGCTAAATCGGAGTTGGATAGATACATTAGTGAAGAACAAGAGCCTGATTCTGATGATTTTGATATATTAGATTGGTGGAGGGTTAATTCTCCCAGGTTTTCTGTTCTTTCGGAGTTAGCTCGTGATGTGTTGGCTATTCCAATTTCAAGTGTGGCTTCAGAATGTGCATTTAGTACTAGTGGTCATATTCTTGATCCATTTAGAAGTTCATTGACTCCTAAATGTGTGCAATCTCTTGTTTGTGTCCAAGATCGGCTTAGACAAGAGACTGAGCCTATTTGTGTTGAGGAAAGTTTGGAGTATCTTGAGAAACTTGAGCTTGGTAAGATTTTATATTTTTTAGTTGGTTGTTTAGACTTTTAAGTTTTAATGCAATAATAAATTAATATATACTAATTTGTGTTTTATGACATATTTGATTAAATTATCTTTAGAGATGGCAATAAATGGAAGAGAGTCTTGCATTGTTGATGTATGATTGCAATTTGCAATTTTCTACTAGTTTGGTGCGGTCTACTAGTGCCCGGTGAGTTGAATTATTGACTACTTTATTCATTTGGTCATTGTCATTTGTCTCATACTCTCTCATAGTCTCATTGTCATTGATGATATCTTTTTGTAATATTATTTTTTTATCTTGAAAGTTATATTATAATTTTTGATTTTATCTTACTATTTATTAGGCTCAACGTTCAACGGTTCAAGTTCAATCATGCCTCCTAAATTTAGCTCACCCGTTTGGAAATACTTCAAGGTTGTTCAAAACAATGAAGAAGGGCATAAAGCTAGGTGCTTGAGATGTGGAGTGATCTATAATTGTGATCCAAAATTGTGTGGAACAACACATTTGAAGAAGCATGTTGAGAAGTGTCTTGAGCCTAATCTCAATGTTTTTCGTATTTAATAGTATGGAGTGGTTGAATGAATTTGGTGTTTTCTTTTGTGATTTTAACTTTGAAGTCCCAAGCAGTTTGTGACTTTGTGTGTACCATACCAGTGTGTGTGCTGGGCTGCTGGGCGCTGGCACTACTGAAGTGCTGAATGTTGATTATGATTTTTGTCATTTTGTGTGTGTATTGTAATTTCAAATTTGTATGCATTGTGTTTGTGTGGGTTTGGGAATGCCCAGGTGCCCATCAACCATCAAGTGATGCTTTATGTATGTGTTTATTTGGGTTGTCAACTTGTCATTGAGAATTTGAGATGGTAAGTTATGCCATTCTGAAGTGTAGGCGGTAGCCGGTACCGGTAGACGGTAGGCGGTAGGCACTCGATTTATAAAGTTTTAATTTTTATTATAAATTTATAATTGATATTAATAAAAACAAGATTTACAATACTTAAAGGTAGATCATTTTGAATTAAAAAGCTTGAAATATTTTATATTTTATTTAAAAAGCAGACCATTTTACAACCAGAAAAAAGCCCATCAACTAAGCCCAAAAAATCAAATAACCGAAGTAAATAAACCGAACCGAATTAAAAAAAATCGAACCAAACCGAATTAAAATGGTTTGGTGTTCGGTGTTCCTTATTCATAACCGAAAACTAAAAAATCGAACCGAAATTTAAAAAAGCTGAACTGAAACACCGAATGCCCACCCCTAGTCGAGCCTGGTGCCCAAGCTGCAGTTATAAGAGTTCACCGAACTCAAACAAAGCTATAGGAGTTGAGCAGGCTCAGTTGCAAACCCAGAAGACTGGCAGATTGGCCATAGTTACCTGTTGACTCATTTTGACCTAGTTAGGGGTATATAGAGTGAAGTGAGCTCGCCAAGGCTTATAGGGGCCCCGGGCGGGTTATTCTGCGCTGGTTGTACCTTTCGCGCTTATGGGGGCCAGGTAAGGTTTTTGTTTGCATTACTTATTGTTAGTTATACAGCAGGTTGTAAGGCTATTCAGGTTATATCTCTATCCATCCTATTGAATTGTTTCCGTTTCATTATCAATATCATTTAGTCATTTTCATTTATTGCCTTACATATTCGGTATATATTGTACTGACGCCCATCTTTGGGGTGCTGCATTACGTGCCTGCAGGTGCGAATAGACGCGGTTCAGGATCTCCCTAGTCTTCAGCCGAGTCAGCATTCCAACCAGCTCCTTTACTCCGGAGTTGTTAGTTAGAAGGTCTGTTCTTTTGTTGTACAGTTTATAGGTAGGTCGAGGCCCTGTCCCAGCCATTATTCCACTCCTAGAGGCTTGAAGGCTACAGATTTCCAGCGTTAGTTTTCGTGTTGGCCGTGTGGGGCCTATGTATGTTTTCTTTTGCGTGATGGCCATGTGGGGCCTATGTATGTTTTCTTTTGCGTGATGGCCATGTGGGGCCAAGTTTAGCTATTAGTTAGCAGCCTTGTCAGCTATAGTATAGTTTTGGTTGCCTCTTTTCATTATGATTTAACTAGACAACATGGTGGTCTTGTCGGCCTGCATAGGATCCCTTTTTACTTCTTGCTGTTGGTTAGCTATTTTCTATTTACAGGTGGCTATGCGGCCTTGTCGGTCGGAGGTTGTGTTTACAACCGAGACATAGCTCGTCGTGTTCTTGATTTGAAGAGCAGGCATGCACCAGAAGTGCATAAACCCAGTCAGGTCAGTTTAGATCCCAGTATGGCACAAGGCGCCAGTCATGTCTCCCATGGTGGGGCATGACAAACTTGGTATCAGAGCTAGTCGTATCCTAAGGAGTTTGAAAGTCGTGTCTAGTAGAGTCATGTCTATGGGTGTGTTGTGCACCACATTCCATAAGCAGGAGGCTACGAGGCATAATAACATGGTGACCCTTCCTTCTTCTTCAATCGTGCTGTAGAGCTATATTTTATAGGGTTGAGTCCCTAAGCTTACCTCATTCTGCTTATCTACAGAGAAATGTTGGACACACGACAAACTATATCCGGCCGGAAGTTAGATGCTGCGGCAGGAGAAGGCACTAGTGGGGTGCCCCAGTAAGAACCAGCCCAATCTGACGGCAATAGGGAGACTTCATCCCGGTCTCCTTAGCAGTCTCCGCCACGCCAGGAGCCCTCTAAGGCAGCGGTCATGTCGGCACTACCTTCAGAAGTTCCTATACCTATACTATCCGATCAGGAGGTTAGAAGCGCTGTCTATATGTTAGCCCAGATTATGGATGCTTAGCGCCAGCCTATGGTACCAGTGGTTGCTGAATCTTTGGGAGGACCTGGGAGTTGGAGGTCCGAGAGTTCCTTTCCTTGAGTACCTCGCAATTTATAGGGACAGACTAGGAAGAGGACCCTCAAGACTTCTTAGATCAGTTACAACGGATTTTTAGGGTGATGCATGCTACGCCTACGGCGTCGGTTGAGTTAGTGGTATTTCGACTGCGAGACATAGCCGTGTTATGGTACAAGAGCTTGGAGATATCCCGTGGTAGAGACGCTCCCTCTCCGACTTGGTCTAGCTTCTTATAGGCCTTCCTAGATCACTACTTGCCGCGGGAAATGCGGTAGGCCCGGGTGGACCAATCTTTGTGCTTGGAGCAGGGTTCGAAGATTGTTTGATATGCTATGAGATTTGATTCTTGGCTAGATATGCACCACCTTTTGTAGACACTATGCCCACTAGAGTGCATCGGTTTATTATAGGGTTGCTTCCAGAATATGTGAAAACTTGTGTTACAGCTACTCTGCGGGAGGACATGGACATTGCTCGCATTCAGGCTTTTTCTTAGAATATTGAGAGGATCAGACAATGATAGAGGGAGATAGAACAAATCAAGAGCAGGGCCATAGGTCCAGACCCAGTGACATGCAGGAAAAATGGCAGGGTGGACCTAGGTCACGAATATCAGGTAGGCCACCCATACCCCCACTTTCTCAGCAATAGCAGGGTGGTAGATCAGACCACTGAGGGTAGTCAGGACCCGGTGAGAGCTCACAAGCATCAGGTTCTCAGCAGCAGAGGGGGTCAGATTAGAGTAGGCCCACTGTGCCATGTTGTTCCATTTGCAGTCGATGTCATTTTGGGGCGTGTAGGTATGGTTCTACTGGTTGTTACACCTGTGGAGAAGAGGGTCACCTGATGAGGCATTGTCCAACTAGAGGTCAGGGTGATCGGGACCGACAAGATAGATTTTCAGCAGGGACATATGCCCTAGCTCCTTCAGCAGGGCACAGGCCTTTAGCTCCAGCCAACAGAGGCCGAGGTAGGTCTGGGGCGTCCAGTTCATGTAGTGGTCCGGATCGCACTTATGCTTTACCGAGGCAACAAGAGTCAGAGTCATCGCCGAATGTTGTGACAGGTGTGCAGGACATTTTCTCTCATTCAATTTATGTTTTGATCGACCTAGGTTCCATTTGTCCTATGTTACTCCACTAGTGGCCTAGAAATTTGGTATAATGCCAAAATTGCTTCAACAAACCTTTTCAGTGTCTATGCCAGTCGGTGATTCTATTATAGATAAAAGGGTCTATCAGAGTTATACAATCGAGGTCGTCGGTCTCCAAACTTTAGCAGATTTAGTGGAGCTAGAAATGATCGATTTTGATGCAGTTATGGGTATAGATTGGCTAGCACCATGTTATACTAATGTAGAGTGTTGGACTAAGATAGTCCGATTCCACTTTCCAGGGGAGGTAGTACGAGAGTGGAAGGGCAGTGCAGTTATGCCAAAAGGTAGGTTCATATCCTATCTTCAGGCAAAAAAGTTGATAGCAAAGGGCTGTATATATCATATTTTTAGGATTCAAGATATGCAAGTAGAATCTCTAACTCTTCAATCCATTCCAGTGTTTAATGAGTTTCCAAACATATTTCCAGACGAACTTCCTGGTATTCCCCTAGAATAGGAAATTGATTTCTCTATCGACTTGCTACCAGGTACTCAGCCTATATCCATCCCTCCATAATAAATGGCTCCTGCTGAATTGAGAGAACTGAAGGAAAAGTTGAAAGATCTGCTAGATAAGGGCTTTATCAGGCCAAGTACATCACCGTGGGGTGCGCCAGTTTTGTTTTTAAGAAAGAAAGATGGCTCCCTCCGCATGTGCATAAACTATCGGCAATTGAACAAGGTTACTATTAAAAATAAATTCCCTTTTCCCAAGATAGATGATTTGTTTGAATAGTTGCAAGGGGAAAAATATTTTTCTAAGATCGACTTAAGGTCGGGATATCACCAGGTACGGGTCCAGAAGAAAGATATCCCGAAGATAGCTTTCAGGACAAGGTATGGTCATTTAAATTCCTAGTCATGTCCTTCGGGTTGAAAAATTCCCAGCAGTGTTCATGGATCTGATGAACAACATCTTTAGGCCATATTTAGATCTATTTGTGATATTATTTATCATGACATCCTGGTGTATTCCCGTTCAGAAGAAGAACATAAAGATCATTTGCGAACGGTACTTCAAACTCTCAGAGATTGCCAGTTATATGCAGAATTTTCTAAATGTGAGTTCTGGATGAATTCTATGGCTTTCCTGGGCCATATTGTATCAGAGGCTGGTATTCAGGTGGATTTACAGAAAACTGAGGCAGTAAATACATGGCCTAGACGTACAACTCCAACGGAAATTCGTAGTTTTCTTGGATTAGCCGGGTATTACCGAAGGTTTTTGGAAGGATTTTCTACCCTGTCAGCACCCTTGACTAAATTGACTCAAAAGCAGCCAAATTTCATTGGACCGGGGCCTGCAAGCGAAGCTTCTAGGAATTGAAGAAAAGGTTGACGTCGACACCAGTGTTAGCTTTGCTAGAAGGTTCAGAGGGTTATGTTGTATATTGTGATGCTTCAGGTGTTGGGTTAGGATGCATTTTGATGCAGCACGGTAAGGAAATTGCTTATGCTTCAAGGAAACTAAGGAAGCACCAAAAAAACTATCCCACCCACGATCTGGAGTTAGCTACAGTGGTTCATGCTTTGAAAATATGGAGGAATTACCTGTGTGGGGTGCACGTGGATACTTTTACTAATCATAGGAGCCTCCAGTACATTTTCACGCAGAAAGAGTTGAATTTGCGGCAGCGTCGTTGGCTAGAATTACTAAAAGACTAGGATGTAAACATTTTGTATCACCAAGGGAAGGCCAATATTGTAGCAGATGCACTCAGCCACAGATCTATGGGAAGCTTGGAACATTTGAGGCCAGAACAACAGGTTATGGCTTGAGACCTACACCGGTTAGCCAACTTAGCAATCCGGGTAATAGACTCAGAGGATAATGGGGTTGTGATTCAGAATACCGCAGTATCATCCCTAGTTATGGAGGTAAAAGAGAGGCAGTATGAGGATCCTAACCTAATACATCTTATAGGTAAGGTTCAACAAGGAGAATTAGCGGCCTTCAAATTGACGGAAGACGGGGTCTTGAGATTTAGGGGTCGCCTCTTTGTTCCAGATATGGCAGGACTTCACTAGTAGATCATGATAGAGGTACATTATTATCGTTACTCTCTTCATCTTGGTTCGACGAAGATAAATCATAACATAAAGGAAATATAGTGGTGGCCGGGTATGAAAAAGGGTGTAGCGGAATTTGTAGCACAATGTCCTATCTGTCAGCAGGTAAAGGTCGAACATTAGAAACCCGACGGATTAACGCAAGAGATATCAGTGCCTATGTGGAAATGGGAAGCAATCAACATGGACTTTGTGACAGGATTACCCCGTATCAGGCGTAGATTCAATTCTATTTGGTCATTGTCGACAGATTAACGAAGCTAGCTCATTTCTTACTAGTCAGGACTACCTTCTCCACCGAAGACTATGCTGAGTTGTATATTAAAAATATAGTCTGACTATATGGTGGCCCCGCACCTATTATTTCTGATAGAGGAGCCCAATTTACAGCTAGATTCTGGTAGTCTTTTCAGAAAGGCTTAGGGACACGGTTAATCTGAGTACAATATTCCATCCTCAGATGGATAGTCGGGCAGAACGCACAATTCAGATGCTTGAAGATATGTTACGGGGCTATGTGATAGATTTCGGAGGAAGTTGGGACGAGCATTTATCCCTTATAGAATTTTCATACAATAACAGTTATCACTTCTCAATTCAGATGGCGCCTTATGAGGCCTTGTACGGGTGAAAATGCAGGTCCCCTATTGGGTGGTTCGAGGTAGGGGAGTTAGAGTTAGTTGGACCTAATATGATTCACCAGCCAGAAGAGAAAGTAAAACTCATCAGAGAGCGCTTGTTAACAGCCTAGAGTCGCCAGAAGTCCTATTCTGATGTGCGGTGTAAAGACTTGGAATTTGAGGTTGATGATTGGGTATTTCTCAAAGTTAGCCAATGAAGGTCGTATTGAGATTTGGTAAGAAGGGCAAGCTTAACCCTAGGTTTATTGGCCCGTATCGGATCCTCCGGAGGATAAGGCGGGTGGCATATGAGATGGAATTGCATCTAGAGCTAGAATCTGTCCATCCAGTATTTTATGTGTCAATGTTGCGGAAATGCATAGGGGACCCATCCCGAGTTGTGCCAGTTAAGGATGTTCAAACTAGTGAGGAGTTAGCTTACGAAGAGGTCCTAGTTGCCATACTAACTCGCCAAGTTCGTAGGTTAAGGACTAAAGATGTGGCCTCCGTTAAAGTACTATGGAGGAACAGAAATAGAGAAGAGATCTTAGAAGCTGAGGACGATATGAGATCTAGGTATCCTCACTTGTTCCAGGACTGACCCAGAATGTGCAATGAGGTGAGGTGGTTGTTCAGTTGTTATTTATCTGTTTATATTATTAGCACTGTATAATTTATTATCTCTATATGGTGGAGTAGCTATTTATAGCGTCCTGTGAGACGCCCATGTTGGGCTTTTCTACATTTCAGGTTTTTGAATAGTCCATAATATAGAGGAGACTCTGTCGAAATTTTTCTAGGTGTTGATTAAAAGAGTTAACTCCGTTAATCCTAAAGATGACATTTGAGGAGGAATGTTCCTAAGAGGGGGAGGATGTTACACCCCGTAAAATGTTAACGGTTAGTAGGCGTACACATGGATTTGCAACGAGTAAGGAGAGCTTGACGCCTGTGGGAAGAGCCTCAGAAGCAGGGTCGGGCGAGGCTCGCCTGCGATGGGCCAGCGCGATGCGCCAGCCGTTAGTGCGCTAGGCAGCGCGGCGCGCCAGGCCTACTGGTGCTTTGGGAGGGGTGGCGTGCCACAGGGTTAGAGTTTTGGTTGGCTTGAGGTGCCCTTGTGCCGCTGTCCATGTGAATATATATAGGCCCTTGGCTTAATTTCAATTCATTTGCAAAAGAACCCGCGACCAGATTAGAGAGAGTACGAAGAGTTCATTGAATATTAGTTGAATTACTCTACCAAACGCCATCCAAACGCAAATTAACTTCGAGTAATAAGTTCTAGGACTACGAGAAGAATTACTACGGAGTTATTTCTCGAAAATTTCACTCGACATACCGGAACTCCATCGAGTAAGAGTTTTCAGAATTACTCCAAATTGAATCATAAACGGCCACATGCATTAGGTAAACATTTCTCCCTTTTGAACGCTCGAGAAATTATAGGATTTTGATCAAGCTATTTGAAGTTGAATTATAGTTGATATTATTATCAAAAGTTATCATAATTTGCCGAATTTAGTATTGACATTAGTCCTACTCTCTCAGCATAAAGGTTATAGTTGGAAAGAACAGGCGATTGCAAGTTGAAACTCGCCAGTTAATTGGAAATCAACATTTGAAGTATGTTAAGGCGAATTCTTTCGGCAAGTTATCCCTGTCGTATTGTAATATGACCTAGATCCTTATAAGAAAGCCAGAAGCATGATTATTGTTGTTATCTACTATTATTAGTTTGAGATTAGCATTTTCTGTTTAGATTGGGACTGAATCTGCCCTATATAGCCTTCCGTTGTCCAGTCTCAGGGTTACTAGCTGTGACGTTGCCTACAGGGCTATATGAGTCACTCCAAGGAGCTATATGTTGTCCAAAGGGACTATGCTAAGGCCCAAAGGCCATATTACAGTCCATAAAAATGGTTGGACTATTATTTTTATGTCGTATAGGCATCACTAACCCTCATCGAGCTTGGTGCCCAGGGTGTAGTTACAAGAGTCCACCGGACTCAGACACAGCTACAGGAGCCGAGTGGGCTTAGTTGCAGGCCCAGGGGACTGACATGTTGGCTATAGTTACCTGTTGACTCATTTTGACCTAGTTAGGGGTAATAGATTGAAGTGAGCTCGCTAGGGCTTATGGGGGCCCCGTGCGGGTTATTCTGTGATGGTTGTACCTTCCGGGCTTACGGAGGTCAAGTAAAGTTCTTGATTGCATTACTTATTATTAGTTATTTAATAGGTTGTAAGGCTATTCAGGTTATATCTCTATCCCTCCTATTGAATTGTTTCAGTTTTATTATTAGTATCATTCAGTCGTTTTCATTTACTACCTTACGTATTCAGTACATATTGTACTGATGCCCATCTTTGGGGCGCTGGATTAGTTGCCTGCAGGTACGGATAGACACGGTTCAGGACCTCCCTAGTCATCAGCCGAGTCAGCAGTCCAACCAGCTCATTTACTTCAGAGTTGTTAGTTAGAAGGTCTGTTCTTTTGTTGTACAGTTTATGGGTAGGTCGGGGCCTTGTCTCGACCATTATTCCATTCCTAGAGGCTTGCAGGCTACAAATTTCCCGTGTTAGTTTTTGTGTTGGCCATGTGGGGCCTATGTATGTTTTCTTTTTTGTGTGATGGCCGTGCGAGGCCCAGTTTAGCTATTAGTTAGCAGCCTTGTCGGCTATAGTGTACTTCTGGTTGCCTGTTTTCATTATGATTTAAGTAGACAGCGTGGTGGTCGTGTAGGCCCGCATAGGATCCGTTTTTTGCTTGCTATTGGTTAGCTGTTTTCTTTTTACAGGTGGCTATGTGGACTTATAGTCCGGAGGCTGTGTTTACATCCGAGAAATAACTCGTCGTTTTCTTGATTTGAGAAGCAGGCATGCACCAAAAGTGCATAAGCCCAATCAAGTCAGTTCAGATCTCAATATGGCACCAGGTTCTAGTCATGCCTCCCAAGGTGGGGCGTGACAATCTGAGCCTGTATCATAAAATGATACAATATAGAGTATACGGTTAGTACGTGAATGTACCGAGTATGTAAGGTAAGTAAAACAGCTAAGTAAGTAAAATTAGTGATCATGCATAATATAAAACATTTCATCATAAAAGTATTAGAGTAAGGCTTGCATGCTATTTTCTGAAAACATGATTCACACATAACTAAGAATCAAAACTGAATATCATAATTGAATCAAATAAACCAAAGATGAAAATTGATAGTCATAAGTAAAACTGAACATTAGGTCAAACCTGCTGAAATCATAAAATCATGACCGATAAACATCTATAACTGAAATGTTGAGGAACAATGAGAGACTCATATGTAAACTAGCATTACCACGATAGAGCTTATGTAGTCCCGACTATTACACTCAAGTGGGCAGAGCCGTCCAAAGCCTTGCCAGGATTGAGGACGCTACCATGATATCAATATCAAGCTGAAGGCCCCTCGGGGCACGAGAAGCTCACAAGGGAGGTCCCAATAATCTGTACCTATGTTGGCACGTAGTTTTGAGGCATAGGGTTGACTGACCCTTAGCCTACTCAGTGCTAGAAACTACTCCTAAAAATATGCATATACTCTCCATCGTTTTTCAACGAAGCTGAACCATTGTCTAGTTACTAAGCCGACTCATAACATACATGCATAAATCTTGAATCATAACATAAGGAGCCTTGGGCTCAAACCATACCACAAGCCGAAAATAGTGGGAGTCTAGACTCCAAATCCATGTGATAAGCTAATAACATGAAATTTCGGTACAACATGATACATACTTAATTATATGGGCTTGCCCAATACTTAAACATGCTCGACATAGACTTGATCTTTCAAAAACATGAACATGGATATGGGTAATTCGAAATAATACTTTCATCATATACATCTCATCATACTTGAATATATATATCATAGATTTTAACTTTCATGAACTTCCATGGATGGGCATCATAATTTATAAAAGATTGAAAACATAATTTGTAATTGAAAACATTGTAAAATATTCCCATCGATTTTAGAAGTTTTCGATAAATTATAACTAAATCTTAGTGGTGACACGAAATAATCTGGAAGCAAGACAAAACAAAACTAGAGTTAAGGCCGGATAATCATGCAATGCTACAATTCATAATAGGTTAAGTATGAAATTATCAATTGTTGTCTCACACAATTGGAATTGCATGTTCATGGTCTTCCAAACCTCTAAACATGACAAACTAGCCTCACTACTACATCGTTGAGCGAGGATGTCATTTCTAGTTCATCGGCAATTCACTATGTGGATGTGGTTTATGGGGTTTATGCCCTTGATTGGGGACTTTCGTACCTCCAACCATTTAACCAAACTTAGATTCACAGCTACTCCTACAAGTGGTGGAGTACAATTCTAAGTTGGTGTCTTTCCGTTTTATCAACCAAGCAAGGTAAATTAGGTATATTCCTATCCTAACCGCTAATCTTATCAAAAGACAAGAACTTGCTTCCTACAATCTTATATTCTTTCCTAGGTTTGCTCTTCCAAGCTTCCACCCAAGCTTAACCCACTTTTTTTCATGGTGATCAAGCATAAAAACAACAATAATAAAGATTGTAAGACAAAACAACAACTAACAACTCAACCTAAAACGAATCTAAGCAAATACAATCATATCCATGGCCTCAACCCTAGATGGAGGGTTCTAGCCACCCATGTTTGTACAAATACTCAAAACCATGTTTATTGTAGTTTACTTACAAGTATAGATGAAAATAAATGAAGAAAAGACGAACCCAAGAGGAGTTCTCTAAGTCTCCTTCGCGCCTCCCTTCAACTTTTCCAGAAAATCGTGTGTACCCTAATTTTGGGGCAAGGTTCCTATTTATAGTAAATGAGAATCTGCAGATTTTTTTCCTGTGGTGGAATGGCAACGTGTCATATAGGTGAACGCATAGCCTTGCCTCCGTGACACGGAGGTAACGCTTACCCTCACTGGAATGTGCCAAAAAATGCAATTTTCGGCCAAGTGTTGCCGCGTTGGCAGCGTGCCACGGCCCCTATCGTGCAGGGTGCCAGTCATTGCATGTTTTCTTATTGAATTTCACGTTTTGCTCTTGATTCCATTCCTCCACTTCACCAAATCATGAATTAGTTCCCCAAATGCATTATTAACCTTCAAAAACAAGTACAAATCATGTTGGTTAATATATATTCACATTTACATAAAATCACATGAGAATGTATATAAATAAGTAGATAAACAAGACTAAATTGAGTTATAAAGTAGCACTTGAACATGCAATTATGCCCAAGATCATGCTGCGTCAGCCCTTGAATTTCAGAGAATTGCACTTCAAAAACATTGGCGAGATGAGTGGCACCCCACGGCAAAAGTGTCTAGACTTAAAGAAATTTGATGAACACCTTGGCGAGATAGAGGGGGCGATGCGTCAGGGCCTACCCAAAGCTCAAATTGTTGGAAATTTGACTAAGTATATGGTAAGACAGATGGGATTGCGCACCAGGGTCATTCCGAGGTAGAAAATGCTGAGTTTAAAGCCAGGTTTTGGAGGGCAGAAGCGTCATTTGAAGGCTCAACTTTATAAGCCTTATGTCATTTGTTAAACATATTTTATCAATCCTTAATAATTTTTGTACATTCCGTAGTCTGTTTGTGGAGGCTTGTAAGTCATTTGGAAGGACGACAAAGTTCTACGCTAGGTTTTTCTCTTCTTTACTTGTATTTTCTTATGATGATGACTAAGTATTAACACTTGAACTTGATAATTTGCTGAACCAGTCCCTGTGGGTTCGACATCCGACTCTTAAAAAGGGCCACTATATTACTTGTACGACCCGTACACTTGCGGGGCAACAAGTTTTTGGCGCTGTTTCCGGGGACTGGTGTATTAGTGAGTTGAAAATAAATTTTTGTGTTAGTTTTGTTTTCTAGAAAAAAACATTTGTGTAGATATTTGTTTTAATTCTTTTTGATTTTTTTTTCGGATACCCTTCTTGACATGACATCATGGAATACAAATGGTTTAAATGGTGGATACTCATATTTTGGCGAGTCTTGTCTGAATTACGGAGGACCCCACTTATGGCAACACTGTAATACTTGTAATATATGTGGTAGTCAAAATGGCCATTGGAATGGTTGCCCAAATGCATACACTTGCAAAATATGTGGACGTCAAGATGGCCATTAAGATGGTTGTCCAAATGCATGTTCCCATCCCCCAAGCCCTTACTATGATCCTTCTGTTGTTTTTGCTGAATATAGGAATGATGAAAATGAGGACTTGGAACGCCAAGCTCGGATACAAAACATGATAAAACAGGTTTTTGATCAAACAGAAGCAATGAAGGAGGAGATGGAAGCATTGAGAATTCAGCAAGAGGAAAATGGAGAGGCCCTAGAAATGATAAGCAACAAGTTCATGGAGATGAGGGCTGAAGATGAAGCTTGCTCTGATTTGCAAGTGACGGTTTTATGCAATACTCAGGAGGGACTACAAGGAGAAGAAAAAAGTGAGTTCTTGAAACAAGCTCAACTGTTGGAAGCTCCTGGGAGTCTCCATGATTGTCTCACATGTATAGCCCATCCATTCTTGAAAGAAGAGAGAGAGTACCAACCATTTGACATTTATGGAGATATATATGTTGATGTGGAGAAGGTATACACAAGTAAGGAAGTCAAGAAAAATGCAGTTTCAGATTTGAGGTGTATTGTACCCCACTCGAAGCATTTTTCAACATTGAGTTTGGTTGACAACCTAGAAATAGAGTCTTCCAAGCTAGGTCTAGAGGAGGAACAAGGCCAATATATTCTGAAATTTGATGAATATAATAGACAAAACGACTTCACTTACTTAAGGGCCAACAAGTGCAAGAGGCGACATCTACTACTTGGTCCTTTAAGGTTTTCACTACCACCCCTAGAGGAAACTAGAGAAGAAATTAAGGGTGAGATTCATATCCTCAAGGTGGAGGAAAAAGTGGTGAAACTTGATACGTCGTGCCGCGACGTAAAATTAGGCGCTGCTTGGGAGGCAACCCAAGGGTACCACAGGTACCATTTTAATTTCTTGCATTTGTGTGATTTTGTTTATTTTCATCTTGTTGTTGTTTTTGGTAGAGATTTAATCACAGATGGAGGGGAAGTCTGAGTACCCTTTTGGAGGAGAAAGCTAACAAGCATGGAAGAGGAAAAGTGTGGGGTTGAATACCCACGTGTTCAAAGAAAGGAAAACATGTTGTTAGCTAGGCCTAGAGGCCTCAGGGAGTATTTCTCACCTTTTTGAATTTGGATTAGATGCTTTGAGGACAAAGCATGATTTAAGTGTGGGGTGAGGGAAATATAAAATTTTTTGCTTAATGATTTTTGGTGAATGTAATGCTTGTGAGAAATATTTGAAATTTTCTTTTGTGAGTCAAGCATGACTTCATCACCCGTTGGTTTTTCTTTTCAGTTCTTTTCCGATGGGGGGTCTTTGGATAGAAGAATAAAAAATTTTCTTTGTCTGTATATAGTGTTTTTAGTCATAGTTAGGGACTGTTTTCGACAATGGATGGATAACGACCGTCTTGAGGAAAAATTAGTCAATAGGTTTTGGTTTTTGAACCCGTAGTTAATTGATGGCTTGATGTTCTTGTTATGTGCTATACATGATTGTAAGATACAAGTGTGTTTAGTATTGAAGCATGCAAGTTGTATAACTCTGTTTGAGACACCTAGGCACTTGAATGTGACTCTATGCGATTAAAGCTTGATTGTAAATTCTTGTGATTAGCTGAGTTAAAAGTCCGCTGAATATGTCTTGAATTGAGCATGTGCCACGAGTGTAAGGTTTGAATATTCCATGCTATTGTGTAGTGTCTAGAACTTGCCCGGTGTGTATACAAAGAAAAATGAAGGATGTAGATTGTAGGAGATGATATAGGCATTTCTTTGCATGAGCCTAATTTTTACCGTTGTTTTACCTACCTTGAATGATTAATCCTAGTTAACCCCATTGAGCCTTAAGCCTATTCTTTGATAGATGCAACATAAGCTTAATCCTTTTCTTTCATTAACCTTGACTTTGATCCAAAACTCTAAAGCTCTTAAGTGAAAAATCCGAAAGAGTAAAGGATTGAGAATCGTGAAAAAGAAGGAAAAGTAACAGTTGTGGAAATGAGAAAAGGGCAGAGGTGCACTTGTTTAAGAATGCTTGAGTATTGTAGGGAGTAAGAGAACAAGTGAACAAAAAAAAGTTGCTTATAGAACTCCTTACTAATAAGCTAAGTGTGCATAAAGAAATGGGGAAACAAAAGAGGAAAATGGAAGCTGAAAAGTATAAAGGGGAAGTAAGAGGACGAAAGTCATAAAGAATGCATGATGTATTAAAAGCACTTAGAGAAGATAGTCACTATTACTGGCCAGAATAGTACCTACCCATCCCTTAGCTTACATTACAACCCAAGAAGTCCTACTTGATCTTACGTTCAAACGTCCTTAAATTAATGGAGTAAAACACTAAGGGCAAGCTTATGGGTCAATACACGTGGCATGTGAATTATTTGTGAGAGTGATTGGAATTCTTATTTATATACCCATACACGATATGATTTGAAAATGTGTGAGTAAAAATGGGTAACTCTCTTGTGGTGAGGACACATGTTTAAGGAAGGATATAATCCATGTTGGATTTCTTTCTCGGTTGATTTGCATGAGTTTGTTGAGATTAAGAGTCAATTCTTGAGGTTAGGAAGTTTTAACTTAGTTATATTTCATTTTAAGGGTTAACTCTTGCATGCTCTATTTTTAACTTGCTATCTTAAAAAAATAGTTGTAGCCGTAGCTTGAATTGTATTGCTAATTAGCTATGTGTGAGTCTTCATGTGCATGAGATGTAAAAGGTTTGTTCGAGGACGAACAAGGCTTTAAGTGTGGGGTTGTGATCTTGGGAATAATTGCATGCCCAAGTGCTACTTTATAACTCAATTTAGTCTTGTTTATCTACTTATTTATATACATTCTCATTTGATTTTATGTAAATGTGAATATATACTATTTAACATGATTAGTCCTTGTTTTTGAAAGTTAATAATGCATTTGAGGAACTAATTCATGATTTGGTGAAGTGGAGGAATGGAATCAATAGCAAAACGTGAAAGTCAACAAGAAAACATGCAATAACTGGCACCCTACGTGATAGGGGCCGTGGCACGCTGCCAACGCGGCAACACTTGGCGGAAAATTGCATTTTTTGGCACATTCCAATGAGGGTACGCGTTACCTCCGTGTCACTGAGGCAAGGCTCCGCGTTCACCTATGTGACACGTTTCCATTCCACCACAGGCAAAAATTTTGCAGATTCTCATTTACTATAAATAGGAACCTTTGCCAAAATTAGGGTACACGCGATTTTCTGGAAAAGTTGAAGGGAGGCGCGAAGGAGACTTGGAGAACTCCTCTTGGGTTCATCTTTTCTTCATTTCTTTTCATCTATACTTGTACGTAAACTACAATAAACATGGTTTTGAGTATTTGTACAAACATGGGTTGCTAGAACCCTCCATCTAGGGTTGAGGCCATGGATATGATTGTATTTGCTTAGATTCATTTTGGGTTGAGTTGTTAGTTGTTGTTTTGTCTTACAATCTTTATTATTGTTGTTTTTATGCTTTATCACCATGAAAACAAGTGGGTTAATCTTGTGTGGAAGCTTGGAAGAGCAAACCTAGGCAAGAACATAAGAATGTAGGAAGCAAGTTCTTGTCTTTTGATAAGATTTGTGGTTAGGATAGGAATATACCTAATTTAGCTTTCTTGGTTGATAAAATGGCAAGATAGAATGACACCAACTTAGAATTGTAATCCACCACTTGTAGGAGTAGTTGTGAAGCTAAGTTTGGTTAAATGGTTGGAGGTGCAGAAGTCCCCAATCAAGGGCATAAACCCCATCAACACATCCACGTAGTGAATTGCCCACGAACTAGAAATGACATCCTCACTCAATGATGTAGTAGTGAGGCTAGTTTGTCGTGTTTACAGGTTTGGAAGACCATGAACATGCAATTCTAATTACGTGAGACAACAATTGATAATTTCATACTTAACCCATTATGAATTGTAGCATTGCATGATTATCCGACCTTAACTCTAGTTTTGTTTTGTATTGCTTCCAGATTATTTGGTGTCACCACTAAGATTTAATTATAATTTATCGAAAACTTCTAAAATCGACTTCTTAACTAAGACTTGAACTTGATAATTTGCCGAACCAGTCCCTCTGGATTTGACATTCCGGCTCTTAAAAAGGGCCACTATATTACTTGTACGGCCCCGCAAGAATGGGTGAAATTCTTCCCCACCCATGCCCAAATCTCAATTTAAATCACGAATCCTCCTATTCAAGTCTATGGGGTTTGACTCAAATGCATGAAAATATGATTTCTCTTTATGGGTATGATTTAATTGGGTTTGTATTATTGATTTATGAATGTTGGGCTGGTTTTATATTATTTTCTTCAAAATCATGTTACAACCTTTTTAAATCTAAAATGCCCATTTGATGAAAGTTCATGAAAGTTATGATTTATAATAAATACTCTATAATTCGAGTTTAATGATGATGGAAAAGAATGATTTAAAGCTACCCATGTTTATGAACCTATTTTTAAAGAATTTAGTATGTCAAAGTATTGGGAAATGCCCACATGTTGAAGAATGATTTACGATTCATGAATGAATTACATGGTTTATCGATTTATGATGTTGGCCGATGAAAAAGGCCTTGATTCTTGTCTAAGAATGTTTTAAAGGGTATCAATGATGATAAATATTATATTTTAGCCAATGAATCTTAATGCATGATGTTATTGATTTATGTATGTGCCTATATGCATGTTTTTGGGAGCCGAGTCTAGCACCGAGCAGCCCGACGTTCAGAGGACAACGCCGGTGTCTCATAACCACCTGCCACCATGGGTTTCAATGATATATATTGTATTTAAACCTATCCCCACAAATTTGATATCATGCCTAATGCACGACCCTCACCAGGCAAGCCAGGATCGGCTCTGCCTACTTGAGTGAGATAGTTGGGGCGTCATGAAAGGCTCTACCCTGATGGTGTCGGTTATGATGAGTTCTCCCATTGTTTCATGTTCGGTGCTATTTCGATTGGTATTATATATTATAAACCGACACGCAAGTGCACGTGGTCAAACAAGTAATAAAGTGGCTAAGTAAGCCAAGTATCGATCCAAGGAGGCTCAGGGTATGTAAAATTTGCCTAAGTATACTATATTCTTATCTTACTTCTAACTATGCTAACAACAACGTAACCAACAGTTAATTGAGTTTTTGTTTATAAAATATATACTAAAACTATTAACAATTATTTACCGTGAATTTAAACTATGGATATGAGCATGCCAAGGTTAAGAACAAGTAATGAATTCGATTGTAATAATAATCCGGTTAATCTCTTCCTCATGTTGCTAGCCAAGAACAGTAGCCTAGAAATTAAAACTCTCGTATTTAATTTCACTTAAGAATCATAAACCATTCGTCTACATTTCTGTGATCAAATGCAATTTACGACCTAGCAATACAATTCCGGCTCCTAAATTGACTAATACGGCTTTCAAGTATATTTCTATCAGGAAAGCACATCAAAACCCAATTTTCCCAAATCAAGTTAAGAACAATACCCTATTAATTCACAACTTTCCAATTTCTTGCTCTCTCGAGTGAAAGTGGACTTTTTAGATGTACATTAATGTTGGCCAAGCACTAATGTAGTAAGAACAAGAATTAATAGAACAACATGAAAGAAGAAGAAGAAAACCATATCATTTACAATCAAAATTCACTACACATGTTCAAAACCTTAGCGAGGAAGAGAATTAGCCACTCATTTGTGGATTGATCATCCTAAAACAAGTGTAAATCATATGTACAATTGATAGAAAGAAGAAAAGAAAAGAAGAAATCCCTTAGCTTTTTCGTTCCTCAACTGCTCCTAACCCACGTCCTTGCTCCACCAAGTCTGAACTAAAACTGAACTAATTAAAATAAACCTAACTGTGCTATTTATACTAGTGGGAAATTTTTCCCGGAATAACAAGCAACGTGTCACGGAGGCCAACGCGGAGCCTTGCCTCCGTGACACGGCATGGACGCGGACCCTCACTGGAAATCCAGGGTCCGGTAAATTAGCCTCAATGTGGCACGGAGGCCAACGCGGAGGCCTATCTCCGTGCCACGGAGCTGTCGCGAGGCTTCACTGGAATTTGTCCATTAATTCCCTCTCCAGGCAGTGTGCCTCCGCGATGGTAGCGTGGCACGGCTCCATTGCGGAGCCCCTATACTTTGTGCATTCCAATGTCTTTTCCACGCTCGCATCCGAGTCCAACTCCGATATTGTTCCAACACGCATTTTAGCTCCTAAAAATCCTATTTACCTGCAAAACAAATGCTAATCATGTTGGTTAGTATAAATTCAAATTTTATTACCAATTACATGAGAATATATACATATTGCACACGAACAAGGCGAAAATAATACGTTTGAGTATCACTTGGGCATATAAATCTGCCCAAGATCATTTCACATGTTTTATGCATTGTTATATTTATGTTGTGGCTCCAGTTATGTTTTGATAAAGTTTACTTAAGATTATGAATGATTTGAAAGCCTCGAGCTTTATGTTATATTACAAAGATTTTGATGTAAGCATGATTTCCTTCTCTTATATTATTTACGAGATTTATTTACTTTGAAATGTCCATTTTACTTAACTTGCATACTCAGTACATTCCACGTACAGACCGCATACTTTCTATGCTGTATCGTTTCATGATACAGGGTTCGGATCTCAGGCTCATCCTCATCCTTAGCCCATCTCATCTTACGCTTTCAGCTTATTGGTGAGTCCTCATATTGTGAGGAACGTTTGATAGACTTTTATATTGATTATGTTTCAGTATTGGTCGGGTTAGTTGGGGATGTTGTCCCATCAACCCGTCTTATGTATTAGAGGCTTTCAGACAAGTATGTAGTGCTCAGCTTTGTATACGTCCAGTATTTCCTGATGTTATACTATAATTACATTCCTGCTATGTTTTTATGATTATCATTCTACTTATTTGAATGAGATTAGTTGTATGCATGAGCCATGGGTCGACTTGGGGTCTCTCAGGGTCCCTTGTCCCGTTTCTACGATCCGGGTGTAAGTTCGGGTTGTGACAGGACCACGAGTGGATACAATGACCCATTGATTCTTCCAACAAGTCGTTGTGAGGACTCGTTGTCTCCATGCCAGTTTTCCTATGTGTTCTAACGAAAGGTGCCAACGGCCCATCCTTTGTTCGAACAGACCGTTGTATCCTCCAATGGGTCTTTCTAGTGAAGTCTACTTTAGGAACAAGAACCAACTACATCTTTCAACGGGCCATTGTTTGAACCAATAACCTGTCCTGAGATTCATTGTTCAGGGTTGGCAGTTTTCAGTTCTTTCTGAAAGGGGTATTTTGGTATTTTTCCAGCCTTTTAACTTGAAACCATGTTGTTTTGGGTTCGTATAGGAGGGAATTAAAGGGTTAGATTCATTTTCTCAACTCCCTCAAGAATAGAGCGTAAAACTTCTCTGGAAGCACAGAGCAGGGGCTACGGTTGATTTTCTTCTCAATTTTCTCAGGGATTTTCACCAGGGTTTTCTTCTTTAGGTAAATGGGAATTCAACAAGGAGATTGTTCTCCCCTTGTGTCCCCCAAAACTCTCTCTCTCTATTCACTTTCTTCCTAGCCCTGAGTTTGCGAATTTGAAATTATTACTATCGTTCTTGGATTGTTTCATGTGGAGTCCTATCCTATGTTAATTGTAGCTATTTTCTGACAGTTTGTAACTAAAATGATGCTTGTTCCAACAAATTAGAAATTCAGCCCTAACTTTTGAAAAGTCAGAAATTAGAATTCTGTTCAAGCTTTGAATTCTTGAGAATTGTTTGCATCTTTCAGAGTTAGGGGCTTCTATAATGATTGTATGTGTTAAAAACTCAGTTACATGTATGTTATTCAGATTCAGTTAGAAAGTCTATATACTTTGTATTTCTCAGAATTGACAGTTCAGTTTCAGTCAAAGTACTAGAATATTCAGTGTTAGTAAAAAATGTTAGCTGATCAGTTTGACTCCAGTCTTTTCCCGAGGTGTAAGTGGTGCCTCTCAGTTACCAGAATCAGACTTAGAATATAGTTTATTTGGTCCACTAGGCGGTCATGACTTTCTAGTTATATAGCTATGACTAGCCCCAGGACCCCAGTTCAGTTATCAGTTTGTTCTTTAGACAGTTACGACGCTTCCAGATAAGCAGCTCTGACCAGTCTTAGAACTTAGTTTCCAAATCTGGCCCTATAAGATGCTTGGGGAACTCTCAGACAGTATCCCTGCGTCAGTTATAGTCTTGGGCCCCAGTATCGAGCTATCCACTTGTCAGTAGTAGTTGTGATAGACTTATCCAGTGGGAGTAGGACTTAGCATCGAAAGGGCCGGGGTTCCAGCGCACCCAGGTTCTAGAACTACGTTGCCACCATAGATTATATTTACTTGGGCTCTTGGCCCCCCCTCTGGCATTGATTCTCACAGTCCGTGCCTTTATACCCTGGCAAGGTATATCGGGTCCTACCAGTGGGGTGTATACATTGGACTCCACATTTAGCTCACGTGGTTATATGTCAGTTATAGCCTCTCCCACTAGTCAGTTTAGCTCATTCTTAGATTTGTCAGTTCAATTCAGTTTAGTTCAGATCAGTTCAGTGCAGTATCTCAGACTCAGTATTTCAGACTTAGGGCATGTTTATGACCATCAGCCAGGGTCATTTTTGACCATATTAGTTATATTCCAGTTGTATCAGTTTTCAGTATTTTCAATTGGTTATTTCATGTCATTTTAGTTCAGTTGCTAGTTATTTTATCTTATTTATGTGTCTCTCACTTACTCAGTATATTCAAAGTACTAACACATAATTTTATGCTGTATCGTATCATGATATACCTGCAGGTTCTCAGACCAAGCACCATTAGCGGATCAAGTTTGGGTCTCTCTATCAGCAACACCAACGTGAGTCCTAATATTCCGAGGGCACATTTTATTCATTTTAGTTTCTTTATTATTTTCAGCTAGACTTAGAGTTAGCTGGGGGCTTTTCCCAACAGCTCCTCAGTTAGATGGCTTTCAGACCAGACTTGATTTCAGATTTTCAGATATTTTAAATCTCTATGTGCAGTCTTTAATTTTTCATAAATGCTATTATGTATTATTTTAAATTTCCACTGTGCATGTTTAGTCAGAATACTAGTGTATGATAGACTAGGGGTTGACTTGGGGTAACTCATGACTTTAAGTACCGTGTTACGTCCAGGGTGTAGGCTTGGGGCGTGATAACTGTTGTGAGTAACGTTTAATAAATACATTGTAGAAAATGACCTAAATGGTAGGGGTTAAACTAAGGTTGATTGAGGGTTCTTGAATGGGGAAATGAATAGATGCATGGTAGCAGCTCCATAATTGGTAGAAATTGGTACTTGGTCGATAATAGTAAAGTAGAACAAAGATTAGAAATACTAAAGGTTAATGGGTGGAATGAAACAGAACTGGACCAAGGATGATGGTACTACTGAACTGTCATAGGTATCATTGCTGCGATCAAGTCGCCGCAGCTACGGGACTGCTATAGCGGACTGGGTACTTGCCGCAGCGGGAATAGTGCTGAGGCAGATTTCAGGATTGATTGCTGACTAGAAATATATGGCAATTGCAGCAACCTTGACGAGTCATTAGGGTCGATAATGTAGTTAATAAAACTTAATGCATTGTTGTACAGTGAAGTATTTGTTAAGGGTATTAATGTCAATTTCTTATCAATATATGTTTTTATGTGAACTAATCTTAGTCGACCGAAGATGCTTACCAGTACGTGTGGTGTACTCATACTACCTTGCTACACCTTTTGGTGTAGGTTGTAACAGGTTTGAAGTTCCTCGATTGGTGTAGAGTATTCAACATCAGCTTCCGTGTTCTTCTTCCCAGATGAAGTTGTGTCATTTTATCTTGTTATGTCTTCTTTTAGAGTTCTTGCACCTGCCTAGACTAGATCTTGGGAGAGTCATGGTTTTGAGGAATTGAGTTTTGTATCATACTATTGTTGAATTTTTTAAGTTAATAAAAATACTTGGGTGTCTATGTAATGTTCCGCAAGGGTTCTCCTACCTAGTAGAGTCAATGTAGGTGCCTGCACGGCCTATCCATTTTTTGGTCGTGAAATTATTTAAGAAAGTATTCACATTTTTCAACTAAGGTTATTTACGACTTAATTACTATAATTAGTCTATTTTTGTAAATAAATATATTACCAGGTTAAGTTTAAGAAGCTTAATTAGGTAATTTGATAATTAACTTATCTCAATCTTACTCCGGTTTGGTTTTAATTTGAAGGTATTCACTTTCAAATTGAAGCTAAAATGGCTATTTCTTAAATTTTAATATAGTCATTTAATACTTTTACTTCACACTTTTGACCCATTAAAACTGAACTTAACCAGCTCAAACATATGACCCACCCCGACCCAATTTATCACAAAAAAGTGAAAGATCAGCCTAAGTCCCTTATTTCCTCTTTAGATATAAAGAATAAAAACCCTAATGGCCTAAAAACTCTCATCCATGCCTCCCCATCTCCTTTAAACCCTAGCATGTCGCATAGCCATTTTTGGGCTAGAATCCCGCTTTTTTAGCCATATCAGGATCTTTTTGTCTTAAATGAAAATCATTAATGGTTTTGTTCATAAAACTTGACGAAGAGCTTGATCAAAATGATAAACTCTCTTTCCCTCTCCTTTTTTCCTTTTCTTTCTCTTACCATTTCATTTTCGGGTACAATCACAGGCAAACCATTAAAGGTTTTTGTCTTGTGCTGAATTTCGAATTTTGAACTACAAATCCAGACCTAAATCTGTCCCATATTGTGTTCTTGACTTGAACCCAAGAATTTGGGGGTATTATAACTAGAATTTCAATTATCCTCCACAACCACATCCAAATATTGAACAAGGTTGTAACGACCCCAAAGGGAGGGGTCGTTCGGGCACCTACAATGACTTTAACTCGATAGGAGAACTCTTTATTAAAACAACAAGCAAAGGAAATTAAATTCTCATTAACTCGCATATTATAAAATATTTCTAATCTTTAAAGATAAACCCCTTTTATGCCGAACCATGACTCCCCCAAGATCTAGTCTAGACAGGTACAAGAGCTCTATCAGAATACTTGACGATAAAATGACATCACTTCGTTTGTGAAAAAGAACACAAAAGTCGATGCTGAGTACTCCACGTAAATTATGAAACTTCAAATCCGCCACAACCTACACCTAAAAAGGTGTAGCAAGGTAGTATCAGTACACCACATGTACCGGTAGGCATCATTGGCCGACTAAGATTAGTTCATATAATGACATATAAATTAAATACAATTGATATTAATAAATTTAACAACTACTCCACTTATGCAATAATCCATTAAGATTATTAGCTACATTATTGTCTCTTATGACTCATCAAGGTTCATGCATTCACCCTACAACTTTAGCTATCAATTAATCTTTCAATCTGTTTCTCTCTCTCACCTCGATGCAGTGAGTGCTTAGACCATGGAGATTTGCCCGCTGCACTGGTACCCAAGGAGGTCAGTAGCCTAATTTCCCTAATCCAATTCTCTTTTATTCCACCATATAAACATTATAGCACGTCTACCTCATTTACGATTTCACTATCATTAACCAAGTCCATTTTTATCATTTATTAACCTATTTGATTACTTACTGTATTTATTGACCATCCTTTATTTAGTACATTATTCATAAAGTTAAACCCATGGTCTCCAGATAATTCAATACCTTTTTTTAAACCCGTCATGCTAGCTTCTACAACCCACAAAAACCACTTTAATCAAACATTCAATCACAAATACAAATTAAATAGCTCAAGAACTCACAAGGAAAACGTCAAACCATACCGATGGAGTCAATTCCTCCGCGATTAAATACATGTACATACATGTTTCTTCACATCATAATCATGTCATATAGTACCATACCTATATCGTATCATCATGAATTGCATCCCAATCGTGTCTCTCACATCATACCTGAACCATTTTGGTATATCATGTATGACACTTGTATACGTGTACCTTCTTGTCAATGCAGCCGTATGTATATCATACCATACCTATATAATCTCTGTTTTACAATCATACCATCGGTGATATACCAGGAACTTGCCTCCATCACATCACTAATACACACATACCAGAGGGTCTTATGTTTGCCCTCTAGTCATGACCTGCAGGGAACTCTAGAAATCCATGTACTGTACATCCAGCCATATGAGATCTCTATTATACCTGTATATGTACTCATGTCTGTACACTTAACTGTATGAACATTTAGTCATTCCTGTCTGTGTATTCACTCATACCACTTTCCTGGATGCTCACCTCAAGTACGAGCCACTCATATCCGGGCCTTCACTCACGACTTGATCATACAATTTGCTTATCCAGGTTCTCACTCCAGCCCCAGGCCTCTCATTCTCAACATGTCTATGATTTACCTTCACATATTATATGCAACTTTTTTTTTACTCACTCGCTTATCATAGACTCCATTCATTAGTTCAAGAGCCACATATCACAGTTCAAATATCAACAAGTCACATAAAATAAGAATTACACATTGTCAAGCATAGCACAAACATAGTTCAAGGCTAGTTCATAACTAGTTATTTATTATATCATTTACATTCGAAAATTCCATAATAAGATATAACCCGTCCTGCTCACGAAATTAGGCTCTGTTGCAATGGCATCACTACTGCCACAACAGTCTCGTTGCAATGGCTCCAAGACCGCTGTCGCGGTACTACTCAGGCAATACTTCGACCAGATTTCTCCAAGATTTCCCACGAAACATCTCTTTGCAATCTCTCTCCCATTATACAAGAACTACATTGTCTATGACCATATCACCTTCTTTTTGAATCAATAACAATCAAATTAACTTGAAACATACAATCATAGGACACAACATAACAAGAGAACTTACTAGCCTCTTAGCTTGCTTTCTCACAAAATTCACGATTCAAGCCATAAAACTGAATATAACCCACCACTCAATGTTCAATTCCTGCACTATATAAGTGAAGATTTAGGACTGACCATTCAACATTATAATTTGAAAAAGAAGGACTATACATATATATCACCAAGCAATGTCCGAAGACCATTATGCAGGAAATCAATCCGCTCCTATATACCCCATTACCTAACGTCTATCCCCATTTAAGTCATAATCTATGGAATTTCACATCATGGGGATATCACCACCCCTTCCCTATTTCCTTTGTCCCTAGACACTTACTAATTCGATGATAATTTACTCAAGTTCTCCCTACTCATCAATAGCACATCAATTATACGCACATATATGTTTCGCTAATCAAGGTCTAACACGAAGGTGAGTAAGCCATAGTCTACCTAGGTGACAAGCTGTTATTGAGATGTTCCTAGTTGCATGCATGCATCTAGTTCCAAGTTATTATAGAGAATCATAGCTACAGAGGGTGAAGTTTGCCTTCTCTGGCCTCATAGTTGCTCTCCTTGTCCCAAAATCTTACTTCTTGTTTTCTAGGCATTTTTATTCAACATCTTTAGGATAATAGATTTTTAATTCCTAATTGGGATAGGATTTGTGGTATTATGGTCTGTGTCACCCACTACAATAAGGACACTACCACTGCATCAATTTTGCTACAACAAAAGACAGCTCACCACGGTGGCCTTACACGTGGACCCACCCGATTCTGACTTAAACATTCAAAATTATTGGTCTCATACTCTTTTATTTCTGGGACTTCATTCCAGCTTGTAAAAATTTAAATTCTCCCATGCTTAGATTGTCAGGGTGCTATAACAGTTGAGTGGGTAGGTATATCACATACCAATTAAAAATTCATTCATCCATGAACAACCCTACAATATCAGTGGAAACTTTTAGTCACCTCATATTGATCCTGACAACGATCATAGTTTCAATGCTTTTAGCTGGCAGGAGTTCTTATCGATGTTTGTTTCTTGATCCTTGGATTGACCCTCACGGGATTCTTCTATTGCCTATTAACCTTAAATTCATTTGGTATATACCTGATAACTTCTCAGAGGGTTATAAATCTCTACTTTTTGTGACCAAGTTTCAAATGTCAAATTATGCAACTGCCTTTTGGTAACACATCTAAATGATCTAAACCTGTTAGAGGGTGTAACCTTTATGGAGATATGAACCCAATGAAATTCATTTGCTACATTTATTTTCATCTTGAGAATTCAGGTCAAAGATCACTACAAGCTCCGGAGCCGAGACTGAAAATTTTCTTTCAGGTTATGCTTATCCAAAATGAGTCTAGCCCCATCGCCTGCGATACCTCTCTTGATCCCATTTCTTGTTATTATCATTAGGGGAAATCTTAGTACTTTGTCACCCTTGGTTGCTAGATTGGGGTGACTTGACCCAATTGATTTCAGGTCTTACGGTATTTATTCCTGGACTATACGCCCTGGGTGTTCCTGATTTTTGTTGAACTTCTGTGAGCGGGTGTATAAAAAAGTGGGGGCCCCTCGATGGGATTTGAACCATCACTATTTTAGCAGTCTGCTATAGCGAGTCCATTTCTTGCTCTAACAGTTCCGCCACAGCAAAAATTGATCTGTTGCAGCGGAAAATAGGACCAGTTAAAGGGTAGAAGGAATGGTTTTGAGTTCATTCTCAAAATTTCCTCTTTACTTTCTGTTCAAATCCCCTCAACTCTTCCAGTGATTTTCTCTATTTCTCAGGTAATCCACAGCCCCATGACTTCCTTGCTCCTTTTACTTTTGATCACCGAATTATCATGCCTTCATACACTCTTTCCAGTGGTTATTGGGGTAGGGAGGGTAACTCTCTTTCCTTGAATTTCTAGACTCTTTTTCAAAGCATGCTCTTAGCTTTTATGTCCCCAAGTTACTAGAATTTATATCTGCTTATTATAGATGCTTTTGATGAGGGTTTTCACACTAGAATGGTGGGGTTTGGGTAGGGTTCTTTGACTTTCTCAAGCCTTTCAGGCTTGAATTTGACCATTATTAGGTGTAAAAATTTCTTGTAGAGAACGGGTTAGTGTGCCCCTTTCCCGATCTAAAGTTTGTTTGAAAGAAAACAGAGGTTGAAATTTCAACCTCCATTATTGAGGGTCAAAGTTTGCTGGGGATGATGATTTCCGTTGTAGTGGAACCTTGACCGCTGCAGCAGATTCATCATTGCGGTTCTCTTCCGCTATTACGGACTCGCTACAGCAGACACCTAGCCGCTGCAGCGGTCCGCCCAGGCAGTGGCTCCTTCCAATTCTATTTTTCTTTTCCTCAATCTTCTTCTTCCCCTTGTTATTCTTTTCATTACATGACACTTCTTATTATTGAAGGTTCAACATTATGTCTTCCTCTATTAGCAACATTCGCACCAGTGACTATATTCTTTTTGTGAATGACCAGTGCTAATTTCGCCATAGTATGCAGGCTGAAAAGGGGCTGCTCCATGAGAGGGGTTTCATCATGCAGGATGTGGCAGAGAAGGCACTGGAGTTTTATGCATGCATCCAGGAACTAGAGTGGGGTCCACTGGTGAAAGACCCGTGTAATGTGAATGAGGCTTGGGTAAGGGAGTTCTATGCCAACCTCCTTATCGTAGACTGGAGTTGTGATGAGCTGGTGGCCTATGTTAGGGGAATGCATATCATCCTCACTCCCACTGCTATTAATGAGGCTTTAGGTCTGCCAAACCCTTCGAAGGATGCGTTAAAGGCTCAGGACATGAACATAAATGGGCAGTGGCTAGTGGACACACTGGTGGTGGAGGGTCAAGGGCCTCAACTAGTTAGGGCATTACTAAGACGAGCATTCAGAGCACTCATTTCATTGTAGAGGATAAGAGGTGACTGCATCTAGTGTCTTGAAGTATCCACCTGTCCTCCAATGTCACTGACGTGACATATACTTGTGTGTTGGTGGTGGCCTGCATTCTGAGCGGGGTGAGGGTGAATATGGGGTCATAGATTCTGGAGGAGTGGATGTACTTCTCAGCCAAACCTATCACCTCTTGCCTTGTCCCTCCCTCATTACTCTACTCTGTTGGCAGGCTGGGGTGTATTGGAGTTGGGGAACATTATTGTGGGTTGTGACACATTTTTCGATCCTTTGAGGGTGAAGGGGGCTCTAGGGAGAGGCCAGAAGAAGAGGAAGACTACCTTCGTAGAGGGAGATGGTGGGGCCAGCACTTCTAGACTTGTAGTGTCATTCTTATGGATAGAGACCGAGATGGCGGCAATGCAAGAGCTATTGGGAGGGTTGCCCAGACCTCCTTCCAACAGTAGACCCTCTACTATAGCAGCTACTGACTCAGGGGAATGTGGAGCTCTAGGAGGACTTGGAGAGAGAGAGGAGGAGGCGGCGCTCTTAGGACAAGCTGATTGTCCACATGTAGAAGGGGATCAAGAAGATCTTGAAAACTCTCTCTCCCCATTTAAAGACACCCTAGGAGACAAGGTGAGACCTCCAAAAGTTCTCCTTCCTCAGCGGGTTCGAGGAGGGAGCAGATGCCAATAATGGCAGTGACGTGGTCTCCAGTTATATAGGTTTGTAGTATCTCCGCCCCCCGGTTGTTAACTGTCACGCCCCATAACTGGGGGAAGGGCGCGACTGGCTCCCCATACCTGACTGACTGGGAAGCCGACTATATGACATCTGTAACGGTAACACTTAGGGTGTCCAGGCCACCTGTCACAATCAACAGAGCACAAAATGGACACATAATGTCTAAACAATACAGGGTAAACAACTGAAATGCAAACAAGGCTATGAGTATGCTAAACTAAAGAACAAAAAGTTGACAAGGCCACAAACTGAATGCCATTGTACACACTAAGTCCACAAAGCATCTAAAGAGTAAACTGACTGATGGTCAGAACAGATCTCCGACCTACCTATAGCTGCATCTCAAAACTCTAGCTAAAACAAAACCAGTCTTAGCTACGGAAAGAAAGGAGCATACCAACAAATCCCCTAATCTTACGAACTGCTACTGCAACTGGCAATCCCGACCTCTACCTGCACCTACGGCACGAACGCAGGTCCCCATGCGAAGGGACGTTAGTACGAATGAAATGTACTGGTATGTAACGCAAAAAAACTGTAAACATGTAAGATAGCAATGGTAACGGAGCCAGAAATAAGGAATAGTAACAACCTGGAACCCTGGAAACTAAAATCTGACAATAAGTCAATACTGAAGTGCAAATGCAACCAAGTAATGCACAAGAAAAACTATAACTGTAATGCCAGCAACCAGCCAACCATAAATCCATATATAAAATTCATCCAGCCGGTGTACCACACAAGGTAAAAATAAAAATATGTCCAGCCAATGTACCACACCGGGGTAAAATAAAAATATCTCCAGCCGATGTACCACACAGGTGTAAAATAAAAATATCTCCAGCCGATGTACCACACCAGGGTAAAATAAAAATATCTCCAGCCGATGTACCACACCGGAGTAAAATAAAAATATCTCCAGTCGATGTACCATACCGGGGTAAAGTAAAAATATCTCCAGCCAATGTACCACACCAGGGTAAAATAAAGGTATCTCCAGCCGATGTACCACACCGGGGTAAAATAAAAATAATTCTCAATCAAAATCATAAATAGGGCCGATACGGCTTATATTGAGTCAATTTAACACATATGGCATATAACTGAAAAATGTTAAATCTGTGGCCGAAATAGGCATCTTTCGTAACCCATAAATGCAGGTGAGCACCCATATCATGTAAAGCTAGAAAATATGCATATATATCACGTAAAGCTGTAAAATGATACATGAACATGCCGAGTCGGTTACTTGAAGGAACTTCAAGAGGTTTAGACAACATAAGAACTTTTGTAGGCTTACAAACAATGTCCTACAAATAATCCTACCAATTTAAATATTACTTGGATAGAAACACATAGAGCTCATTTCTACACAATTTTTTAACATTTGGGAACTGCAAATATATACTGCCTACCAGGTGGTTCCTTTACCTGTATCGACAACTATACATTGGAATTTCATTGCCAAATTTATCATGTAGATAAGCACATATAGTTCTTAATTCATTTGACTTATTTGCAGGAAAACATGAAAATTATAACTAGGAACTTGGAGTTATTTGTTATATACATAGAGCTGAAAACCGAACTACAAACATACAATATATGAGACTTCTATATAACGTATAACTCGTATTTAGTTAACTGGGTGACCTCCAGTAGACTTCCTGGTATTCAAAGTTCTAAGCTTAACTGATCATTATCATAGCCTGCACTCATACATACTTAGACATTAGGAACATTGGTACATGGGAGAATCTCTCCTCTGAATTTAGGAAATTCAATTGATAACTCAACAAGAGCTAAACAAAAAGATGCATGACTTGAATATAACTGAAAGAATTCAATTATATATTATAACATGAAAATCATATACATTAAGACTTCTTACTGGAAAGACATATAAAGACCTGAGTTTTTAGACTTGTATACAACATCAGATACTTGACCGAGACATTAGCGTAATTCTCGAAATATGATCTCTCAAAAACTTCTTAGATCAGGTAGCACATTTCAACATAAATTAGGGACATAAAGACATAACTTAAGGATCTGAGACTTGGAGCTCTATAACTTGGGAAATCATGAGTAACTCTCTAAGTGATTCCTTATAGGCAAATAAAGATATATAGCCGTAATTCGGGTGATGCTGGATTGACTTACATAACTTTGCAATTATCTGAGGAGCTTAAGAAAGCTTACATAATCATAAGTGACTTAGATGACCCTAGGATTACCCTTTTCAGACATGGTAGAAAATTTCAACACTTAGAATAGATAACTTACCATAATCCTTTAGGGGTATAGCAGAGAGCTTCTCAACTTAAGTTACTATTTTGCAGACGTTCAACTCTAATTATTTCGTAGAAGGTTAACACTTTAGTGGTTATTCATCAACGTAATACATATTGAACATAAACAACTTAATTCATAACTCTTTTGTTAAACGTCTTTAGAACAGAGCTAATATTCCTAGCTGTTGCCTACCTCATTCACCATCATAACCCGTATCGTCTAATTTAACAATATTTAGCTCTACTTTCCTTATTCATCTTAACTTCTTTGCCAAAAATTATTCACTCTACACTCAAGTTTTTTACCCTCATGTTCACTATTCCATCAATTCTTATACGCACTTACCTCTTTGCCTAATTGAAAACTTAGCCACGCTTTCCCCGTTAACATGTATCGATTTAGCTTATTCGCTACGTGCCGCTTGCTTAGCTTTAAAGAGGAAAAATATAAAATATACTTTTTACCTTAAGCACTTTAAAACATAAACATATAGGAGGGATTAACAATATTATTAAAACGTCATTTCAATAAGCTCGTTTACCCTCAATCGGCTTAGCGTTATCTTCTTAGCTTAAGTTTAATTACATGTTGTCGTCTTTGCATTTCGTACCAATTTCACTAAGTGACCAGATCTTAACATATATACAACATCACATATAAAGTATACTGAAAAGACCAGCTCACGGTTCCCATGTTAAGGGGACTTCAGAGTCGATTTAGAACTATGGCAACAATAGTATAAAATATTACGCCTTTCGCTTCACGTTTGTTTGCTTCAACCATTCTTAACGATTGAAGCTTTATGACAAGTAGTGCCAACCCTTTGGAAAGGATCATACATGCCTCAATATGATTTTAAAAACATATGAATATTGATCCTTTCAATAACTTAGTTTCGTGCTTGAAAAAAAAGGAAAGGGACACCTTTACATACCTTGGCACGTCGACTCTAATTTCGCTGAAAATCTTCCTTTCAAGCTTACTCCTTAAGGCTCCTTCCAAGTCCAATTTACAAACCTAAAAAGAAGCAACTTCACTTCCCCAAAGTTCCTTTCTTGGAGATGTTATCAGCTAAAGTAGGAGTAAACTCCTACTGTTTCCTCTGCCTAGAATCATCTGGGATATCTTTTCACCATGTAATAGGGCTTTGAATTCTCTGAATTCTGAAAAAAAAACTAAAACGGAGTAAAAATGAGCTTTCTAGCTCACTTTTACTTCATATAGGTGGGCCGACAAGGGTTTGGACGGCAGCCGCGTACGGCGCCCGTGCGACATATGCCCTCGCGCGCGCGTCTGCTACCTGTCTGTCTCGGCGCCCGCGCACCTGGGCGTTTTCCCAGCCGACAATGCTATCTTCAAACGAGCATAACTTTTTACTCCAAACTCCGATTGACAAGTGATTTGTTTTCAATGTAAACTATACTCAAATACCTTTCATTTGACATGTTATGGGACTTCTGGATCATTATATGTTTGGAGATATGACCATTTAAAGTTGACCCTTATTTATAAATTCACATACTCTTCGCTTTTCCCTTTGCACATGTTTCCCTCCTCACCTACGGACAACATACGACCCATAATTCCCTTAATATGAAGTATAACCATCAAATAATCATCAAAAAGAATTCCGGGGTGTAACATCCTCCCCCCCTTAAAATCATTCATCCTCGAATGACGGTTATACCTCGGTAGCCGTAACTTTAGCCATAACATCTTTAACTTTTCCTTGCCTTGTGTCATAAACATACATTCTATTTTTTGTAAGAACATCCTCTTTCTATTGCCGCTTCTTATCAAACCGTACTTACTCAACTCCATCTATTTGTCTGACGTATGATAGACATGCTTTAGTACCATAAAATCGGTAACTTTTCTAACCCTAAGCAAATTAATAAACTAACATGGGAGTTATGATTTACTCCAATACCACCTTTTCATTCATACCATTAGGAAATATCATAGAAAAAAAAGAGAAAATCACAACTTAACCACTTAACATATAGAGTTAGTGTCAAACCTGAAGTTGCTCTTTTACTTTTGCTTTTACCATAACTTGTCATTGCCTATCTTGGAAACGGGGGCTAAAAGAAATTGTAGTCTAATCTAGGGACAAAGTAGAGACTGAATCTTAAGGAGAAACTGAATGTCTGGCTGGCCGGGGACTCCAAGCACTACGAGGGTCCTTAAATAGTCTCATAGACCTGGTTTTGCTTACTCTGTTCAACTACCTTGTCATTACTTGGGAGACGATGAATCAAATCATCCGTCTTTTGAGCAAATACTAGCATCCAAGCAGTAGATATTTTTGTCATGGTAGACATTCCTAAACACTCTCGAACCAAATGGGGTCCCAAACCTAATACAATCGATATGCTATATCCCTCGTATTTCGCACCCTATTTGAAACATATTAGGCCAAAGAATTAAACCTGAGACTATATTCGCGAATACTCATGCTGCCCTGCTGTAGGTACAAAACCTTATTAGCTCGAACCCATCGAAGTTCCCATGGTAAGTACTGATTCATGAAGGATAGGGGATTTAGGCTCAAAACCTATGGGCACTAGAGCTCTCAAAAGTTCACCTGGACCCTACAATTAATTTTAACTATTTATTTTAAAATGTCACTGCTCGGGCTAACATCTGAAATGCTTTCTCAAAATCTCATCCCTTTGATATACCTGAAGGTACAACAGGTGCTAAAGGATCAATAACTCTACCTTCTCTTAGCTCTATCGAATCTGAAACAATAGGAGGGGATGAATCCCTTCCCACAGTAATTCCGACTGGAACTTGGAGGAACTATGATACGAGGAATGGGAAACTCGCTTCGAGCCTCTAATCTATTCTCGGATCAACAGGAGAGCGACTAGGACCCTTTCAAGCATCAGTGTCAATAAATCTCATAGCCATCTTTCTTACTCCAGTTGAATTCTAAAACATAAGCACGATTTAGATTTCAAACAGCCCTTACATCATTGCTTTATCGCACGATCTATTAATGAACAAAGTGAAACAACCCCTAAATGCCCTATAGCCTCTTGATTATAAGTATGGTGCACAACATAACTATAAGCAAGACTCTACTAGACATGGCTTGTGGACTCCCTAGGATACGACTTCGCTCTGATACCAAGTCTGTCACGCCCCATACCTGGGGGGAGGGTGCGACTAGCTCCCCATACCTGACTGACTGGGAAGCCGACTATATGACATTTATAGCGGTAACACTTAGGCCGTCCAGGCCACCTGTCACAATCAACTGGAGCACAAACTGAACCCATAATGTCTCAACAATAAAGGGTAAACAACTGAACTGCAAACAAGGCTATGAGTATGCTAAACTAAACAACAAAAAGCTGACAAGGCCACAAACTAAATACCATTGTAGACACTAAGTCCACAAAGCCTCTAAAGAGTAAACTGACTGATGGTCAGAACAGGGCTTCGACCTACCCACAACTGCATCTCAAAACTCTAGCTGAAACAAAACCAGTCTTAGCTCCAGAAAGAAAGGAGCATACCAACACATCCACTAATCTCATGAACTGCTACTGCAACTGGCAACCCCGACATCTACCTGCACCTGCGGCACAAACGTAGGTCCCCAGGCGAACGGACGTCAGTATGAATGAAATGTACTGGTATGTAAGACAGAAAACTGTAAACATGTAAGATAGCAATGATAACTGAGCCGGAAATAAAGAATAGTAACAACCTGGAATCCTGGAAACTAAAATATGACAATAAGTCAATACTGAAGTGCAAATGCAACCAAGTAATGCACAAGAAAAACTATAACTGTAATGCCAGCAACCAGCCAACCATAAATCCATATATAAAATTCGTCTAGCTGGTGTACCATAGCAGAGAAAAATAAAAATATGTCTAGCCGATGTACCACACTGGGGTAAAATGAAAATATCTCCAGCCGATGTACCACACCGGGGTAAAATAAAAATATCTCCAGCCGATGTACCACACCGAGGTAAAATAAAAATATCTCCAGTCGATGTACCACACCGGGGTAAAATAAAAATATCTCCAACCGATGTATCATATCGGGGTAAAGTAAAAATATCTCCAATCGATGTACCACACCGGGGAGAAATAAAACTATCTCCAGCTGATGTACCACAACGGGTAAAATAAAAATAATTCTCAATCAAAATCATAAATAGGGCCGATATGTCTTATATTGAGTCAATTTAGCACATATGACATATAACTGACAAATGTTATATATGTGGCCGGAATAGGCCTCTTTCGTAACCTATAAATGCAAGTGAGCACCCATATCATGTAAAGCTAGAAAATATGCATATATATCACGTAAAGCTGTCAAATGATACATGAACATGTCGACTCGGTTACTTGAAGGACCTTCAAGAGGTTTAGACAACATAAGAACTTTTGTAGGCTTACAAACAATGTCCTACAAATAATCCTACAAATTTAACGTATTATTTGGATAGAAACACATAGAGCTCATTTCTACACAATTCTTTAACATTTGGGAACTGCAAATATACTGCCTAACAGGTGGTTCCTTTACCTGTATAGACAACTATACATTGGAATTTCATTGCCAAATTTATCATGTGGATAAGCACATATAGTTCTTAATTCATTTGACTTATTTGTAGGAAAACATGGAAATTATAACTAGGAACTTGGAGTTATTTGTCATAAACATAGAACTGAGAATTGAACTACAGAAATATAACATATGAGACTTCTATATAATGTATAACTCGTATTTAGTTAACTGGGTGACCTCTAGGAGACTTCCTGGAATTCAAAGTTCTGAGCTTAACTGATCATTATCATAGCCTGCACTTATACTGACTTAGACATTAGGAACATTGGTACATGGGATAATCTCTCCTCTGAATTTAGGAAATTCAATTGATAACTCAACAAGAGGTAAACATAAAGATGCATGACTTGAATATAACTGAAAGAATTCAACTGTATATTATAACATGAAAATCATATATATTAAGACTTCTTTCTAGAAAGACATATAAAGACTTGAGTTTTTAGACTCGTATACAACATCAGATACTTGACCGAGACATTAGCATAATTCTCGAAATATGATCTCTCAAAAACTTCTTAGATCAGGTAGCACATTTCAACATAATTAGGGACATAAGGACATAACTTAAGGATCTGATACTTGGAGCTCTATAACTTAGGAACTCGTGAGTAACTCTCTAAGTGATTCCTTATAGGCAATTAAAGATATATAGCCGTAATTCGGGTGATGCTGGATTAACTTACATAACTTTGCAACTATCTGAGGAGATTAAGAAAGCTTACATAATCATAAGTGACTTAGAAGATCCTAGGATTACCCTTTTCAGACAAGGTAGAAAATTTCAACACTTAGAATAGATAACTTAACATAATCCTTTAGGGGTATATAAGAGAGCTTCTCAACTTAAGTCACTATTTTGAAGACGTTCAACTCTAATTATATCGTAGAAGGTTAACACTTAAGTGGTTATCTTCAACGTAATACATATTGAACATAAACAACATAATTTATAAATCTTTTGCTAAACGTCTTTAGAACAGGGTTAATCTTCCTAGCTGTTGCCTACCTCGTTCACCATCGTAACCCGTATCGTCTAATTTAACAATATTTAGCTCTACTTTCCTTATTCATCTTAACTTCTTTGCCAAAAATTATTCACTCTACACTCAAGTTTTTTACCCTCATGTTCACTATTCCATCAATTCTTATACACACTTACCTCTTTGCCTAATTGAAAACTTAGCCACGCTTTCCCCGTTAACATGTATCGATTTAGCTTATTCGCTGCGTGCCGCTTGCTTAGCTTTAAAGAGGAAAAATATAAAATCTACTTTTTACCTTAAGCACTTTAAAACATAAACATATAGGAGGGATTAACAATATTATTAAAACGTCATTTCAATAAGCTCGTTTACCTCAATCGGCTTAGCGTCATTTTCTTAGCTGAAGTTCAATTACATGTCATCGTCTTAGCATTTCATACCAATTTCACTAAGTGACCAGATCTTAACATATATTCAACATCACATATACAGTACACTGAAAAGGACCAGCTCACAGTGCCCACGTTAAGGGGACTTCAGAGTCGATTTAGAACTACGACAACAATCGTATAAAAATTACGCCTTTCACTTCACGTTTGTTCGCTCCAACCATTCTTAACGATTTAAGCTTTATGCCAAGTAGTTCCAACCCTTTGGAAAGGATCATACATGCCTCAATATGATTTTAAAAACATATGAATATTGATACTTTCAATAACTTAGTTTTGTGCTTGAAAAACAAGGAAAGGGATGCCTTTACATACCTTGGCACATCGACTCTAATTTCGCCGAAAATCTTCCTTTCAAGCTTACTCCTTAAGGCTCCTTCCAAGTCCAACTTACAAACCCAAAAAGCAGCAACTTCACTTCACCAAAGTTCCTTTCTTGGAGATGTTATCAGCTAAAGTAGGAGTAAACTCCTACTGTTTCCTCTGCCTAGAATCATCTGGGATATCTTTTCACCATATGATAGGGCTTTGAATTCTATGAATTCCTAAAAAACAATCAACTAAAATGGAGTAAAAATGAGCTTTCTGGCTCAATTTTACTTCATATAGGAGGGATGGCAAGGGTTTGGGCGGCGCCCGTGTGACATGCCCTCGCGCGCGCCTGTTGTCTGCCTGTTTCGGCACCCGCGTGCCTGGGCGCTTTCCCAGCCGACAGTGCTGTCTTCAATCAAGCATAACTTTTTACTCCGAACTCCGATTGACGAGTGGTTTTTTATCACTGTAAACTAGACTCAAATACCTTTCATTTGACATGTGATGGGACTTCTGGATCATTATATATTTGGAGATATGACCAGTTAAAGTTGACCCTTATTTACAAACTTCACATACTCTTCGCTTTTCCCTTTGCCCATGTTTCCCTCCTCACCTACAGACAACATACGACCCATAATTCCCTTAATATGACATATTACCATCAAATAATCATCAAAAAAATTCTGGGGTGTAACATTAACTTTATGACTTGTTTTGGGGTAGCCCTTTGTTTGGGGCTTGTTAGATAATACTATTTCCTTTCTTATTTTTGCTTGTTTGGATGTTGATACTTGTTTTCATGAATGCTCATTTGGAATTCAAAGGATTTGGCAATTTTTAGGTCCTCTTTTATGATATCACTGTAGTTTCCCTATATTCACCCTTCTTGTTTGTTTAAATTTGTTATATCTATTGTTGCTATTCAAAATAGGGGATTTTGGAATACTGGAACCTGGCATTCTATTTGACATTGTCTGCTGCAGCGATTTCTCTATCATGATAGTGAACTCGGTACGATGGGGAATCACTTGCTGTACCATTCATACTCATGGTCTCTATTCATAATCTGGGATAAGCCAACTTTTCATACTCAATAGAATTCACCACGGCTCCTTGGTAAAGGGTCTTATGATGTTGTCATAACTCATGCATTCAATTCGTACCAGGAGATCAGGCAAGTGCAAGTTTTTGACTCTCTCCACGACTCTTTGGTATGCCTCTTCTTTTCCAGAATTCAACTCCAAAACATGATTTCCCTAAAAAAAGTAAAAACACCTCATATCCGTATAAACATACCTAAGACTAAGCATTTTTCTTAAGTTTTAAGTGTCGAAAGTGTTGTAAACACACAACATATCATCGCTACCTTTTTACTTTATTTAGTCTCTATTCGAGGAAAACGGTTCCCAAAGAGGAGATAATGTAACACATCAAAAGTCTAGATCTTAGATTTGGAGCATGAACTAGTAGAAAACCAACAAAACTGGAAAAAAAAGTTCATCAGTATGAGTCACATCACGACTTGTGGTGAGTAACCACAAATCATGACATGATCGTTTCCGAGTAACATAGATTTTAGGTTTTTCAGATACCACGAGCCAAGGGATGACTCATGGTAAGGTGAAACGGTTCATAGCATGACAATAAGAGAATAACCAACTTGGCTCCAAGCGGTATGACTGCATGTCACGACTCATAATATCTGGTCGTGAGAAGAGATACAGAGTTCACAAACATGGATCTAGTGACCACGAAGGGTCACCATGAGTCATGGTAGGGAACCATGAGTTGTGGTACGAGTCGTAGCTCCTATTGGACAGATTTTAATACGAGATCCTAGGGGTATTTTTGTAACTTTCTATGCTTTTAACTCCTAAATGAGGCCGTTTTGGGTTTCTTAAGGGTCATACTAGGATATTATGTTTATTATTGATCACGGGAAAAAATAGAATGCCCGAGACACGCTTGATGACTTAAATTAGTCTTGTTTATCTAAGTTATTGTATACATTTTCATGTAATTTTATATGAAGTGAAGATATGTGCTAACCGATATGATTAGCCTTTGTTTTGTAGGTTTTGATGACTTTTGAGTAACTAATCCATGAGTTGGTGAAGTAGAGGCTTGGAAACGGAATTAACACGTGAACGTCAGCAAATAGGAGGCACAAAACAGCCCACCTGCGCGTCGGCAACGTGCCACGGCAGGCAGACTGATCACGGCAGGCAGGCTGATCACAACAGCCCACCTGCACGTTGGCAACGTGCCACGGCAGGTTGGCTGCGCGACCAAGAGGTGCCAACGCGCTGCCCAAGCAGCGTGACACGCTGCCAACGCGGCAGGGTGCTGCCGGGGCCAAGTTCGGGTGATTTCCAGAGAGCTTCCGCGTCCGTAGCGTGTCACAGAGGCAGGGCTCCGCGATGCACTCCATGACACGTTGCTTGTTATTCCGGGAAAAAGTTCCACTACTATAAATAGCACACTTAGGTTCATTTTTCATAATTCTGACTTGGTGGAGCAAGGACGTGGGTTACAGGCAGTTGAGGGACGAAAATATCAGGGTTTTTTCTCTCTTTCTTTCTTCTTTAATTCAATTGCTTGTATGATTAACACTCATTTTAAGATGTTTAATCCACAAATGAGTGGCTAATTCCTCTCCTTGCTGAGGTTATGAACAATTGTGATGAAATTTGATCATTGATTCTTTGGTTTTTCATCTTTTCTTCCATGTTGTTCTATTAGTTCTTGTTCTTACTGCATTAATGTATGGCCTACGTTAATGTAAATCTAAAAAGTCCGGTTTCACTCGAGAGAGCAAGAAATTGGAAAGTTGTGAATTAATAGGATATGTTCTTTACTTGGTTTGGGAAAATTGAGTTTTGATTTGCTTTCAGGATAGAAATATACCTAAAAGTCGTATTAGTCTATTTAGGAACCGGAATTGTATGGCTAGAACATGAATTGCATTTGATCACATAAATGTAGACGGATGGTTCATGATTCTTAAGTGAGGTTAAATACGAGAGTTTTAATCTCTTGGAAAATGTTCTTGGCTAGCAACTGGAGGAAAAGATTAACCAAAGTATGATGATAATTAATTTCATTACATGTTCGTTTAACCTCAGCATGCTCTCATTCATAGTTCAGATTCAAAGTAGACAATTGTTTTAGCTTTAGTATAAAAATTATAAAACAAACTATCAAACTTTTGGTTACACTGTTGTCTGCATTTTTAGAAGTAAAATATAGTACACTTGAGCAGATTGCACTTCATCCAAGTCTCTGTGGGATCGATACTTGGCTTACTAAAGCCACATACTTCTTGTTCGACCACGTGCACTTGCGTGTCGTTTTATACCCCACAAATCACCCCGAACAAGTTTTTGGCGCCGTTGCCGGGGACTGGCAATTGGTGAAATTTTCTTAAGTGTAAATTTACTATATATTTTTTCTTAGTGCTGACAACTTGGTCTTAGTGTTTGTTTTAATTCTTTTTTATTTTTTTTTTCTTTTTCGGATACCCTTATTGACATGACATCGTGGAATACAAATGGTATAAATGGTGGATACTCATATTTTGGCGAATCTTGTCTGAATTGCGGAGGACACCACTCGTGGAAACACTGTAACATGTGCAATATATGTGGTGGTCAAGATGGCCATTGGGATGGCTGTCCGAATGCATATTCCCCTCCCCCAAGCCCCTACTATGATCCTTCTGTTGTTTTTGCTGAATATAGGCATGCTGAAAATGCGGACTTGGGACGCCAAGCTCAAATAGAAGACATGCTGAAACAACTCCTGGAGAAATCAAAAGTAATGAAGGAGGCGATGGCAGTATTGAGAACTCAGCAAAAAGAGAATGCAGAGGCTCTAGAAAGGATGAGCGTTAAATTCACGGAGATGATTGCTGAGGCTGAAGCTTGTGATAAATTGCAGGTAACAGTTTTAGCCGATATTCAAGAGGAACTACAAGAGGAAGACAAGGGTGAATTTTTGGATGAAGCCCAACAATTAGAATCTCTTGAGTGTCCCCGTGATGGGCTCACACTGATGGAAAATCCATTCATGGAAGAAGAGATAGAGTATGCCCCAGTTGACATTAATGGAGAGATAGATGTCGATGCTGAGAAGGTGTATACAAGTAAGGAGGTCAAGCACAATGCATTTTCAGAGTTGAGGTTTATTGGACCACACTCGAAGCATTTTTCGACATTAAGTTTGGTTGAAAACATAGAAATAGAGTCTTCCAAGCTTATAGAGAAATGTCTAGAGGAGGACCAAGCCCCGTATATTTTGAAATTTGCTAACTCAGAGAGACATAATGCCTTCGCTTACTTAAGGGCCAATAGGTTCAAAAGAAAACATCTACTGCTTGGTCCTTACAATTTTTCACCACCACCCCTGGAGCATAAGAGGAAATTAGAGAAGAAATTAGGGGTGAGATTCATATCCTCAAGGTGGAGGAAAAAGTGGTGAAACTTGGTACGTCGTGCCGCGACGTAAAATTAGGCGCTGCTTGGGAGGCAACCCAAGGGTACCATGGGTACCATGTTAATTTCTTGCATTTAAGTTGATTTTATTTTTTTCTCATCTTGTGTTGTTTTGGTGGAAAGTTAAGCACAGATGGAGGGGAAGTCTGAGTACCCGTGGAGGAGGAAGCTAACAAGCATGGAAGAGAAAAAGTGTGGGGTTGAACACCCACTTGTGCAAAGTTGAAGGAAGGCATGCTATTAGCTAGGCCTAAAGGCCTCAGGGAGTATTTCTCACCCTTTTTAAATTTTAATTTGATGCTATGAGGACATAGCATGATTTAAGTGTGGGGTGAGGGAAATTTCAAATTTTTGTGCTTAATGATTTTTGGTGAATGTAATGCTTGTGAGAAAATTGAAAATTTTTTTGTGAGTTAAGCATGAATTCATCACCCGTTGGTTTTTCTTTTCGGTTCTTTTCCGACGGGGGGTCTTTGAACCAAAGAATAAAAATTTTCTTTTTCTTTCTTTCCTTGGTCTGTATATAATGTTTTTTAGTCATAGTTAGGGACTGTTTCCGACGATGGATGGATGACGAGCGTCTTGAGGAAAAATTAGTCGGTAGGTGTTGGGTTTTTGAAACCATAACTAATTGGTGCTTGATGTTCTTTTTATGTGCTGTACATGGTTGTAAGATGCAAGTATATTCAGTGTGAAGCATGCAAGTGTATAACTTTGTTTGAGACACTTAGGCTCTTGAATTTGACTCAATATGATTGAAGCTTAATCTGAATTCTTGTGATTAGCTGAGTTAAGAGTCTGCTGAATGTGTCTTGAATTGAGCATGTGCCATGAGTGTAAGGTTTTTGAGTATTCTGTGCTATTATGAAATGTCTAGAACTTGCCTGGTGTGTATATAAAACGAAATGAAGGATGTGAATTGTAGGAGATGATTTAGGCATTTCTTTGAATGAACCAAACTTTTATCCCTCATTATACCTACCTTGAAAAATTAAACCTAGTTAACCCCATTGAGCCTTGAGCCTATTCTTTGACAACTGCAACATAAGCTTAATCCCTTTTCTTTCATTAGCCTTGAAATTGAACCAAAACTCCTAAGCGCTTAAAGGAAAAATCCAAAAGAGTAAAGGAGTGAGAAGAATGAAAAAGAAGGGAAAGTAGCAATTGTAAGAGTTGAGAAAGGTCGAGGGTGCACTTGTTTGAATATGGGTGAGTATTAGTAGGGAGTAAGAAAATAAATAAATGAAAAGTTACTTATAGAACTCCTTACTAATAAGCTAAAAGTGCCTGAAGAAAGGGGGGAACAAAAGAGGAAAAAGAAAGATGAAAAGAGAAAAAGGTGAAGTGAGGGAAGGGAAGTTTGTAATGAAGGCGTGATGTATTAAAAGCGCTTAGGAAAGATAGTCACTATTACTGGCAATAATAGTACTTACTCGCACCTGAGTTACATTACAACCTAAAAAGTCCTACTTGATCTTACATTCATACATCCTTATTTTAGTGGAATAAAACACTAAGGGCAAGCTTATGGGTCATTACATGATGCATGTGAATTCTTTGTGAGAGTGAGTGTAATTCTATGCATGTACCCACACATGTTGTGATATAAAAATTGTTTTTGCGTGTGAAATTGGGTAAATCTCTTTCCGTGAGGGGCACATGTTGAATGAAGGATATAATTAATGTGGGATTTCTTAATCAGTTGATTTGCATGATTTGCTAAGATTGAGAGTCGATTCTTTAGGGTAAGAAGTCTTAACATAGTTGTACTTCATTTCAATGATCAAATCAGGCATGCTCTATTTTTAGCTTGTATCTTACGTAATCATTATAGCCATAACTTGAATTATCTTGCTAAACTAGTTATGTGGGAGTCTCCATATTCATGATATGTAAAAGGTTGTTCGAGGACGAACAAGGCTTTAAGTGTGGGGTTGTGATCACGGGCACAAATAGCATGCCCGAGACACGCTTGATGACTTAAATTAGTCTTGTTTATCTAAGTTATTGTATACATTTTCATGTAATTTTATATGAAGTGAAGATATGTGCTAACCAACATGATTAGCCTTTGTTTTGTAGGTTTTGATGACTTTTGAGTAACTAATCCATGAGTTGGTGAAGTAGAGGTTTGGAAACGGAATTAACACGCGAACGTCGGCAAAGAGGAGGCACAAAACAGCCCACCTGCGCGTCAGCAACGTGCCACGGCAGGCAGGCTGATCACAACAGCCCACCTGCACGTTGGCAACGTGCCACGGCAGGTTGGCTGCGCGACCAAGAGGTGCCAACGCGCTGCCCAAGCAGCGTGACACGCTGCCAACATGGCAGGGTGCTGCCGGGGCCAAGTTCGGGTGATTTCCAGAGAGCTTCCGCATCCGTAGCGTGTCACGGAGGCAGGGCTCCGCGATGCACTCCGTGACACGTTGCTTGTTATTTCGGGAAAAGGTTCCACTACTATAAATAGCACACTTAGATTCATTTTTCATAATTCTGACTTGGTGGAGCAAGGACGTGGGTTACAGGCAGTTGAGGGACCAAAATATCAGGGTTGTTTTCTCTCTTTCTTTCTTCCTTAATTCAATTGCTTGTATGATTAACACTCATTTTAAGATGTTTAATCCACAAATGAGTGGCTAATTCCTCTCCTTGCTGAGGTTATGAACAATTGTGATGAAATTTGATCATTGATTCTTTGGTTTTTCATCTTTTCTTCCATGTTGTTCTATTAATTCTTGTTCTTACTGCATTAATGTGTGGCCTACGTTAATGTAAATCTAAAAAGTCCGGTTTCACTCGAGAGAGCAAGAAATTGGAAAGTTGTGAATTAATAGGATATGTTCTTTACTTGGTTTGGGAAAATTGAGTTTTGATTTGCTTTCAGGATAAAAATATACCTGAAAGTCGTATTAGTCAATTTAGGAACCGGAATTGTATGGCTAGAACATGAATTGCATTTGATCACAAAAATGTAGACGGATGGTTCATGATTCTTAAGTGAGGCTAAATACGAGAGTTTTAATCTCTTGGCAAATGTTCTTGGCTAGCAACTGGAGGAAAAGATTAACCAAAGTATGATGATAATTAATTTCATTACATGTTCGTTTAACCTCAGCATGCTCTCATTCATAGTTCAGATTCAAAGTAGATAATTGTTTTAGCTTTAGTATAAAAATTATAAAACAAACTATCAAACTTTTGGTTACACTGTTGTCTGCATTTTTAGAAGTAAAATATAGTACACTTGAACAGATTGCACTTCACCCAAGTCTCTGTGGGATCGATACTTGGCTTACTAAAGCCACTTACTACTTGTTCGACCACGTGCACTTGCGTGTCATTTTATACCCCACAAATCACCCCGAACAATTATAAACCCTCATTCCTTTCAGGACTGTAAGTTGGAAATCATCTCTCAAGGAAAAACTAGAGTTGTTCATCTTCTTCTTCTCAAATTCTCTTGGGTCTCAAGTCTAAACAAGGTTTCATCAAGCCTAGGTATGTGGGGTCATGAATATGGGATTCCTTCCATGCTCCTGCCCAATTTCAAGCTCAATTACATGATTTTAATTCCTTCAAGTCTCCAACTATAATTTTCATGAATTTCTATATTTAGACTCTTTTTGATGAAAAATTCCATGATCTCTTATGAAATTGATTCTCTCATGATTCTATTTAATGTTTTATGATTATAATTACATGATTTGTATTAAAAAATCCTCATAAATCTCTATTTTCAAGTTATGATGATTTACTCAATTATGCATGAATTTTATGAATCTCAAGCTTATGTATCATGGCTGTATTTTCAGTATTGTTTTCATGGCTAGTTCATGTATGTTAAGCAATTTATGAATTTCAAGCTTTCTCTATAGCCTATGAAAAACCAAGTATATTTCATGATTATGATATGAGCACTATGTATGCTTTGGGAGTAGTATTTAACATTGAGTAGACGGGGGTTCCAGCGCACCCATTTCTCAAAACTACATGCCACCATGGCCATGATAGGGTCCTCCTTGAGAATGTTTCCATGCCTGAATGAGCCCATGACTGATATCACGCCTTCATGGTTCATACCCTTGGAAAGGTATGAACGCACCTCCCAGCTAGGATTACAAGCTGGGCTCCATAGTGGTCACTTATAGTATGTCGGTTATTAGAATCTCCACTGTTCTATTATTTTCTACACATGTTCATATTTATGATTCACGATATTATGACTTAAGATATTTTGGCTCAATGTACACTTTATGTGATTTTACTTATGATTTCAGCCATGTCCAGCTTTACCATTTAGTTTTGAAAACCTTAAGCAATCATATTTGGTTTATGATCAAAATCTCATGTTTTAGACTATCTCATACTCATGACTTCAATACATTGTTTTACCATCATATTATACTTATCCTATATACTTAGTACATTTAATCTACTGAACACATACTTTTATTCTATGTCATTCAGTCTTAGCCACGTTGTTAGATTTTCTCTCGCCCCCGTTCTGCCCAGACTTAGCTTTGGGAGAGTCCACATCATCCGAGGACATCAATTTAGAATTATGTTTTTCTTTTATGTCTTTCAGTTTAAAACTTAGTAGATCTAGTTGGGAGTTTTGTGCCTTCAGCTAATCTCATGACTTGAGGCTTTTCAGACAACTATGTTTAGATGTTTCAGCGGTGTTGACTTGTAGTCCCGTTTATGTTTTATGACATATAGACTTCCTATTATGCCTTATATTATGTTGATTTCCACTTAATTTATGCTCTAAATATGTCATGCACGTTCTATGGGTTAGCTTGGAGCCATTCATGGTTCTAGGTCCAGTGTTACGTCCAGGGTCTATGCTCGGGTCATGAACATTTCATTAGGATCCACACCGACTATTCATCCTCTAGAATAGCACAGTTTTCCCATACACGTCTACAAAAAATTAATAACAATCATGACATATTAGCCAAACATCTTAATAATTCTCAAAAGTGTTACACTGGGATGCCAACCCACGATGGTCAATCAACCTCTGGATTGACGCAGCTGCTCAAAAGTTTTCCACTAGAGAATCAACTCAAGACGGCTAATCGTACTAATGGGTGGCACCAACTATTTGAAAGAGTTTCACTAGAGAATCAATTCGGGATATTCAACTGTCCTCTAGACTGGCACAACTTATCCATATAAACCAAATACAGATAATAGCAATTATGGCACTTCATCCAAATAATTAATCATGGAATAATTATATCAAAATCTTTCAAAGTCATCTTCTTATTAATAGAGGTACATCAAGTCATTCTTTAGCTTAGAAACCATGTTCAAAGCCTTCAAAATATGTTTCAATTTGTTGGCTTATTCATAGAGCTAAACACAATTTTAAAGATCAACACTTTGAAAATCAAGTTGAATAAAATCCCCCTAAATAGGGAATATGTTTATGTACATATGTTATACTACAAAATCAAAATACAAGTGCTCGATGTGAGCTTGTTCTGTGATAACGCTCAAATTATACCTTTTAAGAAGTATAATACGGACGTTGTCAATAAGAACCCAACTAAGGTTGGGGTCGATCCCATGGGAAATATGGTCAAGATATAAACTAATGCTAGTATTCACGCTTTTAGTTCAATTATTTAGTAAAGGGGAGTTTTAATAAAAAATAATCTGGTGATAATGTTGAAATGTTGTTGTTATCAAAGTTATGCAATTAACTAGGGAAGTGTTCCCAATGGATTCTTAACTAGGTCAAATTATTACACTCGTGATCTACCCCCAATACTTAGCTTGTAGAACTGATAAGCTAGGTTCAACCAAAAGAATAATTCGTCCTTATTAGATAACTCTACTCAATCACCAGGATAGGTCTCATGAGCGATTTAACATTAACATTTATCAATAGTTCCAAATTAACTTTCTTACGACCACAACTCAAGCTATTCGGTGAAACTAAATTTCAAGGCTTTGTTATTCTTCTCTTTTCCTAATCTCTACTTTTTTAGGTTCAAGCAAGAAGAGAATCCGGACTAGTCTTAACAGTGCGCACCATTAAGATACATTAATCATGAAGAAAAGAACAATACATGCATTCGTATTGGTTTAGACTCACTTTGTGTTAACCCTAGTTTGTTATTCCATCGTGATTCCCACAACTCTAGTTGTTGAGGGTTTAGCTATTCATGATTTCAAGAAAAAAATCAAAATTCATAGAAGACAACATAATTAAACACTTAAAATATTGATGGAAGAAAAATCCAATGATCAATTGCAAAATTAAACTTGTGAAAATCAAGAACAATGACGAATCCTATCAAGGTTTTCATGTATTTGTTCTCCAAAAGTGTTAGGAAACTGAAAAACCATGATCACAATCAAAGAGTATCGGTCCTGTTAAGAAAAATAACCTAAACTTATGTATACAATAAATGAAGTTCTTTCCTAAATTAACAGGAATTTTGTTGCCAAGACAACCTACGAGTCATAGCATGATGCTACGAGTCGTGGTATGCTTCTGTAGTATAATTGTACAACTTCTGGTCTTCTCGAGTACTAGATGTTGGTAAGACTCATACAATGTTACTCGTAGGATCCTATCATGGATTAAACTTATAAAATCTAGCATCTGGGATAATTCTCACATGGGTCCTACATATGACTCATACTATGCTGGTACGACTCATGCAATTCGTTCGTGCCTTGAATTTGCCAAGTGTCCAATCCTCTGAATCTCATCACGAGTTTGTCAGTACGGCTCATACCTTTTCCATCACGACTCGTGGCCTCTACTCATACCATTGAATACTGAAAATACACATCTTCTATATCTCAAGTCACAGACACTCAGTACGGCTCGTACCTAAATGGTACGACTTGTCAATCGTATGCTGGATATGCAATTTTGCATTTTCTTTGAAGTTTAGCTATAGGTGTCAGGTACGGCTGGTACTAGGATGGTACGGCTTGTACTGAGACCTGCAACAAGCTATTTTTTCCATTTTTCATCTCCTTTTCCAAAATCCTACTCCTAGACCTGATTTTCCTAAAAACAAAGACCAAGCATTTTACCTATGTTTTAAGTATCAAAAGTTCCATAAAACAAAGACACATCAACACCCTCAACATAGAACTTTTGTTAACCAGAAAGTAAAACAGAAGACCTACAACCAGTAGTATCAAAATTTGCATGGATGACCACTATCAAGTACTAACCCCCTTTTCTGTCAAACACTCAAAGCCCAAGACTGCTGTACACATATGCAACTATAACTCATAACACAAAGGGATCTAGACATGGCATTAAATTATTAATAGAAAACTGAGCAATCACTAATGCTATTTTTACGGATAATTGGCAGTATGTAATACAACCCATGTACCCTCACAACAAACGAAGTCCTAGACACTCAAAATGATATATATAAGAAACTGGGAATATCAACCAGAGCTCTCACCCTCACAAAGATGTTTCAAATACGACACAGATGATACCATAAGCTTGCCCTTATTTTCTCTACTCTGGTTTCTCGGACAGTCCTGTTAGGATCACTACAGGACTTTCACTGACTTGTAATGTAGGATTGGGGACGGGTATGGTAGATATGAAAAATAGTGACTTTTCCTCCTATGCACTATACAACTGGTGGCTTCACCTCCACCTTTTTCTCTTTGTTTCTCCTTTTCTCCATTTTATTCAGTTTTCAACTCGTGGGTGTGGTTTATTTTTCACTTTTTCTATTCTCTCTTTTTTTTTGTTTTTCTTTTTCAAATTTTTCTTTTTCTTTTTCTTTCTTACACCACACCCACTTTTCATTGATTAACGTTTCTCATTTTTCTCCCCCACACAGCTTACGCACCCTTACAATATACACCCTTAACTTAGGCATTTTTCTTGAGTTGAGGTTCACAATATCCAAGGAGGGACCAGGGCCAAAACAAGTTCATTATAAACAAGCGGGAAGGTGAATGGGCTAATCAAAGATAGTGGTCTATTTAGGCTAAAACATTTGGATCAAGGGATACTTATTTCATTTGGTTAGGTAACTTGGGCTATAAGTGCGCTTAGTAAAAAAGGGCCTATGATCCCTTCCTAACCAGCTATCATATGTACAAAGCAGAGACTAACCGAGCAAGTTCTAGATCACCTACATAGCATCAAACTCAGTAAGAACTCATGTACACTTAGCGCTGGGTTATATCATACTACCTATCTGGTTCATGCTCAACTATACTGCAGTTAATCATGCTAATCTATCAAACGCCATAAAAAGATGACCATTGGTCATGCTTTACAATCAACACACAGAGCTAATCATAAATTTTTTTAAAAGAGGTCATTTTTTCAAAAACTATAAAACATCAATACATGTGCATTTCATTAGATGTTAAGTACTCCTAAATTACTCCTAGTTAATTTAAACAAAAACATCCTAAACATACCAGTTCTACTAGATAGCATGTCCGACAAAAAAAAATGACAACAAAAACCCTTGGACAAACAAAACAAACAAATAGACCCCCCTCAAAAATCATGCTCTGTCCCCAAAGCAGTGAAAAAAAAATTGGGAGAGGAACAAACATGAGCCACTCCTGTAGGATACCCTGACTTCACCAAGCATCCATGGGTTGCCTCCCATGCGATGCCTGATTTAATGTTGTGGCACGATGCAAGTCTCTTGACTATTCAGGCTTCATCAAGATACACCGACTCAATTCATTTCACCTCATCAGTGGTTCCCAGATACAACTTTACCCTATGACCATTTACTTTGAACCTTTTCCATCTTTGTTCTCCAGTTCAATGGAAGCATATGGAAATACTTCCACCACCTTATACGGTCTCATCCATCTAGACTTTAATTTGCTTGGATGCAAATGTAGCCTAGAGTTAAATAGTAGTACTAGGTCACCAACATTAAATCCCTCTTCGTAATTATTTGATCATGGTAGATCTTCATTTTTTCCTTGTGTATGGCCGCACTCTCATAAACTCGGTGTTGGAACTTATCTAACTTATTCAACTGATCCAGTCTCAGCCTGGAAGCTTTATTCTAGTCCAAATTCAACTTCTTGAGTGCCCATAATGCCTTGTGCTCAAGCTCTACCGGTAAATTTCATGACTTGCCGTACATCAGCTGATATGGTGAGGTACTGATAGGGGTTTTATAAGCTGTCCGATAAACCCAAAGTGCATCATCCAGCTTCTTAAACTAGTTTGCTCGGTTGGTGTTCACTATTTTAGCAAAGATAATCTTAATCTCCCTATTGTAGACCTCTATTTGTTCGCTTGACTGATGATGGTAATGTGTTGCAACCTCATGCTTCACACCATATTTCTCAAGAAAAGCTCTGAAAAGGCGATTATAAAATTGAAACCCATCATCACTGATGATAGCTCTTGGGGTACCGAACCTTGAAAATATGAGCTTCCTCAGGAAGGCTGCGACACTCTTCCCTTCATTGTTAGGGAGTGCAATCCACCCACTTTTACATAATCTACGGCCATGAAAATATACTTCATCCCATATGATCTCACAAATGGGCCCATGAAGTCAATACCTCACATATCGAATAACTCCACCTCCAAGATTAGGGTTAATGGTAGCGCATGCTTATAAGTAATGACCCATTGTCTTTGGCATTGGTCACAGGCTTTGGCAATATCATAAGCATCCTGATGGATTATGGAGCTATAATACCCGAACTGGAGAATTTTATATGCAATTCGGATATCGCTATAATGACCCCAAACTTGGGATGAGTGGTAGGCCTCCAATATATTCAACATCTCAACTTTTGAAACACATCTTCGAATCAGCCCATCTGCACAAATTTGGAACAAATATGGCTCATCTCAATAGAATCTTCGCACATCAAATAAGAACTTCTTCCTTTGTTGTGTGGTCAGGTCTGCCTGAATCATATCACTAACCAAATAATTCGCATAATCAGCAAACCATGGAATCAGATCCTATGATGCAGCCAACACCTTCTCATTTGGAAAAGTATTATCAATATCAACCTCATCCTTCAATCTTGTTGCTGCCTTCAATCTAGATAAGTGATCAGCCACTTGGTTTTGAGTCCTCTTTCGGTCTTTCACTTCGAACTCAAACTCTTGTAGGAGCAACACCCATCTGATTAGCCTCAGTTAAGCATATTTGTTTTACATCAAATACCGTACTGCTGCATGGTCAGTATGGAGATTCACCTTAGTTCAGAGCAAGTAACCTTTCGAATGCAAAAACCACTGCCAAAAACTCCTGTTCAGTCACCATATAGTTTTTCTGAGATGCATTAAGTGTCTTGCTAGCATAATAAATGGGATGAAATATCTTTCTCTCCTTTTCCCCAAGACAACACCTAGGGAAACTCCACTGGCATCGTACATCACCTTAAATGTAAGAGATCAGTCTGGTGCCACAATAATAAGGTTGAGCAAAGTATTTCTTTTAGGCATTCAAAAGATTGTACAAATGCTTCATCAAAAATGAACTTTACCTCCTTCTCAAGTAGCTTGCATAATGGTTGTGCAATATTTAAGAATTCCTTGATGAACGTCCTATAGAAACTTACATGCTCCAAAATGCTCCAGATGCCTTTGATAGAAATAGGTGGTGGCAATCCGTCTATCACCTCAATATTTACTTTATCTACATCTATGCCTTTTCCTAAAATCCTATGGCCTAGCACAATTCCCTCTTTCACCATAAAGTGACACTTCTCCCAGCTAAGTACTAGATTGGTGTATTAACACCTATTAAGAACTTTTCTCAGGTGCTTAAGACAAGCTTCAAAGGAATCACCCCCTAGAAATCATCTATCAATACTTCAATGGTGTCCTGCACCTTGTCTGAAAAGATACATCATGTAGCACTGAAATGTGGTTGGTGCATTGCATAATCCGAAGGGCATTCTCCTGAAAGAAAAATTCCCATAAGGACAGGTAAAGATGACTTTCTCTTGGTCCTCGGTGCTATGGAGATCTGATTATGCCCCAAATAACCATCAAGAAAGCAATACCATCCTTTGGCTGCCAACCTATAAAGCATCTGGTCCATGAAAGGCATTGGAAAGTTGTCCATCTATGTCCAATGGTTGAGTTTTCGATAATCCATGCAAACATGCCAACTTGTGACTGTCCTCTTCTGGACCAACTCATTCTTCTTATTTGGCACAACTGTAATTCCATCCTTCTTTGGAAAACACTGTATTGGACTCACCCACTTACTATTAGCGATGAGGTAGACAACACCAGCATCCAGCCATTTGATTGTCTCCTTCTTTACTAGCTCTTGCATGGGTGGATTCAATCTTCACTAATGATCTATACTTGGTACACAGTTTGGCTCAAGCTAGATTTTATGGGTGTATATGCCTGGAGGGATCCCAATGATGTCAGCAATAGCCCTGCTAATTGCCTTAAACCTTCTCAACACTGATACCAGGGCCTCAACTTGCCACTGTACAAAGTTTGCAGTAATAATTACTAGTAAAGTACTATTCTCCCCCCAGAATGCATATTTTAGATATGGAGGTAGAGCTTTAAGCTCTAAGACTGATGGTATTTCAACTGAAGATTTCACTAGAGGGGTAGTATGATTTTTTAGATCAAGGTCTAACTTTTTCGGCTTGAAGTTGTAGGACACCATTCCATCTAGTGTGTTTACCATCTCTATGTACCCCTGGACATCATCTTCATCAAAATTCATAACTACGGATGCTAGTGTCTCAACACCCAGCCTCTCTTCCAGGGGTTCTAGCAACCTTTTATCCTCTATATAGCTGGTCACAGAGGCTGCTTTCAAGTTAGTAGATTTCTACTACTCAGAGGGGTTGGACTTTTCTGCTTGTTAGCCTGAATAAAACAAAAGAAAAACAAAACATAAACGAGCAAATAAAGACTAAAAGTTAAATAAAAGAAATTAATCTAATCCTAAGCCATATTCCTTGGCAACGACGCCATTTTTTGATAATGCTCAAATTACACCTCTGAAGAAGTATAGCGCAGTCGTTGTCAATAAGGAACCCAACTAAGGTTGGGATCGATCCCATAGGGAATATGATCAAGATATAGACTAATGCTAGTGTTCACGCATTTAGTTCAATTATTTCCTAAAAGGGGATTTTAATAGAAAAAAATCTTGTGAAAAATGTTGAAATGTTGTTGTTATCAAAGTTATGCAATTAACTAGGGAATTGTTCCCCGTGGCTTCTTAACTAGGTCAGATTATTACACTCGTGATCTATCCTTATACTTGGACAGTAGAACTGATAAACTATGTTCATCCAAAAGACTGATTCATCCCTATTAGACGACTCTACTCAATCATCGGGTTAGGTCTCATGAGCTATTTTGCTTTAACTTTTATCAATAGTTCCAAATTAAATTTCCTACCACCGTAGCTAAAGCTATTCAGTGAAACTAAATTTAAAGGTTTTGTTATTCTTATCTTTTCCTAATCTCTAGTTGTATACGTTCAAGCAAGAAAAGAATTTAGGCTAGTCTTAACATTGCACACCATTAAGAAACATTATTCATGAAGAAAAGAACAATACAGGCATTTGTATTTGTTTAGACTCACTTTGTGTTAACCCTAGTTTGTTATTCCACAAGGTTCTCATAACTCTAGTTATGAAGGATTTAGCTATTCATGATTGCAAAAAAGAAATCAAAATTCATAGAAGAAAACATAATTAAACACAGACAACATTATGGAAGAAAAACCTAATGATCAATTGCACAATAAAATTTGTGAAAATCAAGAACAATGATGAATCCTCTCAAGGTTTTTGTGTATTTGTTTTGCAATAAGTGTTAGGAAACCCAAAAACCACGATTACAATAAAAAGTATCAGCTCTGTTAAGGAAAATAACCTAAAAGTATTTATACAGTTAATGAAATCCTTTTCTAAATTAACAGGGATTCTATTGTCGAGACAACCTATGAGTCGTGGTATGCTTCCGTAGTACGAGTCTGCAGCTTCTGGTCTTCTTAGGTAATAGATATTGGTACAACTTGTAGAATGTTACTACGAGTCGTAGGATCCTGTCATGGCTTGAACTTCTAAAATTTGGCATCTCAGATAATTCTCATACGTGTCCTTCATACAACTCATACTATGCTGGTATGACTTGTGCAATCCATTCATAACTTGAATTTGCTAAGTGTGCAATCCTCTGAATCTCACCACAAGTCTATCAGTATGGCTCGTACCTTGTTGTCATGACTCGCCTCTACTTGTACCATCAGATTCTGCAAATTCACATCTTCTGTATCCCAAGTCACAGACACTCCGAATAGCTTGTATTAGCAATCGTATGCTGGATTTGTAGTTTTGCATTTTCTCTGAAGTTCAGCTATGGGTGTGTCAGGTACGGCTCGTACTAGGATGGTATGGCTCGTTCTAAGACTTGCAACAAGCCATTTTCTGCATTTTTCATGTCCTTTTCCAAAATCTAACTCCCCGACTTGATTTTCCTAGAAATATAGTAAACGAACCTCATATTCGTATAAACACACCTAAGACCAAACATTTTTCCTATGTTTTAAGCATCGAAAGTACCGTAAAACCACAACACATAACATCCTCAACTTAGAACTTTTGCATGTCCTCAGGAAAATAAAAACACTACTACAAACACTATATCCAGAAAGTAAAATAGAAGACCTACAACCAACAATATCAAAATTTTCACAGATGACCACTATAAAGTACTGACCCCCTTTTCTTCAAACACTACAAACCAAAGATTGTTGTATACGCATGCAACTACATATCATGACACAAAGGGATCTAGGCATGGTGTTAAATTATTAACAGACAACTGAGCAATCACTAATGCTATTTACACAAACAATTAGCAGTATGAAATACAACCCATGTGCCCTCACAACAAGAAAAGTCCTAAATGCTCACAATGATATATATATATATATATATATATATATGCAAGAAACCGGGACTATCAACCAAAGCTCTCATTCTCACAAAGAACTTCCAAATACTACATAGATGATACCATAAGCTTGCCTTTATTTTTGCTACTCTGGTTTCTCGGACAATCCTGTTAGGATCACTATAGGACTTTCACTAGCTTGTAATGTAGACTTGAGAATGGGTGTGGTAAATATGGACAATAGTGACTTACCCTTCTTTGCACTACACAACTGGAAACTTTACCTCTACCCTTTTCTCTCCTTCTCCCTTTCTCCATTTTGTTCAGTTTTCAACTCGTGGGTACGGTTTATTTTTCACTCGTGGTCAAGAAATTTGGGCTAAAAGGGAGCTAAGTCAAAAATGGCCTATGATCCTTTACTAACAAACTATCCTATGTTCTAAGCAAAGACTAACCGGGCAAGTTCTAGATCACCTACACAAGATCAAACTTGGTAAGAGGTCACTCACACATAGCACAGGGTTATATCATACTACCTATCTAGTTTATGCATAACTAATTGCAATTAATCATGATTATCTATCAAATTCCATTAAAAGAACTACATTGGTCATGCTTTGTAGTCAACAAACACAAGTAACCACAAAAATTTTAAAAAAGGGTCATTTTTTTCAAAAACTACAAAACATCAAATACATGTGCATTTCATTGTCTATTAAGTATTCCTAAATTATGCCTAGTTAATCGAAACAAAAACATCCTAAACATGCTGATTCTACTAGATTGCATGTACGAGGAAAAAGAAACACAATAATAAAAGCCCTTGGACGAACAAATCAAAAAAATACACCTCTTCTCAAAATTCATGCTTTGTCCCCAAAGCAGTGAAATAAAAATTGGGAGAGGAACACAACTGTTGTGCTTTAAGAACTCCTGTCGGATACATAGACTTCACTAACCATCCATGGGTTGCCTCTCATGTAGCGCTTGGTTTAACGTCGCAGAACGATGCAAGTCTCTTGACTATTCAGTCTTCGTCAAGATACACCATCTTAATTCCTTTCACCTCATCAATGGTTCCTAGATACAACTTCACCCTCTGACTGTTCACTTTGAACCTTTATCCATCTTTATTCACCAGTTCAATGGCACCATATGGAAATACGTCCACCACCCTATACGATCCCATCCATCTAAATTTCAATTTTCCTGGATATAAATGGAGTCTAGAGTTAAAAACAGTACCTGGTCACCAACATTAAAATCCCTTTTCACAATCTTTTGGTCATGGTAGATCTTCATTCTTTCCTTGTATATGGCTACACTCTCATAAGCTCAGTGTCAAAACTCATCTATCTTATTCAACTAATCTAGTCTTAACTTGGAAGATTCATTCCAGTCCTGATTCAACTTCTTGAGTGCCCACAATGCCTTGTGCTCAAGCTCTACTAGTAAAAGGCATGAGTTGCCATACACCGACTGATATAGCGAGATACCAGTAGGGATTTTATAAGATGTCCAATTTTCCCAATTAGGGTTGGGTCGATCTCGCAGGGAATATGATCAAGATATAGACTAATGCTAGTATTTATGCTTTTAGTTCAATTATTTCCTAAAGGGGGGTTCTAATAAAAAACAATCCGGTGACAATGTCAAAATGTTATTGTTATCAAAGTTATGCAATAAACTAGGGAAGTGTTCCCCATGGCTTCTTAACTAGGTTAGATTATTACTCACATGATCTATCCCAATACTTAACCAGTAGAACTAATAAACTATGTTCATCCAAACGTCTGTTTCATCCCAATTAGATGACTCTACTCAATCACTAGATTAGGTCCCACGAGAGATTTCACTTTAACTTTTCTTTAACTTTTATCAATAGTTCCAAGTTAACTTTTCTGTGACCGCAGCTCAAGCTATTCAGTGAAACTAAATTTCAAGGCTTTGTTATTCTTCTCTTTTCCTAATCTCTACTCTTATAGGTTCAAGAAAGAAGAAAATTCAATCAAGTAATAATGTTGCGCACTGTTAAGAAACACTAATCATGAAGAAAAGAACAATATAAACATTCATATTGGTTTAGACTCACTTTGTGTTAACCCTAATTTGTTATTCCATCATGGTTCGCACAACTCTATTTATGAAGGGTTTAGCTATTCATGACTGTGAGAAAGAAATCAAAATTCATAGAATAAAACATAATTAAACACTTACAATATTGATGAATGAAAAACCCACTGACCAATTGCACAATCAAACTTGTGAAAATCAAGAACAATGATGAATCCTCTCAAGGTTTTTGTGTATTTGTTCTGTAATAGTTGAACAATGATGAATCCTCTCAAGGTTTTCGTGTACTTTTATGCAATAGTTCTTAGGAAACCTAAAAACCATGATTAAAATCAAAGAGTTCGGTTCTGTTAACAAAAATAACCTAAAATTATTTATACAATTAATGAAATCCTTTCCTAAATTAACAAAGATTCTGCTGTCGGGACAACCTACGAGTCGTAGCATGATGCTACAAGTCGTGGAATGCTTCCGTAGTATGAGTCTGCAACTTCTAGTCTTCTTAGGTACTAGATATTGGTATGAGTCATACAATGTTACTATGAGTTGTAGGATCCTGTCATGTCTTGAACTTCTAAAATTTGGCCTTTCAGATGATTCTTACACCGGTCCTTCCAATGACTCATACCATGCTGGTACGACTCATGCTATTCGTTCATGCCCTGAACCTGCCAAGTGTCCAATCCTCTAAATCTCACTACAAGTCTGTCAGTACGACCCGTACCTTGCTATCACGACTCGTGGTATTTACTCGTACCATTAGATTCTGCAAGTGCACATCTTTTGTATCTCAAGTCCTGGACACTCAGTACGACTCATACCTAGATGGTACGAATCGTACTGTCAATCATGTGATAGATCTGCAATTTTGCATTTTCTTTGAAGTTCAGCTAGGGGTTTTAGGTACGGTTTGTACCAGGATGGTATGGCTCGTATTGAGACCTGCAATAAGCCATTTTCTGCATTTTCATTTCCTTTTCTAGAATCCAACTCCCGGACCTGATTTCCCTGAAAACAAAGTAAAAGAACCTCATATCCATACAAAAACACCTACAACCAAGTATATTTCCTATATTTTATGCGCCGAAAGTGCCGTAAAACCATGGAACATCATCCCGCATGTGCATAAATCCTATTCAAACCTTGTAAACAATATGTTATAAAATTGACATACATGAAAATAAGGTTTTCAAAAATAAACATACATCAAAACCTGCTAAAAATGCTCTGAAGATGCTCAATAAAGTTCAACAATAGCTCTATAATCAATTATGATGATACAGTTTAGCACTTTAATCGAATTCTATAAGCTTTCCACCCTTCATAAACAATATAATTTGTACATCAAAGTTCATGTAATGATCATATTGAGAATCACTCAAAGATTATGGTGCATTTTAATAGGCTAATCAAACACCAAATATCTCTATGATAGCTATAATTAACCAAGGATGTACTTCAGGAATAACCCCCCCTGAAATTCTCCTTCAATGATCTCGAATTTAACTCCTAGAATCTATAGATGAGGTGAGGATGTGCACGTTAATTCACCCCAAATCAATGTCATAATCAAGGGGATCTTCTAGAAACTCACCTTAGATATTTGAGAGAAGTCTTAGGGAGCTTTCTTTCCAAAGAGTCATTTATAACATAGTGGGATAAAAATTCTAATCTAAGATCCTATTTATAATCACCAAAAATTCTATGCTATAGATGATGTGAGGATGTGCACGTTAATTCAACCCAAATCAATGTTATAATCAAGGGGATCTTCTAGAAACTCACCTTAGATATTTGAGAGAAGTCTTAGGGTGCTTTCTTTCCAAAGAGTCATTTATAACATAGTGGCATAAAAATTCTAATCTAAGATCCTATTTATAATCACCAAAAATTCTGTGCTATAGATGATGTGTCGCACCATCTATTGCACTGAAATAATTTGGTACTATAGATGGTGTGTCGCACTATTTATCGTATTGAAGTTTGGTTCTATAGAAGGTGCATCACACCATCTATAGCACTGAAATACTTTGGTTCTATACATGGTGCTTAACACCTTCTATCTCACTAAACACTAAGAAAAATTTTCTTCTTAATTTGAATAAAATATACATAATTTTTTTATAGAGCTCGAATTGATAAATGATTTGAAACATTAGAAACTATACATGAATACTTTTATGTAGGATATGCAATTTACCCCAAAACTTTCTTTTTCAAATAGTTTTATCTAACCACAAGTAGAAAATTTGTTCAAATCTTGACCCAAATTTACAAAGTGCTACGTTATTTCCTCGTTGAAAATATTTATCCTCGAATGTGGACCATAGCCTAAGTTTTGACTAACTTCCAATATTTCTCACGAATTCATTAAACTAAAATCCCAAAAATAATGACAAGGTCCCATAAGGACCCTCATGACTAGAATGATCTAGTCTTAACACAAAGTAATGGGGTTCATACCACTAGCAAACATTGTGAGAATATGATAGCCAAAAGGCTTAGCACATACTTGAAATAGGGAACAAATCAGGATATCTCCTTTTCATTTCCTCCTCCACCTTCCAAGCCAGTTCTTCAATATTATGATTACATTACAAGATCTTAAGCAACACTATATCTTTAGTTCTCAACCATCAAACCTGACGATCTAAGATCTGTCTAGGCTCTTCTTCATACGACAGTCCCTCATTCACTTTGATCTCTTAATGGGACAAAATGATAGAAAGATTAGGCCTATACAATCTCAACATAGACACATGAAAGGCATGATTCACTATAGACATTTTGGATGACAATTTCTACTAATGTGCCACCTTTCAAACTCTTTGAAAGATTTCACAAGGTCTAATAAATTGTGGACCAAGATTGCCCTTCCTACCAAATTCTGTTGCACCTTTCATAGATGAAATCTTCAAAAACACTCGATCACCCATATCCAATTTCAATTCATGACATCTCATATTAGTATAAGAATTCTATCGTGCTCTTTTGAGTTGGTTTACAATAAGATTTTCTTTGTCAATAGCTTTATGAACTAATTTAATACCCAATAATTCAACTTCTAATGGTTTAAACCAACCAATTGGGTATCTATTACATCAACCATCAAGAGCTTTATAGGGATTCATCTAGATGCTCTCTTGATAATTGTTATTGTAAGGGAATTCAATAAGAGGTTGATGCTCATCCTAATTTCCTCTAAAATTATTCACACAGGCTCTCAATATATCTTTGAGAGTGTGAATAGTTCATTCTACCTACCCATCAGGCTGAGGGTGAAAAACAAGTACTCAAACTGACATGATTCCCCAGACCCTCTTAGGATGACTTCCAAAAGTGAGAAGTAAATTGCGTACCTGTTTCAAATATAATGGACATCAAAACACCATCAACCTTATTATATCCTTCAACTACAACTTAGCATAATGATTCACAGTATCCGTTATCTTCAATAGAAGAAAATGTGCAATTTTCATAAGTGTATCCACAATTACCCAAATTGAATCATACGTGGTCTTCATGCAAGGTTAAACCACAATAAAGTCCATGTTAATTATCTCCCACTTCTATTATGGGATTTCAATATCTTGTGCTAGACCACAAAGTCATTGATGCTCAACTTTCACTTGCCGACAATTCAAGCACTTAGCCACAAAATTTTATATATTAGCTTTTATTCTTGTCCACCAATAGGGCTGTTTCAGATCTTTATGTAGCACCTAGCATTTTCATGCTAAGATTTAACCTTTGAAAAGTGTGGGACTTGAAATGCTATAAAATATTTGGAATAAGTCTATAATAGTTGAGGGTACCTTTGTATGCCTAAGAAAGTGTTATGGAAGTTTGGAGATGATTAGAAATTGAAAAGATCGATTTTTGCGACTTTTGCAAAAAATAGGCATGAGGTACATCCATAGAATTGACTTATGGACCGTACTTGGCAACATGAGTGGGCTGAGAGATATATGAGCTACTATTTCTTAGTGATGGAGCCACATATAGGCCATACATGAAAATTATGGCCATGTGATTGTCGTGTAAGAGTAGGGAAGCATGTATGTAGAGAGATATGAAGAGTATGTGGAGTTTTCGAGCTAGGTCCAACTTCAAGCAATCATATATCCCAATGTATGAGGTGTTTATTTATTCTATACATACCAAATTAAATCCCTGTGAATCTAGTTTTCAATGAATCCAACCATTTGTTAATGCTTGTTTGGGGTAAAATGTTATGGGTATTTTATTGGAGCACTATCAAGCAGTTACAGTCGGACCACATACGGGCTGCTAGTGGATTCTGTGGCCCGTACATGGATAGTAATGAATCATAAGTCATAAACAGTGGTTGGAAACCTGAGGGCTGCAACTTACGATCAAAATATGCAGCCATAAGTGAAAGACGACCTGTAGATTGGCAAAAAGTATCCGTAAGTCAGAGTTTTCAGATTTCTTTTTGTCACAACACGAATGGGCGCCCAGATCGCAATACGGAACAAGGAACTCCGAGAGACCCCAAGACAACCCATGGCATAAGCATACATCCAACTCAATTAAGAACTGAATAACCATCAAGACAATCATAGCGGAAGTCTAACTTGAATTAACATCAAAATATAAAATCTAAAGCTGAACACATACATATGTCTAAATAGCCTCTAATCATGACAAGTTGATGGGACAAGACCCCAACTAACTCAACAAGCTGAAACTGAAATACATAAATAAAAGATGGATAGTCTAGTACTCGAAAGATGAGGAATCACCAAATAAGCAACGCTAACTCTGATAAGCTGACTAAGAGTGGGGTTGAAGCTGAGAGTCGGGTGCTGAATCATGAAACGATACAACATAGAAGTATGCGGTCAGTACGTGGAATGTACCAAGTATGTAAGGTAAGTAAAATCATTTAAAGACAATGCATTAATTAGAACATAACATCAGAAAACTGAGAGTAGGACTTGCATGCATTCTTTCTGAAATCATGACGTCTTCATAACATGATATAACATGCTTTATAACATCATAACTGAATCGATTGACTCAAAGCTGAATTCTGACATTTATAAATAAAAGATGAACATTTGGTCAAACCTACTTTAGAACATGCATTTACATAAATCTCATAAGTAATGAATATGCATATCTGAAATCATGAGGAACAATGGAAGACTCGTCTTTTAACAGACATACCACGACTATTATACTAAAGTGGGCAGAGCCATCCAAACCTTGCCAGGGCTAATGACGCTACCATGATATCAATATCAAGATGAAGGCCCATTTGGTCAAGGGAAGCTCACAAGGGAGGTTCCAAATCATATAATAGTATCAACCTACATTGGTGCATATTTATGAGGCATAGGGTGATCAACCCATAGCCTACTCAATGCTAGACAATACTCCCAAAAACATGCATATTCTCTACATTGTATATAATGAAGCTCAACATCGTCTATTGATGAGGTTCAATAATCAAATACATATAAAATACGAAATCATGCATATGAGAAGCTTTAGTTCAAAACATACCACAAGCTGAAAACATACTTGGGAGCCTTTGCTCCAAAACCATGTGGTAACCTATGCATAGGAAGACTTAACTCAAAATATACCACAAGCTAGAATATGAATTCAGGAGTCTTCTCTCCAAAACAATGTGGTAAGCTAGTTCGAGAAAATCATTATTTAAGCTTAACATGTGGGCATTGCTCAAAGCCTTTTCATACTTAGAAACACTCAATTCTTATCGAAAACATAATTATAAACATGGGTATCTTCAAATCATGCTTTTCATCATAAGATCTCATCATTATCACATATACTTCACAAATCTCACTTTTCATCTCAGCAATGGGCTTCAACATTCATAAAGCTAGAAACATAATTTTATTGAAATCATTATAAAATTTGCCCATGCATCACAATTTGATAATAAAATCATAGTCAATTCATACCCATGCGTAGAAATAGATAATTCATATATTTGGGTAAAACCCCCATAGATTATTCATAGAATTTCATACTTCTTAGAGAGGGATTGGGAATGGGTGTGGAAGAAACAACCTATTCATAACCATACATTCCTGATGGAGCCTGAATCTTAATCTTCCTTGAATGCCCAAAAAGGAATTGAAGAAGAAAATCTTGAATCACCCTTTGATAACCTCTCTACCACTTTTCTATTCTCTTGCATGCATGAATAAAGACTTTAGGATAGATTCCCCCTCTAAAACCCACCTTTCATAGGCTAAAACGACGTAGTTTAGGCTTTAGGAACTTAGGAATTACAAAAAGACCCTTACTAAATTTGCATAAAATAACTGCCAGGTGGTTCTGACGGACGACCCGAAGACTCATGCCCCAAGGCAATGACTTGTTACTTCACTCATAAAGTGCACTGCATCATCTTTTCTCCTGGTCTCGTAATGGGTCACTTCACGACTCGTTAGGGGTGACCACAACTCATGGTCACCACTCGTTGAGTACACTTCCTTTCTTCTTAATTTTTCACTCATCTCTTCCCACGACTCTTACCACGGCTGGTTACTTCTTCCAACGAGTCGTGGTCAGCTTCTATCATGTACACTGCCAAACCAATTTCCTTTACTCATTTTTGTTGACCACGGCTGACTCCACCGAGTTATGAGGACTGTCCACGACTCGTGGTCATGCCCGTGTCGACTTTAACTTCTATCTTCCAAACTTGGCTCCAGTCCCTCAACACGAGTCACCCTACGACTCATGGTCCATCCTCACGGGTCACAGAATGACTCGTTCTGTGACCTAGTGAAAAAATTTCAGTTTTTCCCGCTTGAACTCCCAAGTCTGATTCTTGGGCTCCCGGGATATAACACTTTTAAAACGAGTTTTTGATTTATTTTCTCTCACTTTTCTCATTCTTTCTCTACCCAACAGCCTCTAAAATCTCACCCATACCTAATAAGTCTAGTTAAATCTTCTCCATGATTTTTTAACATAAACCCATGAATTTCTACATAATTCTAACATTAAATCATCCTCGTATCTCTAGAAAATCAAGAATTTATCTTATGGTTCAAAATCGAGTTTCCTTTGAAGTTATTCCTCATTGTTAGAATTTGAAGTCAAGTAATTAGAGTGATTAACAGTATGTAAGTATATCTCCATGCGTGGAATATCATTATTCTTTCCCACAATCATTTCTTTAAACTCATGGAATTGCTTTCTTGAATAGTTAGGGCTCATATTGAAATATTGATAACTCTTAACTATAAATCGCTATGAACATCTTGAATATTCTGAATCCTTATGAGTTTCCACCATGTCTCATTCTACAAATATTTCATGCTTATCCATAAAATTTGGTCTAAATAATGCTTTCTCCCTTTTTGTTAAAAATATGAGCTTTACGCTATTAGACGTCTTCTATAATTGTACTCCATGGTTATGACTCAAGAATTCCCTATAAACTCCAAAGTTTTATCCTATTATTTTTCCATGGTTCTTCCATCAAATTTTACTTAAATTACAATTGTGCTCTTTTATCAAAATATGAGCTTTTTTAAAAACTAACTTTACTTCTTCCCATTGTAATACCCTGGAAGTGCCTAAGACTAGACCCAGAAATTTTAAAAAAATGAAAATTGGCAGAAATTTGGAAAATTATCACAGAACATGTCATGTAACGGACCGTTGGTTCCATCAATGATCCGTATGAGGTGTTCATGGTGAGGTACAACAAGGTCAAAGATAGGAGTAACGGGTTGAAGGAGGACTCATCGTGAGTACCAACGGATCGTGGTAAGTAACCACGGGAAGGAGTAGGAAAAACTCTAGTCGAGGTGATGGATGGAAACCATGACTCATTGGAAGGAGGAATGAGACGTGGTGTGGCTCGTGGCAAGGCCCAAGTACAGGTCGTCAGAGGAAGTAACGGAAGGATCCAAGAGATCGTCATCTGATGTAACGACTCATCTTGTCGATTTGAGGTGTAGAATTTGAGAATTGGCAGTGGATGTGACGATTCGTGGTATCCTGGTACGACCCGTAGGATCACTCGTGGTCACCGATAGTGCAGAATTTTCAGGAAATTCATTAAGGGTATTTTTGTTATTCCTAAGTCCTAGGGTCCTAAACTATATCATTTAAGGCTCGAAATGCAGTGTTTTATGAGGGAAAAATCTATCCTAGGATCATTCACATCCATGCATGCATATTGAAGGGGTTTAAGAGGTGATCAAGTTAGATTTTTTCAAGCCTTCCTTCAATCATTCATTGGGCTTTCAAGGAGTGGTAAAATCAGATCCTCCCAAGGTATGTAGGGTTATGAATGGTTGAATACGTTCACACCCATGCCCAATCTCTCTCTCTAAATCCTGGAAATTCTTATGTTGATTCTATGGGGTTTTAAGCTAATGCATGAAATTTCTAATTTACTACATGGTATGATTTAAAGATGTTTCTATTATTGAATTATGATTCATGGGCAAGTTTTACATTGTTTTCTATTAAAACCATGTTTCAAGCTTTATAAATTAAAATGCCCATTTAGGAAAAGTTTATAAAAGTCGAGATTTATGATAAATGTTCATATATGACGAGATATTAATGATGAAAAGCATGTTTTCAAGTTACCCATGTTTATAATCATGTTTTCAAGGGGATTGAGTATTTTCAAGAATGTTAAAGTATTGGGAAATGCCCACATATGCAAGTATGAGATATGATTTATGATGTGAATTTCATGATTGATCGAATTATGACATTGGCCGATGCATAGGACCTTGACTCATGGATAAACATGTATGTAAATGGGAATCAATGATGTTAATGTTTATTTCGCCATGAATCTCATGAATGATGTTTATTATTTACATACGAGCCTAATATGCATTTTTTTTTGGGAGAAGTGTCTAGCACCGAGTAGCCCGGTGTTCAAAGGACTAAGCTAGTGTCTCATAACAACGTGTCACCGTAGGTTCGTATTGATTCATTACAATGTTAATGGATTCCCTCTTTCGTGATATCACATACTGCATGTCCCTTGCCTGGCAAGCCTGGGATGACTTTGCCCACTTGAGTGAGATAGTTGGGGCATCATGTATGGCTCTACCATGATGGTGTCGGTTATGACGTGTCCTCCTATTGGTCCTCATCATTTATGCATGGTTATGTTCATATTGTTTTGGCTCAAGTTATGTTTAAGGAAACGTTTCTACTACTATTATAATTATGACTGATTTACGAATGTTTGAAAACCTTGAGCCTTATGTTACATTACGATATTTATGTTATGAGCATTTTTCCCTACTCTTATGAACTTTTATGCATTTTAAATGTCCATTTTACTTACCTTGCATACTCGGTACATTCCACGTACCTACTGTGTACTTTATGTTGTATCGTTTCATCATACAGGCTCCGATCTTCAGACATAGTACTATCCTTAGCTCGTTCTCGGAGTTACCTTCCAGTTCATTGGTGAGTCCTCATCTCCCGAAGACCATTTGATATCAGCAATCCTTTATGTTCAGTTTTCCAAACTTGTCGGGTTAGTTGGGGGTGTTGTCCCATCAGCCGTTAAGATATGTTAGAGGCTTTCAGACTATATGTAGTATCTAGTTGTCATGTATGAAGTGCATTTCTCTTTCTATGTTATGTCACAATTATGCTTCTTCTATGTTATTATGTTGGGTATTCCACTTTATTTGATTGAGTTAGGTATATGTTCATGCCATGGGTCGACTTGGATTCTCTCGGGGCTCCTTGTCGCGTGTTGTGATTCGTATCTACGTTCGAGTCATGAAAAACTTGGTGTCAGAGCAATAGGTTTTGAAGTGTCCTAGGGTGTCTAAAAGCCGCATTGAGTAGAGTCCTTTTCATGGGTGTGAAGCACGCCACACTTATGATGAAGAGGCTATGAGATGTTTAGGAAATGTTCCCTTCTTTCATTATCTATGTCGTGTGATGAAATGCCTCCCTATCCTTCTAACTCGTTCTATTCGTGATTGCAGAATCATTGCTCCCCACAACGTTAACGGTAGGAGGAATGGGAATGGAAACGACCACGATGATGGCAATGGAGAAGGGCACCAACAAGCCCCACCATTCCAGGAGCACCATGCACCAGAGCCAGTTTCCCATGCTGAATTTAGGGCAAATATTCAAATGCTAGCGTAGTCCTTGGCCACTGAGGTCAACCAGCAGGCAGTGGAATATATTCCGCAAATCGGAAAAGCAGCGGTAGCTCGAGTAAGAGATTTTTTGAGGATGAACCCATCAGAGTTTCTTGGTTCCAAGGTGGACGAGGATCCGCATGAGTTTATCGATGAGATTGTGAAGATCACCCAGGTCATAGGGGTCAATGGAGTTGAGTGTGCTGAGTTGGACTCATATCAGTTGAAGGGGGTCACACATATCTGGTTTCGATAGTGGAAAGATAGTAGGGCTGTCGGAGCAGACCCTATCACTTTGGAGGAGTTTCATGTTGCTTTCCTAGATCAGTTCTTCCCTCGTGAGATGAGGAAGTTGAAGGTAGTTGAGTTTGTGAATCTTAAGCAGGGGAAATGGATGGTACAAGAGTATGCCCTCAAGTTCACTTGCTTATCAAAGTACGCCCCAGAGTTAGTGGTTGGTCAGAGGGGGCGAGTGAGCAGGTTTGTTCCTGTGGTGGTGAACCATTTGGATAAAGATTGTAGGACCGCTATCCTCCACCATAATATGGATTTCCCTAGACTATTCTTATATGCCCAGAAAATGGAGGCAACACATACGAGGGAGAGAGAGGCCAAAAGGGCTAGGAAGACAACAATGAGTTCACTCAGCAGAGATCCGGTGGTGGTCACTTCCCTAAGATTCAGCAAAGGTCACTAGCCCCAGTATCATCATTAGCCAGTGTTCCATCCAGACCCAAGGGTGATAAGAGGAGCAGGGCATCAGGTCCGAGGGATCAGAGGGGCCTATAGGCAGAGCACACATTTTCATCCTGCGGGAACTATGGCAAGAGTCATCCGGGGAGTGCTTGCTCGACTCAAATATCTGTTATGGGTGTGGTAGATTCAGCCACATTCCCCGAGCTGATTGGCTAGACAGTGTGATGATAGAGGTCATGCACAAACTACCATGTTAGCAGCAGCTCCAACATGCTCAACTCCTCATGAGGCATGAACTAGTGAGGGTGGAGGGCAGCGCCAAAAAAGATTCTATGCCCTCACCTCGTGTCAGGAGCAGGAGACTTCACCGGATGTGGTTACTGGTATGTTATGAGTGTTTCACCTTGATGTTTATGTTTTGTTAGTTCCAGGGGATACCTTGTCTTTTGTGACACCTTATATTGCTAGTAGCTTTGGAGTCAATCCCGAAATTCTGTCAGAACCATTCTCAGTCTCTACTCCCGTTGGTGATTCAATTATAGCTAGACGGGTGTTTAGAAGTTGCTCGGTGACAACATTGCAGAAAGTCACCTCCGCAGACCTAGTAGAGTATCCATGAATGACTTTGATATTATTCTCGGTATGGATTGGTTGTATGTGATCTTGGGCAGATTTATATGCCCAAGTGATACTCAAACGTATCATTTTTACCTTGTTTGTTGTGCAATGTGTATATAATATCATGTATTTGGTAATAAAATGAGAATTTATACTAACCAACATGATTAGCATTTGTTTTGTAGGATAATGTGATTTTTAGGAGCTAAAATGCGTGTTGGCACTATGTCGGAGTTGGACTTGGATGCGAGCGTGGAAAAGACCTTGGATGGCACATTTTACACTGGCTCCGCGATGGAGTCGTGCCACGCTGCCATCGCGGTAGCACACTGCCTGGGCGTGAAATAAATTGGCACTTTCCAGTGTGCCTGCGCGTCAGCTCCGTGGCACGGAGATAGGCCTCCGCGATGGCCTCCGTGCCACGTTGAGGTTAATTATCCGGACCCTGAAAATTCCAGAGAGGGTCCGCGTCCACGCCGTGTCACGGAGGCAGTGCTCCGCGTTGGCCTCCGTGACACGTTGCTTGTTATTCCGGGAAAAATTTCCCACTAGTATAAATAGCACACTTAGGTTTATTTTTAATGAGTTTTTAGTTTTTAGACTGAGTTCAGAAGTGGAGAGCAGGAACGTGGGTTTGTGGCAGTTGAAGAATAGAAAAGCTAAGAGTTTTCTTCTCTTCCTTTCTTCTTTCCTTCAATTGTATGCATGATTTACACTCATTTTAGGATGATTAATCCAAGAATGAGTGGCTAATTCCCTTCTTTGCTGAGGTTTTGAACTTGTGTAATGAATTTTGGTGATAATTGATATGGTTTCTTCTTCTTCTTGCATGTTGTTCTATTAATTCTTGTGCTTACTACATTATTGATTGGCCACCATTAATGTATACTAAAAAGTCCAATTTCACTCGAGAGAGCACGAAATTGGAAAGTTGTGAATTAATAGGGTATTGTTCTTAACTTGATTTGGGAAAATTGGGTTTTGATGTGCTTTCTTGATAGAAATATACTTGAAAGCCGTATTAGTCAATTTAGGAACCAGAATTGTAGTGCTAGGTCATAAATTGCATTTGATCAAAGAAATGTAGACGGATGGTTTATGATTCTAAAGTGAAATTAAATATGAAAGTTTTAATTTCTAGGCAAACGTTCTTGGCTAGCAACATGAAGAAGAGGATGACCAAATTATCATGATTATCAAGTTCATTACTCGTTCTTAACCTTGGCATGTGCATATCCATTGTCTAAATTCAAAAGTAAATAGTTGTTATTAATTGTAGTATATAAATAGTTTAGAAACAAAAAAAACTCACTCAACTCTTGGTTGGATTGTTGTTAACATAGTTAGGAATAGAATAGAGATATAGTAAACTAGGCAGTTTTACATATCTAGAGCAGCCTCCTTGGATCGATACTTGGATACTTAGCCACTTTATTACTTGTTTGACCACGTGCACTTGCGTGTCGGTTGATAATATTTAATACTAACCGAATCAGCACCGAACAAGTTTTTGGCGCCGTTGCCGGGGAGGCTAGGCGATTTGTAAAATTTTGTTTAGTGTAAATTTACTGTATTTGTATTTTTATTTTCTTAAGTGTTAACAACTTGGTCCTAGCCTGTATTTTGCAGATTTTTATTTCTGTGAACACTGGCAAGGGACAAGGAGCTGGTGGAATCTTACTTAGAGCCAGAACGTGAATTGCACAGTCAACGTAGAGAAGCTCTTCGGAAGAAGCTGCAGTTGCTTAAACAGTCTATGATGGAGCAACCAAATCCACCAGTTGTGCGGGCAGTGTTAGTGCCCGAGGAAGTAGCAGCCAGGCCAGTTCGCGAGGTGGCAATCCCACACGCTAATAATGTACATTCCAGCATCCGCAAACCAGAGCCTGGAGGGAGATTTGAGTTAAAGCAAAATATGGTGCAACTTTTGCACACTAGCGGGCAGTTTACCGGTCTCCCTCACGAAGATCCGCAACAACATCTCCAGAACTTTTTGGAGATAAGTGACACTTACATACCCGCTGGAGTGTCACCTGATTATGTTCGGCTCACCTTATTTCCATTTTCCTTACTTGGTGAAGCCATGAGGTGGTTAAAAGCTGAACCACCCAACTCTATATCAACGTGGGATGATATTGCAAGGAATTGCAGGCTGACTATGTCAAATTGGCAGCCGAAGTAAAGAACAATCAATTGGCAACCAAGGCTCTTGAATATCAGTTTGGGCAATTTGCTAGTGCCCAAAATACTAGACCAAGGGGAGGACTACCTAGCGACACGGATCCCAATCCTAAGCAGGTGATTGCAGTGACCACGAGGAGTGGTTTACAATTAAAGGACGTGGAACCGGAAAGACCGCCTCAGAAGTCAGGAGCAGCAGATGTTGAGGGAGAACAAACCTCAGATACGGGGAAGACCAAAGAAGCTGAACCAGCAAGGCCTCCACCCCCGTTCCCTCAACGACTTAAGAAACACAAGGAGGAGGCGTGTTTCCAGAAATTCATGGAGGTACTTAAACAGGTACATGTTAACTTACCTCTTGTTGATGTCTTGCAGGGTGTGCCAAAATATGCGAAGTATATCAAAGACATCGTGGCCAACAAAAGTCGCTTGACTGAGTATGCCACGGTGGCTTTACGGAGGAATGCACATCCCGTATTCAGAACAGGTTGCCCACTAAACTGAAGGATCCTAGAAGTTTTACTATCCAGCTGACGATTGGGCAAAGTATCCGACCTCGTGGGTTATGCGACTTGGGGGCAAGTATAAATCTGATGCCATCTTCGGTATTCAGAAAGTTAGGACTAGGGAGTCCTAGACCTACAACAGTGATCTTGCAGCTAGCAGACAGGTCTTTAGCTAAGCCGGATGGCATTGTTGAGGATGTGCTAGTGCAGGTAGGCTCCCTCATTTTTTCGGTAGATTTCATTGTTCTGGATTTTGAACCAGATGCGGAAGTCCCATTTATTTTGGGACGACCCTTTTTGGCAACCGGAAAGGCATTGATCGATGTAGCTGCGGGTCAACTCACAATGCGAGCACACGACAAGGTTGAGGTGTTCGACGTGTACAAGGCACCTAAGCTCCCGACTGTCTATAAGGAACTCTCGGGGATCAGCGTGAGTGATCATGGGAATGCGAATGGATTGAGTGATTCCCGAGAGTTACTAGGTAGGCCACCAGACAAGGTTGAGAACTACTGGGGAGATGACCAGGATCGGGACAAATCGTCCATCCCCCTTGTAGATAAATGAGCATAAAGGCTGTCGAGCCGAGACGTTAAACTAGGCGCTGCACGGGAGGCAACCCGTGAAAAATATTTTTTCTTTCTTTAGTGTAAAGTTTTTCTTTTATTTTATTTTCTTTTCTTTTTCGTGACTGGACTTAGATTTGCATTTTATTTAGTAATTCAGTAATTTTTTTATTTTATTTTTAGTAGGGAATTTATTAATTTAACCAATTTTTGTTAGTGAGGTGATTTTCAGGTATACGACCAAGCATGTTTTCTTGATGATTTGCAAGAATTGAATAATCGGTATGACCGTAGCGTAAAATGTTGCACCATAGTGACGAAGGTTGGGATGTAATTTGCATGAGTTGTGTATGTGTTGTTCGAGGACGAACAAGGATTTAAGTGTGGGGTAAGTGATCTAGGGCAGATTTATATGCCCAAGTGATACTCAAACGTATCATTTTTACCTTGTTTGTTGTGCAATGTGTATATAATATCATGTATTTGGTAATAAAATGAGAATTTATACTAACCAACATGATTAGCATTTGTTTTGCAGGATAATGTGATTTTTAGGAGCTAAAATGCGTGTTGGAACTATGTCGGAGTTGGACTTGGATGCGAGCGTGGAAAAGACCTTGGATGGCACATTTTACACTGGCTCCGCGATGGAGCCGTGCCACGCTGCCATCGCGGTAGCACACTGCCTGGGCGTGAAATAAATTGGCACTTTCCAGTGTGCCTGCGCGTCAGCTCCGTGGCACGGAGATAGGCCTCCGCGATGGCCTCCGTGCCACGTTGAGGTTAATTATCCGGACCCTGCAAATTCCAGAGAGGGTCCGCGTCCATGCCGTGTCACGGAGGCAGTGCTCCGCGTTGGCCTCCGTGACACGTTGCTTGTTATTTCGGGAAAAATTTTCCACTAGTATAAATAGCACACTTAGGTTTATTTTTAATGAGTTTTTAGTTTTTAGACTGAGTTCAGAAGTGGAGAGCAGGAACGTGGGTTTGTGGCAGTTGAAGAATAGAAAAGCTAAGAGTTTTCTTCTCTTCCTTTCTTCTTTCCTTCAATTGTATGCATGATTTACACTCATTTTAGGATGATTAATCCAAGAATGAGTGGCTAATTCCCTTCTTTGCTGAGGTTTTGAACTTGTGTAATGAATTTTGGTGATAATTGATATGGTTTCTTCTTCTTCTTGCATGTTGTTCTATTAATTCTTGTGCTTACTACATTATTGATTGGCCACCATTAATGTATATCTAAAAAGTCCAATTTCACTCGAGAGAGCACGAAATTGGAAAGTTGTGAATTAATAGGGTATTGTTCTTAACTTGATTTGGGAAAATTGGGTTTTGATGTGCTTTCTTGATAGAAATATACTTGAAAGCCGTATTAGTCAATTTAGGAACCGGAATTGTAGTGCTAGGTCATAAATTGCATTTGATCACAGAAATGTAGACGGATGGTTTATGATTCTAAAGTGAAATTAAATACGAAAGTTTTAATTTCTAGGCAAACGTTCTTGGCTAGCAACATGAAGAAGAGGATGACCAAATTATCATGATTATCAAGTTCATTACTCGTTCTTAACCTTGGCATGTGCATATCCATTGTCTAAATTCAAAAGTAAATAGTTGTTATTAATTGTAGTATATAAATAGTTTAGAAACAAAAAAAACTCACTCAACTCTTGGTTGGATTGTTGTTAACATAGTTAGGAATAGAATAGAGATATAGTAAACTAGGCAGTTTTACATATCTAGAGCAGCCTCCTTGGATCGATACTTGGCTACTTAGCCACTTTATTACTTGTTTGACCACGTGCACTTCCGTGTCGGTTGATAATATTTAATACTAACCGAATCAGCACCGAACAGTATGCATGTTATGCTTCTACTAATTGTAGAACCCATGCGGTGGAGTTCCACTTTCCTGGTAAGTCAGTTTTAGAGTGGAAGGGCAGTTCAGTCGTGTCGGTAGGTCATTTTATTTCCTATCTTAAGGCCAAAAAAATGATTTCTAAGGGTTGTGTAGACCATATAGTTAGGGTTAAAGATGTCAAGTCTGAGACCTCAACTATCCAGTCAATTCAAGTAGTATGTGAGTATCCAGAAGTTTCTCCAGATGATCTATCGGGAATCCCTCCCAAGCGGGAGATCGATTTTGGTATTGACCTCCTTCCCGATACGTAGCCTACATCTATTCCTCCTTATAGAATGGCCCCAACGGAGTTAAATGAGTTGAAGGAGTAGTTGAAGGACCTGTTAGATAAGGGTTTCATTACACCGAGAAAATCCCCATGGGGTGCACCAGTTCTCTTTTTTCGAAAGAAACATGGTTCTCTTCGTATGTGTATAGATTATTGGCTATTGAACAAGGTCACTCTCAAGAGTAGGTACCCTCTACACGGAATTGATGATTTGTTTGACCAGCTTCAGGGTGCCAAGTGCTTTTCAAATATAGATCTCAGATCTGAGTGCCATCAGCTTAGAGTTTGGGAGAGTGACATCCCAAAAATAGCCTTCAGGATGCGGTATGGTCATTATGAGTTTGTATTTATGTCTTTTGGACTAACGAATGCTCTTACAACTTTTATGGACCTGATGAACAGGGTGTTCAAGCCATATTTAGACATGTTCGTGATTGTGTTTATTGATGACATCCTGATATACTCTCGGAGCGAGGAGGAGCATGCTGCTCATTTGAGGGTGGTGCTACAGACTCTCAAGGATCACCAGCTAAATGCTAAATTTAGCAAGTGCGAGTTTTGGTTGAACTCAGTGGCATTTCTGGGCCACGTGGTATCAAGTGAGGGTATAAAGGTAGACTCTCAAAAATAGAAGCGGTGAAGAATTGGCCTAGACTGGTGAGTCCTTCAAATATCCGGAGCTTCTTAAGCTTAACTGGCTACTATCGAAGATTTATTGAGGGATTTTGATCTATTGCAACGCCATTGACAAAATTGACCCAGAAGAAAGTGAAATTCCAACAGCTAGAGGCTTGTGAAAGAAGCTTTTAGGAGTTGAAGACTCGAGTTACCTCAACACCGGTGTTAACTCTACCGGAGGGTACTGATGGGTTTGTGGTGAATTGTTATGCTTCAAAGATCGGCCTTGATTGTGTTTTGATACAACACGACGAAGTTATAACATATGCCTCCAGACAGCTGAAAGTTCATGAGAACAATTACCCGACCCATGATCTTGAATTGGCGGCAGTGGTATTCACCTTGAAGATATGGAGGCATTATTTGTACAGGGTCCATGTAGACGTGTTTACGGACCATAAGAGTCAAAAATATGTGTTTATGCAGAAGGATCTCAATTTTCAACAAAGGAGGTGGTTGGAGCTACTCAAAGACTATGATATAAGTGTCCTTTACCATTCGAGGAAGGTTAATGTAGCAGCAGATGCACTTAGTAGATTCTCCATGGAGAGTGTGTCCCATGTGGATGAAGGAAGAAAGGAGCTGGTGAAGGATGTGCATTGACTCACAAGGTTGGGAGTTCGGTTCGTTGACTCGACCGATGGCTGTGTTATAGTTCAGAATGGATCAGAATCATCCTTGGCTACTGATGTAAATGCTAGACAAGATGAGGATCCCACTTTGGTAAAGTTAAAGGAAGCCGTCCAGAATCAGAAGGTAGAGGTCTTCTCTAAAGGGGGATATGTGTGCTTCGATATCAGGGTTGCTTCTGTGTTCCAGACATTGATGATTTACAAAATTGGATGTTGCATGAGGCTCATGGTTCTAGATATTCAATCCATCGAGGTGCCACCAAGATGTACAGTGACTTACAGGAAGTCTATTGGTGGAATGGCATGAAGAAAGACATCGCAGAATTTGTAGCTGAGTGCCCAAACTGTCAGCAAGTGAAGGTTGAGCACCAAAGACCTGGAGTTGTGCACCAAGATATTAGCATTCCTACTTGGAAGTGGGAAGAGATCAATATGGACTTCATAACAAGGTTGCCTTACACTCTTCGGCAATATGACTCCATTTGGGTTTTTGTAGATAGGTTAACCAAAGATGCTCATTTTCTACCGGTCAAAACCACTGATTCCGTGGAGAATTGTGCCAAACTATACATCCAAGAGCTAGTTCGGTTGCATGGAGTACCCTTGTCTATCATATTATACAGAGGTACCCAATTTACCTCTCAGTTTTGGAGGTCATTTCAAAAAGGACTTCGTACTCAAGTTAAGCTCAGCACAACATTTCACCCACAAATGGATGGTCAAGCAGAGCGACAATTCAGACCCTCAAAGACATGTTGAGAGCATGTGTAATTGACTTCAAAGGTAGTTGGAATGATCATTTGCCTCTTATCAAGTTTGCATACAATAACAACTACCATTCTAGTATTCAAATGGTTTCGTTTGAAGCTCTCTATGGGCGGAGATATAGATCACCTATTTGGCTGGTTTGAAGTTGGTGAAACAGCAAAGATAGGACCAGATTTAGTCCATTAGCCTATGGAGAAGGTTCAACTCCTTTGGGATAGGTTGAAGACAACTCAAAGTCGCCAAAAGTCTTATGCCAATGTGAGAAGGAGAGAAATTGAGTTTAAAGTGGGTGATTGGGTTTTCTAAAGGTGTATCCCATAAAGGGAGTGATGCGGTTTGTAAAGAAAGGAAAACTCAACCCTTGTTATGTTGGCCCTATTGGATAGTCAAACGAGTTGGCAAGGTGGCATATGAATTAGAGTTTCCCTCAGAATTAGCTTCCATGTATCCCGTTTTCTATGTATCGCTCTTAAAGAAGTGTTTGGTTGATCCAACTCTAGTTGTTCGGGTAGACATTGTTGGTGTGAAAGACAACCTTAGTTATGAGGAAGTTCTGGTGGAAATACTGGATCGTCAAGTTCAAAGGCTGTGAAACAAGGAAGCAGCTTCAATCAGTTTTATGGATGAATCAGTAGGTTGAGGGAGCTACATGGGAAGCCGAAGCAAACATGATGGCTAGATACCCACATTTATTTTCTATTGGCTCAGTTCCAGCTTGAGGTATCAGCTTTTCTCCTAGTAGTCTATTTAGTTTTCATGTTCAATTCATGTGCCCCAGTTTCTTTCATATACGTGGATGTGTATATGATTCATGAATTCAGTTCAGTCGTGTAATTTGAATCGGAGTTAGTCATTCTATCAGTTTCAGCTTAAATGATTAGTATCTGAGTATGATGATTGCATTCTCTATTTTCTATATGTTTACCCACATTTGAGGATGAATGTTCCCAAGGGGGAGATATCGTAATACCTCGGAAGTGCCTAAAACTAGACCCGGGAATTTAAAAAAAATGAAAGTTCGTAGAAATCTGGAAAATTATCACAAAAAGGGTCATGTAACAGACCGTTGGTTCCACCAACGATCCGTAGGAGGTGTTCGTGGTGAGGTACAGAAGGGTAAAAATTGGGAGTAACGGGTCGAAGGATGACTCGTCATGAGTACCAATGGATCATGGTAAGTAATTGTGGGAAGGAGTAGGAAGACCTGCAGTTGAGTTAACAGATGGAAACCACGACTCGTTTGAAGGAGGCACGAGTCGTGGTGTGGCTTGTGAGAGGGCATAGGTGCAGGTCTTCTGGGGGAAGTAATAGGAGGATCCAACAGATCATCGTCTGATGTAATGACTAGTCCTGTTGAGTTGTTTAGTAGAATCTGAGAAGTTAAGATTTGGCAGTGGATGTAACGGACGGATACCACGAGTCTTGGTATCCTGGTACGACCCGTAGGATTGCCCATGGTCACTGACAGTGCACAACTTTTTGGAAATTCATTAAGGGTATTTCAGTCATTCCAAAATCCTAGGGTCCTAAACTATGTCATTTAAGGCTCAAAATGCGGTGTTTTATGAGGGAAAAATCTATCCTAGGCTCATTCACATCCATGCATGCATATTGAAGAGGTTTTGGAGGTGATCAAGTTAGATTTCATCAAGCCTTCCTTCAATCCTTCATTGGACTTTCAAGGAGTGGTAAAATCAGATCCTCCCCAGGTATGTAGGGTTATGAATGGGTGAATCCATTCACACCCATGCCTAATCTCTCTCTCTAAATCCTGGAAATTTCTATGTTGATTCTATGGGGTTTTAAGCTAATGCATGAAATTTCTAATTTACTACATGGGTATGACTTAAAGATGTTTCTATTATTGAATTATGATTCGTGAGCAAGTTTTACGTTGTTTTCCATTAAAACCATGTTTCAAGCCTTATAAATTTAAATGCCCATTAATGAGAAGTTTATGGAAGTAGAGATTTATGATAAATGTTCATGTATGATGACATATTAATGATGAAAAGCATGTTTTCAAGTTAACCATGTTTATAATCATTTTCTCAAGGGGATTGGGTATTTTCAAGCATGTTAAAGTATTGGGCAATGTCAACATATTCAAGTATAATTTATGACTTATGATATGGATTTCATGATTGATCGATTTATGACGTTGGCCGATTCATAGGCCCTTGACTCATGGATAAACATGTATGTAAATGGGAACCAATGATGTTAATGTTTATTTTCCCATGAATCTCATGAATGATGTTTATGATTTACATATGAGCCTAATGTGCATGTTTTTGGGAGCAGTCTCTAGCATCGAGTAGCCTAGCATTCAAAGGACTATCGTTGTATCTCATAACTACGTTCCACCGTAGGTTCATAGTGATACATTATAGTGTTAATGGATCCCCTCTTTCATGATATCACATACTACGTGTCCCTTGCCTGGCAAGCTTGGGACGACTCTACCCACTTGAGTGAGATTGTTGGGCCATCATGTAAAGATCTACGATGATGGTGTCGGTTATGATGAGTCCTTCCATTGTTCCTCATGATTTATGCATGGTTATGTTCATATTTTTTTGGCTCAAGTTACGTTTAAGGAAACTTTTCTCCTACTATTATGATTATAATTGATTTATGAATGTTTTGATAAGCTTGAGCCATATGTTACATTACGATATTTATGTTATGAGCATGTTGTCCTACTCTTATGAACTTTTATGCATTTTAAATTTCCGTTTTACTTATCTTTCATACTCGGTACATTCCACGTACTGACTGCATACTTTATGCTGTATCGTTTCATGATACAGGCTCTGATCTTTAGACCTAGCACCGTCATTAGCTTGTTATCAGAGTTAGCTTCCAGTTCATTGGTGAGTCCTCATCTCCTGAGGACCAGGTTATATCAGTTATCCTTTATGTTTAGTTTTCCATACTTGTCGTGTTAGTTAGGGGTTTTGTCCCATCAACCCATCAAATATGTTAGAGGCTTTCAGACTATATGTAGTATGCAGCTGTCATGTATGAAGTCCATTTCACTTTCTATGTTATGTCATGATCATTCTTCCGCTATGTTATTATCTTGGGTATTCCATTTTATTTGATCGAGTTAGGTGTATTTTCATGCCATGGGTCCACTTGGAGTCTCTCGGGGCTTCTTGTCCCATGTTGCGATCCGGGTCTATGTTCAGGTCGTGACACCCATGATCTTATACCTTGAATTACTATATATGACTACTTATGATTTTGACAACCTAATATTCATGAATGGAATTATGTTTTATGGACTCTCAAACTAACCATGATTTATCACCTTTAAGTCAAAGCATGACTTACAATTGTGAGCCTTCAAGATAATGTTTGAACATGAAATAAAGGGAGTAAATTGATTAACCGAGAAGGCATAGGATAACTTAGGACAAGTGTTGAAAACAAAATTTGCTGACGTAGAATTTGATATGTACCGTTAGTTTGCTCGTATCCTTCATGTTGTCCAAAGAGGCGTATTATGGATCCTTTTCTGGAAAATCATGACATGTATGTATCATACCCGATAAGGTATCAGATGACTTAGCTAATAGGACCCAGATCAGGCTTCATATTCTCATATGATGGATTATGTTGTTATACTAATAAACTCCCATAATGAACTTTAAGATGGGAAACTATGAACTTTAAAGTCAACTAATGATTGTTTAGAAATATTATCTACTTTTACAAGCATGACTACAATTTCTTAATATATCCTTCTACGTCAATTATGTTTCATGTTTCATTCTTCCATATTATATAAAGAACTATTCCATAAGTACATATATTCTTTTTGTTGGCAGAATTGCATTATTTAATAATGCAAACTGAAGTACTTAGACAGACAGACGAGCTGTCCATTGGGACATATTCATTCCGCTATTAGTAAGCCCCTATTGCTTTTGAGTTTAACAATATTTCAGATTTTACAGTTTTACTTATAGATATCTCAGGGGCCTTGACCTGGTAAGACAAATATTCTTATGTTAGAGGCTTCATAGATTAATGGAGTCTAGTATGTTCGTTCATGAAGTAAATTTAGCAACTCTTATGTTATGGAATATTATTCTTTTGATTTTATGAAAGCTTGTATGAAACTTCTTTTTTTCTTTTAATACTTTTATGCATGAAATGGATATCTTTCACTATACAATTAGGGGTTATATCATGTAGCTGGTTGCTCGAGCAAGTTAAGATATTGAGTGTTGGTCCTCCGGGTCTAGCCTTGGGGTGTGTCACTATATACATCTTAATGGATCCCAAATGTACAAAATATTTGGAACTATGATTTTCCACCATCAATTATTAACGAAGATTGTTAATATATGGAATACATAAGCTATAGTGTAATCTCAAAACATTATTGTCTATATCAATCACAAATGAAGGCTATTTGCCATTTCACACACTATTTCTAAAATTTACTAAAAGTTCATCTTCATATTGCTTGGTTTTGATTCTCTCTATGATATTGGATCAGAGTAATCATAACTAACTCACCATCATTAGTCTCATCCAATCTAACTCTAAGACTAGAAAGTATTTAGATCTCTCTATCCATCGATATTTTTGAGGTCGAAGATACGCTAAGGTACCCATAGAATTATGACTTAAGATGTCAACGACGACATTATCCTTACCAAGATGATACAAAATATTGAAGTTGAAATCCTTCAACGACTCCAACCAGCTTATCCATTTGAGATTCATCTGTCGCTACTTAAAAATATGTTGTAAGCTCTTATGATTAGTTAAGACATCAAATGCTCACCATACAAATAATGGGGACCAATCTTTAGCACGTAAATCATAATAACTAACTTCAAATCACGAGTCGAATAATTCTTCTCATGCTTCTTCAACTAACACAAAGCACAGACAATTAATTTACTCTCTTGCATCAGCACACAACCCAATCTAACTCTAAATGCATCACAATACACCATAAAACTGCAAGACCCCAAAGGCAGAATAAAAATAAAAGCTGAAGTCAACCTCACCTTTAGCTCTTGAAAACTCTTTTCACAGTCCTTGGGCCACTGAAACTATAACACCCCAAAAGTTCCAAAAAGAAGACCGTAGATTTGGAGCATGAACCAGCTGAAAAACTAAAAATTTTCCTCAGTAAGAGTCTTAGTATGACTCATGACAGGGTGGTACGAATCGTGGAACCTCTCATGAGATAAAGTCCAGAGGAGCAACCAAAATTTGTCCCAAAAATCATGAGAGGATCATATGAATCGTACCGTGATGGTATGAATGGTACAAAGGAATCGTGAGAAGAGGTCAGAGATTTACCAACATGGCTCCAGTGACCACGAGCCATGGTGACTAGACAAGTAGAATTTAGTGAAAATTTCTAGGGTTATTTTCGTAACTCCCCTCTTTAAACTCCTAAACTACATTGTATTGGGATATTTTAGAGGGGAATTAAAGATATTAGTCGACCATCCCCCCCTCTCATTCTCTTCTGAACTCTCAAAATACATCGTAGAAGCTTAAAGGATTCTCTCAAGTCAAGTTAGGGTTCCTTCTCAAAGATCTAAGAATTCAAGGTTCTACCAAGAAGTCTTCTTCTCCAGGTATGTAGGACGTTAACAAGGGATTCCTTCCACCCTTGTGTCCCAAGAATTTCAGAAACCCTAGCAAGTTAATTTTTCTAGAACTTATATCATAGGGTTTTCATTCCATCATTGATTTCCCTTATCTTTTCTCAATACTTAAAGGTTTCGATTACTTGTATTAAATTATTCTTATGATGTTATTTTTAGCTTGTGGAATGTATTTACATAATCTTGATATTAGCACGATTTTAGAGATTTCACTTCATAAGCTAGCTTTATTTTCAAATAGCATGATCTTTCAAAGTACAAATGATTTTCTCATGATTTATATATTTATTCTTTACATTTTTATCAGCATTCTCAGTACTTAGTATCATCAGTATTATCAGTTTATCAGGTCCTATATACTCTCAGGACACTTTTAGATAAAGTAGTTCTGAGCTTAGTGTTAGGGCATCAGTTTTTGAGCTATCAGTATATTATCAGTAAATAGTTAGTGAATTATTAGTTGGGAGTAGTACTTAGCACCAAGAAGGCTGGGGTTCCGTGCACCCAGGTTCCCAGAACTACGTGCCACCATAGGTTATTAGCCTGAATAGGCCTCAGTTAGTGATCACACAACCATGCCTTTATACCCTAGCAAGGTATATTGGGTCCTATCGATGAGACATATACATTAAACTCCATGTTTAGCTCATGTGGTTATATGTTGATTAATAGGCTCTCCCACAATACAATTACAGTCTCAATCATGGTTATAGTTTGAGTTTTTTGTGAATGGACATGACGCAAAAATTAGTTTTACTTGTACTTCTAGTATTTGTAGATTTTCATGTTATTTTCAATATTTATGCATTCAGATAGGGTTGTTGTACATCAGTTCGGTGATACCTTTCAGATTTTACTAGCATGCTTTGTTCTTCAGTTGCATGCCTCACATATTTAACATATATTCAAAGTACTGACTGCATACTCTTTATGCTATATCATTTTATGATATAGATTCAGGTACTCAGGCACAACATTGCAGTTGAACTCATTTCAGTGTTCACCAGCAACTATTAGTGGTGATTCCTCATCTTCTAAGGACTGGAGTTATTTTTGTTCCATTAAGTTGTATTTGTCTTTGCTTTCAGTTTTAGACATATAGAGTTAGCTGGGAACCTGTCTTAGCAGCTCATCAATTACTAGAGGCTCTCAGACAAAGTAGTAGTATTTCTAACCATGGGTTATCATGAGGTCACCTATGGCTCTAGGCACCATGTTGCATCCAGGTTATAGACTCGGGTCATGAAAAACTTAATATTGTAGCATCAGGTTTAGGAGTGTCCTAGGATGTTTTAATGTTGCATTAAGTAGAGTCTTTTTTCATGGGTTTGAAACACACCATACTTATGAGGAATTGGTAATGATACGTTTTAGGATAATTCCCATCTTTCATGATTCTTATTGTGCGATAGAGTGTGAAACTCTAAGATATCCTTCTAACTCGTGCTTTACATATTTACAGACCAATGCCTCCCAAAAGAGCTAATGAAAGGAGGAATGAAAATTGAAATAAATAAGTCCTACCAGCTCCAAGACACTCTGAACGAGCAACTGACTCATGCTAAGTTTAGGGCTACATTCCAAATGTTGGCCTAGGCTATGAACAACTAAGTCAATTAGCAGGCTGTTGCACCAGCTAATCTGAAAGGAAATGCAACTGTTGCTAGAGTTCGAGACTTCAATCAGGTAAATCCCCTAGAGTTCCATAAGTCTAAGGTGGATGAGGATCCAAAACACTTCAATGATGAAATTCAGAGAATCACTCAGATCATGGGAGTTACTTCGATTAATAGTGCAGACTTGGCCACCTATTAGTTGAAAGGGGCGACCCAGAGAGTAGGCAAGTTGGTGCAAGCTCAATGGAGTGGGATGAATTTGTGACAGTGTTTTTGGATAGATTCTTTCCCTGTGGGCTGAGGGAAGCGAAGATAGAGGAGTTAATCAATTCGAAGCAAAACTCCATGTCAGTTCAAGAGTATGCCCTAAAGTTCACTCAACTGTCACGGTATGCCCCCATAAATGGTTGTTGAGTCTAGGACTCAGATGAGCAAGTTCGTTTCTAGAGTTTTAGACTTAGTGTTCAAGAAGTACAGACCACCATGCTCATTAGTGACATGGACATCTCCAGACTTAAGATTCATGCACAACAAATTAAGGAGGAGAAGGAATGGGAGAGTAAGAGGGTGAGGACAGGTAACTTGGACTTTTCTCAATAGAGGTCAAGCGGTGGGAATTGCTCACAACACCAACAGAGATCTTCAGTTCCAACACCCTCTTCAGCTAATGCTCCTTCTCTTAGACCTCGTGTTGATAAAAAGGGTAGACATCTGGCTTTAAGTCTCAGAGAAATGTCTCTAGTAGTTGCACCTTCCCAGCATGTCCTAAGCATGGTAAGAGCCATCCAGTGAGTGTTGTCTTAGCATGGAAGGGTTGTTTTGGTTTTGGTTAATTGGGCCATAGATTGAAGGATTGCAGCCAGTTGGACGTGGGAAGACTCAGTTCGCTACTTTTGTAGCCCATTCAGGTGACCCAACTCAGTAGGGTATTACTTATGGCACAGGTTGTGGTTAGTGCCATAACTTCTTTTATGCCTTGTCTTCTTGTCAGGATCATGAGAACACGCCTAACGTAGTCACTAGTATGTTATGACTCTTCCAGATTAATGTTTATGCATTGTTAGATCTAGGAGCCACACTATCTTTCATGACTCCTTATATTGTAGTACAATTTGTTGTTAGTCTAGAAATACTCTCAGAACCCTTTCTAGTCTCTACTCCTATTGGTGTGTTAGTTATAGCTATTTAGGTATACAAAAATTGCCCAGTCACAGTTTTATAGAAAGTCACCATAGTTGAATCTAGTGGAGTTAGATATAATTGATTTTGACATTATCCTTGGCATGGACTGGTCACACTCTTTCTATGCCTCGGTCAACTGCCGAACTAGGGTTGTTAGGTTTTAGTTTCTAATGAACCAATCATATAATGGAGAGGTAGTACCTCAACACCTAAGGGTCGGTTTATCTCTTAACCTAAGGACAAGAAAATAATTTCTAAGGTTTGTATATGTCAACTAGTTTGGTTCAGGGCTTCCAATTTTGAAACACTAACTCTTCGGTCAGCTCCAATCGTGAATGAGTTTCTAGAGGTATTTCTCAAAGATCTTCCCGGAGTCCATCCTGAATGGGAAATTGACTTCAACATTGACCTTCTTCTAGATACCTAGCCAATCTCAATTCCTCCATACAGAATAGCTCCAGCTAAGCTTAAGAAGTTGAAGGAACAACTAAAAGGCGTCTTAGACAAAGTCTTCATCAGACCCAACATCTCTCTATAGGGTGCTCCAGTTTAATTTGTGCATAAGAAAGACAGTTCACTCAGAATGTGCATCGATTATTGATAACTGAACAAAGTCACCGTAAAGAATAAGTATCATATTCCAAGGATTGATGACTTGTTTGATCAGATCTAGAGATCTAGATGCTTTTCAAAGATAGTCCTTAGATCCGGTTATCACCAGCTCCGAATTGGGGAGTGTGACATTCCAAAGACAGCCTTCAAAAATTGATATGTTTACTATGAATTTTTTGTTATGCCTTTTTGACTAATGAATGCTCCTGTTTCTTTTATGAACTTGATGAGTAGGGTGTTCAAATAGTATTGGACATGTTTGTCATCGTCCTCATAAATGACAGCCTTGTCTATTCTCGGAGCGAGGATGAGCATGTAGACCATTTGAGGATAGTCTTGTAGACTCTCAAGGACTGCCAGTAATTTGCTATGTTCAGAAAGTGAGAATTCTGGTTGAAATCAGTCACATTACTTTGTCAACTCCGGTGAGGGTATTCAGGTTGACCCTCATAAGATCAAAGCAATTAAGAACTAGATGAGACCCACCTCTCCATCAAGCATTCGGAGTTTCTTAGGTTTACCCGATTATTATAGACTATTTATGGAAGGATTTTCCTTTATTACTTCTCCTATGTCCAGATTAGCTTAAAATAAAGTCAAATTCCAGTGGTCTAATGCTTATGAGAAGAGTTTTCAGGAGTTGAAGACTCGACTTACTACTGCCCTAGTTTTGACTCTACCAGAAGGTTCAGATGGGTTCCCGATTTGTTGCAACGCCTCTAAAATTGGCCTTGGTTGCGTACTGGTGCAACATGGTAAAGTTGTGGCCTACACTTCTAGACAGCTCAAGGCTCATGATAAGAACTACCCGACTCACAACCTTGAGCTGGCAGGGGTAGTGTTTTCCTTAAAGATCTGGAAGCACTACCTTTTTGGTGTTCATGTGGATGGGTTTTAGTGACCACAAAAGCCTGTAGTATGTGTTCAGTTAGAAGGATTTAAATCTTTGTCAGAGGAGATGGCTTGAGTTGTTGCAGGACTATGTTATAAGTGTCCTGTACCATCCGATAAAGGCCAATATAGTGGTGAATCCCTTAGTAGATTATTGATGAATAACGTTGCTCATATTCAGGATGATAAGAAAGAGCTAGTTAGAGATGTTCATAGGCAGCTCATTTGGGAGTTCATTTGGTTGATTCAGTTGAAGGTGGAGTTATAATTCAAAGTGGTTCAGAGTCTTCTCTTGTGATAGATGTTAAAGAAAGGAAAGAAGATGATCCAATATTGCTTAAGTTGAAGGAAACCATCGTAAAGAAAGAAGTGGAAGAATTCTCCAAAGTGGGAGATGGTGTGCTTCACTATCAGGTAGATCATGTGTTTCAAATGTGAATGATTTGAGGCAACTCATATTAACAGAAGCCCACAACTCTCGATATTCTATTCACCCATGCGCCACCAAGATGTATCATGATCTTCAAGAAGTCTATTAGTGGAATGGCTTGAAGAAAGATATTGCGAAATTTGTAGCTGAGTGCCCAAATTGCCAACAGGTTAAGGTTGAGTACCAGAGGCCAATAGGTATGACTTAGGACATCAACATTCCTACTTGGAAGTTGGAAGATATAAACATGGATTTCATTATAGGTCTACTTCGTACGTGCTGATAGCATGATTCTGTATGAGTGATTGTAGACCAGATGACTAAGTCAGCACATTTTCTACCAGTTAAGACCATAGATTAAGCCAAGGATTATGCTAGACTTTACATTCGGGAGTTATCCAAGTTGCTTTTTGTCCCTTTGTCCATCTTTTCTGACCTACTCAGTTCACCTCACACTTTTGGAAGTTATTTCAGAAAGGGCTTGGTACTCAGGTTAAGCTTAGCACAACTTTTCATCTGTAGACCAATGGTCAGGATGAGTGCACCATTTAGACTCTAGAGGATATGTTGAGAGCTTGCGTGATCAATTTTAAAGGTAATTGGGATGATCACTTTCCCTTCATCGAGTTTACATATAACAACAGTTACGACTCCAACATTCAAATGGCCACCTTTGAGGAACTTTATGGTAGGAGGTGCAGATCTCCTATAGGGTGGTTTGAGGTTGGTGAAGCTACCTTGATAGAGCTTGGTTCAGTACATGAGGCTATGGAGAAAGTTCATCTTATTACAGAAAGGCTGAAGACAACTCAAAGCTGTTTGAAATCGTATGCAAATGTGAGGAGAAGAGAACTTAAGTTTGTTGTTGATGATTGGGTCTACTTGAAAATCTCACCCATGAAGGAGGTGATGAGGTTCAATAAGAAAGGGAAACCCAGACTCTAGTATGTTGGTCCTTATAGGATCTTGAGGCGTTTTGGAAAGGTAACGTATGAGTTGGACTTGCTTATGGAGTTAGAATCGGTGCATCCAGTTTTTCATGTTTCTCTGTTGAATAAGTGCATCAGTGATCTGACCTCATTGTGCGTTTGGAAAGCATGGAAGTAAGAGACAGTCTCTCTTATAAAGAGGTCCCATTTGATATTTTTGATCATTAATTTTGTAAGTTGAGAAACAAGGAGGTCACTTAAGTGAAAGTCCTTTACAGGAATCAACTTGCCAGGGAATACGGCTTAGGATTAGATTAATTGCTTTTATTTAACTTTAGTCTTTATTTCCTCATTTTGTTTTTCTATTGTTTTTGTTTTATTTAACTACTATGTTGAAAGGGCCACCCCTATGAATAGTAGAAGTTTCCTAACTTGAGAGAAACCTCTGTGACTAGCTGCATGGAGGATAAGAAGCCGTTAGTGCCCCTGGAGTAGAGGTTGGATGTCGAGACACTAGAAGCCATACTTATGAATTTTGATGAGGATGATGTCCAGGGGTACATAGAGATGGTAAATACATTGGATGGAATGGGGTCCTACAACTTCAGGCCGAAGAAGTTGGACGACCTTGATCTAAAGAATCATGCAACTCCTCCGGCAAAACCTTCAGTTGAAGTACCACTAGTCTTGGAGCTTAAAAGCTCTACCTCCACATCTAAAATATGCATTCTTGGGGGAGAACAGTACCTTTCTAGTCATTATTGCTGTAGACCTTATAGAGTGGCAAGTTGAGGCCCTGGTATCAGCACTGAGAAGGTTCACGAAGGCAAATGGTTGGATAATTGCTGACGTTATTGATATCCCTCTAGGCATATGCACCCATAAAGTTCAGCTTGAGCCAAGGTGTGTACCAAGGATAGAGCATCAGCAAAGACTGAATCCACCCATGCAAGAACTGGTGAAGAAGGATATTATCAAATAACTGGATGTTGGTGTTATCTATCCCATTGCTGATAGTAAGTGGTTGAGTTCGGTACAGTGTGTACCAAAGAAGGGTGGAATTACAGTGGTGCCAAACGAGAAAAATGAGTTGGTTCTGACAATGCCGGTCATAGTTGGCATATTTGCATGGATTATCGGAAACTCATTCATTGGACGCAGAAGGACCATTTTCCAATGCCTTTCATGGACTAGATACTTGATAGGTTGGTAGGTAGAGGATGGTACTGCTTTCTTGATGGTTATTCAGGGTATAATTAGATCTCCATAACCCCGGAGGACTAAGAGAAAAACCACCTTTACTTGCTCTTATGGGACTTTTTCTTTCAGGAGAACGCCCTTTGGTTTGTGCAATGCACCGACCATATTTCAACACTGCATGATGTCCTTCTTTTCAGACATATTGGCGGACACCAGTCATGGGTGATTTCTTTGACGATTGCCTTGATCATTTGAGCAAAGTGCTCAGCAGTTGTGAAGAAACCAATCTGGTACTCAACTGGGAAATATGCCATTTTATGGTCAAAGGGGATTGTTCAAAGGCATAGAATTTTGGGAAAAGGTGTAGAGGTGGACAAAGCTAAAATCGAGGTTATCGCAGGATTGCCACCTATTTCTGTCAAGGGTATTCGGAGCTTTATAGGACATGCATGATTTTATAGGATGTTCATCAAAGATTTTTCCAAGATTGCACAACCTTTGTGCAAGCTACTTGAAAAGGAGGTGAAATTCAATTTCGATGACGCCTGTCTGAAAACTTTTGAATGACTGAAAGAAAGACTCACCTCAGCCCCCATTATGCTAGCACCAGACTGGTCTCTTTCATTTGAGGTGATGTGCGATGCCAGTGGAGTTGCCCTTGGTGCTGTCTTATGATAACGTCCAAACTTCACTCTTCTTTATGAAACAGCGTAAATGGTCTTTGTTCAAAACAAATAGCCTGATGGGTGTTGGGGTCGAATCCCACAAGGAATGTTAGCTGATCACACACAAGTGGTATATTAAATTGAACTAATTCACACCAACGTTTCAAGATAAATAAGTAAAAAATTGGGGGAATCATGATTTATAAAATAAAATATGGATTTACACACAAAAAAAGGGCGGAGTATAGAAAAGACCAAAGGAGAAACTACTAGGGGTGTGATATTGATAAGGACTTCAAAGAGGTGGAATTGTTAATTGCTCATATCTTTACTCAATAGTATGATTAGCTGCAGATTAGGTGACATGTTAAGTTTCTCAACCAGTTAGATGTCTTATACCTCGGATTTTCTCAAATCGTGAGGTTCCTCTTCACAACCACATCAACTTGGGTATGGATCTTCTATTTGTAGCTCCAATCCTTAATAGATGTGTAATAATGGATTTTGACTATGTCTAGCCCAACCCCACATAATTACCACCCAAATACCCATTAGTGTTTCCTCACCCACACCTTATTTCCTTTTTCAAGAAAAACTAAAGTAAGGAAATGCAACCCACATTTGCAACTATGAGTTTTCAACTTAAAATTCAGAGGAACACTAAAATCATACTAATTGAGTAAATCTAAGATCAAATACACAATACCTAACCCAAATCAACCTCAATCATTCATACACCCCTAGAAAAGAATTTAGCTACTCATGTAAGTAAAGTAAGACATTGCTTTAAACAATAATTCTATATCCATTCACAAATTTCAGTTAGAGAAATTCAATAAAGGTTTGAGCTCCAATGGAGTTTTCTACCTTCTCAATTAAGAAGATGACTCTTTCTCTTTCTACTTCTCTCTAATTTTAATACAGGACAAAGAAATAGAATAATCAATACTTTCTAGAATGGAATATTTAGTTCCTTTATGATATATACAAAAATAGGGTATAGATCTGCTCCTCTTTTCGCATGCTTGACGTTTTTACCCCTTGCTGATGGGTGTCATTTGCGATTCACTAGCCGTTTGCGAAACGCCAGTCAATTTTAGCTGAAGGATAGTGAGATTTTAGGATCTTCGATGCTGATCTACAGACCGCTGGTTGGTCACAGCTAATGGTAGTAAGTTCTTTAGCACTTCGGTGTTGGCACCGGCAGTTTGCCGGTGCTGATCTTTGGTTCTCTAGTCTCCACCCTTCCTCCATATAGTAGGTAACTGCGGTCAATTCGGCATTTCGTCGTGTCCTCCGGTGGAGCACCGGTCATCAACTCTATTTGCTTAATTTCATGCTTTTCTCAATTCAAGTTAAGTACCTGTAAAGATCAAGGAGAAAATACATAAAATCCACCTAATTGACTTGAAAACTAAGAAAAAACTCACGTTTAGTGAGTTTGGTAAATTACCAACTCATCAAACCCCTAAACTTGAACCATTGCTTGTCATCAAGTAATGCAATTCTTTTCATTTGAGAAAATAGATAGCATGGAAAATATGAAGTTATGCATCAAGGACCAATGATCCTAAGTCAACCCAAAAATGCTCATCAACTCAAGGAAAAAGAGAAATGACTCCCCCTAAAGTGTGAGAAAGCTTCAATAGGTAACCACAATGAATAGGCATGCTTCACAACCTCTTTCATTTTTCAAAACAAAGGAATAATTTATCCAATCAAACACACATAGAATCTCAAATCATAATCATTTGGTATTCAAAGCTTGCCTTGAAGCTCACACTGCTCATGCCTCAATTACATCTTTACATCAGTGCAAGCATGTCCTCAAAGGGAGTGATGCCACTCACTACAAGAGAGAATCCCCTTTTTATCATAAAAAAATGCACACACAAGGGATTATAGAATAAAACGATCACACTCTCTCTCAGAAAAGAAATCTCCATGCATACAACTTGACCCATAGGCTTTCCCTTCGTGTAACTCGCCATTAATATAGAGCAACTACACTCAACATGAATTAGGACTTGTGGGTCATGATGAAGGCTAGGGGTAAGGGTCAAACAAATATTTAGCTCTAGTGACTAGAACCCCCCTAATGCCTTTTTGTGAACACTTTTAACCTCCCATCAAACTCTTTAGATCACTCCACCTTATTCCTCTTTTTTCATCATCTTCATCTTTTATTTCTCAAAAGCCCTCCTTGTAACTCCTTTAGCTCACATTAAGCTGCATCTGAGCATAAGGTAACACTGTTTCACTAATCTTTTTCTTTTTTGTTGATTCAAGGTTTCTCAACCTATCATTTCATTTATTTAGATTACAATTCGATGCTACTTCACATTTAGGCTCATAACATTTCTCCCCTTGTTGTACACCCCCAAACTTAGGCTTTTTGCCTCTTTTTCAATGATTTCCTTATCTCTCCCTATGTCTTGGGCTTCAAGCTCCCATTATATTCATTCATTCATCACTATAAATTAGGGAGGATGGTGTAATGACCCGAAAACTCAAAATCAATATCCGGGACTTAAATCAGAAAATCTGAAAACTGCAGAAATATTGCAGGACGACCCACCTGATGAGTCGTTCAGTAACCTCATGACTCGTTAGGTGAGCCATGAGGAGGAGGCTGTATAATGTAAAGGAGGGATGTAGTGTACCTAACAAGGGACTTCACGAGTTGTGGTCACTGACCACGACCCGTTAAGCCACTTGTGGTCAGACCTGAGTTGAGAAAATATTATGTTGTCCAGTGTACTTGATGAATGGGGGCAACAAGTCGTGGTCCCCAGTAATGACTCGTTATGTCCCCCGTTACTAGCCCCATATAAATTTTATACAGTGTACCTGACAGGCGTGGCCACGAGTCGTGGTCAGTCACCACGACTCGTTAGGTTACCCGTTAGGGTCACCTGGTAGTTTTTTTCAGCGATTTTCTAAGGGCTATTTAGTAATTTTCTACCCTCCCAAGCTTTAAACTACGTTGTTTTAGCATTTATTTCAGATTTTTAGTGGGGTTAACGGGTTCTCTTCCTCATTCCCCACACCCTCTAGAAACAAAACATAGAGTTCTCTCTTAGAGTATTTCAGAGCAAAAGCCAGGGCAGACCTTTCCTCTTCGAATCTCATGTGATTTCTCTACGTTTCTTCATCAGGTATATGGGAATTCAATAAGGGAATTGTCCTTCTCTTAAGTCCCTCAATTTCCTCACATAATTTCCCTATTAGTTTAGCCTTGAGATTTTCGAATAAGCAGAGAATTTCATATTTGTTTTCATTAATTTCAATTGGGTTATTATCCATGTTTATTATTCATATTATTTCCATAAATTTGTAGATAAATTGTTGTTGTTCTGGCCAAGATGATTTACCACCCTAAATTTCTAAGTATGGCTTATTGCGTATTAAATTTCATCTATTTTAGCGAAGTATATTGTGGGCTGATTTTCCTAGAAATTTTTTGTGGTAAATATTTGTTGAGTAATTATTACACTAATGAGAATGATTTAGCCCTGCTAGATGAGATTCCTTTAATTCTTGAAACATCGCTATATTATGAAATTGTCCGTGTTGTCGGAATGAATGAGCTCTCTATTAGCTTCTTAGTAGTCTAGTCAGTTAGAACACAGAACTTTCTCTTTCAGAACTATTCAAAAAGTGTCAACTGATCAGTTTGTCTGCAGTCTTTTCTCGAGTTGTCAGTGGTGCCTCTTGATTATCAGAACCAGACTCGGATTATAGTTATTTGTTCCAATACGCGGTCATGACAATTTAGATTTATAGCTCTGACCAGCCCCAGGACCCCAGTTCAGTTACTGTTTGTTCTTAGACAGTTATGATGCTTCCAGAGAAGCAGCTCTGACTAGTCTAGAACCCAGTTTCATACTCTGGTCCGATAAGGCTCTCAGGGTACTTTCAGTTATATGTCCCTGAGTAGTCTTGGACCGCAGTTTCGAGCTATCAACCTAGCAGTTAAGTCTAGGTTTCCAGTGGGAGTGGGACTTAGCACCAAGCGGGCTGGGGTTCTAGTGCACTCAGGTTCCCAGAACTACGTTGCTAGCATAGGTTGTAGTATTACTTGGCTTGATTGGCCCTAGACTTTTGTGATCACCCAGTTAATGCCTTTAAACCCTTGCAAGGTATATTGGGTCCTACAGGTGGGGTGTATACATAGGACTCCACGTCTAGCTTATGTGGTTATACGTCGGTTATAGACTCTCCCACTAGTCAGTTAGTCCACTCTCAGATTTCTCAGTCCAGATCAGTTCATTGTAGTATCGCAGACTTAGTCATTCAGACTTAGGACATGTTTATGACCATCAGTAAGGGTCATTTTTGACTATATTAGTTCTACACCAGTTGTATTAGTTTCTCAGCATTTTAGTTGGTCATTTCATGTCGCATTAGTTTAGTTACTAGTTCTATCATATTATTCATGTTTCTCTCACCTACTTAGTATATTCAAAGTACTGACACATACTTTTATGTTGTATCATTTCATGATACAGTTGCAGGTTCTCAGACTCAACACCGCTGCTGCCGCAGTTCAGATTCTCCACCTTAGCAGGGAAGCGTGAGTCCTCATTATCCGAGGGAATTATTCTTTCTTTCAGTCATTTATTAGTTTTCTAGATTTAGAGTTAGCTGGGGACTTGTCCCAGCAACTCCTTAGTTAGATGGCTTTCAGACAGACATGACTTTCAGCTTTATTAGTATTATTCAAATGTTTTGAACTTTATACTTCCAGACATGTCTTTCACAAATGTTTTATGGTATTATCTTAAATTTTTGTTGTGTATGATTACTGAGAATACTAGTGAATGATAGACCAGGGGTTGACTTGGGGTCACTGTGACTTCAAGTACCGTGGTACGTCCAGGGTTGTAGGCTCGGGCCATGACAAACTTGGTATTAGAGCCCTAGGTTTAGAGCATCCTCGAAAAGTCTGAAAGCCGCATCGAGTAGAGTCCTTTTCATGGGTGTGAAGTGCGCCACACTTACAAGGAGGCTACAAGATGTTACTAGGAAAAACTCCCTTTTTGTTTATATTCCATATCGTGTGTTAAAGTTAAAATCCAAAAATGCTCTTCTAACTGGTGCTCTATGTCATTTCAGTTAACCATGCCTCCTAAATGCGGTAACAAAAGAAGGGTCAGAAATGCCAATAGACCTACCCCAACAGCTCCAGCAGCCCCTACAGACGACACAGTGTCCACTGTAGAATTCAGAGCGGCTATCCAGCTGCTCGCTCAGACAGTCACCAATCAGGTGACTCAGCAGCTGGTTCCGGTAGCCTCAAGTGGGTCAGCGGCAGCTGCTCAAGTGTGGGATTTTACTCGAATGAACCCTCCTTATTTTCATGGAACAAAGCAGGGGGAGGTCCCACAAGGCTTTGTAGATGAGATTATAAACGATCACCCCAATTATGGGTCTCAGTCCCTCTAAGAGTGCCGACTTGGCTGCCTACCAGCTGAAAGGGGCAGCTCAAGTCTGGCATGACCATTGGAAAGAAGGGCGGCCAGTGGAGCAGGACCAGTGGAGTGGGAAGCATTTCATATAGCTTTCTTGGACAGATTTTTTCCCTCGGGAGCTAAGGGAGGCAAAGATGGCGGAATTTATGAATTTGAGACAGGGCAACAGAACTGTGGAGGAGTATTCTCTGGAGTTTACCTAGAGATGGTAGCGGAGCCAAGGGATCGCATGATGAAGTTTGTAAATGAAGTGTCAAATCTTGTCCTCAACGAGTGCAGGACCGGGATGCTGATTAAGGACATGGACCTTTCGAGCTTGATTCTCTATGACAATAGATTGAGGCTGAAAAGCTAAAGGTTATGGAGCATAAGAACAAACGAGCAAGGACTGGCCAGTCATATTTCGTCCATCAGAGGTGTAGTGATAGCAGCTGCCCATAGCAGCAACAACAACAACAGAGAGTCCCAGCACCTACTTCAGCCAGCGCCCCAACCTTTCGGTCCTGCCAGGATCGAAGGAGTGGGTCATCTGGCACTCGGTCTCAAGCCCAAAATACCGGAAACAAGTATCCAGCTTGTCCCAAGTGTGGTAGGAACCACCCTGACGAGTGCCTTCAGGGTCGAGAGGGCTGTTTTGGTTATGGATAACTTGGACATCGGCTCAGGGAGTACCCATCAGCTGGGTGAGGGAGACAAAAATGTGACACATCATCAGCTCCAGTAGGCCGATCAGCTCAGCAGGCCAACACATCAGGTATAGATGACGGTCAACACTAAAATCGCTTCTATTCTCTATCTTCCCGTCAGGATCAGGAAAGTTCACCCGACGTAGTTACTCGTATGTTACATCTCTTCCATATAGACGTGTATGCCCTCTTAGACGCAAGAGCCACTCTTTCATTCATCACTCTCTATATAGCAGTCCAGTTCAACATCAGCCCAGAGGTCCTCTCAGAACCATTCTCAGTCTCCCCCATAGTTGGTGAGTCAGTTAGAGCCAGCCGGGTGTATAGGAACTGCCCAGTCTCAGTCTTGAGTAAAGTTTTTCCAGTCGATCTTGTAGAGTAAGACATGGTCGACTTTGACCTTATTCACGGCATGCATTGGTTACACTCCTGCTATGCCTTAGTTGATTGCAGAAATAAAGTTGTCAACTTTCAATTTCTCAACGAGCCAGTGTTAGAATGGACGGGTAGCAGTTCAGTGCCTAAGGGTAGGTTTATTTCCTACCTTAAGGCCCAGAAACTCATCTCCAAAGGATGTATATATCATCTAGTTCGGGTCAAGGATTCCAACTCTCAAACCCCAACCATCTAGTCAGTTCCACTAGTCAGTGAGTTCCTAGATGTTTTTCCTGAGGATCTTCCCAGAGTTCCCCCTAAACGGCAAAATAGACTTCAAAATAGATCTCCTCCTAGATACTTAGCCTATCTCCATCCCTCCTTACAGAATGGCTCCAGCTGAGCTTAAGGAGCCGAAGGAGTAGTTAAAAGATCATCTTAATAAGGGTTTTATCAGACCCAGCATCTCTCCCTGGGGTGCTCTAATGCTATTCGTGCATAAAAAGGATGGTACCCTCAGAATGTGAATAGATTACCATCAGCTGAACAAGGTCACAATAAAGAAAAAAGTACCCTCTACCCAGAATTGACGATCTGTTGACCAACTTCTAGGAGCCAACTATTTCTCCAAGATTGATCTCAGGTCAAGGTACCATCAGCTAAGGATTAGGGAGTGTGACATACCCAAAACAACATACAGAACTCGATATGGTCACTACGAGTTTGTGGTGATGTCCTTTGGGTTAACAAATGCCCTAGCAGCCTTTATGGATTTGATGAATATGGTCTTCAAGAAATACCTGGATATGTTCGTCATTATATTTATCGATGACATTCTGGTATACTCCAGAAATGAGGAAGAGCATGCAGATTACCTGAGGATAGCACTACAGACACTCAGAGACCGCCAGTTATTCGCCAAGTTCAGCAAGTGCAAAATTTGGTTAAAATCTGTGACTTTCTTAGGTTATGTGGTCCTCGATGAAGGTATACAAGTAGATCCTCATAAGATAGCAACAGTAAAGGATTGGCCCAGACCTACCTCTCCTACTGAAATCAGGAGTTTTTTGGGCTTAGCAGGTTATTACCGAAGGTTTGTGGAAGGTTTTTCTTCCATAGCATCTCCTCTGACCATGTTAACCCTGAAGAACGTGAAATTCCAGTGGTCAGATGAGTGTGAGGAGAGTTTCCAGGAGTTTCCAGGGGTGCCCTTGGTGATCATTTCAAATAGGGGAACACAGTTCGTCTCACACTTTTGGAAGTCCTTTAAGAAGGGAATAGGTATTCCGGTCAAGCTCAGCACTGGTTTTAACCCGCAAACTGATCGAAAAGTGGAGCAGACCATTCAAACCCTAGAAGATATGCTAAGAGTGTGCGCAATCGATTTTAAGGGTAATTGGGATGACCATTTGCCTCTTATAGAGTTTGCGACAACAACAACTACCATTCTAGTATCCACATGGCCCCATTTGAAGCATTGTACGATAGAATGTGTAGATCTCCTATAGGGTGGTTTGAGGTTGGTGAAACTACCTTGATAGGGCCAGACTCAATTCACAAGGCAATGTAGAAAGTTCAGCTCATTCGAGAAAGGTTGAAAATAGCTTAGAGCCGCCAGAAATCTTATGCCGATGTGGGGAGAAAAGAGTTGGATTTTGTAGTTGATGACTGGGTATACCTAAAAATTTCGCCCATGAAAGGGGTGCTGAGGTTTGGAAAGAAGGGGAAGCTCAGTCCGAGGTATGTGGGACCTTATAGAATTTTGAGGCGTATCACATTGTGGCCTATGAGGTAGAGTTACCTTCCGAACTAGCAGCGGTACATCTAATTGTCCATGTGTCACTTCTGAAGAAGTGCATCAGAGATCCGACCTCAGTTGTGCCATTTGACAGCGTGGGAATAAAGGATAGTCTCTTATATGAGGAGGCACCACCCCAGATCCTTGACCGTCAGGTTCATAAGTTGTGGAATAAATAAATAGCTTCAATCAAGGTCTTATGGTGAAATCAACAGTTTGATGGAGCTACGTGGGAGGCTGAAGCGGATATGATGGCCAACTACCCCCACTTGTTCTCTACCGACTCTATTTTAGCTTGAAATGTTAATTTTTCGTTAGGACCTGATCTAGTTGTTGAGTTAAATTCATGTTTATAAGTTTCTTTTACGACTTTGGATATATGTATGAAAAGTAAATTCAATTCAGCTGTGCATTTGAAACGGAGGTAGTCATTCCGACAGTTTTGAAGTTAAATGAGTAGTATTTGAAAATTTTGATAGCTATTTTTTTCTGCTTTCTGTGTGTTTTCTAACATTCGAGGATGAATGTTTGCAAGGGGGAGATATTGTAATGCCCCAAAAACTCAAAATCAATATTTGGGACTTAAATAAGAAAATTTGGAAACTGCAGAAATATTGCAGGACGGCCCACCTGATGAGTCGTTAGGTAACCTCACGACTCATTAGGTGAGTCGTGAGGAGGAGGTTGGATAATGTAAATGAGGGAGGCATTGTACGTAACGAGGGACTTCACGAGTCGTGGTCACTGACCACGACCGGTTAGGTCACTCGTGCTCAGACCTGAGTTGAGAAAATATTGTGTTGTCAAGTGTACTTGAGAAATGGGGGCAACAAGTCTTGGTCCCCAGTAAAGACTCATTCTGTCCCACTTTAATAGTCCCAGTTAATTGTTAGCCAGTGTACCTGACAGGCGTGGCCATGAGTCGTGGTCAGTCACCACTACCCGTTAGGTCACCGGTTAATATCACCTAACAATTTTTCCCAGCGATTTCCTAAGGGCTATTTAGTAATTTCCTACCCTACCAAGCTTTATACTACATCATTTTAGCATTAATTTCAGACGTTTTAGTGGGGGTAACGGGTTCTATTACTTATTTTCCACTCAAACCCTCTAGAAACAGAACGTAGAGTTCTCTCTCAGAGTATTTCAGAGCAAGAGCTAGGGAAGATCTTTCCTCTTTAATTCTCAAGTGATATATCCAGGTTTCTTCGTCAGGTATGTGGTAATTCAATAAGGGAATTGTCCTTCCCTTGTGTCCCCCAATTTCCTCCCATAATTTCCCTATTAGTTTAGCCATGAGATTTTCGAATAAGCAGAGAATTTCATTTTGGTTTTCGTTAATTTCAATCGGGTTATTATCCATGTTTATTATTCAGATGATTTACATCAATTTGTAGATAAATTGTTGTTGCTCTAGCCAAGATGATTTACAACCCTAAATTTTTGAGTATGGCTTATTGCGTATTAAATTCTGTCTATTTTTGCGAAGTATATTGTGGGCTGATTTTCCTAGAAATTTCTGTTGTAAATATTTGTTAAGTAATTATTCCATTAATGAGAATGATTTAGCCCTCCTAGATAAGATTCCTTTAATTCTTGAAACTTCGCTATATTATGAAATTGTCTGTGTTGTCGGAATGAATGAGCTCTGTATTAGCTGCTTAGTAGTCTAGTCAGTTAGAACACAAAACTTTCTCTTTTAGAACTATTCAGAAAGCTGATCAGTTTGTCTGCATTCTTTTCCCGAGGTGTCAGTGGTGCCTCTCAATGATCAGAACCAGACTCGGATTATAGTTATTTGGTCCAATAGGCGGTCATGAAACTTTATATTTATATCTCTGACTAGCCCCAAGATCCCAGTTCAGTTACAGTTTGTTCTTAGACGGTTACGATGTATCCAGATAAGCAGCTTTGACCAGTCTAGAACCCAGTTTCAGATTCTGTCCGATAAGACTCTCAAGGTACTTTCAGTTATATGTCCCTGACTAGTCTTGGACCTCAGTTTCGAGCTATCAGCCTAGCAGTTAAGTATAGGTTTCCAGTGGGAGTAGGACTTAGCACCAAGCGGGTCGGGGTTCCAGCGCACCCAGGTTCCCAGAACTACGTTGCCAGCGTAGGTTGTAGTATTACTTGGCCTGATTGGCCCCGGACTTTTGTGATCACCCAGTTAATGCCTTTATACCCTTGCAAGGTATATTGGGTCCTACAGGTGGGGTGTATACATCGGACTCCACGTATTGCTCATGTGGTTATATGTCGGTTATAGACTCTCCCACTAGTCAGTTAGTCCACTCTCAGATTTCTCAGTCTAGATCAGTTCATTGTAGTATCGCAGACTCAGTCATTCAGACTTTTTATGACCATCAGTAAGGGTCATTTTTGACCATATCAGTTCTACACCATTTGTATCAGTTTCTCAACATTTCAATTGGTCATTTCATGTCGTATCAGTTTAGTTAATAGTTATATCATATTATTCACGTTTCTCTCACCTACTCAGTACATTAAAAGTACTGACACATACTTTTATGTTGTATCGTTTCATGATACAGCTCAGGTTCTTAGACTCAGCACCACTAGCCGCCGCAGTTCAGATTCTCCACCTTAGCAGTGAAGCGTGAGTCTTCATCATTCGAGGGAATTATTTCTTTCTTTCAATCATTTATTTGTTTCTGTAGATTTAGAGTTAGCTGGGGACTTGTCCCAGCAACTTCGTAGTTAGATAGCTTTCAAACAGACATGACTTTCAGATTTATCAGTATTATTCAAATGTTTTGAACTTTATACTTTGAGACTTGTCTTTCACAAATGTTTTATGATATTATCTTAAATTTCCGCTATGTATGATTACTCAGAATACTTGTGAATTATAGACCATGGGTTTACTTGGGGTCACTTTTGGCTTCAAGTACTGTGTTACGTCCAGGGTGTAGGCTCGGGGCGTGAAAGATGGGTGCCAAAGAAGAGGATTACAAAGGGACATTGGCTTGTAATATGGTTTCCAAGAATAAAAAGTCCAAAGGCTCAACATTGGCTAGCAAGGGAAGATATTTCTGGAGGTCATTATGGGTGAAGTGATTAATCAGTAGAAAGCCTAAAATCATGTTCTAAGTGTAGCTACATCTAGGATTTCACCTTGAGTCACACATAGGAAAAGCTCTAGACAACCATAGATGCATGAGACTCATTCAAATAACCTTACCACACAAGGAATCACACCCAAAGAGTTCACAGAAGTTATTATTATCACAAGATTTTGATTCAAGACAATAGAGTATGCAAAACCAAAAGCCAAATACAGAATATGCAATGCATTACAAGAGAATGCTACATTTCCCATTTCAAATGCCCATTTCTTTCAAATTCATTTTTATTCTACACAAAATTTTTGGTGGTACCTCTCAAAAGCAGTTTCATAAAAGACTCAAAGAAAAGAACATTGCATTTTCCCATAAGAAAGTTGCCTCACAATCTATCATTGGGAAATGTCACCCGGTTCGACAACAAAAAGAAAAAAAAAAAATTGCTCCTTGGGAAAGAACTGTAGTATAAAGAAAACCCTTGGAGTCTGTTCATTATCTACTATTCAGAAAGGAGAGAATCAAACTTGGGTCATGAACTTTTGGCAATAAAAACAAGGACTTGCTCAATAACACTAACAATCCAAAGATAATTTTTTTATTCATCCATTTCGAGCCCAACAAAGGCTCAACAACCATCCACAAATCTAAAAAAACAAATAGTCTGGCAAAGGCAACATCAAACATTGTTATAATGAGTCCGATAAAGACTCACAACTCAAAAACAAAAGTTCGACAAGGGACACATCAATTAGTCAACAAAATAAATGACCACTACAAAAGAAACACTCATCCCACCCCCAACTCAAACACTAAATTGTCCCCAATGTATGCATATAAAAGATAGAGGGAGGGAACTTCCTGAAGTGGTCACTTGTCATCATCCTCATCAGCTTCCCTATCTTGGCCTTTGTTGCCCAGATCCTTCGCCTCATCCCCCAAGTCCTCGAACAAGTTGTCAATAGGGCCTTAGACTGTAGAAGGGGGATCTATCATTGCGTCAAGGGCGCTCATGTCGGGCACTTCCATGGATGTCGACCCTTCCATTCCCTTACTTCAGTCCGAAGAGAGGTGATAGCCCCTTCCATGACATCCACCGATGAACAGAGCTTGGTGAGGCTCTCATATGTTGACTTCATCTCCTTTTTCATCATTTGGGCAATAAGGTTAAGGAGACCTTTAGCCAATTCTGAAGCTGGCTCTCATGAGAGTTAGTCATCTCTGCAAGTTTGTAGAGACTGCTTTTTTGGGAAGTTGTGGGAGGAGGTGAGGCTCCCCTAATAGGGGCTTCACCTAGAGCTTGTCCCGATGCCTATGGGTATGGCATAATAAAATTGGGAGCCAGTGGGGCTTGCTCATAACCATGAGAGAAAGATCCTTCTAGAGCATCAAAGGGTTGCAGCTGCTTCCGCTTGCTCCTAGGAGCATTTGCATGCCTTTTTTCAATCTACTGTGATAACACCTTTAGCGAAGCTAGGGGCTTCATCTAGCAACAGTGGCTCTCTAGCTTGCAGGCATAGCTGATATATAAGCAAAATATATGGCATTGAAGTGCTGGCTTGCCTCACTTTTATTTTCATCTATACGACCATAATTTCCCTAAAATTTATATGGATCCCTCTCATGATGCAGATAATGAGGATAGCTTCTTCCAAACATAACCTCTGCTTATTCTTTGAAGGTATAATACAACCATAAATGAAGTCCAATCACAGCTTAGCTTCAAACTTAAGATCATGGGGAGAAATCTCGATGCCCATAGTGGCCCAGAAGAGTGTGTCTGCAGCAATAACTGGAGCTATCCAACTAAACTGGTTCTCCTTATCAGCAATTCGTGCTGCATACTCAGATTTGATGTCAAGATCATCCTCCCAAAATAGATAATTATAGATGCTGGAGTGATGTCAACCTCCACACCTCACACCATGACTGAGGGTGGGCAGGGAATATCGTTAATCTTGCCCTTATTATGCATGCAATCATGCTTGGCTTGGTAAGATGCGTAGAATTCAGGGACAAGGATGGGGTAGAAATCCAGAAGTGGATTAGCAAAGGCATGCCATTGTCTGTCATTGAATTGAGTTATGATGTTGGGTAGGTCACACCGTAGCCCCACCAATTCAAACCGCATCTCAATAGTGATTGATCTCCCTTTGAAGATTTCACAATGCCTCTTCATGTCTGGAACATATAATATAATGGCTTCTCGGGAGTTGATGGGTGTTGCAGTTGCCTTTGCCTTCGCTTTCCTTTTACTAGAAGATGAAGTTGTGGTCTTGCCCTTGCTCATGTTCCTGGATGAAGTCATACTCTGCAAGACCATGTTAGTGCACTACTACAATACTTTAAAAAATAAAAACTAACATCTACCCTAAACTAAGGAAAGGAATTATAACAATTTGATGGAAAAACAAATTGAAGAGTTCAAATTTTAAGCATTGGTAGTACCGATGGGCCACTAGCGAAACACAAATGAATATTCGAACCACAAGTTAGCTTCTGAATAGAACAAAATGCTGAGGACATGGGGGTTGGTCGGCGACACACCAACATTCCACTAGTCATGATTCGCAAAATGCCAGTGTAACGCAGGTTTGGGATAGTGGCCTAAATCCCTGACCCCCAATCTGCGTCTCATTCGGCGTTACATCGGGCTTGGCCAGTGGAAATCTGGAAGTGAAATTCAATCGAAACATAGAGAATTCACAACACATTTAGATTTATGACTTACTCACGCAACATAGAAACAACCAAACAAAGAAAAGTGACAATTTACCCTTAAAAAAGATGTCACTCCATCTATTGTCGGGTAAATTATGCAATTTAAGCACATATTGGGCTACTCAAACTTCACCCCGTACTAAAAATCCAACACTAAGAAGCAAGCATTTTTCCACAGAGAAGACTCACATTATCAATCAATTAGTATATCACTCTCCTACATACTCCACAAACAAGCTTAATCATTGAGTGAATGGGGATACATGTGTAGGGGAATTTCGATATTCACAAGCTCAAAATAATCCATATTTTTGAATCAATAATCAAAAATAGAGTGAGAGTTACATACCAAATAGATTTGAGAACAAAGATAGGAGAAAGATTAAAGCTTGAACAATGGAGTTCCACAAAACTCTTTCTTACCTTAGTGTAGTGAGAAGGTGACTGAGTAGTTATGAAGTGGGAAGAATGAAGTGTGCGTTTTATAGAAGAGAATTAGTGAAGGGGATAGGTATGTGAAAAGGTGGGTTTAATGGTGAGAAAGTGGAAAGGTAGTGTCTGGGAAAGTTAAAAAGGTGTAATGGGATAATGGGAAGATGGAAGAAAGGGTTTATGGGGATTTGGAGGGGTTTTTGACTGGTATTTTAAGTATCCGGGTTGGGTTTGATCCATGGAGCATTTAAATTTTTTTAAAATATTGACTTACCTACACTCGCACTTAACTGGATGTCAATGGTAGGGACTAGCGTTTTGCCGCCTTACCGTAGGTGACAAAAATATTTCTCAGTTCTCTGGTTTACAACTGACGATCATTCGGTTTCTTGTGGGTTGGCACCGACGATTTGTCGGTTGAATCACTGATGTTATCATACTCCCAGGTGTAATAATTGAAGTCGGTGCTTCACCGGCGATTCGCGGATTGGTATGGCGTTCCGATGGTAGATCACAGGTTTTCTTTCAAATTCTCCACTTTTCTACCTTGCACATGCGAAAAGGCGGCTCCTTGCATTTTTGCATCGGTATTTCACCAGTCTAGCACCAGTCTTGCCCTTTTCTTCTTCTCCTTGTTTGTGCATCCAATCTACCTACAAAATCAAAAACAACAAAACATTAAATTACTCAATATAAAAATGCTTGGTTTGCCTCCCAATATGTGCCTTAGTTAACGTCGTGGCACGACGGACACCTTCCCCATATCTAGCACTCCAGAGGGCCATCCTCCGATTCACTCTCAACATCAATAGATTCATAATGCTCGACTTCACCATCGAGCAATTCCATAACCTTACACTCATCCGGGGGCTTGATAAACTGACATATATTGAATGTGACCTCGTCTCCACCTACTCGAAACTTAAGCTCCACATAAATTAAATCCCTTCCCATTAATAGTAGAGGTTGCCTCAAGATAATTGGCACCTCAATGTCCATCTCACAATCCAACACAAAAAAATAAACTGGGAGTATAAATTTATCCACCATCACAAGAACATTAACTAGCACACCAACGGGTCTTTTGATTGACCTATCCGCCATCAACAACCTCGTAGAGGTAGGTTTGGGACTCCGTAACTCGAGTTTCTTGAATATCATGATAGGCATGAGATTGATATTAGCATCGAGGTCACACAGAGCCTTATTAAACATGCACAAGCCAATTGTTCAAGGAATAGTGGATGCCCCAGGATCTTCACATTTTGGAGCAAGGTTGCTAGTCATCACAACACTACAATGATGGGTACCTCATAGGTGTTCGTGTCCACCACCTTCTTTTTCTTCAAGAGTTCCTTCATAAATTTTGTGTATCCTAGCATTTGCACCAAAGCACCCACAAACGGTATATTGATAGATAATTAGTTGAACATATTTATAAATTTTTGGAATTATTTATCCTCCTTCTTTTTGGCCAACCATTGTGGATATGGCAGGGGAACTCTTACTTCATGGTCCTTTTCATTAGGGGCCTTCATGCGTGCATTCACATGAACATTATCCGAGGGCGTCATATCAATATCTCCCTCATCATTCCCTTCTTCATCATCACCAACACTTGGTCCTTTTGGTACCTTATCCAATACATCATCATCAATTGCCTTCGGTGTATCAACATCCTTGAGCTTCATACCCACATCCTTCAATATCTTACCACTCCTAGTCATCTTTCAATGGCCATCTTTCTTTGCGTTTGGGAAAGTATCACTAGGAAGTGCACCCTTCATGCGGGTGTTCATTTGTGATGACAAATACTTCATTTATGCTTTGAGGTGTTTGATTGAAGCCTAGTGGGAGCTTACAATTTGGGAGAGGTTAGACACCTCCTCTTTCAACTCTCTAACCCACTGTCAGTGGATTCTACTTTCTTCAATACTCGGGAAACCATGTCCTCAATCTTTGATCTTCCTACTTCACTTACCCAGGTCTGTCCTTGAGGTTCTTCTGCTTTTGGAGGAGGTACATAAGGGTTAGAACTTTGGTTATATCGTTCTCCTTTGCGATTTTGATCTCTATTCCACCATCGCTCATTTCTCTCCCCCCATCCAGGATTATCACAGTTTCTCCAACCTTGATTCTCCTCCCTTGGGTGCCAAGGGCCTTGATTGGCACCTTGATGCCCAAAGCGAGAACCCCCCAATTGGTCTGACATGTATTGACACTACTCCTTATATCTCGGGGTGAAATATCATCATCAAACTAAGCATGGGTTTGAGCAGCTACAACATTCATACTCTTCGTACCAGCTCCCGCCACATGTTTTGTCATCAGCTCTAGCTGGGTCATCATTTTGGTAAGAGTTTCATCTCTAGCCTCATCTCTTTTCCTCAATTCCGCACTCAATATATTTGGGGCAACACCACTAGAAGATACCTCCGCTTCTCTAGTATGTCATGCTTGATTGTTCTTCGTCATTCTATCAAGTAACGCCTTGGCTACTCCAAAGGGCTGATCCATGATGGATCACCCAGCCAAATTATTTGCACAGACTTATTGATAGAATCCAATGATTGGTAGAAGCTTTGAAGTAGAACCCCATCGGGTAAGCCGTGGTTTAGATAAGTGGCTAACTTTTTCTTAAACCTCAACCACAACTCATGGAGTAGTTCCCTAGCAAGTTGTCGGAAGTTAGTATTGTCATCCCTCAGCTGCAACATCCTTGAGGGGGGAAAGAACCTATCTATAAATGCTTCCGTGAGTTCATTCCAAGAGTTAATAGACCCGGGAGGCAACTCCTCCAACCACGGGGTTGCTTCCCCTGTGAGTGAAAATGGGAAGAGTCTCAATCTGACTGACTCTTGACTGATATTTGCAATGTAGAAGTGTTGACGAATCTCCAAGAAGTTGCGGAGAGGCCTGTTTGCATCCTCATTGGGATTCCTCCGAAGAGTCCCTTCATTTGAAGTAAGTGCAACATTGTTCTCATCACAGAGAAAATCGCATTCCTTACTGTAGGAGGTAGGCGAATTGCACCTGCTACATTGGGCATCACGGGGTCATCATCCTCATGATCCATATACCCATCCACCGAACCTTGTCCTTCTAGTGAGTGCTGGTTCATATCAAATTTAACTTAGAAGGCACCAACCACAATTGTAAAGTCAAACTAATTAAGATGCAAGATCAATTCAAAATAAAAACTAGAGGCTATCAAACTACATTCTCTGGCAACGACGCAATTTTTTATAATGTCCAAACTATACTCTTCTTTACAAAAGAGCATAAATGGTCGTTGTGCAAAACAAATAACGCGACGGGCGTCGGGGTTGAATCCCACAAGGAATACCAGCTGATCACATAATAGTCATCTACTAAATTAAACTAATTCGCATCGATATTGCAAGACAAATAAGAGAAAATTGGGGGAATCATGATTTATAAAATAAAATATGGATTTACACACTAAAGACAGGGGCAGAGTATAGAAAATACCAAAGGAGAGACTACTAGGGGTGTGATATTGATAAGGGCTTCAATTTGGTGGAATTGTTAATTGCTCCTATCTTCACTTAATAGTATGATTAGCTGTGGATTAGGCGACATCTTAAGTTTCTCAACCAATTAGATGTCTTATACCTTGGGTTTTCTCAAATCCCAAGGTTCCTCTTCATAACAACCACATCAACTTGGGTATGAATTTACTATTTCTAGATCCAATCCTTAATAGATATGTAATAATGTATATTGGCTATGTCAAATCCAACCACACATAATTACCACCCAAATACCTATTACTGTTTCATCAACCATACCATTATTTCCTTTTTCAAGCAAAATTAAAGTAAGAAAATGCAACCCATTTGCGACTATGAGTTTTCAACTTAAAATTCATAGGAAACACTAAAATCATACTAATTAAGTAAATCTAAGATCAAATACACAATACCCAACCCAAATCAACCCCAATCATTCACACAACCCTAGCAAAGAATTTGCTACTTATGTAAGTAAAGTAATACATTTCATTAAACAACAATTCAATATCCATTCACAAACTTGAGCAAGTGAAATTCAAGCAAGATCCGAGCTCCAATGGAGTTTTCTACCTTATCAATGAAGAAGATGATCTTTCTTTTTCTACTTCTATCTACTTTCAATACAAGCCAAAACAATAGAATAATCAATATTTTCTAGAATGAAATATTTAATTCCTCTATGAGTCGTACAAAAATAGGTATAAATCTGCTCCTATTTTTCCGTGCTTGATGTTTTTACCTCTTGCTGATGGGCGTCACTTGCGATTCACTAGCAGTTCGCTGGTGTAGGTTCGTGAAATGCCGGTCAATTTTAGCTGAAGGATAATGAGATTTTGGGCATTTTGGCTCTGGCATCGATGGTTCACCGATGCTGCATCATAGATCACCAGTTGGTCACGAGTGCTGGCAGTAAGTTCTTTAGCACTTCGGCACTGGCACTGGCGGCACGCTGGTGCTGATCGAGGATCTACTGGTCTCCATCCTTCCTCAATATAGTAGGCAACTGCAGTCAATCCGTATTTTTCCGATTTCCTCCAGTGGAGCGCCGGTCATCAACTCTATTTTCATACTTTTACACAATTTCATGCTTTTATCCATTCAAGTTAATTACCTGCAAAGACCAAGGAGAAAAGGCATAAAATTCACCTAATTGACTTGAAAACCAAGCAAAAACTCATGTTTAAGAGCCTAGTGAGCTACTAAATTACCAACTCATTATCTTGGGCCAAAGGAGAGCAGAACTATTTCACCTCATTTATTTTCCAGCAAGACACTCAATGTAGCTCAGAAGAATTATACTGTGACTGAACAGGTGTTGCTAGAAGTAGTTTTTGCATTCGAAAATTTTCAGGCATACTTGCTCGAAACTAAGGTGATTGTCTATACGAATCATGCAACATTGTGATATTTGATGTCAAAGAAGGATGCAAAACCAAGGCTAATTATATGAGCATGGCTCCTACAAGAATTTGAATTCAATCTAAAGGATTGAAAGGGGACTGAAAATCAGGTGGTTGATCACTTGTATAGAATTGAGGCAGAAGCAAGACTGAAGGATGAGGTGGACATTGAGGATACTTTTCTAGATAAGCAGGTGTTGGCTGCATCACAAGATCTGATCCCATGGTTTTTTGGTTATGCCAATTATTTGGTAAGTGACTTGATTTTGATAGACCTAACCTCATAGCAAAGGAAAAAGTTCCTATTTGATGTGTGGAGATTCTATTAGGACGAGCCATATTTGTTTTATATTTTGCAGATGGGCTGATTCATAGATCTGTTCTAGAGGTTGACATACTGAGTATATAAGAGGCCTGCCACTCATTCCCAGTTGGGGGTCATCACAATGACATTAAGACTGCATATAAAATTCTCCAGTGCGGGTATTATTGGTCCATAATCCATAAGGAAACTTATGATTTTTCCAAAGACTGTGACAAATGCCAAAGACAAGGGGGAATTACTCATAAGCATAAGCTACCATTAACCCCAATCCTAGAGGTGGAGTTATTCGATGTATGGGTAACTTCAGGGGCCTGTTTGTGAGCTTATTGTCACGATCCGAATGGAGGTTCAGATTGCAACTCGGGACAAGGAGCCCTGAGAGACTCCAAGTCGACCTATGACATGAATATTCGTCTAACTTCATAACACCTAAAGCGGAATACTAAACATGCGATGTAGCGAGAACAGAAACGTAACATAACATTGAATGATAAGTGGAACGTACTAAAGATACATATCAACTTAGTACTACAATTGTTCTGAAAGCCTCTATCATACAAGATGGGTTGATGGGACAACATTCCCCAACTAACCTAGCAAAAACTAAAGCAAAAGAAACATCATTGTCTGAACATATGGCCCTCGGAACATAAGGACTCACCAAAAAGGGCTGATAGCTAACATTGAAAGGGACTACTGACGGGAATGAGCCTGAGAGACAAGTCCTATATCATGAAGCGATACAGTATAAAAAGTATGAGGTCAGTACATGAAATGTACCGAGTATGCAAGATAAGTAAAACAGACATTTAAAAATATATAAAAGCTCATAAAAGATAATAAGAGTAGGACAACATGCTCATGACATAAATAGCATATGATAATATAAGGCACATGGTTTTCAAAATATTTGTAATTTAGTCATAATCATAATCATAAGAGAAAAGCTTTATTGAACATGTCTTGAGACAATATATATAATCATAAACATGCATAAATCATGAGGAATAGTAGGTGATTCTCATAACCAACATACCCCATATGAACACACATGGAGCCCAACCTATAACCCTGGTTGGGAGGGCGTTCTTACCTTGCCAAGGGTAGAACCATGAAAGGCGTGATATCAACATGAAAAGGGCCCATTAGGGCAAGGGGACAGTCATAAGGAAGGTCCCATCACGTCTGACGATGGCACGTAGTTCTAAGATTCGGGGCAGAACCTAGGACTCAAACCTACTCGGTGTTAAATACTACTCCCAGAACATATATATTGCTCATACTATATTATGTATGAGATTTATGGGCTAGTTAAATCATGATAATCATAACCATGCTTCTAAATACATGAACTAGCCATGAGGAAAAGGCACATGAGTCGGCCAATAACATAATTTGTAAATCATGGGATTCATGCATACTTGTAGATCATACATATACTTTTCAAATCATCAAATCATAATGCATATTTGAATAAATCAATATTTCAAATCATAAATCATGATGGGTTTACAGATATCAACAATTGAAGTAAAGATCACAACTCGATTCATCATAGAACATGCATAATTAGGCTTAATTTTGGAGTAATCGAAATCAATAATTTAAATATCAGAATAGTTGTTAGAATCTGATCATAATTCAGAAAATATAATATAAATCACAAAAGAAAATAACCCATTAATAGATCATTAGAATCCCACAAGATTTAAGTTAAAACCCCATAAGATTTTTGATCAAATTCCTTGAATTAGGAAACATTGGTCATGGGTGTGAATGAAAATGCCCATTCATACCCTAAATACCTGGGTAAGATCAATTCTCAGCACTTCTTGAAAGCCTAAAGGGAAATTGATGAAGAACACCTTGAAAACTAGTTTGATCATCTCTAAACTTTTCTAACTTTGCATGCATGAGAATGAATAGGCTAGAAGGGCTTAACCTTTCTTAATACACTCAGAAAATTACTTAAAATGACGTAGTTTAGGACCTTAAAGCATAGAAATGACAAAAATACCCTTAATGGAAAACCCTGAAAATCTGCACTGGTTGTACTAACGGATGTACCAATGAGTCGTTCGAGGATACCACGACTCGTGGTATCCATATGTCATCTGTACTGCTAACTCCCTGATCTCAGTTTTGATCCCATGAATCAATAAGACAAGTCGTCCTTACATCAATGGGTCGTTGATTCGATCATTGTTTCCTCCTGCAAATCCTATACTTCTCCCCACAACGAGCCTCACCACGACTCCTTCCTACCTCCAACTAGTCGTGGTTACCTTCCGTTAGGTCCACTGGAAAATATTAACATCCCATATGATGACTCGTGACGATGACCCGTTACCTCTCATGACAGGTTGTGGGATGAACCGTTATATCCCTTAATCCTGAAGTTCAGTACCCACCACGGTTACAAATGATTACTCCTTGTGCCCAACAACGAGTCGTTACATCACTCATTGTTTCCACTGTCACCAGACTTTTCCCTTCCCACGACTGCTTCCCATGAGTCATTGGTTGGACCAACGATCCATTGGGTCGTCCTTCCTGTGGGTTTTCCCAATTTCAGCCAATTTTGAAATTTTAGATTCTGGGTCTAATCTTAGGCACTGTCGGGGTGTTACAATATATCCCCCTTGGGAACATTCATCCTCGAATGCTGGAAACAAGCAGAAAACAGAGACGTGCAATCATCACACTCAAATACTGATCATTCAAATTGAAACTGATGGAATGACTATCTCCGATTCAAACCATATAGCTGAACTGATGTCATGATTAACATACATATCCATATACATAAAAGAAGCGTGAACACATGAACTGAACATGAAAACTAAATAAAGTTTTAGGGCAAAACTGATACCTCAAGTTGGAACTGAGCTGGTAGAGAATAAGTGTGGGTATCTAGCCATTATATTCGCTTCTGCTTCCCATGTTGCTCCTTCAACATGTTGATTCCTCCATAACACTTTGAGTGAAGCTACTTCCTTGTTCCTTAGCCTCCGAACCTGACGATCCAATATTTCCACCAGAACCTCCTCAAAGTTAAGGCTGTCTTTTATACAACACGGTCCACCACGACAACTAGGGCTGGATCACCCAAACACTTCTTCAAAAGCGATACATGAAACACAGGATGCATGGAAGATAATTCTAAAGGAAACTCCAGCTCATAAGCCACCTTGCCAACATGTCTCACTATCCATTACGCACCGACATAGCGGGGACTAAGTTCCCTTTTTTTTCTGAACCTCATCACTCCCTTCATGGAGACACCCTCAAGAATACCCAGTCACCGACTTCAAGTTCTAATTCTCTTCTTCTCACGTCAGCGTAAGACTTTTAGTGACTCTGGGCAGTTTTTAACTTGTCTCTTATCAACTGAACCTTCTCACCTCATGAACCGAATCCATCCCTATCATTACCGCCTCAGCAACCTCAAACCATCCGATGGGCGATCTACATCTCTACCCGTAGAGAGCCTCGAATGATGCTATATGAATACTAGAATGATAGCTGTTATTGTAGGCAAACTCGATCAGGGGAAAGTGATCGTCCCAACCATACTTGAAGTCAATAACACATGCCCTCAACATGTCCTCAAGAGTCTGGATTGTTCGCTCCGCTTGACCATCCATTTGAGGGTGAAATGTTGTGCTGAGCTTAACCTGCGTACCAAGCCCTTTTTGAAATGACCTCCAAAACTGAGAGGTAAATTGAGTACCTCAATCTGAAATGATAGATAAGGGCACATCATGCAATCGTACTAGCTCCTAGATATATAGTTTGGCATAATCCTCCGCCGAGTCTGTGCTTTTGACCGGTAGAAAATAAGCAGCCTTGGTCAACCTGTCTACCATAACCCAAATGGAATCATATTGTTGATGAGTATGAGGTAGACCTGTTACCAAATCCATGTTAATCTCTTCCCACTTCCAAGTGGGAATGCTGATATCCTGAAGTATGCCTCCCAACCTTTGATGCTCAACCTTTACTTGCTGACAGTTCGGACACTTGGCTACGAATTCTGCGATAACCTTCTTCATGCCATTCCACCAATAGATTTCCCGTAAGTCACAATACATCTTGGTGGCACCTAGATGGATAGAGTACCTGGATCTATGAGCCTCATGCAACATCCGGCTCCTCAAATCATCAACATCTGGAATACATAGGCGACCCTGGTACCAAAGCACACCATCTCCCCCTTGGGAGAAGACCTCCACCTTCTGACTTTCAACGACTTCCTTCAACTTTACAAAAATTGGGTCCTCATCTTGTCTATCATTCACATCATTCACCAAGGATGACTCTGATTCGTTCTGGACAATAACACCGCCATCAGTTGAGTCAACCAACCTCACTCCCAACCTATCTAGTCAATACACATCTTCCACTAGCTCCATCTTCCCCTCATCCACATGGGACGCACTCTCCATATTGATTCTTCTAAGTGTGTCTGCTACTACATTAGCCTTACCCGGATGGTAAAGGACACTCATATCATAGTCCTTGATTAGTTCAAACCACCTCCTTTGTCGAAGATTGAAATCTTTCTGAGTGAACACATATTGTAAGCTCTTATGGTTCATAAACACACACGTGGACCGCATACAAATAATGTCGTCATATCTTCAAAGCGAACACCATCGCGGCCAATTCAAGATCATGGGTCAGGTAATTCTTCTCATGGACTTTCAACTGTCTAAAGGCATATGCTATCACTTTACCACGTTGCATCAATACATACCCGAGTTTGATTTTTGAAGCATCACAATACACAATGAAACCATCAGTACCCTCCGGGAGAGTTAACACTGGTGCTGAAGTAAGTAGTCTTCAACTCTTGGAAGCTCTTCTCACAAGCCTCCGACCATTGGAACTTCACCTTCTTCTGGGTCAATTTGATTAAAGGTGCTGCAATGGATGAGAAACCTTCAACAAACCTCTGATAATAGCCAGCTAAACCTAAGAAACTCTGACTATCTGAAGGATTCACCGGTCTAGGCCAATTCTTTACCGCCTTTATTTTCTTAGAATCCACATTTATACCCTCACATGTCACCACATGGCCCAGAAATGCTACGGAGTTCAACCAAAACTCACACTTGCTGAATTTGGCATATAGCTGACGATCCCTGAGAGTTTGAAGCACTATTCGCAAATAAGCGGCATGCTCCTCCTAGCTCCGAGAGTATATCAGGATGTCATCGATGAACACAATCACGAACATATCCAAGTATGGCTTCAACACCCTGTTAATAAAGTCCATAAAAGTTGCAGGAGCATTCTTTAGTCCAAAATACATAACTACAAACTCATAATGACCATACCGCGTCCTGAAGGCTGTTTTCGGGATATTGCACTCCCAAACTCTGAGCTGATGTTACCCGAATCGGAGATCTATCTTTGAGAAACACTTGGCACCTTAAAGCTGATCAAATAAATCATTAATCCTGGGTAGAGGATTCCTATTCTTGATGGTGACTTTGTTCATTGTCGATAGTCGATGCACATCCGAAGGGAACAATCCTTCTTTCGGACAAATAAGACTGGTGCACCCCATGGAGACTTGCTCGATCTAATGAAACCCTTATCTAATAGGTTCTTCAACTCCTTTAGCTTGGCTGGAGCAATCCTGTAAGGAGGGATAGATATAGGCTGCGTGTCGGGCAGAAGGTCAATACCAAAATCAATTCTCTCTCGGGAGGAATGCCTGGTAAGTCATCAGGGAACACTTCTGGGTACTCATGCACCACCGGAACTGATTGGAAAGTCGGGGTCTCAAACTCAACATCCTTAAGCCTAACTAGATGATACATACAACCCTTTGAAATCTTATTCCTGGCCTTAAGAAAGGAAATAAAACGACCTACGGGCACGGCCGAACTACCCTTCCACTCTAAGATTGACTCACCTAGAAAGCAAAACTCCACCGCACGGGTTCTATAATTAATAGAGGCATAACACGCATACAACCAATCCATGCTCAGAATAATATCAAAGTCAGTCATGGCTAACTCTACAAGGTCTGTGGAGGTGACTATGCAATATAGTGATCGGGCATCCTCTATACACTCGCCTAGCTACAACTGAATCACCAAAAAGAGTAAAAACTGAAAATGGTTCTAACAGAGTCTTGGCACTAACTCCAAAGCTACTAGTAATGTGAGATGTCACAAAAGAAAAGGTAGCCCCTGGATCTAACAAAGCATAAACATCAAGATAAAACCCATGTAACATACCAGTAACCACATCTGGTGAAGTCTCCTGCTCCTGATGGGTCGCAAGGGCCTAGAACCTATTTTGGTGCTGACCATAGGTTGAGCTAGCTGGGGAATCCTACTGAGGGGACGTGCTGCTTCAAAAATTGAGCTAGCGTCTAGCATACGGGCTTCGCCGCCCCCTAATCTGGCCGAAGGGGAATCCCTGAGTCGGAGTTCGGGTTTGCCACACCCTAAACAAACATCTAGCCAACTAGGCACCTTCCTGGGTAATTCTTGCCGCACCCCGCACAAGCTGGGAAAGTGAGCTTTATCTGCATGCCACCCTGACCTCTCGAATCTGAAGCCCTGCTTCTCTGATCCCCTCGTGATCTAAATGGTGTACTGGCTAATGATGGTGCTGGAGCAAAAGAATTATGCTAAGACTGCTGGTGCTGTCCACCCCCCGATCTAGCCTGAGAAGTCCCATAATTGTCTGTCCTAGCCCTCTCAGCCTTTCTCTGCCTCTGATACACTAATTCCATTTGCTCGGCATGCAAAACTATGTAGGGAAAATCTATATTCTGATACAGCATAACGATGCTATAATCCTTATCCAGGTAATCGTCCACTCCATGCACAAATCAGCTCACTCGAGCCCTCTGGTCTGCCACCAACTCTAGCGCATACTTGGATAAATGGGTGAACTCTAGAGCGTACTCCTAAACTGACATATCACCCTGCTTCAGACTTACAAACTCGGTCGCCTTCAGTTCCCTAATCTCATGAGGGAAAAACCTATCTAGAAAGGTCGCATGAAACTCTTTCCAATCTATAGGGCCTATCCCCACTGCCCTAGCATCTCTCATTTGCTTGAACCATATATGCACCACCCCTTTCAGCTGGTAAGAGACCAAATCAACACACTCTCCATTTGTCACCCCCCCACAGTCTGGGTGATCTTTTGAATCACGACGATGAAGTCATATGGGTCCTCATCTACCTTGGACCCCAAGAACTCCAGTGGATTCATCCTTAAGAAATCTCTGACCTGAGCGACCACTGCATTGCCATTCTGTGGAACATGCGCAGTAGCCTGCTGATTGACCTGAGCGATCAAGGCTTGTGCAAGAATTTGGATAGCTGCCGAAACTCAGCATGGGCAACTGGCTCTAGTGCTTGGTGCTCCTGAACTGGTGGGGCTTGCTGGTGCCCATTTGAATTGCCATCCTGGTGGCCTTCACCATTCTCATTTCTCCTAGAATTCACTCTTCAAGGAGTCATGATTTTGCAATCACAAATAGCACAAATTAGAAGGATAGAAAGACTTTTCATCGCATGACATAAATCATGAAAGAAGGGAACATTTCAAAAATGTCTTGTAGCCTCTTCGTCATAAGTGTGGCGCGCTTCACACCCATGAAAAAGACTCTACTTAACATGGCTTTTAGACACCCTAGGATACTTCAAAGCTATTTCTCGAATACCAAGTTTTTCACAACCCGAATGGAGGCCCGGATCGCAACACGAGATAAAGAGCCCCAAGAGACTCCAAGTCGACCCATGGCATGAACATTCACCTAACTTCATAACACCTAAAGCAGAATATTTAACATGAAATATAGAGAGAATATAAACATAACATAACATAAATGATAAGTGGAACGTACTAAAGATACATATCAACAGAGTACTATAATTTGTCTGAAAGCCTCTATCATACCAGATGGGTTGATGGGACAATATTCCCCAACTAACCCGGCAAAAATTGAAACAAAAGAAAAATCACTGTCAGAATATATGGCCCTCAGAATATGAGGACTCACCAAAAGGGATGATAGCTAACTCTGAAAGGGACTACTGACGGGGATGAGCCTAAGGGCCGAGTCCTGTATCAAGAAACGATATTGCATAGAAAGTATGCGATCAGTACGTGGAATGTACCGAGTATGCAAGGTAAGTAAAATGGACATTTAAAAATATATAAAAACTCATAAATGATCATAAGAGGAGGACAACATGCTCATAACATAAATAACATATGATAACATAAGGGCTCAAGGTTTTCAAAAAATTTGTAATTCAGTCGTAATCATAACCATAAGAGAAAAGCTTTATTAAACATGTCTTGAGCCAATATACATAGTCATAAACATGCATAAATCATGAGGAACATTAGGAGATTCTCATAACCGACATACCCCACACGAGCACATGTAGAGCCCGACCTGTAACCCTAGTCGGGAGAGATTTCGTACCTTGCCGATGGTAGAACCATGAAAGGCATGATATCACCATGAAAAGGGACCATTGGGGCACGGGTACAGTCACAAGGAAGTTCCCAGCATTTCCTACGGTGGCACGTAGTTATGAGATTAGAGGAAAAACCTAGGCCCCGAACCTACTCAGTGTTAAATACTACTCCCAGAACATATATAGTGCTCATAGTATATTATTCATGAGATTCATGGGCTATTTAAATCATGATAATCATAAACATGCTTATAAATACATGAACCAGCCATGGGGGTAAGGCTCGTGAGTCGGCCAAAAACATAATTCATAAATCACGAGATTCATGCATAATTGTAGATCATACATATACTTTGCAAATCATAAAATCATAATGGGTATTTGAATAAATCCATATTTCACATCATAAATCATGATGGGTTTACAAATATCAACAATTGAAGTAAAGATCATAACTCGATTCATGATAGAACATGCATAATTAGGCTTAATTTAGGAGAAATCAAAATCAATAATTTTAAATATCAAAATAGTTTTAGAATCTGATAATAATTTAGAAAATATAATATAAATCATAAAAGAAAATAAATCATTAATAGATCATTAGAACCCCACAAGATTTAAGTTAAAAGCCCATAAGATTTTTGATTAAATTTCATGAATTAGGAAAGATTGGGCATGTGTGTAACGAAAACGCCCATTCATAACCCTACATACTTGGGTAAGATCAATTCTTACCACTCCTTGAAAGCCAAAGGGAAATTGATGAAGAACATCTTGAAGACTAGCTTGATCACCTCTAAAGTTTTTCTAACTTTGCATGCATGAGAATGAATATGCTAGAAGGGCTTAACCTACCCTAATACACCCAGAAAATAACTTAAAAAGACATATTTTAGGACCTTAGATCGTAGGAATAACAAAAATACCATTAATGAAAAGTCCTGGAAATCTGCATTGGGTGTACTAACGGACATATCAACGAGTCATTGGAGGATACCGTGACTCGTGGTATCCTTCCTTCATCTACATTGCTAACTCCCTGATCTCAGTTTCGTTCCCACGACTCAATAGGATGAGTCGTCCTTACATTCAATGGGTCGTTGATTCTATCATTGTTTCCTCCCGCAGATCTTGTACTTCTCCCCACAACGAGCCTCACCATGATTCATTGCTACCTCCAACGAGTCACGGCTACCTTCTGTTAGGTTCACTGGAAATATTAACATCCCATATGAAAACTCATGACCATGACCCGTTACCTCTCATGATGGGTCGTGGAATGGCCCGTTATATCCCTTAATCCTAAAGTCCAGTATCCACCACGGTTACAAATGACGACTCGTTGTTCCCAACAATGAGTCGTTACATCACTTGTTGTTTCCACTATTATCAGACCTGGCCCTTCCCACGACTTTTTCCCATGGGTCGTTGGTTCGACCAACGATTCGTTGGTTCGTCCGTCCTATGGTGTTTTCCCAATTTCAGCCATTTTCAAATTTTAAATCCCAGTCTAATTTTAGGAACTTTTGGGGTATAACACTCATATATGGTAATGTATATTTTGGTGGCTGTGGATTATATATCAAAGTGGGTGGAAGCCATTTCACTCCCTAACAATGAAAGTAAGAGTGTCACAGTAATACTGAAGAAGCACATATTTGCTAGGTTCACTACTCCTAGATCCATCATTAGTGACGAGAGGTCTCACTTTTGTAATCTCCTCTTCGGAGCTTTACTTGATAAATACGTTGTGAAGAATAAAGGGGTAAAACCTTACTATCCTTAGTCAAGCAGACCAGTAGAGGTCTCCAATAGGGTGATTAATACTATCTTAGCTAAATAGTGATCACCAACCAAGCTGACTGGTCTAGAAAGCTAGATGATGTACTCTGGGCATATCAGACAACTTAAAAAACCCCTATTGGTACCTCACTATATTAGCTAGTGTATGGTAAGTCATGTCATTTACTAGTAGAGTTGGAGCATAAGGTATTGTGGGCACTCAAGAAGTTGAATCTGGATTGGAATGAAACTTCCAAGTTGAGGCTGGATCAATTGAATGAGTTAGATGAGTTCCGGCATCAAGCTTATGAGAGTGCAGCCATATACAAGGAACAATTGAAGATCTACCATAATCGGAAGATTACAAAGAGGGATTTTAATGTTGGTTACCTGGTACTGCTGTTTAACCCTAGATTCCATTTACATCTAGGAAAATTGAAGTCCGGATAGAAGGGACCGTATAAGGTGGTGAAAGTATTCCGATATAATTCCATTGAACTAGAGAACAAAGATGGAAAAAGGTTTAAAGTGAATGGTCAGAGGTGAAGCTATATCTGGGAAACACTGATGAGGTGAAAGAAATTAAGTCAGTGTATCTTGATGAAGCCTGAATAATTAAAAAACTCACATCGTTCCACGATGTTAAATCAGGCGCTGCATGAGAGGAAACTCATGGAAGTTGGTGAAGCCTGTATAGCTGGCAGGAGCACTTAGAGTGCCACAGATCTGTTCCTCTCCTAGTTTTCATTTCATTTCTTTGGGGACAAAGCATGCTTTTTGAGAGGGGGTGTATCTATTTGTTTTAATTGTTCAAGAGTTTTGTTTCCATGTTTCTTTTCCCTCAGATATGTTATCTAGTAGAATCAGCATGTTTAGGATGTTTCTATTTGTTTAACTAGAAGTATCTTAGGAGTACCAAACAACCAATAAAAATTCACATATGTCTGATGTTTTGGGTTTTTTGAAAAAAAAGACCCTTTTTTAAAAAAATTGTGTGATTAGATGTGTTTGTTTACTGCAAAGCATGATCAATGTGCATCTTTTTATGCCATTTGATAGATTATCATGAGTAACTGTAGCATAGTTGTGCATGAACCAGATAGGTAGTGTGATGCGAACCTGTACCATGTGTGAGTGAGGATTCTTACTTAGTTCAATACTGTGTAGGTGATCTAGAACTTGCCCGATTAGTCTTTGCTTAGGTCATAGGATGGTTGGTTAGGAAAATATCATAGACCATTTTTGATTGAGCCCAATTTGACAAAAATTGACCTTTTTTGTTTAGCCCATTCACCTTTCCTGTTTTGTTTATAATGAACTAGTTTTGGTTATGGTCCCTCCCTGGACATTGTGAACCTCAACTCAGGCAAAATGCCTAAGTTAAGGGTGTCTATTGTAGGGATGCATAGATGAGGTGGGGTAGTGGGAAAAGAAAAAGCTAGTCACTAAAAGGTGTGGTGTGGTGTGAAGAAAAATAAAAAGAAAAGAGTTTTTTTTAATAAAAAATAGAAAAGTGAAAAATGCACTACACCTACCAGTTGAAAGCTAAAAAATGGAAAAAGGGAGAAAAAGAAAAAAAAGGGTGGTGGTGGTTAAAGTGAAGCCGACAGTTGTATTGTGCCAAGGAGGGTTAGTCTCTATTGTCCATATGTACCACCTACAAGCTAATAACAGTCCTATAGTAATCCTAACCTAACTTTCCTAAAAGCCAGAGTAGAGAAAATAAGGGCAAGCCTATGGTATCACTTGTGCAGTATTTGGAACTTCTTTGTGAGAGTGAGACCTTTTAGTTGATAGTCTCGATTTCAATATACATATCAGTGCTAGTGTTTGGTACTTCATTTGTTTTGAGGGTACATGGTTTGTATTACATTCTGCCAGTTGTCTATGTGAATAGCATTAGTGATTGCTCAGTTTTCTATTTATAATTTGATGCTATTTTTAGATCCCTTTGTCTCATGAGTTGTAGCTCCATGCATACATAGCAGTACTGGTGTTGAATGTCAAAAAGAAAAGAGGGTCATTACTTGATAATGGTTATGTGTTCAAATTTTGGTGTTGTTGGATGTAGGTGTTCTATTTTACTTTTTAGTTAAGCGTTGTGCTTATAATAGTATTTTCCTTTGCCTGAGGACATGCAAAAGTTTTAAGTTTAGGGTTTTGATGTGTCGCAGATTTATGACACTTTCGACGCTTAAAACATAGGAAAAATGCTTGTACTTAGGTGTGTTTATATGGATATGAGGTACTTTTACCTTTTTTCAGGGAAATCAGGTCCAAGAGTTGGATTATGGAAAAGGAGCAGAAACATAGCAAAAAATGGCTTGTTGTAGGTCTAAGTACAAGCCGTATGATCCTGGTACGAGCCATACTTAACACCCATAGCATAACTTCAGAAAAAGTCCACAAGCGCAGAGCTATCTTACGAATTATAGTACGAGCCACACCATCTAGGTGCGAGCCCTACAGAATATTCGTAACATGAGATACAGAAGATGGGAACTTACTAAATCCAGTAGTACGAGTGGAAGCCAAGAGTCGTAATGCCAATGTATGAGTCGTACTGACAAACTCATAGTGAAATTCAAAGAGTTGAGCACTTGGCAAATTCAGGGTACAAGATGATTGTATGAGTCGTACCAGCAGTGTACGAATTGTAAAAAGGACCCATATGAGATACTTCAGAGAGACCAAGTTTCAAAAGTTCAAGGAACAACAAGCTCCTACGACTCGTAGCGTCACTGTACAAGCCGTACCAACCTCTAGTTCCTGAGAAGACAGAAGCTAAAAACTAGTATTACAAAAACTTCCTAGGACTCATAGCATCATGCTACAACTCGTATAATGACATGGTAGAAGAGTCTCTGTTAAATTAGAAAAGGATTTCATTAATTGTATAAATATTTTTAGGTTATTTTCCTTATGAGAAGTCGATACTTTTCAATTGTAATTGTAGTTTTTGGGTCTCCTAACATCTTGGACAGAAAATACACAAATACATTGACAGGGTTCATCATTATTCCTGAATTTTACAAATTTTCTTGTGCAATTGATTAGTGTGATTTTCTTCCATACATATTGTAAGTGTTTAATTATGTTTTCTTCTATGAAATCTGATTTTGCAATCATGAATAGATAACACCTCCGTAACTAGGATTGTGGGAACCATGGTGGAATAACAAATTAGGGTTAACACAAAGTGATTCTAAATCAATACAAATGCTTGTATTGTTCTTTTCTTCATGTTTAATGTTTCTTAATGGTGTGCAACATTAGGAATAGCCCAAATTCCCTTCTTGGTTGAACCTAGAGAAGTAGAGATTAGAAAAAGAAAAGAACAACAAAGCCTTGAAATTGAGTTTCGTTGAATAGCTTGAGCTACGGTCATAGAAACGTCAGTTTGGAACTATTAATAAAGGTTAAAGTGAAATCTCTTAGAAGACCTAACCGGGTGATTGAGTAGAGTCTTCTAATAGGAATAAATCGGTCATTTAGATGAACATAATTTATCAATTCTATAGGCTAGGTATTGGGATAGATCACGAGTGTACTAATTTGACCTAGTTAAGAAGCAAATAGGAATACTTCTCTAGTTAATGGCATAAGTTTGATCACAATTCCAGTTCACAATACTATTACATGATTTAAAACCCACCATTTAGAAAATAATTGAACTAAAAGTGTGAACACTAGAATTAATCTATATCTGGACCATATTTCTTGTGGGATCAACCCGAACCTTTGTTAGGTTCTTTATCGACAATGTCTGTGTTATACTTTTTCAGGGGTATAATTTGAGCGTTATCAACACTCTACTCAATTTCATGTCAGTTTCATGCCCTTCAGTTCCTCTCATGTATTAGCATGCATTCATGTTTCATGAATGTAGTTTAGCATGTGTATCTTAGTTTGGAGTTAATCACTCTATTAATATTCAGTCTATAGCATTCAAAATTGGCATTGCAGCTCTTTCCCTATCATTTCAACTGTATTTGTCTCCATTTGAGGACGAATGTTCCCAAGAGGGAGATAATATAACACCCAAAAGTCCGTAAGACTAAATCCTAGATATGGAGCATGAACCAGTAGTAAAATTGAAATTTTTCCTCAAAATGACTCGTGATAGGGTGGTAAAAATTGTGGTACCACACATGAGATGAAGTCTAGAGGAGAAACAACGGAAACCATGAGTGGATCACATGAATCGTATCATGATGGTAAAAATGGTACTAAGGAGTTGCGCAAAGAGGTCCTGAGATTTAACAACATGGCTTCAGTGACCACGAAGTGTCACCATGAGCTGTGGTGACTAGACGGGCAGAATTTAATGCAAATTCCCAAGGTTATTGTCATAACTTTCCACTCTTTTAACTCCTAAACTAAGTCGTATTGAGATATTTTGAAGGGAAATTAAAAGGATTAATCAATCATCGCCCTGTCTCGTTCTCTCTTAGACTCTTAAAGCACACCATAGAATCATCAAGGATTCTATCAATCCAAGTTAGAGTTCCTCCTCAAAGCTCCGAGAATTCAAGGTTCTAGCGAGAAGTCTTCTTCTCCATGTATGCGGGACTTGAACATGGGATTTCTTCCACCCTTGTTTCCCAAGAATATTAGAAATCCTAGAAAGTTAATTTCTTTAGAATCATGTATTAGGGTTTTCATTCCATTATTGATTTCCCTTATCTTTTCTCAGTTCTTAAAGGTTTCTATGACTAGTATTATACGATATTCATGACGTTATTTTCATCTTGTAAAATGTAGTTCCATAATCTTGATATTAGTGTGGTTTTAGAGATTTTACTTCATAAGCAAGCATTATTTTCAAATAACATGATCTTTTACAGTATACATGATTTTCTAATGATTTATATATTTAGAATTTAGAATTTTTTAAGCATTCTCAGTATACAAAGTATCATTAGTATTATCAGTTTATCAGGTCCTATATACTCTTAGGACACTTTTAGATAAAGTAGTTCTGAGCTTAGTCTTAGGAGATCAGTTTCAAGCTATCAATAAATTATCAGTAAATAGTCAGTAAATTATAGTCGGGAGTAGTACTTAGCACCAAGAAAGTTGGGGTTTAGTGCACCCAAGTTCCCAGAACTATGTGCCACCATAGGTTATTAGCCTGAATAGGCCTCAGTTAGTGATCACACAGCCATGCCTTTATACCCTATCAAGGTATATTGTGTCCTATCGATGGGGCATATACGTTGAACTCCACGTTTAGCTTACGTGGTTATATATAGATTAATACACCTCCCACAGTATAGTTACAATATCAATTTGAGTTTTTAGTGAATGTACATGACCCAAAAATCAGTTTACTTGTACTTCTAGTGTTTCAAGATTTTCATGTTATTTTCAATATGTATGCATTCATATATGGTCGTTGTACATTAGTTTAAATATACATTTTAGATTTTACTAGCATGCTTTATTCTCCAATTGCATACATTACATATTCAATACATTTAAAGTACTGACCACATACTCTTTATGCTATATTATTTTATGGTATAGATTCAGGTACTCTGGCATAGCATCGCAGTTAGACTCATTTCAGTGTTCACTAGCATCTGTTAGTGGTGAGTCCTCATCTTTCAAGGACTGGAGTATTTTTCTTCCATTCAGTTGTCTTTTTCATTGCTTTCAGTTTTAGAAATATAGAGTTAGCTGGGGACCTGTCCCAACAATTCATTAGTTAGTCGAGGCTTTCAAACAGAGTAGTAGTATTTCTAGTTTTGAGACTTAGTGTTATTTATCAGACTATCCCTTTATTCATAAATGAATGATTTTCGTTTCAGTTAGCTTCCACTTAGATTCTTTATAATCTTTTATCATGTTAGAAATATGCTATTCCATGGGTTAGTTTGGGATGACTTATGGTTCTAGGCATCGTGTCGCATCCAAGATATAGACTCGGGTCGTGACAGAAACTTAGCAATCTTTTAAAAAAGTTTAGCAAGTGGTGTACCTATGAATGAAAATCCTTTAACAAAATTTTGGTAATAACCAGTCAACCCCCAAAACTACAAATATCCATCGTACACGTAGGTCTTGACTAATCTTAATTTCTCTAATCTATTGAGGATCAACCTTGACACCATTATTAGATACAACATGACCTAAAAATGCCACATAGTTAAGACAAAATTCTCACTTTGAGAATTTCACATAAAACTCATTCTCCTTAAGCATTATTAAGATTATCCCCAAATTATTTGCATGCTCCTCATGACTCTTCGAATGAAAAAGAATATCACCAATAAACACAACATTGAACCAATCAAAGAATAACTTGAAATCATGATTCATCAAATCCATAAACGCAACTAGAACATCAGTCAAACAAAATGACTTCAATAAAAACTCAAAATGACCACATTACGTATAAAAAGCTATTTTCAAAATATTTGATTCTTTTATCTTTAGCTGGAAATACCCTGAGCTCAAGTCGATCTTTGAAAAGAAATTAGATCGTTGAAGGTAGTTAACATTAATCCTAAGTAATGAATATTTATTTTTGATGGTCACTTTATTAAGTTGGCAATGGTTGATACATATTCTATGTGACCCTTCCTTCTTTTAGATAAATAATGCCGGAGTATTAGAGGGTTATGTACTTTGTCGAGTAACTCTTTCATCTAGAAAATTATTCAATGATTCCTTCAATTAGTAAAACACAAACCATATGATAAGATGGAATAGATATTGGTTAAATATCAAGAATTACATAGATATCAAAATCAATAACTCTATTAGGTGGAGTACTTGGGAGTTCTTTGAGAAACACTATGAGATTTACCTGGGAGTTTTTCGAGAAACACTTTAGGTTATTCGCTAATCAAAAACAGTGAATCAAATTCGAGTACTACAACCTGAGTGTCGTTCATCGAAACCAATTTGAATAACACCCTTTTGAAATAATCTTTCTAACCTTAAGATAAGAAATATCTGATACCTATATTGTTAAGTGATGATACTCATACTTAACCCAAATGCATTTATAACTCATGCATGGGAGCCAAGAAGGGAAAAGAAGGTATATTCCTATCCTAGCCATAAATACATCCAACGGGACGTATCCTATTTCATTTAGCCCACATTCTATCTCTAACTTTCCTCTTATGAGTTCCACTAAGGATTACCCATTTACCCTACTGGTCGCGAGTCAATAGAATAGTAATTACAAGATTAAACAAATAATTTATATGATAAAAAGAAAGAACAAACAACTTAGATTACGATACAACTTTCATACTTTGTCTATAACTATGGAACATGGGGTTTAGCTTCTCATAATATGATTACAATAGCAAGAATTCATATTTTGAATAAGAAATAATACTAAGTAAAAGAGAAAACAATAACCTCTATGAACAATAATGCTTCTTCCTTTTTCTTTGTGCTCCACAATGTCAAACTCCTCTTATAAGTATCTAAGTATGACCTTTATAATAGGAAAAAAATCCTAAGAGGGCCCACCAAAATGAGTAGGCAAAATAGGTTAAAATGGCCTTTTCGTGGCAGCCTCAAGCTGCAAAGGCCCTTGTCTCATCTTGGGCCTCGCGTAACGAGAATCCTTTCTTATATTTGAAACTAGCGAAATATTTTGCACTTCACGTGGCTGTAAGAAAAAATAATAAATTTATATATGTTTACTTTATATATATATATATATATATATATATATATATATAGAAAGAGATAGAGATAGATTGATAGTTTCTTATTTTAATGAAGTAGTGTCTAATATTTATATTCAGGTCAGTGGAGAGAAGACAATATATATTTTTGTCTTCATCCGGAATATAGTATGTCCTTCATGTTTTTTCAATATGCAAAAGAGAAATTATTTGCTTCTTTTAAGTACAAATCATTCATATATACATAGTAGACCAAATAATTTAGAGTGCATGGATGGTGAAATAAATGAAATATGGGATCATATTTTAAAATAATAATATACTGTATTATATTAAGTTAAAAATGTTATTTTTTATTTTAATTTTATCTAGCTTTTGTAGAGATACTTGATCCTCTATATATGCAAATACTAATTTCTTAAAAAAACTTTTGAACTACTATATTATCTTTATTATTACATCTATTTACTATAATTTTTTACATATTGAATAAATATTTTTAAAAATTATGAAAAAAAACACATAAGGGTTATGAATAATATTTTAAAGTAGAAGTTATAAGAAAGATGAAGAGATATTGAGTTATAAATAATTTTTTATTAGACATTAAGTATATTAATTATTACACACTGATTTCATTTGTAAAAATAAATAAATAAAGAGATGACAAAAAAAGGGGGAAGTCAAAAAAAAAAAAAAGAAGGATAAATAGTTTGGCTTCATGAGAGATGTTCCACATTATTATTTCAAAGACCATAATATATATAGATATAGACATAGATTTTCTTACTTATGGTGGTAAGATATATAATAAATAATCTATACAATTATATACAAAGTAATTAAAAATAAAAAGAATAATTATAATATACTTCAAGCAAGAAAAATTAGCGACTAAAATAAATTGTTACACACAAAAAATTAAACAATGACATCACAAAATAAATTATTTTATCTATTAATCTTCTTCGCAAGAACAATAAAAATAAAACTCCTCATCATAATTATTTTTATTGAAATAAGATAATTATATAAATTATACTTCATAACTAAATGTAGGATCGTAGAGGATCAAATAAGTAGTGTTGTCAATATGTGTAGCTAAGTTACTATTACAATTAGCTAAAGTAAAAAAATCTCTAGCAAAAGTAATTCCTTATAATGCTTCAAAAAAACTTCTTCTAGTGCCTTGCTTTTCAAGTAGATCCGCTATCATGTTGTGCTCCTTAAAGATACGTCAGAATTCTTCATTATATGCTGCAATTAGAGAAATTTTTTTAACACAATTATGAATAAATAAAATAAATAATTTAAATATAATAACATAAAACACACAAAAAAAAAAACAACATAGACAATTGTTATAAGATAATAAGTACTACATATGATATTTACAATATTTTTATTTTAATCATACCAACAAAATTTTATCAAAAAAAAAAAGAAAGAAAATCTAAATTATATAATACATTTGTAAATTATATTTTAAATTGTACTAATAATCAAAAATCATTATCTCTTGAATTCTAACAAATATTATTATCAAACTATACTCTAATTATTAAGTTAGTATCAATAGAAAATTGATTACTTTTAGAAAGATCAACCAAACAGATACTGCACATTTGAAGATTTTCTTGATCGTTCTTTCTTGAAGGATGATAATGCATAAGTAAAAAAAAGTGCTAAAGTTAAGAAAGCATAACCAAGTACATAAAAATAAAAAGAAAGACTTGGAAAAGAAATATTACTTGTCTTCATAAATTCCTTCATGTTACATGCTAGTTCATTCACAAATCATAGTGATGGAGAAGAGCAAGGATAACCTAGAATATGAGTCTTCATGAAAAAAAATTTGAGCTTATGTAGGAAAAATTAAGGAATGCCATAAGATATAACAGAAATACAAATTAAAGTTTGAGCGTTAAGAACATGAAATTTTGGGAGTTATGGATATATTTAGAGTAGAAATTAAAGAGGTGTGAATTATGAGTAGTTACTCCTCGCAAAAAAAATAATTTAAAAAGAAAAATACTTCAAAGATCAGAAGATATTGTTATTTTATAATTAGAAGAAGGTCAAAATATAAATAAATAAATTTTTTGGTCAAAAAGGGATGCCTCATCCCCCATTATTATTATTATTATTATTATTATTATTATTATTATTATTATTATTATTATTATTATTATTATTATTATTATTATTATTATTATTATTATTATTATTATTATTATTATTATTATTATTATTATTATTATAACACCTAATGCTAATTGTTGAGAGTATATTAGGTGTAATTAGTTTGTAGTGGTGTATTAGTTCTTTTCATATTCCTAATATTTCATTTTCATTCTTGACTCTTAAATTTTCCATCTGTTTTTTGATAAATAGGAAATAGGAAAAAATCAAAATTATTAGAGTAAAGAAAGGCCAAAAGGATTAAAGATTAAAAAGATTGAAAAGATAATATTACTAATCACAAAGAGATGTCACATCACCTTCTTTATCTCTAACTTATATATATATATATTCGACGACATTGTAATTATAGTAAAATAAAATCTTATTGATAGCCACAACCTTTTTTTTATAGTTGGTCAGCATTTTTTATGCTTGATCATGAGATGTCAGACTTATTTGTTTTTGATATTTTAAGAAAAATTACTTGATTAGAGCTTTACATTGTGAAATTGAGTTTTTGATAAGAAAATAAAAGAAAAAATGGAGAGATTGAAATTAAAAATAAATAAATAAATCTATTGTCTTAAGTGGTATTGTCACACCCAACTTTGGGAGGCACGACTAACACCTAATGCTACACTAGGATCTGGGCTGACCTGGCTGGGCATACACACCTCTGGTGCCTAAGAGTGATTCGAAATCAAGAAAATAAACTGCTATATTTCAGCTGTAAACACAACCTCGGGCTGACAAGGCCATGCAACACCTGTAAAAGAAAACAACTAGTCCAGCCAACATAACAATAAAAAAGATCCTATGCGGGCCGACAAGACCACCATGTTATCTAGTTATAAAAGAATGAAAAGCATGCAATCATATAAACACTACAGCTGACAAGGATGCTAACTGAAAGCTATACTAGGCCCCATACAGGCAACATGGAGAACTAACTGAAGATTTTATAGTCTGCAAACCTCTAAGAATAAAAATATTTGGTCGGGATAAGGCCCCAACCTACTCACAAGCTATAAATATAAAAGACAAGTAACCTCTATAACCTGTCAACTATAGATGAAAGAAGCTGGCTAATCTTCTAACTCTAAATAGTTGCTAACGGAGGTCCTTGTAATACCCTAGGAACCCAAGGATCAGACTCGAGAGTCAAAACGGGGACAATACAGCATTTGTGTTGCAGGCACTGAACGAGTAATTGGACGAATCGTTAGGACAGTGCATAATTCGTCAGGTGACTCATGGGGAGGCGAGGGGAGAGTTAGGAAGTTTGGAGGAAAAGTCTTCCCATAGGCGTGGCAACGACTCCTAGTAAGACTACACGAGTTGTTAGGTCAACCGTGGGGTAAGGGAGAAGGAATATGGAAGAGGTCGGACCAGTGTACTTGACAGAAGCTGATCACGACTCGTTGGGTCAGTCATTACGAGCCCAGGAGTCCAGGCAAGCAGTGGACTCGACAAGCAACATAATGAATCGTTTCCCCCCAGTGACGATCTGTCAGGTCGTCCGTTAGGACCACCTAGCTGTGTTTTTCTACGAATTTAGTAGGGGTCTTTTCGTAATTGCCAAGTCCCTAAGACCTATACTACATTATTTAAGGCTCGTTTTACAGGATTTTAAGAGGGGAAAAACTATTCTAAGCTAATTTATTCCATGCATGCAAACTTGAGAGTTTGAAGAGAGGATTTAGAGCAAGTTTTGAAGGTTTTCGTTGGAATCTCACCTTGGGCAATTAGAGAAGTGGTAAAAATCGTCCCTCCCAGGTATGTAGGGTTATGATTTGGTTTTTCCTTCCTCACCCATGCCAAAATCTCTAGTTAAGTATGAGAAATTCATATGATCAAGTTGTGGGGTTTTACCCAATTGCATGATTCTTCAATTTCTACACATAGATACGATTAGATTATATTAATTTATATTAATGAATTGTGAAGCTTGGGAAGATTTTAAATTGTTCTCAATCAAAAATTGTGTTCTCTAAATTATGAAATTTAAATGCCCATGGATGAGAAGTTCATGAAATAAGAGAACGATGTTGAATCTGTGATGATGATGAGATTTGATAATGAAAAGCATGTTTCTAAAGCTACCCATGATTAAGATATTGTTTTCAAAATGAATTGAGTAGATCCAAGCATGATAAAGTTTGAACAAGACCCTTATATCAAGTATGATGACACAGTATCTCTAATGTAAGCTTACCACATGATTTTGGAATATATGCTCCCACTTATATTTGATCTTGTGGTATGTTTCGAAATAAAGCTTCTTATATGCATGAATTCTTAATTGAGATGTGTGTATATTGAGCTTCATTTTTGAACAATGTCGGTTCTATGCATGATTTCATTATTGAGCTTTTTCAAATGACAATGTTGAGCTTCGTTTCATATGATGTTGAGTTTTATGCATGATTCCATTGTTGAGCTTCATCAATAGAGGATGTTGAGCTTCGTATTATATACAATGTAGAGCATTGCATTTTTTAGGAGAAGAGTCTATCACCGAGCGGGCTAAGGATCGATCAACCTATGCCCTAGAACTACGCGGCAACATAGGTTGATACTATTTTGTTATTGGGTCCTCCGTTGTGAGCTATCCCCAGCCTTAATGGCCCATGAGCTTGATAATTATATCCTGGTAGTGTCCTTAGCTCTAGTAAGGTTTTGGACGGCTCTGCCCACTTTAGTGTGATAGTCGTGACCACGTAAGCTCTATCGTGGTATGTCAGTTAAGTGATGAGTCTCCCATTGTCTATCTGATTGAGATTTGCATGTTCATTACTCATGATTATTATTTTAAAAATTCATGCATTAATAGTAAGGTTTGCCTCATTGTTCATCTTTTCTATAAATGTCACATTTCAGCTTTTAGTCATTTGAGTCAGTTATGATGTTATGCAGCTATGCATGGTCATATTATTAAAAGATTACGATTTTGGAATGAAGCATGTAGTCCTTACTCTCATACTTGAATGCTTATGATATGTTATGAAATGTTTTAAATGATTTACTTTGCTTAAGCAGTTTTACTTATCTTTCATACTCGGAACATTCCATCACTGACTGCATACTTTCTATGCTATATTGTTTCATGATACGGACCAAGCTCCTAGGGTCAGCCCCACTCGTAGTCGGTTATTAGAGTTTGCACCTTCATGGTTGGTGAGTCCTCATCCTTCGAGGGCTAAACTTTTAGTTTTTCTTGTGTTTATTTAGTTTCAGTATTATTGAGTTAGTTGGGGTGTTAGAGATTTTTCGGACTCATGTATGTACTCAGCTTCGGATGCTTATTCTGATGTTATGATGAGTTAGACTTCTTCTAAGTTATATTGATGATTTCTTCTGTTTATCGAATTAGTTAGATGTATGCTTATGCCATGGGTCGACTTGGGGTCTCTCGGGGTTTCTTGTCTTGTGTCTACCATCCGGGCCTCTGTTCCATTCATGACAAACTTTGTATCAGATTGATAGGTTTGAAGTGTCCTAGGGTGTCTGAAAATCCATGTTAAGTAGAGTCTTTATCATGGGTGTGAAGCGCGCCACACTTATGATGAAGAGGCTACAAGACGTTTAGGAAATGTTCCCTTCTTTCATGATCTCTGTGTTGCGATGAAAACTCTTTCTATCCTTCTAATTTGTGCTAATCGTGATTGCAGAATCATGGCTCCCCGAAGAATGAATGAATGGAGGAATGGAGGTGGTGAGGGCCACAAGAATGGAAATGGTTATGGGCATCAACCAGCCCCACCAGTTCAGGAGCCTTAGGCACCAGAGCCAGCCGCTCATGCTGAGTTCAGGGCTGCTATTCAGATGCTTACGTAGGCCTTGACCGCTCAGGTCAATTAGTAGGCCATTGCGCATGTTCTGCAAAATGGCAAGGCAGTGGCGGCTCGAGTCAAAGACTTCTTGAGGATGAACCCGCCAGAGTTCTTGGAGTCCAAGGTAGATGAGGACCCACATGATTTCATTGATGAGATTGTCAAGATCACCCAGGTCATGGTGGTGAGTAGTGTTGAGCGCACAAAGTTGTCCTCCTACCAGTTGAAGGGGGTTGCACATATCTGGTTTCTCCAATGGATGGATAGCAGGGTCAAAGAAGCGGGTTCGATCACGTGGGAGGAGTATTAGGTTGCATTCCTAGATCGGTTCTTCGCTCAGGAGATAAGGGAGCTGAAGGAAGCTGAGTTTGTAAACATGATGCAGGGAAGGATGAAAGTGCAAGAGTACTCCTTTGAGTTCACTCGCCTATCAAAATATGCCCCGGAGTTAGTGGCTGACCAGAAGGCGCGGGTGAGCAGGTTTGTACATGGTATAGCAGGGTATTTGGACAAGGAGTGCCAGATTACTATGCTTTACTAGAATATGGAATTTCCTCGTATGGTGTTGCATGCTAAGAAGATGGAGGCCGCACATTCGAGGGAGAGGGAGGCCAAGAGGGCCAGGACAAGGGGTCACAGGTTCTTTCAGCAGAGATCCAATGCTGGATGTCGACTGCAAACTCACTAGAGATCATCAACCCCAGCATCGTTGGCATTGAGTGTGCCATCCAAGCCTAGATATGATTAGAGAGGGTGAGAATCAGGGTAGAGGGGTCAGAGCAATAGACCCACAGATTCTAGTATCCCAGCTTGTCGCAGGTGTGATCGAGGGCATACCGGCCAGTACTTGGCAACTTCAGGTGCTTGTTTTGGGTGCGGGCAACTGGACACATGCTTAGCGATTGTCCAGCTGCAAGGCAGGATCAGATCGGGGGCCATCCCAACTTCTAGTTCAGCAGCCCCTCCCGCATGCTCAGCACATCAGGGGGTATCTACTGGCATAGCTGGCAGTCAGCGCCAGAATAGATTCTATGCTTTAGCTTCTAGTTAGGAGCAGGAGGTCTCCCCGGATGTGGTTACTGGTATGTTGCGAGTTTTTGAATTTGATGTTTATGCTTTATTAGATCCGGGGGATACCTTGTCTTTTGTGAAACCATATATGGCCAGTAGCTTCGGAGTTAGTCCCGATGTTTTGTCAAAACCCTTCTCAGTTTCCACTCTAGTAGGTGACTCAATTATAGCTAATTGGGTGTATAGAGGTTGCCAAGTCTCAGTCCTTCATAAGGTCACCTCAGCAGACTTGATAGAGTTAGGCATGACCGATTTCAATGTTATTCTCAGCATGGATTAGCTATTTAAATGTTATGCTTCAGTTAATTGTAGAACCCAGGCAGTAGAGTTCAGATTTCTGGGTGAGCCAGTCTTAGAAATGGAAGGGTAGTTCAGTTGTGCCTGTAGGTCGATTCATTTCCTAACTTAAGGCCAGGAAGATGATTTCTAAGCGTTTCATGTACCATCTAGTTAGAGTTAAGGATGTTGAGTCCGAAACCTCGACTATCCAGTCAGTTCCATTCGTACATGAGTATCTAGAGGTCTTTCCTGATGATTTGCCAGGTGTCCCTCCCGAGCGGGAGATTGATTTCTGTATAGACCTTCTTCCCGACATACAACGTATATCTATTTCCCCCTACAGAATGGCTCCCGCTAAGCTAAAAGAGTTGAAGGATCAGTTGAAGGACCTGTTAGATAAGGGCTTTATTAGGCCGAGTAAGTCTCAATGGGGCGCACCAAGGTTATTTGTCTGGAAGAAGGATGGTTCTCTTCGAATGTGCATTGACTATTGGCAGTTAAACAAGGTCACCGTTAAGAACAGGTATCCTTTACCTAGGATCGATGATTCGTTTGAGCAACTTCAGGGTGCCAAGTGTTTCTCCAAGATTGATCTCAGATCTGGGTATCACCAGCTCAGTGTTCGGGAGAGCGACATCCCGAAAACCGCTTTCATGACTCGGTATGGTCACTATAAATTTGTTGTTATGTATTTTGGGCTAACCAATGCCCCTGCAACTTTTATGGATCTAATGAATAGGGTGTTCAAGGTATATTTTGGACATGTTCGTGATTGTGTTCATTAATGACATCCTTATATACTCTCGGAGCCAGGAGGAGCATGCTGCTCACTTAAGAGTAGTGCTTCAGACCCTTAAGGATCGTCAGTTGTATGCAAAGTTCAGCAAGTGTGAATTTTGGTTGGACCTCATGAAATTTTTTGTCCATGGGATATTGAGTGAGGGCATAAGGGTGGATTCTCAGAAAATCGAGGCGGTGAAGAATGGCCAGAATGGTAAACCCATCAGATATCAAGAGATTTTTGGGCTTAGCGGGTTACTATCGGTGATTTGTTGAGGGCTTTTCATCTATTGCAGCACCTTTGACCAAGTTGACTCAGAAGAAGGTAAAGTTCTAATGGTCGGAGGCTTGTGAGAAAAGCTTCCAAGAATTGAAGGTTCGACTCACTTTAGCACCAGTGTTGACCATACTAGAGGTTACAATGGTTTTGTGGTGTATTGTGATGGTTCGAGAATCGGAATTGGATGTGTGTTGATGTAGAATGGGAAGGTGATAGCAAATGCCTCAAGAAAGTTGAAAGTCCATGAGAAGAATTATCTGACCCATGATCTCGAGTTGGTCGCGGTGGTGTTAGCATTGAAGATATGGCGGCATTACTTGTATGGAGTCCACGTGGATGTATTTATGGACCACCAGAGCTTGCAATATGTGTTCACATAGAAATATCTCAATCTCGGCAAAGGAGGTGGTTGGAGCTACTAAAGGACTATGACGAGTGTCCTGTACCACCCGGGTAAGGCTAATGTGCTAGCAGACGCACTAAGTAGGCTCTCAATGGAGTGTGTGTCCCATGTGGATGAGGAAAAGAAGGAACTGGTCAGAGATGTCCATCGACTTGCGAGGTTGGGAGTTAGATTGGTTGACTCAACCGATGGAGGCGTTGTTGTGCCAAACAGATCAGAATCGTCCTTGGGAACGGAGGTGAAGGCCAGAAAAGATGAGGATCCAATTTTGGTAAAGATGAAGGAAGTCGTTGGAAGTCGAAGGTGGAGATCTTCTCTCAAGGGGGAGATGGGGTGATACGGTACCAGAACCATCTATGTGTTCTAGATGTTGATTATTTGAGGGATCGAATATTGCATGAGGCGCATGGGTCCAGGTATTCTATCCATCCGGGTACTACCAAGATGTAACATGATTTGCGGGAAATATTTTGGTGGAACGACATGAAGAAGGATATTGCAGAATTTGTAGCCAAGTGCCCGAACTATCAGTAAATAAAAGTCGAGCATCAAAGGCCAGGAGGCATACTTCAAGATATTAGCATTCACACTTTGATGTAGGAAGAGATTAATATGGATATTATTACAGGCTTAGTTCATACTCGCTGACACTATGATTCTATTTGGGTGGTGGTAGATAGGTTAACCAAGGCAGTACACTGTCTATCGGTCAATACCACAAATTCAATGGATGATTTTGCCAAAATATATATCCGGGAGTTGGTGCGATTGCAAACAGTACACTTGTCTATTATCTCAGACCGAGGTACTCAGTTTACCTCTTAGTTTTGGCGGTCTTTCCAAAAAGGGCTTGGGACTCAAGTTAAACTTAGTGCAGCATTTCATCCGCAAACGGATGGTCAGGCGGAGTGGACAATTCAAACTCTCGAGGACATGTTGAGAGCTTGTGTGATGGACTTTAAAGGTAGTTGGGATGATCACTTGCCCTTGATTGAGTTTGCTTACAATAACACTATCACTCCAGCATCCAAATGGCACTATTCAAGGCTCTTTACGGTCGTAGGTGTAGATCACCCAACGGATTGTTTGAGGTTGGTAAGGCAGTTATGATAGGACCTAACTTGGTTCATGAGGCTATGGTGAAAGTTCAGTTGATAAGGGACAGGCTGAAAACCGCTCAGAGTCATCAAAAGTCATATGCTGATGTGAGGAGGAGAGAGTTGGAATTTGAGGTGGATGATTGGGTATTTCTAAAGGTGTATCCCATGAAGGGAGTCATGCAGTTCGAAAAAAAAAGAAATCTTTGTCCCCGCTATGTCGGTCCCTACCGAGTTACGAAAAGAGTTGGTAAGGTAGGGTATGTGTTGGACTTGACATCAGAGTTATCTTTAGTTCATCCTGTTTTTCATGTATCGCTCTTGAGAAAGTGCTTGGGTGATCCCTCTTTAGTTGTCCCACTGGGAAGCGTTGGTGTGCGAGATAGCCTCAGTTATGAGGAAATTCCAGTTGCAATCTTGGATCGTCAGGTTTGGAGGCTGAGGAACAAAGAAGTAGCCTCAGTGAAGGTGTTATGGAGAAATCAGCATGTTGAGGGAGCTACATGGGAAGCCGAAGCGGGTATGATGGCTAAATAACCTCACCTGTTCCCTATCGGCTCAGTTTCAGTTTGAGGTATCAGTCTTTGCCCTAACTCTCTAATTAGTTTCCATGTTCATTTCATGTGCGCAAGTATGTGGTGCCTGAATTTAGTTCAGCTATGTACTTCTTTCTGGAGGTAGTCATTCCGCTAGTCTTCGACTTAAATGATCAGTGTTTGCATATGATGATTGCATGATTCTGAGTTTTTTGTGTGTTTCTAATATTTGAGGATGAATGTCCCCAAGGGGGAGATATTGTAATACCCGAGGAACTCAACGATCAGACCTGGGAGTCAAAACGTGGAAAATGCATAATTTGTGCTGCAGGCATAAAACGAGTCATTGGACGACTCATAAGGACAACCCACGAGTCGTTAGGTGACTCGTGGGGAGGCCAAGAGAGAGTTGGGAAGTTTGGAGGAAAAGGCTTCTCCACGGGCATGGCAACGACTCGTGGTCAAACCACATGAGTCGTTAGGTCAACCGTGGGGTAAGGGAGAAGGAATAAGGAAGAGGTCAGACTAGTGTACTTGACGGAAGCTGACCACAACTCGTTGGGTCAAGCAACGAGTCGTTGGATCAGTCATTGTGAACCCAGGAGTCTAGGCAAGCAATGGACTCGATGAGCAAAATAACAAATTGTTTCCCCCCAGTGACGATCCGTCAGGTCGTCCGTTAGGACCACCTGACAGTGTTTTTTTTCGCGAATTCAGTAAGGGACTTTTCATAATTGCCATGTCCCTAAGACCTATACTACGTCGTTTAAGGCTCATTTTACAGGGTTTTAATAGGGGAAAACCTATTCTAAGCTAATTCATTCCATGCATGCAAACTAGAGAGTTTGAAGAGAGGATTTAGAGCAAGTTTTGAAGGTTTCCATTGGAATCTCACCTTGGACAATTAGAGAAGTGGTAAAAATCATCCCTCCCAGGTATGTAGGGTTATGAATGGGTGTTCCCTTCCTCGCCCATGCCCAAATCTCTAGTTAACTATGAGAAATTCATATGATCAAGTTATGGTGTTTTACCCAATTGCATGATTATTCAATTTCTACACATAAGTATGATTAGATTATGTTTATATTGATCAATTGTGAAGCTTGGGTAGATTTTAAATTGTTCTCAATCAAAAATTGTGTTTTCTAAATTATGAAATTTAAATTCCCATGGATGAGAAGTTCATGAAAGAAGAGAATGATGATGATGAGATTTGATAATGAAAAGAATGTTGCTAAAGCTACCCGTGATTATGATATTGTTTTCAAAATGAATTGAGTAGATCCAAGCATGATAAAGTTTGGGAAAGGTCCTTATATCAAGTATGATGACATAGTATCTCTAAAGCAAGCTTATCACATGATTTTTGAATAGTTGCTCCCAGTTATATTTGAGCTTATGGTATGTTTCGAAATAAAGCTTCTCATATGCATGAATTCTTAATTTAGATATATGTATATTGAGCTTCATTATCATATGATGTTGGTTCTATGCATGATTTCATTATTGAGATTTTTCAAATGACAATGTTGAGCTTCGTTTCATACGATGTTGAGTTTTATTCAAGATTCCATTTTTGAACTTCATCAATAGACGATGTTGAGCTTCATATTATATACGATGTAGAGTACTGCATATTTTGGGAGAAGAGTCTAGCACCGAGCGGGCTAAGGGTCGATCACCCTATTCCCCAGAACTACGCATCAACGTAGGTTGATACTATTATGTTATTGGGACAACCCTTGTGAGCTATCCCCGGCCCTAATGGCCCATGAGCTTGATATTGATATCATGGTAGTGTCCTTAGCCCTGGCAAGGTTTTGGACGGCTTGCCTACTTGATGTGATAGTTGGGACCACGTAAGTTATATCGTGGTATGTCGGTTAAGTGACGAGTCTCCATTGTCGATATGATTCAGATTTGCATATTCATTACTCATGGTTATTATTTTAAGCATGCATGCATTAAAAGTAAGGTTTGACTCATTGTTCAGCTTTTCTATAAATGTCACATTTCAGCTTTGAGTCATCCAAGTTATGATGTTATGAAGCTATGCATGGTCATATTATGAAAAGATTATGATTTTGGAATATACACATGTAGTCCTTACTCTCAGACTTGAAAGCTTATGATATATTATGAAATGTTTTAAATAATTTACTTTACTTAAGCGATTTTACTTACCTTGCATACTAGGTATATTCCACGTACTGACCGCATACTTTCTATGCTGTATCGTTTCATGATAAAGGACCCAGCTCCCAGGATCAGCCCCGCTCGTAGTCGGTTATCAAAGTTAGCACCTTCTTGGTTGGTGAATCCTCATACTTCGAGGGATAGACTTTCAATTTCCCTTGTGTATTTTCAGTTTCAGTATCGTTGAGTTAGTTGGGGACTTGTGCCATCAACTCGTCTAGGTTAGAGGCTTTTCAGAATCATGTATTTACTCAACTTCGAATGCTTATTATGATGTTATGTTGAGTTAGTCTTTCACTAAATTAAATTGATGATTTCTTCCATTTATTGAATCAGTTAGATGTATTCTTATGTCATGGGTCGACTTGGGGATTCTCGGGGTCCCTTGTCTCGTGTCTACGGTCCGAACCTCCGTTCGGGTCATGACAGTCCTGAACCCTTTCTGTCTAAACCTGTAGGCAAGTATGAGGCACCCTATAGTTGGGCATCACTACAATAAGTACTGAATATGTAAGGCAATAAATAAAGCTGAATAAAACCTGATAAAGAATTGAAAGTGAATAGGAAGAAGGGGCAGAAGTTAACCTGTAAGCTTTCTTATCCATAACATGCATCTAGTAAACCACTATACGTATATGATCTGAAGCTGTATGATTATCATTCATAAGCTATAACTAGCAGGCAAGTATACAAACAAGAACCTAACCTAGCCCCAATAAGCCTGGAAGGTGCAAGCGACACAACTAACCTACCAGGGCCCCATAAGCCCTTGGAAATACAATCCGACCTATATACCCCTAACAAGGTCCTTATGATTCTATTGGAAACTTTAGCCAACATACCTGGCTTCTGGGTCTGCAACTGAGCTCACTGGACTGCTGTAATTATGTCGGAGCTCTGGGCTTTTGTAACTGCACCTTGGGCACACAAAGCTCGATGGACGGTTAGAGATGTCGATATGACATAAATGTAAAAGCCCATTCGTGGATGGACTGTAATATGGCCATTGAGCCTGAAAATAGTCCCTTAGGACATCACATAGCTCCTCCGAGAAACATCATATAGCTCCTCTGAGCGATCAACAACCCCGTAGGCAATGATACAGTTAGCAACCCTGAAGTTGGTCAACGGAATGCTATCCAGGTGAGTGCAATCCCAACCAATCTGCTACACTTAAGTCTCAATATATCCACTCAAAAGGCATATCTGGCCCTCTAGGCCTAACGTGATCGCTACTCGCCTCTAGAATAGTATATATAGCTGTCAACAGGCACACCTCGTATGCGTATACCTGACTAGAGTGTCTTGGCAGTGATCAAAATTTCTAATGGTCTAGATAGAATAGGGCGAGGTCTAGAGTGGCCTAAATGATATTATGAATGTCATGCTGGGGCAATGATAGCTCATAAGAGAATGGTAAGGTCACTGGCAACCAACTATTTAGTTCCCTCACTTAGAACGACTGTACGGCTGCTACTAATCAGACGTGCTCGTATTCTTCTTTAAGACTTTAATGGATCAAATCTTTGATTCTCAAGGTAGCCCTTATGGACCCGGTTATCTAGCATAACTGTTGAAGCCTCCGTGTACGATGGTCTTCTGTAACTTGAGCATCCTCGATTGGGTCAATCTAAGAAAAAGTCTCCTACGCGCTTGCATAGTGTTGATAAATAGATTCTAGCCCCAACGACAACTCTATCTCATAGGCCACTTGGTCGTTCTTCTAGAGGATCTGGTAGAGCTTAGTGAATATAGGGTTGGGCTTGCCCTTCTGGTCAGATCTCATAGCACCCATCATTGGCGAAACATTCAAGAATAACCAATCATTTCTTCAATCTCTAACTCCCTACACCACACCCATTAGAATAGGACTACTGACAACCCTGGGATGCCGGTACATATCTCCTAATAGGTTTAAATTTTTCCCTATGACTGATGTAATATGCCTAGTTTAACTACCCCTAATTTACCTGCTTTAGGTCATCATGTAGGGGACCTACACTTCCACCCATAAAGCATCTCCAACACCTAAATTGTGTGCTCTGCTTGGCCCTTTGCTTGGGAATGGGAAGTTGTGCTTAGATTAACTTGCATCCCAATCCTTTCTAACACCCTTTCCAAAATCTAACTGTGATTTATGCCCCTCTTTTAGACTAGAATAAATATGGGGACCTCATATAGCCAGACTATCTCTTTAGTATTTAACTCAACATAATCTTTAGCGAGATCGTGATTCTGATCGACAAGAATGAGTTGACTCATTAGTCTTCCAATAATGACACAAATGGGGTCTAATTTACACCAATACGAGATAAACCTGTAGCTATATTCGTACTCACTACTTCCCACTTCCACCAAGGCACAACTATCTCCTGAATTAGCCTGCCCGATTTCTGATGTCTAGCCTCTCCTTGCTGGCCATCAAAGCTCTATGCCATAACTCAACTATATATTTCTTCTTCCTATGCCATCAGTAGATCCTTTTTTTTATAAATTGATGTGTTTTCATCAAACTCTAGGTGGAGGGAGTAACGGACATGGTGTACCTCTGCTACAGTCTGCTAACAAAGCCCTGCCATATTTGGGACGCAGAGTTGACCTATAGGTCTCAAGACTCTGTCCGTATTATCTCATAAGCCAATGATTCCCTACTGGGCCTTGTCTCTAACTGCACTAGGCTGGGGTCTTCATACCGTCACTCCTTTGCCGCAACCTCTAAAGGTGATATCACAACATTCTAGGTCATAATCTCACTATCCTTTAAATCTCATCCTGATGCTTATTTCTCTACATTGAGTGGCGATCCCAAACTCTATCAGCCTGATATAGTCTAGAGGTACTTCTACATCCCCCTAGAGCTTGGTATTCATGTCTTTCCCTTACTCCTATAGGCTGAAAACAGGGGTTCACGACCCATGACCTGTACTAGCAAGGATACTACTAGTCAAGTCTACCAACCTATGTTTTCCTAATTCGCACTCAGGTCGGTTCCCCTGATATAATCTCTCTATCCTTTGGCATAACAAGCTATGGGCCATAGCCATTACTCATCAGTCATTCGCTACTATCATCAACACACTACGACGGAGTTAGTCTATTTTTGACTTGAGCTTTACTATTGCTGGGGTTTATTTCTTTTGAACTCCCACATGTACTTGGGTGCTACTAGCAATTTTATCTGCCCTCCGGATTTACCATCATGAGGGTTTAGGTAACTTTTTAAGCACTAGGGGTCTTAACCACTTTCTAACACTTTCTTGGAATTAATGGTTCTAGCCCTCCTTTACTATTTGTTCAAGCAACATGGCATTGATACTTATGCTTTTTGTTGTACTAAAAGGAGAAGCCAGGAGGTGGAAAATGACCCTATCATTCTATAACAGGGATAAGGTGCGAAATTCAACAAACTCTAGAAGCTGGAGGTACAAACCTTGCACAGTCCTTCTCATATTTCAGGTAATCCAACATTAACTATTGTTCCTGTCTACTTCTAAGTGTTTACTAAATAAGCCAACTCATATATATACCACACTCCTGGCCTCATATTCTGAGGATGTAGAAAGAACTAGGGAAGGTGTTGGCATATCTATTACCTTATGAGGTTCCTGGTGCCCCGAGAGGATACTGGGGAGATTAAAAGACATCCCTTTCGCTCTCAGGCTGGCTATCCCCCAACTGTGGCACCTCATAGGCACCCTTACCTGCTACTGTAACTAACTTGCAGTAGGATGGAGTCTATCTTATATAAAACATTACTCTAGACAGACATAAAAATGAAAGCTTAGGGACTCAACCCTATACAACTCGGCCTTATAGCACGATCTGAAAAGAAGGAGGGGTAACCATATTATCATTCCTCATATCCTGCTTCTTATAAAATGTGGTGCAAAGCACATTTATAAACAAGACTCTACTAGACACGGCTTGCAGACTCTTTGGGATATGACCTGCTTTGGTACCAAGTTTGTCATGCCGCAGCTTGCGAGGCATGACTGGCACATAATGCTACATTGGGATCTGGGCTGACCTGGCTAGGAATATGCACCTTTGGTGCTTACCAGCGATTTGAAATCAAGAAAAAAACTGCTATATCTCGCCTGTAAACCCAGCCTCGGGCCGACTTGGCCACGCAGCATATGTAAAAGAAAACAGCTAGCCTAGCCAGCATAACAATAAAATGGATCCTATGCGAGTCGATAAGACCATCATGTTGTCTAGTTATAACAGAATGATAAACAGGCTGTCATATAAACACTACAACTGACAAGGCTGCTAATTGAAAGCTATACTAGGCCCCACACAACTAACACAGACAACTAACTGAAGCCTGTAGTTTACAAGCCTCTAAGAATGAAAATATTGGTCGGGATTGGGCCTTGGCCTACCCAAAAGCTATACAGATAAAACATAGGTAACCTCTACAACCTTGCAACTTCGAATCAAAGGAGCTGGCCAATATACTGACTCTGAATAGCTGTTAATGGAAGTCATGAACCCTGTCTGTCTAAACCTGTAGGCAAGTATGCAGTGCCCCATAGTTGGGCGTAAGTATAATATGTACCAAATATATAAGGCAGTAAGTAAAGCTGAATAAAAGCTGATAAAGAACAGAAAGTGAATAGCAAGAAGGGGCAGAAGTTAACCTGTAAGCTATCTTATCCGTAACCTGCATTGAGTAAACCACTACACCTATATGAGCTGAAGTTGTACGATTATACAATTATAAGCCATATCTAGCAGGCAAGTATACAAACAAGAACCTAACCCAGCCCCCATAAACCTGGATGGTGCAAGCAACACAGAAATAACCTACTGGGGCCCCCATAAGCCCTGACAAGTACAATCCAAACTATATACCCCTAATAGGGTCCTTATGATTCTACTGGTAACTATAGCCAACCTACCTGGCTTCTGGGTCTACAATTGAGTCCGCTGGACTCTTATAACTATGTCTGAGCCCTTTGGGATCCTGTAACTGCACCCTAGGCACACAAGGCTCGACGGAGGGTCAGTGATGCCGATACGACATAAATGTAGAAGCCCATTCGTGGATTGACTGTAATATGGCCCTTGGGACTGAATATAGTCCCTCGGGACATCACATAGCTCCTCTAAGAAACATCATATAACTCCATTGAGCAATCTATAGCCCTATAGGTGATGGCACAGTTAGCAACCCTGAAGTTGGCCAACAGAAGGCTATACTAGGTGGGGGCAATCCCAACCAATGTGCTACACTTAACTATTAATCAAGCCACTCAAAAGGTGTATCTGGACCTCTATGCCTAACGTGATCACTACTCGCCTCTAGAATAGTCTATAGAGCTGTCAATAGGCACAACCCGTGTGCCTATACCTGGCCAGAGGGTCCTGACAGTGATATAATCTCTACTGGTCTATAAAGAATAGGACGAGGTCTAGAGTGGCCTAAAAAATACTCTGAATATCATGTTAGGACAACGATATCTCATAAGAAAACGGTGAGGTCCTAGGCAACAAACTATTTAGTTCCCCCACTTAGAATGACTGTAGGGCTGCTCGATGAGTTGGTAATTTACCAACTCATTAGGCTCTTATGCTTGAGGTTTTGCTTAGTTTTTGAGTTGATTATATGGATTTTATACCCTTTTTGTCTTTGTTGTGTGCAAATACCTTAATGTGTAGAAAAGAACAAAAATGGAGCAAAAAGAAGGAAGTGAGAGCAAATTGGCAGTCCACCAATAAAAATCGGCAAAACACCGGTCATAGGCTTATTATCACTTACTAGGAGGAAAAATGCCACTGGAGAAATGCGAGTTGCCATTGGAAACTCACTGGTCCACACACCGAATAACATCTGATTTTCTGGAATGAAAAAAAAACAAGGACTCGGCAGTTCATGGATTAAGATCTGCAAAACACCGAATGTACCGCTTATGCTCACTGAATTTTAGTGATGGCTAAGATATTGTACCCAAAGGTTCACGGATTTGAACCGGTGAACTGTCGGTGCCTTCGCCAATTCCAAAACAATGCTCAGGGGTAAAATTATCCAGCACAAAAAAAGAGAGAGAAAATGCCCTATTTTCTGGGATACAAATTTTAAGAGAAAGTACCGTGTACAGGAGGAGACCATAGTAGAGCATATCACATTATCTTTCTTTTCTTAGCTTTAGAACATTTTTTTAGTAGAGAAAGGGAGATTTTGATTGGTAAACTTTGAAAAGTATTATTCTCTACGTCTTCTTAATGGTAAGGTACAACCATTGTTGGAGGCTATTTGTGAATCTGATTTTACTACTCTTGTTATTAAATTCAATGAGTTTATTGTTGAATGTGGTTTTGAATTTCTTAATCATGAATAGCTAAATCATTAACTAAAGGTGTGTGATGATGAATACTTAATTAGATTTGGTATTTCTAGAGTCATCTTCATATTATTTAAATAAGTGTAAATCTATTAGATTCTCTTCAATCTATAATGGAAGAACCATTGATTATGATGTGGGTCTAGTTGTTCTTTCTTGATTATTTCTTGTAAAAGAATAATTAAGTATTGGAAGAGAATTTAATGGTGAGTATAGATTGGAGATTGTGAAATTGGGCTATAAATAGCTAAAATTGCATTCTCACTCCTATTTAGTAGCTAATAACTAGAAATTCGTGCAGCTACTAATCAAAATCTGATTGGGTTGAGCTAAATAGTGGATAGAGGTTTGATAAAACTCTAGTAAGAGGTAGTTATAAGGCTAAAAAGCTATAATTACCCACTTTCAAAGATTATTTACACTAATTGAACTTATAAGATGACCTAGCATTTTCCTATCTAGGTTGTATATCATCTACACCACACCTCTAGTCTTTCACATTCTTGTTGACAACCTTGCTGATTTTGCTATTTTATTCAACCAAATTACCAAATATAATTCACTACAAATTTCAATCCCCCAATTTATTTGTTTTTATGTTAACTCGAAGTGGTCCAAGCTAATTTCAATTTCTCAACTGATACTTGCAATTATCATTCACTAATCCTTGTGGGATTCGACCCCGACACCTGTTGGGTTACTTTTCTGATAGTTCCACCGTGTATATTCTTTGCATTATATTTTGGACGTTATCAAAAATGGCGCCGTTGCCGTGGAATTGAGTTGTGATAAGCCATTAGTTATTTATTGATTCGAACTAGTTTTGCATTTTTGTTTTATATTTTTTTTGCTTTTATTTTTGTTTTTGTTTTTGTTTTTGTTTGTTTGTAGTTGAATGATGGCATCATGGAATAAAGGGAGGTTTGTTGGTGGCAACCCTTATTATGATGACCCATGTCCCTAATGTGGAGGACCACACTATTGAAAAGATTACAAATATGCCCCTAGAAGGGAGACGAGTGCACCTTCTCCTTCCTATGATGGGTATAGATGTACATTATGTGGTAGTCATGGGAGGCATTGGAATGGATACCCAAATGGGGTCACTTCTCACTATAGTGACTATGATAAAAGTTGTGCTCCTAAGCTTGAAAGGAATGAAGCAATGGCAAGTGAAGGAAGGAGAAATACATGTGGGCACATAGAAGCCATGCTCCAAGCCTTTTTGGTGGGGGAGTGTAATGTGGAAAAGAATATCAATCCCTCTATGTCAATGGAATCATCAACTCCTCAAGAAGAGAGCGATAAAACTCTAAAAGAAGAAGTGGAGAAGACGTTGAGGAGCATAACAAGATGAAGTGAACAATGGAAAATAGTTCAACTTGACTCATGGGAGGAAGCTCAAAATGATGATGAAGAAGGAATCAAGGTGAGAGTTGAAGAATTTATAGAGGTGTGCCAACCAACCAACATTATAAAAATGCAAGATGCCAAGGTTGAAGAAGTGACACTAGAGTCTCCAAATGACATCCAACAAATCACACTCAAGGACTCTAGTGCACTTGAAAAGGAGGATGTCAAGCAAGAAGCATGCTTGAAAAGGGAGCGACTTAGAGCGCCCTCTTATCATTTATCAACATTGAACTTAGTTGAAAAAATGGAGACTGAGGAGACCAAGTCAATGGAGGAAGTTGAGGAGGAAGATCAAGGTGGCTTCATCTCAGAGTATGCCATGCCAACAAGGCAAAAGCACCTCCGTCCTTTAAGGGCTAAGAAACACAAGATGCAATATCCATTGCTTGGTCCCTTGATGCTTACACCACCACCCCTCAAGCAGAGTATAAGATTGGATAAGAAGCTAGGGGTGCGATTCAAATGCTCTAAGTGGAGAGAAAAGGGGTGAAAGTTGAAGTTGTCGAGCCACGACATTAACCAAGGTGCTTCTTTGGAGGCAACCAAAGTGCTTTTACTTTTTGTTTGTACTTTTTCTTTTATTTTATTCTACTTTACGTTTGTGTTGTTTTTGATTGTGTAGGGGAAAAAGGTGTGGAAGGTGATAAAATTGGAACGAGCTAAATTGGGAAACCGTTGCTAGACCGGTAAAATGCCGGTCTAGAGGCTCGACAAGTCAATCAAACACTGGTCATGAGCAGAAGGCCCATGGAGTTCTTTTACCTATTTTGTCCTTACTTTGTTTAACCATGTGCATCAAGGATAATGCTTTATTTGTGTTAGGGGTGAAGTCTGAGTATCCCACTTTCTAAGTGATGTACGATATAAACCTTTGATAGATTGGGTGAAGTCATTCTTAAAGGAAAATTGTCATTACTTGTTAGTAGCATCACCTTTATAGATAGTAGTAATCTTTGAATAAACTCCAAGTGTTTTCTTTATACTACAGTTCTTTCCTAAGGAGCGATTTCTTTGTCTTTTCTTTTTATTGTCGAACCGGGTTGGCATTTCCAGATGATAGATTGAGAGGTGACTTTCTTAAGGGAAAATGTCAAGTATAGAGTCTTGTAGAGTCTTTTGTGAACTTGTTTGATGAGGTACCACCAACATTTCTTGCTTGACATTGTGCATGAATTTTGAAAAGAAAAGAGGGGTATCTAAATGTGAAAATGAGCACTCTCTTGTCATGAATTATATATTCCTTGCTTTGTGATCTTGGGCAAATTTATATGCCCAAGTGATACTCAAAAGTGTCATTTTAGACTTGTTTATCTATCAATGTTTATACATTCTCATGTGATCGATAATAAAATGTGAATTTATACAAACCAACATGATTAGCATTGTTTTGCTGGTGAAATATAATTTTGGAAAGCTAAAATGCGTTTTGGGAGAGATTGGGGTTGGACTCGGATGTTAGCAAGTGGACAAGCATTTGAAGGAACAAATTAAAGGGGCTCCGCAATGGAGCTGTGTCACGCTGCCATCGCGGATGCCTTCTGCCTGGATAGGAATTTTTGGCCAAAATCCAGTGAGGGTGCGCATTGAGGCCGTGGCACGTTGGCCTAGCCCCGCGTTGCACACCGTGCCACGTTGGGCCTTATTACCTGGACAAGCAATTTCCAGTAAGGGTCCGCGTCAGTGGCGTGTCACGGAGGCAGTGCTCCGTGATGCACTCCGTGACAAGTTGCTTGTTATTCCGGGAAAAATTCCCACTAGTATAAATAGAACACTTAGGTTCATTTTTAATTATTCTGACTTTGTGGAGCAAGAACGTGGGTTACAGGCAGTTGAGGGGACGAAATTATCAGGGTTTTTCTCTATCTCCTTCTTCCTTAATTCAATTGCTTGTATGTTTAACACTCATTTAACGATGTTTAATCCACAAATGAGTGGCTAATTCCTCTTCTTGCTGAGGTTAAGAACAATTGTATTGAAATGTAGTTATTGATCAATTGGGTTTTTCATCTTTTCTTCCATGGTTGTTCCATTGATTCTTGTTCTTACTGCATTGATGTGTGGCCAATGTTAATGTACATCTAAAAAGTCCGGTTTCACTCGAGAGAGCAAGAAATTGGAAAGTTGTGAATCAATAGGATATGATCTCTTCTTAGTTTGGGAAAATTGGGAATTGATTTACCTTCAGGATAGAAATATACCTGAAAGTCGTATTAGTCAATTAAGGAATCGGTTTTGTACGGCTAGAACATGAATTTCGTTTAATCACAGAAATGTAGGTGGACGGTTCATGATTGTTAAGTTGGATTAAATACGAGAGTTTTAATCCATTGGCAATAATTCTTGGCTAGAAACCGGAGGAAAGATTAACCAACCATTGTATCGATAATTAGTTTCTATACATGTTCATTTAACCTCAACATGCTCATATTCATAGTTCAGACTCAAATTGTATATTCGTTTATAATTAGCATAAACTTGGAAACCAAAATATCAAACTCTTTTTCACACAGTTGTTTGCATTTTTAGAGTTAAAGTATAGTGACACTTGAGTAGATTGCACTCTAGCCCAGTCCCTATGGGATCGATACTTGGCTTACATAAGCCACTTTACTACTTGTTCGACCACGTGCACTTGCATGTAGTAATTACCCTAGAGTGGACAAACGCGAACAAGTTTTTGGCGCCGTTGTCGGGGATTGGCAATTGGTGAAATTTTTCTTAAGTGTAAATTTACTATATTTTTTCCTTAAGTGTTGACAACTTTGTCTTAGCCTGTATTTCGCAGATATAATCTCTGTTGAACACTAGCAAGAGACAAGGAGCTGGTGGACTCATATTTAGAGCCTGAAAGACAATTTCATCGTCAGCGGAGAGAAGCTCTAGAGAAAAAGTTGCAGTTGCTCAGACAAACAATCATGGAGCAACAAAAGAATCCACCAGTAATAAGGGCAATGCTAGTGCCCGAGGAGATGGCAGCTAGGCCGGTTCACGAGGTGGCAATCCCATATGCTAACAATGTCACATCCAGCATCCGCAAACCTGAGTCAGGAGGGAGGTTCGAGCTCAAACAAAACATGGTGCAATTGCTGCACACCAGCGGGCAGTTCACAGGTCTCCCTCATGAGGATGCACAACAGCATCTCCAAAATTTTTTGGAGATAAGTGACACTTACATCCCCGCTGGAGTGTCATCAGATTATGTCAGGCTTACATTGTTCCCATTTTCACTATTGGGAGAAGCCAAGAGGTGGTTGAAAGCTGAGCCACCAAATTCTATTACTACGTGGGATGATCTTGCGAGGAAATTCTTGACACAATTTTTTCCATCCGGTAAAACAGCAAGACTTAGAAGTCAAATTCTAAGTTTCAAACAGAGAGATGGGGAGAATCTATATCAGGCTTGGGAAAGATTCAAGTCCATGTTGTGGGATTGTCCACATCATCATCAATCCAATGAGGTGCTGGTGCACACTTTTATAGAGGGCTTGGAACCCCACACAAAAATTTTGCTAGACTCAGCAGCTGGGGGACAAGCATTGGATAAAACTTATGAGGAGCTGTATACCTTATTAAATCGTATTTCGCAGGAAAATCCGGAGTGGAATGCTGATTCGTCAAGAGGAGGAACAAGGAAAGCAGCAAGAGTTCTAGAAGTGGATGGTTTTACAGCTATTGCTGTACAAATAGCTGCTTTACAGAATCAACTCAACACCCACTTCAATAATATGACAATGAACCAGACTCAAGCCACAGTAAATGTAGTGCAGAAAATTTGGTGTGAAGTGTGCGGGAGTAGTGAGCACTCAGCTGAGTGTTGTGGAGCAAATCCTGACTTGGTGAACTTTGTGGGAAATGTACAGAGGAACAACCATCAACAGTATGGCAACAGCTACAATTCCAACTGGAGGAATCACCCGAATTTCTTTTGGGGTAGCAACAACCATCAAGGGCAAAGTTCGAGTCAGGGGGCGCAGAGGAATCAAGGAGGGCAGCAGAATTATCAAGCACAATATAGAAACAACAATGCACCTTTTCCACCACCATCACCCAGCATTGAGGAGATGTTCAAGACAATGATAGCTAACCAAGTTCAATTGCAGGCTGATTATGTGAAATTGGCAGCCGAGGTGAAGAACAACCAGTTAGCTACTAAGGCACTTGAATATCAATTTGGGCAATTTGCTGGAGCCCAAAACACCAGGCCCAGAGGAGGACTTCCGAGCGACTCACATCCCAACCCCAAGCAGGTGAATGCGGTGACCACAAGGAGTGGTTTGCAGCTTAAAGAGGTGGAACCAGAAAGACCACCTCAACAATCGGGAGCAGCAGAAGTTGAGAGGGAGCAAAGAGATGAGAGGGGGAAGAAAAAGGAAGCTGAATCAGAAAGACCACCACCCCCGTTCCCTCAAAGATTAAAGAAACACAAGGAGGAGGCGTGTTTCAAGAAATTCATGGAGGTGCTGAAACAGGTACATATTAACTTACCTCTTGTTGATGTTTTGCAGGGAGTGCCAAAATATGCAAAGTACATTAAGGACATCGTGGCAAACAAAAATCGGTTGACTGAGTATGCTACGGTAGCTCTCACGGAGGAGTGCACTTCCCGGATACAAAACCGACTGCCCTAATGGCTCAAAGATCCTGGGAGCTTTACTATACAAATTACAATTGGGCAGAGTATCCGAGCTCGCGGATTATGTGATTTGGGAGCGAGCATTAATTTGATGCCGTCATCGGTATTCAAGAAGTTGGGTCTAGGGAGTCCTAGACCAACAACAGTGATCTTGCAACTATCAGACCGGTCCTTGGCCAGACCTGATGGCATTGTGGAGGATGTGCTGGTGCAAGTGGGCTCCCTTATCTTCCCAGTAGATTTCGTCGTGCTGGATTTTGAGCCAGACGCAGAAGTCCCATTTATTTTGGGACGTCCCTTCGTGGCGACCGGGAAAGCGCTGATTGATGTAGCTGCAGGACAGCTAAATATGCGAGCACACGACAAGGTGGAAGTGTTTGATATATACAAGGCCACCAAGCTCCCGACTGTGTACGAGGAACTCTCGGTGATCAACGTGATTGATCGAGCAGATGATGCTCAGATAGTTGAACCACGAGAGTTAATGGGAAAACCACCGGAGCGATGTAAGCACTACTGTGGTGAGGACGGTGGTCGAGTGAAAACGTCCACCACCCTAGAAGATGATTGAGCTGAATGACGTCGAGCCGCGACGGTAAACCAGGCGCTGTGCGGGAGGCAACCCGTGAAAATTTTTCTTTGTAAAATGTGAATATATTTCTTTTTCTTTTTCTTTCTTTTGATTAACAACAAAATTGTTAGTTTTTATTTTTATTCTTATTTTTTTATTTTGAGTGAATCCTATAATTCTAACCTATTGCTTGTAGTAAGATGAATTTCAGGTTGAACGGAGGGTAAACATGCAAGGACTCACAACGGAAAATCCGAGGTATGAAAAAGAATAAAAAGTGGCAAAACAGTGAGCTAGGGCGATGGCTCCGTGTCACGGAGGGCATGCTCCGCGTTACCCTCCGTGACACGTTGAGGTGTATTTCGCGACGGGTTACACCGGGTCGCCGGTTGACCCGCGCGAAATTCCCACTTTTTAACCCCGATCCTGTTCGCGCTCTGCTGCTCGATATATATTATACACCGACACGCAAGTGTACGTGGTCAAACAACTAATAAAGTGGCTAAGTAGCCAAGTATCGATCCAAGGAGGCTACTCTAGATATGCAAAACTGCCTAGTTTACTATATCTCTATTCTATTTCTAACTATGTTAACAACAATCCAACCAAGATTTGAGTAAGTTTTGTTTCTAAACTAATTATCTACTAAAATTAATAACTACTATTTATGTTGAGTTTAGACAATGGATATGCACATGCCAAGGTTAAGAACGAGTAATGAACTTGATAATCATGATAATTTGGTCATCTTATTCTTCATATTGCTAGCCAAGAACGTTTGCCTAGAAATTAAAACTTCCGTATTCAATTTCACTTTAGCTTCATAAACCATTCGTCTACATTTCTGTGATCAAATGCAATTTATGACCTAACACTACAATTCCGGTTCCTAAATTGACTAATACGGCTTTCAAATATATTTCTATCAAGAAAGCACATCAAAACCCAATTTTCCCAAATCAAGTTAAGAACAATACCCTATTAATTCTCAACTTTCCAATTTCATGCTCTCTCGAGTGAAATTGGACTTTTTACATATACATTAATGGTGGCCAATCAAGAATGTAATAAGCACAAGAATTAATAGAACAACATGCAAGAAGAAGAAGAAACCCTATCAATTATTACCAACATTCATTTCACAAGTTCAAAACCTCAGCAAGAGAGGAATTAGCCACTCATTCTTGGATTAATCATCCTAGAATGAGTGTGAATCATGCATACAATTGAAGGAAAGAAGAAGGGAAGAGAAGAAAACTCTTATCTTTTCTATTCTTCAACTGCCACAAAACCACGTTCCTGCTCCCACTATTGAACTCAGGCTAAAAAACTAAAACTAAAAAAAACTCCCTTTAAAAATAACCTAAGTGTGCTATTTATACTAGTGGGAAATTTTTCCCGGAATAACAAGCAACGTGTCACGGAGGCCAACGCGGAGCACTGCCTCCGTGACACGGCGTGGACGCGGACCCTCTCTGGAAATTGCATGGTCCGGATAATTAGCCTCAACGTGGCACGGAGGCCATCGCGGAGGCCTGTCTCCGTGCCACGGAGCTGACGCGCAGGCACACTGGAAATTGCCACTTTTATTTCTGCCCAGGCAGTGTGCTACCGCGATGGCAGCGTGGCATGGCACCATCGCGGAGCCACTGCAAAATATGCCATCCGAGGTCTTTTCCACGCTCGCATCCAAGTCCAACTCTGACATAGTTCCAACACGCATTTTAGCTCTTAAAAATCACATTATCCTGCAAAACAAATGCTAATCATGTTGGTTAGTATAAATTCGCATTTTATTACCAAATACATGATATTATATACACATTGCACAACAAACAAGGTAACAATGATACGTTTGAGTATCACTTGGGCATATAAATCTGCCCAAGATCACTTACCCCACACTTAAATCCTTGTTCGTCCTCGAACAACACATACAGAAATCATGCACATCACATCTCAACCTTTGTCACTATGGTGCAACCATTTACGTTACGGTCATACCGATTATTCGATTTTTGCAAATCATCAAGAAAACATGCTTGTTCGTACAAGACAATGACCTTAATACATCGAGGCTTCCTAGACTTTTAAGAATTGATTCTTGATATCGGCAAACTCATGCAAATCAACTAATCAAGAAATCCGACACGAAAATCAATCTTTCATCAAGCATGTACCCTCACAACTCGAGAGAAACTTCCCCTTTTATGCTCGTGCAGCACACAAACATGCACGTAGGGGCATATAGAAATTAATTTCACTCTCTCTCCCAAAAGAATTCACATGCATCATGTCATGACCCATAGACTTGCCCTTAGTGTATTACTCCACTAATATAAAGAAATGCAGTGTAGGATCAAATAGGACTTTTAATGGGTTGTAACTGGGCTATGGATCTAGTATATATATATTGGATTAGCCAATAATAGTTGCTAGCATCCTTAAGCGCCTTTTCAACTCATTCCCATCGACTCATGGACATTGTTCCTCTCTTTTCTCTTTTTCTCCCATTCATGCTGGTTTACTTTCATACAGCCCATTTCATCAGGCACACTTGACCCCAAACGGAAGGTTTTCATGTACCCTCAATTTCATTTAATTACAACTAGTGCCTCTTCAACACCATCTTTTCTTTCCTCACTTTGCTTTTCTTTTCTTTTCACTCTTTTCACTCTTTAACACTTTGGGAAACAATTTTTTTGTTCTTTGTAAGCGCTTAAGAGCTTCTTATAGACTTTAAGGCTAATGAAAAGAAGGAATAAAGCTTAGTTCATACAATTCTGGACAAAAGAAAGAAATCGGCTAAAGGCTCAACGGGCTGACTAGGGTGTACAACATATAAAAAGGTAGAACTTGACAAGAAAAAAATGGAAACTAACGGTTAAAACAAAGAAATGCCTACATCCTTTCTGACACTACACCTCCTTCATTTCGCTTTGTATACACGCCAGGCAAGTTCTAGACAATTCACAATGACATGGAATAGAAAAACCTCACTCACACTTCATGCACATGCTCGAATCAAGATGCATTCACAGACTCTTTAATTAGTCAAGTACATGAATTCAAGATTAAGCCTCAATCATAATGAACCAAATTCTATAGCCTAGGTAACTCAACATAGTTACACAATTACATGCTTTCAAACGAATCACTTTCGCATTTCGAACATCAATTACACACGCAACAAAATTTTAGCAACCATAAGCAACTACAGTTTATTGATGCAATCCACCAAAGAAACTAAAAACAAATCATCTACTCCTATCGACTACATTTCCCTTAAGATGGTCGTCATCCATCCATCATAGGGAATGTTCACTAACTATGACATTGGTTCAATGGGACTATTCTCGGTAAAAGAACCGAAAACAAACTCCGAGAAACCCAAAAATAAAACTTCAAAATTTTTGCAACACATCGATCATTTTGATGAAAAAAATATTTACAAAATATGTTGATAAGTGCAACATTTCGCAAAAATTTTGAAAAATATCGATCATATCGATAGAGAAAAAAAAAATATTTACAAAATTTACAAAATATTTACAAAGGCAACCATAACTTTTTAAAGACACCATCATTAGCCACAAACGAATATATACACATCATTCACAAATCAGTTCACAACAACAGGGAAAGCACACACATACACAAACGTCAAGGAAGAATATACAGCAGATTTAGAGCCTATGACCCAGCACCTAACTACTCCCCACCCCACACTTAAATCGAACACTGTCCTCAGTGTTCACAAAAATACAAAGCATAAAATTTTGGGTGGTGAAACTCCCTGCTCAGTCGAAATATTCGACTTCCTCATCCGGTGTTGCGGCCTCGTCGCCCATATCTGAATCAGCTCCCTCGCCGTCATCGGACTCCACATCAAAGTCCTCACGACGTGTCTCCTCATCAGTAGGGACGTCGTCGTCAGTCGGCTCCACAAAGGCTGGCCCCACCTTGCATAAAGCTCTGGCGTTCTCGCCAAAAGGGTAGTCCAGCTCCAGCTGCCATAATTCATCCTCGGTGGCTGGTCTCCCACCTATCCGTAGCTGCAGCATCTGCATACCGAACATACGGGCCATATACTAGTCGTCACGAGCATGTCGCTCGCCCAGAGTCAGCACAGGTCCGTGTGTAGTGTCGGGGGCCTTGGTCTTTGTCACATCAAGGGCCCGCCGCTCCAACTGCGGAATGTAATCCAAGGCTTCTTCCTCAACGTCGAGGCCTCGGAGGAAGGTGGTGATGAGTCCGCCAAACCCGTATCTGTGGCCCTGGTGTAGTCTGGCTCTCTTCATGGCGGATATTATAACTGCCCCCACATTAATCTCAAGCCCTTTCATAAGGGCATACACCAGGCAGACATGGTCCCGGGTCACGTCTGTCATATGTACTCCCGAGATCAAACACGAACATACAATTTTTAGCCAGATTCTGGCCTCCCTGTTCATCTGTGAATAAGGCAGAGTCTGGTGGTAACCCCTCTCTTTGTGTCTACTCCATCGGGCTGTGGATCGAGCCCCGCACAACGTACGTCTGATGTCGGCGTACGGTGGGGTGATGTTGAGCTGGCGGAGAACGTGAGCGTCTGTGTCCCGTGCTCCAACAATGGCATTCAGCTGCTGGGGTTCCAGAGTGACAATCTGCCCTCTGATTTTAATAGTGTGGCTTCTGATGGCCGGGTTCCAGTTGGCATAAAATTCCCGGACCAAGTGAAGGTTGCACTCCGTGGGCTCCTGAAAAATAAAGATGAGCCCAGCTGCTTCAATCCTCTGTACGATGCGAGGGAACTCCTGTGCAAGTGGTTCCCTTGCAATATGTTCCTCCGGGAAGTACTTGTTCTCCTTATTCTTTGCGTACCACTTCTTCCCTTCATCGGTAACCCATCGTGTTCCGTATCGGCGGTGTTGATCGCGTGGAACAGCAGGTGCAGCTGGGACAGCAGTGCCCAGTCTCATTCTCTTTCTGCCGGTGCCTGAGGTTGAAGCACCCTTGCCTTTATCTTGTCGGCTGGCCATTGTACCTGTCCATTTGCACAGACAAGCACAACGTTAAGCTAAAAACTTGTTAGTTTTGGCTAAGGTCGGGTTAAACAAAATTTACCCCACACTTAGTCTTTAACAATATTTACAACATATTAGCAAGGATAGATCTATTTACACCCCAAACACAATCACTATAAACATATTGCTTAGTGCGTTCACAAAAATTCGACAGCATAACGGCTAGCGAACTACTCAGACTTCATACAGCTAACCCAATCCTACCATCGACAGCTATTCACCCATAGCACTTAGCAACAATAACAACCACCAAATAGAAACAACAATACAAACATTTTATATACACTAATCTAAGCAATTCAACCAATTCACATATTACACAATGTCCCACTAAAAATCGAGAATTAGTCGTCTTTCACCAATTATACAATATTTACCACGACTTATCTCAAATAATAAACACACCCCAGCATCAATTTCATCAAACTATCAAGTTACCCAAGTTAAAATTCAACAACCCCAAGCCCTAGAACTCAATTCGACAATCAACAATGAATTATTCAATCAATCGATAAGTTCACCCGTCAACTACAAAAATCCTAACACAATCAATCGCAAAATAATTCACGTCATGTTTAATTTCTACCTAGGGTGATATATCTCACCTCACATGCTCAAAATTGACAAAAATCGCCAAAAATTTGAGATAGACGATGAAAACATACCTTGGAATTGAAGAATCGATAAAGACTTGACGTTTTCCTTGCCTCTTAACGTGGCACGGAGCTTGGGGGTAGGGGAATGGGTGTTTGGTCGCAGAGGGAAGAGGGAATGGGGAAAATAGGGGCGAAATCGGGGGTTTTTATTAAGAAAACACGCGGGTCACCCTGAAACCCGGTGTGACCCGGCACTGGGATAAGGGCAACGTGTCACGGAGGGTAACGCGGAGGCCCTCCTCCGTGACACGGAGCCAACGCGTTGGCTTACTGGAATTTCAAAAAATTCCAGATTTGCATTCAACGTGTCACGGAGGCCAACGCGGAGTATTGCCTCCATGACACGGCGCCAACGCGCCAGTGCTCTGTCTCACTGTCAAATTTTATTTTTCATACCTCGCCTCGTTTTCTCGATTCCACGTATGTTTCCTCTGGTATACCTGAAAATCACCTCACTAAACAAAAATTGGTTAAATGACTAGATTCCCTTCTAAAAGAATAAAAATTACTAATTAAAATGCACATTTAAACCTAGTCAACAAAAAGAAGAGAAAATAAAATAAAAGAAAAAAACTTTACACTAAGGAAAAAGAAAGAAAAATATTTTTCACGGGTTGCCTCCCGTGCAGCGCCTGGTTTAACGTCGCGGCTCGACAGCCTTTACGCTCAATTTTCTACTAGGGAGATGGACGATATGACCCGATCATGGTCATCTCCCCAGTAGTTCTCAACCTTGTCTGGTGGCCTACCTAGTAACTCTCGGGAATCACTCAATCCATTTGCATTCCCATGATCAATCACGTTGATCACCGAGAGTTCCTTATAGACAGTCGGAAGCTTAGGTGCCTTGTACACATCGAACACCTCAACCTTGTCGTGTGCTTGCATCGTGAGTTGACCCGCAGCTACATCGATCAATGCCTTTCCGGTTGCCAAAAATGGTCGTCCCAAAATAAATGGGACTTCTGCATCTGGCTCAAAAGCAAGAACAATGAAATCTACCGGAAAAATGAGGGAGCCTACCTGCACTAGCACATCCTCCACAATGCCATCCAGCTTAGCTAAAGACCTGTCTGCTAGCTGCAAGATCACTGTTGTAGGTCTAGGACTCCCTAGCCCTAACTTTCTGAATACCGAAGATGGCATCAGATTTATACTTGCCCCCAAGTCGCATAACCCACGAGCTCGGATACTTTGCCCAATCGTAAGCTGGATAGTAAAACTTCCAAGATCCTTCAGTTTAGTGGGCAACCTGTTCTGAATACAGGATGTGCATTCCTCCCTTAAAGCCACCGTGGCATACTCGGTCAAGCGACTTTTGTTGGCCACGATGTCTTTGATATACTTTGCATATTTTGGCACACCCTGCAAGACATCAACAAGAGGTAAGTTAACATGTACCTGTTTAAGTACCTCCATGAATTTCTGGAAACACGCCTCCTCCTTGTGTTTCTTAAGTCGTTGAGGGAACGGGGGTGGAGGCCTTGTTGGTTCAGCTTCTTTGGTCTTCCCCGTATCTGAGGTTTGTTCTCCCTCAACATCTGCTGCTCCTGACTTCTGAGGCGGTCTTTCCGGTTCCACCTCCTTTAATTGTAAACCACTCCTCGTGGTCACTGCATTTACCTGCTTAGGATTGGGATCCGTGTCGCTAGGTAGTCCTCCCCTTGGTCTAGTATTTTGGGCACTGGCAAATTGCCCAAACTGATATTCAAGAGCCTTGGTTGCCAATTGATTGTTCTTTACTTCGGCCGCCAGTTTGACATAGTCAGCCTGCAATTGTGCCTGGTTGGCAATCATGGTCTTGAACATTTCCTCAATAGTCGGTGATGGTGGTGGAGGAGGGGCATTGTGATTTCTAAACCGATTCTGATAGCCTTGTTGCCCTCCTTGGTTTCTGTGCATACCCTGCCCTGAACCCTGGCCTTGTTGATTGTTGCTACCCCACGAAAAATTTGGATGATTCCTCCAATTCGAGTTGTAGCCACCACCAAACTGCTGTTGATTCCTCTGTGCATTGCCCACAAAGTTGACAGAATCAGGATTTGCACCACAGCATTCAACTGAATGCTCACTACTACCACACACTTCACACCACATCTGTTGGAATGCATTAACTGAGGCTGACGGCTGGTTCAAATTCATATTGATGAAGTGAGTGTTTAACTGATTTTGCAAAGCAGCAATCTGTGCAGCGATAGCTGTGAATCCATCCACTTCAAGCACTCCCGCTGCTTTCCTTGCTCCACCTCTTGAAGAATCTGCATTCCATTCCGGATTGCCTTGTGAAATTCGGTTGAGCAAAGTGTACAGCTCCTCATAAGTCTTCTCCAGCGCTTGCCCTCCAGCTGCTGAGTCTAACAAAATTTTAGTGTGGGGTTCCAAACCCTCAATAAAAGTGTGTACCAACACCTCATTTGACTGATGATGATGAGGACAGTCCCGCAACATGGACTTGAATCTTTCCCAGGCTTGATAAAGATTTTCTCCTTCCCTCTGTTTAAAACTTAGAATCTGACTTCTAAGTTTAGCTGTTTTACCTGAAGGGAAAAATCTGATCAAGAACTTCTTTGCAAGATCATCCCATGTTGCTATAGAGTTGGGTGGTTCAGTTTTTAACCACCTCTTGGCTTCACCAAGTAAGGAAAATGGAAATAAGGTGAGCCGAACATAATCAGGTGACACTCTAGCGGGGATGTAAGTGTCACTTATCTCCAAAAAGTTCTGGAGATGTTGTTGCGGATCTTCGTGAGGGAGACCGGTAAACTGCCCGCTAGTGTGCAGAAGTTGCACCATATTTTTCTTTAACTCAAATTCCCCCCAGGCTCTGGTTTGCGGATGCTGGAATGTACATTATTAGCGTGTGGGATTGCCACCTCGCGAACCGGCCTGGCTGCTACTTCCTCGGGCACAAACACTGCCCGCACAACTAGTGGATTGGGTTGCTCCATCATAGACTGTTTGAGCAACTGCAACTTCTTCCGAAGAGCTTCTCTACGTTGACTATGCAATTCACGTTCTGGCTCTAAGTAAGATTCCACCAGCTCCTTGTCCCTTGCCAGTGTTCACAGAAATAAAAATCTGCAAAATACAGGCTAAGACCAAGTTGTTAACACTTACGAAGATAAAAATACAAATACAGTAAATTTACACTAAACAAAATTTTACAAATCGCCTAGCCTCCCCGGCAACGGCGCCAAAAACTTGTTCGCGCTCTGCTGCTCGGTATATCTTATACACCGACACGCAAGTGTACGTGGTCAAACAAGTAATAAAGTGGCTAAGTAGCCAAGTATCGATCCAAGGAGGCTGCTCTAGATATGCAAAACTGCCTAGTTTACTATATCTCTATTCTATTTCTAACTATGTTAACAACAATCCAACCAAGATTTGAGTAAGTTTTGTTTCTAAACTAATTATCTACTAAAATTAATAACTACTATTTACGTTGAGTTTAGACAATGGATATGCACATGCCAAGGTTAAGAACGAGTAATGAACTTGATAATCATGATAATTTGGTCATCTTCTTCTTCATATTGCTAGCCAAGAACGTTTGCCTAGAAATTAAAACTTCCGTATTCAATTTCACTTTAGCTTCATAAACCATTCGTCTACATTTCTGTGATCAAATGCAATTTATGACCTAACACTACAATTCCGGTTCCTAAATTGACTAATACGGCTTTCAAGTATATTTCTATCAAGAAAGCACATCAAAACCCAATTTTCTCAAATCAAGTTAAGAACAATACCCTATTAATTCACAACTTTCCAATTTCATGCTCTCTCGAGTGAAATTGGACTTTTTAGATATACATTAATGGTGGCCAATCAAGAATGTAATAAGCACAAGAATTAATAGAACAACATGCAAGAAGAAGAAGAAACCCTATCAATTATTGCCAACATTCATTTCACAAGTTCAAAACCTCAACAAGAGAGGAATTAGCCACTCATTCTTGGATTAATCATCCTAGAATGAGTGTGAATCATGCATACAATTGAAGGAAAGAAGAAGGGAAGAGAAGAAAACTCTTATCTTTTCTATTCTTCAACTGCCACAAAACCACGTTCCTGCTCCCACTACTGAACTCAGGCTAAAAAACTAAAACTAAAAAAAACTCCCTTTAAAAATAACCTAAGTGTGCTATTTATACTAGTGGGAAATTTTTCCCGGAATAATAAGCAACGTGTCACGGAGGCAAACACGGAGCACTGCCTCCGTGACACAGCGTGGACGCGGACCCTCTCTGGAAATTGCATGGTCCGGATAATTAGCCTCAACGTGGCACGGAGGCCATCGCGGAGGCCTGTCTCCGTGCCACGGAGCTGACGCGCAGGCACACTGGAAATTGCCACTTTTATTTCTGCCCAGGCAGTGTGCTACCGCGATGGCAGCGTGGCACGGCACCATCGCGGAGCCACTACAAAATATGCCATCCGAGGTCTTTTCCACGCTCGCATCCAAGTCCAACTCCGACATAGTTCCAACACGCATTTTAGCTCTTAAAAATCACATTATCCTGCAAAACAAATGCTAATCATGTTGGTTAGTATAAATACGCATTTTATTACCAAATACATGATATTATATACACATTGCACAACAAACAAGGTAACAATGATACGTTTGAGTATCACTTGGGCATATAAATCTGCCCAAGATCAGATCCCACCTCATTTTTCCCCATTTTTCATACTCTCCACGACCAACCTCCCAAAAACCCTTCCCCCCTCAACGTGACACGGACTTAGGCTCGTAATTTCATCAAGTTTTTGTCATTTCTTCGAATTCATGGTATGTTCTTCAACTCTATCTCAATTCTTGTTGAAATTTTCGATTTTGAACATGTGATATGAGCAAAACTTGCCCTAAGTAGAAATTAGGCTTAAATTCAATTGAATTATTGTTGATTGATGTTTGGAGTAACGGTGTGATTTATTGAACTTGACAATTACATAGCTTAATAGAATTTTTGATAAAATCATAGCTAGGGCTTGACTTTGAGTTTGAAATGGAAAAAATTGAGTTGAACTAGTGAAATTCATGCTAGGTTGTACGTGTTGGGGGAGAGAAGTCGATTGTGCTAACTGTGATTATGCTAAAAAACCAACGGATTCTCGGGTTAAGGAAATTTTGGAAATTGCAAGAAATGGGTGAATTGTATAGGATCATGTAGTTAAAATTTTTCTTTTGTTTTTCCTTGCTAAGTGCTATGGAATAAAATGCTATCGATAGGTAAGGATTGTGGTTAGCTATACGAAGTCTGAGTAGTACATGGAATATATACCGTCGAATTCTCCCAAGGAACTAAGCATATTTCTTATGTTTGGTTGTTTGTTTGTGTAAATAAGTACTATCTTGCCTTAATATTGTAATTTTGGCTAAGGACTAAGTGTGGGGTAGCCTATCTTAACCCAACCTTAGTCGAAGCTAATTTTAATTGGCTTAACATTGAACTTGTCTGTTTGTTTTGACAGGAATAATGGCAAGCAGGCAAGACAAGGGAAAAGGCGCATCAACATCTGACGCCGGAAGAAAAAGAATCAGACTGGGCACAGCGGTCCCAGCAGCACCAGCGGTTCCACGCGGCCAACGCCGTCAATACGGAACTAGGTGGGTGACAGAGGAGGGGAAGAAGTGGTACGCAAAGCTCAAGGAGAGCAAGTACTTCCTCGAGGAACACATAGCAAGGGAACCGTTGGCACAAGAGTTCCCCAGGATTGTCTAGAGGATCGAGGCAGCTGGGCTGAACTTCATTTTTGAAGAGCCCAAGGAATGCAACTTGCACTTTATTCGGGAATTCTACGCCAACTGGAACCCGACTCTCAGAAGTCACACCATCAAAATAAGAGGGAAAATAGTCACTTTTGAGCCCCACCACCTCAATGCTATCCTAGGGGCGCGAGACACAGATGCCCATGCGCTTCGACAACTGAATATCACTCCACTATATGCGGACATCAGACGCACTTTGTGTGGAACCCGATCAACAACTCGGTGGAGTAGACATAAGGAGAGGGGCTACCATCAGACTTTGCCTTACTCACAGATGAACAGGGAGGCCAGGATATGGCTGAAGATTGTTTGTTCCTGCCTAATCCCGGGGGTGCATATGATGGATGTAACCCGAGATCATGTATGTTTGGTGTACGCCCTGATGAAAGGGCTGGAAATCAATGTGGCGGCGGTGATTATCTCCTCCATGAAGAGAGCTCGATTGCATCAAGGGCACAGATACGGATTTGGTGGACTACTCACCACATTCCTTAGGGGCCTGGATATTGAGGAAGAGGCCCTTGACTACATCCCGCAGATGGAGCGGCGGGCCTTAGATGTCACCAAAACTAAGGCACCCGACACCACCCACGGGCCAGTTCTTACACTAGCTGAGCGACATGCTCGGGATGATCAGTACATGGCTCGCATGTATGGGATGCAGATGCTCTAGCTGCGAATAGATGGGAGGCCAGCGACAGAAGAGGAGCTATGGCAGCTCGAGCTAGACTACCCTTTTGGCGAAAATGCCAGGGCTCTATGCCGAGTGGGGCCATCTTTTGTAGAGCCCACGGATGATGATGTCCCCACAGATGAGGAGACACGTCGTGAGGACTCCGATGTGGAGTCTGATGATGACGATGGGGGCGATTCCGACATGGGAGACGAGGCAGCAGCACCTGATGAAGAAGTGGAGTATTTTGATTGATCAGGGAGTTCCACCACCCATTTTTTGTGCTATGTTAATTTTTGTGAACACTGGGGACAATATTCGATACAAGTGTGGGGTGGGAGTAGTTAGGTGATAGTTGTGTTGTTGTTTATGTTTCTGTTCTGTTGTTGTGACTGTGAAATTTTTTTTGTGACCCTGTGATTATGATGTTTCTGTTCTGTATTGTAATTAAATGTGAAGCTGTTGTGTGCTGCTGAATGTTGCTAGCTGATTTTGTACATATTTTTGTTTTATCGAAATGATCGATATTTTTAAAATCTTTTCAATACTTGGGTTTCTCGGCATTTGTTTTCGGTTCTTTTACCGAGATTGGTCCCATTGAACCGAAGTCTTAGTTAGTGACTGTTCCCTATGATGGATGGATGACGACCGTCTTAAGGGAAATGTAGTCGTTAGGAGTAGATTGTTTTCTTTCATTTATTTTTTAGTTGTTTTCTTTTGTGGGTTGCATCCCAAAACCTGTAAGTACTTTATGGTTGCGGAATTCTGGTTGTGTGTTGTACATGATATTTGAAATGCAAAGGTGATTCGTATGAAAGCGTGCAACTGTGTAAATATGTTGAGATACCTAGGCCATAGAGTCGATTCAGTGTGATTGAGGCTTAATTTTGAATTATTGAAATTAGCTGATGGAAGAATCTGTGAATATGTCTTGAATTGAACATGTGCAATAGATGTGGGGTGAGGTTTTGTTTATTCCATGCTATTATGAAATGTCTAGAACTTGCCTGGTGTGCGTATGAAACAAAATGAAGGACTTGTATTGTAGGAAAGGATGTAGGCATTTCTTTGTTTTCAACCGAAAGTTTCTCTTTTTCATTATTGTACCCACCTTGATTGTACATCCTAGTTAGCCCGTTGAGCCTTTAGCCTATTATTTTTTTCTTTTGTCCAAAATGTGTAAACCGAGCTTAACCCCTTCTTTTCATTAGCTGTGAATTTGATCCAAAACTCTTAAGCGCTTAAGAAGAGGTAATAATTTTCCCAAAGTGTCAAAGAGTGAGAATGGTGAAAAGAAAAGAAAAGCAAAGTGATAAAAGGAAAGAAAAGGTTGAAGGTGCACTTCTATAAATAAAATATAATGAAGATGTACGAATACTCTTCGTGATTGAGTCAAGTGTGCTTAATGAGATGGGTCAAAATAAAGACAAACTTCAAGGATGGGAGGATGAAGGAAGAAACAATGCCCATGAGCTTGATGGGATGTATTGAAAAAGCGCTTAAGGATGCTAGTGGCTATTATTGGCTAGCGCAGTATTTACTAGTTCCGTAGCTTACATTACAACCCGTTAAAGTCCTACGTGATCTTACATCACACTTCCTTATATTAATGGAGTAATACACTAAAGGCAAGCCTATGGTTCGTGGCATGATGCATGTGAATTCTTTTGAGAGAGAGAGCGAAATTTTTTTCTATATGCCCCTGCATGTAATCGTTTGAGTTCATGTGATTAAAAAGGGGAAAATTCTCTTGTGTTGTGAGGGCACATGCTTGATGAGAGATTAAATTTTAATGTCGGATATCTTGATTAGCTGATTTGCATGAGTTTGCCGATATCGAGAGTCGATTCTTAAGTCTAGGAGGTCTTAATGTGTTGAAGGTCATCGTATTGATAAGACCATGCATATTTTCTTGATGATTTGTTGTATTAAATAATCAGTATAACCGTAGCTTGAATTGTTGAACCAAATTAGCCAGGTAGGGGTATCATTTGCATGAGGTGTAAGATTGTTGTTCGGGGACGAACAAGGATTTAAGTGTGGGGTAAGTGATCTTGGGCAAATTTATATGCCCAAGTGATACTCAAAGGTGTCATTTTAGCCTTGTTTATCTACCAATGTTTATACATTCTCATGTGATTGACAATAAAATGTGAATTTATACTAACCAACATGATTAGCATTGTTTTGCAGGTGAAATATAATTTTGGGAAGCTAAAATGCGTGTTGGGAGAGATTGGGGTTGTACTCGGATGTTAGCAAGTGGACAAGCATTTGAAGGCACAAATTAAAGGGGCTCTGTGATGGAGCCGTGTCACGCTGCCATCGCGGATGCCTTCTCCCTGGATAGGAATTTTTGGCCAAAATCTAGTGAGGGTGCGCGTTGGGGCCGTGGCACATTGGCGTAGCCCCGCGTTGCACGCCGTGCCACGTTGGGCCTTATTACCTGGACAAGCAATTTCCAGTAAGGGTCCGCGTCAGTGGCGTGTCACGGAGTGCATCGCGGAGCACTGCCTTGATGGAGCCATGTCACGCTGCCATCGCGGATGCATTCTGCCTGGATAGGAATTTTTGGCCAAAATCCAGTGAGGGTGCACGTTGAGGCCGTGGCACGTTGGCCTAGCCCCGCGTTGCACGCCGTGCCATGTTGGGCCTTATTACCTGGACAAGCAATTTCCAGTAAGGGTCCACATCAGTGGCGTGTCACGGAGGCAGTGCTCCGCGATGCACTCCGTGACACGTTGCTTGTTATTCCGGGAAAAATTCCCACTAGTATAAATAGAACACTTAGGTTCATTTTTAATTATTCTGACTTGGTGGAGCAAGAACGTGGGTTACAGGCAGTTGAGGGGATGAAATTATCAGGGTTTTTCTCTATCTCCTTCTTCCTTAATTCAATTGCTTGTATGTTTAACACTCATTTAACGATGTTTAATCCACAAATGAGTGGCTAATTCCTCTTCTTGCTGAGGTTAAGAACAATTGTATTGAAATGTAGTTATTGATCAAATGGGTTTTTCATCTTTTCTTCCATGGTTGTTCCATTGATTCTTGTTCTTACTGCATTGATGTGTGGCCAACGTTAATGTACATCTAAAAAGTCCGGTTTCACTCGAGAGAGCAAGAAATTGGAAAGTTGTGAATCAATAGGATATGATCTCTTCTTAGTTTGGGAAAATTGGGAATTGATTTACCTTCAGGATAGAAATATACGTGAAAGTCATATTAGTCAATTAAGGAATCGGTTTTGTATGGCTAGAACATGAATTTCGTTTAATCACAGAAATGTAGGTGGACAGTTCATGATTCTTAAGTTGGATTAAATATGAGAGTTTTAATCCATTGGCAATAATTCTTGGCTAGCAACCGGAGGAAATATTAACCAACCATTGTATCGATAATTAGTTTCTATACATGTTCATTTAACCTCGGCATGCTCATATTCATAGTTCAGACTCAAATTGTATATTCGTTTATAATTAGCATAAACTTGGAAACCAAAATATCAAACTCTTTTTCACACTATTGTTTGCATTTTTAGAGTTAAAGTATAGTGACACTTGAGTAGATTGCACCCTAGCCCAGTCCCTGTGGGATCGATACTTGGCTTACTTAAGCCACTTTACTACTTGTTCGACCACGTGCACTTGTGTGTAGTAATTACCCTAGAGTAGACAGACGTGAACTAGTTTTTGCTTTTTGATTCATAACTAGCTTGTTAAATGTCATTCTCTTAATTTGACAAAGGAAGTGTGTGAACTCCTTGGATTTTGATGCCTTGGGTGGAAAGGTTTTTGGCTTAATTTTTGTGTATGCATGATTGTCTAGAACTTACCCTAAGTGTGATTCAAGGCAAAATGATAGATGTGGCTACACTTAGAACATGATCTTAGGCCCTCTTTTTTTAGTCACTTCACCCAAAATGACCTCCTTGAATATTAATCGTTGATAGACAACATTTGAGCCTTGGACCGTTTCTTTGGAAACCACATTACAAGCCTAATGACCATTTTTAAACCTTTTCTTTGGAACCCATACTCCCTAATTACTAGTGATAAAATAACAAAAATAAAAAAAGGGCTTGAAGCCCTTTAAATGGGGAGCAATAAGCAAATGAATGTGAGATGAGGCAAAACCCTAAGTTTGGGGGTTTGCGAGAGAAGGGGGGAAAATGATAGCTTCAATGTGAGGTAGTACCAAAATTGTGATGAAATGGATGAATCGATGCGTTGAAAGTCCTCGGATCATCAAAAGGGAAAGAATAGTTAAAATGAGCTATCCCTTGCATAAGATAAGGCTAAATGTGAAGTTCATAGGTGTTATAATGGTGGCTCATGCCACACAAAAGTGAAGATAATGAACAAGGAGGAATAAGGTGAAGTCATCACAATAAGATAATGGGTTGTGAAAAGCGTTTGTAAAGGCATTAGGGAGGCTTTAGTCACTAAAGCTAAATATTCATCCTACCCTTACCCCTAGCATTCATTATGACCCACAAGTCCTAAGTGATTTTGAGTGTAGCAACACTACATTAGTAGCGATATACACAATGGGCAAGCTTATGGGTCAATTTGTATGCACTTAAATTTCTTTGTGAGAGTGAGTGCTTTTGTCTTATCTTATAATCCCTATGTACGAAATGCTCAAAAATGTTTGGGGATTCTCTCTTCTTGTGAGTGGCATTACTTCTTTGGGGGTACATGCTTAAAGTTATTTTCCAAAGAGAGGTATGAATGAGGCAAGCGTGTAGTGAACTTTAAGGCAAGCTTTGAATATAAATTGTCAATGAGTTGAGATGCTTATTGAAATTGTTTTGATGAACTATTCCCTTGTTTGGATGGAAGGAACGCATGCAAGATATGTTTAATGATTGTGGTCACCTATCGAAGCTTGTGCAACATGGTTTGAGTCTTTTCTTTTTCTTGAGTTGGTGTATAATTGGGTTGTCTTGAGGTTTAATGATTTCGTGTGCAACTATCTTTGTGCTCTAAGCTTTAGCAATGTCCTCTTGTGTAAGAATGTACTTATTGGCCCTTAATGCAAAAACTCATGTACATAGCATGTTGTTCTTTTGCTCAGCTGTATAGAATTGAATTACTTAAGGACAAGCAATGGATCAAGTTTGGGAGTTTGATGAGTTAGAAATTTACCAACTCATTAGGCTCCTAAGCATGAGTTTTTGCCTAGTTTTCATGTCGTTTATGTGGATTTTATACCCTTTCTCTTCAATTCTTGTTAGGTACTTCACATGAGTAGAGACAACATGAAATCGAGCAAAGCACGTGGATTGAGTGAAATTTGACGAGTTAGCATATGAAGGAGAGAGGGACAGAGATAATGGAATATTTGAGCTAAAGAAGAGGTGCAAAGACATGCTTTGAATCAGCTAAACGCAGATCTGGAAGGGAACAATGCGACAACAAGCTACTTCCCAGACTAGCTAAACGCCCATTGAACCATGGGTTCCCCCTGCTAGGACACTGTTTTCAACTGGCTAAAATTTGGAGCTCCGCGGATTGCCATCGGTGAAACGCCGGTTCCTCAGCGGAGAGGCCATCCAATGAAGGGTAAAAGGGTCCAAAAAGGTATCTAAAGCATCTAGAATCTTCAAGGGCATTTGGGGAAAGTTGTACACAAGAAAGTATAGATATCTACATAACTTTCATTGTACACCATTATTGAATCATCTAGACTTCATCTTCTTCATAGAATTTTTGGTAGAATCCTTTCACCATAGAATTGTAGAGTTAGATAGTAATTTTCTTCTTATTATTCCTTAACCCATTTTGTAGGAATTCCACCATTACTGTAAGAGCTTGTGAAGCAAAATTGTGAAGCTAATGTGATAAATGTGAGGGGAATCCTCTTGGCATCTTCTCTCTACTATTAAATATGGTTGACTAATTTCTAGCTAGAGGTATATTCATGGTGAGTTTATTCATTTGATTGGGATTTGATAAATTGCAGTTTATTCATTCGATTGGGCTTTGATAAATTGCTCTTGGATTCTTATTTAATTATAGATCTATTATCTTCTTCCAAGTTATAATTGCTAAAATTGATGGTTGGAAACATGAATTGTGCTTTATTTTTCTTGCTTTTGCTTGAAAGAGAATGGTGAGAATTGAGTGAGAAGATAGTAGTGAGGATTTGGAGTATTAGAGTGGGGGATTAAGCTAGGGATAGCTAAGACCCACATTTTCACTCAATTCAAGGGCAAGTCTAGGAATAGCTAGTTCTTCCTCAAGCTTTTGTGGTGGATTGCTTAAATTGGCTTTGGGGTTTGAAACCAAGACCTAAACATTCTCGCTCTTGTAAAACAAGAGAATGTGAATTATCCACTTCTATCTATGTTAATTTTGAGTCTAAGACATTGAAGAAATTCCCGATATAATTTTGATCCCATCTATAGAACGCCTCTAGCCTCTCACTTCTGATTGCTTCAATCGGAATTCCCCCCAATTAGTCTTAGTTTAGAATTAGATAGTTATTTTTCCTTTAATTTCCCCCAATTTTACTTTTCAAATGTTAAATAATTATGCATTCTAGTTTGAATTTGTTTATGTCTTCAATTATCGACTCAACTCTCTATGGGATTCGACCCCGACATCCTTCGGAATATTTGTTTTAATCATTTAAACTCTTTCGTAAAAGAGGAGTACATTTTGGATGTTATCATTGCTACTAATCGGACATGCTCCTGAACAGTCAGCCCTAACCTTCCATAGGCAGCTTACTATAATTCTTAGCTTGAAGGTAATATTGTACTACTATGGTTCTAGTCCCTTAGATTTAACTTGGTCTGTTATGATTTCATATGACTTCTCTGGGCGATTCATAGCCTCGTAGGCAGGTTTATTTGGATCTAGCCACTTGCGACAACCTGACCTGAGTATCTATAAGAACTAGTTGGGGCATTAGCCCCACATACAACTACTAATAAGGTTCCTTCTTTAGGGTATCCACAGGTCTATCCGACTTGTAAAACTAGAATGACTTCCTAGGCAACCTGTATGACAAGCAGTAAGTCGAATAAAACTAACAGTCACTGGTAGTAGCTAACTAGATGGCAGGTTGTCACTCAGTTCACTAGGCAACCCTGGTGCCGCTGACTCTAAAGTAAGACAATCCTATCAAAATTCTGGCCCTGAAGGCGTCCAAGGATGCCAATAGCCTCTGGGCGAGCTTCATTGACAATACAAACTGAAAGTTATGTCGCCCGACTGCACCCGATGCTGTCAAATTTACCAAATCAGGCCCAATAGCTAACCATAAACTTCTAAGGCCTTGGCATGATAGAAAAACATCTGAATTCGACTAATACAGTGAACAGAGGAATAGGGGATTTTTTATGACGCTCGTAGTATAGGTCACACTTAACATTCTCTTTCCCGATGAGGGATACTACAATATACATATGTCTTTTAGCAGCTAACCACAACACTCAAAATCATTACCTACTTGAAGAAACTAATCACAACATATAAGATCATTATCTACTTTCAAAGGCATAGTTCATGTCACTATATGATGAGAATAACTTATCGAAGTGATAAGCCTTAACATTCCTCAAATGCCAACTTATATTCACCAAATAGTTTCCAATTTGAAGCCAGTAATTCCACTCAATTGCGGCCTTTACACTGAGAAAATAAGGTTATTTCAGTAGTAGGAGTTGGCAAATAACAATGTCTTTCAAAGAACATTGACTATAATTCAACTTTGTTCAATTCGGCTGAAAACTCACAAATTCTCGAGAGTCTAGAAGGTACAAACACTTACCCATCACTTGCAGTCTCTTAAGACTCAATTAGAAGCGGTTACGACCACTTTTACTAGGAGGGGTTTCGATACTCCGAGCAAATTTTTAAGAAATAACTCCGTAGGAATGTTCCTCGTAGGCCTAAAACTCGTTATCCAAGATGATTTTATGTTTGGACGGATTTTAACGTTGTAATTCGGCAACAAGCGAAAGAAGATAGAGAGAACCCTCATGAAATCTGGTCTCTGATTTTAGGGGGAATGTTTGATGACCAAAACTTGAACTTAACTCATATATATAGGTCGGAGTCAGTGGCTGGGGGGTGCGGCGTGCCACCCATCGCTCCAAAATACAAGCGCGGTGCGCCGGCCCTTGCGCAGAGGGTGAGGCGCGATGCGGTGCCTGGGGTGCCCTGCCTCGTGTCCCGACCTTCCACTCGCTTGATGTCGTGCTGGTATGTTCACTCCCCGAGCCCTTCCTCGCATGCGTCATACTCCAAAATTCTCCACATATATACGCACGTGTCGGTTAAACGACAGAAACTTACGAGATATAACAACTATGCCATATTATCCAAATTAGAGTGAATGAATTGAATAAAAATAAGAAATGAAAAATTCTTGGCCAAACAACTACAAACACACTCCATTTTAACATATTTTCATTCTTCATGAAGAAAATAAAATGTTGGGTTAATAAATATATAGCCTTTTAAATATTACAATAAAGAATAGAAATAAGTGGAGTAGTAAATTTTGAGACATTTAATTATTTACAATTAAAATAGAAATGAATGAAGGGAGTAGTAACTAATACATATATTTTTATGCGATAATAAGTAAATAGAAATGTAAAGAAAATTATTTTAAAAATGAGAAAAAAGATAAATAGGATCCTTCGCCAAAGAGAGGTGCCACATCAATTCTCTAATGCCTAGCTTTATATTATATATTGATTTTGCATGAAGGAATAAAACTTCAGAGATCTTGAAACTCAAGTTCGCCTTTGCTTTGGGCTTCAAGATGCGAGGTAGACCACTTCGCTCTGAGCCTCACGCAGCGAGGCTCTATTTCTTTTCCCAAACTTAGAAAACTCTTGAGCATTTTCACCTTAAAAGCACATAAGATATTGTAGTAGTCCCAAAATACTAGTGAGTAATAATTAAGAATATTTAGTGTAGTTATTCTCTGAATAAGGTATAAACATGGGCATATCATGGTGTAGAGACATGTAAATACCCTCAACAACACCACTCTAATCATTAACATTTTTTCGTCTTAAACCACCACTAAACACTCAAAACATGTTACCCACCTAGTATGCCAATCAAATAGGTGTATTGATTCCTAGATAACCAAGACAATTCAACATCAATGCAACTCCCTATTACCTGGTGCTTTTAGCAATACAATACAATACAAAGACAATTCCTTCAAGACGGCGTTTCCTCTAGAACCAACTCACCAACAAAATATAGAGGGCAAAAACAAGACATCATTAAGCAGCAAAACCAAGTAGTTCAACAAGTTTTCAGTATTCATGTGCCCTCACTTCTTACAAGAGATGCTCCCCCCCCCCCCCAATTTATTCATAATATACTACACTTTCTAGGGCATATATGAAAAGATAATATCGCTCACTCTCACAAAGAAGATTCTCATACATACAAGACATACCATAATCTTACCTAGATGTCATACTCTACTAAGAAAAAGCATCTGAAACACATGATCAATAGAACATTACGGGTTGTAATGTCAATTAACAAACGGGTAGAAAATATTTGGTCAAAAATAGTGACTACTTTCCCTAAGCACTTTAAGACATTCAGCTTGCTTTACTTTTCACTCTTTTACTTATATCTCCCAAGTTTCAAATTTTCTTATGCTTCCCCTTATATCTCCCCTTTTCTTTAAACACTCACCCTATAGGTTGCTCATAGCTAGTAAGGGGAAATTTTCTTTTCCTCTTTATTTTATTTTGTAATTTTTTTCTTCAAACTTTGTTTTTGTTTTTATACTCCTTGCTTACAGAAAACATTAACTTTCAAGCAAGGCCACTGTCTAACTTTGTTCTTTCTACTTCCACCCAAATTTCCATTATTTTACCTTCCCTTTTCTGCTTTCCTTTTAAGTATTCAACTTTTAAAGTGCATCAGGGACTTTGGGATCAAATTATTTCAAGGCTAATCAACAAAATGGAATATCTAATAAGGAGTTTATCAATGAAATAGCTAACAGCCTCAAAGGATCTAGCTATGGATAGTGACAGGATAGGCAATTACCGAATCAAAAACTTGCCTTAACAAAGAAATCCCTAAATCATATCTTATAAATTAAAACCTTTCACCTTGCAGATATACCAGAAAAGTACATATTCATATATACATTAAATATAGCTAAATATCATCATACATGGTACACAAATGATTAAATTGGCTCCCTATTAGCTCTCTACCTAATGAATACAACTGAAATTAATGAAAATCATTTTAAGCCCTTGATATTCATCTAGAGCTAATATTAGAGCATACATTATCCTTTCATTTAGGCTTAAAGTCTATGAGAGTTAACCAAACTTGTCTTAGAGTATCTAGATTGAGCGCCTAGCATTTAAAAGCCATTTGAAGTTCTTTTCTACCTACCTAAGGGATAATTTTACCTCAACATGGTCATCATTCATCAATCATTGGGAAATACTCCTAATCTATGATTGAAAAACTTATGGTCAAAAGGGCTCCCTTTGTAAAAGAATCGAAAACAACACCCAGTGCATTAACAAAGTTAAGTTCTAGCACAACACATTATGCTAAACTACTAATATATTACATCCTACTTTATTATTACAAACAATAAGTTCAGATTACGTCCTACAAAGCAAGAGAAAAATCAAAACAAAGTCAACTAAAAAAATCAAAAGAAAAACATTGTTAAAAATAGATAGATCATTAAATGGACGTTCTTCCCCCTAGCCCACACTTAAAATTTTGCACTGCCCACAATGTCGAAATTAAAACAAGAAGAAGAAAGGTGGAGAGGAAAGAACTCTCCTATCAGTCATATACTACATAGGCCTCCTCATGACAAGTGGTGCAATTAGTGTTTCCCTCATCACTATGCCTATTTGGGATCTCATCATCATCGTCCTCATAGACCAGTGTCACTGGAGAGGGAACATCATCATCTATAGGCTTGGCAAAAGCTGGACCTGCCTTGCATGTTAGTTGTGCATATAGGCTAAGCGGATAATGCTCATCAAATAGTGTTTGCTCCTCAGTTGTAGAAGCTTTACCATCAAACCGTAATTGAAAGTCTAACATTCCATAAAAGTGTCCAAAAAGGCAATCATCCAATGTGTAGCACTCAAAAATGCTTATGCTAAATTCTTATATATCCGTCGGCCCTTTCACTAGAGTGTCACGACCCAACCATAACCTCAGATGCGACACAGGATCTAGAACCATGAATGACTCCAAGCTAACCCTTGATACATGCATAATTTAAGCATACACTAAGCGAAATAAATCATACTACAAAGCATGAGGAAAAGTCTAAGATACCATAAAACATATATAGGACTACAAGTCAACATCACTGAATATCTCTACATTAGCTTTGAAAAACTTCTAATCATAAGATGAGCTATTGGGACAAGCCTCTAACTAACTCGACTAAGTCTGAAAATTGAAAGACATAAAAGAAGAACATAAAGTTGAACTAATGTCCTCGGGTGATGAGGACTCACCCAAAGCTGAAGAAGGACTGACTAGAGCAAAGGCGAATCTAACTATTGGGCTGTGACTCATCACCCAAACCTGTATCATGAGATGAAATAACGTAAAAGTACACTATTAGTACTTTATATGTATTGAGTATATTGGTTGAGTGAAACATGATAGTAAAATAGTAAATTGAAATCATAAGTATGGGATAGTCTAAAACATGAATGTTGATCATAAACTAAATATAATGGCTCAAGATTTTTAAAAACTGAATCATAAAGATAGATATGACTGAAATAATAATTATAATCTCATAAAGTGTATATTGAGATAAAATATCATAATCCATAATATCATGAATCTTAAACATGAACATGTGCAGAAAATCATGAAACAGTGAGAGATTCTTATAACTGACATACTCCAACTGAGCATACATGGAGCTCAAGTTGTAACCCTAGTTGGGAGGTGTATGCATACATTATCAAGGGTATGAACCATGAAGCGTGATATAATTCATGGGCCCATTCGGGCATGAGAGACACTCTCAAGGAGGACCCTATCATGGCTACGGTGGTACGTAGTTCTAAGACCAAGGTATGCTAGAGCTTGTCCTACTCGATGTTAAATACTACTTTCAAAACATATATAGTGCTCATTGATGTGTTGTAAGATTACAGTACTTTCGACGCTTAAAACTGGGAAAATAGCATGGACTTAGGTGTATTTATATGGATATGAGGTGTTTTTACTTTGTTTTCAGAGAAAATAGGTGTTGGAGTGAAAATGTGTAAAAGATGCATAAAAGTGCAGTTTTGGGTCAAGTAGGGATCTCAGTATGATCCGTACTAAGACTCGTGGAAAAGTCCAGAACATTTGTACAAGTCAAAGGCAAAGTACGTCTCTTGGTACAAGCCATACCATCTTGGTACAAGCCATAACTTTAGTCGTAGAAAACTTCAGAGAAATTTGCACAGTTGAAGTCTCCTAGTACGGGTAGAAACTAAAGATCCTAACATCAACCTATGACCTGTACCAATAGCCATGGAAAACTTTAGAGATTTTGGGACTTGGCAGATCACATGTTACAACAAGCTATTACGAGTCGTAGGAGCAAGGTATGAGGCATATCCGGACATTCACAGAAATCTTTAGAAGATTCTAGAGTTCTTAGTATCAAACCACCACTTGATTGTACGACCCGTGGGGTCTTGTTACATTTCGTACTAGAGGCCAACACTTAGCCAAATTCTAGAGAAGCCAAGGGACATACGAGACAAGCAACGACTCGTACAATCTTGTTACAGGTCGTATGAGGTATTGACACTAGATTTAGATATTTCCCTGTTAACTTAGAAAAAGGATTTTATTATTTGTATAAATTCCTTTTAGGTTTCTTTTAGTTAGAAGGCCGTTCATTCTCAGTTGGTAATCAGTTTTTGACAATATTGAAGAGCAATTCTTGAGATCTTAACTTTGATTTTCTCAAATTGTTCTTGAATTTGTTCATCATCTTTTCTTGCAATATTTAAAGGTTTAATTCCAATAATCATTGTAAGTATTTATTTATGTGCTTGTCTATGAATAATTTCAATTATCTTACAATTATGAGAGGTTCAAACCTCCACAACTAGGATTGTCGGATCTATAGTGGATTAACAAACTAAGGTTACACAAAGTGATTCAGAATGAATGCTAAATGCTTGTATTGTATTCTCTTCATATTTAATGTTTCTAAATGAAGCGCAATATTAAGATGTGCTTGAATTCTTTACTTGCTTGAACCTAGAGAAGTAGAGATTAGGAAAAGTGTCATGCCCCGAGCTCACACCCTGGACAGGACACGGTACTTGGAGTCACAAGTAACCACAAATCAACCCCTGGTCTATCATACACTGTCATTCTGAGTAAACATATAAACATAGAGGGAAGCTTTAAAGTAAACTATAAAACATTTATGAAAATAGAGCTGAATCATACGTTTTAAAAACATCTGAACCAAACTATGAAAAACTAAGTCTGTGTCTGAAAGCCAACTACAACAGATGAGTTTCTGGGACAGGCCCCCAGCTAACTCAAAGTATAAATAAAAGGAAACAAAACTGGATAAAATGATCTTCATCCTCGAAGGATGAGTACTTACCACTGCTGCTGCTGAAATCGCCTGAAGGGATACACTAACGATGCTGAGACTGAGAACCTGTGGCTGTATTACAAAATGATAGATCATAAAAGGTATGCCTCGGTACTTCGAATGTAATAAGTAAGTAGGAGAAAACATAATACTAGATATAAATAAATGAACTGAAATGACAGGAAATGACCAACTGAAATACTGAACTGAAACATCTGAAATACACTGAGACGGTCAAGATGAACCTGTCTGATGGTCAAAGACATGCCCTAAGTTTGTAATACTGTGTTTAAGATACTGTATTGAACTGATCTGAATGCACTAATCTGATACTAAACTAAGTTGACTAGTGGGAGAGTCTACAACCAACATGTAATCACGTGAGCTAAACATGGGGTCCGATGTCTACACCCTACCGGTAGGAACCAATATACCTTGCTAGGGTATAAAGGCATGATTTGGGTGATTACAAATCTGGTGCCATGAGGCCAATAAAACTATAACCTATGGTGGCAATGTAGTTTTGGGAATCTGGGTGCGCTGGAACTCTGGTCCACTCGGTGCTAAGTCCTGCTCCCATTAGATGTTTCTAGACTGACTGCTAAGCTCATAGCTCAAAACTAGGGCCCAATACTAGTCAAAAATATCTATCTTGAAGCACCCTCAGAGTCTTATTAGACTGGAATCTGTAAATAGGTTCTAACACTGGTCAGAGCTGCTTATCTAGAAGCGTCGTAACCGTCTAAGGAACAAACTATAATTTTGAAGCTGGGGTCCTAAGGCTAGTCAGAGCTTCTTATCTGAAAGTGTCATGAACACCTAAAGAACCACTAAAACTGATACAAGGTCTAATTTTAATAACTAGAAGCCACTACTGACACTTCGAGAATTTCTATAGTCAAACTGATCATCTGACATTTCTAACTAACACAGTATATTCTAACACTTTGACTAAAACTGACTAGCAATACTCTGATTGATTTTGTATACAATTAACTACACAAGAGTCCTCAACATTTATAAAATCAAGCAAAATTTCGATATGTAAACACTTTTGCAAGATTTTATTTTTTTTGTATTAAAGACTAGGGATAGATTTCACGTTACAGGAACAAGCAACAACATCATGACAAAGTGGTAGATAAACATCAACATTTAACATGAATGATATTCCACATCATATAAATGAGGTCTTGATAGATACTTTCGTCACATTCGAAAGTCTCAGGGCTAGAACTGATAAAGAAACTAATCAAAGATTTTGGGGACACAAGGAAAGAACTATTTCCTTGTTGGATTCCCACATACCTAATAAATAAATCCGAAGAAATTCCTTGAGAATCTGTGGATTGTTTGATTGCACTAGCTTCTTCCCTAAATCTTTGTGAGAGATTTTACGTTCTAAATTTTGAGGGATGCATGAAAATGAAATAAACTGTTGGTTACCCCCTCTAAAACCTCTGACTAAAACTCAAAACAATGCAGTTTAGAGTCTAGGAGGCTAGGAAATCACTGAAACACACTTAAGAAATTTGTAAGAAAAACTGACTGCCAGTTCCCCACGAGGGACCCAACGGGTCCTGCCTAGTGACCATGAGTTATGGTCATCTATCGTGAGGTACACAACCAAATATCTCATATTGGTCACCACGGGGGACGCCATGAGTTGTGGAGAAGCTAAGACGGAAGGTAACAAATGCTCTGATTAAAAGTTTGTCACACCCCGAGCTCACACGCTGGACAGGACATGGTACTTGGAGTCACAAGTAACCCCAAGTCAAGCCCTAGTCTATCATATACTGGCATTCTGAGTAAACATATAAATATAGCAGAAACTTTAAAGTAAACTATAAAACATTTATTAAGGTAGATCTGAATCATACGTCTTAAAAACATCTAACCAAACTACAAGTCTGAAAAACCAAGTCTGTGCCTGAAAACCTACTATAACAGATGAGTTGCTAGGACAAGCCCCTAGCTAACTCCAAATCTAAATAAAAGAAATAAAACTAGATAAAATGATCTTCGTCCTCGAAGGATAAGGACTCACCAGTGCTGCTGCTAAAATCTCCTGAAGGGATCTATTAACGATGTTGCGACTGAGAACCTGCGATTGTATCATAAAATGATACAACATAAAAGGTATGCCTCAGTACTTTGAATGTACTGAGTAAGCAGGAGAAAACATAATACTGGATATAAATAATTGAACTAAAATGACATGCAATGACCAATCTAAATACTGAACTAAAACATCAAAAATATACTAAGATGGTGAAGATGACCCTATCTGATGGTCAAAGATATGCCCTAAGTCTGAAATACTGAGTCTGAGATACTGTACTGAACTAATCTGAACAGACTAATCTGAGATTGAACGGAGCTGACTAGTGGGAGAGTCTATAACAGACATATAACCATGTGAGCTAGACGTGTAGTCCGATGTATACACCCCACCGGTAGAACCCAATATACCTTGCCAGGGTATAAAAGCATGATCTGGGTGATCACAAATATGGGTTCATGAGGCCATTAAAACTGTAACCTATGGTGGCAACGTAGTTTTGGGAACCTGGTGTGCTGGAATCCCGATCCGCTCAATGCTATGTCCTGCTCCCATTGGATGTTACTAAACTGACTGCTAAGCTGATAGCTTGAAATTGTGGCCCAAGACTAGTCAAGAATACCTATCTGAAAGCACCCGGAGAGTCTTATCGGACTGTATTCTGTAACTGGGTTCTAAGATTGGTTAGAGTTGCTTATCTGGAAGCGTCGTAACTGTCTAAAGAACAAACTATAATTCTGAAACTGGGGTCCTAAGGCTGGTCAGAGCTTCTTATCTGAAAGTTTCATGAACACCTAAAGAATCACTAAAACTGGTATTGAGTCTAATTCTGATAATTGGGAGGCACTATTGACACCTAGAGAATTTCTGTAGTCAAACTAATCAGCTGCCATTTCTGACTAAGGATATTCTAACACTTTGACTAAAACTGAGCTGACAATAGTTTGACTAATTTTTTATACAATTAATTACATAGGAGTCTCCAACACTGATAGAATCAAGCAATATTTTGATATGTAAACACTATTGCAAGATTCCAGTTTTTCTGTATTCAAGACTAAGGCTAGATTTCACGTTACAGGAACAAGGAACAACATAGTCACAAACTATTAGATAAACATCAACATTTGACATGAACGATATTCCACTTAATTTAAAATCGTCTGACAGATACTTTCATCACATTCGTAATTCTCAAGGCTAGAACGGATAAATAAAGTAAAGAAGGATTTTCGGGAAACAAGGGAAGAACTATTCCCTTGTTGATTTTCCACATACATGATAAAGAAATTCAATGAAATTCCTTGAGAATCTAAGGAGAGTTTGATTGCCCTAGCTTCTGCCCCGAGTCATTCTGAGAGAGATTCTACATTCTAAATTTTGAGGGGATGCGTGAAAATGAAATAACCCATCGATTACCCCCTCTAAAACCTTTGAGTAAAACCCAAAACGACGTAGTTTGGAGTCTAGGAGGCTAGAAAATTACTAAAACACCCTTAAGAAATTCACAGGAAAAACTGACTATCAGTCCCCCATGAGGGACCCAATGGGCCGTGCCAAGTGACCAAGGGTCATGGTCATCTCTCATGAGGTACACTACCAAAAATCTCATACTGGTCACCATGGGGGACACCATGATCCATGGTGTATCCGACGACTCGTTGTGACCTGCTCATTAGGTAAACTACCTAAAATTTTTCAGCCTTAAATTTGTTATTGACCATAGGTAACATCACGAATGGTGGTGTTAACCACAATTCCTAGTCAACCCTATGGGTCATCCCAATTCTTGAAATATTTGTACCAAGTTCAAAGTTCTCACCACGAGTCAGTTAATGACTCGTGGTCCCCCCACGGATCACAGAAGGACTCATTCTGTGACCTGGTACAAATTTTCCAGTTTTCTCCATTTTAACTCCCAGTCTAGTCTTTGAGTTTTGGGGGCATTACAAAAAGAGAATTACAACAAAGTCTTAAGTTTTATAGGTCATTGTATAACTTGAGCTGCGGTCGCAAGATAGTTTATTTGGAACAAATTGATAACAGTTAAATTGAAATCGCTCATGAGACTTAACTCGATGATTGAGTATCATCATCCAATAGGGACGAACTAGTTGTTTGGATGAACCCTAATTCTCAATTCTACAAGTAAGCATTGGGATAGATCACGAGTGTAAACCTGAAGTAGTTATGAACCCATGGGGAACACTTACCCTAGTTAATTGCAAATCATGATAAACAACAAATGATTTTAAATTTTGTTTTACAACTGTTTACTATAAACCCCCCAATTTGGAGATAACATACCTTAAAGCTTAAATATATGCATTAATCTAGTTCTTACAATATTCCCGATGGGTTAGACCCCAATCTTTGTTGGGTTTTTTTATTGACAATGTCCGTTTTATACTTTATCAAGACTGTGAGTTTGAGCGCTATCAAAAAGTGGCATCGTTGCCGGGGAAAATGGCTTGGAATAGATTAATTACCTGTGTTCAACTTTTAGTTGTTATTTTCCCATTTACATTTCCTTTTTCTTCTTTGATTCATTCAGGTTATAGCAAGGAAGCCTCACCTTAAGAATCACCCCTGTGAGCACTTAGATGGAAGAAAAGAGGCTTCTAATGTCCATGGGAGAGATGATGAATATTGATACACTAGCAGTCATCTTGATGAATTATGAGGGATATGGAGTACCGGGGTACACGGAAATGGTAAAAGCTCTGGAAGGAATGGGGTCATATAAATTCAAACCAAAGAAGTTAGACTTGACTTAAAGAACGGTGTAAATCCTCCATCAAAACCATTTGTGGAGGTACCACCAGTTTTGAAACTTAAGGCATTACCTTCCAACCTAAAATATGCATTCTTGGGGGAAAACAATACTTTGCCAGTAATTATGGAAGTCGACTTGACAGAATGGAAAGTTTAAACTTTGGTCACAGTATTGAAAAAGCACAAAAGGTAATCGATGGACCAAAGCTGGCATCAATGAGATTCCTTCTGGCATATACACTCATAAAATCCAACTCCAGCCGAACTATGTATCATGTATAGATCATCAGTGATGACTGAACCCACCGATGCAAGAAATAGCAAAGAAGGAGATTATGAAGTGGCTAGATGCTGGTGCAGTTTACCCTATTGCAGATAGCAAGAGGGTAAGTCCGGTACAATGTGTGCAAAAAAAAGGTGGGATCACAGTAGCACCCAATGAGAAAAATAAGCTAATACTGATAAGACCAGTCACAGGTTGGCGTGTATGTATGGATTATCGAAAGCTCAACCATTGGACCCAAAAGGACCATTTACGAATGTCATTCATGGATCAGATGCTTGATAAGTTGGCAGGTAGAGGCTGGTATTATTTTCTTGATGGTTATTTGGGGTACAATCACATCTCTATAGCCTCGAAAGACCAAGAGAAGACCATTTTCACTTGCCCCTATTGAACATTTTCTTTTAAGAGAACGCCCTTCAGGTTGTGCAATGCACCAGCGACATTCCAGCATTGTATGATGTTGATATTCTCAAATATGATAGAGGATACCATCGAGGTATTTATGGATGACTTCTCAGTTGTGCGCGAATCATTTGAATCCTGCCTCAAGAATTTGGGCAATGTGTTGAACAGATGCGAAGAAACTAATCTGGTCTTAAATTTAGAGAAATGACATTTCATGGTCAAAGAAGGAATAGTTCTGGGTTACAAAATCTCTGGAAAGGGGATAGAGGTGGAAGATAAAAAAATTAAAGTAATAGCAGGGTTGCCACTGCCAATTTCCGTAAAAAGGGTCTGAAGCTTTTGAGGCCATGTAGGATTCTATAGGAGGTTCATGAAGGACTTTTCAAAGATTCCACAACCACTGTGGAAAATGCTCGAGAAGGAGTTGAAGTTCGTATTTGATGAGGGATGTCTTAATTCCTTGAGTGCCTGAAGGAGAAACTCACCACCACTTATATTATTATGGCTTCAGATTGGTCTCTCCCATTTGAGGTAATGTGTGATAATCGTAGGGTGGCCCTTGATCCTGTCTTACGCCAACGGAGAGAGAAGATTTTTCACGCCATCTGTTATGCTAGTAAAAAACTTAATACATCCAAAAAGAATGATACAATCACCAAACAAGAGCTGCTAGCAGTGGTCTCAGCATTTGAAAATTTTCTGGCATACTTTCTTGGTACTAAAGTAATAGTTCAAACATACCATTCTTGCTTGAGGTATCTGATGTTTAAGAAGGATGCTAAGCCCAGGTTGATCAGATGGGTGTTGTTTCTGCAAGACTTTGAATTTGAGGTAAAAGACCAAAAAGGAACAAAAAATCAAGTAGCTGATCACTTATCCAAACTAGAATCAGAGGCTAGAGAAAAAGATGAGAATGATATTGACGATGCTTTTCCAGATGAATAAGTATTAGTTGCATCTCAAGACTTAATTCCTCGGTTCACTGACTATGCAAATTATTTTGTCAGCGACATGATCACAGCAGATATGACACCTTAGAAAAGGAAGAAGTTCTTGTTTGATGCTCGGAGGTACTATTGGGATGAACATACTTATTCCGTATTTGTGTAGATGGGATGATTCTGAGGTTTGTGCCAGAGGTAGAGATGTTGGGCATTCTGGAGCCATTCCACTCCTCCCCAGTTGGGGGCCATCATAGTGGTATCTGAACTGCGCAAAAAATTTTGCAATGCGGGTATTACTGGCCCTCTATTTACTGAGATGCTTATGATTATGCCAAGTCATATGATCATTGTCAAAGACAAGGTGGAATTACTTGTAAGAATGAGTTACCATTGACCCCTATCCTAGAAGTAAAGTTATTCAATATATGGCGTATTGACTTCATAGGCCCATTTGTTAGATCATATGAGATAAAATACATCTTGGTGGCGGTGGACCATGTCTCCGAATAGGTGGAGGCTATTGCACTTCCTAACAATGAAGGAAAAAGTTCTACAACATTTCTGCAGAAGAACATATTCACTAGGTTTGGTACTCATAGAGAAATCATCAGTGACGATGGATCACACTTTTGTAATAGCCTCTTTAGAACTCTACTAGAAAGATATGATGTGAAGTATAAGGTGGAAAAAACTTTCCATCCTTAATCAAGTGGGTAGGTAGAAGTGTTTAACAGGGAGATAAAGACTATTCTGGCCAAAACGGTGAATACCAACAGGACAGATTGGTCTAGAAAGCTCGATAATGCACTATGGACATATCGAACAGCTTATAAGACCCCCCATCGGCTCATCTCCATATCAGCTAGTATATGGAAATTCATGTCATCTTGTAGTAGAGTTAGAACATAAGGTATTATGGGCTCTTAAAAAGCCGAACTTAGATTGGAATGAGGCAGCCAAGTTGAGACTAGACCTGCTCAATGAGTTAGATGAGTTTTGACTTCAAGCTTATGAGAGAGCAACCATTATAAAGAAAGAATGAAGATTTATCATGATAGAAAGACTGCAAAAAGGGAGTTCCACACTGGTGATTTGATCGTAATATTTAATTTAAGGCTCCGTCTGCATCATGAAAAATTGAAATCTAGGTGGATAGGACCACAGAGAGTTGTGAATATGTCACCGTATGGTGCAGTGGAATTTGAAAATAAATATGGTAAGAGGTTCAAGGTGAATAGGCAAAGGATAACGCTTTATTTGGGGGACCCCGAGGAGATAAGAGGAATTAAGGCAGTGTAACTTGATGATGCCTAAATAATCATGAAGTTAGATCATGCTGAGATGTTAAATCAGGTGCTGCATGGGAGGAAACCCATCGAAGGTGAAGTTTAAGTAGCCACAGGTATGTCTCTTTTCCTTCTGCTTTTATATTCTATCCTTCGGGGATGAAGCATGCTTTTAAAAAGGGGAGGGAGTGTACTTGTATTTTTGGGAGTTTTGATATTTTTGGGGAGTTTTAATTCATTCGAGAGTTTTTCTTATCGTGTTTCTTTTCTCTCGGGCATGCTATCTAGTAGAACCGGTATCTTTAGGTTGTTTTTGATTAATTAGAAGTAGCTTAGAATTAATTTTCAGCCAATAAATACACCAGTTGATGTTTTTGAAAAAATTGACACTGTTGAATATTTTTTATGTTAGATGTGTAGTTTAATTACAATTGCATGACTTTTATGGATCTTTATATGGAATTTTAATTATGAGCATTGATCTTGGGCATATTTACGTGCCCAAGTGCTATTTTATAACTTAATCTTACTCCCGTTTGTTAATTTAATTTATTATATTCTCATGTAGTTTTGTATAATATCATGCATGAACTAACCAATATGATTAGCCCTTGTTTGCAGGTGAAAAATGCTAAAGATGGGCTAAATATGACGATGCACAAACAAGGTGGAACTTTGGATTGAGTGGGATAACAATTGCACAAAATGGGATGAAGAATCAGCCTGCCGCACAGCCCAGCGTGTCGCGCTGGCTAACCTACGCGACAGGCACCGTCTCATGCCAATGTGAGCGCGTGCGAGGGCAGGCAAAGCAGCAAAATGTGCAAGTCAGCGCCGTGCCACGCTGGGTAGCCTGCGCGACAGGCAGTATTCCACGCTCGCCCAGCAGCGCCATGGCCTCCGTGCCACGCCTTTTGGCCCTTGCCCATGCTATTGTCAACGCCGAAAATAGTAGTTGGCCACGCTTCCTCCGTGCCACGGAGGCAATTTGGCGCGACTAGGTCCATGCCATGAAGGTAGTTTACCCACGGCCAAAATATGAAAATTTACATTTATTATAAATAGGACCTTTAGCTTCTAAAATAATTTATCACGTAAATATTTTGGGAAAGCAGAGAGGAACGAAGGGAGAAGTGAAGAACTTCACCTAGGGTTCAAAGTATGTCCTTCTCTTTTAGTCATTCTTGTAAGTACATTACTTTGATCATGTTTTTGAGTAATTGACATGAGCGGCTAAAACTCTTCCTCTAGGGTTGAGGCAACATGATATGAATGTAAATGCATGATTTAATCTTTGTTTCGAGTTTTTATTGTTGTTTTGTCTTGCATTCATACTTAATGTTGTTTTTATGCTTGATTACCATGAAAACGAACTTGTTAACCTTAAGCAAAAGCTTGAAAGAGTAACCTTGATTAGAATGAACGAATGTAGGGAGAAAGTTGTTGGATTTACGATAGGATTTGCGGTTAGACAAGCAATTATACCTAACTTGCCTTGCTTGGTTAATTAAACGGGATGATAGATAGACACCGACATAGAATTCCCACATCACCGCTTGTAGAAGTAGTTGTGAAGCTACGTCAGGTTAATTGATTAGAGGTACGGAAGTCCATAATCAAGGGAATTAACCTCATAAACCACATCCATAATGTTAAATTTCTCACGAATTAGGACGTCACATCCCTGCTCTATGATGTAGGTGTGAGACTAGTTTTTTGTGTTTGGAGGCTCTAAAGACCATTAACACTACATTTAACTCTGAGAGACAACAATTGAAGTTTTAATATTTGAATTATCGTGAATTGTAGCATTGCATGATTGTCAGGCCTTAACTCTGGTGTTTCTTGTTATTGTTTCCCGATAATTTTGTGATCACCCCTAGATTTAAATATCCACTTTCTAAATCTCTAAAATCAACAATTGTGAAATTTAACTTAACTCTTGAACATATATTCGCTGAAATAGTCCAGTCCCTGTGGGTTCGACATCTGGCTCTTAAAAGAGCCACTATGTTACTAGTACGACCACGTGCGCTTGTGTGTGCGCTGGGACGCAACAAGTTTTTGGCGCCAGTGCCAGGGACTGAAGCATTTAGTGAATTTTTAGTTTTTGTGTGACTTTTATTTTTTTAAGTGTTAAAAAACTTGGTCTTAGTCTTTTCTATTGCAGGTAAAGGTAGTCCTTGTAGAACTTGAAAAGAATAGAGAGTTGGTGGAACCTTTGTTGGAGCTTGAACACAGATTACATTTCCTCCAAAGAGAAGTTCTAGAGAGGAATCTAAAGAGGTTACAGGAGCAGTTACAACAGCATCCACTAGCGGGGTGAGAAGAGTTGTTTCCTGAACCAATGGCAGCCCGTCCAGTTCGTGAAGCGGCAATCCTATTAGCAACGAATGTGACTGATGCTCCCCACAAGTGTACGGATCGTACAAGTAATATAGTTGCCCTTTTTAAGAGCCGGATGTCGAACCCACAGGGACTAGACCAATTCAGCTAACTATCAAGTTCAAGTGTGATATTAACTTTCGCAAGTGTTGATTCTAGAGGATTTCGAAAAGGTTTAATTAAGTCTAAATATGGTCAATGAAATATTCTGAATTCACTCTAGGAGCAACGTAGAGTTAAAACAAGATAATCATGCGATACTACGATTTGCAATGGTTTAAGTATGAACCTATCGATTGTCGTCTCACATAATTAGAATTGCATGTTCATGGTCTTTCGAGCCTCTAAACACGACAAACTAGCTTCACTGCATCATTGTGAGCGAGGATGCTAATTCTAGTTCGTGGGCAATTAACTACGTGGATGTGGTTTATGGGGTTATGCCTTTGATTAGGGTACTTTCGTACCTCCAACCATTTAACCAAACTTAGCTTCACAACTACTTCTGCGAGTGGTGGAGTGACAAATCTAAGCCGTTGTCTTTCTCTCTTCCCATTTTATCAACCAAGCAAGGTATTAGGTATATTTCTATCCTACCCACAAAATCTTATCCAAAGATAAGACTTGCTTCCTACATTCTTAGGTTCATCCCTAGGTTTGCTTTCTCAAGCAGTTGCCTAAGTTTAACATGTGTGTTTTCATGGTGATCAATCATAAAAACAACCATAATTAAGAATGAAAGACAAAACAACAATCAATAACTTAATTCCAGAGCAAATTCGTAAAAACACACTCATAACTCATGGCTTCAACACTAGAGGAAGGGTTCTAGCCATTCAAGTTCGTAAAATTACAAGAAAACATTATTAAAGTAACATACTTACAAGAATTGGTAGATGAGAAGATGAAATTGATGAACCCTAGGTGAGTTCTCCCACTTCTCCCTTCACTTCTAGGTGGTTTTTCAGAATAAAATCGTGACAATTTGATTTTAGGAGCTATGGGTTCAATTTATACTATGCTGAAAAAATGCAAAATTTGGCCTGTGGTTGAACAGCAATGTGTCACGGAGCTGAACGCCCTACTTGACCTCCGTGACACGGAGGTAACGCGTACCCTCACTGGAATGTGCCAAAGCATGCAATTTTTGGCCAAGTGTTGCCGCGTTGGTAGCGTGCCACGGCCCCTATCGCGCAGGGTGCCAGTTATTGCATGTTTTCTTGTTGACTTTCACATTTTGCTCTTGATTCCATTCCTCCACTTCACTATATCATGAATTAGTTCCTCAAATGCATTATTAAACTTCAAAAACAAGGACTAATCATGTTGGTTAGTATATAGTCACATTTACATGAAATCACATGAGAATGCATATAATTAATTCGATAAAGAAGACAAAACTAAGTTATAAAGCATCACTTGGGCATGCTATTTTTCCCACAATCACCTACCCCACACTTAAAGCCTTGTTCGTCCTCGAACAAACCTTTTACATCTCATGCCTATGGAGACTCACCCATAGCTAATTTAGCAAGAGAATCCAGGCTACGACTGTACTGATTATTTAAGATAGCAAGTTAACAATAGAGCATGCACGATTTAATTATTGAAATGAAATACAACTTCGCTAAGACTTCTTAACCTCAAGAAGCGACTCTCAATCTTAGCAAACTCATGCAAATCAACTGATTAATAAATTCCACATGAATTATATCCTTCATTCAACATGTGCCCTCACGGAATGAGAGTTACCCATTTTCACACACAAAAACTTTTTAAATCACAACATGTGTGGGTACATGAATAGAATTACGCTCACTCTCACAAAGAATTCACATGCATCATAACCTTGCCCTTAGTGTTTCATTCCACTAATTTGAGGATGTATGAATGTAAGATCAAGTAGGATTTCTTAGGTTGTAATGTAGCAAAGGGACGGGTAGGTAATATTATGGCCAGTAATAGTGACTATCTGCCCTAAGCGCTTTTAATACATCACGCCCTCATCACTAACTTCCCTTCCCTTACTTCACCTTTTTCTCCTTTCAGCTTTCTTTTTCCTCTTTTGTTCCCCCTTTCTTTAGGCACTTTTGGCTTATTAGTAAGGAGTTCTATAAGTAACTTTTCATTAATTTATTTTCTTACTCCCTACTACTACTCAACCATATTCAAAAAAGTGCACCCTTTACCTTTCTCAACTTTCACAACTTCCATTTTTCCTTGTTTTTCATTTTTTCTCACTCCTTTACTCTTTCGGATTATTCACTTAAGCGCTTAGGAGTTTTGGATCAAATTCAAGGCTAATGAAAGAAAAAGGATTAAGCTTATGTTGCAGCTATCAAAGAATAGGCTCAAGGCTCAATGGGGCTAACTAGGATTAATTATTCAAGGTAGGTAAAATGAGGGATAACATTTAGGTTCCTTCAAAAAAATGCCTAAATCATTTCCTACAATTCTCATCCTTCATTTCCTTTTATATACACACAAGGAAAGTTCTAGACATTCCACAATATCATAGAATACTCAAAAACCTTACACTCATGGCACATGCTCAGATCAAGACACATTCAGCAGACTCTTACTCAGCTAATCACAAGAATTCAGAATTAAGCTTCAATCATATTGAGTCAAATTCAAGAACCTAAGTGTCTCACACAAAGTTATACACTTGCATGCTTCAACACTGAACATACTTGCATCTTACAATCATTTGTAGCCCATAACAATAACATCAAGCATCGATTAGCTACGGGTTCACAAACCCACAACCTATCGACTAATTTTTCCTCAAGACGGTCGTCCATCCATCGTTGGAAACAGTCCCTAGCTATGACTAAAAGCATTATATACAGACAAAGAAAAGAAAAAAAAATTTATTCTTTGGTTCAAAGACCCTCCCTCGGAAACGAACCGAAAAGAAAAACCAATGGGTGCTGAATTCATGCTTGACTCATAAAATTTTTTCAAATTTCTCACAAATTCCTCACAAGCATTACGTTCATCAAAAAAAAAATTTGTTAAGCACAAAAATTTTGAAATTTTTATCACCCCACACTTAAATCATGCTATGTCCTGATAGCATCAAATTAAAATTAAAAGGACGAGAACTACTCCCCGAGCCTCTATCCCAAGCTAAAAGCATGCTTTTCTTCAAGTTCTCCTAGGTGGGTGTTTGACCCCACACTTCTTCTATTTCCTACTTTTTAGCTTCCCCCTTCTCGGTACTCAGACTTCCCTTCCATTTGTGCTTAACTTTCCACCAAAAATATAAACATAATGAAAACAACAATCAACACAAAATCAAAATGAAACAATTTGTACCTGAGGTACCCTTGCGTTGCCTCCCAAGCAGCGCCTAATTTTCCATCGTGGCACGACGTTGATTGTCCTTTTCAGGACATCCTCATACCTGGGTTCCCGTTCGAGAACAATCTACTTTTCTTTTGATTTTTAGAGGAAATAGCCTCCACTCTGTTCCTCTCTTCCTCAAACTTCTTCTCAATTTGAAGCCCTTTATCAGACTCGGGCTGAACACTTGTCATTGCCTTTGGCCCTGCACCTGTGGAATCCTCCACCCCACGCTCATCCTCAGACAACACACTAACCTGACAAAGATTTCTGTAGTGTGTGGATGGGTTCATTTCTTGGTAAACGCGGAAGAGTTCTTCTTCATCTTCGACCCGCATTTTCAGGGTCCCTTCTCTCAAATCAATCACCGCTCCTCCGACAGCCAAGAATGGTCGTCCCAAGATTAAGGGTACCTGGTCATCAACCTGAAAATTTAGAACAATAAAATCAGCAGGTATAATAAACTTACCTACTTTGATGAGAAGGTCCTCTATTATTCCATCGGGTGTCACTTGCGACTTGTCAGCCAACTGCAACATCAACCTCGTTGGCCTCGGTTTTCCCAATCCCAAGGTGTTGAATAAAGATAGAGGCATTAGATTAACTGTAGCACCTAAATCACACAAAGCTCGTAGCACCTCAGCTTTACCAATTTTTATGGGGAGGGTAAAACTCCCTGGGTCTTTGAGCTTTTTGGGAATCTTGCTCAATTCCCTGTGACTGCACTCCTCAGTCAGTGCTACCGTCTGGACATCCACCAATCTAACTTTGTTCGCCATCATGTCTTTCAAGTATTTAGCATACTTGGGCATTCCCTGCAAAACATCAATAAGAGGCAAATTTATGTGAAGTTCTTTAAAACTCTCAAAGAACATTTTGAAGCATTCCTCCTCCTTGCTCTTTCTGAATCTCTGAGGTAATGGTGGTGGTGGTCTTTGTGTTGGCTGCAATGAAGATTGTGCATTTTGTTGCCTAGCACTCTGATTTTCTCCTTTGTCGGTGGTTGGTCCTAGTCTAACCAACTCCGGCTACACCTCCTTTCTTTTCTCTGTTGGCCTTGCATCAGCTAATTGCTTGCCGCTTCTCAGACTGATGGCATTAACCTTTCGGGGGTTAAGATCTGTGTCGGTTGGTAATCCCCCTTGCGATCTCATGTTTTGAGCAGCTGCCATCTGCCCTATTTGTTTTTCAAGATTGCGGGTGGCCATTTGCTGATTCTTTAAGTCTGCTGCCATCCTCACTTGATTTTCTGCTAATTGAGTCTGGGTGTCCATGATTTTCTGCAATGTTTCCTTAATGTTGCTGCTCAACTGGCCATCATTCTGCCTATTCTGCTGATACTGCTGCTGCTGAGGTTGCTAATAACTTTGCTTTTGGTTTCCACCCCAAGAAAAATTCGGGTGGCCCTGCCAATTTCTGTTGTAGTTGTTTCCAAAATTCTGATTGTTTCATTGCACATTCCCAATGAAATTGACTGATTCCGGATTGGCTCCACAAGATTCTGCATTGTGCCCATTATTACCACAGATTTCACACCAACTTGGAGCTTGTTGAACTGCATTAACCTGGCCCGATTGTTGGTTCATACTCAGTTTATTGAACTGAGTCACCATCTGATGCTGGAACGAAGCTAACTGTGCTGCCAAGGCATTCATACCATCTACCTCTATCAGCCCTGATCTCTTTCCTGCCCCTCTCGATGACTCGCTGTACCACTCTGGATTTCCTTGAGCAATTCTGTTTAACAAAGTATACAACTCATCCTAAGTCTTCTCCAAGGCTTGCCCACCCGATGCAGAGTCTAGTAATATTTTCGTGTGTGGGTCTAGACTTTCTACAAAGGTATGAGCTAGAACATCATTCGATTGCTGGTGATGGGGACAGTCTCTCAATAATGACTTGAATCTTTCCCAAGCCAAATATAAATTCTCATCAGGCCTCTGCTTGAAACTCAGTATTTCACTTCTCAACTTTGCAGTCTTGCCTGAAGGAAAGAATCTGATAAGGAACTTCTTAGCCAAGTCATTCCACGAAGTTATGGAGTTCGGTGGCTCAGCCTTCAACCACTTTTTTGCCTCTCCCGACAATGAAAATGGGAAGAGGGTAAGTCGGACATAATTTGTGGACACGCCGGTGGGGACAAACGTGTCACTAATCTCAAGAAAGTTCTGTAAGTGCTGTTGTGGGTCCTCATGTGCCATCCCAGTGAATTGACCACTAGAATGTAACAACTGCACCATGTTCTGCTTCAATTCAAAGTTCCCTCCAGGCTCCGGTTTACGAATACTAGAGTTCACATTAGTCGCTTGTGGGATTACCACTTTGCGAACTGGTTTGGCTGCCATTGCTTCCGGTGACAATTGTGCTTGTCCTGCGGGTGGTTGTTGTTGTACCTTTTCTTGAAGTCTTTTCAGCTTTTGCTCAAGAGCTACTCTCCTTTGCAAATGGAGTTAACTTTCAAGTTCAAGCAACGGTTCCACAAGCTCTCTATTCTTAGCCAGCTCGGCAAGACAACCTGTCACCTGCAATAAGTCAGACTAAGACCAAGTTTCTCAACACTTAAGGAAATTTAAATATCACACAAAAACTTCGCAGAGTCCCCGGCAACGGTGCCAAAAACTTAATGCGCCCCACAAGTGTACGGGTCTTACAAGTAATATAGTGGCCCTTTTTAAGAGCCGGATGTCAAACCCACAGGGACTGGACCAATTCAACTAACTATCAAGTTCAAGTGTGATATTAACTTTCGCAAGTGTTGGTTCTAGAGGTTTTTGAGAAGGTTTAATTAAGTCTAAATATGGTCAATGAAATATTCTAAATTCACTCTAGGAGCAACGTAGATTTAAAACCAGATAATCATGCGATACAATGATTTGCAATGGTTTAAGTATGAACCTATCTATTGTCATCTCACATAATTAGAATTGCATGTTCATGGTCTTTCGAGCCTCTAAACACGACAAACTAGCCTCACTGCATCATTGTGAGCGAGGACGCTAATTCTAGTTCGTGGGCAATTAACTACATGGATGTGGTTTATGGGGTTATGCCATTGATTAGGGTACTTTTGTACCTCCAACCATTTAACCAAACTTAGCTTCACAACTACTTCTGCGAGTGGTGGAGTGAAAAATCTAAGATGGTGTCTTTCTCTCTTCCCATTTTATCAACCAAGCAAGGTATTAGGTATATTTCTATCCTAACTACAAAATCTTATCAAAAGATAAGACTTGCTTCCTACATTCTTATGTTCTTCCCTAGGTTTGCTTTCTCAAGAATTTGCCTAAGTTTAACATGTGTGTTTTCATGGTGATCAATCATAAAAACAACCATAATTAAGAATGCAAGACAAAACAACAATCAATAACTTAATTCCAAAGCAAATTCGTAAAAACACACTCATAACTCATGGCTTCAACCCTGGAGGAAGGGTTCTAGCTATTCAAGTTCGAAAAATTTCAAGAAAACATTGTTAAAGTAACATACTTACAAGAATTGGTAGATGAGAAGATGAAATTAATAAACCCTAGGTGAGTTCTCCCACTTCCCCCTTCACTCCTAGGTGGTTTTCAGAATAAAATAGTGACAATCTGATTTTAGGAGCTAAGGGTTCAATTTATACTATGCTGAAAAAATGCAAAATTTGGCCTGTGGTGGAACAGCAACGTGTCACGGAGCTGAACGCCCTACTTGACCTCCGTGACATAGAGGTAACACGTACCCTCACTGGAATGTGCCAAAAAATGCAATTTTTGGCCAAGTGTTGCCGCGTTGGTAGCGTGCCACGGCCCCTATCGCGCAGGGTGCCAGTTATTGCATGTTTTCTTGTTGACTTTCACGTTTTTCTCTTGATTCCATTCCTCCACTTCACCAAATCATGAATTAGTTCCTCAAATGCATTATTAACCTTCAAAAACAAGGACTAATCATGTTGGTTAGTATATATTCACATTTACATAAAATCACGTGAGAATGCATATAATTAATTCGATATACAAGACAAAACTAAGTTATAAAGCATCACTTGGGCATGCTATTTTGCCCACGATCAGTGACCTCCAGTATCCTCAAACCGGAGCTCAGAGGAAACTTGAGCTGAAACAGAACATGGTGCAGCTGTTACATTCCAGTAGCTAGTTCACTGGAATGACATATGAGGATCCACAATAGAACTTAAAGAACTTTCTAGAGATCAGTGACAGTTTTGTCCCCACTGGGGTGTCAATTGATCATGTTCGACTCACCCTCTTACTATTTTCACTATTAGGAGAGGCAAAGAGGTGGTTGAAGGTTGAGCCACCATATTCCATTACTTCTTGGGACGACCTAGCAAGGAAGTTCCTCATTGGATTCTTCCTCTCAGGCAAGACTGCCAAGCTCATAAGTGAAATATTAAGTTTCTAGTCGCGGCCGGAGGAGAATTTGTATTTGGCTTGGGAAAGATTCAAGTCATTGATTAGAGACTGCCCCCACCACCAGCAGTCCAATGAGGTGTTAGCCTAAACCTTTGTGGAGAGTCTAGACCCACATATGAAAATCTTATTAGACTCTGCATCGGGTGGGCAAGCACTAGAGAAGACATATGATGAGTTGTACACTCTCTTAAATAGAATTTCTCAAGGAAACCTAGAGTGGCACAGTACGTCATTCAGAGGGGAAGGAAAGAGAGCAGTACGACTGATTGAAGTGGACAGTGCCAATGCCTTGGCAGCACAACTAGCATCATTGCAACACTTGATGATGACTCAGTTCAGCAAACTGAGTATGAACTAGCCATAGGGACAGGTGAATGCAATTCAGTTGGCTCCTAGCTGGTGCGAAATTTGTGGTAATAATGAGCACAATGCAGACTCTTACAGGGTCAATCCCGAATCAGTCAACTTTATAGGAAATGTTCAGAGAAACAATCAGAATTATGGGAACACCTACAACAAAATTTGGCAGAGTCACCCAAATTTTTCTTAGGATGGCAATCAGAGTCAAAGCTACCAGCAGCCTCTATAGTAGCAGTATCAATAGCAGAATAGACAGAATAATAGCCAATTATATAGTAGCAACATTGAGGAGATGTTGCAGAAAATTATGGCTACACAGACCCGACTAGCAGAGAATCAAGCAAGGATGGCTTCAGATTTGAAAACTCAGTAGATGGCCACCAGAAATCTATAGAAGCAAATGGGTCAGTTGGCAGCTTCTCAGCATACCGGACCTCAGGGAGGGTTACCTAGTGACACAGATACAAACCCCGATAGGTCAATTCAATCAGTCTGAGAAGTGGCAAGCAATTGGCTGATACAGCACCAATTGAGAAGATAAATGAGGTGCAGCCGGAGATAGTTAGACAGGGTCCATCCACTGACGGAGGAGATATTCAGAGTGCTGTAAAAAACAATGCATAGCCATCATTGCAGCAAGCAAATAGCCCACCACCACCATTCCCACAAAGTCTCAGGAAGAGCAAGGAGGAAAAATGTTTCAAGAAGTTGTTTGATATTGCCAAAGAATTTCACATCAATTTTCCTTTACTTAATGTTTTGCAGGGAATGCCAAAGTACACCATGTACTTGAAAGATGTGGTGGCTAACAAAGTAAGGCTGGTGGATGTCCAGATTGTGGCACTGACTAAAGAGTGCAGCTACAGGGTGATAAGCAAGATGACGAAAAAGTTAAAGTATCCAGGGAGTTTCACCCCCCACCCCTACAAATTGGTAAAGCTGAAATTATAAGGGCTCTATGTGATTTAGGGGCATTAGTGAATTTAATGCCCCTATCTTTATTTCACTCCCTGGGATTGGGTAAGCCGAGGCCCACAAGAGTAATTCTGCAGCTGGCGAACAAGTCCATAGTGGCACTAGAGGAAATAATCGAGGACCTTCTCATCAAAGTAGGTAAATTCATTATACCTACGCATTTCATTATTCTTGATTTTAAGGTGGATGAAAGGTACCCTTGATCCTAGGATGACCATTCTTTGCAGCTGGAGGAGCTATAATTAATGTAAGAGCAGGTACCCTTAAAATGAGGGTCAATGTGGAAGAAGGGCTATTCAAAGTCTACCTGGAGATTAACCCACCACACACTATAGAGATCTTTATAAGATTAGTGTGTTGTCAGATGCTAACTGTGGGGTGGTAGATTCGTGGGTCCACTACAGCAGTACATGTTGACGCTTCAGCCCGAGTCTAATGGAGGGTGAAAATTGAAAAAGAAGATGGAAGAAAAGAGGGACAGAATGGAGGTTGTTCCCTCTAAAAACAAAAAGAGAAAGAGATTGTTCTCAAAATGGAACACTTTTTTGAGGATATCCTAAAAAGGATAGTCCACGTCGTGCTGCAACTATAATCAGGCACTGCTTGGGAGGCAACCCAAGAGTGCCACAGGTACATTTTCTTTTCAGTTGTTTTGTATTTTGTAATTTTTCACTTGTTGTTTGTTTTGTTTTTTAAGCACAGATTGAGGGGAAGTCTAAGTACCCTTAGAAGCAGAAGCCAAGGAGCATGACAAAAGATGAGTGTGGGGTAGTTGACCCACATGTTCAAAAATGAAGAAAAACATGCTGTTAGCCAGGCCTAGAGGCCTCAGGGAATATTTCTTACCCTTGTTTTACTTTTATTTGATGCTTTGGGACATAGCATAATTCAAGTGTGGGGTGAGGGAAATTTCAAAATTTTGAATTTTGTGCTTACTGAATTTGGGTGAATGTGGTGCTAGGTATGATGTTTTAGTGGAAAAGTGGTTAGTTGAGCACAATTTACCCACTCTTTGTTTTTTTTTTCGCTTCTTTCTAATGGGAGCACCTTGAACCGAGAAATAAAAATTTTCCTTTGTTTGTACATAACTTTTCAGTCATAGTTAGGGACTTTTCCCTATGATGTATAGATGATGACCATCTTGAGTGAAAATTAGTCAATAGGTTTTTATTTTTATACCCTTGGCTGATTGATAGCTTGATGTTCTTGTTGAGTTCTCTACATGATTGTAATATGCATTTTTTTTAAAATTTTGAAGTATGTTCAAGAATTGTATAACTTTGTTTAAGACACCTAGGCTCTTGAATATGACTCTGTATGCTTGAAAGCTTAATTTTGAATTCTTGTGATTAGCTGGGTTAAAAGTCTACTTTATTTGTCTTGAGTTGAGCATATGTTGTGAGTGTAAGGTGTTTGAATATTCCATGCTATTGTGCAGTTTCTAGAACTTTTCTAGTATGTGTACAAAACAAAATAAGGGATGTTAACTTTAGGAGATGATTTAGGCATTTCTGTGAATGAGCCTAATTTTTATCCATTGCTTTACCTATCTTTAATATATAATCCTAGTTAGCCCCATTGAGCTTTAGCCTATTCATTGCTAGCCACAATATGAGCTTAATCCTTTTTTTTCAATAGCCTTAAATTTGATCCAAAACTCCTAAGCGCTTAAGTGAAAATGCGAAAAAAGTTAAGGAGTGAGAAATTGGAAGAATAAGGAAAATAGTGGTTGTTGGAGTTGATGAAAAGACTAGAGGTGCACTTGTTTAAACATACATTAGTGTTGGTAGGGAATAAAAGAAGAAAATAGCGAAAATATTGCTTAAGTACTCCTTACTAATATCCCAAGTGTGCCTAATGAAATGAGCAAACAAAGAGGAAATTGGGAGTTGAAAAGAATAAAGGTGCAGTAAGAGGATAGATATCCGTAATAAAAGTATGAGGTATTAAAAGTTCTTAGGGAAAAGAGTCACTAATTCTAGCTAGAATAGTACCTACCCGTCCCTTAGCTTAAATTACAACCTATTAAGTCCTACTTGATCTTACTTTCAAACATTCCTAAATTAGTGGAGTAATACACTAAAGGCAAGCTTATGGATCAACACGTAATGCAAGTGAAGTATTTGTGAGAACGAGATGAATTCTTATTCATATACCCGTACATGTTATAATTGGAACATTTGCAAGTGAAAAATGGGTATCTCTATTACTGTGAAGGCACATGTTCGATGAAGGACAAAATTCATGTCGAATTTCTTGATTGGTTAATTTGCATGAGTTGTTGAGTTTGAGAGTCGATCTTTAAGGCTAGGAGGTCTTAAGTTAGTTGTATGTGATTTTAGTGTCCATGAATTGCATGATCTATCTTTAACTTGCTATCTGAAACAATTGTTGTAGCCTTAGCTTGAATAATCATGCTTCAATTAGTTATGTTTTGTGTGAATCCTTCGCGTGGATGAGATGTAATAGAGTTGTTCGAGGACGAACAAGGCTTTAAGTGTGGGGTATTTATCTTCTACATATTTACATGCCCAAGTGCTATTTTATAACTTAATCTTAGTCATGTTTGTTAATTTAATTGATTATATTCTCATGTAGTTTTGTATAATATTGTGCGTGAACTAACCAAGATGACTAGCCCTTGTTTTCAGGTGAAAAAGGCTAAAGATGGGCTAAATATGATGATGCATGAACAAGGTGGAACTATGGATTGAGTGGGATAACAATTGCAAAAAATGGCATGAAGATTCAGCTTGCCACACAGCCCAGCGTGCCGCATCGGCTGACCTATGTGACGGCGCCGTCTCACGCCCATGCCTGTGCGCACAAGGGCAAGCAATGTAGAAAAAGCGTGTGTCAGCGCCGTGCCACGTAGGGCTGCCTACGTGACATGTAGCATGCCATGCCCACCCAACAGCGCGATGGCCTCCGTGCCACGCCTTTTGGCCCTTGGCCATGCCATTGCCAATGCTGAAAACAGTATCTGTCCGTGTTTGCTCCATGTCAAGGAGGCAATTTGGCATGACCAGGTTCGTGACATGGAGGCAGTTAACCCACGGCCTAAATATGCAATTTTTCATTTATTATAAATAGGACCCTTAGCTTCTAAAATAATATATCACGTAAATATTTTGGGAAAGCAGAGAGGAGCGAAGGGAGAAGTGAAGAGCTCCACCTAGAGTTCAAACTTTGCCCTTCTCTTTTAATCATTCTTGTAAGTACATTACTTTAATCATATTTTTGAGTAATTGTACGAACATGAGCGGCTAAAACCCTTCCTCTATGATTGAGGCCACATGATATGAATGTAAATGCATGATTTCATCTTTGGTTCAAGTTTTCTTTGTTTTTTTGTCTTGCATTCTTAATTAATGCTGTTTTTATGCTTGATCACCATGAAAACGAACTTGTTAACCTTAGGCAAAAGCTCGATAAAGTAACCCTAGGTTAAAACAAATGAATGCAGGGAACAAGTTCTTGTCTTTATGATAGGATAGAAATTATACCTGACCTGCCTTTCTTGGTTAATTAAACGGAATGATAGATAGACACCGACTTAGAATTGTCATATCACCGCTCATAGAAGTAGTTGTGAAGCTAAGTTAGGTTAAATGATTAGAGGTACTAAAGTCCACAATCAAGGGCATAAACCCCGTAAACCACATCCATAGTGTTAAATTTCTCACGAATTAAGACGTCACATCCCCGCTCAACGATGTAGGTGTGAGACTAGTTTATTGTGTTTGGAAGCTCGAAAGACAATGAACACTGCATTTTAACTTTGTGAGACAACAACTAAAGTTTTAATACTTGAACTAGCGCGAATTGTCGCATTGCATGATTATCAGGTCTTAACTCTGGATGTTTCTTGTTATTGTTTCCCTACTATTTTGTGATTACTCCTAGATTTAAATACCAACTTTAAAAATCTCTACAATCAACACTTGTGAAATTTAACTTAACACTTGAACTTGAATATTCGTTGAAATAGTCCAGTCCCTGTGGGTTCGACATCCCGCTCTTAAAAGAGCCACTGTATTACTTGTACAAACGCGTGCACTTACGCATGTGCTGGGGCACAAAAAGCATGAGTAGTTGTAGTTACCCGTGCACAAACTGGATATGTAGAATCAATTCAAACCGGTACCATGAGTGAGTAAGGTCATATACCTAGTCCAATACTACATTTTGCCCGGTTGGTCTTTGCTTAGGCTTTAGGATAGTTGGTTAGGAGATCATTATAGGTTTTTATTGATTGATGAGTCACTCTACCCTAAAATACCATGCCAAATGATGATGAATCCCTTGATCTCGATTTTGAGCCTCAAATTAACCATTTTTCTTTGATTAACCTTTAACTTTACCCATTTTTTATAATCAACCTATTTTGGCCCTGGTTCCTTCTTGGATATTATGAACCTCAACCTAGAAAAAATACCTAAGTTGAGGGTGGCTATAATAGGGGTGGAAAGATCATGGGGAGGTGAAAAAGGAAAAGAAAGAACAAAGGGTTAAAAACGAGGAGTGGTGTCACAGAAAAGAAAAAAGGAGATGAAAAAGAAGAATTGAATAGAAAATACATGAGAAAAAAGGAATGAAAAAAAGTTGAAAACATACCATATCCATATATAGTATAAAGTTGAAAAGGTGGAAAATAGGGTAAAAAGTATAAAGTGGAGCCACAAGTATGTAGCGCCAATGAGGGCTTAGTCACTAAAATCTCATATACCATACCCAACCCGAAGCCTACATTACAAGTCAAACAAAGTCCTATAGTGATCCTAGTTTAGCTGTCCGAAGAGCCAAAGTAGAGAAAACAAGGGCAAGCCTAGGATATCCGATGTGCAGTACTTGGAACTTCTTTGTGAGAGTGATGTCTCATTTGTTTATTCCCAAGTTTCATATCTATATACTTAAATAAAAGAAGAACTAGGCCCGATGATGTGGCGCATCCTAAACACAAGAATTTCCTCTTTCTTTTTTCTCCTTTTTTTGGATTTTCTTTTTATTTTTTTCATTTTTCAAATTAATTAACAAAACCCCAAAAACTCACAATTTACAAACCGTTAGTAACTTTTATTAAACAAATGACCCTTTATATTACAAAGTGTCTATTCCATTAGGGAAGTGAATCAGTTTTAAAGATTCTATTACACCTAAAATTTTACTCCTTTTTAATTTTTCTCTAGATTTACAACCTTTCCACGGAAGGCATTGACACGTGTCATTACAAAACATATAAGTGGACAAGAAAGGCATTCGTACATGTTATAAATAATCATTTTGTATGTATATGTTGATATATATATATATATATATGAGTTGTGTTAATCAAATTGTTCTAGATTTAAAGTCTCTGTCGTGATCTTATACTTTGTCGGTATGTTGTGTTTAGCAAATTGTTTGGACTAGGCCATTCCTTCAATCTCTTTATTTACTTTGAATGCTCGTATAACTGGAATCACGTCCACCAATGAGATAAAGTATGATATTGTTATTTCTCTCACTTTTGTTATCTTATATTTTACCTGTAAAACATTGTTATTATTTTGCTTTTGTTTTAAAAAATAAATATAACATGAGTAATTCATGGATTTCATTTATTTTTATTTCTTAAACATTCCTAAATATCGTTTTCTTTTATCTTTCTTATTTTGCAGCAAATTCATATTATCAATCTCATCATCAAATCTATATATATGAGGAGGGGACATAGACCCGGTATGCTATACTTTATTAATTAAGCCAAGATTCACATTTATCTTATTACTTATTTTCTTAATTTTCTCCTTTAAAATTTTCATACCTCTTCATTGAGTGCATACATATAAAAGAAGTTAACTACATGTCTTTTTCTTAATTTTTTAAGTTATGCATCTTCATATTGGTAGTTAATTCTTTATTTTGAATCATTGCAATCGATTTTATATTAATGAATACATCTATATTTTCTTACAATATGAATGAAAAAGCCCTTTTAAGCCTTCTTTTTTCCTTTTCGTTAGTAGTTACTCTCTCTATTTTATTTTAATTGTTAGGATAAAATTTATATATCTATTAAAAAAATTAATAGGGATAATAATTTGATTAATATAACCCTATTAATTTATTTAGAAACATACAGTAGTAATTCTTTTCACATTTTAGAAAGACTTTAAGTACTAAGGGTAGAATTAAAAATCACGGACAATTATCTCTTGAATTTTTAAACTAACAAGTATTTTGAAATAACTTTTTTTTTATAATTAATAATTAAAATGAAATGGAGGAAGTATCTATATTCTGCCGAAGAAGATTTAGATTTTAATACCCATAATTTATTATTTGTTTATTAATATATTTTTCCCTATAGAAGAGGAAAAATTAGCATCTTTATCTCAAAATAAAATAGAAAAAGGAAGAACAATTTTACTTTGGAAGAAACAGAAAAAGCATATTTTAAAATTCATAATTTAAGATAGGTATTACTTAGAGTTGGAACAAGAAATTAGATGAGAGAAAACAAACAGAAAAGGAAAGATAATTTTCCTTGAAATTATTTTTTGCTTTAAATGGTTTTTGATGAAAATTATAAAATATAAATATAATTAGTTTTTCCATACCAATTTACGTGGTATTTTTAGATTTTTTAGAGTCAAATAAATGTTTCTTTGATCGCGATCTTTTCAATTGCCTTTTAAATATATTAAATTATCAGTTATTATATATTACTTTTTATATATGATGTTATGTTGTTATTGTAGTTTTCAAATATGAAAATTTTATTCAAAAATTCTATCTCTGAATTCACGATCAAAATTTAAAATATTGACTCTCAAATTTCAAATAATGTCACATAAATAGGAACAAAGAGAGTATTACCTACCTATATATTGATTATACAAAAATCAACTTTACACAATTACGTACAAGTTTTACTCTATTGAACATGCATTAGAAGTTCTAATCCATTTCAATCTGAAGACAAAAAAAAAATTAAACTATTTAAATTCGAAAATATTATAAAAAATAAATTTATAAAGTCAAACAAATAACAATACTATGGACTGTGAAGCCAAATCTCCACGAAGAACGAAAGGGAATTAAAAGACTTAAATTTCATAATTTATTTCCTTAATACTAAAATAACATTTATGATCAACTACAAAATGAAAAATGATTTGTAATTATTTATTTTAATTCAATTTTTTTTTTGTTTAAACAAGTTTCATGCATTTTGTCCCTTAGACATTTGGTCTTTTTTTGTATGCATGTCTTAGACAAAATATTTATTTTTAATATTTTTGGTACTACAAGAATTTATATCTTCAATATCAACTAAATTTACAAGAAGAAATATATGACCGCGCAAAGCGCGGGTTGATAATCTAGTTCATTTATATTTGTGAGTGTTGGGGACTTCTTTTGCTGTAAGGGTACCTGATTTTTGTTGCATTTTACCAATTATCTATGTAAATAACATTGGTTATAACTCAATTCTCTGCTGATAGTTGGATTCTATATCTTGATCCCTGTATGTCATTGATTATGGTTGCATGTGTACATAGCTGACTTTGTTTAAATAGAAAAAGGGTCAAAAGATGAGAGTGGTGCATAGTGTAAATGTGTCCCTATCCGGACGTACACCCAGATCGTAAACACGGGACAAGAAACTCCGAGAGACCCAAAGTCGACCCATGACATAAGCATGCATCTAATCTTAATCAAATATGTGGAATACTTAGCATATGATCATAGTGGATAAGTAATCCTAGTGTAACACCCGAAAGTACTACACATATACATAAGCTGAATTCTACATCCTGTCTAAAAGCCTCTACTACATAAGATGGGTTGATGGGACAACATCCCCAACTAACCCGAGCGATACTGAAACATAAATAACATGAAAGTTTGTCAAACGGCCCTCGGAACATGAGGACTCACCAATTAACTGAGAGCGAGAGCTAAGATGAACTAAGGACGAGGTTGAGCCTGAGATCCAGACCCTATATCATAAGACGATACAATATATAAAGTATGCGGTCAGTATCTGAAATGTAGCGAGTATGCAAGGTAAGTAAAATTGACATTTAAAAGGAAATAAAACTCATAAATAATCATAGGAGAAAGACATCATGCTTATATCATAAATTTCGTAAGAAAACATAAGGCTCAAGACTTCAAAATGATTCATAAATCATTCATTATCATAAGCGTAAGTAAACTTTATCAAAATATAACTTGAGCCAATAGTATAAATATAATAATGCATAAAACATGTGGAACAATGGAAGGACTCGTCATAACCGACACCATCATGGTAGAGCCTTTCATGATGCCCCAACTATCTCACTCAAGTGGGAAGAGCCGACCCTGGATTTCTAGGCGAGGGTCGTTGATTGGGTGTGATATTACATTTGAGGGGATCGGTATCAATACGATATATAACATTAGAAACCCACAGTGGCACGTGGTTATGAGACACCGGCGTAGTCCTTTGAACACCGGGTTGCTCGGTGCACGGCTCCCAAAAACATGCATATAGGCTCATACATAAATCTATAATATCATGCATTAAGATTCATTGGATAAAATATAACATTTATCATCATTGATCTCCTTTAAAACATGCTTAGCCAAGAATCAAATCCCTTTTCATCAGCCAACATCATAAATCGATAAATCATGAATGTTATACCCCATAGGATTCCCGGTACCTAGATGGCCTATTCGTGCGTTGGTTAAGCATATTTGAAGGCCATAGGTGCTAAAGAAAGGCCCGGGAAAAAGATCGAACGAGAAACCTGTCGAACCATCGCGGAAGGATCCAAGGCACAGCCCCTCCGCGATGGCAACGTGTCACATAGGTGGAGCCTCCGCGTTGGCTCCGTGACACGTTGGCCCTATCCAGGCTCAAGTATATAAAGCCCCACTTCGGTTTTATTTCATTTAAACCATTGAAAATTTCCAGAGAAACGCAGGGGGCAGAGAGGGACGAAGGAATATAATATATTATCGTCCGATTACGCTGCCAAACACAGTCCAAACCTAAATTAACCTCAGGTATTGAGGTATTTAGCAGCAGAGAGCATTCCTACGGATTTTGTTTCGCGAAATACGGCCGACGAATCATCGAGCTACCGAGCTAAGGTAAGTAGAATTGCTCCAAACTAGTGTCTATGTGTTCCTAGCTGTGAAGTGAATATTTCTCCCTTCTGGACTCCTGAAAAATAGCGAGTTTTCGACCGTCTTTTGATAGGCCTAAGTTTAGGCTATAATTATATCGAAAGTGATGTCGTTCTTCAGAATAAAGTTGTATTTAATACTGATTGATGTATATGTGAATGCAGTTGGGAGGAATAGCTGAAATACTGACCAAGCTACGCCAGTTAGTCGGGAAATCAGAAGCAAAGGTATGTAAAGCTAGTTTCCTCGGTGAGTTAGTAATCTTGGTGTAGTAAAGTAATTTAAAGGCCAGTAGAATATTCAGAAGTCATGTGTTATGTTTATCACGAATGTTGGTATGATATTAGAAGCATTATGTTATAATTAGCCTGAAACTTGCTAGCACGATATAGATTCTAATACAAGTGTTAGGAACTGCACAGCATGCCCAGTATGTGATGTAATACAGAATGTAGGATATTATCGGATTCAGTTGAAACCCAGTAAAACAATGTAATATCTGTAAGGCATCTCAGAAGTAGAATGATAGGTTAAAAATGAAGTTTAGGAAGCATGTTAGGGATAGTAAATCATGTTATTACAGAAACTCAGTATATAGTACAATATGGCAGAAGATTATATTTGTACATATACACTATTATCAGTCTTAGCATGAATTAAGTACATACATATCGCTATCACTAGTTCATCATACGGTAGACACAGATACATTATAATTATTAGCTTCAGCATGTGATATATGCAGATAGTATTACTAGTTGAGACCACTGCATTGTCTTGGGGTTGGATTACCTAGCATCCCTGACCGCCCCAGGGTTAATAGCTGTATCGACTCGTCCACCAGAGGAAGAGGATACGTCGCTCTACGGAGTGGAATGCCATCCCACAGGGGACGAAGTTGGGATGCCAGTTTTCCCCATATTGTGCCTTGGTCGGCCCTTATACACCCCAGTCAAGCGGATACGCCCGGGTGTTTATTTAGGAGTCCTCCGGACTCAGGTACAGTTATAGTCAGGGGCTCAGCGAGCCCAAGTGCATACCCAGGGGACCGGCAGGATGCTTATAGTTATTATAGGAGATGGGACGACCGGGGTAGGGGTATAGATTGCGTGTTGTTTGTACCTCCCGGCTTATGGGGGCCGGGTAAGGTTTGTGTGTGCTATGTTATGTTATGTTATGTTATGCCATGTTGCACTAGATATGAGTAGATCGACAGTAGAACGATACATCTCCAGGTATGACTCCTACTCCCTCCAGTACAGTTAAGAGTAGGCATAGTTTTACATTTCCAATCAGTTAGTCTATTCCTTCCTATTTCAGTTCCATCAGTTGCGTTGTTGATTTCAGATATTTCTTTCAGTTATTGCTTTACATACTCAGTACCAGTGGTACTGACGCCCGTTTGGGGCGCTGCATTACTTGCCTGCAGGTACTCATAGATGAGGGGCCGATACCTCGTGATTCCAGCCAGCTCACAGGGTTATCAGCTCCAGTCATCCGAAGCTAGATAGCTAGAGGTCTATCTCTTTTCTTTTGTTGTACAACATGGGTAGGCAGGAGCCCTGTCCCGACCATCTTATCAGTATTCTTAGAGGCTTGCAGTCTGTATATATTTCCCTGTGGTCAGAGGAGCCGGTCGTGTGAGGCCGTGCAGTTGTATAGTTGTTAGTACTTCTGTTTCTTTTATGTTGGCTGTGTGGGACCATAGCTTGACAGTAGTGGTGACCTTGCCGGTCATGTAGCTTACCATGTTTCAATGCCAGGTTACAGATAACTAGACAGCATGGTGGCCTTGACGGCCTGTATAGGTTTCCCTTATATTGGTATGTTTCTTGTTAGCTGTCAGCACAGGTATAGGTGGCTATAGGCCTAGTCGGCCGGAGGCTGTATTTACAGCCGTTATATAGCCCGTTGTTTTCCTGAATCTGAGTTAGAGCCAGCCAGGCACCAGATGTGCTCAGGCTCATAGTCTAGAAGTTCATGTCCTAGTAGGCCACCAGGTGCCAGTCATACCCCCCAAGGCGGGGTGTGACAAACTTGGTATCAGAGTAGGTCGTGTCCCAGGGAGTCTGCAAGCCGTGCTAAGTAGAGTCTTGTCTATGGATGTGTTGTGCACCACATACTATAAGCAGGAGGCTGCGAGGCATGATAGGATGGTTACCCTTCCTTCTCAGTCAGTCGTGCTTTAGAGCGGTAGGGTATAGGGTTGAGTCCCTAAAGAAAAAAAAACTTACTGTATTCTTTGATTGCAGATACAAAGCAGATCAGCATTACCCTATCACAGGCAGAAGATCAGATATAGCAACAGAAGAGGGCATCAGCCAGTTACATGATAACTATAGCAGCAGGAGGAGGTACCAGAGACCTCCCAGCGTGATACCTTTATCGGTACTATTCCCAGTATACGTTGATAACGTCAGAATAGGAAGTCAGAAGTATAATGTACATACGAGTTGACTTATTTATTAGATATATAAGATCTGGTTAAGATATCAAACAATATCAGACTATCAGATAAGTGAAAAAGAAAAAAGAAAAAGAAAAGAAAGAGAGGAAAATGCAGGGTTCCCATATCCGTCTTTTCAAATGTAGTACAGTTCCATGTCTTTGTATTATAGCAATAAGAAAAGGGTATTCCACCTCTTGACCTGATTCAGCTTAAAGACTATATTCCGTAAGGGGCATAGGACTTCAGGTGAGGTTGCCAAATCAAGCAGTAAGTGTTAGAAAGTATAAAGAGCCCCTATGATTACGTGAGTAGTGCAGACCCTTATGATAATAAGCCAGTAGAGAAAGTAAGACTGTTAGCTTACCCGAAGTAAGGGTAAAAAACCTGTCAGTAATGAATGCCTAGTAATTGTCAAATTTGAGTCAGAAAAAGGCCAAGTCCGCCATATACGCTAATAGACAGTAAGATATACCTGCAAGATTATAGATATGATTCAGTTGTGATAACGAAAGGGTGAGAGGTCATGTGAATCAGATAGGTCTGACTGCAAGTCAGGGGAAGTATGAACTGATACTTGACCAGTAATCTTATTAACAATGAAAAGCAGGTACCTTGAACCCCAGAGCTCAGCTTAAGCAAGATGAGGGGAAGAAGCAGGAATGTCAGATTTTGTGGGGAAATTAGGATTACCCCCGGATTAATAGAATATCGTATTAAGGATTAAGCCTCGGGCTGACAGCAAGATTGCGGTTCAGAATACCACAGTATGTCCGCTTATGGAGAAGTTAAGAAATTACCGATACAACAATTCTAATCTAGTGTGGCCTATAGATAAGGCCCAGCAGACAGTCATGGGCTCTCAATATAATGCCAAGTAAGGCCACAAGGCTCGGGTGTGGACCCACATTATAAGAGTGGCAGAATGCCAATAGCAGACCATGATCAAGCTCATATGTTGTTACATCTAGAATGGGATGAAAGTATAAGGAAATGATAAGTCAGGGCAGGAGATATTATTAGACTGTAGAAGCGGTGTATCATGTACGGTGTGAGACTCAGCAGAGCATGTCAGAGATTATGTATCACCACAGAATTCAGTACGTATTATACGTAGCTACTGATATATATATATATATATATATATATATATATATATATATATATATATACAGATAATAGATATGCTGTGAGTAGCTACCTATATGAGTTACAATCACAGATGCTGATTAGTATTAGAAAGCATGTACAAATTGCATTGCAGGACCCCCTTGCCAAAAAAAAAGAGAAAGAAAGAAAAGAAGAGAAGAAAGGAGAAAGGGAAAGGAGAAGAGAAAGGGCAGGTTAAGTGTGAATTACATATGAAGTCATAGAAACTATCTCAGTTCTCAGTTATTAAGTTAATAGACTTATGTGTTGTTGCCAGATCTAGGCTCTAGAAGCTTACCAGAGTTAATGGCCTGAATCAGATGGCTAGATGATAAGAGCATAGTTAGACGGTCTAATGACTAGCTGGCGCTTGTATTAGCAGGGAAACATCCCTAAAAGTCAATAGCATTATCGCATACGCCGGAACCAGAATTTTTCCAGTATGTTAAGTGGTTGTACATCATTTTCCCAGCCTTGTAGGTGAGAGTCGACCTTAGTCAACCTAGCAGTTATTACAAGGAATACCCCGCAAGTCAGATAAGCCCGTGGGCACCCCAAGAAAGGGGTCCACATTAGTAGTCAGTGACAGACTAGTACTTCAGCTGGTTCTTGTAAGGTATTCAGATACTAAGCCTTAGCAGAAGGCCAGTATTTACAGAATAGCTCATAAGACCGAGAATTTCCCAGAATAGTAGTATAAATCCAAGTGGATACACATAAGGAATAAGAAATTGATAGTACCCTGCTAGCACAGTGTTTATTAAGACCAGGAGATCAGTAGACTCCCCGTAAAGATCCAGAGATTGATCGCCTGGGAGTAAGTTTGATTAAGCCCAGCCTTACAGTGGTTCAAGCAAAATAATAGAGCAATTAGATGCCCACAAGTCTGCAGTTATGCATGAACTCTAAGTACTCAAGTAGAACAGTTAGAGCATTGTTAGACTACTTCCACATTCGGGTCACTCAACCCGACTATTCAGTTATTTAAGGTTATGCAGCTAGATCATTAGAGGTCATGATCAATATCAGGACCCTCTGATCAGATAAAGGCACAAGGTGCACGGACGGTCGTTCAGGTTATTCCAGACACAAGTAGCCTTAGCATGTGGCCGGAGGGCCAGATAAGCTCTAGCTACGCCTGTAAACTACCTGTCGATCTTTTCGGCAAGACAAGTCAGTATGACCGTCAATTATATGCCGAGCTCTCTGAGTATGAAAAGGTAATGGAGCAGCAACCGCTCTTAGCTATAGATCTATTGGGAGTGTGGTGTATGTGCAACCTGAGCAACGGGAGTTGGTCAGAGAGATACATCAATTGGTCAATTTAGCCGTTCGTGTAATAGAAATGAAGGACAACAGAGCGGTAATCTAGAACACCGCCGTGTCGTCATCAGTCGTGAAAATAAAAGAACGGTGGTATAAGAATCCTGACCTGGTTAGCAGGGGAAAATGCCAGATTTCCAGGTAACAGAGGATGGAGTGCTGCGTTGTAAAGGCCGTTTATATGTTCCAGATGTTTTAGGGCTCCGCCAGCAGATTATGAATGAGGTACATTACGCCCGTTATTCTCTACACCCCGGGTGCGACAAAAATGTACCATGATATCAAGGAAAACTACTGGTGGCCAGGTATGAAAAGGGAAATTGCTGAGTTTGTAGCCCAGTGTCCTAACTACCAACAGGTAAAGGCAGAACACCAGAAACCAAGCAGGTTAACTCAGGACATAGCTGTGCCTCTCTGGAAATGGGAAGTAGTGAATATGGATTTTATGGCAGGATTACCCCGTACCCGACACAGACATGATTCTATATGGGTGATAGTTGACAGATTGACTAAATTAGCTCATTACCTGCCAGTAAGGACTACTTTCTCGGTCGAAGATTACGCAGAATTGTATATCCGAGAGATAATCAGATTGCACGTAGTGCTAGTATCCATTATTTCAGACAGAGGAGCGCAGTTCACGACTAGATTTTGGCAATCATTCTAGAAGGGACTGGGAATGCAGATTAATCTGAGCACTGCATTCCACGCTAAGATAGAGGGACAGGCTGAGCGCACTATTCAGACGCTCGAGGATATGCTACGAGCGTGAGTGCTAGACTTTGGTGGTAGCTGGGACGAGCATTTTCCGTTGATAGAATTTGCTTATAATAATAGCTATCACTCGGCTATTCAGATGGCACCTTTTGAGGCTTTATACGGGCGAAAGTGTAAATCGCCGGTTGGCTGGTTCGAAGTAGAGGAATCAGCGATAATTGGGCCCGATATTGTTCAGCAGTCAGAAAAGAAAGTCAAGCTTATCAGAAAATGCCTATTGACTGCACAGAGTCGCCAAAAATCATATACAGACGTACGGCGTAGAGACTTGGAGTTTAATGTGAGTGACTGGGTATTTCTGAAAGTATCTCCGATGAAAGGGGTGATGAAATTCGGTAAAAAGGGTAAACTCAGTCTGAGGTTTGTTGGGCCTTATCAGATTCGTCGAAGAATAGGCCAAGTGGCAGATGAGTTGAACTTGCCTCCAGAGTTAGAATCCGTTCATCCGGTCATGTATCTATGTTGAAGTAATGCATAGGAGACTCGTCCAGAGCAGTCCTAGTCCAGGATATCCAGATTACAGAAGAGCTGGCCTATGAAGAGATTCTAGTAGCCATCCTAGACAGGCAAGTTCGTAGATTGAGAACTAAAGATATTGCATCTGTCAAGGTATTGTGGCGTAACAGGAACCGAGAGGAGATGATGTGGGAAGCTGAAGAGGATATGAAAGCTAGATTGATCACGGGCAAAATAGCATGCCCGAGATACGCTTTATACCTTAATGTAGTCTTGTTTATCTAAGTTATTTTCCATACTTTCATGTGATTTTATATAAATGTGAATATATGTGCTAACCAACATGATTAGTCCTTGTTTTGTAGGTTAATAATGCATTTGAGGAACTAATTAACAAGTTGATGAATAGCAAGGAATGGAGTGGAAGCAAGTGGCGAAAGTCGGCAAGGAGCATGCCTTGGCAAGGCTGGCCGCGCCAGGCAGCGTGCCACGCTGTGCGTGTGCCGCGCCCAGCGCCGTGCCACACCCACGCCAAGCGCATGAGAAAAGGTAGCAAACGGCAGCAGCAGGCAGTGAACTAGCGCGCCAGCGCCGTGCCACGCTAGGCCAGCTGCGCGACAGCAGCTTGCCAACGCGCTGCATGAGCAGCGTGCCACGTTGGCCAGCGCGGTGACCCTCGGCAGCTTGGGTTCCTAAGGCACTTTCTAGAGAGCTTTCGCGTTGCCTCCGTGTCACGGAGGCAGTGCTCCGCGATACACTCCGTGACACGGAGCCGTTCCATTACAGGCTAAATTATGCACGTTTTCCATTTACTATAAATAGGACCCTTAGCTCCTAAAATCATTTGGTCACGATTTTATTATGAAAAACCACCTAGGAGTGAAGGGAGAAGTGGGAGAACTCATCTAGGGTTTATCAAATTCCCTTCTCATCTACCAAATTCATGTAAGTATGTTAGTTTAGTATTAGTTAATTGTAGTTTTACGAACATGAATGGCAAGAACCCTTCCTCTAGGGTTGAAGCCATGAATTATTATTGTGATTTTATGAAATTGTTTTGGAATTAAGTTATTGATTGTTGTTTTCGTCTTGCATTCTGGATTGTTGGTTGTTTTTATGATTGATCACCATGAAAGCATATTTGTTAGCTTGAGTAATAGCTTGAGAAAGCATTACCTAGGTCAGGACATGAGAATGTAAGGAGCATGTTTGTATCTCGGGAGAGATTTTTGTGTCAGGATAGAAATATACCTAACACCGTGCTTGGTTGACACACGGGGGTTATGAAAGACCAACTTGGGATGTCACATCACCACTCGAAGAAGTAGTTGTGAGGCTAAGTTGAGTTAAATGGTTAGACGCACGAAAGTCCCTAATTGTTTCCCCGTAAACCACAACATAATTGATTGCCCGCGACTAGAAAATTAAACTCCTCGCTCACAATGATGCAGTGAGGCAAGATTGCCGTGTTTAGAGGCTCGAAAGACCATAAACATGCAATTCTAATTATGTGAAATAACAATTGATAGTTCCATGCTTAACCCATTGCAAATCGTAGTATCGCATGATTAATTGGTTTTAACTCTATGTTGCTCCTAGAGTAATTTCAGAATACTTCGTTGACCCACACTTAGACTTAATTAATCTCGATCGAAAATGTCTATAACCAACACTTGAGGTATTTAAGATCACACTAGAAATGGATAGTTAGAGGAATGGGTCCAGTCCCTGTGGGTTCGACAATCCGGTTCATAAATAGAGCCACTATATTACTTGCACGACCCGTACACTTGTGGACGCGCGAATCGGGCACGACAAGTTTTTGGCGCCGCTGCTGGGGACTCAGCGAAGTTTTTATAATTTATCTATTTTTGTGTGATTTTTAAATTCTCTTAAGTGTTGAGAAACTTGGTCTTAGTCTGATTATTGCTGGTGACAGGTTGTCCTGCCGAGCTGGCTAGAAATAGAGAGCTTGTGGAACCGTTGCTTGATCCTGAACGTCAAATCCATTTGCGAAGGAGAATAGCTCTAGAGCATAAGCTGAAGAGACTTCAAGAAAAGGTACAACAACAACCACCCGCGGGACAAGTACAATTGTCATTCGAAGCAATGGAAGCAAGACCAGTTCGCGAAGTGGCAATTCCACTAGCGACAAATGTGACCTCTAGCATCCGTAAACCGGAACCTGGAGGGCACTTTGAGCTTAAACAGAACATGGTGCAGCTGTTACATTCTAGTGGTCAATTCACTGGGATGGCACATGAGGACCCGCAGCAGCACTTACAGAGCTTTTTAGAGATTAGTGACACGTTTGTCCCCACCGGCGTGTCCACAGATTATGTCCGAATGACCCTCTTCCCATTTTCACTGTTGGGAGAGGCGAAGAAGTGGCTGAAGGCTGAGCCACCGAACTCCATAACTTCATGGAATGACTTGGCTAAGAAGTTCCTTATCAGATTCTTCCCTTCAGGCAAAATTGCAAGGTTAAGAAGTGAAATACTCAGTTTCAAGCAGAGGCCTGATGAGAACTTATATATGGCTTGGGAAAGATTCAAGTCATTGTTGAGAGATTGCCCCCATCACCAGCAATCAAATGAAGTGCTGGACCATACCTTTGTAGAAAGTCTAGACCCACACACAAAAATATTACTAGACTCTGCATCGGGTGGGCAAGCCTTGGATAAGACGTATGATGAGTTGTACACTTTGTTGAACAGAATTGCACAAGGAAATCCAGAGTGGCACAACGAGTCATCGAGAAGGGCAGGAAACAGATCGGGGTTGATAGACGTAGATGGTTTGAATGCTTTGGCAGCACAGTTAGCTTCGTTCCAGCATCAAATGATGACTCAGTTCAATAAACTGAGTATGAACCAACGCCAGGGCCAGGTTAATGCAGTTCAGCAAGCTCCGAGTTGGTGTGAAATTTGTGGTAATAATGGGCACCATGCAGAATCTTGTGGAGCCAATCCGGAGTCAGTCAATTTTGTTAGTAATGTGCAGCGCAACAATCAGAATTTTGAGTCTAGTTACAACAGAAATTGGTGGGGCCACCCAAATTTTTCTTGGGGTGGAAACCAAAAGCAGAATTTTATGCAACCTCAAAAACAGCAGTATCAGCAGTATAGGCAGAATGATGGGCAATTGAATAGCAGCATTGAGGAAACACTGCAGAAAATCATGGAGACCCAGACTCAGTTAGTGGAAAATCAGGCGAGGATGGCAACAGACTTAATGAATCAGCAAGTAGCCACCCGAAATCTTGAAAAACAAGTGGGTTAGATAGCAGCTGCTCAAAACATGAGATCACAAGGGGGATTACCAAGCGACACAGATCCTAACCCCCGGCAGATCAATGCCATCAGTCTGAGAAGCGGTAAGCAATTAGCTGATGCAGTGCCAAAAGAGCTGAGAAAGGAGGTGCAGCCGGAGTTGGTTAGACCAGGACCATCCATCAACATGGGAGATAATCAGAGTGCTAGGCAACAAAATGCACAACTTCCATTGCAGCCATCACAAAGACCACCACCACCATTCCCTCAGAAATTCCGAAAGAGCAAGGAGGAGGAATGCTTCAAAAAGTTCTTCGAGAGCTTCAAAGAACTTCACATAAATTTGCCTCTTCTTGATGTTTTGCAGGGAATGCCCAAGTATGCTAAATACTTGAAGGACGTGATGGTGAACAAAGTGAGATTGGTGGATGTCCAGACTGTAGCACTGACTGAGGAGTGCAGTCACAGGGTATTGAGCAAAATGCCAAAGAAACTCAAAGACCCAGGGAGTTTTACCCTCCCCATACAAATTGGTAAAGTTGAGGTGCTACGAGCTTTGTGTGACTTAGGGGCAGCAGTCAATCTAATGCCCCTATCCTTATTCAACACCTTGGGGTTGGGACAACCGAGGCCAACAAGGTTGATGCTGCAGCTGGCTGACAAGTCGCGAGTGACACCTGATGGAATAATAGAGGACCTTCTCATCAAAGTAGGTAAGTTCATTATACCTGCTGATTTTATTGTCTTAGATTTTCAGGTTGATGACCAGGTACCCCTGATCTTGGGACGGCCATTCTTGGCCACTGGAGGAGCGGTGATTGATTTGAAAGTAGGGACCCTGAAAATGAGGGTCGAGGATGAAGAAGAAATCTTCCGCGTCTACCAAGAAATGAACCCATCTGCACACTATAGAAACCTTTATCAGGTTAGTGTGTTGGCAGAGGATAAGTGTGGGGTCGAGGATTCCACAGGTGCAGGGCCAAAGGGAATTACAAGTGTTCAGCCCGAGTTTGATAAAGGGCTTCAATTAGAGAAGAAGTTGGAGAAAGAGATGAATAGAGTGGAGGCTGTTTCCTCTAAACAGAAAAAGAAAAGGAGATGGTTCTCGAAAGAGAACCCAGGTATGAGGATGTCCTGAAAAGGATAGTCCACGTCGGGCCACAACGTAAAATAAGGCGCTACTTCGGAGGCAACCCAAGGGTACCACAGGTACCATTTTAATTTCTTGCATTTGTGTTGATTTTATTTATTTTTCATCTTGTGTTGTTTTTGGTGGAAAGTTAAGCACAGATGGAGGGGAAGTCTGTGTACCCGTGGAGGAGGAAGCTAAAAAGCATGGACGATAAAAAGTGTGGGGTCGACACACACTTGTGCAAAGTGAAGAAAATCATGCTATTAGCTAGGCCTAAAGGCCTCAGGGAGTATTTCCCACCCTTTTTAAATTTTAATTTGATGCTATGAGGACATAGCATTATTTAAGTGTGGGGTGAGGGAAATTTCAAGGTAATTTCAAAAATTTTTGTGCTTAACAAGTTTGTGGTGAATGTAATGCTAAAATTTGAAAATTTTGAAAAATTTGAAAATTTTTCTGAATTAAGCATGACTTCATCACCCGTTGGTTTTTCTTTTCGGTTCTTTTCCGACAGGGGGTCTTTGAACCGAAGAATAAAATTTTTTATCTTTTCCTTTTCTTTGTCTGTATATAGTGTTTTAGTCATAGTTAGGGACTGTTTCCGACGATGGATGGATGACGACCGTCTTGAGGAAAAATTAGTCGGTAGGTGTTGGGTTTTGAAACCATAACTAATTGATGGCTTGATGTTCTTGTTATGTGCTATGCGTGAGTGTAAGATGAAAGTATGTTTAGTGTGAAGCATTCAGGTGTATAACTTTGTGTGAGACGCTTAGGCTCTTGAATTTGACTCAATATGATTGAAGCTTAATTCTGAATTCTTGTGATTAGCTGAGTAAGAGTCTGATGAATGTGTCTTGAATTGAGCATGTGCCATGAGTGTAAGGTTTTTGAGTATTCTGTGCTATTGTGGATTGTCTAGAACTTGCCTGGTGTGTTTATAAAACTAAATGAAGGATGTGAATTGTAGGAGATGATTTAGGCATTTCTTTGAATGAACCAAATTTTTATCCCTCATTTTACCTACCTTGAAAAATTAATCCTATTTAGCCCCATTGAGCCTTGAGCGTATTCTTTGACAGCTGCAACATAAGCTTAATCCTTTTTCTTTCATTAGCCGTGAACTTGATCCAAAACTCCTAAGTGCTTGAGTGAAGAAATCCGAAGGAGTAAAGGAGTGAGAAGAATGAAAAGAAAGGAAAAGTAGCAAGTTGTAGAAGTGAGAAAAGGACAAAGGTACACTTGTGTGAAAATGGTTGATTATTTGTAAGGAGCAAGAAAACAAATTAATGAAAAATTATTTATAGAGCTCCTTACTAATAAGTTAAAAGTGCCTAAAGAAATGGGGGAACATAAGAGGAACAAGAAAGATGAAAGGAGAAAAAGGTAAAGTAAGGGAAGGGAAGTTCATAAGGAGGGCGTAATGTATTAAAAGCGCTTAGGAAAGATAGTCACTATTACTGGCCATAATAGTACCTACCTGTCCCTTAGCCTACAATACAACCCATTAAGTCCTACTTGATCTTACGTTCACACATCATCAAATTAGTGGAATAAAACACTAAGGGCAAGCTTATGGGTCATTACATGATGCATGTGAATTCTTTGTGAGAGTGAGTGAAATTCTATTGATTCACCCACACATGTTATGATGTACAAATAATTTTTGCGTGTGATTGGGTAACTCTATTTCTGTGAGGGGCACATGTTGAATGAAGGATATAATTCATGTGAGATTTCTTAATTAGTTGATTTGCACGAGTTTGCTAAGATTGAGAGTTGATTCTTGAGGCTAAGAAGTCTTAGCATTGTTGTAATTCATCTCGGTGATTAAATTGTGTATGCTCTATCTTTAGCTTGTTATCTTATGTAATCATTATAGCCGTAGCTGGAATTATCTTGCCAAATTAGTATGTGGGAGTCTCCATATGTATGATATGTAAAAGTTTGTTCGAGGACGAACAAGTCTTTAAAGTGTGGGGTTGTGATCACGGGCAAAACAGCATGCCCGAGATATGCTTTATACCTTAATGTAGTCTTGTTTATCTAAGTTATTTTCCATACTTTCATGTGATTCTATATAAATGTGAATATATGTGCTAACCAACATGATTAGTCCTTGTTTTGTAGGTTAATAATGCATTTGAGGAACTAATTCAAAAGTTGATGAATAGCAAGAAATGGAGTGGAAGCAAGTGGCGAAAGTAGGCAAGGAGCATGCCTTGGCAAGGCTGGCCGCGCCAGGCAGCGTGCCACGCTGCGCGTGTGCCACGCCCAGTGTCGTGCCACACCCTCGCCAAGCGCACGAGAAAAGGCAGCAAACGGCAGCAGCAGGCAGTGAACTAGCACGCCAGTACCGTGCCACGCTAGGCCAGCTGCGCGACAGCAGCTTGCCAACGCGCTGCATGAGCAGCGTGCCACGTTGGCCAGCGCGGTGACCCTCGGCAGCTTGGGTTCCTGAGGCACTTTCCAGAGAGCTTTCGCGGTGCCTCCGTGTCACGGAGGCAGTGCTCCGCGATACACTCTGTGACATGGAGCCGTTCCATTACAGGCTAAATAATGCACGTTTTCCATTTACTATAAATAGGACCCTTAGCTCCTAAAATCATTTGGTCACGATTTTATTCTGGAAAACCACCTAGGAGTGAAGGGAGAAGTGGGAGAACTCATCTAGGGTTTATCAAATTCCCTTCTAGTCTACCAAATTCATGTAAGTATGTTAGTTTAGTATTAGTTAATTGTAGTTTTACGAACATGAATGGCAAGAACCCTTCCTCTAGGGTTGAAGCCATGAATTATGATTGTGATTTTATGAAATTGTTTTGGAATTAAGTTATTGATTGTTGTTTTCATCTTGCATTCTGGATTGTTGGTTGTTTTTATGATTGATCACCATGAAAGCATATTTGTTAGCTTGAGTAATAGCTTGAGAAAGCATTACCTAGGTCAGGACATGAGAATGTAAGGAGCATGTTTGTATCTCGGGAGAGATTTTTGTGTCAGGATAGAAATATACCTAACACCGTGCTTGGTTGACACACGGGGGTTATGAAAGACCAACTTGGGATGTCACATCACCACTCGAAGAAGTAGTTGTGAGGTTAAGTTGAGTTAAATGGTTAGACCCACGAAAGTCCCTAATCGTTTCCCCATAAACCACAACATAATTGATTGCCCGCGACTAGAAAATTAAACTCCTCGCTCACAATGATGCAGTGAGGCTAGATTGCCGTGTTTAGAGGCTCGAAAGACCATAAACATGCAATTCTAATTATGTGAAATAACAATTGATAGTTCCATGCTTAACCCATTGCAAATCGTAGTATCGCATGATTAATTGGTTTTAACTCTATGTTGCTCCTAGAGTAATTTCAGAATACTTCATTGACCCACACTTAGACTTAATTAATCTCAATCGAAAATGTCTATAACCAACACTTGAGGTATTTAAGATCACACTAGAAATGGATAGTTAGAGGAATGGGTCCAATCCCTGTGGGTTCGACAATCCGGTTCATAAATAGAGCCACTATATTACTTGCACGACCCGTACACTTGCGGACGCGCGAATCGGGCACGACATAGATATCCTAACCTATTCCAGGCCTAGTCAGGCGATAGGTATGTCCGTATTACTACTTATGTAGTACCTTATGGTTGTATATGTATAAATAAGAAAGATTGATGTTTAATTATCCAGTGAATTTTAAAGTATTACGTGCAGTACCTGTGTTGGACTTTTCTGCATTTCAGGTTTTTGCTATAGTCCATATTACAGGGGAAACTCTGCCGAAATTTTCCTAGATAGTAAATTGAGAAATGATAGAAGTTTACATTCGAGGACGAATGTTCTTAAGGGGGGGAAAATGTTATACCCCGTAGGATTCCCGGCACCTAGATGGCCTATTCGTGCGTTGGTTAAGCATATTTGAAGGCCATACGTGCTAAAGAAAAGCCCGGGAAAAAGATCGGATTAGAAACATGTCGAACCATCGCGGAAGGAGCCAAGGCAGATCCCCTCCGCGATGGCAACGTGTCACGGAGGTGGAGCCTCCGCGTTGGCTCCGTGACACGTTGGCCCTGTCCAGGCTCAAGTATATAAAGCCCCACTTCGGTTTTATTTCATTTAAACCATTGGAAATTTCCATAGAAACGCAGGGGGCAGAGAGGGACGAAGGAAGATAATATATTATCGTCCGATTATGCTACCAAACGCAGTCCAAACACAAATTAACCTCCGGTACTGAGGTATTTAGCAGCGGAGAGCATTCCTATGGATTTAGTTTCGCGAAATAGACGAATCGTCGAGCTACCGAGCTAAGGTAAGTAGAATTGCTCCAAACTAGTGTCTATGTGTTCCTAGCTGTGAAGTGAATATTTCTCCCTTTTGGACTCCTGAAAATAGCGAGTTTTCGACCGTCTTTCGATAGGCCTAAGTTTAGGCTATAATTATATCGAAAGTGATGTCGTTCTTCAGAATAAAGTTGTATTTAGTACTGATTGATGTATATGTGAATGCAGTTGGGAGGAATAGTTGAAATACTGACCAAGCTACGCCAGTTAGTCGGGAAATCAGAAGCAAAGGTATGTGAAGCTAGTTTCCTCGGCGAGTTAGTAATCTTTTTATAGTAAAGTAATTTAAAGGCCAGTAGAATATTCAGAAGTCATGTGTTATGTTTATCACGAATGTTGGTACGATATTAGAAGCATTATGTTATAATTAGCCTGAAACTTTCTAGCACGATATAGATTCTAATACAAGTGTTAGGAACTGCACAACATGCCCAGTATGTGATGTAATACAGAATGTAGGATATTATCGGATTCAGTCGAAACCCCGTAAAACAATTTAATATCTGTAAGGCATCTCACAAGTAGAATGATAGGTTAAAAATGAAGTTTAGGAACCATGTTAGGGATAGTAAATCATGTTATTACAGAAACTCAGTATACAGTACAGTATGGCAGAAGATTATATTTGTACATATACACTATTATCAGTCTCAGCATGAATTAAGTACATACATATCACTATCACTAGTTCAGCATATAGTAGACACAGATACATTATAATTATTAGCGTCAGCATGTGATATATGCAAAATAGTATTACTAGTTGAGACCACTGTATTGTCTTGGGGTTGGATTACCTAGCATCCCTGACCGCCCCAGGGTTAATAGGTGTATCGACTCGTCCGCCAGAGGATGAGGATACGTCGCTCTACGGAGTGGCATGCCGTCCCACAGGGGACGAAGATGGGATGCCAGTTTTCCCCATATTGTGCCTTGGTCGGCCCTTATACACCCCAGTCGAGCGGATACGCCCGGGTGTTGATTCAGGAGTCCTCCGGACTCAAGTAAAGTTATAGTCAGGGGCTCAGCGAGTCCAAGTGCATACCCAGGGGACCATCAGGATGCTTATAGTTATTATAGGAGATGGGACGACCAAGGTAGGGGTATAGATTGCATGTTGTTTGTACCTCCCGACTTGTGGGGGCCGGGTAAGGTTTGTGTGTGATATGTTATATTATGTTATGTTATGCCATGTTGCACTAGATATGAGTAGATCGACAGTAGAATGATACATCTCCAGGTATGACTCCTACTCCCTCCAGTACAGTTAAGAGTAGGCATAGTTTTACATTTCCAATCAGTTAGTCTATTCCTTCCTGTTTCAGTTCCATCAGTTGCATTGTTGCTTTCAGATATTTCTTTCAGTTATTGCTTTACATACTCAGTACCAGTGGTACTGATGTCCGTTTGGGGCGCTGCATTACTTGCCTGCAGGTACTCATAGACGAGGGGCCGATACCTCGTGATTCCAGCCAGCTCATAGGGTTATCAGCTCCAGTCATCCGGAGCTAGATAGCTAGAGGTCTATCTCTTTTCTTTTGTTGTACAGCATGGGTAGGTCGGGGCCCTGTCCCGACCATCTTTCAGTATTCTTAGAGGTTTGCAGTCTGTATATGTTTTCCTATGGTCAGAGGAGCCGGTCGTGTGAGGCCGTGCAGTTGTATAGTTGTTAGTACTTCTGTTTCTTTTATGTTGGCCGTGTGGGGCCATAGCTTGACAGTAGTGGTGACCTTGCCGGTCACGTAGCTTACCATGTTTCAATGCCAGGTTACAGATAACTAGACAGCATGGTGGCCTTGACGGCCCGCATAGGTTTCCCTTATATTGGTATGTTTCTGGTTAGCTGTCAGCACAGGTACAGGTGGCTATAGGCCTAGTCGGCCGGAGGCTGTATTTACAGTCGTTATATAGCCCGTTGTTTCCCTGAATTTGAGTTAGAGCCAGCTAGGCACCAGATGTGCTCAGGCTCAGTAGTCTAGCAGTTTAGGTCCTAGTAGGGCACCAGGTGACAGTCATACCCCCCAAGGCGGGGTGTGACAATGAAATTCGTTTTGTAAATTATAAATCATTCTTCATCATATGGGCATTGCCCAATGCTTCATCACACTCCATTCTTTCAAAATATGCTCATAAATATGGGAAACTTGGATTCATGCATTTCCAAAATAAATAAACTTAAAATAATGATTATTCATCATAAATCATGACTTCCATGAACTTCCATAATTGGGCAGTTTAGATTTAAAAAAAAGATTCAAATATGATTTTGAAGAGAATAATACTATACATGCCCAACATGGATATTTCAATAAATAAAACTCAATTAAAATACACCCATAAGGAGAAAATCACAATGACATGCATTGGGTAAAACCCCATGGAATTTGAGTGAGAGAATTCATGACTTATCGAAATTGGGCATGGGTGAGGAAGAATTCCACCCATTTAAAATCCTACATACCTAATTGAAGCTAATCCTTACACTTCCTTGAATGCCCAAGAGGAAATTGAAGAAGAAGACCTTGAAGACACCTTGTTCACCTTTCTAACCCTCTCCTATACTTTGCATGCATGAATGAGGGTTTAGGCTAGTCTTTACCCTCTTAAACCCACCTTTTAGAGGTTAAAACGACATAGTTTAGAACCCAAAGACTTAGGAATTACGAAAACACCCCTCTTAAAAATGCAGAAAATTTTTGTTGCCAGTCCCCACGAGGGACCTCACAAATCGTTGCCATGGGGAATGACTCGCTGATGGGATTCGTCATGCTCACTGCCCAAAGTACTCAAGGGACCCCACAAGGGACCCTACAAATCGTGGTGGCTAACCATGACTCGGGGTCACCACCCGTGATCTCCACTGCCAAAAACCTTGATCAACGATGCAACCCAAGCCACGGGTGACCTCACGAGTCGTGAGGTCAGACCACGACTCGTGGTCACCATCCGTGGTCTTCACTTCCCTATCCTACTTTGCCAACTGGCCCACCTAGGCCACAGGAGACCTAACGAGTCGTGCGGCCTAACTACGACTCGTGGTCATGCTCGTGGTCTCACCCCAAAGCTTAGTCGTTCCCTGCTTGACCACGAGTCATTTCACAACTCGTGGTCCCTCCCCATGACCCACCTCATGGGTCGTTCTGTGACATGGTGCGAATTTCCAGTTCTTTTCTCCATTTTGACTCCAGGGTCTGATCCTTGGGTTTTTGAGGTATAAGAAAATGTAGATGGTTGGCTGTAGGTATTCTAGGTTTACTTTCTAGTTAAGCATCATTTTTAGTTTTGTTTTCTTTACCTGAGGACATGCAACAACCTTATGTTGTTGAGGTTGGTGATGTGCTGCGAGATTCCAGCACTTTCGACGCTTAAAATTGGTAAAATAGCATGGAATAAGTTGTATATATGTATATGAGGTGCATTTACTTTGGTTTTAGGTAAAATAGGTGGTGGAGTGAAAATGTGCAAAAGATGCATAAAAGCGCAGATTTTGGGTCAAGTTCGAATCTCATTACTAGCCGTAATGAGACTCGTGGAAAAGTCTAGAAGATTTGTATAAGGCAAAGGCAAGTATGACTCTTGGTACGAGCCATAACATGAGGCATAAAAAATATTAGAGAAATGTGCACAGTTGAAGTCTCCTGATATGGGTAGAAATTAAGGATCATAACATCTACCTACGACCCATACCAGTAGCCGTGGAAAACTTCTGCGATTTTAGGACTTTCTAGATCTCATGTTACGAAAAGCTATTACTAGTCATAAGAGCAAGGTACGAGGAATATCAGGACATTTGTAGAGATCTTCAGAAGATGTCAGAGTTCTCAGTATCGAACCACGATTTGATTGTATGACTTGTAGGATCTTTTTACGAGTCGTACCAGAGGCCAACACATAGCCAAATTCTGCAGAAGCAAGGGGGCGTACGAGACAAAGAACGACGGTATAATACTGTTATGGGTCGTATGAGGTGTCAGCGCCAGATTTAGATATTTCCCTATTAACTTAGGAAAAGAACTTTTTTATTTGTATAAATGCTTTTTAGGTTTCTTTTAGTTAGGAGGCCGTTCATTATCAGTTTGTTATAAGTTTTTGACAATATTGAAGAGCGATTCTTGAGATCTTAAAATTTATTTTCTGAAATTGTTCTTTAATTTGATCATCATCGTTTCTTGCAATATTCAACGGTTTAATTTCAATCATTCTTGTAAGTATTAATTTATGTTTGTCTATAAATACTTTTAATTATCTTACAATTCATGAGCAGTTAAAACCTCCACAACCAGGGTTGTGGGAACCATGGCAGATTAACAAACTAGGGTTACAGAAAGTGATTCAAAACCAATGCTAAACGTTTGTATTGTATTCTATTCATATTTAATGTTTCTTAATGAAGCACAACGTTAAGACTTACCCAAATTCTTTACTTACTTGAACCTAGAGAAGTAGAGATTAAGAAAAGAGAATTACAACTAAGCCTTGGATTGTATGGGTCATTGTATAACTTGAGCTACGGTCGCAGGGTAGTTAATTTAGAACACATTGATAATGGTTAAATTTAAATCGCTCATGATACATAACCCAGTGATTTAGTATTGTCATCCAATAGGGATTAACCAGTCGTTTGGATGAATCCTAGTTATCTGTTCTCCAAGTAAGCAATGGAATAGATCACGAGTGCAAACTCGAAGTTGTTATGAACCCATGGGGAACACTTTCCCTAGTTAATTTAAAATCTTGATAAACAACAACTAATTTTATATCTTGTTTTAAAACTGTTTACTATAAAACCCCAATTTGGAGATAACATACCTAAACGCTTAAATACCTACATTAGTCTAGTTCTTACCATATTTCTTGTGGGTTCGACCCCAACCTTTGTTGGGTTCTTTATTGACAACGTCCACTTCATACTTTATTAGGAGTTTGAGTTTGAGCAGTATCACTCATATTATAATTATAAAACATAGTTTTTCATAGGCTAGTTTAAATCATGAAATTCATAAATTACTTAACATACGTGAACTAGCCATGAAAATAATGTTGAGAATTCAACCATGATACATAAGCTTGACATGTGAAATTCATACACAATTGAATAAATAATCGTAAGTTGAAAAATATAGATTAATGAGAGTTTTCATAGAAATCGGGCAATTATAATCATAAAAGTATAAATAGAATCATGAGGGAATCAAAATCATAAGAGATCATGGAGTTTTTCATCAAATTGGGCCAAGCCCTATAAATTCATCAAAATTATAGTTGGAGACTTGAATTTAATTGAGTTTGGATTGGGAATGAGGGTGGAAGAATTCCCCCATTCATGATCCCACATACCTAGGCTTTGATGACTCCTTGCTAAGAATTGAGACCCAAGAGTATTGAGATGAGGAAGAACCCTAGAAGCTTGATAGACTTGAGAGGATAAATCTTCAATCTACGGTGTTGAGAAAATGAGAGTTCAAGATAAGTATAATCCCTTAATTAGCCTTTTACGAAACCCAAAATGACCTCACTTAGGAGTTAAAAGCATAGAAAGTTATAAAAATACCCTTATAAACTTGCATTAAAAATCTACCCGATAGTAACCACGACCTATAAAATGGTCCATTAGTCTTTCCAACAACCTGTACCTTTGCCCGTGGTCATCTGAACCTGGCTGGAACAGTTCCCTAAATCTCATCCAATAACCCATCTGATAGCCCATCCTATATTTCTACGCCATGTACCTTGAATCGTTGCTTCTGGGACTTAAAACCTCTACTTTCCTACCACAGGTCTGACCACAAGTCATGGTATCATCCAACAAGCCATTCCTAGGCTCTTTCTATCAAAAAATGTCCAATTTCCCTATTGGTTCATACTCCATATCTAGGGTCTAGTCTTATAGACATTCGGGGTGTTACATTATCTCCCTCTTGGGAACATCATCCTCAAATAGAGACTATTATATCTAAAAAGCTAGGGAAAGACCTGCAATACCAAAACTAAAAGCTATATATTGAATATTAATGGAGTGACTGACTTTGAACTGAGATACATAACTGAACTGAATTCATAAAACATACATGTATGCTAAAACATAAGAGTAGTTGATAAACGTGAAACTGACATGAATCTGAATGCAGTACTAAGGAGGAAACTAGTACCTCATACTGGGACTGAGTTGGAAGGGAAAAGATATTGGTATTTAGCCATCATATCTACTCCGAGTTTCCATGTAGCTCCCTCTACAAGAAGATTCCTCCAACAGACTGTCACTAAGGCAACCTCTTTATTCCTCAACTTCCAAACCTGACGGTCAAGGATCTCAATCGAAACCTCCTCTTAAGTAAGAATATCCTTCACACCAATACTCACTACTGGTATAGGTAGAGCTGGACCGCAAATTCACTTTTTCAGTAAGGATACATGGAAAACTGGATCTACCGAAGGCAACTCCAGCTCATAAGCTACTTTGCCAATGCGTCTTGGAATCCTATGAGGACCAGTATACCAAGGAGTAAGCTTCCCTTTCTTACCAAATCTCATAACTCCCTTCATTGGCGACACATTTAAAAACACCCAATCATCAACCGCAAACTCAAGCTCTTTCCTCCTAACATATGTTTATGATTTCTGACGACTCTGGGCCATATTCAACCATTCTTGTATAAGTTGAACTGTCTCCATAGCCTCATGAACTAAATCTGGCCCTATCTATATAGCCTCACCTACCTCAAACCATCCAAAAGGTGACCTACATCGCCGCCTATAAAGAGCCTCAAATAGAGCCATCTAGATGTTGGAGTGGTAACTATTATTGTAAGCAAACTCAATTAGAGGCAAGTGGTCATCCCAACTACCTTTGAAATCACAAGCTCTCAACATGTCCTTAAAAGTATGAATGATTGCTCGACCTGACCGTCCATCTATAGGTGAAAAGTTGTGTAAAGCTTGACCTGAGTACCAAGACACCTTTTGAAATAACTTCCAAAATAGAGAAGTAAATTGAGTACCCCTATCTTAGATGATAGACAATGGAACTCTATGCAATCGAACTAACTCCTAAATTTAGAGCCTAGTATAATCCTTTGCTGAATCTGTATTCTTGGATGGTAAGAAATGTGTTGACTTGGTCATCCAGTCTACAATCACAGATTTAGAATCATCTTGTCGAGGGCAAATGTATAATAAAGTCTATATTTATCTCTTCCCACTTCCAAGTAGGAATACTGATACCCTGTAGCATAACTCCCATCTTTGATGCTCAACCTTCCCAATCTATACTCCTTATCTGAGCTCCTATCGATACGAAATCTAAGTACGACAGCATACTTCAACCACATTCAAGCCTAACTCGACTAGACCTTTTGCAACCTAGAGTTATCCTCCTAGAATACTACTTCTCCTTAACATGAAGATCACTTCACCTCAAGTTCAAGACAAGATGTCACTAGTCACATAACACAATGGTTCACTGATACACCATCACCTCACTCAAGCCTAACACTATAATCATCTTGTGGCTCCTCTGTAGGTTATGCTACCCAAGATTCTTTTTGTCTTCCTAGCCTAGCTAATAGTCTTCAATTCATGAACTAAATCTACCTAAGAATCTTTTTGTCTCCTAGCTTGGCGAATAGTCTGCACTTCATGAACTTTAGCCTACTGGTCATGTAAGGCATAAGTAGGGAGTCATCCTGAAGGTACATATTGTAACCATCATTTTTATCATCGGTGCACATACATAGGATACTAGAGTAAGGAAATCATAAGCACGAATCATCCAAGAAATATATGTTGGGCATATGCATGATATAACACAATCTTATGAGTTGTTAGGGAAAATCTTAAGGACCGAGTTCATAGAGACGAGCATACTATGAGACATGATTTACATATATAATGAGTTTTATGACATGAAGTGGGGATTTATCGAACCATGGAGTAAGATTGAGATCACTGTCGGAAGAGGGTACTTCTTATTCTAGGAATCTAAGCAAGGGCATTTGTACAAAATACTTGCAACTTAGACATGGGCATAACGTGTTTAAATATGACATGAGTAGAGTGTCATATTGACTGAAGTATAGGGAAATACCTAAATATGCATGGATTGATCTCCTATAGTTACTTTTTATTAACCTTTCATGCTAGGAAACTCAACACTTGACTTAGTCCTTCACCTTATCATCTCCCCCTTAGCTCAAAATCCCTCTTATTAACACATTGGACCTCTTTTCTAGGTTGGGCTATCATCACTAACCCCGAGAGGGTCGAGGTATTACAATACATAGGGATGCCAAACCCTTCCTTTCTGACTCCATTTGAAAGTACTATGATCTTCGCTATGATACCCCTAAACTTATTATTAAAGTCTTTACACTTCTCTTATTGTATCCCTCTATTCATCCCATCTCCTAAACATTTAACACATTACGCTGAATAATACTCATACCAAGATGCTTAATGGATTCATATTCTTTATACTATAGCTCGTGGGCCTAGCAACATATAATGATTGACATTAAAAGCCTATTACATGTATGTAACTATTTATGGAGTTGTCTGCCACCTATATTAGATGATGTGCCCTGGTGAAGTGGAAGAGCTGCTGAAATGGTGGACTGAGTTTCCCTACATCTGATTGAAGACCAATTCTTTATTCTATCTCCCACCGGAACACACCCATAACAACCTTCCTTGTTGATCAAACACTATTTGGGGTGATTCTTTCCATAATTCTTGCAAATTGGGAAACCTGGAGAGGCTGCTGATGCAGTGGTTGGGGCATTGTCTCTACCGTTACCCCATTTGGCTGATGGACAATCTCTAAGTTTATGATCGGGCTTACCACACCTGAAGCAAGCATCCGAACCCCCATGACCCTTCCAAGGTGGTTCCTTCTGCTTCCCTTGCAAGATGGAAATATAAGCTCCCTAGATGTGCTCCCCTGAATCTTAGAGCCTGACGCTCTGCCCCTTTGCTCTACTCTGGATTCGGGAAGTGGAACACTAGATGATGAAGGTGCTAAAGCTAATGACCTCTTTTGGAGCTGCGAGTGATTCCTACCACCTGAAGTTTGCTGGGAAAACTCAAAGTTTGTAGTTCTGGCTCTCTTATTTCCCTTTTCTCTTCCTTAAACATCCCATCTGACTTCGAACCATATAACTTAGATGGGCTCTTCTTAGTGAAGTCTCAAACCCTATTAGTTTCTGCCTCTCTATTAGAATTCAAAAGTGCGATTGTCTGTTGGTTAAGCTGATTGGTCATGGCCTGTACCAATGTTTTAAATGTAGCCCCGAGCTCCGCTTTAGTAACTTGCCCACTCAGTGGGCCTGCTAGAGTTGGTGGGGTTGGCTAATTTCTGTTATTTTTTCTTCTATCACTAGCTCTTCTGGGAGGCATTTACTGCGAACACATATAACACGAGTTAGAGGAGTAAGAGAGTTGGACTTTATTGCATGATATAGAACATGAAAGAAGGAAAGTTTCCAAAAACACCTCATAGCCTTTTTCTCATAAGTGTGGCGCGCTTTACACCCATGAAAGAAGACTCTACTTAATGCGGCTTTCAAATACACTATGACACACCTAAACCTAAGACTCTGATACCGTGTTTTTCATGACCCGACATAGACCCCAAACGTGATGCAGGACCTAGAACCACATATGGCTCCAAGATAACCCATGGTACATGCATAACATAAGCATACACTAAGTTGAATAAATCTAACTTCAAAGCATGAGCGAAAGTCTAAGACACCATAAAGCATAAACAACCTGAACTTTATATCTGGTCTGAAAAGCCTCTAGTCATGAGATGAGTTATTGGGACAAGCCCCCAACTAACTCAGCTAAATCTGAAAACTGAAAGACATAAAAGAAGAACATAAAGAAGAACTAATATTTTCAGGTGATGAGGACTCACCCAAAGCTTAATATAGGCTAACTAGAGCAAAGGTGAATCTAATGACTGGGCTGCAACTGATCACCCGAACCTATATCCTGGATGATATATCATAAAATTATGCGATTAGTATTTTGAATGTATTGGTTATGTAGGTTGAGTAAAACATGCTAGAAAAATAGTAAACTAAATCCAAACTATTGGATAGTCTAAAGCATTAGATTCTGATGATCAACTGAATATAGTGGCTCAATGTTTTCAGTAACTAAATCATAAAGTTGGACATGATTGAAATCATAAGTATAATCTTGTAAAGCATATATTGGACCAAAATATAATAAGTTATAATATGGTTAACCTTAATCATGAACATGTGTAGAAAATCATGAAACAGTGGGAGATTCTTGTAATCGACATTCTCGAAGTGAGCATATATAGAGCCCAGATTGTAACCCTAGATAGGAGTTGTATCCATACCTTACAAAGGGTATGAACCATAAAGCATGATATCACTCATGGGCCTACTGTAATACTTCAAAATTCCCTAAGAGTAGACTTGAGATTTAAAATGTGATCTGCAAAAAAATTTGAGAAATATTTGCATCAATACGACTCAACCTACGAGTCATAGGTTGGTAGCACAGGTCGTAGGAAGACCCGTGGTTCAAACCATAGATTTTGGTTCCCAACACCATGAGTCCCCACTATGAGTCGTAGTATGTGGGTGATGCCTGTAGTCAAGATTCATAGCTTGCCTATGGGTTTCCAAGTGTTGGTTATACGAGTCATGGTACGACTCATAGCAGGGAATGATGGGTCGTGGTATGCATTCATGGAATTATTTATAGATTTAGGGAAAAGGGGATCATTAGTCATGGGAGAAAGCCACGAGTTGTAGGTTGGTAGTATGACTCATTGTATGAGTTATAATATGATGGTACAAATCATCGTTACAGTCGTGAGTGGTATATTGTAATGACTCGGTCTTTCAGGGTAAGTTTGGAACCCTTCTAGGCATGTGGATAGGCCCGAACCTGATGCATTTTATGGGAACTACGTGTTAGACCAATTCTTAAGTGTGATATGTGCTTTGGATAAACACTAAGTTCATAAGGAACCTCTAGCACAATGTTGAGTTGAGAGCCTTATTACCGATTAGGTTTTCGTATCAATTCTTACAAGGGTCAACTTCAAACGGCTATAGATCCCATTTTACAAAGTGTTTTTAGGTGATTCAACATTTCAAATAGATTCCCTTTGAGTCTTCTTTCCAACGCTCCGACCTTGCGTCAATGGGAGTTCGGAGTAATGTTATGAGTGGTTTAGTGAAGCTGCACCAGACATTGTATGAATCTAGGTATGGGTCTTACAATCTAACCACGATTCGTACCGTGAGTCGTAGTAAGTGCCAATTGCAGGTCTTAATTTGATAGTTTGGGGGCATTTTAGTAAACTCCTATGCTTCTAACTCCTAAATGAAATCATTTTGGTCTTCCTTTAGGTCATATTAGAGGTTTTAGCATAGCCTAAATCCTCACTCTCTTCAAAACATCTGTAGATTAGATTTTCTCTCAAGAAGGAGCTAGGGTTCATCACCTCCAACTTCTCAATTACTATTGGATCTTCAAAACAAGGAAACGGATCATCAACCCAGGTATGAGGGGCTATGAGTGAGGGGTTTCACCCACCCTCATGCCCTTTTCAAGTTGTATTCATGACTATTACTTCCCATGCCCTAATTTTCGAATTGTAGAGTTTTGTGCAAATGTGGTTGAATTCTCTCATGTTCCCTTATGAGATCAGTTTCCTCGTGATCCAATTTATGTTCCTATGATTATGGATGCATGTCCTTTATCAAGTTCCTCATGAATCTATGAATTCCAAGTTTCAAGTATGCTTTTAAGAACTTCTATGATTTTAAACCAATTCAATGGAATTATCTATGTTATGTCTATTGGTTCAAGTACCTAATGTTCAAATGTATAATTTAAGTCTAATGGGAAGATTTTGAACTCAAATTTGATATTAAATTCATGTTTTCGAGAAATTAGGAAAGAATGCCCTATTATGCAAGTTTATGACAAGTCAAGCTTATGATCCATGATTTATATTAAGAATTGGACCTATGTTTTTTCATGAATTTGGTATGATGAGCATGTTTAGGATTCCCTAGACTCTCGGGCCTCTTGCTAGTAGAAAGTAGCCCTGACTAGAGAGATGATATCAGTTTTTAGCCTTCCATGTTAGTATAGTCTTGTTCCTCTAGACTTTAGAGATCCTTGCTAGAGAAAGTGGTTCCGACTTGTCGTAGGACATCAACTTCAAATTCATTAGTTACATGTACCCATATGTTCAGTTGAGAGTAGCACCTAGCCCTGATCAGGCTACAGTCCCAGCATACCCAGGTCTCAAAACCACGTTTCACACTAGTCAAGGATTCTCAATAGTAGAGAATGTTTCCCTTAGTCCAGTTAGGGATTCTCAATAGTAGAGAATGTTTCCCTTAGTCTAGTCAAAGATTCTCAATAGTAGAGAATGTTTCCCTTAGCTCAATTAGGGATTCTCAATAGTAAAGAATGTTTCCCTTAGCTTAGTCAAGGATTCTCAACAGTAGAGAATGTTTTCCTTAGCTCAGTCACGGACTCCCAATAGTAGAGAATGTTTCCCTTGGCTCAGTCAGGGACTCTCAATAGTAGAGAATGTTTCCCTTAACCTAGCCAGGGACGCTCATTAGTAGAGGAGGGTTTCCCATAGTTTATGATTTCAGTTATTGACTTTAGTTCAACTCAGTTACAGTGTAGTTTAGTTCAGTCTTCATTAGTCATTTCAGCATCGTTTATGATTTTCGTTATAGCCTCAGCTCTTAATTAATGTACATAACACTTATGCATCAACTTTTCTTGTATTTTAACTAAATATTTTCAAATAAGTGTATCATGCTGGTATTTATACATTTCAGACAGGGTCATTGCATTTCAGCTTAGTTATATGTTCGGTTACATATTTAGTTTACTTGTATGTTTCACTTCTTTTATGTTTATGTTATGCTCAGTACATTCAATGTACTGAACGAATACTTTATGTTCTATATCATTTTATGATATAGATCCAGATTTCCATACTCAGCCTCGCGGTTGGACACGCTCCATTTCCCACCTCAGCTGTCAGTGGTGAGTCCTCATCTACCGAGGACCAGATTTATGGTTAACCTATTTCTATTTTATTTTAGTTTCAGACTTTAGGAGTTAGCTGGGGACTTGTCCCAGTAGCTCATTAGTTTAGTAGAGGCTTTCAAGCATGTATATACAGATTCAACTTCAGGTTCAGTATTGTGTATTTCAGTTGTTCAGATGTTTACTTACTCAAACTTTCTCTATTTCAGAATTTAGTTTTCCACATTATTTATGTTGAGTTTTAGTTATCATGTTCATGTTATGGGTCGACATGGATCCATTTATCGTTCTAGGTTTCGGGCCTATATTCGAGTCGTGACACCTATTCATGTATGGGAGACATTCTCAAGGAGGACCCTATCATGGCTACGGTGGCATGTAGTTTTGAGACCTCGGTGTTTAAATTCTACAAAATATATATAGTGCGCATACCACAATTATGAAACATACATAGTTTTTCATAGGCTAGTTCAAATCATGAACTTCATAAATTACTTAATATACATAAACTAGCCATGAAAATAATGTCGAGAATTCAACCCTGATACATAAGCTTGAGATTCATGAAATTCATGCACAATTTAATCATCTTAACTTGAAAAATATAGACTAATGAGAGTTGTTTATAGAAATCATGTAATTATAATCATAAAAACCTAAATAGAACCATGAGGGAATCAAAATTATAAAAGATCATGGAGTTTTCTATCAAATTAGGCATAACCCTAGAAATTCATCAGAATCATTGTTGGAGACTTGAATTCATGAAATTGAGTTTGGATTGGGCATGAGCGTGGAATACCCTATTCAAGATCCCACAAATCTAGTCTTTGATGACCTCTTTCTTAGAATTGAGACCCAAGAGAATTGTGATGAGGAAGAATCCTAGAAGCTTGCGAGAGTTGAGAGGATGAATCTTTAATCTATGGTGTTGAAAATAATGAGGGTTTATGCTAAGTATAATCCCTTAATCAGCCTCTTAGGAAACCTAAAAAAACCTTACTTATGAGTTAAAAGTATAGGAAGTTACAAAAATACCTTAGAAACTCGCATTAAAAATCTGCTCGAAGGTAACCATGGCCCATACAAACTTCTATTGGTCCTTCCGACGACCTGTACCTTTGCCTCTAGACACTTGAAACTGCCTAGAACAGTTCTCTGAATCTCATCTAATGACCCATCCAATGGCCCGTCCTATCTTCCTACTTCCCGTCCCTTGAGTTATTGCTTCTAGGGCTTTAAAACTCCACTTGCCTACCATGATTCTGACCACAACTCGTGGTATCATCCAATGAGTCATTCCTAGGCTCATTTTGAGGAAAAATGTTCAGTTTCCCTACTGGTTCACACTCCACATATAAGGTCTAATCTTATGGACTTTTTGGGTGTTACATGAAGTAACATCTAGAAGTGTCTCAGCTTGTGTGGGAAGCTAAAATGCGTGTTGGGAGAGATCGGGGTTGGACTCGGATGTTAGCAAAGGACAAGGTATTGGAAGGCACAAAATAAAGAGACTCTGCGATGGAGCCGTGTCACGCTACCATCGCGGAGGCCATCTGCCTGGATAGGGAATTTTTGGCCAAAATCCAGTGAGGGTGCGCGTTGGGTCCGTGGCACGGTGGCCTAGCTCCGCGTTGCACGCCGTGCCACGTTGGGCCTTATTACCTGGACACCCAGTTTCCAGTAAGGGTCTGCGTCAGTGTCGTGTCACGGAGGCAGTGCTCCGCGATGCACTCTGTGACACGTTGCTTGTTATTCCGGGAAAAATTTCTACTAGTATAAATAGAACACTTAGGTTCATTTTTAATTATTCTGACTTGGTGGAGCAAGAACGTGGGTTATAGGCAGTTGAGGGGACGAAATTATCAGGGTTTTTCTCTATCTCCTTCTTCTTTAATTCAATTGCTTGTATGTTTAACACTCATTTAACGATGTTTAATCCACAAATGAGTGGCTAATTCCTCTTCTTGCTGAGGTTAAGAACAATTGTATTGAAATGTGATTGTTGATCAATTTGGTTTTTAATCTTTTTTTCCATGGTTGTTCTATTGATTCTTGTTCTTACTGTATTAATGTGTGGCCTATATTAATGTATATCTAAAAAGTCCGGTTTCACTCGAGAGAGCAAGAAATTGGAAAGTTGTGAATCAATAGGATATGATCTTTTCTTGTTTTGGGAAAATTGAGAATTGATTTACCTTTAGGATAACATTTACCTGAAAGTAGTATTAGTCAATTTAGGAACCGGGTTTGTTTGGCTAGAGCATGAATTTCGTTTAATCACAGAATTGTAGGTGGGCGGTTCATGATTCTTAAGTAAGGTTAAATACGAGAGTTTTAATCCATTGGCATTAGTTCTTTACTAGCAACCGGAGGAAAAGTTAACCAATTTATATCGATAATTTATTTCCTTACATGTTCAATTAACCTCAGTATGCTCACATTCATAGTTTAGACTCACATTAGATACTTGTTTTAGACTTAGCATAAAAATTAGAACCCAAAATATCTAACTCTTGGTTACACTGTTGTCTTCATTGTTAGAATTAAAATATAGTACACTTGAGTAGATTGTTACCTTATCCCAGTCCCTGTGGGATCGATACTTGGCTTACTTGAGCCATTTTACTACTTGTTCGACCAGGTGCACTTGCGTGTAGTTATATACCCATATAACAAACAGACCGAACAAGTTTTTGGCGCCATTGCCGGGGACTGGCAAGTGGTGAATTTTTCTTAAGTGTTTATTTACTATATTTTTATTTTCTTAGTGTTGACAACTTGGTCTTAGCCTGTATTTTGCAGATTTAATCTCTGTTGAACACTGGCAAGAGACAAGGAGCTTGTGGACTCGTGTTTAGAGCCTGAAAGATTGTTTCATCGTCAGCGGAGAGAAGCTCTAGAAAGAAAGTTGCAGTTGCTCAGACAAACAATCATGGAGCAACAACAGAATCCACCAGTAGTATGGGTAATGTTAGTGCCCGAGGAAGTAGCAGCTCAGCCGGTTCGCGAGGTGGCAATCCCACATGCTAACAATGTCAAATCTAGCATTCGCAAACCTGAGCCAGGAGGGAGGTTCTAGCTCAAGCAAAACATGGTGCAATTGCTGCACACCAGCGGGCAGTTCACAAGTCTCCCTCATGAAGATCCACAGCAGCATCTCCAAAATATTTTGGAGATAAGTGACACTTACATCCCCGCTGGAGTGTCATCAGATTATGTCAGGCTTACATTGTTCCCATTTTCACTATTGGGAGAAGCCAAGAGGTGGTTGAAAGCTGAGCCACCAAATTCTATTACTACTTGGCATGATCTTGCAAGGAAATTCTTGATACGATTTTTTCCATCCGGTAAAACAGCAAGACTTAGAAGTCAAATTCTAAGTTTCAAACAGAGAGAGGGAGAGAATCTATATCAGGCTTGGGAGAGATTCAAGTCCATGTTGCGGGATTGTCCTCATCATCATCAATCCAATGATGTGTTGGTGCACACTTTTATAGGGGGTTTGGAACCCCATACAAAAATATTGCTAGACTCAGCAGCTGGGGGACAAGCGCTGGAGAAAACCTATGAGGAGTTGTATACCTTGTTGAACCGTATTTCGCAGGGCAATCCGGAGTGGAATGCTGATTCATCAAGAGGAGGGACAAGGAAAGCAGCAGGAGTTCTAGAAGTGGATAGTTTTACAACTATTGCTGCACAGATAGCTGCTTTACAGAATCAACTCAACACCCACTTCAGTAACATGACAATGAACCAGCCTCAAGCCCCAGTGAATGTAGTGCAGCAGATTTGGTGTGAAGTGTGCGGGAGCAGTGAGCACTCAGCTGAGTGTTGTGGAGCAAATCCTGACTCGGTGAACTTTGTGGGAAATGTACAGAGGAATAACGACCAACAGTATGGGAACAACTACAATTCCAACTAGAGGAATCACCCAAATTTCTCTTGAGGTAGCAACAACCATCAGGGGCAAAGTTCAAGTCAGGGGGCGCAGAGGAATCAAGGAGGGCAGCAGAACTATCAGGCACAATATAGAAACAACAATGCACCTCCTCCACCACCATCACCCAGTATTGAGGAGATGTTCAAGACGATGATAGCTAACCAAGCTCAATTGCAGGCTGACTATGTGAAATTGGCAGCCGAGGTGAAAAACAACCAGTTAGCTACTAAGGCACTTGAATATCAATTTGGGCAATTTGCTGGAGCCCAAAACACCAGACCTAGAGGAGGACTTTTGAGCGACACGGATCCCAACCCCAAGCAGGTGAATGCGGTGACCACAAGGAGTGGTTTGCAGCTGAAAGAGGTGGAACCAGAAAGACCACCTCAACAATCGGGAGCATCAGAAGTTGAGAGGGAGAAAAGTGATGAGAGGGGGAAGAAAAAGGAAGCTGAATCAGAAAGACCACCACCCCCGTTCCCTCAAAGATTAAAGAAACACAAGGAGGAGGCGTGTTTCAAGAAATTCATGGAGGTGCTGAAACAGGTAAATATTAACTTACCTCTTGTTGATGTTTTGCAGGAGGTGCCGAAATATGCAAAGTACATAAAGGACATTGTGGAAAACAAAAGTCGGTTGACTGAATATGCTACGGTGGCTCTCATAGAGGAGTGCACTCCCCGGATACCAAATCGACTGCCCCCAAAGCTCAAAGATCCTGGGAGCTTTACTATACAAATTACTATTGGGCAGAGTATCCGAGCTCGTGGATTATTTGATTTGGGAGCGAGCATTAATTTGATGTCGTCATCGGTATTCAAAAAGTTGGGTCTAGGGAGTCCTAGACCCACAACAGTTATCTTGCAATTAGCGAATCGGTCCTTAGCCAGACCTGATGGCATTGTGGAGGACGTTCTGGTGCAAGTTGGCTCCCTGATCTTCCCAGTAGATTTCGTCGTGCTGGATTTTGACCCAGACGCGGAAGACCCATTTATTTTGGGACGTCCTTTCTTGGCGATCGGGAAAGCACTTATTGACGTAGCTGCAGGGCAGCTAACCATGCGAGCACAAGACAAGGTGGAATGTTCGATGTATACAAGGCCACCAAGCTCCCGATTGTGTACGAGGAACTCTCAGTGATCAATGTGATTGATCGAGTTCATGATGCGCAGATAGTGGAATCACGAGAGTTAATGGGAAAACCACCGTAGTAATGTAAGCACTACTGGGGTGAGGACGGTGGTCGAGAAAAAACTTCCGTCACCCTAGAAGACAATTGAGCTGAATGACGTCGAGTCGCGACGGTAAACCAGGCGCTGCACAGGAGGCAACCCGTGAAATTTTTCTTTGTAAATTGTGAATAGATTTCTTTTTATTTTTCTTGATTAACAACAAAATTTTTAGTTTATTTTTTTTGTTTTTATTTTTATTTTGAGTGAAACCTGTAATTCTAACCAATTTCTTGCCGTAAGATGAATTTCAGGTTGAACGGAGGATAAATGTGCAAGAGATCGCAAAGGAAAATTCGAGTTATGAAAATCAATAAAAAGTGGCAAAACAGTGAGCTAGGGCGATAGCTCCGTGTCACGGAGGAGGACCTCTGCGTTACCCTCCGTGACACGTTAAGGTGTAAATTTGGAATTTTAAAAAAATTCCAGAATGCCCTCGGGATAGCTCCATGTCACGGAGGCAGTGCTCCGCGATGCACTCCGTGACACGTTGATGTTTATATCGCGACGGGTCACACCGGGTCGCCGGGTGACCCACGCGATTTTTCCCCTTTTTTAACCCCGATTCTCCCTCTTTTTCCCTCATTTCTCACACACTCCGAGACCAACCTCCCAAAAACCCATCCCCCCTCGACGTGACACGGACTAAGGACAAGAATTTCATCGAGTTTTCATCAATTCTTCGAATTCAAGGTATGTTCTTCAATTCTATTTCAATTCTTGTCAAAAATTTTCGATATTGAACTAGTTATATGAGCTAAACTTTCCCTAAGTAGAAATGGAGCGTAAATTCTATTGAATTATTGTTGATTGATGTTCGGAGTATCACTGTGATTGCTTGAACTCGATAATGACATATTTTAATTGAATTTGTGATAAAATCATAGCTAGGGCTTGCCTTTGAGTTTGAAATGGAAAAAATTTAGTTGAACTAGTGAAATTCATGTTGGGTTGCACATGTTGAGTGAGATGAGTCGATTGTGTTAACTGTTACTATGCTCAAAAACCGACGGATTTTCGGGTTAGGGTAATATCGAAAATTGCAAGAATTGGTTGAATTTTATAGGATCACGTAGTTAATTTTTTTTCTTTTTTTTTCCTTTCTTTTGTTTTGTTTCTTCTTGCTAAGTGCTATGAGATAAAATGTTGTCGATGGTAATGATTGTGGTTAGCTGTATGAAGTATGAGTAGTACATAGAATATATACCGTCGAATTCTTCGAATGCACTAAGCAAGTTTGTTATATTTGGTTGTTTGTTTGTGTAAATAAGTATGATCTTGCCGTAATGATGTAATTTTAGCTAAGGCCTAAGTGTGGGGTAGCCTAGCTTAACCCAACCTTAGTCGAAGCTAATATTCATTGGCTTAACATTGAACTTGTCTGTTTGGGTTGATAGGAACAATGGCAAGCAGGCAAGACAAGGGAAAAGGCGCATCAACATCTGGCGCCGGTAGAAAAAGAATCAGATTGGGCATAGCGGTCCCAGCAGCACCAGCGGTTCCACGCGGCCAACGCCGCCAATACGGAACTAGGTGGGTGACAGAAGAGGGGAAGAAGTGGTATGCAAAGCACAAGGAGAGCAAGTACTTCCCCGAGGAACACATAGCACAGGAACGGTTGGAACAAGAGTTCCCTAGGATCGTCCACAGGATCGAGGCAGCTGGGCTAAACTTCATCTTTGAAGAGCCCAAAGAATGCAACTTGCACTTGATTTGGGAATTCTATGCCAATAGAAACCCGACTCTCAGAAGTCACACCATCAAAATAAGAGGGCAAATAGTCACCTTTGAGCCCCAGCACCTCAATGCTATCCTAGGGGCGCGGGACACAGACGCCCACGTGCTTAGATAGCTGAACATCACTCCACCATATGCGAACATCAGACGCACTTTGTGTGGAACCCGAACGACGGCTAGATGGAGCATACACAAGGAGAGGGGCTACCATCAGACTTTGCCCTACTCACAGATGAACAGGGAAGCCAGAATATGGCTTAAGATCGTGTGTTCCTGCCTAATCCCGGGGGTACATATGACGGATGTAACCCGGGATCGTGTATGCCTTGTGTACGCCCTGATGAAAGGGCTGGAGATCAATGTGGGGGCGGTGATTATCTCTGCCATGAAGAGAGCCCGATTGCATCAGGGGCACAGATACGGATTTGGTGGACTACTCACCACATTCCTGAGGGGCCTGGATGTCGAGGAAGAGGCCCTTGACTATTTCCCGCAGATGGAGCGGCAGGCCTTAGATGTCACCAAAACTAAGGCACCTGACACCACCCACGGGCCTGTTCTTACACTTGCCGAGCGACATGCTGGAGATGATCAGTACATGGCTCGCATGTAGGGGATGCAGATGCTCCAGTTGAGGATAGGTGGGAGGCCGGCAACAGAGGAGGAGCTATGGCAGCTCGAGCTAGACTACCCTTTTGGCGAAAATGCCAGGGCTCTATGCCGAGTGGGGCCAGCTTTTGTAGAGCCCACGGATGATGATGTCCCCACAGATGAGGAGACACATCGGGAGGACTCCGATGTGGAGTCCGATGATGACGATGGGGGTGATTCAGACATGGGAGATGAAGCAGCAACACTTGATGAAGAAGTGGAGTATTTTGATTGATCAGGGAGTTCCACCACCCAATTTTTGTGCTACTTTAATTTCCGTGAACACTGGGGACAGTGTTCGATATAAGTGTAGGGTGGGAGTAGTTAGGTGCTGGTTATGTTGTTGTGTATTTTTTGTTCTGTTTCTGTTGTTGTGCCTGTGAAAAAAGTTTTGTGACCCTGTGATTTTTGATTGTGAAGTTGTTGTTCTGTATTGTAATTATATGTGAATTGTGAAACTGTTGTGTGTTGCTGAATGTTGCTAGCTGATTTTGTACATATTTTTGTTTATCGAAATGATCGATATTTTTAAAATTTTTCTTTTTTTTAATTCTTGGGTTTCTCGGCGTTTGTTTTCGGTTCTTTTACCGAGAATGGTCCCATTTAACCGAAGTCTTAGTTAGTGACCGTTCCCTATGATGGATGGATGACGACCGTCTTAAGGGAAATGTAGTCGTTAGGAGTAGATTTTATTTATTTATTTATTTTTTTATTTGTTTTTCTTTTGTGGGTTGCATCCCAAAACCTATAGTTACTTTATGGTTGCGGAATTCTGGTTGTGTGTTGTACATGATATTTGAAATGCAAAGCTGATTTGTATGGAAGCATGCAACTTTGTAAATATGTTGAGATACCTAGGCCATAGAGTCGATTCAGTGTGATTGAGGCTTAATGTTTGAATTCTTGTAATTAGCTGATTGAAGAGTACGTGAATACGTCTTGAATTGAGCATGTGCAATAAGTGTGAAGTGAGGTTTTGTTATTCCATGCTATTGTGAATTGTCTAGAACTTGCCTGGTGTGTGTACAAAACGAAATGAAGGAGGTGTATTGTAGGAAAGGATTTAGGCATTTCTTTGTTTTTAACCGAAAGTTTTTCTTTTTCATTATAGTACCCACCTCGATTGTACACCCTAGTTAGCCGATTGAGCCTTTAGCCTATTATTTTTTTCTTGTGTCAAAAAGTTGTAAACCGAGCTTAATCCCTCCTTTTCATTAGCCGTAAATTTGATCCAAAACTCTTAAGCGCTGAAGAAGAGAAAATAATTTTCCCAAAGTGTCAAAGAGTGAGAATGGTGAAAAGAAAAGAAAAGTAGAGTGATGGAAGGAAAGAAAAGGTTAAGGGTGCACTTGTTATAAATAAGCTATCATGAAGGTGTATGAATAATCTTTGTTGTTGGTTCAAGTGTGCTTAATAAGATGGGCCAAACTAAAGACAAACTTCAAGAATGGGAAAACGAAGAAAGAAACAATGTCCACGAGTTGGATGGGATGTATTGAAAAGGCGCTTAAGGATGCTAGTGACTATTATTGGCTAGCCCAATATTTACTAGTTCCGTAGCTTACATTAAAACCCGTTAAAGTCCTACGTGATCTTACATCACACTTCTTTATATTAGTGGAGTAATACGCTAAAGGCAAGCTTAGGGGTCGTGACATGATGCATGTGAATTCTTTTGAGAGAGAGAGCGAAATTGTGTTTATATGCCCCTGCATGTAATTTTTTTTGAGCTCATATGATCAAAAAGGGGAAAATTCTCTTGTGTTGTGAGGGCACATGCTTGATGAGAGATTAATTTTCATGTCGGATGTCTTGATCAGTTGATTTGCATAAGTTTGCCAATATCGAGAGTCGGTTCTTAAGTCTAGGAGGCCTTGATGTATTGAAGGTCCTTGCATTGATTGGACCATGCGTGTTTTCTTGATGATTTGTTGTATTGAATAATCGGTATGACCGTAGCCTAAATTGTCGAACCAAAGTAGCGAGGTTGGGGTGTCAATTTCATGAGGTGTAAGATTTTTGATCGAGGACGAACAAGGATTTAAGTGTGGGGTAAGTGATCTTGGGAAAATTTATATGCCCAAGTGATACTTAAATATGTCATTTTAGTCTTGTTTATCTAGCAATGTTTATACATTCTCATGTGATTGTTAATAAAATGTGAATTTATACTAACCAACATGATTAGCATTGTTTTGCAGGTAAAATGTAATTTTGGGAAGCTAAAATGCGTGTTGGGAGAGATCGGGGTTGGACTCGGATGTTAGCAAAGGACAAGGCATTGGAAGGATCAAAATAAAGAGGCTCCGCGATGGAGCCGTGTCACGCTGCCATCGTGGAGGCCTTCTACCTGGATAGGGAATTTTTGGCCAAAATCCAGTGAGGGTGCGCGTTGGTTCCGTGGCACGATGGCCTAGCTCCGTGTTGCACGCTGTGCCACGTTGGGACTTATTACCTGGACACCCAGTTTCCAGTAAGGGTCCACGTCACTGGTGTGTCACGGAGGCAGTGCTCCGCAAAGCACTCCGTGACACGTTGCTTGTTATTCCGGGAAAAATTCCCACTAGTATAAATAGAACACTTAGGTTCATTTTTAATTATTCTGACTTGGTGGAGCAAGAACGTGGGTTACAGGCAGTTGAGGGGACAAAATTATCAGGGTTTTTCTCTATCTCCTTCTTCTTTAATTCAATTGCTTGTATGTTTAACACTCATTTAATGATGTTTAATCCACAAATGAGTGGTTAATTCTCTTCTTGCTGAGGTTAAGAACAATTGTATTGAAATGTGATTGTTGATCAATTTGGTTTTTAATCTTTTCTTCGATGGTTGTTCTATTGATTCTTGTTCTCACTGCATTAATGTGTGGCCTATATTAATGTACATCTAAAAAGTCTGGTTTCACTAGAGAGAGCAAGAAATTGGAAAGTTGTGAATCAATAGGATATGATCTTTTCTTGGTTTGGGAAAATTGAGAATTGAATTACCTTCAGGATAGAAATATACCTGAATGTCGTATTAGTCAATTTAGGAATCGGGTTTGTATGGCTAGAGCAAGATATTCGTTTAATCACAGAAATGTAGGTGGGCGGTTCATGATTCTTAAGTTGGGTTAAATACGAGAGTTTTAATCCATTGGCATTAGTTCTTGACTAGCAACCGGAGGAAAAGTTAACCAATTTATATCGATAATTTATTTCCTTACATGTTCAATTAACCTCAGTATGCTCACATTCATAGTTCAGAATCACATTAGATACTTGTTTTAGACTTAGCATAAAAATTAGAACCCAAAATATCTAACTCTTGGTTACACTGTTGTCTTCATTGTTAGAATTAAAATATAGTACACTTGAGTAGATTGTTACCTTATCCCAGTCCCTGTGGGATCGATACTTGGCTTACTTGAGCCACTTTACTACTTGTTTGACCACGTGCACTTGCGTGTAGTTATATACCCATATAACAAACAGACCAAACAACGATCTCTGGTCAGCATTGTGGTATGCTTACATGACATCAGCCTACTGCAAACAATCATCAACCATACTTGGGCCGCTCTAGTGAAATTAGCCATGGCCAAGGTCTTATGGTCCCTTTATCCATTTTATTCACCCAACGAGCCGTAGATCGCACTCCTCAAAAGGGTGTGATGGATATCCAAGTAAGGTGAATGGTCACACACCTCAGTCACTAGGACACTAGGACTATTTGGGCCTTGAAATTCTAACACAACATCTCAGCAATAAATAGTATGCTAGAAAAACATCATATGACTCCTCCACTTATGAAGAGTTTGCATAAAACTTCCTGATGAGGATGAGATTGCACCCACCAAGATCTATAAAAATAAACTACATCCCAAACTATGAACATTTGCCCAAATATCAAGAAGCTTGGCCTACAACTTGGCCTTATTAATTGGTAACTGGGAAGGCACATTTCTTTCGTGAACTTCTTATCTCATGCTTTCTCATGGGTCTACACCCATATCATCATATATATATGTTTTATTCTATTTAGGGCAGTAGTTTGGTTGGAGGCACCAGGTTAGGGTGGGGCCCTGTTGCTTGAGCCTTGCCCAGTACGATCTCACTTCCTTTATTGTCCATCAGTGGTCGTTCCATTCCCTTTGGATGCTGTTGTGGATCCTTCCAAATGTTCCATTGTACCTGCAATAATTTAGAATAAGTGACCACACAATATGGATAGAAAATAAGCACATAAGGATGTCAGAATGACCCCACACTTAATTGCTAGCAAGAATACTCAAACTTCCCCGTGTCTTTTTTCACCAAGAATATTGTACAACTAAACAATTTTACATTCCTCTTTTTCTCAAATTTAAGCACTTCACCCCATACTTATGCTCCTATAGTTCCTAAGGCTCATGGAATGACTAATATATTCTTAGGACGATTGTCATTCATCTATTATAGGAAACATAACTCCTATGACTATATTTTGGGGCATTTCATCAAACATATGGTAGCACAGAGGTCCTACTCAAGCATTTATGCTTATGGAGTGTACCAAATTATCACTCTGTTTTTTCACCAAGTCTCATATTATACAACTACATAAATAAAATATTCTAATGGGAATGTAGTTCAACACATAATCACAATATACTCACATCATAAAAATAATAATAATCAAGGTTTACCAAATCTAGCAATTTTTTTATTAATATGATCAACCCAACAAAAAAAATAGAGCATAGCCATGGAAACTCAAAACTTACCAGTAATAAGTTCTCAAAATCATCCTCGAACACTATGAAACCACTCGTTCATCCAAACAACCCATATTATAGTAACATAAAAAATCACATATGATTGTAAAGCTTCGAGATTTTGACAATATCTCAAGCAAAATTTGAAATTACTCTAATGGAGAAGATAGGGAGTGGGAGTTTCATACATAAGAATCAAGAAAAATTACCACTTGTTGATGAATTATGGAGCTTGAAGGAAATTTTGGAGAGAAAAGAATGGAGGGGGAGGGTTTTCAGGTGAGAGAATGTGAAATGAGGGAGAAAATATGGGATTGGGGGATTTAAAAAGTAGGAGGGTGTGAAGCCATATGGTCCGTAATCCACATGCCTGAATACAACTTTTTGAAATTCTAGTGCAATCAAAGTGTATATTATTATTACAAAATTAGTTATTTAGACGTTGTAATTTGACTACTCTATATTAGTTAAAATACTTTTTTGTGCAATAGACTCACAAAGGAAATTATTTGTACTTTCTTTTAATATATTTACATGTGTAAGGTGTTAGTATGATACAATTGTAACGTTTCTTGAAAATCAAAAGTCATGATTCTCTATTATATGAGTATTTGTATGTTGAAGTTGAACAAACTATGGTTACCGATTTACCATACCGCAAAATACCGAAATTAAACTTTAAAATATCAAATCATACCAAATTAATTTGGTATGGTAATGTTATCATATTCTTAAAATTAAAAAATTAAAATTACTGAATTGAAGTTTTAAATATCGTATCGTGCCTATTCCTAATTATGATCATGGTCTTTTGAGCCTCTAATCGTCTATTTGGGTTAACGTATACCTATATTGTTAGATACTGATAATTAACCTAAATTCATTTATTAATCCAATATGGGGCCAAGTAGGGTAAAGTAGCTATATTCCTATCCTAGATGCAAAAACCATCCCCCATGACATATCCTACTTTTTAACCCATACTCTATCTCTAACTTTCCTCCTTCGAGTTCTATTATTCTTAGGTCTCGTGGAGTAAGGAAGAGAATGAGCCCATGGCCTTTCATGTACCATGGCCAACCGAGGTGGTGATAGCGCTCAAATTACACTCTTGAAGAAGTATAATGCGAACATTATCAATAAAGAACCCAACTAGGTTAGGGTCAATCCCATAAGAAATATGGTTAAGATATAGAATAATGATGGTATTCACATTTTTAGTTCAATTATTTCCAAAAAGTGGTGTTTTGAAAAGTAAATAAGTAACAATGTTGTAAATTAATATTGTGATCAAGTTTATGCAAATAACTAGGGAAACATTCCCCATGGATTCATAAATATGTCAGGTTATTATACTAGTGATCTATTCCAACATTTAGCTTGCAGAACTAATAAAATAAGTTCACCTAAATGTTTAATTCGTCCCTATTGGATGAATGTAATCAATTACTGGATTAGGTCTCTTGAGTAATTTCACTATAACCTTTATCAATTTTTCCCCAAATTAACTATTTTGCATCCACAACTCAAGTTATTCAATGAAACTGAAGATCAAGGATTTGTTGTTCTTCTCTTTTCTCCTAATCACTACTTCACTAGGTTCAATCAATTAGAGAATATGGGTAAGTACTAATGTTATGCACCGTTAAGAAATGTTTATGATAAAGAGATGAACAATACAGGCTTTTGTGTTGGTTTAAAACCACTTTGTGTCAACCCTAAATCCTAGTTGTGGAAGGTCTAACTACTCATGTTTTACAAGAAAGAAGTTATATTTCTTAAAAGAAAACATAATTAACAACTTACAATGTTGATGAAAGAAAAACCAAGTTGATAATCGAACAATCAAACTATGAAAAAGTCTAGAACAATGATGAATTCTCCGAAATAATTCCTGTATATGATCTCAAAGTTATGTTCAGAGGCTCACAAATCACGGTTATAGAGAAAAGTATTTGGCCCCTAAGAAAACTAACCTAAAAAGTATTTATACAAATATTAAAACCCTTTTCTAAATTAACAGAAAATCTGCTGCCGCCTCATCCTATCGGTCGTAGCATAATGCTATGACTCGTGGCTTGGGTTCGTAGTGTGAATCTGCAGCTTCTATCATCTTAGGTACTGGCAGTTGGTACGAATCGTACAATGTTGCTACAAGTCGTAAGTGTCTATCATGGTATGGGCTTCTAAAATCTGGTATCCTCTTAATTTCACCATGAGTCCTTGGTATGATTCATACCTTGGTGTTACGACTCATGGAATCTGCTCGTACTTTGGGATCTACCAGATGACATAGTCTTTGAAATTTTTTACAACTCTTCAGTATAGTTCGTATGTAGCCATTACATTTTGTAACTTCCACTTGTACCAGGATCCTCTGCAAGTGCACCTCCTCTAATGTTTTTCATGACTATTTGGTACGGCTCCTACCAGAATTGTATGACTCATATCATGAGTCCTACTTAGGTTAACACTTGTGCATTTTCTCTAAATTTTCAACTATGGGTGTTAGGTACGGCTCGTACTATAACCTTTGGAAAGCCATTTTCTACTCTTTTTTCACAATCCAACTCCCAGACCTGATTTCCCTAAAAACAAGGTAAAAGCATCTCCTATCTGTCTAAACATACCTAAGTCACGACATATTTTCTATGTTTTAAGCGTAAAAAGTGTCGCAAATCTACGGCACATCATGTGGTCTTGAGCCTTGCACGGCAAGGAACCTAAGACAACCCTTCGTCAGTTTTTTCGTGTTTTTCCCAACTCTCCATTTCGTGATGTTTTCTCCCCCGTACCAGCACATAATTAAAAAAACTAAATTGTGAAAGGGTGGGTTGCACCCCACATAACACCTTAGTTAAGGTGGTGGTATGACATATTTTTGTAATTTTCATTTTATTTCAGTTTTTGAGTAATATTTTACTAATCAAAGGTTGCCTCTTACATAACACTTGATTTAACTTCACGACTTGATGGTACACCACAATAGTCACTCATCAACCAACCTCATTGAGGTCTTCACTGTATCAATATCTTATACCCAGTAGCTCTTTAATTTCTTGTCGTTCACCTTAGAATTTGTTTCTTCACATGACTTCTTCAATACCAAAACTCCATGAGCAATGGTCCTCACCACTTCAAATGGGCCTGGCTACTTAGACCTTATCTTTTCCAAAAGAAACTTTAGTCTAGAGGTAAACATTAGTACCATCTGATCCTTCTCAAAAAGTGTGTGGTAAAATATGATTGTCATGCTACCTCTTTTTCATCACTTTATACAATTTCCCATTCTCATAGGCTTGCAACCTAATTTATTCAAGGTCATAGATTTGATACGTCTTCTTATCACCAACTATCTCCAAGTTCAAGATCAACATTTTTATGGCCCAGTAGACCTTGTATTCCAATTCCGTAGGCAGGTGGCATGCCTTATCATAAACTAGAGGGTAAGGTGATGTGCGTATGGAGGTTTTGAAAGCATCTGATATGCCCATAGAGTATCATCAAGCTTGATAGCCTAATCTTTCCATTGCTTGTTCATCAGTTTCTCTAAGATATGCTTAATCTCCCTATTAGAAACCTCTACTTGACTACTTATTTCTGAGTGATAAGTAGTTTCCACCTTGTGGTGCACACCATACTTGGCCAACAAATTTCACAATAAGTTATTGCAGAAGTGGCTACCTTCATTGCTGATCAATGCTCACACGGTACCAAATAAAAATCTACTTCTGCATGAACTTTTACCACCACCTTTGCGTCATTAGTAGGAAGAATACTAGCCTCTACCCACTTAGACACATAGTCTACAAGCACCAATATGTACTCATTTCTAAAAGTAGGTAGAAATGGCCTCACAAAGTCGACACCCCAAACATAAAAGATATCAACTTCCAAAATACTCTAAATGGCATCTCATGCCTCCAAGTAAATTGCTCAGTTTGTTAGCACCTATAACAATATTTGCAAAACTATATGAGTATTTAAAATGAGTAGGCTAGTAGAAACCTTATTGGAGTATCTTTGAAGTTGTCTTATCACCACCATGATGCCCTCCCATAATAAAAGGAGTGACAACTATTAAGTAACTTCTTAATCTCACTCTTAATAATGCACCATTGGATCACCTGATTTGGTCCTTGTTTGAATTACTATGGCTCATCCCAGATATAGAATCAGGAATCAGGAATCATGAGCGAACCTTTTCTTCTGTTGAAAGCTTGTACTAATAGGATAGACACCACCTACCAAGAGACTCGCAAAATATGCATACCAAGGCAACTCCTCTATGCTGAGAGAAAAAGTTGCTCATTAGGGAACTATGCTCTAATTGCTTCACCTTCAGCCACATGCTTTTTTTGTCATCAAGTAGGATAAGTGTTTTGCAACCTGATTTTCACAACCTTTCCTATTTATAATCTCTAGATCAAACTCTTGCACTAAGAAGACCCACCAAACCAATCTCAGCTTCACATCCATTTCTGCAAATAAGTATTTGAGTGCAATATGATTTGTGTTGACCACAACTTTTAACTGAACGAAATAGCAAAAGAACTTGTTAAATGCATAAACTACTATAAGAAACTGCTTCTCCATCACTATGTAATTATACTAAGCACCATCCAATGCCTTGCTGGTATAATAAGTAGTGGGAAATCTTCTCTTTCCTCTATTCCAAGACTGCATTTACCGCTAAATTGCTTGCCTCGCACGTCAATTCAAAGGGTTGAATCCAATTTTGTGCAAAGACCATCGTGCATTTCAATTCATTCCTTCAAGAAAACTGCATCAAAATCAAATTTTACATCTTTTTGAAGAAACTTACAGGGAGGTCTAGACACCTCTGAGAAGTCCACGATGAATTTGTGGTTGAAACTTTCATACTTTAGAAAGCTCCTAATACCTCTGAAGATATAGGTGGAGACAACTTCTAAATAACATCTATCTTTTCTCTTTCCATATCTAGACCTCTCATTGACACCTTATGTCCCAACACTATACCTTACATCACAAGAAAATAGTACTTCTCCCAATTGAGGACCAAGTTGGTCTCTTCACATCTTGCTAGAACATTATCCAAGTTTTGCAGACATATCTCAAAAGAACTCTCAATGACTGAAAAAGCATCCATGAATACCTTAACAAATTCCTCCACCATTTACGAGAAGATGGCCATCATATACCTCTGGAAAGTAATAGGTGCATTGCACAACCTGAAGGGCATGCGTTTGAAGGAATATGTCCCATAGAGCCATGTGAATGTTGTCTTCTCTAATATTTTAGAGCAATATAAATATGATTATATCTTGAGTACGTATGTAAGAAACAATAATACTCCTATCCAACTAGCCTATCCAATATTTGGTCAATAAATGAAATTGGGTGGTGGTCTTCTTGAGTGGCTAAGTTTAACTTCTTGTAATTCATGAAAATATGCCAGCCTGTGATCATTCTACTTGAAATATCTCATCGTTATCATTAATGATCACAATCCTCCTACCTTTCTTTAGGAAAAAATAAACTAGGCTCACCCATTGACTATCTAAATTTGGTACACTATACCAACATCGAGCCACTTAATCACCTCTTTCTTCACTACCTTATTCATAATGGTATTCAACCTCTCCTAATGTTCTACACTAGGCTTATCATCTTCAATCCTATGCATGCATAATGTTTGGGTAATACCATAGATGTCCGACATCTGCCATCCTACAGCTCGCTTTCTGTTTCTTAAGACTTTCAATGCTATCTCAAACTCATCTTCTAATAATTAAGCTGCATGAATGACCAATAAGGTTTTGTACTCCCCTAAGAAAGCATATTTAATATAGGAGGGAAACTTCTTCAACTCTAAATTTGGAGCTTCCTCAATAGATGGCTTGGGTGGTGGCCTAAGTGGTCTCTCCAGAGGCTCAAACTCCCCCTTTCTGATGAAATTTCCTACCAAGTCTAATATGTTTACCAACTCTATCTCCATAAAATATCTTCATCCATAAGAGCTCTATCTAGTGTCTCTCATGATAAAACTAGTAATAATTTTGAGTCAATATCTACCACTGTTATTGTCGACAGATTCACATATATAGGTAAACTTCTAAGATTTGTACACATCAAACACTTCAACATTTCATACCCCCTAATTATTAGTTGTCTGGAAGCCAAATCTTTTAGTGCATTGCTTGTAGCCAAGAAGGAACATTTTAAAATAAATGAGACTTCCAAATTTAATCCTAAATCAACGATAAAAAAATGCACCGGGAAGATCAAAGAGCCAACTTGCACCAACAAATCCTCAATGATGCCTTTTGGTCTTTCTAAATATCTATCTTCAAACTATAACAAAATGGTAGTGGTTTGAGGACAACCCCACCCTATCTTTTAAAAAAAGTGATAAAACATCAGACTGATGTTGGCTCCCATATCAAAAAGAGCTCTAGCTATGACTATTTGACACCCCAAAAGTCTCTAAGATTAAGCCCTAGATGTGTAGTAGAATCAGCAGAAAAACCTATAATTTTTTCTCAGAACGACTCATCGTAGAAGTCGTGCTTTCATTTTATGGGTTGTTGGAAGAGTTGTGGTAAGCTTCTAAATTTTTCATTCGTTAGACCACGAGTCAACATCATGAGTCGTGGTAGAGTGGTACAACTCATGCTCATGAGTCATAGTTTGAATATACAAAACATGGCCTTGAAGTAACGAGTCAAGCAACGACTTGTGGGACCTTATACCGGTCATGGTTTGGAGTCGTAGGATGGAGAATCAGAGGAAATACAAGGGTTGTCCATTGACCACGAGTCACAGGATAACTCGTGATATCCAGTGATGAGTCATGATCGATTCCCATTGTATGAGGATCAGAGAAGGGTAAAACCAGGCTGGCACGTAATAACTGTCATCGCGAGTAGTGGTGATAACCAACAACTCGTGGTACGAGTCGAGATGACTGGCAGATAGGAATTTTAAGTTTGATCTTCAGGGGTATTTTCGTAACTCTCTAAGCTTATAACCCCTAAGTGACATTCTTTTGGCTTCTTAATTGGTGTACTAAGGGGTTTAAGCTAGAGTAAGTCATCATTCTTTCAAAACAACCGTAAGTTGAAGGTCCTCTCTCAAATCAAGCAAGGATTTCATCATCTCCTTCATCTCAATTCCGTTTGGGTCTTCAATCAAGTTAAAGATTCCTCAACCCAAGGTATATAGGGTTATGAATGGGGAAAATTCTTCCACCCTAATGCCCTTTTCAAGTTTAATTTCATGATCTCTACTCTCCAAGTTTCAAATTGGCAAATTGTAAGGTTAGACCCAATTCAATAAAATTTTCCATGATCTCCTTATGGATCAAATTCTCCCATGTTCAAATTGATGAATTATGGTTGTTAGGGTAGCATTGACCTCAAACTTCTTATGAATAAGGCCTATGTCTATAATACTCTGGCCTCCAATCAGCCTCTCCTTACCCCGTCGTATTGGCACCCCTGCCTCTATGCATAGTCTGAATACAAGACTCGGGAATGGGATAGTGGTGCTTACTCCCATTTCCCGATCTCATATCTCCTATGTGATGATCCTCGGGATGTTGATGGGGTAACAGGACATAAGGCATGCCACCGAAGCTGCCCTGTCAGCACTCAATGCATTATCATTGACCGTGGGTGCTAACTTGTGGTGTACTAGTGTCCAACGGGCTTTTGCTATGAAATTAAGAGAGTTCTTTGTCACCTTCTTTCCATAAGTAACCCGTTCAGCTTCTTCCGTGTTCTTAGCAATCACACCTGCCAACCATTGAAGCTACCTATGCCTTTCCTGCAAGCCCAAATTCCTAATCTGCTTCATTGCCTCCACCCTGTAGTCATACTCAGGCATTATCCATGTAATCACGAACTATGGTCCATAGAGAACTCAAGAGACCGTCTGCTCTGATATATCTACCTCTCATCCTTGGACCAACACACTCTCGAGTTGGGGATGGTCTTTTATTTTCTGCCCCACCTTTGCCTTTGCTCTATGGTGGCCAAATAGTTGGCGTAGAACTCCCGGACTATTTGTGTTGTATTCTAGTCTGGAGTCTTGGACATCCATTTGAAAACATAGAAGCTAAAGATCTTCTTCATCTCCTCAACTTCATTCAATGTGTTTGTAAGGTTCCATGGTTCTTCCTGTATGCTCCGCCTTGGCTTGTTCTGGCGGTGAGAGAGATGCCTTGCTCATAAATTTCTCTAGCTCCTGGCACACTCCACCGAACTATGTGGTTCTCTCTGGGTGAGGTCTGTGCTTGTGTAGTATTTGGGGCCTCCTGCTGTTATTCATCGTTGCCACTTGTTTCACCTAATTGTGTCTCCTCAGACCCTTCCTCTGCATTTGAGTAGTTTCCCAACTCTTGATTATCTTCTCTAGTTCCCTCCTCAGACTGGGAAGCTTGGGCACATGTGGCAGTCGTTGCCTTAGCTTGTTCTCTTGCTCTTGCCCTAGTGGTTCTTGTTCCATTAGTGTCTGAAGTATCTACTTGGTAATACCAAACCGAACCACAAGGGGAGTTGCCTGCTTGCCCAGCCTCGGACTTAGACGTTTCATCAATTAATGTCCTTTGGGCTGTTGCTTTGGATGCTTTGCACTTTAACGTCATTGTTCTTATAGAGGAGAAAGTTAGAATTCCATATTTGAAAAAAAAAGAACAAGAAAAGAACAATTTCATATTCTTATCACAGGTCGACAGTACGGGTCATAGCCTGAAGGTACGACTCGTATGAACACCCAGCAATCCTGTATACATGTTATGGTTCACAAGTACAATTCGTACCACGAAGGTACGACCCATACCCTGAGTCATCTGATGAGGCCTCACACTATGATTTCCTTTGTATTTTTCCACGATTCGTGGTACGACCCGTAGGTCGATTCGACGAGTCGTAAGGACTTTTCTGATTATCCTTGTTAAGTTCTTTAGTACAAATGCTCAGTACGACTCGTAGTGACAAACTACGACCGGTACTATGTTTGATACCACTTTTATGACTTATTTGATTTTTCTCTGTTTATAGGGGTTCTTTTGCACAATTTAGGTATTCAGATTTCCCCAAGTCAAGGCATATCATTCAATCAATTAAACACAACTCATCACTTCCCTTTTTAATCACTACTCGTAACTCAAATTTGGAAAACTTAAATTCACATCTTTAACCCAACAAAAATATGATGTTTTTCAGTCGTTCATGGTTTGTTATCATCCCTGATCATTGTATTTTTGAAATTCTTTGATCAAAAGCAATACACATAGGGGGTTTAAAAGCAAATTAAAATTTTACGATATTCAATGTGTTACTTACTTGTTGCTTCTTTTTTTGACTGGTAATCACAAATGTGCGTAGAGTTAAAATGAGCACGAAATTTCTTGAAGACTCTTAGCATTTTAGTTACAGGTGTGAGAGTTTTGAAGTTAGGGTTCGTAGGTTTTTTTTTTGTTTGTGTGGGAAGAGGGGTCGTGTGAGAGTTTGATTTAAAATAGGAATAGGGAAGATGTGAAAAACTGGGCCTATTCAGGTGACATTTAAAATTTCGACCCGACACAACTCATACCACGAGTCATACGAGGGACGTACGACTCGTCCCTTGGACCCATGAGTTAATGTTTTGAAAACTTACCTGGGGGCCTATGAGTACCTCCTATGACTCCTACAATGTAGGTATGGTTCATATGATGACTCATAGGTCATTGCTTTGAATTACTTTTCTGAACGTCATCACGCCTCCTGCTACGGCTCGTAGAATGCTGTCACGAGTCATACTAAGAGCCATAGCATCTGCTTTTTCAGCAGTTTTTCTGCCTCCTATTTTTGTTTTCCCTGCACACTGAGCACAAATTAGTCCAATAACTTGGGTTGCCTCCCAAGAAGCGGTTGATATAACGTTGCAGCATGATGCAGGTGGCCCGATTACTCAGACATCAGCAAGCCACCACTTGGGTTTGCTCCCAAGAAGTGCCTTATTTAACGTCGCGGCACGATCCAAGTCTCTTGACTACTCAGAATTCGTCAAGTGACTCATACTCATCGTCCGTTGTTGAGATTTCCCTATACTTCTTGGGTTGTTGCATTGTCCGGCAGATGTTGAATATGACCTCTTCTTTGTTTATTCTAAACTTCAACTGGACATCCTCCACATCTAATAGGGCCCTCCACGTTGCAAGGAATGGTCACTCAAAAATGATGGGGACCTCATAATCAACCTCGCAATCCAAAATCACGAAGTCAATTGGGAATATGAAATTTTCCACCTTGACTAGTACATCGAACCAGATCCCCACTAGCATCTTCACAGTTCAGTCGGCCATCAGTAGCCGCATAGTTGTCAATGTAGGGGCTCGTAAGCTCAATCTCTTGAATACCGCCAAGGGCATAAGATTGATGCTTGCTACCTGATCACAAAGTACCCTTGCAAACTCGACATTGCCAATTGTGCACGGTATAGTGAAAGCACCTGGGTCTTCCTTCATTTAAGCGAAGACCAGTGTAGCTATGGCACTGCATTGATGTACAATGTCTATCCGCTCATAACTTACGAACCTCTTCATGGTCACCAAGTCCTTCATAAACTTAGCATATCCCAGCATTTGTTCCAATGCTTCTACCAATGGTATGTTCACAGATAGTTGTTTAAGCATCGAAAGGAATTTCTGGAACTTACCATTTTCCACCTTTTTCTTAATTCTTTGAGGGAATGGTGGCAGTGGTGGTGGTACAGCTTTGTTAACTTGAATTGCTCCTTGATCAATGTCAGATTCTTTCTCCTCTATCGAGGCCTCTAGCAACTCAACACTTTCCATCTCAACACCCTTATCACTTTCCTCAATAATGCTCTCTTTTTCCATTAAAATACAATAGAAAAAGGGGGGTTAACTATGGTCTTACCACTCCTAGTCATCACCACCATGCGGTGGCCATCATTCTTTGGATTCTGGACAATGTTTCTAGGTGGTGTACCCTTTTTTCTAGGGTTCAGTGATACCAACATTCGCCCGAGCTACTACCCAATCTGCTTGATGGCGGTTGCATGAGACTCCACTCTCTGACCCATACTTGATATGTCACCGCGGATCTCCTTCACTTGCTCATCAGTGGACCTCACCTTCTCTGCATCTCGTTCATCATGCTCTCTAACTTTGATTTCCTAGCCGACCCATCTCGTGCATTAGGAGGCATATAAACTCAAGCCCAGTCATTGCGGTAGCCATTGCTTCTTCTCCATTCTCCAGCGCGCTCACGGCCGCAACTCCTATCTCTGTACCTGTTACAGTTATAGTTTTCTCTGTATTATTTCCGACCATGGTTTCCAGAACCTTGGTGCCAATTGTCTTGTCTAGAAGCATGGGCGCTGGCTCAAAAACCCGCCACTTGGCTATCTAGGGAATTTGCCTCTTCCTCAGAATTAGAGTGATCAGCTCTAGGCTCCATTCCTTGTGTCCCCAGTGCATTTACCTTTTTGGCTCCTGCTCCCATGATGTGCTTTGTAAGCAAATCCAATGACGTGCACATGTGAGCAAACTCTTGGTTGCGTTCTTCATCCTTCCTACGTTGGTCTACCGTCAGACAAACATCATATGTACCGACCGCTGCACCAGCCTTGCTTGTATGCCATGCCCTATTGATCTTAGTCACCCTGTCAAGGATAGTTGTAACTTACTCCCAAGTGTGACTCATCAATGCTCCTCCTGCCACCGTGTCCGCCACAGCTTTGGTGCTATTATTCAATGACTTGTAAAAAATATCCAATAAACAGTCATCTGGGATCTTATGGTTCAGGCATTTTGTCAACTTCTTTTTGAACCTCAACCAGGTTTCATGTATTGCCTCCGTCTTCATTTGCCGGAAGTTGTAGATCTTGTCTTTTAGCTGCAACATTTTGGAGAGGGGAAGGAATCTCTGCAAGAAGGCTTGTTTGAGTTCCGTCCATTTGGTTATGGAGTCGTTGGGAAACTTTGATAATCATAAAGTGGCTTCCCCTGATAGAGAGAAGGGGAAAAGTCTAAGCCGTATGGCATCCTGGCTAACTCCGGGCAACCTGTATGCCTTGCGTATTCTTGCGAAGTTCATCAAGTGCAGGTTGGCATCATCTGTTGCATGACCACTGAACACCCTTTCCATGTTTAGAAATTGAATCATGGTGCTGTGATATCGAACATGGCCCCAGCGTGCAGTGGTGGTTGCAGAATTGCTCCAGTTGACCCATCTTCATTGATGTTTGGGTCCTCATCATCGAAGAACTAAGGGCAAGTGTATAACCTCTGTTTCCCCTCCCATGTCGACCAGCATTAACTACTTCTTCTCTAACATCTTCCGCATCCTGAAGTGAAGCTTGTCGAGCTAGCTTAGCTTGCCTAGCTTCTTCAGTTATGCGGGCATCTTTTTGGTCCTGGTTTTCTATTCTGTGTAGTGTTCATTCAATTTCTGGGTTCAATGGAATCAGGGGAACTCCACTACTCTGAGTTCTTGGCATTCACTGGAGAACATGTGGGTACCAAAAATAAAAAGAAAACATAATTAAAGAAATAACTATCAAAACATCAAATACAAGCAAATAATATAGTCTTAACCGTATTTCCAGGCAACGACACAACTTTTCGATAATTCTCAAACCATACCTTCTATTGAAGTATAAAGAGGACGTTGTCAATAAAGCACCCAACAAAGAGGTTGGGGTCAAACCCACAGGGAATAGGGAAAAGCTAGACTAAAACCGGTAATTGAACTTATTAGGTAGTTACATTGAATTGGGGGTTTCTAAAGAAAACAATAATTAAAAACTAAATTAAAATTATCGTTGAAATCATGAATAAAAGATAACTAGTGTTTTGTGTTCCCCATGGGTTCATAACATCTTCAGGTATACATATGTGATCATCACCAATACTTACTTGTAGAACTGATAACCTAGGTTCGTTCAAACGACTGACTAGTCCCTATTGAATTACTATACTCGATCACTAAACCATGTCTCATGAGCGATTTTAAATTAACCGTTATAAATATGTACCAAATTTAACTATCCTACGATCATATCTCAAGTTAATACAATGATCATCAAGATCAAGGCTTTGTTGTAGGTTCAAGTTATCAAGGATCGTACCTGCTTCTCGTATCTATGTTTGCTGGATGAAATTTGTCTAAGTGTTGGATCCTGGTACAACTTGTACATTCTTCCTACGATTTGTATTGTACTTCCGTCGCTTGACTCTGAGACTTTGCAACTTTTCTGAAGTTTTTCACGAGTGCTATGGTCCAACTAATACCTTCATTATATGACTCGTATTGTCTATCCGTAGCAGGAGTCAGCCTCTTATGCAAATCTTCTGAATCTTTTCACGACTTCTTCACCACGACCTGTACAAGCTTTGTACAACTCGTACTAAGAGTCGTGTGATGCACTCTTTATCCTCAGCCTTCTGAAACTTCTCAGGACCAGCAGTACGACTCGTATAACCTTCCTACGGCTAGTACTATGAACTGTGAGTTGATCCTATTTTGTACACTTTCAGGCTATCGTTTGCACATTTTTGCTCCAATAACAATTTATCCTATAACAAAAGGAAAACTACCTTATATACATACAAATATACAAAAGTTTGTGCTATTTTGTTACTTTTGAGCGTCGAAAGTGCTGTAATCTCATAGCACATCAGTCCCATAGAGAGTGCCGACTTGGCTGCCTACTAGTTGAAAGGGGTAGCGCAGGTTTGGTACGAACGATGGAAGGAGGGGAGGCCAGCGGAAGCAGGGCCAGTAGAAAGGGAGGAGTTCACTATAGCCTTTCTGGACAGATTCTTCCTTCGAGAGCTTAGGGAGGAAAAAGAGCGGAGTTCACGAATATGAGACAGGGAAATCGGACAGTAAAGGAATATGCTCTGGAGTTCACCAGGTTTTCCGATACGCTCTAGAGATGATTGTCGAGCCAAGGGCTCACATGCTGAAGTTTGTTAATGGGGCGTTGTTCACTCCCAACTACATACAAGTGCATCTGGTCGTACAAGTAATAAAGTGCCTTTATTTCAAGCCAGGTATCGAACCCACAGGGACTGTAATGTTACCATAATTTTTTGTTAAGTGTTTAGTATTTGCAATTCTTTATACAAGTGGACAAATAGAACAAATGGTCAATTTTACCGAATATTAGTTAATGTAACTTTAAGTAAAGAGATTGTAAATTATAATCTGAACAATAATACAACCAAGCTAAGGTTAAGGAAAAACATGCAGATATGTAATTTACTGATTGAATTTCAGTCAACACTTCTCTTCGGTTGTTGGTCAGGAATTATTAACCAATGGATTGGGTATTTCGAATTTCTCTCCAATTAAAGAATCATGAGACTTACATTACACATTTCTGTGATGCAAACAGTTCATATTCTAGCAATACACAACAAATTCCAGAGATGACCAAACATGGCATTACAGATATATTTCTATTCCAATATGTGAACCTTCTCTTAATTTTTCAACCAAGACAAGAACATATATTACCAATTCACATCTATCCAATTAATCTTCCTTTCGGAATTAAAATTGGAATTCCAGGATTTACATTAACAATGGCCAAGCATTAATGTAGTGAAAACAAGAATTAGCAGAACAACCTTTGTAGAGAAGATAAAACTGAAATAACATCAATTACATATTACTAAAATCATCCTCAACCTCAGCTAAAGTTGAATTAGCCACTCATTTGATGAATAAACATCTTCAAACAAGTAGAAATCATACAAGCAATTGAAATTGAAGAGAAAAAGGAAGAAAATTAACCCAAGAACTTCTTCAGCTCAACTGCCTGATACCCACGTTCTTAGCTTGAAATGTCAGATATCTTAAAATAAAACCTAAGTGTGCTATTTATACAAGTGGAAAATTTCCCGGAATAAAGTGGCAACGTGGCACGGAGGGTATTGTGGAGCACCAGCTCCATGCCACGGCCTTGACGTGGACCTTCACTGGAACTTGGGGTACCGGATAATTATTTTCAGCATGGCACGAAGGGTATCGCGGAGCCTAAGATCCGTGCCACGAAGGTAACGCGCACCATTACTGGAATCCAGGTGAGTAGCTAAATCCTCCCACCTTGTCACTGAACTGAATGCGGAGCATGGGCTCTGTGACACGGTGCCATCGCGCACCTTCATTGGAATTCCACAAAATTTCCACACTAGGTAGAATGCCTTCGCGATGGTGGTGTGACACGGCCCTGTCGCGGAGCATCAATTTTTTAGCATTTTCTTGCTGACTTCCCAGTTTTGCTTCCGAGTCCATTCCTCCACTTCACCAACTTGTAGATTAGTTCCCAAAATTCATTCTAACTGCAAAAACAATAACTAATCATGTTGGTTAGTATAAATCCACATTTACATAAAAACCACATGAGAAAGTACACATATAAGTAGATAAACAAGTCAAATTTTAACTAATAAAGTATCACTTGGGCATGCAATTATGCCCAAGATCACCTACCCCACACTTAAAGCGTTGTTCATCCTCGAACAACCCTTTCATCTCTCATGTAATTGAAGACTCACACATAGCTAATTTAGCACGACAATTCAAGCTTATGGCTATAAAGATTATTTAAGATAGCAAGTTAAAAAGAAGGCATGCATGATTTCAACATTAAGATGAATTGCACTATGTTAAGACTTCCCAACCTCAAGAATTGACTCGCAATCTTAGCAAACTCGTGCAAATCAACCGATCAAGAATTCCAGATGAATGTTATCTCTCATTAAACATGTGCCCTCACAACACAAGAGAGTTACCCCATTTTTACTTCAAAAGAATTTCAAATCACAAAAGGTATGGGTATATGAATAAAATTACGCTGACTCTCTCAAAGAATTCACATGCATCAGGTAGTGAACCATAAGCTTACCCTTAGTGTTTACTCCACTAATTTAAGGATGCATGAACGTAAGATCAAGTAGGACTTAATGGTTTGTAATGTAGGCTAAGGGACGGGTAGGTACTATTCTGGACAGTAATAGTGACTATCTTCCCCCAAGTGCTTTTACTACATCTACATTCATTAAAGACACCTCCTCTATACTTCTTCCTCACTCTTCTCACCCTCGAATATTCTCTTTTTGTTCCCATTTCTTTAAGCACACTCAGCTTACTAGTAAAGCGTATTTAAGCAAATTTTTCATTTACTTCCGTACTCTCTACTAATAATCAATCATTTTCAACAAGTGCACCTTTGTCCTTTTCTCAACTTTCACAACTTCCACTTTTCCTTCTGTTTCACGGTTCTCACTCCTTTACTCTTTGGAATCTTTCACTTAAGCACTTAGGAGTTTTGGATCAAATTCACGGCTAATGAAAGAAAAGGATTAAGCTTATGTTATAGGTATGAAAGAATAGGCTTAAGGTTCAATGGGGCTAACTAGGATTAAATATTCAAGGTAGGTAAAGTGAGGGATAACATTTAGGTTCATTCAAAGAAATGCCTAAATCATCTCCTACAATCCACATCCTTCATTTCGTTTTATATAAACACCAGGCAAGTTCTAGACACTTCACAGTAGCATGAAATATTTGAAAAACTCACCCTCACTGCACATGCACATGCTCAATTAAAGACATATTCGCAGACTCTTAACTCAGTTAATTACCAGAATTCAAAATTAAGCTTTAATCACATCGAGTCGAATTCTAGAGCCTAGGTGTCTCAACATGTTTAACACACTTGCATGCTTCCACATGAATCACACTTGCATCTTAAAATATAGCAAATAACAAGAATGTCGAACCATTACTTAGCTATTTGTTCACAAAAAAACTTAAAACCTACTGACTAAATTTTCCTTATGACGGTCGTCATCCGTCCATCATAGGGAACAGTCTCTATCTAAGACTTCGATTCAAAGGGACTATTCTCGGAAAAAGCACCGAAAATAAAAATCGAGAAAACCAAATAAAAAAATAGAAAAAAAATAAAGTAAAAAAAATAAAAAAAATAAAAAAATTGCAAATAACTTGCACAACTAATTACACAAATAACTCCTTAACAAATTATTAAAATTACATCACCAGCATCAACACACAAAATCATCAACAACATAACATGAAACACAATGTCACACATTAAACAGCTACAGAAGCATAAATATAGCACAACCTTACTACACTAGCACCGAACTACTCCCACCCTACACTTAGTTGGAACACTGTCCCCAGTGTTCACATATCTACAATTAAAAATAGAGTTTTGGGTGGTTTAACTCCCTGATCAATCAAAATGTTCAATCTCTTCATCAGGTGCTAGTGCCTCATCACCAAGATCAGAATCTTCTTCGCCTTCCTCCTCTGACTCAATGTTTGAGTCAACCCGGCGCGTTTCCTCATTGGTAGGGACATCGTCATCAACTGGTTCTATAAATGCAGGACCAACTCTGCATAAAGCTCGGGCATGCTCATTGAATGGATAATCCATGTCGAGCTGCCCCAATTCATCCTCCGTAGCAGGACTTCCACAAATTTGCAGTTGCAACATCTGCATCCCATACATTCGGGTCGTGTATTGGTCGTCCCGAGCATGTCACTCGGCAAGTGTTAGCACAGGTCTATATGTGGTATCAGGGGCTTTGGTCTTGGTAACATCCAAAGCACGCCGTTCAAGTTGAGGAATGTAGTGAAGGGCCTCTTTTTCAATACCATGGCCCCTGAGGTAAGAAGTGAGAAGACCCACGAAACCATACCGATACCCTTGATGAAGTCTGGCTTTCTTCATGGCGAAAACAATCACCGCTCCAACATTTATCTCCAGTCCTTTCATCAACGCATACACAAAACAAACTTTGTCCCGAGTGGCATTAGTCATGTGCACCCCCGGGATCAGCCAAGTACATACTATCTTCAACCAGATCCTCGCTTCTCTATTCATTTGGGAGTATGGCAATGTCTGGTGATACCCTCTTTCCTTGTGATGACTCCACTTAGCTATTGATCGTGCTCCACATAAAGTGCGTCTGGTATCTGCATATGGTGGAGTAATATTCAGCTGGCGGAGAACATGTGTGTCTGTGTCCCGCGTCCCCAAGATGGCATTTAAATGTTGTGGTTCAAAAGTAACCATCTGTCCTCTGATCTTGACTGTGTGGCTGCGCACAGTGAGATTCCAGTTAGCGTAGAATTCCCTTATCAGATGGAGATTGCACTCTTTGGGTTCTTCAAAGATGAAGTTTAGCCCAACAGTGTCTATCCTATATAGGATTCTCGGGAATTCTTGAGCTAGTCGTTCCCGTGCTATTTGTTCCTCTGGGAAATACTTGGTTTCCTTGTGTTTGGCATACCATTTCTTTCCCTCATCTGTAACCCATCGTGCTCCATATTGTCTATGTTTCCCCCTTGGAACCGGTGGTGTTTCTGGCACTGCTGCCCCAATTCTAAATCTTTTTCTGCTGGCGCCAGATGTGGACGCGCCCTTCCCTATGTCTTGTCTTCCAAAAATTTGTCCTGTCCATCAAAAGTATAAATTTCAAATGTCATCCATGGTATAGTTGGCTACTACTAAGGTTGGGCTTAAGTCGGTCACCCCACACTTAGTCATTAGCCACAGTCAATACAATTCGACAAGAACATTCACATATTTTCAGTTCTTATTTCCCAAAATGTTCAGTGCATTCATAAAAGTCGATGGAACAATTTCATTGTACTACTCAGACTTCATACAATGCATTATGAAAGTTCATCCATTGATTCATTCATATAATCATGAGCACTTTGACATTTGCGCATAGCAACCTATAGGAATTTTCTACTTTCCTCCCCCAAAAATCCATCTTCTACCATAACATAATCTGACTTCAATCAGAACATGTTTCAACTCAAAAAACATGCACAACACAAAATATCTCCATTTTTACCCATTTCTTCTTCTTCCTAATTAAATTCTCAACCTTAGTTATCAACATTGTAAGATTTTTTAACAAAGATCATGTAATCAATGAATTCATCCAATAAAAACGAACATACCAACCACATTCATTCATAACTTAATTTATTACAACACTTATTAATCACTTAGGGCAGAATTTCGTCAAAGAAAACATGTTCAAGAATCGAAATATTCAGCAATAATGAGAAAAAATTCGAGAACATACCTTTACATCGAAGAAATTTTCTAGCTAGGGCCGTGGCACATAGAGGGAGAAGGGATTTTGGGGTGTTGGTCGCGGAGGGTTCAGAAAAATGGGGAAAAATAAGGAATTTGGGGTTAAAAAGTGTGATTTCCGTGCGCGTCAACCCGTTTCCCCGAACTGACCCGTCGAGAAATTACACTCAACATGTCACGGACGGTAACGCGGAGGCCATGCTCCGTGACACGGAGCCGATGCGTAGGATTAATGGATTTTTGATCATACCTGGAAATAGCCTCAATGTGTCACGGAGGGTAATGTGGAGGTCAGCCTCCGTGACACGGAGCTGACGCGGACCCTCACTGTTTCTTGCCCCAATTTCACTTTTTTCACCTTTATTTTTCCACTTCTGAATTTTTTTTATGCTTTCCCTCCATATTTCCTGCAATTCACAAACAATAACAATTTGTTAGAAAACCGTAGGTTGCCTCCCACCTAGTGCCAATTTTTCTTTTCTCTTTTTTTTTTCAACTAATCTAGTACATTACATCCACGGGTTGCCTCCCGTGCAGCGCCTAGTTTACCGTCGCGGCTCGAAGCTTGACATTCTCATTCATCCACTAAGGTGATAGATGTCTTCTCTCAATTAACGTCTTCACCCCAGTAGTACTTACACCTCTGCCCGTTCACCAAAAATGTGGCTCTTTTATCCTCTTGCCACAAGTAAACCGCCCCGTGCGGGGTTATCCTTGCTACTTCAAATGGCCCTGACCACTTGCAGCACAACCTACCCGGGAAGAGTTTCAACCTTGAGTTAAATAGCAACACATTCTGACCCGGCTCAAAGATTCAATGTTATCCGTGTAGTTGTTCACTCCCAACTACACGCAAGTGCACATGGTCGTACAAGTAATAAAGTGTCCTTATTTCAAGCCATGTATCGAACCCACAGGGACTGTAATGTTACCGTAATTTTTTGTTAAATTTTTAGTATATGCAATTCTTTATACAAGTGGACAAATAGAACAAATGGTCAATTTTAACGAATATTAGTTAATGTAACTTTAAGTAAAGAGATTGTAAACTATAATCTGAACAATAATACAAACAAGCTAAGGTTAAGGAAAAACATGCAGATATGTAATTTACTGATTGAATTTCAGTCAACACTTCTCTTCGGTTGTTTGTCAGGAATTATTAACCAATGGATTGGGTCTTTCGAATTCCTCTTCAATTAAAGAATCATGAGACTTACATTACACATTTCTGTGATACAAACACTTCATATTCTAGGAATACACAACAAATTCCATATATGACCAAACATGACATTAAAGATATATTTATATTCTGAATGTGAATCTTTTCTTAATTTCTCAACCAAGACAAGAACATATCCTACCAATTCACATCTATCCTATTAATCTTCCTTCCAGAATTAAAATTGGAATTCTGGGATTTAGATTAACAATGGCCAAGCATTACTGTAGTGAAAACAAGAGTTAGTAGAACAACCTTTGTAGAGAAGATAAAACCGAAATAAAATCAATTACATATTACTACAATCATCCTCAACCTTAGATAAAGGTGAATTAGTCACTCATTTGATGAATAAACATCTTCAAACAAGTAGAACTCATACAAGCAATTGAAATTGAAGAGAAAAAGGAAGAAAATTAACCCAAGAACTTCTTCAGCTCAACTGCCTGATACCTACGTTTTTATCTTGAAATGTCAGATATCTTAAAATAAAACCAAAGTGTGCTATTTATACAAGTGGGAAGTTTCCCGGAATAAAGTGGTAACATGGCACAGAGGGTATCGCAGAGCACCATCTCCGTGCCACGGCCTTGACACTGGCCTTCACTGGAACTTGGGGTGCCGAATAATTTTCTTCAGCGTGGCACGGAGGGTATCGCGGCCTTTACTGGAATCTAGGTGATCAGCTAAATCCTCCCACCGTGTCACTGAAGTGAATGCAGAGCATGGGCTCCATGACATAGTGCCATCGCACACCTTCACTGGAATTCCACCCAAATACCACTCTAGGCAGAATGACTCCGTGATGGTGGCGTGACACGGCCTTGTCGCGGAGCATCAATTTTTTAGCATTTTCTTGCCGACTTCCTAGTTTTGCTTCCGAGTCGATTCCTCCACTTCACCAACTTGTAGATTAGTTCCCAAAATTCATTCTAACTGCAAAAACAATAACTAATCATGTTGGTTAGTATAAATCCACATTTACATAACAACCACATGAGAATGTACACATATAAGTAGATAAACAAGTCAAATTTAAGTAATAAAGTATCACTTGGGCATGCAACTATGCCCAAGATCAGGCACCTAACCTGGTCCTCAAAGAGTGGAGGACAGCTATACTGATTAAGGATATTGACCTCTCCAGCCTTATTGTCTGTGCCCAGCAGATTGAGGATGAAAAATTGAGGGACATGGAGCGAAAGAACAAGCGAGCAAAGACTGGCCAATCAGATTATGGCCACCGAAGCTCTGGCGGTGGTAGCTACCCACATCAGCAGCAACAACAGAGGGCTCCAAAACCCAGCTCAGCCAGCGCCCCTACCTTTTGGTCCCTCTAGGATAGTGCCAGCACATGTATCTAGCTTTCCCCAAGTGTGGAAAGAACCACCTAGGAGAGTGTCTTTGGGGTCGAGAGGGCTATTTTAGTTGTGGACAACTTGGTCATCGGCTTAAGGAGTGTCCGTTAGCAGGACGGGGAAGGTCACAATCCACTACCTCAGCACCTCCAACAGGCCGACCAGCTCAGCAGGCCAATACTTCACGTATGGATGGCGCCAAAATTGTTTATATGCATTGTCTTCTCATCAGGATTGGGAGAGCTCACCTGATGTGTCCACGTGTATGTTATGCCTTTTTCATCTAGACGTGTATGCCCTAATAGATCCACGAGCCACACTTTTGTTCATGATTCCCATTGTAGCAGTCTAGTTCGATATAAGTCCAGAGGTCCTCTCAGAACCATTTTCAGTCTCCACCCCAGTTAGCGAGTCAGTTAGAGCAAGCCGGGTGTATAGAAACTGCCCAGTCTCACTCCTCAATAAAGTCATTCTAATTGACCTTATAGAGCTATACATGGTTGACTTTGACCTCATTCTTGGCATGGATTGTTTACACTCTAATTATGCCTCAGTCGGCTGTAGAACTAGGGCCATCAGATTTCAGTTCCCTAATGAGCCAGCTTTAGAATGGACGGGCGGCAGTTCAACGCCTAAGGAACAGTTTATTTCCTACCTTATGGCCCAGAAGATTATTTCTAAGGGATGTATCTATAATCTAGTCCGGGTTAAAGATTTCAACTCCGAGACCCTAACTATCCAGTTAGACCCTGTTATTAATGAATTTTTTGATGTGTTCCCCGAAGATCTTCCCAGAGTTCCTCCTGAACAGAAAATCAACTTTGATATAGACCTTATCCTAGATACTAAGCCCATATCCATCCCTCCTTATATAATGGCTCCGAGTGAACTTAAGGAGTTGAAAGAGCAGCTACAAGATCTTCTTGATAAGGTTCTTATCAAACCCAGCATCTCTCCTAGGGCGTTCCAGTACTATTTGTGCGAAAGAAAGACGGTACCCTTAGAATGTGCATCGATTACCGTTAGTTTAATAAGGTAACATTCAAGAGTAGGTATCCCCTACCCAAAATTGAAAACTTGTTCGACCAACTTCAAGGATCCAACTATTTCTCCAAAATATATATTAGGTAGGGGTGTCATCAGCTAAGTGTCAGAGAGTGCGACATACCAAAAAAAGCTTTCAAGACTCGGTATGGTCACTACGAGTTTGTGTTTATGTCCTTTGGACTAACAAATTCCCAAGAAGCCTTCATGGACCTGATGAATAGAGTCTTTAAGTAGTATCTTGATATGTTTGTCATTGTATTTATCGACGACATTTTGGTATACTCTAGGAATGAGGAAGAGCATGCTAATCACTTGAGGATAGTTCTTCAGACACTCAGGGACTGCCAATTGTTTGCCAAGTCCGTGACTTTCCTGGGTTATGTGGTCTCGGATGAGGGTATTCAAGTTGATCCTCAAAAGATAGAAGCGGTGAAAGACTAGCCCAGACCTACCTCCCCAATCGAAATCGGGAGTTTCTTGGGTCTAGTCGGGTACTACCAACACTTTGTGAAAGGATTTTCTTCTATAGCATCCGCTCTAAATAGGTTGACACAAAAGAAGGTGAAGTTTTAGTGGTCAGATATTTGTGAGAAGAGTTTCCAAGAAAACTCGACTCACTACCACTCTAGTGTTGACTCTACCTGAAGGATCAAAAGAGTTTGTAGTTTATTGTGACGTTTCCAGAATTGGACTCGGTTGCGTTCTAATGCAGCCGGAGAAGGTGATAACCTACGTCTCTAGACAACTCAAAGTTCATGAAAAGAATTACTTGACTCATGACTTGGAGTAAGAAACGGTGGTGTTTGCATTGAAAATATGGAGACACTATCTATACGGGGCTCACGTATATGTATTCACTAATCACAAGAGCCTCCAGTACGTGTTCAGTTAGAAAGATATGAATCTTCACCAAAGAAGGTGGTCAGAGCTACTGAAGGACTATGACATGAGCGTGCTGTAACACCCGGGCAAAGCCAATATGGTGGATGATGCCCTAAGTAGAGTATCTATGGGAAGCGTGACTCATGTTGAAGAAGGCAAAAAGGAACTGGCGAAGGACATTCATAGACAAGCTCAGTTAAGGGTGCAATTAGTTGATTCAACTGAGGGTTGAGTGGTAGTGCAAAGTGGGTCTGATTCCTCTTTGGTTGTTGAAGTTAAGTCCAGACTGGATGAGGATCCTATCTTACTTAAGCTGAAGAAAGCGGTTCTCAGAAAAGAGGCTGAGGCTTTCTCCAATGGAGGAGATGGTGTGCTCTGCTACCAGGGAAGATTTTGTGTACCGGTCATCGGTGATTTGAGATAGTAGATACTGGCGAAAGCATACAACTCGAGGTACAACATCCACCCTAGTGCTACTAAAATGTACTGCGATTTACATGATATTACTGGTGAAATGGCATGAAGAGCGACATCACTGAATTTGTAGCTAACTCCCTGAATTGCCAGCAAGTCAAAGTAGAGCACCAGAGATCGGGAGGTATGACTTAGGATATCATCATGCCCACCTAGAAGTGGGAAGAAGTGAATATGGATTTTATTACAGTCTACGTCGGACTCATCGGCAATATGATTCATTTTGGGTAATAGTAGACCGGATGATTAAGTCAACACACTTCCTCCAATTAGAACTACAGATTCAGCCGAGGACTATGCTAGGCTTTATATCTGGGTGTTGGTCAGACTTCATGGGGTGCCATTATCAATTATCTTAGATAGAGATACCCAGTTCACAAAGTCCCACGTCAAGCTCAGCACAACTTTTTCACCCGCGGATAGATGGGCAAGCTGAGCCGACTATTCAGACCCTAGAAGATATGTTGATAGCGTGCGTGATTGATTTCAAGGGTAGTTGGGATGACCACTTGCCTCTTCTCAAGTTTGCGTACAACAATAGCTACCACTCCAGTATCTAGATGGCCCCCTTTGAGGCATTGTATGGTAGGAGGTGCAGATCTACCATCCGATGGTTTGAGTTTAGTGAAGCTACTCTAACCAGGCCAGACTCGGTTCATGAAGCTATGTAGAAAGTGCAGCTCATCCAAGAAAGATTCAAAATAGCCCAGAGCCATCAGAAATCTTATGCGGATGTAAGGATAAGAGAGTTGGAGTTTGCTATGGATGATTGGGTTTACCTAAAAATTTCACCTATGAAAGGGGTAATGAGATTTGGAAAGAAAGGAAAGCTCAGTCCAAGATATGTGGGACCCTATAGAATTCTAAGGCAAATTGGAAAGATAGCTTATGAGCTGGAATTACCTTCAGAGTTGGCATCTATGCACCTAGTATTTCATATGTCACTATTGAAGAAGTGCATCAGTGATCCAACTTCAGTTGTGCCATTGAACAATGTGGGTTGAAAGATAGTGTCTCATATGAAGAGGTCCCAATCAAGATCCTTGACATTCAAGTTCGTAAGCTGAGGAACAAGGAGGTTGCTTCGGTCAAAGTCTTGTTGAGGTATCAGCAGGTTGAGTGAGCTACATGGGAGGCTGAAGCAGATATGATGGCTGGATACCCACATTTGTTCCCTTCCAGCTCTGTTTCAGTTTAAGGTATCAATATCCTCCCCAAAAACATCTTTCAGTTCATGTGTTCCAGTTTCTTTCATGTAAATGAATATGTGTGTGATTAATGTATTCAGTTCAGAATTGTGATTCAGTTCAGAGGTATTCATTACATTAGTTTTCAGCTTACATGATCAGTATTTGAGTATAAAGATTTCCATTCTCTGATTTCCTATGTATTTTCCAACATTCAAAGATAAATGTTACCAAGGAGTAGATATTGTAATGCCCCAGAAACTCAAAGACTAGACCCAGGAGTTAAATTGGAGAAAATAGGAAAATCTGCACCAGGCCACAAAATGAGTCATTTAGTGACCCGTGGGGGTGACCACGAGTCATTACGTGACTCGTGGTGAGGTCTTTGACTTGATTGATAATTTGGAAAAAAGGGGTGACCACGGGTGTGACAACGAGTCGTGGTCAATACCACAAGTCGTGAGGTGATCATGAGTCGCCGGGTACACCATGACTCATGGTGTCCCTCGTGGTAGCCATTATGAGATTTTTGGCAGTGCACTTGACGATTGCGACCACGAGTCGTGGTCACTGGCATAACCCATTAGGTCCCTTGTGGGGGCCTGACAGTCAATTTTCCCTGCAAATTTCCTAAGGGTGTTTCATTAATTTCCTAACCTCCTAGACTATAAACTACGTCGTTCTACTATAGTTTTAAGGGAATATAGAGGGGTTAAATGGTTTCCCCCTCATTCCCCACACGGATTTTCAGAAAACATCATAGAGTTTCTCTCAGGATCTGTCAGAGAAAGAACTACGGAAGTCCACTTCTCTTCAAGTTCTCAAGGAAATTCTTCGTATCTCTCCACCAGGTATGTGGGAATTCAACAAGGGGATAGTTCTTCCCTTGTGTCCCCAAAATCTCTCCTAGCTTCTTTACGAGTTCTAGCCCTGAGTTTTCAATTCTGAAGGGAATAAATACATATCAGACTTCTTTAAATTCATGTAGAATGTTTCCATGTTTAATTTAGAGATAATTCCACTAATTTAAGACTATGTTGAGGTTGTACCCATAAAGAAAATTCTAGCCCTAAGCTTCCGAATGTGGATGAATTATATGCCAGCTTTTGTTATAGCTTGTGAAATATGTTTTAAGTTGATTATTTGATATTCTCCATTATCTAAATATCGTATAAATACCCTTTCTTGTATGGATTACTTTAGTCCTAATGTTGAATGTGATCACCTAGAATTTTGCCAGTTGGGTTAGTCTTCCTTATTGCTTGATTCTACCACTGTTGTGGATCCCTATGTTGTTGGTATGAGTTGATTTCTCAGTTAGCTGCGTGATTGTTCAGTTTCGGTAAGAATGCTAGAATCCTTAGTGTTAGTTAGAAATGTCAACTTATCAGTTTGACTACAAAAAAATTTCAGGTGTCAGTAGTGCCTTCCAGTTATTAAAACTAGACTCAATATCAGTTTTAGTGGTTCCTTAGGCGGTCATGACACTTTTAGATAAGAGGCTCTGAGCAGCCCTAGAACCCCAGCTTCAGAATTTTAGTTTGTTCTTTAGACGGTTACGACGCTTTCAGAGAAGCAGCTTTGACCAGTCTTAGAACCTAGTAACAGAATTTGGTCCGATTAAGACTTTTATGGTGCTTCAAGATAGGTGCTCCCAACTAGTCCTGGGCCCCAGTTTCGAGCTATCAGCTTACTAGTCAGTCTAGAAATATCCAGTGGGAGCAAGACTTAGCACCGAGTGGATCGGGGTTGTAGTGCACCTAGGTTCCCAGAACTACGTTCCCATTGTAGGATACAGTTCTATTGGCCTTATAGCCCCAGATTTATGATCACCCAGTTCATGCCTTTATACCCTTGCAAGGTATATTGTGTCCTATCGGTGAGGTGTATACACCAAACTCCACATCGAGCTCACATGGTTATATGTCGGTTATAGGCTCCCACTAGTCAGCTCAGTTCAGTCTCATATTAGTCATTTCAGATCAATTTAGTTTAGTAACTCAAACTTAGGGCATGTCCTTGACCATCAAACAGGATCTTTTAGACCATCTCAGTTATTACAGTTATTCAGCTCAGCATCCTCAGTTGGTCATTGCTGTCTGTTCAGTTATGCATTTTATTCTGTTGTCTTATGTATCTCTCACTTACTCTGTACATTAAAACTATTGACGCATTCCTTTTATGTTGTATCATCTTATGATGCAGCTGCAGGATCTTGATCTCAGTCTCAACCTCGTTAGCCACTCACTCTCAAAAGACTCTAGCTGCACTTTTGGTGAGTCTTCATCTTCTGAGGAAGAAGATCATTTATTTTACTTCTATTTTCTTCTTTATAGATTTGGAGTTAGCTGGGGGCTTTTCCCAGCAACTCATCAGTTGTAGTGGCTTTCAGACCCAAATCTCGTTATCAGACTTGTAGTTTGTGATCAGTTTGTTTTAAACATTATGATTCAGTCTCCATTTTCATGTATGTCTTATATTTTTAATTTAAATCTTCCGCTATATATATATGTTACTCAAAATACCAGTGTATCATAGACTAGGGGTTGACTTGGGGTTACTTGTGACTCCAAGTACCGTGTCCCGTCCAGGGTGTAGTCTCGGGGTGTGACATTTTATGATGGGTTTTCAAATGAGGTACCAATAAACCAAATAGGGCTACCGATATCCTTATAATGAAAATCACGGTTAGAACTTTGTATACACAGCTGAAATGAGTAGCCAGGGAAGTGACGAGTCCTCCTCATCCCATATTGAAACCATGCTCGAAATTGTGCTTGAGTAGGTCGTTTGAACTGATTTAGGGATTTGGGAGATGAGAAGGGACCTCTTGCACTTCACTCAAAAGGTGAAGGACCATGAAGTGTCTATCAAACAGTTAGAGGACAGAATGAATTCGTTAGCATCTTAACTGGCAACGCAACAAGTGACAAGGGAAGAAAAGGCTCCACCACCACCAACCATGGTAGAGGAAGAAGCTGTGGAATGGGCAATGGAAGAAGATATTTTGAAAGAAACATTTGAAAGTATTCTCTTGACCAGTGGAGGATTGGAAGAGGTGTGTTATGTGAGTAAAGGGTTGGCCACCAATTCTTTTCAACCGAAGAAACTTGATCTTGACCTCAAGAATTGGACAAGCCCTCGGATTCATCGCTGCCACTTGTTTCACCTAATTATGTCTCCTCAGACCCTTCCTCTGCATTTGAGTCGTTTCCCGTCTCCTGATTATCTTCTCTAGCTCCCTCCTCAAACTGGGTAGCTTGGTCACATGTAGCAGTCACTGCCTCAGCTTGTGCTCTTGCTCTTACCCTAGTGGTTCTTGTTCCATTAGTGTCTGAAGTATTTACTTGATAATCCTCAACCGAACCACTAGGGGAGTTGCCTGCTTTCCCAACCTCGTACTCAGACGTTTCATCAATTAATGTCCTTCGGGTTGTTGCTTTGGATGCTTTGCGCTTCAATGTCATTGTTCTTGTAGAGAAGAAAGTCAGAATTCCATATTTTAAAAAAAAAGAATCAGAAAAGAACAATTTCAGATTCTTATCACAGGTCGATAGTACGGGTCGTAGCCTGAAGGTATGACTTGTATGAACACCCAGCAATCCTGTATACATGTTATGGTTCACAGGTACAATTCATACCACGAAGGTACTACCCATACCCTGAGTCGTCTGATGAGGCCTCACACTATGATTTCTTTGTATTTTTCCACGACTCGTGGTACGACCCGTAGGTCGATTCGACGAGTCGTAAGGACTTTTCTGATTAGCCTTGTTAAGTTCTTTTGTACAAATGCTTAGTACGACTCGTAGTGACAAACTACAACCAGTACTATGTTTGATACCACTTTCATGACTTATTTGATTTTTCTCTGTTTATAGGGGTTCCTTTGCACAATTTAGGTATTCATATTTCCCCAAGTCTAGGCATATCATTCAATCAATTAAACACTACTCATCACTTCCCTTTTAATCACTACTCATAACTCAAATTTGGAAAACTTAAATTCACATGCTTAACCCAACAAAAATATGATGTTTTCCAGTCATTCATGATTTGTTATCATCCCTGATCATTGTATTTTTGAAATTCTTTGATCAAAAGTAATAGTCACAGGGTTTTAATAGAGAGCTTCAAGCAAGCTAAAATTTTGCGATATTCAATGTGTTGCTTACTTGTTGCTTCATTCTTTGACTGGTAATCACAAATGTGGGAAGAGTTAATTTGAGCATGATATTTCTTAAAGACTCTTAGCCTTTGAGTTACGGGGGTGAGAGTTTTGAAGTTAGGGATCATAGGTTTGTTTTTGTTTGTGTGGGGAGAGGGGCCGTGTGAGAGTTTGAATTACAATAAGAAAAGGGCAAATGTGAAAACCTGGGCCGATTCGGGTGAATTTTAAAATTTTGACTCGTCACAACTCATACCACGAGTCATACGAGGGACGTACCACTCGTCCCTTGGACCCATGAGTTAAAGTTTTGAAAACTTACCTGGGGACCTATGAGTACCTCCTACGACTCGTACAATGTAGGTATGGTTCGTATGATGACTAGTAGGTCATTGCTTTGAATTACTTTTCTAAACCTCACCACGCGTCCTGCTACAGCTCATAGGATGCTGTCACGAGTCGTACTGAGAGCCATAGTAGCTGCTTTTTCAGCAGTTTTTCTGCCTCCTATTTTTGTTTTCCCTGCACACTGAGCACACATTATTTTAATTACTTGGGTTGCCTCCTAAGAAGTGCTTGATTTAACATAGCGGCACGACGTAGGTGGCCCGATTACACAGACTTCAGCAAGCCACCACTTGGGTTTCCTCTGAAGAAACTCCTGATTTAACATCGCGGCACGACACAAGTCTCTTTGCTACTCAGAATTCGTTAAGTGACTTATACTCATCCTCCAGTGTTGAGATTACCCTGTACTTCTTGGGTTGCCGCATTATCCGGCAGATGTTGAAAGTGACCTCTTCTTTGTTTAGTCTGAACTTCAGCTGGCTAGCCTCCACATCTACTAAGGCCCTCCCAGTTGCAAGGAATGGTTGCCCAAAAATGATGCGGACCTCCTAATCAACCTCGCAATCCGAAATCACGAAGTCAACTGGGAGTATGAATTTGTCCACCTCGACTAGTATATCGAACCAGATCCCCACTAGCTTCTTCACAGTTCTGTCAGCCATCAGTGGCCACATAGTTGTCGGTATGGGGGCTCCTAAGCACAATCTCTTGAATAGTGCCAAGGGCATCAGATTGATGCTTGCTGCCAGATCACAAAGTGCCCTTGCAAACACGACATTGCCAATTGTGCACGGTATAGTGAAAGCACCTGGGTCTTCCTTCTATTAAGGCAAGACCCGTGTAGCTATGGCATTACATTAATGTACAATGTCTATCGGCCCATAACTTACGGGCCTCTTCTTGGTCACCAAGTCCTTCATAAGCATAGCATATCTCGGTATTTGTTCCAATGCTTCTACCAATGGTATGTTCACAGATAATTTTTTAAGCATCGAAAGAATTTTTGGAACTTACCATTTTCTGCCTTTTTCTTCATTCTTTGAGGGAATGGTGGCGGTGGTCGTGGGATAGCTCTGTGCACTTGAATTGCTCCTAGATCAATGTCAGATTCTTTCTCCTTTATCAGGGCCTCTGGCAGCTAAACACTTTCCATCTCAACACCTTTATCACTTTCCTCAATAATACTCTCTTTCTTCCATTAAAACACAACTGGAAAAGGGGGGTCAACTGTGGTCTTACCACTCCTAGTCATCACCGCCATGCAGTGGCCATTATTCTTTGGATTCTGGACAGTGTTGCTAGGTAGTTGCTCGGTGCTTTGGGCTACGGGTAAAAACCGACACGCAAGTGCACGTGGTCAAACAAGTAATAAAGTGGCTAAGTAGCCAAGTATCGATCCAAGGAGGCTCAAGATATGTAAAATTGCCTAATTTACTATATTTCTATTTAACTTCTAATTATGCTAACAACAACGTAACCAAGGGTTAATTGAGTTTTTGTTTCTAAACTATATACTACAATTAATAACACTATTTACTTGTGAATTCAGACAATGGATATGAACATGCCAAGGTTAAGAACAAGTAATGAACTTGATAATCATGATAATTTTGGTTAATTCTCTTCTTCAAGTTGCTAGCCAAGAACATTTGCCTAGAAATTAAACTCTCGTATTTAATTTCACTTTAGAATCATAAACCATCCGTCTACATTTCTGTGATCAAATGCAATTTATGACCTAGCACTACAATTCAGTTTCCTAAATTGACTAATACGGCTTTCAAATATATTTCTATCAGGAAAGCACATCAAAACCCAATTTTCCCAAATCAAGTTAAGAACAATACCCTATTAATTCACAACTTTCCAATTTCTTGCTCTTTCGAGTGAAATTGGACTTTTTAGATATACATTAATGTTGGCCAATCACTAATGCAGTAAAGAACAAGAATTAATAGAACAACATTAAAGAAGAAGAATAAAACCATATCATTTACAATCAAAATTCATTACACATGTTCAAAACCTCAGCAAGAAAGAGAATTAGCCACTCATTCTTGGATTGATCATCGTAAAATGAGTGTAAATTATACTTACAATTGATAGAAAGAAGAAAAGAAGAGAAGACATCCCTTAGCTTTTCCAATCTTTAACTGCTACTAACCCACGTTCATGCTCTCCACTTCTGAACTCAGTCTAAAAACTAAAAACTAAAAAACTAAAAAACTCCTTAAAATAAACCTAAGTGTGCTATTTATACTAGTGGGAAATTTTTCCCGGAATAACAAGCAACGTGTCACGGAGGCCAACGCGGAGCCTTGCCTCCGTGACATGGCGTGGACGCGGACCCTCACTGGAATTTCTAGGGTCCGGTAATTTACCCTCAACGTGGCACGGAGACCATCGCGGAGGCCTATCTCCGTGCCACGGAGCTGACGCGCAGGTACACTGGAAATTGCCAAATTAATTCATGCTCAGGCAGTGTGCTACCGCGATGGTAGCGTGGCACGGAGCCATCGCTGAGCCCCTATAAATCCTGCATTCCAAGGTCTTTTCCACGCTCGCATCCAAGTCCAACTCCGACATAGTTCCAACATGCATTTTAGCTCCTAAAAATCACCTTTATCTGCAAAACAAATGCTAATCATGTTGGTTAGTATAAATTCGCATTTTATTACCAATTACATGATATTATATACACATTGCACAACAAATAAGGTAAAAATGATACGTTTGAGTATCACTTGGGCATATAAATCTGCCCAAGATCACTTACACCACTCTTAAATCCTTGTTCGTCCTCGAACAACACATACACAAATCATGCAAATTACATCCCAACCTTCATCACTATGGTGCAACAATTTACGCTACGGTCGTACCGATTATTCAATTTTTGTAAATCATCAAGAAAACATGCTTGGTCGTACAATACAATGACCTTTAATACATCAAGGCTGCCTAGACTTTTTAAGAATTGATTCTTGATATCGGCAAACTCATGCAAATCAACAAATCAAGAAATCTGACACGAAAATCAATCTTTCATCAAGCATGTACCCTCACAACTCGAGAGAAACTTCCCCTTTATGTTCATGCAACACACGAACATGCAAGTAGGGGCCTATAAAAATTAATTTCACTCTCTCTCCCAAAAGAATTCACATTCATCATGTCAAGACCCATAGGCTTGCCCTTAGTGTATTACTCCACTAATATAAAGAAATGCAATATAGGATCACGTAGGACTTTAATGGGTTGTAACGGGGCTATGGATCTAGTATGCATATATTGGATTAGCCAATAATAATCGCTAGCATCCTTAAGCGCCTTTTCAACTCATTCCCATCGACTCATGGACATTGTTCCTCTCTTTTCTCTTTTTCTCCCATTCATGCTGGTTTACTTTCACACAGCCCATTTAATCAACCACACTTGACACAAAGCAGAGGGTTTTCATGTACCCTCAATATCAATTAATTACAACAAGTGCCTCTTCAACGTCATCTTTTCTTTCCTCACTTTGCTTTTCTTTTTCTTTTCACTCTTTTCACTCTTTAACACTTTGGGAAACATTTTCTGTTCTTTGTAAGCGCTTAAGAGCTTCTTAAAGACTTTAAGGCTAATGAAAAGAAGGAATAAAGCTTAGTTCATACAATTTTGGACAAAAGAAAGAAATCGGCTAAAGGCTCAACGGGCTGACTAGGGTATACAACATATAAAAAGGTAGAATTTGACAAGAAAAAAATGGAAACTATCGGTTAAAACAAAGAAATGCCTACATCCTTTCCAACACTACACCTCCTTCATTTCGCTTTGTATACACACCAGGCAAGTTCTAGACAATTCACGATGACATGGAATAGCAAAACCTTACTTCACACTTCATGCACATGCTCGAATTCAGATGCATTCACAGACTCTTTAATTAATCAATTACATGAATTCAAGATTAAGCCTCAATCATAATGAACCAAATTCTATAGCCTAGGTAACTCAACATATTTACAGAATTGCATGCTTTCAAACGAATCATTTTCACAATTTGAACATCAATTACAACATGCAACGAAATTTTAGCAACCATAAGCAACTACAGTTTATTGATGTAATCCACCAAAGAAAACTAAAACAACAAATAAAAATCCTACTCCTACCGACTACATTTCCCTTAAGACGGTCGTCATCCATCCATCATAGGGAACGGTCACTAACTATGACATCGGTTCAATGGGACTATTCTCGGTAAAAGAACCGAAAACAAACCCCGAGAAACCCAAAAATCAAAATCGAAAAATTTTTTGCAACACATCGATCACTTCGATAGAAAGAAAATATTTACAAGTGCAAAATATTTTCGCAAAAATTTTGAAAAATATCGATCATGTCGATAGAGAAAAAAAAATTATTTACAAAATTTATAAAATATTTACAATGGCAACCATACTTTCAAAAACACATATCCTTAACCACACAAAAAACATATACACATACATCGCAAATAGTTCACAACAGGGAAAGCACAACATACATAAACAACAAGGAAAAATTATACAGCAATTTAGAGCCTTGACCTAGCACCTAACTACTCCCCACCCCACACTTAAATCGAACACTGTCCCCAGTGTTCACAAAAATACAAAGCACAAAATTTGGGTGGTGGAACTCCCTGCTCAGTCGAAATATTCGACTTCCTCATCCGGTGCTGCGGCCTCGTCGCCCATATCTGAATCAGCTCCATCGTCGTCATCGGACTCCACATCAGAGTCCTCACGACGTGTCTCCTCATCAGTAGGGACATCGTCATCTGTAGGCTCCACAAATGCTAGCCCCACCTTACATAAGGCTCTGGCGTTCTCGCCAAAGTGGTAGTCCAGCTCCAGCTGCCATAACTCCTCCTCGGTGGCTGGTCTCCCACCTATCCTTAGCTGCAGCATCTGCATGCCAAACATACGGGCCATGTATTGATCTTCACGAGCATGTCGCTCGCCCAAGGTCAACAGTGGTTTATGTGTAGTGTCGGGGGCCTTAGTCTTTGTCACGTCGAGGGCCCTCCGCTCCAGCTGTGGAATATAGTCCAAGGCTTCTTCCTCAATATCGAGGCCTCGGAGGAAGGTGGTGATGAGTCCGCCAAACCCGTATCTGTGGCCCTGGTGCAGTTTGGCTCTCTTCATGGCGGATATTATGACCGCCCCAACATTAATCTCAAGCCCTTTCATAAGGGCATACACCAAGCAGACACGGTCCCGGGTCACGTCTGTCATATGAACTCCCGGGATCAAGCACGAACATACAATTTTTAGCCAGATTCTGGCCTCCCTGTTCATCTGCGAGTAGGGCAGAGTCTGGTGGTACCCCCTCTCTTTGTGTCTACTCCATCGGGCTGTGGATTGAGCCCCACACAACGTACGTCTGATGTCGGCATACGGTGGGGTGATGTTTAGCTGGCGGAGAACGTGGGCGTCTGTGTCCCGCGCTCCAATGATGGCATTCAGCTGCTGGGGTTCCAGAGTGACAATTTTCCCTCTGATTTTAATAGTGTGGCTCCTGATGGCCGGGTTCCAGTTGGCATAAAATTCCCGGACCAAGTGAAGGTTGCACTCCTTGGGCTCCTGAAAAATAAAGCTGAGCCCAACTGCCTCAATCTTCTGTACAATGCGAGGGAACTCCTGTGCAAGTGGTTCCCTTGCAATAAGTTCCTCCGGGAAGTACTTGTTTTCTTTGTGCTTCGCGTACCATTTCTTCCCTTCATCGGTGACCCATCGTGTTCCGTATCGGCGGTGTTGGCCGCGCAGAACAGCAGGTGCAGCTGGGACTACAGTGCCCAGTCTCATCCGTTTTCTGGCGGTGCCTGAGGTAGAAGCACCCTTGCCTTTGTCTTGCCTGCTAGCCATTGTACCTGTCAGTTTACACAAACAAGCACAACGTTAAGCTAAAAACTTGTTAGCTTCGGCTAAGGTCGGGTGAAACAAATTTTACCCCACACTTAGTTCTTAACAATATTTACAAAATTTCAGCAAGGATAGCTCTATTTACAACCCCAAACACAAACAACTATACACATATTGCTTAGTGCGTTCACAACAAAATTTCGACAGCATAACTGTTAGTGTACTACTCAGACTTCATACAGCTAATACCCAATCCTACTATCGCTAGCAATTCAACCATCGCACAAGCAACAAAACAACCACAAACTAAAAACAAATAGAAAAATATTTCATATACAAGCTAATCTAAACAATCTAACCAATTCACACATTATGCAATTTCCCACAAAAATTCGAGAATTAGTCGTCTTTGAACATTTACACACTATTTACCACGACTTATCTCAAATAATAAACACACCCCGGCATCGAATTCACCAAACAATCAAGTTTCCCAAGTCAAATTCAACAACCCAAGCCCTAGGATAGAGTTCGACAATCAATTTCGAATTATTTACATAATCGACAAGATCAAATGCCAAATACAACAATCCGAACATAATCAATCACAACATAATTCACCATCATGTTTAATTTCTACCTAAGGTGGTATGTCTCACCTTACATGCCCAAAATTGACAAAAATAGCCAAAAATATTGAGTTAGACGATGAAAACATACCTTAGAATTGAAGAATCGGAGAAACTTGACGTTTTTCTTTGCCTATCAACGTGGCACGTTGCTTGGGGAGGGGGAAATGGGTGTTTGGTCACGGAGGGAAGAGGGAATGGGGAAAAATGGGCGAAATCGGGGTTATATTTAAAGAAAACACGCGGGTCACCCGGAAACCCGGTGTGACCCGGCACTGGATAAGGGGCAACGTGTCACGGAGGGTAACGCGGAGGCCATCCTCCGTGACACGGAGCCAACGCGTTGGCTTACTGGATTTTTGAAAAATCTAGATTTTCCTTCAACGTGTCACGGAGGCCAACGCGGAGCATTGCCTCCGTGACACGGCGCCAATGCGCCAGTGCTCCGTTTCACCAATACATTTAATTTTTCATACCTCGTCTCATTTTCTCGATTCCATGTATATTTCCTCCGTTATACCTGAAAATCACCTCACTAAACAAAAATTGGTTAAATTAATAGATTTCCCTAACTAAAATAAAAAATATTAAATAAAATGAAAATCTAAACCTAGTTAAGAAAAAAAAAAGAAAAATAAAAATTATTCACACTAAAAAGAAAGAAAGAAAATATTTTCACGGGTTGCCTCCCGGCAGCGCCTGGTTTACCATCGTGGCTCGACGTCCTTTAAGCTCATTTATCTACTAGGGAGATGGACGATTTGTCCCGATCATGATCATCCCCCCAGTAGTGCTCTACCTTGTCCGGTGGCCTACCTAGTAACTCTCGGGAATCACTCAATCCATTAGCATTCCCATGATCAATTATGTTGATCACCGAGAGATCCTTATAAACAGTCGGAAGCTTAGGTACCTTGTACACATCGAACACTTCGACCTTGTCATGTGCTCGCATCGTGAGTTGACCCGCAGCTACATCAATTAATGCCTTTACGGTTACCAAAAAGGGTCGTCCCAAAATAAATGGGACTTCAGCATCTGGTTCAAAGTCCAGAACAATAAAATCGACCGGAAAAATGAGGGAGCCTACTTGCACTAACACATCCTCAACAATGCCATCCGGCTTAGCCAAAGACCTGTCTGCTAGCTGCAGATTACCGTTGTAGGTCTAGGACTCCCTAGACCTAACTTTCTGAATACCGAAGATGGCATCAGATTTATACTTGCCCCCAAGTCGCATAATCCACGCGCTCGGATACTTTTCCCAATAGTCAACTGGATAGTGAAACTTCCAGGGTCTTTCAGTTTTGTGGGCAACCTATTCTGAATACGGGAAGTGCATTCCTCCGTTAAAGCTACCGTGGCATACTCAGTCAAACGACTTTTGTTAGCCACGATGTCTTTAATATACTTCGCATATCTCGGCTCTCCCTGCAAGACATCAACAAGAGGTAAGTTAACATGTACCTGTTTAAGTACCTCCATGAATTTCTGGAAACACGCCTCCTCCTTGTGTTTCTTAAGTCGTTGAGGAAACGGGGGTGGAGGCCTTTCTGGTTCAGCTTCTTTAGTCTTCCCCTTATCAGAACTTTGCTCTCCCTCAACATCTACTGCTCCTGACTTTTGAGGCGGTCTTTCTGGTTCCACCTCCTTTAATTGTAAACCACTCCTCGTGGTCACTGCATTTACCTGCTTTGGATTTGGATCCGTGTCGCTAGGTAGTCCTCCTCTGGGTCTAGTATTTTAGGCACTAGCAAATTGCCCAAACTGATATTCAAGAGCCTTGGTCGCCAATTGATTGTTCTTCACTTCGGCTGCCAATTTGACATAGTCAGCCTGCAATTGTGCCTGATTAGCGATCATGGTTTTGAACATCTCCTCAATAGTCGGTGATGGTGGTGGAGGAGGGGCATTATGATTTCTGAATTGAGCTTGATAATTTTATTGCGCTCCTTGGTTTCTGTGCATACCCTGCCCTGAACTCTGGCCTTGTTGATTGTTGCTACCCCACGAAAAATTCGGATGGTTCCTCCGATTTGAGTTGTAGCCACCACCAAACTGCTGTTGATTTCTCTGTGCATTGCCCACAAAGTTAACAGAATCAGGATTTGCACCACAGCATTCAGCTGAATGCTCACTACTACCACACACTTCACACCACATCTGTTGAACTGCATTGACTAAAGCTGAAGGTTGGTTCAAATTTATATTGCTGAAGTGAGTGTTTAACTGATTTTGCAAAGCAGCTATCTGTGCAGCGATAGCTGTGAATCCATCCACTTCAAGCACTCCAGCTGCTTTCCTTGCTCCACCTCTTGAGGAATCTGCATTCCATTCTGGATTGCCTTGTGAAATTCTGTTGAGCAAAGTGTACAGCTCCTCATAGGTCTTCTCCAGCGCTTGCCCTCCTGCTGTTGAATCTAACAGAATTTTAGTGTGGGGTTCCAAACCCTCAATAAAAGTGTGTACCAACACTTCATTGGACTGATGATGGTGAGGACAGTCCCGCAACATGGATTTGAATCTTTCCCAGGCTTGATATAGATTTTCTCCCTCCCTCTGTTTAAAACTTAGGATTTGACTCCTAAGTCTGGCTGTTTTACCAGAAGGGAAAAATCTAATAAGAAACTTCCGTGCAAGATCATCCCACGTTGATATAGAGTTGGGTGGTTCAGCTTTTACCCACCTCTTGGCTTCACCAAGTAAGGAAAATGGAAATAAGGTGAGCCGAACATAATCGGGTGACACTCCAGCGGGTATATAAGTGTCACTTATCTCCAAAACGTTCTGGAGATGTTGTTGTGGATCTTCGTGAGGGAGACCGGTAAATTGCCCGCTTGTGTGCAAAAGTTGCACCATATTCTGCTTTAATTCAAACCTCCCTCTAGGCTCTGGTTTGCGGATGCTAGAATGTACATTATTAGCATGTGGGATTCCCACCTCACGAATCGGCCTTGTTGCTGCTTCATCGGGCACTAAAACTGCCCTAACAACTGGTGGATTTGGTTGCTCCATCATAGACTGTTTAAGCAACTGCAGCTTCTTTCGAAGAGCTTCTCTGCGTTGACTATGAAATTCCTGTTCAGGCTCTAAGTAAGATTCCACCAGATCTTTGTCCCTTGCTAGTGTTCACAGAAACAAAATCTGCAAAATACAGGCTAAGACCAAGTTGTTAACACTTAAGAAAATAAAAATACAAATACAGTAAATTTACACTAAATAAAATTTTACAAATCGCCTAGCCTCCCCGGCAACGGCGCCAAAAAACTTGCTCGGTGCTTTGGGCTATGGGTAAAAACCGACACGCAAGTGCACGTGGTCAAACAAGTAATAAAGTGGCTAAGTAGCCAAGTATCGATCCAAGGAGGCTCAAGATATGTAAAATTGCCTAATTTACTATATTTCTATTTAACTTCTAATTATGCTAACAACAACGTAACCAAGGGTTAATTGAGTTTTTGTTTCTAAACTATATACTACAATTAATAACACTATTTACTTGTGAATTCAGACAATGGATATGAACATGCCAAGGTTAAGAACAAGTAATGAACTTGATAATCATGATAATTTTGGTTAATTCTCTTCTTCAAGTTGCTAGCCAAGAACATTTGCCTAGAAATTAAAACTCTCGTATTTAATTTCACTTTAGAATCATAAACCATCCGTCTACATTTCTGTGATCAAATGCAATTTATGACCTAGCACTACAATTCAGGTTCCTAAATTGACTAATACGGCTTTCAAGTATATTTCTATCAGGAAAGCACATCAAAACCCAATTTTCCCAAATCAAGTTAAGAACAATACCCTATTAATTCACAACTTTCCAATTTCTTGCTCTTTCGAGTGAAATTGGACTTTTTAGTTATACATTAATGTTGGCCAATCACTAATGCAGTAAAGAACAAGAATTAATAGAACAACATTAAAGAAGAAGAATAAAACCATATCATTTACAATCAAAATTCATTACACATGTTCAAATCCTCGGCAAGAAAGAGAATTAGCCACTCATTCTTGGATTGATCATCCTAAAATGAGTGTAAATTATACTTACAATTGATAGAAAGAAGAAAAGAAGAGAAGAAATCCCTTAGCTTTTCCAATCTTCAACTGCTACTAACCCATGTTCCTGCTCTCCACTTCTGAACTCAGTCTAAAAACTAAAAACTAAAAAACTAAAAAACTCCTTAAAATAAACCTAAGTGTGCTATTTATACTAGTGGGAAATTTTTCTCGGAATAACAAGCAACGTGTCATGGAGGCCAACGTGAAGCCTTGCCTCCGTGACACGGCGTGGACGCGGACCCTCACTGGAATTTCCAGGGTCCGATAATTTAACCTCAACGTGGCACGGAGGCCATCGCGGAGGCCTATCTCCATGCCACGGAGCTGACGCGCAGGTACACTGGAAATTGCCAAATTAATTCATGCTCAGGCAGTGTGCTACCGCGATGGTAGCGTGGCACGGAACCATCGCGGAGCCCCTATAAATCCTGCATTCCAAGGTCTTTTCCACGCTCGCATCCAAGTCCAACTCCGACATAGTTCCAACATGCATTTTAGCTCCTAAAAATCACCTTTATCTGCAAAACAAATGCTAATCATGTTGGTTAGTATAAATTCGCATTTTATTATCAATTACATGATATTATATACACATTGCACAACAAACAAGGTAAAAATGATACGTTTGAGTATCACTTGGGCATATAAATCTGCCCAAGATCAGTAGTGTACCCTTTTGTCTAGGGTTCAGTGATGCCAACAGTTGCCCAAGCTGCTGCCCATTCTTCTTGATGGGGGTTGCATGAGACACCACTCTCTGACCCATACTTGATATGTTACCATGGATCTTCTTCAATTGCTCATCAGTGGACCTCACCTTCTTCTGCATCTCGGCCATCATGCTCTCTAACTTAGATTGCCCAGACGCCCCCTCTCGTGCATTAGGAGGCACATAAATTCAAGCCCTATCATTGTGGTAGCCATCGTTTCTTCTCAATTCTCCATTGCCCTCACGACCGCGGCTCCTATCTTTGTACCCATTTCAATTGTAGTTTTCTCTGTATTAGTTTTGACCATGGTTTCCAGAACTTTAGTGCCAATTGTCTTGTCCAGACGCATGGGCGTTAGCTCAGAAACCCTCCACTTTGCTATCTAGGAAATTTGCCTCTTCCTCAGAATTAGAGTGATTAGCTCTTGGCTCCATTCCTTGTGTCCCCACAGCATCTACCTTTTTGGCTCCTGCTCCCATGATGTTCTTTGTAAGCAAATCAACCGACGTGCACATGTGAGCAAACTCTTGGTTGCATTCTTCTTCCTTCCTATGTTGGTCTGCAGTCAAACCAACAACATATGTACCTACCGCTACATCAGCCTCCCTTGTATGCCATGCCCTATTGGTCTTAGTCACCCTATCAAGGATAGTATCAACTTGCTCCCTAGTGTGACTCATCAATGCTGCTCCTGCCAACGTGTCCGCCACATCTTTGGTGCTATTATTCAAAGACTTGTAATAAATTTCCAAAAAACTGCCATCTGGGATCTTATGGTTCGCGTACATTGTCAACTTCTTTTTTAACTTCAACTAGGTTACATGTAGTGCCTCTGTCTTGATCTTCCGGAAGTTGTAGATCTCGTCTTTTAGCTGCAACATTTTGGAGAGGGGAAAGAATCTCTCCAAGAAGTCTTATTTGAGTTCCCTCAAGTTGGTTATGGAGTCATTGGGCAACTCTGATAACCATAAAGTGGCTTCCCCTAATAGAGAAAATAGGAAAAGTCTAAACCGTATGGCATCCTGTCTAACTCCAGGAAACCTTTACGCCTTGCATATTCCTTCGAAGTTCATCAAGTGCGGGTTGGCATCATACATTGCATGACCACTGAACACCCCTTTCATGTTTAGCAATTGAATCATGGTGCTCGTGATATCGAACATGGCCCCAGCGGGCAGTGGTAGTGGCAGAATTGCTCCAGTTAACCCAACTTCATCGATGTTTGGGTCCTCATCATTGAAGAACTAAGGGGCAAGTCTATAACCTCTGTTTCCCCTTCCATGTAGACCATCATTAACTACTTTTCTCTAACATCTTCCACATCCTGAAGTGAAGCTTGTCGAGCTAGCTCAACTTGCCTAGCTTCTTTAGTTATGCAGGCACCTTTTTGGTCCTGGTTTCCTATTCTGTGTATTTTTCATTCAATTTCTGGGTTCAATGGGATCAGGGGATCTCCACTACTCTAAGTTCTTCGCATTCACTGGAGAACAACATGTGGGTATCAAAAATAAAAAGAAAACATAATTAAGTAAATAACTACCAAAAAGTCAAATACAAGCAAATAATCTAGTCTTAACCGTATTCCCCGGCAATGATGCCACCTTTTGATAATGCTCAAACCATACCTCCTACCGAAGTATGAAGCGGACGTTGTCAATAAAGAACCCAACAAAGAGGTTGGCGTCGAACCCACAGGGAATAGGGAAAAGATAGATAGACTAAAGCCGGTAATTGAACTTGTTAGGTAGTTACTCCAAATTAGGGGTTTCTAAAGAAAAAAATAATTAAAAACTCAATTAAAATTATGGTTGAAATCATGAATAAAAGATAACTAGGGTTTTGTGTTCCCCATGGGTTCATAACTGCTTCAGGTATACATATGTGATCATCACCAATGCTTGCTTGTAGAACTGATAACCTAGGTTCAATCAAACGGTTGACTAGTCCCTATTGAATTTCTATACTCGATCACCAAACTAGGTCTCAGGAGCGATTGCAAAATAACCGTTATCAATATGTCCCAAATTTAACTATCCTGCGACCATAGCTCAAGTTAATACAATAATCACCAAGATCAAGGCTTTGTTGTAGTTCTCTTTTTCTAATCTCTACCTCTCTAGCCTCAAGCAAGTAAAGAATACGGGCATGTCCTAACATTGTACACAATTAAGAAATGTTTAAGAATGAAGAGAATACAATACAAGTGTTTTGCATTGGTTTTGAAACTCTTTTATGTAACCCTAGCTTGTTAATCCACCATGGTTTCGCAACCCTAGCTATGGAGGTTTTAGCCTCTCATAGTTGCAAGATTGTGATTTGCATTCATGTTAAAATACATAAATCAATACTCACAATTATGGATGGGAGAAAAACTTCTTTGTATTAATTAGCAAAATCCTCAAGAACAATATAAAGATCAAGAAAAGCTTTATCACAAGCTAAACAACTCAATTCTCACATCTAAGTCTCCTCAATTTCGTTGCTAATCACTCCTAATTGCCTCTAGTCACCTCTCTCTATGAAAATAAAACATAAAAAGGATTTAAACAGACATAAAAATCCTATTCCTAGGCTAAAATGGTGTAATTCCATAACTTAAGTTTCCTACAGCACGACCCATCCAATCATTCGTAGCAGGTAGGTACGGATCGTACCTACTTCTCCTATCTCAGTTGGCTGGATGAAATTTGGCTAAGTGTTGGATCCTGGTATGACTCGTAAATTCTTCCTACGATTTGTATTTTACTTCCGTGGATTGAATCTGAGACTTTGCAACTTTTCTGAAGTTCTTCACGAGTGCTATCATACAACTAATACCTTCATTCTATGACTCGTACTATCTATCCATAGCAGGAGTCAGCCTCTTGTGCAAATCTTCTGAATCTTTTCACGATTTCTTAACTAGGACCTGTACAAGCTTTGTACAACTTGTACTAAGAGTCGTGTGATGCACTCTTCATCCTCAGCCTTCTGAAACTTCTCACGACCAACAGTACGGCTCGTAGAACCTTCCAACGGCTAGTATTATGAACTTTGAGTTGGTCCTATTTTGTACACTTTTAGGCTATTTTTTGCACATTTTTTCTCCAACTCCAATTTATCCTGTAACAAAAGGAAAACTACCTTATATCCATAAAAATATACCTAAGTTAATGCTATTTTCTTAGTTTTGAGCGTCAAAAGTGTTGTAATCTCATAGCACATCAATCCCCTAGAGAGTCTCAACTTTGATGCCTACCAGCTGAAAGGGGTAGCCCAGGTTTGATACAAACAATGCAAGGAGGGGAGGCCAGTGGAAGTAGGGCCGGTGGAATTGGAGGAGTTCACTACAACCTTTTTGGACAGATTCTTTCCTCGGGATCTCAGGGGGAAAAAGAGCAGAGTTCATGAATATGAGGCAGGGAAACCGGATAGTAGAAGAATATGCTCTAGAGTTCACCAGGTTTTCCGATATGCTCTAGAGATGGTTGCCGAGCCAAGGTCTCGCATGCTGAAGTTTGTTAATGGGGCGCCGAACCTAGTCCTCAAAAAGTGGAGGACAGCGATGCTCATTAAGAATATTGACCTATCCAGCCTTATAGTCTATGCCCAACAGATTAAGGTAGAAAAATTGAGGGATATGGAGCGAAAGAACAAGCAAGCAAAGACTGGCCAATCATATTTTCGCCACTGAAGCTCTAGCGCTAGTAGCCGGCCACATCAGCAGCAGCAGTAGAGGGCTCCAACACCCAGCTTCGCCAGCGCCCCTACCTTTCGGTCCCTCCAGGATTGTAGTGGTGGAGCATCTAGCTCTCAATCCTAGAGCTATAGTGCCAGCAACAGGTATCCAGCATGCCCTAGGTGTGGCAAGAACCACCTAGGAGAGTATCTTCAGGGTCAAGAGGGCTATTTTAGTTGTGGACAGCTTGGTCATCGGCTTAAGGAGTGTCCGTCAATAGGACAATGAAGGTAATAATCCACTACCTCAGCAGCTCCAACAGGCTGACTAGGTAAGCAGGCCAATACTATACGTATGCATGGCGCCAAAATTTTTTTTATGCATTATCTTCTCATCATGATCGAGAGAGATCACCTGATGTGTTCACATGTATGTTATGCCTTTTTCATCTAGACGTGTATGCCCTACTAGATCCACGAGCCACACTTTTGTTCATGACTCCCTATGTAGAAACTAGTTCGGTATCAGTTCAGAGGTCCTCTTAGAACCATTCTCAGTCTCCACCCCTGTTGGTGAGTCAGTTTTAGCCATCTGGGTGTATAGAAACTACCCAGTCTCACTCCTTAATAAAGTGATTCTAACTGACCTTGTAGAGCTAGACATAGTTGGCTTCGACCTCATTCTTAGCATGGATTGGTAACAATCTAATTATGCCTCAGTCGGATGTATTACTAGGGTCATCAGGTTTTAGTTCCCTAATGAGCCAGCTTTAGAATGGATGGGCGGCAGTTCAGCGCCTAAGGATCGGTTTGTTTCCTACCTTAAGGCAAAAAAACTTTTTTCTGGGGGATATATCTATCATCTAGTCCGGGTCAAAGATTTCAACTCCAAGACCCTAACTATCCAGTCAGTCCCTGTTGTTAATGAATTCTTTGATGTGTTCCTCGAAGATCTAACCGGAGTTCCTCCTGAAAGGGAAATCGACATTTATATAGACCTTCTCCTAGATACTTAACCCATCTCCATCCCTCCTTACAAAATGGCTTTGGGTGAACATAAGGAGTTGAAGGAACAACTACAAGATCTTCTTAATAAAGTTCTTATCAAACCCAACATCTCTCCCTGGGGCATTCCAGTACTATTCGTGCGAAAGAAAGACGGTACCCTCAGAATGTGCATCGATTACCATTAGTTTAATAAGGTCAGAATGAAGAATAGGTATCCCCTACCCAGAATTGACAACTTGTTCAACCAACTTCAGGGAGCTAGCTATTTCTCCAAAATATATATCAGGTCGGAGTATTATCAATAAAGTGTTAGAGAGTTCGACATACCAAAAGTAACTTTCAGGACTCGGTATGGTCACTACGAGTTTGTGGTTATGTCCTTCGGACTAACAAATTCCCAAGTAGCCTTCATGGACCCGATGAATAGAGTCTTTAATAAGTATCTAGATATGTTTGTCATTGTATTTATCGATGACATTCTGGTATACTCCAAGAATGAGGAAGAGCATGCTAATCAACTAAGGATAGTGCTTCAGACACTCAGGGACCGCCAATTGTTCGCCAAGTTCAGCAAATATGAATTCTGGTTGAAGTCCGTGACTTTCCTGGGTTATGTGGTCTCGGGTGAGGGCATTTAGGTTGATCCTCAAAAGATAGAAGCGGTGAAATACCTACCCAGACCTACCTCCCCAATCGAAATCAGAAGTTTCTTGGGTCTATTCGGGTACTACCGACACTTTATGAAAGGCTTTTCTTCCATGGCTTTTCCTCCATAGCATCCCCTCTGAATAGGCTGACATAGAAGAAGGTGAAGTTTCAGTGGTCAGATGCGTGTGAGAAAAGTTTCTAGGAAAACTGGACTCATTATCGCTCTTGTGTTGACTCTACCTAAAGGATTAGAAGAGTTTGTAGTTTATTGTGATGCTTCTAGAATTGGACTCGCTTGCGTTCTAATGCAACCGGAGAAGGTGATAGCCTACGTCTCTAGACAACTCAAAGTTTATGAAAAGAATTACCCAACTCATGATTTGGAGTTGGAAGAGGTGGTGTTTGCATTGAAAATATGGAGACAGTATCTATACGGGGCTCACGTAGATGTATTCACTAATTAGAAGAGCCTCCAGTACGTTTTTAGTCAGAAAGATCTGAATCTTCATCAAAGAAGGTGGTTGGAGCTACTGAAGGACTATGACATGAGCATGCTGTATAACCCAGGCAAAGCCAATGTGGTGGCTAATGCCCTAAGTAGAGTATCTATGGGAAGCGTGACTCATGTTGAAGAAGGCAAAAAGGAACTGGCGAAGAACATCCATAGACTATCTCAGTTAGGGGTGCAATTAGTTGATTCAACTGAGGGTGGAGTGGTAATGCAAATGGGGTAATATTCATCTTTGGTTGTTGAAGTTATGTCCAGACAAGATGAGGATCTTATCTTACACAAGCTGAAAGAAGCAGTTCTCCGAAAATAGGTTGAGGCTTTGTCCAATGGGTGAGATGGTGTGCTCCGCTACCAGGGAAGATGATGTGTACCAGACGTCAGTGATTTGAGACAGTAGATACTGGTTAAAGCATACAGCTCGAGGTACTCCATCCACCCTAGTGCTACTAAAATGTACTGTGATTTACGGGATATTTACTGGTGAAAGGGCATGAAGAGCGACATCGCTGAATTTTTAGGTAAGTACCCGAACTGCCAGCAAGTCAAAGTAGAGCACCAGTGATTTGGGAGGTATGAATCAGGATATCATCATACCCACCTGGAAGTGGGAAGAAGTGAATATGAATTTTATTACGGTCTACCTCGGACTCATCGGTAGCATGATTCTATTTGGGTAATAGTAGACCAAATGACTAACTCAACACACATCCTCCAAGTTAAAACTACAGATTCAGCCGAGGACTATGCTAGGCTTTATATATGGGTGTTGGTCAGACTTCATAGGGTGCCATTATCCATTATATTAGACAGAGGTACCCAGTTCACCTATCATTTCTGGAAATCTTTTCAGAAGATACTTGGTACCCAGGTCAAGCTCAAAACAACTTTTCACCCACAGACAGATGGGCAAGCTGAGCAGACTATTCAAACCTTAGAAGATATGTTCATAGCGTGCGTGATTGATTTCAAGGGCAGTTGGGATGACCACTTGCCTCTTCTCGAGTTTGCGTACAACAACTACTAGAACTCTAATATATGGATGGCCCCCTTTTAGGCATTGTATGGTAGGAGGTGCAAATCTCCCATCTGATGGTTTGAGGTTGGTAAAGCTACTCTAATCAGGCCAAACTCGGTTCATGAAGTTATGCAAAAAGTGCAGCTCATCCAAGAAAGATTGAAAACAACCCAGAGCCATAAAAAATCTTATATGGATGTAAGGAGAAGAGAGTTGGAGTTTGCTGTGGATGACTGGGTTTACCAAAAAATTTCTCCCATGAAAGGGGTAATGAGATTTGGGAAGAAAGGAAAGCTCAGTCCAAGATATGTGGGACCCTATAGAAATCTAAGGCAAATTGGCAAGGTAGATTATGATTTGGAATTACCTTCAGAGTTGGCATCTATGCACCCAGTATTTCATGTGTCACTATTGAAGAAGTTCGTCAGTGATCCAACTTCAGTTGTGCCATTGAACAGTGTGGGATGAAAGATAGTCTCTCATATGAAGAGGTCCCAGTCCAGATCCTTGACTGTCAGGTTTGTAATTTGAGGAACAAAAAGGTTGCTTCGATCAAAGTCTTGTGGAGGTATCAGCAGGTTGAGGGAGCTACATGGGAGGCCGAAGCAGATATGATGGCTAGATACCCACATTTGTTCCATTCTAGCTCAGTTTCAGTTTAAGGTATCAATATCCTCCTAAAACACTGCTTTCAGTTCATGTGTTCCAGTTTCTTTCATGTAAATGAATATGTGTATGATTAGCGAATTCAGTTCAGGCTTGAGGTTTAGTTTGGAGGTATTCATTCCATTAGTTTTCATCTTTCATGATCAGTATTTGAGTATAAAGATTGCCATTCTCTGCTTTCCTATGTGTTTTCCAACATTAAAAGATGAATGTTCCCAAGGAGGAGATATTGTAATGCCCCAAAAACTCAAAGACTAGACCTAGGAGTTAAATCAGAGAAAACAGAAAAATCTACACAAAGTCACAGAACGAGTCGTTCTGTGACCCATGGGGGTGACCACGAGTCGTTAAGTGACTCGTGGTGAGGACATTGAACTTGATTAAAAATTTGGAAATAAGGGGTGACCATGGGTGTGACCACGAGTTGTGGTCAACATTACAAGTCGTGAGGTGATCTGTAGTTAGTAGTTGACTAAAAGCTGGAGAAGTCAGGCAGTGTACACGATGGGTCCTCATCACAACTCGTTTGGGACACCAGGAGTCGTGTTGTCGCCCATGGTGAGTTTGGGAAATTTTAGGCAGTGTACCTAACGAGTGGGTCACCATGAGCCGCCGGGTACACAATGACTCGTGGTGGCCATCATGAGATTTTTGGCAGTGCACTTGACGATTGTGAGCATGAGTCGTGGTCACTATGCATAACCCGTTAGGTCCCTCGTGGGGGCCTGACAATCAGTTTTCCCTGCGAATTTCCTAAGGGTGTTTCATTAATTTCCTAACCTCCTAGACTATAAACTACGTCGTTTTACTATAGTTTTAAGGGAACTTAGAGGGGTTAAATGGTTTCCCCCTCATTCCCCATGCAAATTTTAAGAAACATCGTAGAGTTTCTCTCAAGATCTTTCAAAGCAAGAACTAGGGAAGTCCACATCTCTTCAAGTTCTCAAGGAAATTCTTTAGATCTCTCCACCAAGTATCTGGGAATTCAACAAGGGGATAGTTCTTCCCTTGTGTCCCCAAAATCTCTCCTAGCTTCTTTAAGAATTCTAGCCCCGAGTTTTCGATTATTAAGGGAATAAATACATATCAGACTTCTTTAAATTCATGTAGAATGTTATCCATGTTTAATTTAGAGATAATTCCACCAGTTTAAGACTATGTTGAGGTTGTACCCATAAAGCAAATTCTAACCCTGAGCTTCTGAATGTGGATGAATTATATGCCATCTTTTGTTATAGCTTGTGAAATATATTTTAAGTTGATTATTGGATATTATCCATTATCTAAATATCGTATAAATTCCCTTTCTTGTATGGATGACTTTAGTCCTAATGCTGAATGTGATCACCTAGAATTTTGCCTGTTGGGTTAGTCTTCCTTGTTGCTTGATTCTACCACTGTTGGGGATCCCTATGTTGTCAGTATGAGTTGATTTCTCAGTTAGCTGCATGATTGTTCAATTTCAGTCAAAATGCTAGAATCCTCAGTGTTAGTTAGAAATGTCAGCTGATCAGTTTGACTACAAAAAAATTTTAGGTGTTAGTAGTGCCTTCCAGTTATTAAAACTAGACTCAGTATCTGTTTTAGTGGTTCCTTAGGTGGTCATGACACTTTCAGAGAAGAGGCTCTGAGCAGCCCTAGAACCCGAGCTTCAGAATTTGAGTTTGTTCTTTAGACGGTTACGACACTTTCGGAGAAGCAGCTTTGACCAGTCTTAAAACCTAGTAACAAAATCTTGTCCGATAAGACTTTTAGGGTGCTTTAAGATAGGTACTCATGACTAGTCTTGTGCCCCAGTTTCGAGCTATCAGCTTAGAGTCAGTCTAGAAATATCTAGTGGGAGCAAGACTTCGCACCGAGTGGACTGGGGTTCCAGCACACCTACGTTCCCAGAACTATGTTCCCATTATAGGATACAGTTCTATTGGCCTCATGGCCCCGAATTTACGATCACCCAGTTCATGCCTTTATGCCCTGACAGGGTATATTGGGTCCTATCAATGGGATGTATACATCGAAATCCACATCTAGCTCATGTGGTTATATGTCGGTTATAGACTCTACCACTAGTCAGCCTAGTTCAGTCTCGCATTAGTCAGTTCTGATCAGTTTAGTTCAGTATCTCAAACTTAGGGCATGTCCTTGACCATTAGATAGGGTCTGTTAGACCATCACAGTTATTATAGTTATTTAGCTCAGCAGCCTCAGTTGGTCATTGCATGTCTGTTCAGTTAAGCATTTAATTCCATTGTATTATGTATCTCTCACTTACTCAGTACATTCAAAGTACTGATGCATAACTGTTATGTTGTATTATCTTATGATATAGCTGCAGGATGTCAGTCTCAGCCTCTCTAGCCACTCACTCTCAAAAGACTCCAGCTACACTTTTGGTGAGTCTTCATATTTCAAGGACAAAGATCATTTATGTCACTTCTATTTTCTTCTTTATAGATTTGGAGTTAGTTGGGGGCTTGTCCCAGGAACTCACCAGTTGTAGTGGCTTTCAGACACAGATCTCGTTATAAGACTTCTAGTTTTTGTTCATTTGTTTTAAACTATATGATTCAATCTACATTTTCATGTATGCCTTATATTTTTACTTTAAAGCTTCATCTATATATAGATGATACTCAGAATACTAGTGTATTATAGACTAGGGGTTGACTTGGGGTTACTTATGACTCCAAGTACCGTGTCCTGTCCAGGGTGTAGACTGGGGGTGTGACATTGTATGACGGGTTTTCATATGAGGTACCAACAAACCAACCAGGGCTATTGATATCATTATAATGAAAATCAAGGTTGGAACTTTGTATACACAACTAAAATGAGTAGCCAGGGAAGTGACGAGTCCTCCTCATCCCATATTGAAAGCATGCTCGAAGTTGTGCTTGAGCAGGTCATTTGAACTAATTCAGGGATTCGGGAGATGAGAAGTAACCTCTTGGAGTTCACTCAAAAGGTGAGGGACCGTGATGTATCTATCAAATAGTTAGTGGATAGAATGAATTCGTTAGCATCTCAACTGACAATCCAACAGGTGACAAGGGATGAAAAGGCTCCACCACCACCAACTATGGTAGAGGAAGAAGCTGTGGAATGGGCAATGGAAGAAGAGATTTTGAAAGAAACATTTGAAAGTATTCTCTTGACCAGTGGACGATTGGAAGAGGTGTGTTATGAGAGTAAAGGGTTGGACACCGATTCTTTTCAACCGAAGGAACTTGATCTTGACCTCAAGAATCAGAAAACCACACCACTACAACCATCAATCATTTCACCACCGATCTTAAAGTTCAAACCGTTACCTGCCCACCAACTGTATGTATATTTAGAAAAGAACGAGACACTCCCGATGATTATTTTAGCTAAGCTTGACAACCAACAAGTAGAAGCACTTCGAGTTGTATTTAGGAGGCATATCCAATAAATGGGATGGTCTATAGCTGATATCATTGGTATACCACTGTGTATTTGCACTCATAAGATCAACCTTCAGGAAAATTCTAGTCCATCAGTTAAGCATCAGAGATGCCTAAATCCACCGATGCAAGAGGTAGTTAAGAAGGAAATAATCAAATGGTTAGATGCAAGAGTTGTGTATCGTAAAGCTGATAGAAGTTGGGTAAGCCCTGTCCAATGTGTGACAAAGAAAGAAGGGATTACAGTGGTACCGAATGAAAAGAATGAGATGAGTGCATGCATCCAGTTACCAGATGGACGGTGTGTATGGATTACCACAAGTTGAACTCATGGACTAAAAAAGATCACTTTCCTATTCCCTTTATTGAACAAATGCTAGATTGCTTGGCTGGGAAGAATACTATTATTTCCTGGATGGACATTCTGGTTACAATTAGATTTCCATCGCTCTTGAGGATCAAGAAAAAACCACATTTACATGTCTTTATGGCACATTTGCATTCAAGAGGATTCCCTTCGGGCTTTGCAATGCACCAGCCACCTTCCAAAGGTGTATGATATGAATCTTTTCAGATATCATAGAGGATTCTATGGAAGTCTTCATAGATGACTTCTCAGTTGTGGAAAATTCAATTAAAGACTGTTTAGTTCACCTAGAAGAGGTGTTGAAGATATGCGAAGAGAAGAACTTGGTACTTAATTGGGAGAAGTGTCACTTCATGGTAAAATAAGGAATAGTGTTAGGAAACAAGATTTTTGAGAAAGGGATTGAGGTAGACCAAGCGAAGATCAGTTACCTCCACCAAAAACTATGAAGGGTATTAGGTGTTTTCTGGGACATGCAGGATTTTATCAATGTTTTATCAAAGACATCTCTAAGATAGCTCATTTGTTGTTCTGATTATTAGAAAAAGAGGCAAAGTTCATTTTGATGATGTATATATGAGGGCTTTTCTAGATTTTAAAGATAAGCTTGTATCTGCTCCAATCATTACTGCACCAGATAAGTCAAAGCTCTTTGAATTAATTTGTGATGCCAGTGTCGTAGCGTTAGGGGAAGTGCTTGGTAGAGGAAGGAAAAGATTTTTCATCCTATTTACTATGACATCAAGGCTCTAAAAGATGCACAAACAAATTAACAGTGATAGAACAAGAGCTTCTCGCCTTAGTTTTTGCATTTGAAAATATTCGGGCATACTTGCTAGGGACAAAGGTTGTGGTGCACACGGACCATGCTGCACTAAGATATTTAATGATCAAGAAAGATGCTAAACCCAGGCTTATTAGGTTGGTCCTTTTGTTACAAGAATTTGACTTTGATATAAAGAATCAGAAAGGAAGTGAAAATCAAGTGGCTGACCATATATCTCGCTTCGAAACAAATGGTAAGGCAAGAGCACATGAGGAGATTAATGATGACTTTCCTGATGAACAAATTTTGGCTGCAACGCATGACTGAACACCAGGGTTTGCTGATTTTGCTAACTACTTGGCATGAAATATCACTCCTATAGGATTGACTTTCCATCAAAAGTGGAAATTCATGCATGATGTTCGGAAGTTCTATTGGGACGATTCGTACCTTTTCCCTTGTTGTGTTGATGGTATAATTTGCAGGTGTGTTCCAAAGGTTGAAATGGTGCCAATACTCGAGGCTTGTCATTTGTCAACGGTTGGGGGCCATTATGGGAGTGTTAGTACAATAGCGAAGGTGCTATAGTGTGAATTTTATTTGCATACCCCTCATCAGGATTCCCATGACTTTGTTAAGCAATGTAATTAGTGTCAATAAACATGAAGTATTTCAAGGCGACATGAGCTTCCTTTGACACCAATCTTAGAGGTCGAAGTGTTTGATGTATGGGGAATCAATTTTATGGGTCCTCTTGTGAGCTCTTATGAAAAACATACATATTGGTTGTTGTTGATTATGTCTTGAAATGGGTGGAAGCTATGGCATTGCTCAATAATGAGGGACCTTTTTGAAAAAGCATATTTTTTCATGATTTGGCACCCCTAGGGATATCATAAGAGATGGGGAATCACATTTTTGTAATGGTTTGTTCAGTGCCTTGCTAACCAAGTATGGGGTGTGAAGTTGGGCATATTTTCATGCCCATTTGCTATGTTTTTACCCATATTTGATCATGTTTTGAGTTCACAATACTTAATTTATGATTAAATTCATGTATGTGTATGTTTTATGTGTCAACGCATTATTTGAGTTGATTTGAGCAGGAAACTAACCAAAATGGGCTTAAAATGATGCAACGAATGAATGTTTGAGAATCTGACGGGTTTGGTGTTATGGATGGCACCCCGCACCAAGTCCCAAACATCAGAGAAACAAATTCTCAGTCTGGTGCTATGGATGGCACCTTGCACCAACTCTCAAACATCAGAGAAAAATTCTCAGGCTGGTGCTATGGCTAGGGCGGCACACCAGGCCTTTTCTGGAGCAGAAAATTGCTGAAAATATGACAAAGTCTGTGGAGAGGTAGGAGGGACAGAGGGCCAAACCCATTCTGAGGTGAAAAATGCTAATTTTTAAGCTAATTCTTCAAGGGCATAAGCGTCATTTGAAGGCTCATCTATAAATATAAGCCTTAGGTAGTTTGGTACATAGTTTATGACTTCCTGGAGTAGTTTTTTACTTCTTGAAGCAGTCTTTACTCATTTTTATTTTATAGTTCATTCATGAGAGCTTGTAAGCCGTTTCGAAGGATGACAAGGTTCTACAACTAGGTTTTCTATTCTTTATTTCGTATTTTCCGCATGATGATGACTAAGTATTTGTTTTTTCATTTTTTATGAGTGACTAAACTCATATTCTAGGGTTGTGGCCATGGTGAATGGTTGACTATTTGAAAGATTAATTAAATTTAGTTTTGATTCTTCTTTTATTGTTTTTTGTATTTATTTATTTTAATTTATTATTTATGAGACTGATCACCTTGTAAATAATTAGTTGGCTTTTGATTAAACTTGGAAAAGGGAATCAGAAGGATTAGAAATAAATACAGAATGGAAATTTAAAGACCCTTGAACCCATTATGGATAGTAAGATGTTGTTGAGGATAGGGATATACCCTTCAACCTTGTTTAGTTGATATACAAGTAGGCATAATCGTTGTTTCATTAATCTCCTACGACCATAAGGATATAGGCGTTAGGGTTCATGAAATAGGTCTTGGATGCTAGGGATAGTGGAAAGAAATGGGATATTAACTTGAAACTAACAACACTAAGAAGAATCATGCTAGTTTAATTACGTCTAGAAAACTCAACCCGAAACCAACCAAGTGCCATTGCCCTAGTCTATCATCATTATAGAAATACAATCAAGCTTGCATTTGATTTAGTTAATTTTTACATTTGACGTTTTAGTATTTAATTTTCAAAACAAATCTTCATTTTACTTGTTTCGTAGATTAGTTAAATCAAAGTACAACAATATAACGATTAAATTGACAAGTACCTATGCGTACAATATCTGGACTTAACATTCCTATAATGTTTGACGAACACATGGGCTTGCATGTTCTTGGGCGACGTCAAGTTGTTGGCGCCGTTGCCAGGGACTTGAATATTGTTTAATCATTTGTAGATTAGAATTTTGTTTTCACTATTCTATAATTTACGCTTGTTTCTTGTTTCTTGTTTTTGTTGAATTTCATAGGGTTGTTTGCCTCAGTATTCGCCAAGCACAAGAAGTCAAGGACCAATCTTAGCTTCTATTGATCCAGAAACAAAGAAAACCTTTCGGAGGTTAGCTATGGAAAACATCGGGCAAGCAGTAGGTGAAGAGAAAGAGAGAGTTCCAGTGATGCAGTTTTCTAGGCCGAATGGGGAGAATGCTTCTAAAGCCATTGTTAAACCGTCCATTACAGGGAACTTTGATCTTAAAGAAGGGACTGTGCGGTTCGTCGAAAACACTTGTCAATTTCAGGGTAAGCCACACGAGAATCCCCAGAGACATCTAATGACTCTTGTAGAGTTGAGTGAAAACTTCCACAACTAGAATGTGTCAGATGAATATTTCAAGTTGACTCTGTTTCCATTCTCACTAATTAGAGAATCCAAAGAGTGGTTTCAAAATGAGCCTGCAGGATCCATCACCACTTGGGAGATCCTCTCCAATATGTTTATCAATCAGTTTTTCTCTTCAAGAAGAACTAAAGAACTGAGAGGAAAGTTCTCCGAATTTGTACAGAGAGATGGAGAAACACTAGCTCAAGCATGAGAATGTTACAAGGATTACTTGAGGGATTTTCCACAACACATACAACCTAAGGAGATAATTGGGTACAAATTCATCGAGGGTGTGAAGCCCAAATCCAAGATACTGCTTAATGCTACTGCACAAGGACAGATTCTGTCCAAAAGCTATGTTGAAATTAAGGCTCTCTTGAAACTCATGTTTGTGGGGAGTTAGGATTATCAGGATTCAGGCAGAGCATTTGCAGCAGCAGATGTGCCAGGAAAACTTGAGATGGATGGTGTAGTGGCAATCAGGGAAGACATTAGCTAGTTGGTGAATGTGATCAGTAAGTTGGTGACCACACCAGCAGGAGGCCAAGTGCAGCAGGTTTAGCAGGTAAAAATCCCACCTCCATCTTGTGAGGCATGTGGAGAAGGCCATGCCTATTCAAGTTGTCCTCTTAATCCTGAATATGTATATTTTGTGGTAAAACAAGGTCGTGGTTGAGGTTTTGCAGGTAATGACTATAATTATGGGTACCAGAATAGAGAAAATCCCTAATGGGGAGGGAATAAAAAAATCCAAAGGCCCCAAAACACTTATCAAAGGCCACAAGTCCAGTAGCAGAACAATTCTCTTGAGGAAACAATGAAGCAATGAATGGTGCAGCAGATGCAAGTGGTAAATTAAATGCAAAAATCCATCCATGAGCTTGAAAGGAAAATGGGGAAATTGGCCCTACAGTAGAATAACGTACCACAGGGGGCACTCCCAGGTAATACTAAGAAGAACCCCAAGGAAAATGTAAATGCTATTTTCTTGCGCAGTGGTAAGGACTTAGGTGAAGTGATCCTAAGAGCAGGAAAGACATATAAGGAGCAGAATGTGATGGGTAGATAAGAAGTGGGTGAGCCATGTCACCAAAAATTGAAATTTGTAATCGCTAGACGACCTCCCCCATTTCCTCGAAGATTTAAGAAGAAGAAAAAGGAAATAGATTTCTTAGAAATTCCTTGAAATTTTAAAACAGGTTGATGTTAACTTACCTTTGGTGGAGATTTTGCAGGATGTTCCAAAACATACCAAGTAATTGAAAGATATTATGGAAAATAAGAAGAGGCTAACGAAGCTTGAAACTGTAGCATTGATAGAGGAGTGTAGTTCGCTGGTGCAGAATAAAATTCCTAAAAAGTTGAAGGACCCTGTGAGTTTCACAATTCCAGCGACCATCGGATGCAGAAAAGTTGGGTCAGCCTTGTGTTATTTGGGTGCTAGCATTAATATGATGCCTGCATCCTTGTTCAGAACATTGGGGCTAGGCGAACCAATGCCAACCACAGTGATCTTACAACTGGCAGATAGGTCCATTGCTCACCCTGAAGGAATCATTGAAGATGTCTTGATTAAGGTAGTACCTTTGATCTTGCCGATGGACTTTATAATCTTGGACTATGAAGTAAATGCATCAATTCTCCTCATTTTGGGGAGTGGATTCCTTGCCACCACATATTCTATAATAAAGGTGAAATTAGGTAAGGTGACCATAACAGTGGATGGTCAAGGAGCAGCTTTTGATGTGTTCAAGGCAGCAAAATTGCCACCCCATCAAGAGGAGATGAAGGACATTGTGGCAATTGAACCGAAATTGTCCCATACAAACTTAGAGAAATATCTATCACAGGATGAACTACTAGTCAGAGTGTTGGTATATGAGGAAGAATAGATAAAGGGGTTAGAGACGATAGAAAGTTTAGCAGAACTAGATGCTACCAGTTCATATGGAGATACTTTACAAATCTCTAAATTGGGAGAAGCCAAATCCCTCTATTGAGAAGGAACCAGTTCTTGAATTAAACCCCCCTACTCATTTGAAATATTCATATTTAGACATTGATAACACACTGCCAGTGATAATATTTTCTTTGTTGAATGATAAACAGGTTAACAGGTTGGTGGAAATACTAAGGCGGTGGATAACAACACTGGGTGGACATTAGCTGATATAAAAGGGATAAGTATTTCCTTTTGCTTGCATAAGACACTGCTTGAAGAAGGAGCCAGACCCAGTGTTGAACATTAGCAAAAACTAAACCTAATCATGAAACAGGTGGTCAAGAAGGAGATTATAAAGTGGTTGGATACAGGCATCATCTATCCAATTTTGAACAGTCATTGAGAGGGATGAAGTAATCCCCCAAAGAACAACTACAGGATGGAGAATATGCATTGACTACCGAAAGCTAAATGCAACCACCAGGAAGGATCACTTTACCTTGCCTTTCTTGGATTAAATGCTAGACAGGTTAGCTGGGCATGATTACTGTTATTTCTTGGATGGGTATTCGGGAAACAATCAGATTATGATCGCACAAGAGGATCAGGAGAAGATGATTTTCACCTTTCCGTTCGGCACCTTTGCAATCTGAATGATGTCGTTTGGATTATGTAATGCTCCAGGAATATTCCAGAGATGTATGCTTGTGGTATTTACCGACATGGTAGAGACATATGTGGAGGTGTTCATATATGATTTCGCAGTATATAGGAGTGATTTCGATAATTACTTAAATCATTTGGATGTCATACTAGCCAGATGTGAAGAGAATAATCTTGTATTGAATTGGGAGAACTGTCATTTCATTGTATGTGTAGGGATAGTCTTGGGCCATAAAATTTCAAAGGCGGATATTGAGGTTGACAGAACTAAAGTTAAAGCAATCGAAAAACTGCCACTCCCGATTTTTGTGAAAGGTGTGCGCAGTTTCCTAGGACATGCGGGGTTCTATAGAAGGTTCATCTAAGATTTTTTAAAAATTTCTACCCTAATGTGCATACTCTTAGAGAAAGATGTGAAGTTCGAGTTCAGGAGGGGCATAATCGAATGTGCATACTAATGTTCATAATAGAAAAATTTCTACCCTAATGCGTATCTAATCTGATTCTGATTTTAGTTGCTCTAAGGAAAGAGTTAAGTTTTAAGTGTGGGGTGAGAGGATGTCTCCCTAGTTTTGAGGTTATGTGTGAGTGCGCCATCATAATTTTTTATGAAAAATTTTAAAAAATTGGCATATCTCACCCACCCTTTGGTTTTTCTTATGGCCTTAGTTCTTTTTCGAAGGGAAGCCTTTTTAACTGGGTATTTTTGTTTGAGCCGATGTAGTCATAGGGTAATGGCGTTTCTCTATTATAGATGGATGACGACCATCTTAAGGGATGTTTCTTCATAATTATTTTATTTTTTAGGATTGAGTCATAGGACATCCACTTGTATGGTTGTTGATATTCTTCTTAGCCTCTATGCTAGAGTAAATAGAGTGCTCATCTTGATTGCAAGAGTTAGAATCAATGAGAGCCGAACATATCTCTTTAATTTGACTCAACATATCCTTAGGGCTTAATCATGAATTTAACTTTTTATTCAATATGATTGTGTGAATGTGTCTCTATAGAAACCAAATAGATTCTTGTTGCCATGAGAGGTGAGATGAATTGTTTTATATGTATATATTGTAGCATCTACAACTTGCCTTATTGTATGTAGGATAACTAGTTGGTAGGGAGTTGAGAGATGATCAAGGCATTTCATTGAAAAGCTATTTTTCGTACATTTGTTTTACCTTACTAGTCATTCTCCTTAGTTAACCCCATTGAGCTTAAAAGCCTTATTCTTTCGTAGCCTCAATAGTAGCTTAATCCCTCTTTTTTGTGAGACCTCAAACTTATTGATCCTAAATAGTCTTAAGCACTTTGAGACTTGAAAGTAAAGGTCCACTGAAGTATAATGTTAAAGAAAATAAAAAGAAAATTGTGGTAAGAAAAGAAAATTGAGAATAAGGGGGGGCCCATAAAAAATTATGTTGTCTACTTGCTGCTAGGGAATTGAAAAAGAGAGCTTTAGTTGAAAAATCCTTAGTTATTCTATGATTATAAAACTAGAAGCCATGTAGTGAAAAAAATCGAGCATGAAAAGAAAAGATAAGGCTGAGTAGAGGAAAGTGAACAAGAAAAGAAAAAAAGTGGTGGATAAGTAATATGAAATATGTCTTAAATGTGCTTAGGGTGGTAGTCACTATAAAATGAAATATCAATCCTACCCATTCCTTAGACGACAATACAACCAAGAAAAGTCCTTGTGATCTTAATCTCTATAAACAACTAGGTATCCATAAAGTATATGAAGCAAAACCCTATGGCATGTTAAGTATGTGCATTATATCATTTGTGAGTGTGAATGTGCCTTACTTATTATGTTCCATGTTTATATTGATAAATTTGGCAGAGGAACACCATTAAAAGTGAGGGGAAGAAGAGGTCTAATTCAGTGTACCACTAGTTGTATGTATCACACTTAATCATGTTTGCCCTTTCTGTTGAAAAGATGAGTCATTTATAGAGGTTGTGTGTCCTTGATTGTCAAATCATTCTATGTGCTTCATTGAGAATTGTTGTATGATGATAAACCATTTTATGTTTGCTCCATGATTGTTGGTTGCATATAAGTTGATAGAGGGGTCAAGTGTGATGGTGAAACCTGTTTTTAGGTATGTTTTAAAGATTATTCTAGCACGAATAATTGTTTAAGTGTGAGGTGGTGATGTTGGACATATTTTCATTCCCATTAGCCATGTTTTTACCCATATTTGATCATGTTTTGAGTTCACAATCCTTAATTTATGCTTAAATTCATGTATGTGTGTGTTTTATGCAGTAACAAATGATTTGAGTCGATTTGAGTAGGAAACTAAGAAAATGGGCTCGAAATGATGCAACGAATTAATATTTGAGAATCTGACAGGTTTGGTGCTATGGCTGGCACCCCACACCAAGTCCCAAACTTCAGAGAAATAAATTCTTAGTCTAGTGCTATGGCTGGCGCCTCGCACCAACTCTCAAATATCAGAGAAAAAATTCTCAAGCTGGTGTTATGGCTGGGGTAACGTGCCAAGCCATTTCTGGAGCTGGAAATTGCTGAAAATTTGACTAAGTGTGTGGCGAGATAGGAGGGGCGGCACGCCAGACCCATTTCAGGGTGAAAAATGATGATTTTTAAGCCATGTCTTAAAGGGCAGAAGCGTCCTTTGAAGGCTCATCTATAAATATAAGCCTTAGGTTATTTGTTACACAATTTTTGACTTCTTATAGTAGTTTTTGACTTCTTGAAGCAGTCTTTACTCAGTTTTATTGCGTAGTTCATTCATGAAAGCTTGCAAGCCATTTGGAAGTAAGACAAGGTTCTACAACTAGGATTTCTCTTCTTTACTTAGTATTTTCCACATGATGATGACTAAATATATTTTTTTCCGCTTGTCTATGAGTGGCTAAACTCATATTCGATGGTAGTGTCCATGATGAATGGTTGACTATTTGAAAGAATAGTTAAATTTAGTTTTGATTTTTCTTTTATGGTTGCTTGTATTTATTTTTTTAATTTATTATTTATGAGACTGATCACCTTGTAAGTTATCTGTTGGCTTTCGACTGAACTTGGGAAAGGGAATCGAAAGGGTTAAAAATAAATACAAAACAGTAATTCAAAGACCCTTGAACCCATTGGTGATAGGATAGAAGTTGCTGTTGAGGATAGGGATATACCCTTCAACCCAGTTTAGTTGAGATACAAGTAGGCATAATTGTCATTTCATTGTTCTCCTGCTACCATAGGGATATAGGCATTAGTGTTCGTGAAATAGTTCTTGGATGCTAAGGATAGTGGCAAGAATTGGGTTGGTAACTTGCAACTAACAACTGTAGGAAGAATCATAATAGTTAAATTACATCTGAAAAACTCAACCTGAAACCAACCAAGGGCCATTGCCCTAGTCTATCATCATTATCGAAATACAATCAAGCTTGCATTTGTTTTTAGTTAATTTTTACATTTGAAGTTTTAGTATTTTAATATTCCAAATCAATATTCATTTTACCTATTTCGTAGATTAGTGAAATCAAAGTACAACCTTATAACAATTAAATTGACAAGTCCTTGTGGGTAGGATATCAGGACTTAACAATCCTATATTACCTAACGACCACGTGCGCTTGCATGACCTTGCACAACATCAGTGTGAAAGACAAAGTAGCTACCCCTTATCATCCTTAGACCAGTGTTCATGAAGAAGTCTCCTATTAGGAAATCAAGTCTATTCTAACTAAAACAGTAAATGTGAAAAAATTAGATTGGGCTCGGAAACTAAATGACACCTTATGGGCGTATCAGACTGCCTATAAAACACTAATTGTAATGTCTCCCTACGAGCTTTTTTTTGGCAAAGCTAGTCAACTTCCCATGGAGCTAGAGCATAAGGCCATGTGGGAACTGAAAAGTTTGAATCTATATTGGGGGAAATCCATCCAAGGGCGAGTGGAAAATCTGCATGAGTTGGATGAATTTAGAATGAGGGCATATGAGAACACTGCCATCTATAAAGCCCGCATGAATCATTACCTTGATCAGAAAATCTTGCATTGAATTTTACCCTGGGAGAATAGGTGTTGTTATTTAACTCAAGACTAATGTTATTCCTAGGAAAGATCAAATCCAAATGGTCAGGTCAATTTACGGTGTCCCAAGTTTTTGGGAACGATGCTATTGAACTTGAGGAGAAAATGGGTCAAAATTCAAGGTGAATTGGCAAAGGGTGAATAAGTATTTGGGGGAATTGAAGGAGGTCGACAAAGTGGAGTTAATGTACCTGGACAAACCATACCAGACATAATGCATCCGTCGAGCCACGACGTTAACTAAGGCGCTTCTCAGGAGGCAACTCAAGCATTTTTACGTTGAGTATTTTTATGTTTTTGTTTTTTTTTTGTAGGTGGGATGGATGTCAAGCAAGGCGGAGAAGAACAGGGTAGGCACTGTGCTGGACCGGAAAATTGCCAGTGCACAAGTGCAAGTCGCCGCCTTGTCACCGGTAGAAAGCAGAAAGTGGGGAAAATGGGAGGAAACCAGTGAATCACAAACGCAACACTAGTGACATTGCACGAGCCACCATATGGGTGAAGATTCAAACCAGTATACCTGGAAGTTGGGGTAGAATCAACGACTCAACCGGCGAAATACTGATGCGAAACGGCGAATTGCCGGTGTAATGCCGGTTGTAGAACAGTGAACTCACCGGCGATCGTCGGTTAAGTGCAAGTGAAGGTATGAACTTCATTTGAAGTGTTGAACGACCCATTGACCAACCTGACCCAGGGACTTCCAGTCACACCTTTCCAAGTACCAAATAAAAAACCCTTTTCTCCATCTTCTTCTCAAAACTCCCACCACTCTTTCACTTTCCAAAACCCACCTTCCACCAACCTAAAATCATAAATATCCACCTCATTATCAATAACCTCCCTTCTTTTAGCCTTTAAAACCTCTCCTCCATCATCACTCTCATCTTATCCCATTAACCATCACATTGAAGATACCATATTTGGGAAATTTACATGGTTTTCATCTTCCTACTGATTCTCACTTCCCTACTTGGTATGTGACCCCTAGCCTGGATATGTTTAAATTGAGAAACTGAATTTGAATTCAAGCATTATAAAATAGATATTGGTCAAGCTCTTGCCCCCATCTACCATTCTCTACTTTTCCTTGTGTGAATTTTTCGTATTGTGGTTGTTGGACGTGGTGATTCTTTGTTTATTGTTAATGTGGGTGTCTTCTTGAGTAAGTGAACTTCATGACTTGTATGCTTGAGATTCTAATTTTGGGTGAAGTCCGAGTAGCCTTGTGTTCTTCGAAGGCATGATTTCCCAATAATGGATAGGGTGACATCTTTCTTAAGGAAAAATTGTCAAATGTTGTTTTGGTTGGGATGATTGTGCAAATAATAGAGATGAGAAGTGAATGGGTGAATTATGATTTTAAGGGATTTTTGTTAGCTTGATGATTGTGTTTCATCGGTCAATCATCGGTCATGCCCGACGAAATGCCAGATGAAACGCAGGTTTAGGTGCAAGGCTGCAGATCACCGGCATTTTGCGGGTCGAGACCAACACTTCACTGGTGTGGCACTGGTAAAAATATATCTACCTAGTTTTCTGCCAAATGTCGATGGCTCACCGACGCTTCGCTAATTGTCACATGTATCTCGCCGGTGTTCTGCCAGTGTTACCTGCATTAGCAATTCGCCTCTTCAATTTAGCTACTAGCTACCATCTGATCCTTTGAATGTTTTTCTTTAATTATGTTTACTTGTTACCTTCCTTTAAAATCTATCTATGGCACTAACATTGTCTTGAAGCGTCATGTCCATCTCCAGATGGAAAAGCACAGGAAAAGCCTTAATGACCAACACGCCCCTCACGAATTCGATCCTGAGGAAGCGCAACAAATTTTGGAACTTTGCTTTGGGATGGACATAATGGAGGCTTACTATTTATCCTTCAATGGGAACATGTCCATCACTGTATATGCCCAATTAGAGGTGGCGTCTTTGAAGGATGAATTTTCAGACATTTACAACTAGATTGGCATTCATGATTGGGGTCCATTCACCATACCCGTGGGATCGTACTTCCCTGAGTTGGTATAGGTGTTCTATTTTCACGACCCGAACATGGGCCTAGATTGAGACACGAGACAAGGAACCTCGAGAGACTCTAAGTCAACCCATGGCATGATCGTATTATATCACTTAATAATAGAAACAGCTAACATAACATAAATGAGTGGAAGCTAAGTGAAAGAGTCTAATTTAAAACCCAAAATAAAAAATCTCATAAAACTCTGATACAAGTTGTATCTGTCTATACAAGTCTAAAATCCTCTATTAAACTGATGAGTTGCCGGGACAAGCTCCCAGCTAACTCCTAAAGTCTAAAAACTAAAACATAATGAAATAAAAAGCATAAGTCGCGTCCTCGGAAGATGGGGACCATCACAAGCAGCTGAATGGGAATGGAGCGTATCTAACCACATGGCTGAGTCTAGCACATACAACATGCGATCAGTACTTGGAATATACTAAGTATGTGGGAAGCGTAAGTAATCTAAATATGCAAGTATACAAGAAGGAAGTAAACTAGATACATCGACATGTGACTGAACTGGAATATAACAACCCTGTCTAAGACACACACACAAACATATATATATATAGCCATTAAGCTTTTATTTGAAAACATTTACCCAAGTACAATCAAACTGATGCATAAGGGCCACGTACTGCAGATATATTGAGAATTTAAAGTTGTAGCTAATATTGTACACTGTTCTGATTCTTTTCTGATAATTGACTCTGAATTCTACTAAACTAATTTTAACTATAATCTGAGATCATACGGATCTGAGCTGGACTGATGTCGTAGGCTAAGGGAGACGTTGTTTGCTATGGGGAGTCCCTGACTGACTAAGGGAAACATTCTCGGCTAATGAGAATCCATGACTGAGATAAGGGAGACATTCTCTCATATGAGAATCCTTGAAAGAGCTAAGGGAGACATTCTCTACTAATGAGAATCCCTAATTGAACTGAGGGGAAAACATCCTGATAAACTAGAACCTGGAGGTCACTGGTCTGACGTTATCTGTTTAGTCTAAGACACTTTAGCTAATCAAAGACATGAGCATTCGACTGTTTAAATCATACCGAATCATTTAGAATTAATTGGGGCTACTTTCTACTAACAACAAGCCCAAAGCTCTGAAACATCATTCTCATGCTTTATCAACATAATTCACATCATCATAGTCTGGAATCGTCATTTAAAACATACATTCTACTTTCATTAAGCATTGATAGGATTAGATCATACTATAAAAATATCCACCCCATTTGAATCTTGAATTCACTTTACATAGCGTGTAACGTATATCTTAAATTCATGTAAGATGTATAGGTTCAAATAAAACTTTAGCATGTACAATGTGATCATGGTGAAAGCATATGAATATTTTCATGGACCCCATTTCGAAATGTACCCTAATTCATGAAGAGGATTCGATAATCATGCAATTACCATAGGTTCAATTCATACCCAAAACATTTCCATCGAAATCATAGTGAAAACATATACATACTTCACATTGATCAAGCCCATATGTTCTAATCGTATCTCAATATATCTATTAAATCATGTATTCTAGGTTTAAGAGAATTCATACAATCTTCCTATACTTTAAACATGAATACAAGTTCATAATAAAAGGATGTGAAGAATTATGAAATCCCATTCGAAGTTCTAGGCTATCTCATGGTGGAAACTCTGTAATCATGCATTTCCCATATTAAGTACATAATTCAATATATTTAAAGTAATCCCATAAACATACATGGCTATTAATCATAATGGGTCTTAGAACTCATAGAAGGCATAGAAGAAATCTTCCATAAATTGAAACCGTAAGCCATGCTTTTCTGGAATAAGAGATTTGGATTTTAATAAAAAGTATGGGGCACAAGGATGGAAGGATGTCCTTGTTGAAAAATACACATACCTCATTAGAAGGAATTCCATCTTGAACTTAACCCTTGAAGTCTCTGAAGAAATCCTAGCTGAATCCTTAGCCTTGAGAGAGAAGACAAAGAAGAATTTGAAGGAATATCTTGAGGGAATGAGAGATTGGGCTAGAAAAACCCTTAGAAACGTCTTATACAATGCTTAAAATGACGTAGCTTATGAGTTAGAAGCATAGGATTTTATGAAAACACCCTTGGAATGTCACAGGAAAAGTCCACCCTGCCAGTCCCCACGAGGCACTCTACGAGTCGTGGGGTTGGTAATGACTCATGGCGCCCTGTCATGGAGTACGCTGGATTTGCTTAATTTTTTCTCTTCTCTACCATTGGGTCACTTGACGAGTCGTTAAGTGCATGGAGACTCATCCCCTCTTCCGTAATCACCACTATCTCGGGACCCCATCCTTGATCTCTAGCCTCCACCCGATGGCTGAGCTAACGAGTTGTCGCCTACCTAATGACTCATTGGTTCATCCATTGCCACTGAACCTCACTATTCCTACTCTTCGCTACCTGACAAGATGACTCTTTATGTTATTCATGGTCACTGGACCTTGCTGCACCTCTTTAATACTCCTCATGAGTCTTACCACGACCTGTTAGGTTACCTAACAAGTCCTTCCACGACTTGTTCTGAGGTAAATTTTCCACTTCTCTGCTGATTCCTCATTTAAAGTCTGGGGTATGATACTAAAATTTTTTGGGGTGTCATAATATGTCCCCCTTGGGAACATTCTTCCTAGAATGTTGGTTAAACATACTGAAAGGATCGGGACGAAACTAAAATCCCAAAACTGATCAATTATCACTTAAACCAATAGAGTATTTGACTTGAGCTGATCATGCATATCAGGACTGAGCATCTAAATTGTACATGCATGTTGAGCCATGAGAGGGATTGTAAGACATGAAACTAACATAGAACTAGATAAAACATTGAGAAGGATTCTTTTCGTCTAACTAGCACTAAGTTGATATGGACTGAGCCTTCATCCTCACATCGTCTTTTGATACTAAGCTAGAATCATGATATCTGGTCTACTGAAGGTAAGGAACTCATGAACGCGGACCATTCATGACATCTAAAAACTAAGCATATACATGTCGTAACCTAACCTTCTAAGCTAGTAAAGAAACTTCTAAAGACCGAGTTCGAGCTAAACATACTGGAAGACAGGAGTTACCACACATAGTTGGTTCATAACATGAAGATGAGACTTAAGGATTTATAGAGTAATACTGGCATCGCTGGCTGAATTGGTTACTTAGAAATTCTAGAAGTCTGGATATCAGAAAGGGCTAGAGCATAGAAACAATTGAAATACTAGAGAGGTTATCTGAACCTGAAGGGACTGACATATCACAACTGATAGGGCTGGAAATCCCCTAGGCATACTCAAGATCCGGCTTGTCTCACATACTTAACATCTCCCCCTTAGCTTAAATCCATCATTCTAAGGCTCCTGAATCTTTCTTATGGTCTGGGATGAATCACTAACTCTTAGATTCTCTTTCACCTTTAACGTTCAATGCAACCCTTATTCTCGAAACTATTCCCATCACACATCGACAATCTCTCCCCAACAACATCATAGAGCTTCTTATTAAATACTGAAGTTCTGGGGCTAGCAATATGCAAAGAGTGAAACAAAATTCAAAACATACATGTGACTACTACTGGAGACTTGCCCTTATCTTGATGTGCTGCCAAGGCGCAGGAGCAGTTTCGATATTGTTCACCACCTCCGATAGATGGTGCACCCTACTGAAATGGATGGGCTATTGGAGCTACAGAAGAGGTGGCTGAGGATCTACTCTCGCCTCACTTAGTTGTTGCGTAATCCTAGTGCTTATGACCCAACTTGCTACGCCAAAAAAAAGCATCCGAGCTGGCTATGCATTCTCCCCAATGGTGCTTCCCACAGCTGGTACACAACGGATACATAATCTCCCATACTCGGGGTTTGTATGGGGCACTAACTGTTGAAAGTGCTGGGGCTAATGATTTCTTTTGGGAGGTGAGCGGTGTTCACCACTTGTCCTTTGAGCAGAAAACTCTAAATCTCCTACCCTGGCCCTCTTCGCTTCTCTCTCTTTTTCTTTCACCTGTTCCACTTCTAGTTTTTGAGCGAATATCACCAAATGTGGAAAGTATATGTCCTTATGCAACATGGTGTTCCTACATTCTTGGATCAAGAAGTCTAACACTCTGTTCACGAACCTGCTCACACGAGCCCTCTGGTCGGCTACCATCTTCGGTGCATACTTGGACAACCGGGTAAACTCCAACGCATACTCCTGGACAATCATGATGTTTTGTCTCAAATTGATGAAATTTGTCGCCTTTGCTTCTCTTAACTCCCTAGGTAAAAATCTGTCCAAGAACGCGGTCATAAACTCATCCCAACCTACGGGGGCCACTCCAACTCCCTGATCGTCTCTCCACTGGTAAAATCATATATAAGCGACTCCTTCAGCTGGTAGGAGGCTAAGTCTGTGGTCTCAGTACCCATCACCCCCATGATTTGGGTGATCTTCTGGATGTCTTCCAAGAATTCATACGGGTTCTCATCTACCTTTGACCCGAATTTGAGTGGATTCAGTTTGAGGAAATCTCTTACCCTAGCCGCCGCTACGTTTCCATTTTGGGGAACATGAGCCATTGCCTACTGATTAATCTGGGCGTTCATGGCTTGGGCCAACGTATGAAGGGTTGCCCTGAACTCAACATGAGTCATAGGTTCATTCATCGGGTTTGCTGGGGCTTGTGGGGCTTGTTGTCGCCCATTACCATTTCTTCTTCCATTCGCGCATCTGGGAGGCATTATCTGCAACCACATAAAGCATGAGTCAGAAGAGGAGCTGTTAGAGTTTCATACTCTACGCAGAATAAGAATCATAAAGAAAGGGAACATTCCTAGAACGTCTCGTATCCTATTCGTCATAACTGTGGCACTCTTCACACCTATAGAAAAGACTCTACTTAATGTGAATTTTGGACACCCTAGGACACCCTAAACCTTTTCTCTGATACCATGTTTGTTACGACTCGAACATAGGCCTAGATCGAGACACGGGATAAGGAACCGCGAGAGGCTCCAAGTCGACCCATGGCATGAACATAGTATATCACTTTATATTAGAAACAGCTAACAAAAAATAACTAAGCGGAACGTAACTGAAAGAGTCTAATTTACAACCCAAAATAACAAATCTCATGAAACTCTGATACACGCTGAATCTGTCTATAAAAGTCTGAAAGCCTCTACTAAATTGATGAGTTGTTGCGACAAGCCCCCAGCTAACTCCTAAAGTCTGAAAACTGAAACATAATGAAATAGAAAACATAAGTCGCATCCTCGGGAGATGAGGACTCAACACAAGCAGTTGATATAGGAATGGAACGCATCTAACCACATAGCTGAGTCTGGAAACCTGAACCTATATCATGAAATGATATAGCACATAAAGCGTGCAGTCAGTACTTGGAATGTACTGAGTGTGCGGGAAGAATAAGTAATCTAAACTTCAAAGAATACAAGAAGGAAGTAAACTACATACATCGATATATAACTGAACTATAATGCAACAACCTATCTGAGACATACATATATATATATATATATATATATATATAGCCATTATGCTTTTATTTGAAAACATTTACCAAAGTTTAATCAAAGTAATGCATAAGGGCCATGCACTACACATATACTGAGAATTTAAAGTTGTAGATGATATCATACATTGTTTTAAATTCTTTGATGATACTTGAGTCTGAGTTCTACTAAACTGATTTTAACTGTAATTTGTGATCATACGGATCTAATCTGGACTGTTATCATAGGCTAAGGGAGACATTCTCTGCTATGGAGAGTCCCTAACTTACTAAGGGAAGCATTCTCAGCTAATGGGAATCCCTGGCTGAGCTAAGGGAGACATTCTCTGCTAATGAGAGTCCTTAACTGAGTTAAGGGATACATTCTCGGCGAATGAGAATCCCCAACTAAGCTAAGAGAGACATTCTCTGCTAACGACAATCCCTGACTTAACTAAGGGGAAAATATTCTCGGCTATGGTTTGACATTATTTGTTTAGTCTAAGACACTTCATCTAATTAGAGACATGAGCATTCGACTATTTACATCATACAAAATCATTTAGAATTAATTGGGGCTACTTTCTACTAAGCACAAGCCCACAGCTCTGAAGGACCATTCTCATGCTTTATAATCATAATTCATATCATCATAGTTCTGAATCATCATTTAAAACATACATTCTACTTTCATTAAGCATTGATAGGATCAGACCATACTTTAAACATATCCACCCCATTTGAATCTGGAATTCACATTACATAGTGTATGACGTATATCCTAAATTCATGTAAGATCCATAGGTTCAAATCATACCTTAACATGTACAATGAGATCATGGTGAAAGCACATAAATATTTTCATGGACCCTATTTTGAAATTTACCCTAATTCCTGAAGAACATTAGATAATCATGCCATTACCATAGGTTCAACTCATACCCAAAACATTTCCATGGAAATCATAGTAAAAAGATATACATACTTCACATTCATAAAGCCCATAAGCTCAAATTGCATCTCAAAATATCTATTAAATTGTATATTTTAGGTTTAAGAGAATTCAAACGATCTTCCTATACTTTAGACATGGATACAAGTTCATGATAAAAGCATGTGAATAATTACGAAATCCTCTTCGAAGTTCTACGTTATCTTATGGTGGAAACTCTATAATCATGCATTTTCCATATTAAGTACATAATTCGAGATATTGAAAGTAATCCCATAAACATATGTGACTATTAATCATAATGGGTCTTAGAATTCATAGAAGGCATGGAAGAAATGATTCATAACTCGAAACCCTAAGTTATGCTTTTCTAGAATAAGATATTTTGGTTTTCAATAAAAAGTATGGGGCACAAGGATGGAAGTATGTCCTTGTTGAAAAACCCACATACCAGATTAGAAGGAATTCCCTCTTGAACTTAATGAAGCCTTTGATGAAATCCTAATTGAATCCGTAGCCTTGTGAGAGAAGTTGAAGAAGAATTTGAAGGAATATCTTGATAGAATGAGATATTAGGATAGAAAAACTCTTAAAAACGTCTCATACAATGCTAAGAACGATGTATTTTAGATTTTAGAAGCATAGGATTTTATGAAAGCACCCTTGGAATTTCGTAGGGAAAGTCCACCCTGCCAGTCCCCACGAGGCACTCCACAAGTCGTGGGGTTGGAAATGAGTTGTGGGTCCCTATCATGGAGTACACTGGGTTCGCTAATTTTCTACTCTTCACTCCCCACGTGTCACTAGACGAGTCATCAAGTGCAAGTTGACTCAATCTCTATTCCGTGATCACCACTATCTCGGGACCCTATCCACGATCTCTAGCCTCGATCTAACAATTGACCTAATGAGTCGTCTCCTGCTTAACGACTCGTTGGGTCATCTGTTGCCACTAAACCTCACTACTCTTGTTCCTCCTTCCCAAGACTACCCTGACGAGTCGTTACCTGACACGACAACTCATCAGGTTGTCCGTGGTCACTGGACCTTGCTGCACCTCCTGACTGCTCCTCACGGGTCTGACCACAACCCCTTAGGTTACCTAATGAGTCATTCCATGACTCGTTTTGAGGAAAATTTTCCACTTCGCTGTCGATTCCTCATTTAATGTCTGGGGTCTGATCTTAAAAGCTTTTCGGGTGTTACATCTATGCCTTTTATTGGGCAAGGCAAAGAATCTTCAAGAACAGATGCCAAGTAGACGCAATGCCTTGCCTTCATTTGTACTAGTGCGGGGTCAAGAAGTTTCCATCACCCTAGAGTTAATCAATTCCACATATTAGGATGAGCCAATCTAGCCAAGTTCAATGTTCAAAAGGAAGGTGGAAGATAAAGGGAATCAATTTAAGTGGGTAGCTGAAATAATTGCTCAAGATCAGTCACAGTGGCTGTTTCCAAAGGAATAATTCACCCCATGTTCTGAAGTTTGGAGCTTGCATGTGGCCGGACATAGTATGTTCTCGGATTATCCCTTCCAAGAATACAACACATGTCCCCATCGAGGTCGCAATCCTTGTAGCGTGCATCATGGACCGGACACATATCAACATGGGAGAAATCATTGCAGAATAATTCAAAATAAAAACCAAGCAAAAGGAAACATATTTTGGTTATCCTAGTCTCATCAATATGTTATGCCTGCGGGCCTCATGCCCTCTATTCGACCACTAGACAGAATTGTGAGGGCCGATAGAGTAATTACACTAGCTACTAAAATTGATATGGATTCTCCTACTTCAAAGCGACTCAAAATGATAGTGGAATGAACTAGTCCCCCATTTTCCATGTTCTCTAGCACAACCCAAGGGTCTTCTCAAAAAGCCAGAATCAACTCCTCTCTAGCAATAGATTTGTTGAAGTTAGAACAAGTGGCCCAGGCTCATGGTGACCAATTATTGAAATTGGCCAAAGCAATACATTCCATGAACTAGCAAGCCATCAAAAAGGTTGTACAAATAGTAGTTTGGAAATGTGAGAATGCCTCTAGCGGAAAGATTGAGAATGCCTCACCATAAAGGGTGAAGTGGTGAGGCACACAGAACTTCTGTAATTAGGCAACAGTGAACTGAATGAACCAACAACACCTGCTGACTGGCCTGAGGATAACAGGAGCCCACCAGATGATTGGTGCATGGGTTATGACAGTCCTTCGGAAATCATATCCGATGAAGAGATATACCACAGTCGCCTACAACCTCGTTGAATGCACACTGTAAGCAAACTAAATCCATCATGGAGACCCGATGGGGTGGACACCACTTCTTATCATGAGCTCAAAACTCTCCCAGATCAGTGGGTGGTTGCTCGACCAAGAAATAACTTGACCTCCCACCTGACTCATTGACGCCTTCTACAGCTGAATAGGGTGACATTTCCCAATGATAGATAGTAAGGCGACTTTTTTAAGGGAAAATGCCATGCCTTTGAGTCTTGTGAAATTGTTTTTGAAAGGTACCACCAGAAAAAAATTTTATGGCATGAAAAAATGAGTTTTTAAAAAAGTGGGCATTAGAAATGAAAAATGTAGCACTCTCTTATCATATATTGCGTATTCCTTGTTTTCTTATTGATTCACATGCTTACTTTTCATAAAATCGTAATGCAACTATGGCGATGTGTTGTGTGAACTCCTTTGAGTGTGATTCCTTGTGTGGTCAGGCTAATTGAATGATTCCCATCCACATATGTTTTTCTAGAACATGTCCTAAGTTTGATTAAAGGAGAAATCCTAGAGGTAGTTGCACTTAGTACATGATTTTAGGCTTTCTATTACTAGTCACTTCACCCAAAATGGCCTTCCTAAATATCTTTCCTTGCTATCCAATGTTGAGCCTTTGACATTTTTTATTGGCAAGCACATTACAAGCCAAAGTCCCCTTATAATCCTATCTTTTGGAACCCATACTCCTTAATTGCTTCTTTTGTGATGAATATGAAAAAAGGGTCTTGAAGCCCAAGAAATGAGGAGAGATAAGGAAATCAATTGAAACGAGGCAAAAAGCCTATGTTTTGAGGTTCACAAGAAGGGGAGAAATGGGTTGAGCATTAATGGGAGGTAGCACCAAATTTTGATTAAAATGTATGAAGTGATAGGTTGAGAAACCTAGAATCGTCAAAAGAGAGAGAATAGTAAAATGTGTTACCCCTTTTCTTAAATGAGGCTAAATATGAAAACAATAGGAGTTATAAGGGTGGCACTTGATTAACAAAGATGAAGATGAAGAAAAAGGAGAGACAAGGGGGAGTGATCTACAGAGTATGATGGAATGTTAAAAGTGTTCAAAAAGGGCCATTAGGGAGGTTCTAGACACTAGAGCTAACTAATTTTCCTACTCATACCTCTATCCTTCATTATGACCCCCAAGTCCTAATTGATTCTTAATGTAGCAACTCTACAATAGTGGCGAGTCACACGAAGAGCAAGCATATGGGTCGAGTGTGTGCATGCAAAATTTATTTGGGAGACTGAGCGTTATTGTCTTATTCCATAATTCTTTGTGTGTGCATTGTTTGATTATTAAAAATGGGATTCTCTCTTCTTGTGAATGGCATCACCTCCTTTGAGAACATACTTGCATTGGGGCAACGAAGTGATTGGGACATTAGTGTAGTGAGCTTCAAGGCAAGCTTTGAATGTGAATTTGTAATGATTTGAGATGCTATCTGTGCTTATGGTGACAACCCTTGCCATTGTTTTGAAAAATTAAAGCAGTTGTGAATCAATCCTATTAATTGTGGCTACCTCTTTAAACTTTCTCGCATTTTGGGGAGAGTCGCTTCTTTTTTTTCCTTGAGTTGGTGAGTATTTTTTTATTTTCTTAGGATCATTGGTCCATAGTGCATAGATTATAGATGACATGCTGTTTCACCTACTCGGATGACAAGAATTGTATTACTTGAGGACAAGCAATAGTTCAAGTTTGGGTGTTTGATGAGTTGGTAATTTACCAACTCACTAGGCTCTTTAACATGAGTTTTTGCTTAGTTTTCAGTTCATTTTGGTGGATTTTTTATTCCCATTCTCCTTGATCTTTGCAGGTACCTAACTTGAATAGGAAAAGCATGAAATTGAGCATAACGCAACGGAAAATAAAGTGGAGGATTGGCGCTCCACCAGAGGACATCGCTGAATTGCCAGTTGATCGCGGTTGTCTACTATGCTGAGAAAGTATGGAGACTAGCGGTCCATGGATCAGCACTGGTGAACCGCCGATGCCAATGCTGAAGTGATCAAGAACTTATTGGCCATCAGCTGTGATCCTTTGGCGGTCGACAGATCAGCACTGGCTAACTGCTGGTGCAAACACTGAAGCACTCACGGTCTCGTTGTCCTTCAGCTGTGACTGAACGACGGACCATGGTCAAGCACCGTCTAACCATTGGTGAATCACAAGTGCTGCCTGCCAGAAGGGGTAAAAACATCAAGAATAAATAAAGAGGAGCAGATCTGTACCCTATTTTTGTACATCTCAAAAAGGAACTAAACATTTCATTATTCCTTATCATATTTTCATTATTCTATTAGCATTATTGAAGTTGAAAGAAGAAGAGAGAAATAATATTATTCTTCTTCTACAAGGTAGAAACTCCATTGGAGCTCAAACTCTTGCTAAAATTTTCTTACTTAAGTTGTGAATGGATACTGAATTTTTATTTAATGTAATGTATTTTTCTACTTCCATTAGTAGCTAAATTCTTTCTAGGGGTCAGTGAAAGATTGGGGTTGATTTGAATTGGGTATTGTGTATTTGATCTTAGATTTACTCTATTAGTATAAATTTAGTATTTCCTCTGAGTTTTAATCTTAATACTCATAGTTTCAAATGTGGGTTGAATTACTTACATCAATTATTCTTGAAAAAAGAATTTCAAGTATGGGTGAGGCAATACTAATGGGTAATTAGGTGTTGATCTTGTGAGGTTGGGCTAGACATAGCCAAAAACCATCATCATATACCCATTGAGAATCTAAACTCTAAATAGTAAATTCTCACCAAAGTTGATATAGTTGTTGTGAAAAGAACTTTGGGATTCAAAAAAACTTAAGGTTAATCCATCTAATTGGTTGAGAAACTTGGGATGCTACTTTGAGTACAACTAATTATACTATTGAGTAATGCTAGGAACTTTTAGCAATCCCAATTCAACGACATCAACGATGCCCCTATCAATATCACACCCCTAGTCATTTCTCTCCTTTGGTGTTACCTCTGTTTTAGTGATAAATTCCTCTCTTAATTAAAAAATTGCATTTCCCCCAATTTTTACTTCATTGCTTTTGAAACATTGATGCAAATTACTTCAAAATTAATAGACAAATCTTTTGTGATTAACTAGCATTCCTTATAGGATTTGACCCCAACACCCATCGGGTATATTTATTGTTGTTTTAGACGACCATTTGAACTCTCTCATCAAGTGGAGTGAATTTGGATGTTATCTCTTGCATTTTTATGCTATTCAGACTTATGCTTACATTGTGCTCGAGTTTATTTCCTCTTTAAATATGCTCTATTTCATGCTATATATGTACCACAGGTTAGCTTGCAGCCAATCATAGTTTTAGGTCCCATGTTTCTATCTAGGGTACATGCTCGAGTGGTGAAAAACTTGGTATTAGAGTACTAGGTTTAAACCGTCCTAAGGTATCCGAAATTCATGCTAAGTAGGGTCTTTTCCATGGGCGTGAAATGCGCCACACTTATAGGGAAGGGGATACGAGATGTTTTAGGAAATTTCCCTTCTTTCATTATCTATGTCGTGCAATGAACTCTTCTATTCCTTTAACTCATGTTGTATGCATATGCAGAAGTATGGCTCCCCACCAAGTTAATAAAAGAAATGACAACTGCAATGCCCATGAGAATTTTAATGGAGAGTGGCACTAGCAAGCCCCACTGGCTCTAGTTGATCCCTTGCCGGAGCATGTGACTCATGCTGAGTTTAGGGCTACATTTCAGAAATTAGCACAAGCCATGATATCCTAGGTCAACCAGTAAGTTGTGGCTCATGTGAATTAAAATGGGAATGTGTTGCAGCTAGGGTGTGAGACTTCATAAGGATGAACCCACTTGAGTATTATGGGTCAAAAGTGAATGAAGACCTACAAGAGTTTATTGAGAAGGTCCAGAAGATTACCCAGGTTATGGGTATTTGAGGAGAGGAAAGTGTGGACCTGGCCTATCAGCTGAAAGGGATGGCTCATATATGGTTCCAACAATGCAAGGAGGGCAGGGGAGTTGGTGCAATCCCCATTTGTTGGAATGAGTTTGTTATTGATTTCTTTGACAGATTATTCCCCAAAGAGTTTAGGGAAGCAAAGGCAAAAGAGTTCATCAACTTGAAATAAAATAACATGACTGTTCAGGAGTATGCCCTGATGTTACCCAACTGTCAAAGTATGCTCCGGAGATGGTTGTAAATCCGAGGGCTCGTATGAGTAAGTTCATGAGTGGGGTTGCAGATTAATTGGTAAAGGAGTATAGGACTGTTGTGCTGATTAGTTATATATATATATATATATATATATATATATCAACTAGTGATATGCCTAGTAGATAGAGGCAGAGCAAATGAAGGAAAGGGAGGGAAACTAGAGGGCCAAGACAGAGAGCTATGGGTATTCTCAGCAGAGATCAGGTCGTGGACATCGCCCTCTGTCCCTTCAGAGGTCGTTAGCCCCAGCTCCATCATCAGCCAGCATTCCATCTAGACCTCAAGGAGATCAGAAGACTAGAGCATCAGGCTTTAGGGGTTAGAGGAGCATGATGGTAGAGCACACTTTCCTATCTTGTAGGAAATGTGGTAAGAACCACCTGGGAGAGTGTTTGGATGGATTAGATATTTACTTCGGGTATGGGGAGCCCGGTCACATGCGCATGGATTGTCCTTTATCTAGACAGGGTGACGGTAGAGGTTGTGCCTTAGCCAGAACTTTCATAACTCTAGTAGCTCATCCATCTCAGCAGGGCGCCTCTTCGAGTGCTGGTGGCAGGCAACACCAAAATAGGTTCTATGCACTTTCATCCCATTAGGAGTAGGAGTGCTCACCCGATGTGGTCACTAGTATGTTTACGAGTCTTCCATCTTGATATTTATGTATTATTAGATCCAGGAGCTACATTATCCTTCATGAATCCTCATGTTGCTGTTAGTTTTAGTGTTAGTCTCGAAATCCTGTCAGAACCCTTCTCGATCTCTACTCCTATCAATGAATCAGTTTTAGCTAGAAAGGTATATAGAAATTTCCCTATCACAATTCCTCAGAAATTTACTTCTGCCGACTTAGTAGAGTTAGATATAATTGATTTCGATATTATCTTCTATATGGATTGGTTGCATGCTTGTTATGCTTCGGTTAATTATAAAACCCATACGTTAGAGTTAAAATTTCTGGGAGAACTAGCCCTAGAGTTGAAGTGTAGTTCATCGGTGCCTGTAGTTCACTTTGATTCTGATCCTAAGGCCAGAAAGATGATCTCCAAGGGTTGTGTGTACCATGTAGTTTGGGTTAAGGATTCCACATCCGAGACCCTAACTCTTCAGTCAGTTTCTGTGTTATGTAAGTATACAAAGGTGTTACCAAATGATCTAATAGGAGTCCCTCCCGAACAAAAGATTATCTCAGGATGGCTCCACCCGAGCTAAAGGAGTTGAAGGAGCAATTGAATGATCTTTTTGATAAGGGTTTCATTAGACCTACTAAGTCCCCGTGGGGTGCTCCAATTCTCTTTGTTGGGAAAAAGGATGACTCTCTTAGGATGTGCATTGATTATTGACAGTTGAATAATGTTACGATCAAGAATAAATATCTGCTCCCTATTATTGTTGACTCATTTGACCAACTTCAAGGTGCTAGATTCTTTCAATGATGGAGCTCATAAGATCCAGCTATCATCAACTCAGAGTTAGGGAGAGTGACACCGAAGAAAGCCTTCAAGACTCATTACGGTCTCTATGAGCTTATAGTTATGTCTTTTGGATTAACGAATTCTCTTGCAACTTTCATGGACATGATGAATAGGGTGCTCAAGTAGTATTTGGATATGTTCATTATTGTCTTCATAGATGATATACTTATATACACTCATAGTAAGGAGGAGCATGCTACTCATTTGAGAATTATGTTGCAGACTCTCAAGGATCATCAATTGTTTGCTAAATTCAGCAAGTGTGATTGGCTGAACTCAATAGCATTCTTGGTTCATATGGTGTCTATTAAGGGTGTATAGGTAGATTCTCAAATGATAGAGGCGGTTAAAATTGGCCCAGACCTATTAGTCCCACTTATATTTGGAGCTTTTGGGGTTTAGCTAGCTACTACAGTAGATTCGTAGATGCATTTTCATCCATTGTAGCGCCATTGACTAAGTTGACCCAGAAGAAGGTCAAATTTCAGTAGTCAGATACTTCTGTTAAGCGTTTTCAGCAGTTAAAGGTGATCTTGGGCAAATTTATATTGTCCAAGTGATACTCAAAAGTACCATTTTAGCCTTGTTTATCTATCAATGTGTATACATTCTCATGTAATTGGTAATAAAATGTGAATTTATACTAACCAACATGATTAGCATTGTTTTGCAGGTAAAATTTAATTTCGGGAAGCTAAAATGCATGTTGGCGGATATCGGGGTTGGACTTGGATGCGAGCAAGGGATAAGACATTGGACGGCATAAAATAAAGGGGCTCCGCGATGGAGCCGTGTCACGTTGCCATCGTGGAGGCCTTCTGCCTGGATGGAAATTTTCAGCCCAATTCTAGTGTGGGTTCGCGATGGGTCCGTGGCACGGTGACTTGGCTCCGCGTTACACGCCGTGCCACGTTGGGCTTTATTTCCTGGACCCCCAGTTCCAGTGAAGGTCCACGTTCGTAGCGTGTCACGGAGGCAGTGCTCCGCGATGCACTCCGTGACATGTTGCTTGTTATTTCGGGAAAAATTCCCACCAGTATAAATAGAACACTTAGGTTCATTTTTCAATATTCTGACTTGGTGGAGCAAGAACGTGGGTTACAGGCAGTTGAGGGGACGAAATTATCAGGGTTTTTCTCTCTATCCTTCTCCTTGTATTCAATTGCTTGTATGTTTAACACTCATTTAACGATGTTTAATCCACAAATGAGTGGCTAATTCATCTTCTTGCTGAGGTTATGAACACTTGTAATGAAATGTGATCATTGATTCTTTGGTTTTTTATCTTTTCTTCCATGGTTGTTCTATTAATTCTTGTTCTTACTGCATTAATGTGTGGCCTACGTTAATGTACATCTAAAAAGTCCGGTTTCACTCGAGAGAGCAAGAAATTGGAAAGTTGTGAATTAATAGGATATGATCTTTTCTTGGTTTGGGAAAATTCGGAATTGATTTACTTTCAGGATAGAAATATAGCTAAAAGTCGTATTAGTCAATTTAGGAACCGGGTTTGTATGGCTAGAACATGAATTGCATTTAATCACAGAAATGTAGGTGGATGGTTCATGATTCTTAAGTGAGGTTAAATATGAGAGTTTTAATCTTTTGGCAAATGTTCTTGGCTAGCAATCGGAGGAAAAGACTAACCAAATTACACCGATAATTAATTTCATTACATGTTCATTTAACCTCAGCATGCTCTCATTCATAGTTCAGACTCAAATTAGATAGTTGTTTTAGCTTTAGCATAAAAATTATAAAACAAAATATCAAACTCTTGGTTACACTGTTGTCTGCATTTTTAGAATCGAAATATAGTACACTTGAGCAGATTGCACTTCATCCCAGTCCCTATGGGATCGATACTTGGCTTACTTAAGCCACTTTACTACTTGTTCGACCATGTGCACTTGCGTGTGAGTTTTATACCCGTATAACACCCCGAACAAAAGGCCCCAGTACTGACTCTACCGGAGGACACGAATGGTTTCATTGTATATTGTGATGCCTCTAGGATTGGCCTTGGGTGCGTGTTGATGCATCATAGTAAGGTCATCACTTATGCCTCTAGATAGCATAAGACTCATGAGAGGAATTATCCAATGCATGACCTAGAGATGGCAGCGTTGGTGTTTGCCTTGAAGATTTGGAGGCACTATTTATATTGGGTGCATATGGATGTGTTTACGGACCAAAAGATCTTTGATTATGTGTTCACTTAGAAGGACCTGAATTTATGGAAAAGAAGACGGCTAGAGCTTCTCAAAGACTATGACATGAGTTTCATTTATCACCTAGGCAAGGACAATATAGTGGGCGATGCTGTTAGTAGGCTGTCCATGGAGTGTGTGTTCCATTTCGAGAATGGGAGAAAGGAGTTGGTTAAGGATGTCCATAGGCTCGCCCGGTTAGGAGTTCGCCTTACAGATTCGACGGATGGTGGTGTTATTATTCAATAGTGGTTAGAATCTTCATTGGTGATAGAGGTTAAAGCAAGGTAAGATGAGGATCCTATTTTACTGTCGTTGAAGGAAGCTGTCTGGAATGAGAAAGTAGAGGTTTTCTCCCACAGGGAAGATGGTGTGCTTCGATATTAGGGTCAATTCTGTGTTCTAGGTATTGATGGATTGAGAGAGTGGATATTGAACGAGGCTCATGGCTCTTGGTACTCTACCCATCCAGGCGCCACCAAGATGTACCTTTACCTACGGGAAGCCTATTGGTGAAATAGTATGAAGAAGGACATAATGTAATTTGTGGCTAAGTGTTCGAATTGCCAATAGGTAAAGGTTGAGCATTAGAGATCTGGGGGTATGCTTCAGGACCAGCAGTCCTACTTGAAAGTAGGAGGAGATCAACATGGATTTCATTACAGGGTTGCCTCGTGCGCGTGGACAACATGACACTATATGGGTGATCGTAGATAGGTTGACCAAATCAACACATTTCTTACAGGTCAAAACTATAGATTCAGCCGAGGATTATGCTAGATTATACATTTGGGAGTTAGTTTGGTTTCATGGGGTCCCGTTATCGATCATTAGGATAGGGATAGTCAATTCACCTCTTAGTTCTGGAGATCATTTCAAAAGGGACTTGGTACTCAGGCAAAGCTTAGTATGACTTTTCACCCACAGATTGTTAGGCAGGCTGAATAGACCATTCAAACTTTTAAGAGACATGTTGAGATCATGCATGATTGATGTCAAGGGTAGTTGGGACGATCACTTGACTCTTATTGAATTTTGAATACAACAACAACTATCACTCCAACATTCCAATGGCTTTGAGGCTCTTTATGGGTAGAGGTGTAAATCCCCGATTGGATGGTTTGAGGTAGGTAAGGCTATGATGACAGGGCCAAATTCGGTCCATAAGGCTACGAAGAAAGTTCAACTTATCCAGGAAGGCCTGAAAACAGCTCAAAGTTATCAGAAATCTTATCTGGATTTTAGGAGGAGAGAGCTTCAGTTCGAGGTTGATGATTGAGCATTTTTGAAGGTCCCACTCATGAAGGGAGTTAAGAGATTTCGTAAGAAAGGAAATCATAGTCCCCGATATGTTGGTCTTTATAGGGTTTTGAGGCGAGTTGGCAAGGTAGAATATGAGTTGGAGCTACCATCAGAGTTAGCCTCGGTGCATCCAATTTTTCATGTGTCTTTGTTGAAAAAATGCATTGGTGATCCGAATTTAGTTGTTCTGGTAGAGAGCATTGGAGTGAAAGATAAGCTTACCTATGAAAAGGTTCAAGTTGAGATCCTTGATGTTAGGTTCAAAAGTTGAGGAATAAGGAAGTAGATTCAGTGAAGGTTTTATGGAGAAATCAGCTTGTTGAGGGAGCTATGTGGGTAGCCGAAGAAGATATGATGGCTAAATACGCACATGTTTTCCCTTTCAGCTCGGTTCTAGCATGAGGTACCAGTTTCCTCCTTGTACTCCATTTAGTGTCATGTCAAGTTGATGTCTCTTAGTTCCTTTCATGTCATAGCATACATATATGTTTCATGAATTCAGTTCAGTCTTGTATATTAGTCAGGAGTCAGTTACTCTGTCAATTTTTAGTCTATAACTTTAAGTTTTGGGATTGCATCCCTTTCTCTATCTTTCCAGCTTATTTAGTCTCCATTCGAGGATGAATATTCCTAGGGGGGGATAATGTAAGACTCCAAAAGTCCCTAAGATTAATCCATAGACTTGTAGTAGAATCAGCAGAGAAATCTACAATTTCTCCTCAGAACGACTCGTCGAACGAGTCATGGTTTCATGTTATGCGTCACAGGAAGAGTCGTGGTAAGCTTCTGAATTTTTCATTCCCCAGATCACGAGTCCACTCCATGAGTCATGGTAGGGTGGTACGACTCGTGGTCATGCGTTATTGTCAGAATCTATAGAAGAAGGCCTTGAAGTAACGAGTCAAGCAAGACTCTAGGACTTTATAATGGGTCATGGTTTTGATTCGTAGGATGGAGAATCAGAGAAAGTACAAGGGTTTTCCACTGACAACAAATCACGGGACAACTCGTAGTATCCAGTGATGAGCCATGATGGATACCCATTGTATGATGATAAGGGAAGGGGAAAACTAGGCTAGAATGTAATGACTGTCACTATGAGTCGTGGTGACCATCAATGACTCGTTATACGAGTCGTGATGACTTACATATAGGAATTTTAAGTTTTATCCATAGGGATATTTTCTTAACTTCCTAAGCTTCTAACCTCTAAGTACGTTGTTCTGGGCTTCTTAAAGTGTGTATTAAGGGGTTTAACCTAGCCAAATCCATCCCTCCTTCAAAACAACCATAATATGAAGGTCCTCTCTTATGTCAAGCAAGGCTTTCATCATCTCCTTCATCTCAACTCCATTTGGATCTTCAATTAAGTTAAATATTTCTCAACCTCAAGTAATAGGTTTATGAATGGGGGAAATTCTTCAGCCCTCATGCCCTTTTCAAGTGTATTTTTATGATCTCTACTGTCCATGTTTCAAATTAACAAATTTTAGAGTTAGACCAAATTCAATGAAATTTTCCATGATCTCTTTATGGGTCCAACTCTCTCATGTTCCAATTATTGAATTATGGTTGTTAGGGAAGTTGGCCCTCAAACTTCTTATGAATTTATTATTTCAAGTTTATGATGATTTCATCCGATAATGCATGATCTTATGAATCTCAAGTTTACTAGCCTATGATTTGATGTTATGATGAATTACCAAGTACACTTGAATGATTACGAAATCTTAAACTTATAATTTTATGATCTAGTTATGAAGTCTTATTCAATTATATATGGATTTAATGGAAATCAAATTTATGTATCATGGCCAATTGTAGCAATATTTTCATTTCTAGTTCACACATGTCAAGTGTGCTTATGATTCATTATTTCATGCTAGCCCATGCAAGATCAAGTATGCTTTAATGATATTGGTTATGAGTCATGTGCATGTTTGGGAGTAGTGTCTAGCACCGAGTAGGCTAGGGGTTTGGGCAAAACCCGAGTCTCATAACTACATGCCACCATATGTATATAATCATGTTCAAGCCCTATAGGGATTCACGAGTGATATCACACATTAATCATTCCTTGTCTTGGCAAGCTTGGGACGACTCTACCTACTTGAGCAAGATAGTGAGGCATCAGGTAGGCTCTATCATGATGGCGTCGGTTATGACCAAGCCTCCTAATATTCCTCGTGTTGCAAGTTACTTATGTTCATGACTTACGATACTATATTTTATGATATATTTGAGCCATTGATCAGTTTATGAGTTTTCACTTATGATTTGAAGTATGGTATATTATATAATTTCTACCTTTAAACCTTGATTCATTATGTTTCAACTTATGATGAATATCTCATGATTATGATTACTTAAAGATTATGATTTGTTTAGCATGTTGCCCTTACTTTCATGCTCTATCTTGTTTTATACTCATGATTTTAAACTATTGTTTTACTAGCATGTTTTACTCTCTCTACATACTAAGTACATTCAAAGCACTGACCACATACTATATGTTATACCATCTCATGATAGATGTTCGGGTGACCAGTTTAACTCCCAACATTAGCTCGCTCCAGTTTCAGTACAATATTATCCCAGTTTTGGTTAGCCGCTCATTGTATGATTAGAGGCTTTTCAGACAACTATTTATAGATGGTTCAGCATTGTGGACTCATGTTTATGCTTACATTTTTATGTTATGAATACTTCCACTCATGTTGTGTTCAGATTTATTTCTGCTTTAAATATTCTCTCTTTCATGTTATGTATGTACCATGGGTTAGCTTGGAGCAAATCATAGTTTTAGGTCTCGTTTCTCAATCCAAGATCCACACTCGGGTCATGAAAAACTATCTGACCAATGAAAATTTTGATGGTGAAACTTTTTGGGTCATACATCTTAGTTGGAAACATGTTTTGGATCCGGGATGAGGACGTTTCAGTTAGTGCTACAGTGACATATTCAATCAGCCTTCTTTTATTCGCAATGATATCCTTAGTGTACTTTGCATATTTGGGAATGCCCTGCAACATATCCACAAGAGAAATATTTATGCTTACCTTTTTGAGTAGATAAAAGGACTTCGTGAAGGTTGCCTCCTCCTTATGCTTGTTCAGCCTCTATGCGAATGGAGGAGGAGGTCTAGCAGCTACTCGTGTATGATGCTTCCCTATCCTTTCTTCTGCCACTTTTTACCATATCTTTTGACTATTTCAGTAGTCCCATTCTTCGGTACTAGCTCTCGCAAATCCTTAGCACTTCTAGTAGTCGCTGTACTAAAATTTTATCGCATTCTAATCAATATCACTAGTCAGGCCTCTATGAGATCTAGCGTTTTATGCCCCAATAATTTGTACCTTCCGAGACTAAAAATCATCAAATCCTGGTTCTCCAAAGTAGGTATGATCTTGGTTTGCTCCTTTAGCATCTTTTTTATATCTTTTTCACCTCATCACACAGGCTATATAATTGATTACCCTAATTCCTAATGATAACTCTATTCTTGGTCTTGTGGTCTATACTGGTTTTGATTTTGGTTTTCAACCCATGAGAAGTTCAGGCGATTCCTCTAACTCAGATTATAGTTGTTCCCATAGTTCTAATTACTTTTACTCTACTTGAATTTCCCACAAAATATATTGACTCTGGATTAGCTCTGCACACATCTATTGAATGATCTCCACCGCGCACTTCATTGAACAACTAAGCCTGTTAGACTAGCTGATCTTACACTTATGACTTTCCCATTAGAAACTTGTTCCACTGGCTTAGGTTGTTGTTCATAGTTGCAATCTATGCCTGTATACTTGTCATTCCATCCACTTCTAGCAGATTAGCGGCCTTCAATTACTACATCTCGATTTGGATTTTTAGTCAATTGAGGATTACTTGCTTCCAATTGTTTAAAAAGTAGCACCAGGTCATCTTAAGTTTTCTCTAGTGCTTGACCACCTGCATCTGAATCTAAGAACAATTTATAATGGATGTTAAGACTCTCTATGAATGTATGAACAAGCACCTCCTTAGTCTGGCTATGACGGGGACAACTCAAAAGTAACATCTTTAAACTTTTCCACACATTGGGTAGACCTTCTCCCTTTTTCTAGCTAAAACCTAGAATTTCACTCCTTAATTTTGTGGTCTTACCGGATGGAAAGAATTGTGTAAGAAATTTCTTCACCAGATAATCCTAAAAAGTGATAGAGTTAGTAAGTTCTGATTTTTTAATCATATTTTGGTTTCCCTAATAACAAAAAATATGAACAGGGTGAGTCTTACATACTCATCAGAGATGCCTTTTGTGATGTATGCTTTAGCAATCTTCAAGAGTTTTTAGAGATGAGCCTACAGGTATTCATGAGGTATACTTGTAAATTTCCCTTGTGTGTGTAGGAGTTGCAGCATATTTTACTTTAACTCCCACCTTTCTATGATGTTACCACCCGAGTCTATACCCTGGACGCGATATGGTACTTGGTTCCACAAGTGACCCCAAGCTAACCCATGGCTTAACATCACACTGGTAAACTGAAATTACAATGGGAGATAGAAAAATAACTGAATAAACTCATCTCTAAAAATAAGAAATGTCTGATAAAATATCGAATCTTTTGAAATAATGCAAAAACAAGTTAAACAATACTATGCCTGACAGCCAAGTAAGACTGATGAGTTGTTGGGGCAAGCCCCTAGCTAACTCTAAATCTGAAAACAAGAAACTAAAATGGAGCTAAAACCTCGTCCTTGAAAAATGAGGATTCACCAAGATAATGCTACTAAAATTGCATGAGGCGAACTACTATCACTGTTGTGACTGAGAACCTGAACCTGTATCATAATACGATACAACATGGAGATATGCATCAGTGCTTTAAATGTAATTGAGTATGCATGTTGTAAGTAAAGCATAGAGTAAGAATCTGAACTAAAATAACATGAATAACAAACTAATAACTGATAAATGTTGGGATATACTTTAATAGTGTACGTAAGCTTAGGCATTGGCTAACAGTCATAATATGTCCTTTGTTTGTGAGACTGAACTAAAAACTTAGACTCAACTATACTTACAAGTTGTACTGTACAATACTGTGGGACTAGCTTTAACTGACATGTAACCACATGAGCTAAACATGGGTTCTAATGTATACCCCCCATCGGAGAAGGCCCACTATACCTTGCCAGGGTATAGTAGCTGAACTGGGTGATCACTATCTGATGCCAATTTGGGATAAAAACCTATGGTGGCAATGTAGCTCTAGGAACCTGGGTACGCTGACCCCCGGCCTGCTTGGTGCTAAGTCCTACTCCCACTCAAAATCCTAACTGTGATTACTAGGCTGATAGCTTTAAATTGATGTCCTAGACTAAGTCAGGGATACCTATCTTGAAGTACCCTGAGGGTTTGATGGACCTGATAACTAGAAACTAGTGTTTCAAGACTGGTCACGAAGCTTTGCCTAAAAGCGTCGTAACCATCTAAATAACAACCTGATGACAGATACTACAGAGTGTTACTAAACTCCTCAATAAACTAATTGTAAACAAACTGATCAACTGACATTACTGAAAGATACTGAAAAGGCTAACTTTATACTAAGACTGAACTAACATTTAAACTGACTGATAATTAACATGACAGTAATAACATGGTGATTGCAAGAAGTTATAGAGTTATGCAACACTTTCTATCTAGACAATTCTTCAATAATCAGTTCACTATATTCAAAGAAACTAGGACTGAAACCAATGTTTCATGGAAAGAATAACAACACGCTAAATGAGAAATGAAGACTAGCAAGAATTCATAAGAACTACAATCTACTAGAAAAGCTCATAATTTGATTGAAGGATAACCCTAGCTTGGGTCTTTAGGTGATTAGAACATAACATGATTCTACAAGGGTTTTGGGGCACAAGGGAAGGACAATTCCTTTGTTAAATTTCCACATACATGGAGTAGAAATCCATGAGAAAATCTTGGAGTAATCTGAGAAGAAGTCTAGACCCTTGTTCTTGCTCTATACCTCCTGCTTTAGCTTTCTTCGAACTAACTTGTGAGAATGAGAGGACTGAGAGAAAACTATCGACTAACACCCTCTATCCCTCTAAAAATAACACCAAAATGATGTAATTTAGGACCTAGGAGCTTAGAAATTACTAAAACATCCTTAATAAGAAGGCAGGAAATTTGACCCTGCCAGTTCTCGTGAGGGATATCATGACTCATGAGGTACTGGACGAGTCGTGACGTCCAATCCATTGTAAACACTGGAAAAATCCTGTCTTAAACTTCAAGTCCAGACGACGACCTACTTCATGAGGCATGAGGTATACCACGACTCGTGATGTCTCCGAAAAATCAAACCTTAAATCTTTGACCACCTTGACCACGACTCACTTCATGAGTTGTGAGGTACTCACGAATCGTGACTACCACTCGTGGTCACCCTCTTTCCATGACTTCTCACTACCAGCCTTCACTTCACGAGTCACTCCACAACTCGTAAAGACTCCTCATGGGCAATTGGATGTGTCGTCCTGTGACCTTGGAAATGTTTTCCTATTTCTCTCTGCTTAACCCCCAGGTGTGTGATCTTAGTGACTTTTGGGGTATTACAATATCTCCCTCTTGGGAACATTCATCCCCAAATGTGGATAAACATACTAAAAATCTGGGGAAAAGAACTGAAATCCCAAATATTAAACATATGAAGATGAAAACTGACAGAGTGGCTAACTCTATACTGATATATACGAATGAACTGAATTCATAAATTACATGTACATGCACTGACATGACAAAAAAACTAAACGGCATGAACTAGAAATGAAACTGAAGGGAATATTAGAGAGGAAACTGATACTCAAGTTGTAACTGAACCGGGAGGGAAAAGATGTGGGTATTTAGCCATCATATCTGCTTCTGCGTCCCACATAGCTCCCTCAACTAGCTGGTTTCTCCATAAAACCTTTACTGAGGTGACCTCCTTATTCCTCAACTTACGAACTTGACGGTCTAGGATCTCAACTGGAACTTTTTCATAAGAAAGGCGGTCCTTTACACCAACACTCTCTAGAGGCACTATTGCGGTTGGGTCACCGATGCATTTCTTCAATAAGGACACATGGAAGACTGGGTGCACCGATGCTAGCTCTGCAGGTAATTCTAACTCATATGCCCCTTTGCCAATGCGTCTCAGGATTCTATATGGTCCCACATATCTCAGACTGAGTTTTTATTTCTTCCCAAACCTCATCACCCCTTTCATAGGTGAAGTCTTAAGATAAACCCAATTATCTACAGAAAATTCTAGCTCTCTTCTCCTCACAGCTGCACACGACTTCTGTCGGCTCTGGCTATTTTCAACCTTTCTCTGATAAGCTGAATCTTTTGCATAGCCTAATGAAATGAGTTTGGTCCTATCATGGTAGCTTCACTAACTTTGAACCATCCTATAGGAGATCTACAGCGCCTACCATACAATGCCTCTAATGGGGCCATCTAGATGCTGCAGTGGTAGCTGTTATTGTATGCAAACTCAATAAGAGGCAGGTGATCATCCCAACTACCCATTAAATCAATCACACACGCCTTCAACAGGTCTTCCAAGATCTGAATAGTCTGTTCAGCTTGTTCATCTTTCTGTTGGTGAAAAGTTGTGTTGAGCTTGTCCTGGGTGTCAAGTCCCTTCTGAAATGATTTCTAGAAGTGCGATGTAAACTAGGTACCTCTATTTGAAATAATGGACAAAGGGACTCCATGCAGTCTGACTAACTCCCGGATGTACAGTCAAGCATAGACCTTAGCTGAGTCTGTAGTCTTTGCTGGTAGGAAATGTGCTAACTTAGTCATCCGGTCTATAACCACCCAAATTGAATCATGTTGTCGGTGCGTACGAGGTAAGCCTATAATGAAGTCCATGTTCACCTCTTCCCAATTTCATGTGGGTATGCTGATATCCTGAGTCATACCCCAGGTCTTTGATATTCAACTTTAACGGACTGGCAGTTCAGACACTTAGCCATAAATTTTGTGATGTCCTTCTTCATTCCATTCAACCAATAGATTTCTCGCAAGTTACTATACATCTTAGTGGCACCTGGGTGAATAGAATATCTAGAATTGTGTGCTTCTGCTAGTATTCACTGTCTCAAGTCATCTACATTTGGAATACAAAGTCTGCCCTAGTAACGAAGCACACCATCTCCCCCTTTTGAGAAAGACATCACTTCTTTTCTCAAAACTTCTTTTTTAAGTTTGAGTAGTATGAGGTCTTCATCTTGCTTTGAATTAACCTCTACTACTAGTGAGGATTCTGACCCACTCTTGATAATCACTCCGCCCTCGGCTGAATCAACTAACTACACTCCAAGTCGAGCTAAACTTTGGATATCCTTTGCTAGCTCCTTTCTGTCCTCTTCAATATGAGCAATGCTTCCCATAGACATCATGCTCAACACATCAGCCACCACATTGTCCTTGCCGGGTTGGTATAGCACACCCATGTCATAATCTTTCAATAACTCTATCCACCTTCTCTGATAGAGATTTAAATCCTTCTAACTGAACACCTACTGAAGGCTCTTGTGGTCGGTGAAAACATCCACGTGCATCCCATCGAGGTAATGTCTCCATATCTTCAAAGTAAACACCACTGTCGCCAATTCAAGATCATGAGTCGGATAGTTCTTCTAATGAACCATGAGATTTATGGAGGCATATCCTATCACCTTACCCCTCTACATCAAGGCACAACTGAGGCAAACTCAGGAACTATCACAATAAACTACGAACCCATCTGTTCATTCTGCGAAAGCCAAATGATGTGGGTGTTGGAGGTCTCTGCTGCTACTACTGCTGTTGTGACCGACTACCCCTACTTGACCTCTACTGACCATACTCAAACTAACCTATTCTAGCCCGCTTGTTTTCCCGCTCTATAGACTTTAACATTTCTACCTCTATCTGCTAGGCAAGAATGATGAGTCTGTAGAGGTCAATGTCTTTGATAAACATTGCGGTTCTTCATTCTTTAAGCACCAAGTTTGAATCTCCATTTACAAATTTGAGCATACGAGCCCTCGGCCTACTGACCATCTCTGGAGCATACCTCGACAGCGAGTGAACTCCAATGTATACTCTTCCACTTTTCTATTATTCTTCCTCTGGTTCATATATTTGGCAACCTTGGCCTCCCTTAATTCCTGAGGAAAGAATCTATTAAGGAACTTCGTATCGAACTCATCCCACTCTACTGATCCTGCTTCAGCCGGCCTCCCCTCCTTCCATTATTTGTACCAAATTTAAGCCTCCCCTTTCAAATGGTAGGCAGCTAGATCAGCACTCTCTACAGAAGAAACACCTATGGTCTGGGTGATCTTTTTCACCTCATCCATGCTCTTGCGGGCCCTCTTCTACTTTAGATTCATGAAAAGCTGGAGGGTTCATTCGGGTGAAATCCCGAACTCTGGAAGCTTCTACAGACTCGTTCATATTCATCGGAACCACCTACTAGTTCACCTAGTTCATCACAGCCTCGCAAGCATCTAGATTGCAGCCCTGAACTCGGAAGGTGACACCTGATCGCCCTGAGGGGCTTTTGGAGCTGGTTGGGAAGGTTTGCTTGCATTCCCGTTTCTCCTCCTATTTCCTCTTTTTGGAGGCATGTTATCACTAAAACGAATAGAGCACGAGTTAGGAGGATACTTTTGCGATTAAGCTCAACACATAATAAGGAGTATGAATAAAAGGGAAATTTATGAAAAACTCCTTGTAGCCTCCCCTCATAAGTGTGGAGCGCTTCACACCCACAAAAAGACTCTACTCGATGTAGCTTTCAAACATCCTAGAATACTCTCGACCTAGTGCTCTAATGCTAACTTTTTCATGAACCGAGTCTATACCCTAGACGTAACATGGTAGTTGGTGCCACAAGTGACCTAAAGCTAACTCATGGCATAACATCTCACTGGTAAACTGAAATAACATAGGGGAAGCTGGAAACATAACTAAAAAAATTGATTACTAAAAATAAGAAATGTCTGATAAAATATTGAATCTTATGCAATAATACAAAAACAAGTTGAACAATACTATGTCTAAAAGCCAACTAAGACATACAAGTCGTTGGGACAATCCCCTAACTAACTATAAAATCTGAAAACAAGGAACTGAAAAGGATCTAAAACCTCATCCTCAAACAATGAGGACCCACCAACATAATCCTGCTGAAATCACCAGACGGGAACTACTATCACTGTTGTGACTGAGAACCTGCGCCTATAGCATAATACAATACAACATGAAAATATGCATCAATACTTTGAATATACTATGTTTGCGAGATGTAAGTAAAGCATAGAGTAGACAACTTAACTAAAATAACATGAATGACTAACTAATAATTGATAAGTGCTGAGATATATTGTTTTGAGGAAAATTTTCCACTTCGCTGTCGATTCCTCATTTAATGTCTGGGGTCTGATCTTAAAAGCTTTTCGGGTGTTACATCTATGCCTTTTATTGGGCAAGGCAAAGAATCTTCAAGAACAAATGCCAAGTAGACGCAATGCCTTGCCTTCATTTGTACTAGTGCGGGGTCAAGAAGTTTCCATCACCATAGAGTTAATCGATTCCACATATTAGGATGAGCCAATCCAGCCAAGTTCAATGTTCAAAAGGAAGGTGGAAGATAAAGGGAATCAATTTAAGTGGGTAGCTGAAATAATTGCTCAAGATCAGTCACAATGGCTGTTTCCAAAGGAATAATTCACCCCATGTTCTGAAGTTTGGAGCTTGCATGTGGCCGGACATAGTATGTTCTCGGATTATCCCTTCCAAGAATACAATGTCCCCATCGAGGTCGCAATCCTTGTAGCATGCATCATGGACCGGACACATATCAACATGGGAGAAATCATTGCAGAATAATTCAAAATAAAAACCAAGCAAAAGGAAACATTTTTTGGTTATCCTAGTCTCATCAATATGTTATGCCTGCGGGCCTCATGCCATCTATTCGACCACTAGACAGAATTGTGAGGGCTGATAGAGTAATTACACTAGCTACTAAAATTGATATGGATTCTCCTACTTCAAAGCGACTCAAAATGATAGTGGAACGAACTAGTCCCCCATTTTCCATGTTCTCTAGCACAACCCAAGGGTCTTCTCAAAAAGCCAGAATCAACTCCTCTCTAGCAACAGATATGTTGAAGTTAGAACAAATGGCCCAGGCTCATAATGACCAATTATTGAAATTGGCAAAAGAAATACCTTCCATGAACCAGCAAGCCATCAAAAAGGTTGAACAAATAGTAGTTTGGAAAAGTGAGAATGCCTCTAGCGCAAAAGATTGAGAATGCCTCACCATAAAGGGTGAAGTGGTGAGGCACACAGAACTTCTGTAATTAGGCAACAATGAACTAAATGAACCAACAACACCTGCTAACTGGCCTGAGGATAACAGGAGCCCACCAGATGATTGGTGCATGGGTTATGACAGTCATTCGGAAATCATATCCGATGAAGAGATATACCACAGTCGCCTACAACCTCGTTGAATGCACACTGTGAGCAAACTAAATCCATCATGGAGACCCGATGGGGTGGACACCACTTCTTATCATGAGCTCAAAACTCTCCCAGATCAGTGGGTGGTTGCTCGACCAAGAAATCACTTGACATCCCACCTGACTCATTGACGCCTTCTACAGCTGAATAGGGTGACATTTCCCAATTATAGATAGTAAGGCGACTTTTTTAAGGGAAAATGCCATGCCTTTGAGTCTTGTGAAATTGTTTTTGAAAGGTACCACCAGAAAAAAAAATTATGGCATGAAAAAATGAGTTTTGAAAAAGGTGGGCATTAGAAATGAAAAATGTAGCACTCTCTTATCATATATTGCGTATTCCTTGTTTGTCTTATTGATTCACATGCTTACTTTTCATAAAATCGTAATGCAGCTATGGCGATGTGTTGTGTGAACTCCTTTGAGTGTGATTCCTTGTGTGGTCAGGCTAATTGAATGATTCCCATCCACATATGTTTTTCTAGAACATGTCCTAACTTTGATTAAAGGAGAAATCCTAGAGGTAGTTGCATTTAGTACATGATTTTAGGCTTTCTATTACTAGTCACTTCACCCAAAATGGCCTTCCTAAATATCTTTCCTTGCAATCCAATGTTGAGCCTTTGACATTTTTTATTAGCAAGCACATTACAAGCCAAAGTCCCCTTATAATCGTATCTTTTGGAACCCATCCTCCTTAATTGCTTCTTTTGTGATGAATATGAAAAAAGGGTCTTGAAGCCCAAGAAATGAGGAGAGATAAGGAAATCAATGGAAACGAGGCAAAAAGCCTATGTTTTGAGGTTCACAAGAAGGGGAGAAATGGGTTGAGCATTAATGGGAGGTAGCACCAAATTTTGATTAAAATGTATGAAATGATAGGTTGAGAAACCTAGAATCGTCAAAAGAGAGAGAATAGTAAAATGTGTTACCCCTTTTCTTAAATGAGGCTAAATATGAAAACAATAGGAGTTATAAGGGTGGCACTTGATTAACAAAGATGAAGATGAAGAAAAAGGCGAGATAAGGGGGAGTGATCTACAGAGTATGATGGAATGTTAAAAGTGTTCAAAAAGGGCCATTAGGGAGGTTCTAGACACTAGAGCTAACTAATTTTCCTACTCATACCTCTATCCTTCATTATGACCCCCAAGTCCTAATTGATTCTTAATGTAGCAACTCTACATTAGTGGCGAGTCACACGAAGAGCAAGCATATGGGTCGAGTGTGTGCATGCAGAATTTCTTTAGGAGACTGAGCGTTATTGTCCTATTCCATAATTCTTTGTGTGTGCATTGTTTGATTATTAAAAATGGGATTCTCTCTTCTTGTGAATGGCATCACCTCCTTTGAGAACATACTTGCATTGGGGCAACGAAGTGATTGGGACATTAGTGTTGTGAGCTTCAAGGCAAGCTTTGAATGTGAATTTGTAATGATTTGAGATGCTATCTGTTCTTATGGTGACAACCCTTGCCCTTGTTTTGAAAAATTAAAGCAGTTGTGAATCAATCCTATTAATTGTGGCTACCTCTTTAAACTTTCTCGCATTTTGGGGAGTGTCGCTTCTTTTTTTTCCTTGAGTTGGTGAGTATTTTTTTTATTTTCTTAGGATCATTGGTCCATAGTGCATAGATTATAGATGACATGCTGTTTCACCTACTCGGATGACAAGAATTGTATTACTTGAGGACAAGCAATAGTTCAAGTTTGGGTGTTTGATGAGTTGGTAATTTACCAACTCACTAGGCTCTTTAACATGAGTTTTTGCTTAGTTTTCAGTTCATTTTGGTGGATTTTTTATTCCCATTCTCCTTGATCTTTGCAGGTACCTAACTTGAATAGGAAAAGCATGAAATTGAGCATAACGCAACGGAAAATAAAGTGTAGGATTGGCGCTCCACCAGAGGACATCGCTGAATTGCCGGTTGATCGCGGTTGTCTACTGTGCTGAGAAAGTATGGAGACTAGCGGTCCATGGATCAGCACTGGTGAACCGGCGATGCCAATGCTGAAGTGATCAACAACTTATTGGCCATCAGCTGTGATCCTTTGGCGGTCGACAGATCAGCACTGGCGAACTGCTGGTGCAAACACTGAAGTACTCACGGTCTCGTTGTCCTTCAGCTGTTACTGAACAGTGGACCGTGGTCAAGCACCGTCTAACCATTGGTGAATCACAAGTGCTGCCTGCCAGAAGGGGTAAAAACGTCAAGAATGAATAAAGAGGAGCAGATTTGTACCCTATTTTTGTACATCTCAAAAAGGAACTAAACATTTCATTATTCCTTATCATATTTTCATTATTCTATTAGCATTATTGAAGTTGAGAGAAGAAGAGAGAAATAATATTATTCTTCTTCTACAAGGTAGAAACTCCATTGGAGCTCAAACTCTTGCTAAAATTTTCTTACTTAAGTTGTGAATGGATACTGAATTTTTATTGAATGTAATGTATTTTTCTACTTCCATTAGTAGATGAATTCTTTCTAGGGGTCTGTGAAAGATTGGGGTTGATTTGAATTGGGTATTGTGTATTTGATCTTAGATTTACTCTATTAGTATAAATTTAGTATTTCCTCTGAGTTTTAATCTTAATACTCATAGTTTCAAATGTGGGTTGAATTACTTACATCAATTTTTCTTGAAAAAAGAATTTCAAGTATGGGTGAGGAAATACTAATGGGTAATTAGGTGTTGATCTTGTGAGGTTGGGCTAGACATAGCCAAAAACCATCATCATATACCCATTGAGAATCTAAACTCTAAATAGTAAATTCTCACCCAAGTTGATATAGTTGTTGTGAAAAGAACTTTGGGATTTAAAAAAACTTAAGGTTAATCCATCTAATTGGTTGAGAAACTTGGGATGCTTCTTTGAGTACAACTAATTATACTATTGAGTAATGCTAGGAACTTTTAGCAATCCCAATTCAACGACATCAACGACGCCCCTATCAATATCACACCCCTAGTCATTTCTCTCCTTTGGTGTTACCTCTATTTTTGTGATAAAATTCCTCTCTTAATTAAAAAATTGCATTTCCCCCAATTTTTACTTCATTGCTTTTGAAACATTGATGCAAATTACTTCAAAATTAATAGACAAATCTTGTGTGGTTAACTAGCATTCCTTATAGGATTTGACCCCGACACCCATCAGGTATATTTATTGTTGTTTTAGACGACCATTTGAACTCTCTCATCAAGTGGAGTGAATTTGGATGTTATCTCTTGCATTTTTATGCTATGCAGACTTACGCTTACATTGTGCTCGAGTTTATTTCCTCTTTAAATATGCTCTATTTCATGCTATATATGTACCACAGGTTAGCTTGCAGCCAATCATAGTTTTAGGTCCCATGTTTTTATCTAGGGTACATGCTCGAGTGGTGAAAAACTTGGTATTAGAGTACTAGGTTTAAAACGTCCTAAGGTGTTCGAAATTCATGCTAAGTAGGGTCTTTTCCATGGGCGTGAAATGCGCCACACTTATAGGGAAGGGGATACGAGATGTTTTAGGAAATTTCCCTTCTTTGATTATCTATGTCGTGCAATGAACTCTTCTATTCCTTTAACTCATGTTGTATGCATATCCAGAAGTATGGCTCCCCACCAAGTTAATAAAAGAAATGACAACTGCAATGTCCATGAGAATTTTAATGGAGACTGGCACTAGCAAGCCCCACTGGCTCTAGCTGATCCCTTGCCGGAGCATGTGACTCATGCTGAGTTTAGGGCTACATTTCAAAAATTAGCACAAGCCATGACATCCTAGGTCAACCAGTAAGTTGTGGCTCATGTGAATTAAAATGGGAATGTGTTGCAGCTAGGGTGTGAGACTTCATAAGGATGAACCCACTTGAGTATTATGAGTCAAAAGTGAATGAGGACCTACAAGAGTTTATTGAGAAGGTCCAGAAGATTACCCAGGTTATGGGTATTTAAGGAGAGGAAAGTGTGGACCTGGCCTATCAGCTGAAAGGGATGGCTCATATATGGTTCCAACAATGCAAGGAGGGCAAGGGAGTTGGTGCAATCCCCATTTGTTGGAATGAATTTTTTATTGATTTCTTTGACAGATTATTCCCCCAAGAGTTTAGGGAAGCAAAGGCAAAAGAGTTCATATACTTGAAATAAAATTACATGACTGTTCAGGAGTATGCCCTGATGTTACCCAACTGTCAAAGTATGCTCTGGAGATGGTTGTTAATCCGAGGGCTCGTATGAGTAAGTTCATGAGTGGGGTGGAGGATTAATTGGTAAAGGAGTACAGGACTGTTGTGCTGATTAGTTATATATATATATATATATATATATATATCAACTAGTGATATGCCTAGTAGATAGAGGCAGAGCAAATGAAGGAAAGGGAGAGAAAGTCCTTGAGGGCCAAGACAGAGAGCTATGGGTATTCTCAGCAGAGATCAGGTCTTGGACATCGCCCTCTGTCCCTTCAGAGGTTGTTAGCCCCAGCTCCATCATCAGCCAGCATTCCATCTAGACCTCAAGGAGATCAGAAGACTAGAGCATCAGGCTTTAGGGGTTAATGGAGCATGATGGTAGAGCACACTTTCCTATCTCGTAGGAAATGTGGTAAGAACCACCTGGGAGAGTGTTTGTATGGATTAGATATTTACTTCGGGTATGGGGAGCCCGGTCACATGCGCATGGTTTGTCCTTTATCTAGACAGGGTGACGGTAGAGGTCGTGCCTTAGCCAGTACTTTCGTAACTCTAGTAGCTCATCCATCTCAGCAGGGCGCCTCTTTGAGTGCAGGTGGCAGGCAACACCAAAATAGGTTCTATGCACTTTCATCCCATTACGAGTAGGAGTGCTCACCCGATGTGGTCACTAGTATGTTTACGAGTCTTCCATCTTGATATTTATGTATTATTAGATCTAGGAGCTACATTATCCTTCATGAATCCTCATGTTGCTGTTAGTTTCAGTGTTAGTCTCGAAATCCTGTCAGAACCCTTCTCGGTCTCTACTCCTATCAATGAATCAGTTTTAGCTAGAAAGGTATATAGAAATTTCCCTATCACAATTCCTCAGAAATTTACTTCTGCCGACTTAGTAGAGTTAGATATAATTGATTTCGATATTATCTTCTATATGGATAGGTTGCATGCTTGTTATGCTTCGGTTAATTATAAAACCCATACATTAGAGTTAAAATTTCTGGGAGAACTAGCCCTAGAGTTGAAGGGTAGTTCATCGGTGCCTGTAGTTCACTTTGTTTCTGATCCTAAGGCCAGAAAGATGATCTGCAAGGGTTGTGTGTACCATGTAGTTTGGGTTATGGATTCACATCCGAGACCCTAACTCTTCGGTCAGTTTCTGTGTTATGTAAGTATACAAAGGTGTTACCAAATGATCTAATAGGAGTCCCTCCCGAACAAGAGATTATCTCAGGATGGCTCCACCCGAGCTAAAGGAGTTGAAGGAGCAATTGAATGATCTTTTTGATAAGGGTTTCATTAGACCTACTAAGTCCCCGTGGGGTGCTCCAATTCTCTTTGTTGGGAAAAAGGATGACTCTCTTAGGATGTGCATTGATTATTGACAGTTGAATAATGTTACGATCAAGAATAAATATCTGCTCCCTATTATTGTTGACTCGTTTGACCAACTTCAAGGTGCTAGATTCTTTCAATGATGGAGCTCATAAGATCCATCTATCATCAACTCAGAGTTAGGGAGAGTGACACTGAAGAAAGCCTTCAAGACTCATTACGGTCTCTATGAGCTTATAGTTATGTCTTTTGGATTAACGAATTCTCTTGCAACTTTCATGGACATGATGAATAGGGTGCTCAAGTAGTATTTGGATATGTTCATTATTGTCTTCATAGATGATATACTTATATACACCCGTAGTAAGGAGGAGCATGCTACTCATTTGAGAATTATGTTGCAGACTCTCAAGGATCATCAATTGTTTGCTAAATTCAGCAAGTGTGATTGGCTGAACTCAATAGCATTCTTGGTTCATATGGTGTCTATTAAGGGTGTATTGGTAGATTCTCAAATGATAGAGGCGGTGAAAATTGGCCCAGACCTATTAGTCCCACTTATATTAGGAGCTTTTGGGGTTTAGCTAGCTACTACAGTAGATTCGTAGATGCGTTTCCATCCATTGTAGCGCCATTGACTAAGTTGACCCAGAAGAATGTCAAATTTCAGTAGTCAGATACTTCTGTTAAGAGTTTTCAGCAGTAAAAGGTGATCTTGGGAAAATTTATATGCCCAAGTGATACTCAAAAGTACCATTTTAGCCTTGTTTATCTATCAATGTGTATACATTCTCATGTAATTGGTAATAAAATATGAATTTATACTAACCAACATGATTAGCATTGTTTTGCAGGTAAAATGTAATTTCGGGAAGCTAAAATGCATGTTGGAGGATATCGGGGTTGGACTTGGATGCGAGCAAGGGACAAGACATTGGACAGCATAAAATAAAGGGGCTCCGCGATGGAGCCGTGTCACGTTGCCATCGCGGAGGCCTTCTGCCTGGATGGGAATTTTTAGCCCAATTCCAGTGTGGGTTCGCGATGGGTCCGTGGCACGGAGGCTTGGCTCCGCGTTGCACGCCGTGCCACATTGGGCTTTATTTCCTGGATCCCCAGTTCCAGTGAAGGTCCGCGTCCATAGCGTGTCACGGAGGCAGTGCACCGCGATGCACTCTGTGACACGTTGCTTGTTATTCCGGGAAAAATTCCCACCAGTATAAACTGAACACTTAGGTTAATTTTTCAATATTCTGACTTGGTGGAGCAAGAACGTGGGTTACAAGCAGTTGAGGGGACGAAATTATCAGGGTTTTTCTCTCTTTCCTTCTCCTTGTATTCAATTGCTTGTATGTTTAACACTCATTTAACGATGTTTAATCCACAAATGAGTGGCTAATTCATCTTCTTGCTGAGGTTATGAACACTTGTAATGAAATGTGATCATTGATTCTTTGGTTTTTCATCTTTTCTTCCATGGTTGTTCTATTAATTCTTGTTCTTACTACATTAATGTGTGGCCTACGTTAATGTACATCTAAAAAGTCCGGTTTCACTCGAGAGAGCATGAAATTGGAAAGTTGTGAATTAATAGGATATGATCTTTTTTGGTTTGGGAAAATTGGGAAATGATTTACTTTCAGGATAGAAATATACCTGAAAGTCGTATTAGTCAATTTAGGAACCGGGTTTGTATGGCTAGAACATGAATTGCATTTAATCACAGAAATGTAGGTGGATGGTTCATGATTCTTAAGTGAGGTTAAATACGAGAGTTTTAATCTCTTGGCAAATGTTCTTGGCTAGCAACCGAAGGAAATGACTAACCAAATTACACCGATAATTAATTTCATTACATGTTCGTTTAACCTCAGCATGCTCTCATTCATAGTTCAGACTCAAATTAGATAGTTGTTTTAGCTTTAGCATAAAAATTATAAAACAAAATATCAAACTCTTGGTTACACTGTTGTCTGCATTTTTAGAATCGAAATATAGTACACTTGAGCAGATTGCACTTCATCCCAGTCCCTGTGGGATCGATACTTGGCTTACTTAAGCCACTTTACTACTTGTTCGACCACGTGCACTTGCGTGTGAGTTTTATACCTGTATAACACCCCGAACAAGTTTTTGGCGCCGTTGCCGGGGACTGGCAATTGGTGAAATTTTCTTAAGTGTAAATTTACTATATTTTTTTTTCTAAGTGCTGACAACTTGGTCTTAGTGTTTGTTTTAATTCTTTTTTATATATTTTTATTTTATTTTATTTTTGTTCTTTTTCAGATACCCTTATTGACATGACATCGTGGAATACAAATGGTATAAATGGTGGATACTCATATTTTAGCGAATCTTGTCTGAATTGCGGAGGACACCACTCGTGGCAACACTGTAACACGTGCAATATATGTGGTGGTCAAGATGGCCATTGGGATGGCTGTCCGAATGCATATTCCCCTCCCCCAAGACCCTATTATGATCCTTCTATTGTTTTGCTGAATATAGGCATGCTGAAAATAAGGACTTGGGACTCCAAGCTCAAATAGAAGACATGCTGAAACAACTCCTGGAGCAATCAGAAGCAATGAAGGAGGCGATGACAGTATTGAGAATTCAGCAAGAAGAGAATGCAGAGGCTCTAGAAAGGATGAACGTCAAATTCACGGAGATGATTGCTGAGGCTGAAGCTTGTGATAAATTGCAGGTAACAGTTTTAGCCGATATTCAAGAGGAACTACAAGAGGAAGACAAGGGTGAATTTTTGGATGAAGCCCAACAATTAGAATCTCTTGAGTGTCCCCGTGATGGGCGCACACTTATGGAAAATCCATTCATGGAAGAAGAGATAGAGTATTCCCCAGTTGACAGTAATGGAGAGACAGATGTCGATGCTGAGAAGGTGTATACAAGTAAGGAGGTCAAGGATAATGCAGTTTCAGAGTTGAGGTGTATTGGACCACACTCGACGCATTTTTCAACATTAAGTTTGGTTGACAACATAGAAATAGAGTCTTCCAAGTTTATAGAGAAATGTCTAGAGGAGGACCAAGCCCCGTATATTTTGAAATATGCTGACTCGGAGAGACAAAATGACTTCGCTTACTTAAGGGCCAATAAGTGCAAAAGGCAACATCTACTACTTGGTCCTTACAATTTTTCACCACCACCCCTAGAACATAAGAGGAAATTATAAAAGAAATTAGGGGTGAGATTCATATCCTCAAGGTGGAGGAAAAAGCGGTGAAACTGGATACGTCGTGCTGCGACGTAAAATTAGGCGCTGCACGGGAGGCAACCCGTGGAAAAATTTCTCTTTTTAAATTGTGAATAGATTTTTTCTTTTTCTTTTTCTTAATTAAAAATAAAATTTTTCGTTTTTGTTTTTGTTTTTATTTTTAGTTAGAGTGAAACCTATAATTCTAACCAATTTTGTATAGTGAGATGAATTTCAGGTCAAACGGAGGAAAAGATGCACGGAATCGCAAAGGAAAATTCAAGGTATGAAAATAAACAAAAAGTGGCAAAACAATGAGCTAGGGCGATAGCTCCGTGTCACGGAGGTGGACCTCCGCGTTACCCTCTGTGACACGTTGAGGTATAATCCGAATTTTTAAAAAATTTCTAGAATAGGCTCGCGACGGCTCCGTGTCACGGAGTGATGCACTTCGTGACACGTTGCCGTGTATATTGCGACGGGTCACACCGGGTCGCCGGGTGACCCGCGCAATTTTTCTACTTTTTAACCCCGAAAACCCCTTCCTTTTCCTTATTTTTCACTCAATCTGCAACCAAACTCCCCAAAACCCATCCCCCTTCAACGTGACATGGAGTAGGCTAAGAAAATCATCAAGTTTGCTTAAATTCTTCAACTTCAAGGTATGTTCTTCGATTTCATCTCATTTCTTGTCGATTTTCTTCGACATTGAACATGTGAGGTGAGCTAAGTTTGCCCTAAGTAGAAATTAATCATGAATTCAATTGAATTGTTGTTGATGAAGGTTCGGAATGTCATTATGATGGCTTGAACTCGTTAATTGCATAATTCAATCGAATTTTCTTGATATCATCATTTCTAGGGCTTGTTTTTGAATTTGAAGTGGAAAATGTAGTGAACTTGTGAAATTCATGCCGGGATGTACATGTTGAATGAGATGAGTCGATGTACTAATTGTTAGGATGTTGAAAGACCGACGGATTCTTGGGATAGAGGAATGTTAAAATTTGCAAGACTTGGGTTGGTTATATAGGTTCGTGTAGATAAATTTTTGTTGTTGTTTTCGTTTCTTTGTTTGTCCTTGCTAAGTGCGATGGATTAAAAGGTTATCGATGGTAATGATTGTAATTAGTTGTACAAAGTCTGAGTAGTACATAGAATATATACCGTCGAATTCTTCGTATGCACTAAGCATGTTTGTATAGTTGGTTGTTTATTTAAGCAAATAAGCATGATCTTGCCGGTATGTTGTAACTGTAGCTAAGGACTAAGTGTGGGGTAGCCTAGCTTAACCAAACCTTAGCCAAAGATGATATCCATTGGCTTAACATTGATCTTGTGTACTTGGGTTGACAGGTAAAATGGCGAGCAGGCAAGAAAAAAGGAAAGGCGCATCAACATCTGGCGCCGGAAGTAAGCGAATCAGACTGGGCACAGCAGTCCCAGCAGCACCAGCAGTTCCACGAGGCCAACGCCTCCATTACGGAACAAGGTGGGTGATGGATAAGGGGAATAAGTGGTACGCAAAGCACAAAGAAAACAAATACTTCCCCGAGGAGCATATAGCACGGGAACCATTGGCACAGGAGTTCCCTAGGATTGTACACCGGATCGAGGCAGCTGGGCTCAACTTCATCGTTGAAGAGTCCAAGGAATGCAGCCTGCACCTGATTCGGGAATTTTATGCCAACTGGAACCCGACGCTCAGAAGTCACACCATAAAAATCAGACGGAAAATAGTCACATGTGAGCCCCACCACCTCAATGCCATCATAGGAGTGCGGGACACAGACACCCACGTGCTCCGACAGCTGAACATTACCCCACCATATCCGGACATCAGACGCACATTGTGTGGGACCCGATCGACAGCTAGATGGAGCAGAAACAAAGAGAGGGGCTACCATCAGACTTTGCCCTATTCACAGATAAATAGGGAAGCCAAAATATGGCTTAAGATTGTCTGTTCCTGCCTAATCCCGAGGGTACATATGACAGATGTAACCCGGAATCGTGTATGCCTTGTGTACGCCCTGATGAAAGGGCTGGAGATCAACGTGGGGGCGGTGATTATCTCCGCTATGAAGAGAGCCCGATTTCATCAGGGGCACACGTACGACTTTGGTGGGCTACTCACCACCTTCCTCAGGAGCCTAGATGTCGAGGAAGAGGCCCTTGATTATACCCCGCAGATGGAGCGGCGGGCCTTAGATGTTACTAAAACTAAGGCACCCGACACCACCCACGGGCCAGTGCTTACACTTGGCGAGCGACATGCTCGTGATGATCAGTATATGGCTCGCATGTATGGGATGCAAATTCTCCAGCTGAGGACAGGTGGGAGGCCAGCAACAGAGGAGGAGCTATGGCAGCTCGAGCTAGACTACCCCTTCGGTGAGAACGCCAAGGCTCTATGCCGAGTGGGGCCAGCATTTGTAGAGCCCACGGATGATGATGTCCCATAGACGAGGAGTCATGTCGGGAGGACTCCGATGTGGAGTCCGATGATGACGACGGGGGCGATTCTGACATGAGAGATGAAGCAGCAGCACCCGACGAAGAAGTGGAGTACTTTGATTGATCAGGGAGTTCCACCTCCCGATTTTGTGCTATTCTAATTTTTGTGAACACTGGGGACAGTGTTCGAGCTAGGTGTGGGGTCGGAGTAGTTAGGTGCTGGGCTGTGCTGTTATGTATGTATGCTCTAATCTGTTGTCGTGCCTGTGAAATTTTGTTGTTCCCTGTGATTTATGAATTGTTAAGTTGTTGTTCTGTATTGTAAATTAGTGTGAAATTGACGTGTGTTGCTGAATGTTGCTAGCTGATTTTGTACATATTTTTGTTATCGAAATGATCGATATTTTCAACATTTTTTTTTACTTCTTGGGTTTCTCGCCGTTTGTTTTCGGTTCTTTTACCGAGAATGGTCCCATTGAACCGAAGTCATACTAGTGACCATTCCCTATGATGGATGGATGACGACTGTCTTAAGGGAAATGTAGTCGTTAGGAGTAGTGTTTTTGCAATTATGTTTCAGTTTTTTTCTTTGGTGGGTTGCATCCCAAAACCTGTAGTTACTGTATGGTTGCGAAATTCTGGTTGCGTGTTGTACATGATATTTAAAATGCAAAGGTGATTCATATGAAAGTATTCAACTTTGTAAATATGTTGAGATACCTAGGCCATAGACTTCGATTCAGTGTGATTGAGGCTTAATGCTTGAATTCCTGTAATTAGCTGATTGAAGAGTCTGTGAATACATCTTGAGTTGAGCATGTGCAATAAGTGTGAAGTGAGGTGTTGTTATTCCATGTTGTTGTGAAATGTCTAGAACTTGCCTGGTGTGTGTACAAAACAAAATGAAGGAGGTGTATTGTAGGAAAGGATGTAGGCATTTCTTTGTTTTACCAAACGTTTCTATTTTTCATTATCGTACCCACCTTGATTGTCTACCCTAGTCAGTCCGTTCAACCTTTAGCCTATTATTTTTTTTCTTTTGTCAAAAAGTGTAAACCGAGCTTAATCCCTTCTTTTCATTAGCCGTAAAGTCGATACAAAACTCTTAAGCGCTTAAGAAGAGAAAATCATTTTCCCAAAGTGTCAAAGAGTGGGAAAGGTGAAAAGAAAATAAAAGCAGAGTGATAGAAGAAAAGAAAAGGTTGAAGGTGCACTTGTTATAAATAAACTATAATGAAGGTGCATGAATAATCTTTGTTGTTGTGTCAAGTGTGCTTAATAAGATGGGCCAAACTAAAGAAAAACATCAAGAATGGGAGGATGAAAGAAGAAACAATGTCCATGAGTTGATGGGATGTGTTGAAAAGGCGCTTAAGGATGCTAGTGGCTATTATTGACTAACCCAATATTTACTAGTTTTGTAGCTTCCATTACAACCAGTTAAAGTCCTACGTGATCTTACATCGCACTTCTTTATATTAGTGGAGTAATACACTAAGGGCAAGCTTATGGGTCATAACATGATGCATGTGAATTCTTTTGGGAGAGAGAGCGAAATTGTGTTTACATGCCCCTGCTTGAATTTTTGTGAGTTCATATGAGCAAAAAGGGGAAGATTCTCTTGTGTTGTGAGAGCACATGCTTGATGAGAGATTAATTTTCGTGTTGGATATTTTGATCAGTTGATTTTCATGAGTTTGCCAATATCGAGAGTCGATTCTTAAGTCTAGGAGGTCTTGATGTATTGAAGGTCATTGTGTTGATAGGACCATGCATGTTTTCTTGATGATTTGCTGTATTGAATAATCTGTACGACCGTAGCCTAAATTATCGAACCAAAGTAGCGAGGTTGGGATGTAAATTGCATGAAGTGTAGGATTGTTGTTCGAGGACGAACAAGGATTTAAGTGTGGGGTAAGTTATCTTGGGACAATTTATATGCCCAAGTGATACTCAAAAGTACCATTTTAGCCTTGTTTATCTATCAATGTGTATACATTCTCATGTAATTGGTAATAAAATGTGAATTTATACTAACCAACATGATTAGCACTGTTTTGCAGGTAAAATGTAATTTCGGGAAGCTAAAATGCATGTTGGAGGATATCGGGGTTGGACTTGGATGCGAGCAAGGGACAAGACATTGGACAGCATAAAATAAAGGGGCCCCGCGATGGAGCTGTGTCACGTTGCCATCGCGGAGGCCTTCTGCCTGGATGGGAATTTTCAGCCCAATTCCAATGTGGGTTCGCGATGGGTCCGTGGCATGGTGGCTTGGCTCCGCATTGCACGTCGTGCCACATTGGGCTTTGTTTCCTGGACCCCCAGTTCCAGTGAAGGTCCGCGTCCGTAGCGTGTCACGGAGGCAGTGCTCCGCGATGCACTCCGTGACACATTGCTTGTTATTTCGGGAAAAATTCCCACCAGTATAAATAGAACACTTAGGTTCATTTTTCAATATTCTGACTTGGTGGAGCAAGAACGTGGGTTACAGGCAGTTGAGGGGACGAAATTATCAGGGTTTTTCTCTCTTTCCTTCTCCTTGTATTCAATTGCTTGTATGTTTAACACTCATTTAACGATGTTTAATCCATAAATGAGTGGCTAATTCATCTTCTTGCTGAGGTTATAAACACTTGTAATGAAATGTGATCATTGATTCTTTGGTTTTTCATCTTTTCTTCCATAGTTGTTCTATTAATTCTTGTTCTTACTGCATTAATGTGTGGCCTACGTTAATGTACATCTAAAAAGTCCGGTTTCACTCGAGAGAGCAAGAAATTGGAAAGTTGTGAATTAATAGGATATGATCTTTTCTTGGTTTGGGAAAATTCGGAATTGATTTACTTTCAGGATAGAAATATACCTAAAAGTCCTATTAGTCAATTTAGGAACCGGGTTTGTATGGCTAGAACATGAATTGCATTTAATCACAGAAATGTAGGTGGCCTCTAGGATTGGCCTTGGGTGCGTGTTGATACATCATAGTAAGGTCATCACTTATGCCTCTAGATAGCATAAGACTCATGAGAGGAATTATCCAACGCATGACCTAGAGATGGCAGCATTGGTGTTTGCCTTGAAGATTTGGAGGCACTATTTATATTGGGTGCATATGGATGTGTTGACGGACCAAAAGATCTTTCATTATGTGTTCACTCAGAAGGACCTGAATTTGTGGCAAAGAAGACGGCTAGAGCTTCTCAAAGACTATGACATGGTTTCATTTATCACCTAGGCAAGGACAATACAGTGGGCGATGCTGTTAGTAGGCTGTCCATGGAGTGTGTGTTCCATTTTGAGAATGGGAGAAAGGAGTTGGTTAAGGATGTCCATAGGCTCGCCCGGTTTGGAGTTCACCTAACAGATTCGACGGATGATGGTGTTATTATTCAATATTGGTTAGAATCTTCATTGGTGACAGAGGTTAAAGCAAGGTAAGTTGAGGATCCTATTTTACTGTCGTTGAAGGAAGCTGTCTGGAATGAGAAAGTAGAGGTTTTCTCCCACAGGGAAGATGGTGTGCTTCGATATTAGGGTCGATTCTGTGTTCTAGGTATGGATGGCTTGAGAGAGGGATATTGAACGAGGCTCATCGATATTGGTACTCTATCCATCCAGGCGCCACCAAGATGTACCTTTACCTACGGGAAATCTATTGGTGAAATAGTATGAAGAAGGACATAATGTAATTTGTGGCTAAGTGTTCGAATTGCCAATAGGTAAAGATTGAGCATTAGAGATCTGGGGGTATGCTTCAGGACACCAGCAGTCCTACTTGAAAGCAGGAGGAGATGAACATGGATTTCATTGCAGGGTTGCCTCGTGCGCGTGGACAACATGACACTATATGGGTGATCGTACATAGGTTGACCAAATCAACACATTTCTTACAGGTCAAAACTATAGATTCAGCCGAGGATTATGCTACATTATACATTCGGGAGTTATTTTTGTTTCATGCGGTCCCGTTATCGATCATTAGGATAGGGATAGTCAATTCACCTCTTAGTTCTGGAGATCATTTCAAAAGGGACTTGGTACTCAGGTAAAGCTTAGTATGACTTTTCACCCACAGATTGTTAGGCAGGCTGAATAGACCATTCAAACTTTTGAGAGACATGTTGAGATCATGCATGATTGATGTCAAGGGTAGTTGGGATGATCACTTGACTCTTATTGAGTTTCAATACAACAACAACTATCACTCCAACATTCCAATGGCTTTGAGGCTCTTTATGGGTAGAGGCGTAAATCCCCGATTGGATGGTTTGAGGTAGGTAAGGCTATGATGACAGGGCCAAATTCGGTCCATAAGGCTATGAAAAAAGTTCAACTTATCCAGGAAGGCCTGAAAACAGCTCAAAGTTATCAGAAATCTTATCTGGATTTTAGGAGGAGAGATCTTCAGTTCGAGGTTGATGATTGAGCAGTTTTGAAGGTCCCACTCATGAAGGGAGTTAAGAGATTTCGTAAGAAAGGAAATCATAGTCCCCGATATGTTGGTCTTTATAGGGTTTTGAGGCGAGTTGGCAAGGTAGAATATGAGTTGGAGCTACCATCAGAGTTTGCCTCGGTGCTTCCAGTTTTTCATGTGTCTTTGTTGAAAAAATGCATTGGTGATCCGAATTTAGTTGTTCTAGTAGAGAGCATTGGAGTGAAAGATAAGCTTACCTATGAGAAGGTTCAAGTTGAGATCCTTGATGTTAGGTTCAAAAGTTGAGGAATAAGGAAGTAGATTCAGTGAAGGTTTTATGGAGAAATCAGCTTGTTGAGGGAGCTATGTGGGTAGCCGAAGCAGATATGATGGCTAAATACCCACCTGTTTTCCCTTTCAACTCGGTTCTAGCATGAGGTACCATTTTCCTCCTTGTACTCCATTTAGTCTCATGTCAAGTTCATGTCTCTTAGTTCCTTTCATGTCATAGCATACATATATGTTTCATGAATTCAGTTCAGTCTTGTATATTAGTAAGGAGTCAGTTACTCCGTCAATTTTTAGTCTATAGCTTTAAGTTTTGGGATTGCAGCCCTTTCCCTATCTTTCCAGCTTATTTAGTCTCCATTCGAGGATGAATATTCCTAGGGGGGATAATGTAAGACCCCAAAAGTCCCTAAGATTAATCCATAGACTTGTAGTAGAATCAGCAGAGAAATCTACAATTTCTCCTCAGAACGACTCATCGAAGGAGTCATGGTTTCATGTTATGCATCATTGGAAGAGTCGTGGTAAGCTTATGAATTTTTCATTCCCCAGATCACGAGTCCACTCCATGAGTCATGGTAGGGTGGTACGACTCGTGGTCATGCATCATTGTCAGAATCTACAGAAGAAGGCCTTGAAGTAACGAGTCAAGCAAGACTCTAGGACTTTATAACGGGTCATGGTTTTGAGTCGTAGGATGGAGAATCAGAGAAAGTACAAGGGTTTTCCACTGACAACAAATCACGGGACAACTCGTAGTATCCAGTGAGGAGCCATGATGGATACCCATTGTATGATGATAAGGGAAGGGGAAAACTAGTCTAGAATGTAATGACTGTCACTATGAGTCGTGGTGACCATCAATGACTCGTTATACGAGTCGTGATGACTTACATATAGGAATTTTAAGTTTTATCCATAGGGATGTTTTCTTAACTTCCTAAGCTTCTAACCTCTAAGTACGTTGTTCTGGGCTTCTTAAAGTGTGTATTAAGGGGTTTAACCTAGCCAAAGCCATCACTCCTTCAAAACAACCATAATATGAAGGTCCTCTCTTATGTCAAGCAAGGCTTTCATCATCTCCTTCATCTCAACTCCATTTGGATCTTCAATTAAGTTAAATATTTCTCAACCTCAAGTAATAGGTTTATGAATGGGGGAAATTCTTCAGCCCTCATGCCCTTTTCAAGTGTATTTTTATGATCTCTACTGTCCATGTTTCAAATTGGCAAATTTTAGAGTTAGACCAAATTCAATGAAAGTTTCCATGATCTCTTTATGGGTCCAATTCTCTCATGTTCCAATTATTGAATTATGGTTGTTAGGGAAGTTGACCCTCAAACTTCTTATGAATTTATTATTTCAAGTTTATGATGATTTCATCTGATAATGCATGATCTTATGAATCTCAAGTTTACTAGCCTATGATTTGATGTTATGATGAATTACCAAGTACGCTTGAATGATTACGAAATCTTAAACTTATAATTTTATGATCTAGTTATGAAGTCTTATTCAATTATATATGGATTTAATGGAAATCAAATTTATGTATCATGGCCAATTGTAGCAATATTTTCATTTCTAGTTCAGACATGTCAAGTGTGCTTATGATTTCATTATTTCATGCTAGCCCATGCAAGATCAAGTATGCTTTAATGATATTGGTTATGAGTCATGTGCATGTGTTGGGAGTAGTGTCTAGCACCGAGTAGGCTAGGGGTTTGGGCAAAACCCGAGTCTCATAACTACAAGCCACCATAGGTATATAATCATGTTCAAGCCCTATAGGGATTCACGAGTGATATCACACATTAATCATTCCTTGTCTTGACAAGCTTGGGACGACTCTACCTACTTGAGCAAGATAGTGAGGCATCAGGTAGGCTCTATCATGATGGTGTCGGTTATGACCAAGCCTCCTAATATTCCTCGTGTTGCAAGTTACTTATGTTCATGACTTACGATACTATGTTTTATGATATATTTGACCCATTGATCAGTTTATGAGTTTTCACTTATGATTTGAAGTATGGTATATTATATAAATTCTACCTTTAAACCTTGATTCATTATGTTTCAACTTATGATGAATATCTCATGATTATGATTACTTAAAGATTATGATTTGTTTAGCATGTTTCCCTTACTTTCATGTTCTATCTTGTTTTATACTCATGATTTTAAACTATTGTTTTACAAGCATGTTTCACTCTCTCTACATACTAAGTACATTCAAAGCACTGACCACATACTATATGTTATACCATCTCATGATAGATGTTCGGGTGACCAGTTTAAGTCCCGGCATTAGCTCGCTCCAGTTTCAATACAATATTATCCCAGTTTTGGTTAGCCGCTCATTGTATGATTAGAGGCTTTTCAGAAAACTATTTATAGATGGTTCAGCGTTGTGGACTCATGTTTATGCTTACATTTTTATGTTATGAATACTTCCACTCATGTTGTGTTCAGATTTATTTCTGCTTTAAATATTCTCTCTTTTATGTTATGTATGTACCGTGGGTTAGCTTGGAGCAAATCATAGTTTTAGGTCTCGTTTCTCAATCCAAGATCCACACTCGGGTCATGAAAAACTATCTGACCAAAGAAAATTTTGATGGTGAAACTTTTTGGGTCGTACATCTTAGTTGGAAACATGTTTTGGATCCGGGATGAGGACGTTTCAGTCAGTGCTACAGTGACATATTTAATCAGCCTTCTTTTATTCGCGATGATATCCTTAGTGTACTTTGCATATTTGGGAATGCCCTGCAACATATACACAAGAGAAATATTAATGCTTACCTGCTTGAGTAGATAAAAGGACTTCGTGAAGGTTGCCTCCTCCTTATGCTTGTTCAGCCTCTATGCGAATGGAGGAGGAGGTCTAGCAGCTACTCGTGTATGATGCTTCCCTATCCTTTCTTCTGCCACTTTTTACCATATCTTTTGACTATTTCAGTAGTCCCATTCTTCGGTACTAGCTCTCGGAAATCCTTAGCACTTCTAGTAGTCACTGTACTAAAATTTTATCGCATACTAATCCATATCACTAGTCAGGCCTCTATGAGATCTAGTGTTTTATGCCCCAATAATTTGTACCTTCCGAGACTAAAAATCATCAAATCTTGGTTCTCCAAAGTAGGTATGATCTTGGTTTGCTCCTTTAGCATCTTTTTTATATCTTTTTTACCTCATCACACAGGTTATATAATTGATTACCCTAATTCCTAATGATAACTCTATTCTTGGCCTTGTGGTCTATACTGGTTTTGATTTTGGTTTTCAACCCATGAGAAGTTCAGGCAATTCCTCTAACTCAGATTATAGTTGTTCCCATAGTTCTAATTACTTTTACACTACTTGAATTTCCCACAAAATATATTGACTCTGGATTAGCTCTGCACACATCTATTGAATGATCTCCACCGCACACTTCATAGAACAACTAAGCCTGTTAAACTAGCTGATCTTACACTTATGACTTTCCCATTAGATACTTGTTCCACTGGCTTAGGTTGTTGTTCATAGTTGCAATCTATGCCTGTATACTTGTCATTCCATCCACTTCTAGCGGATTAGCGGCCTTCAATTACTACATCTCGATTTGTATTTTTAGTCAATTGAGGATTACTTGCTTCCAATTGTTTAAAAAGTAGCACCAGTCATCTTAAGTTTTCTCTAGTGCTTGACCCCCTGCATCTGAATCTAAGAACAATTTATAATGGATATTAAGACTCTCTATGAATGTATGAACAAGCACCTCCTTAGTCTGGCTATGACGGGGACAACTCAAAAGTAACATCTTTAAACTTTTCCACACATTGGGTAGACCTTCTCCCTTTTTCTAGCTAAAACCTAGAATTTCACTCCTTAATTTTGTGGTCTTACCGGATGGAAAGAATTGTGTAAGAAATTTCTTCACCAGATAATCCTAAAAAGTGATAGAGTTAGTAAGTTCTGATTTTTTAATCATCTTTTGGTTTCCCTAATAACAAAAAATAGGAACAGGGTGAGTCTTACATACTCATCAGAGATGCCTTTTGTGATGTATGTTTTAGCAATCTTCAAGAGTTTTTAGAGATGAGCCTACAGGTATTCATGAGGTATACTTGTAAATTTCCCTTGTGTGTGTAGGAGTTGCACCATATTTTACTTTAACTCCCACCTTTCTATGATGTCACCACCCGAGTCTATACCCTGGACGCGATATGGTACTTGGTTCCACAAGTGACCCCAAGCTAACTCATGGCTTAACATCACACTGGTAAACTGAAATTACAATGGGAGATAGAAAAATAACTGAATAAACTAATCTCTAAAAATAAGAAACGTCTGATAAAATATTGAATCTTTTGCAATAATGCAAAAACAAGTTGAACAATACTATGCCTGACAGCCAAGTAAGACTGATGAGTTGTTGGGGCAAGCCCCCAACTAACTCTAAAATCTGAAAACAAGAAACTAAAATGGAGCTAAAACCTCGTCCTTGAAAAATGAGGATTCACCAAGATAATGCTACTAAAATTGCGTGAGGCGAACTACTATCACTGCTGTGACTGAGAACCTGCACCTGCATCATAATACGATACAACAAGGAAATATGCATCAGTGCTTTAAATGTAATTGAGTATGCAAGTTGTAAGTAAAGCATAGAGTAAGAATCTGAACTAAAATAACATGAATAACTAACGAATAACTGATAAATGTTGGGATATACTTTAATAGTGTACGTAAGCGTAGGCATTGGCTAACAGTCATAATATGTCATTTATTTGTGAGACTGAACTAAAAAGTTAGACTCAACTATACTTACAAGTTGTACTGTACAATACTGTGGGACTAGCTTTAACTGACATGTAACCACATGAGCTAAACATGGGTTCTAATGTATACCCCCCATTGGAGAAGGCCCACTATACCTTGCCAGGGTATAGTAGCTGAACTGGGTGATCACTATCTGATGCCAATTTGGGATAAAAACCTATGGTGGCAATGTAGCTCTAGGAACCTGGGTGCGCTGAACCCCGGCCTGCTTGGTGCTAAGTCCTACTCCCACTCAAAATCCTAACTGTGATTACTAGGCTGATAGCTTTAAATTGATGTCCTAGACTAAGTCAGGGATACCTATCTTGAAGTACCCTGAGGGTTTGATGGACCTAATAACTAGAAACTACTGTTTCAAGACTGGTCAGGAAGCTTTGCCTAAAAGCGTCATAACCATCTAAATAACAACCTGATGATAGATACTACAGAGTGTTACTAAACTCCTCAATAAACTAATTGTAGACAAACCGATCAACTGACATTACTGAAAGATACTGAAAAGGCTAACTTTATACTAAGACTGAACTAACATTTAAACTGACTGATAATTAACATTGACAGTAATAACATGGTGATTGCAAGAAGTTATAGAGTTATGAAACACTTTCTATCTAGACAATTCTTCAATAATCAGTTCACTATATTCAAAGAAACTAGGACTGAAACCAATGTTTCATGGAAAGAATAACAACATGCTAAATGAGAAATGAAGACTAGCAAGAATTCATAAGAACTACAATCTACTAGAAAAGCTCATAATTTGATTGAAGGATAACCCTAGCTTGGGTCTTTAGGTGATTAGAACATAACATGATTCTACAAGGGTTTCGTGGCACAAGGGAAGGACAATTCCTTTGTTAAATTTCCACATACCTGGAGTAGAAATCCATGAGAAAATCTTGGAGTAATCTGAGAAGAAGTCTAGACCCTTGTTCTTGCTCTGTACCTCCTGCTTTAGCTTTCTTCGAACTAACTGGCGAGAATGAGAGGAGTGAGAGAAAACTATCGACTAACTCCCTCTATCCATCTAAAAATAACACCAAAATGATGTAATTTAGGACCTAGGAGCGTAGAAATTACTAAAACATCCTTAATAAGAAGGCAGGAAATTTGACCCTGCCAGTTCTCGTGAGGGATATCATGACTCATGAGTTACTGGATGAGTCGTGACGTCCAATCCATTGTAAACACTGGAAAAATCCTTTCTTAAACTTCAAGTCCAGACGACGACCTACTTCATGAGGCATGAGGTATACCGCGACTCATGATGTCTCCGAAAAATCAAACCTTAAATCTTTGACCACCTTGACCACGACTCACTTCATGAGTTGTGAGGTACGTCACGAATCGTGACTACCACTCGTGGTCACCCCCTGGCCATGACTTCTCACTACCAGCCTTCACTTCACGAGTCACTCCACAACTCGTAAAGACTCCTCATGGGCAATTGGATGTGTCGTCCTGTGACCTTGGAAATGTTTTCCTATTTCTCTCTGCTTAACCCCCAGGTGTGTGATCTTAGTGACTTTTGGGGTATTACAATATCTCCCTCTTGGGAACATTCATCCCCAAATGTGGATAAACATACTAAAAATCTGGGGAAAAGAACTGAAATCCCAAATATTAAACATATGAAGATGAAAACTGACAGAGTGGCTAACTCCATACTGATATATACGAATGAACTGAATTCATAAATTACATGTACATGCACTGACATGACAAAAAAACTAAACGGCATGAACTAGAAATGAAACTGAAGGGAATATTAGAGAGGAAACTGATACTCAAGTTGTAACTGAACCGGGAGGGAAAAGATGTGGGTATTTAGCCATCATATCTGCTTCTGCGTCCCACATAGCTCCCTCAACTAGCTGGTTTCTCCATAAAACCTTTACTGAGGTGACCTCCTTATTCCTCAACTTACGAACTTGACGGTCTAGGATCTCAACTGGAACTTTTTCATAAGAAAGGCGGTCCTTTACACCAACACTCTCTAGAGGCACTATTGCGGTTGGGTCACCGATGCATTTCTTCAATAAGGACCCATGGAAGACTGGGTGCACCGATGCTAGCTCTGCAGGTAATTCTAACTCATATGCCCCTTTGCCAATGCGTCTCAGGATTCTATAAGGTCCCACATATCTCAGACTGAGTTTTTATTTCTTCCCAAACCTCATCACCCCTTTCATAGGTGAAGTCTTAAGATAAACCCAATTATCTACAGAAAATTCTAGCTCTCTTCTCCTCACAGCTGCACACGACTTCTGTCGGCTCTGGCTATTTTCAACCTTTCTCTGATAAGTTGAACCTTTTGCATAGCCTAATGAAATGAGTTTGGTCCTATCATGGTAGCTTCACCAACTTTGAACCATCCTATAGGAGATCTACAGCGCCTACCATACAATGCCTCCAATGGGGCCATCTAGATGCTGCAGTGGTAGCTGTTGTTGTATGCAAACTCAATAAGAGGCAGGTGATCATCCCAACTACCCATTAAATCAATCACACATGCCCTCAACATGTCTTCCTAGATCTGAATAGTCCGTTCAGCTTGTTCATCTTTCTGTTGGTTAAAAGTTGTGTTGAGCTTGTCCTGGGAGTCAAGTCCCTTCTGAAATGATTTCTAGAAGTGCGATGTGAACTAGGTACCTCTATTTGAAATAATGGACAAGGGGACTCCATGTAGTCTGACTAACTCCCAGATGTACAGTCTAGCATAGTCCTTAGCTGAGTCTGTAGTCTTTGCTGGTAGGAAATATGCTAACTTAGTCATCCGGTCTATAACCACCCAAATTGAATCATGTTGTCGGTGCGTATGAGGTAAGCCTATAATGAAGTCCATGTTCACCTCTTCCCAATTTCATGTGGGTATGCTGATATCCTGAGTCATACCCTAGGTCTTTGATATTCAACTTTAACCGACTGGCAGTTCAGACACTTAGCCATAAATTTTGTGATGTCCTTCTTCATTCCATTCAACCAATAGATTTCTCGCAAGTTACTGTACATCTTAGTGGCACCTAGGTGAATAGAATATCTGGAATTATGTGCTTCTGCTAGTATTAACTGTCTCAAGTCATCTACATCTGGAACACAAAGTCTGTCCTAGTAACAAAGCACACCATCTCCCCTTTTTGAGAAAGACATCACTTCTTTTCTCAAAACTTCTTTTTGAAGTTTGAGTAGTATGAGGTCTTCATCTTGCTTTGAATTAACCTCTACTACTAGTGAGGATTCTGACCCACTCTTGATAATCACTCCGCCCTCGGCTGAATCAACTAACTAAACTCCAAGTCGAGCTAAAATTTGGATATCCTTTGCTAGCTCCTTTCTGTCCTCTTCAATATGAGCAATGCTTCCCATAGACATCATGCTCAACACATCAGCCACCACATTGTCCTTGCCGGGTTGGTATAGCACACCCATGTCATAATCTTTCAATAACTCTATCCACCTTCTCTGATAGAGATTTAAATCCTTCTAACTGAACACCTACTGAAGGCTCTTGTGGTCGGTGAAAACATCCACGTGCATCCCATCGAGGTAATGTCTCCATATCTTCAAAGTAAACACCACTGTCGCCAATTCAAGATCATGAGTCGGATAGTTCTTCTAATGAACCATGAGATTTATGGAGGCATATCCTATCACCTTACCCCTCTACATCAAGGCACAACTGAGGCCAACTCAGGAACTATCACAATAAACTACGAACCCATCTGTTCATTCTGCGAAGGCCAAATGATGTGGGTGTTGGAGGTCTCTGCTGCTACTACTGCTGTTGTGACCGACTACCCCTACTTGACCTCTACTGACCATACTCAAACTAACCTATTCTAGCCCGCTTGTTTTCCCGCTCTATAGACTTTAACATTTCTACCTCTATCTGCTAGGCAAGAATGATGAGTCTGGAGAGGTCAATGTATTTGATAAACATTGCGGTTCTTCATTCTTTAAGCACCAAGTTTGAATCTCCATTTACAAATTTGAGCATACGAGCCCTCTGCCTACTGACCATCTCTGGAGCATACCTCGACAGCGAGTGAACTCCAATGTATACTCTTCCACTTTTCTATTATTCTTCCTCTGGTTCATATATTTGGCAACCTTGGCCTCCCTTAATTCCTGAGGAAAGAATCTATTAAGAAACTTCGTATCGAACTCATCCCACTCTACTTATCCTGCTTCAGCCGGCCTCCCCTCCTTCCATTATTTGTACCAAATTTGAGCCTCCCCTTTCAAATGGTAGGCAGCTAGATCAGCACTCTCTACAGAAGAAACACCTATGATCTGGGTGATCTTTTGCACCTCATCCATGCTCTTACGGGCCCTCTTTTACTTTAGATTCATGGAAAGCTGGAGGGTTCATTCGGGTGAAATCCCGAACTCTGGAAGCTTCTACAGACTCGTTCATATTCATCGGAACCACCTACTAGTTCACCTAGTTCATCACAGCCTCGCAAGCATCTAGATTGCAGCCCTGAACTCGGAAGGTGACACCTGATCGCCCTGAGGGGCTGTTGGAGCTGGTTGGGAAGGTTTGCTTGCATTCCCGTTTCTCCTCCTGTTTCCTCTTTTTGGAGGCATGTTATCACTAAAACGAATAGAGCACGAGTTAGGAGGATACTTTTGCGATTAAGCTCAACACATGATAAGGAGTATGAATAAAAGGGAAATTTACGAAAAACTCCTTGTATCCTCCCCTCATAAGTGTGGAGCGCTTCACACCCACAAAAAGACTCTACTCGATGCAGCTTTCAAACATCCTAGAATACTCTCAACCTAGTGCTCTAATGCTAACTTTTTCATGAACCGAGTCTATACCCTAGACGTAACATGGTAGTTGGTGCCACAAGTGACCTAAAGCTAACTCATGGCTTAACATCTCACTGGTAAACTAAAATAACATAGTGGAAGCTGGAAACATAACAAAAAAATTTGATTACTAAAAATAAGAAATGTCTAATAAAATATTGAATCTTATGCAATAATACAAAAACAAGTTGAACAATACTATGTCTAAAAGCCAACTAAGACATACAAGTCGTTGGGACAATCCCCTAACTAACTATAAAATCTGAAAACAAGGAACTGAAAAGGATCTAAAACCTCATCCTCAAACAATGAGGACCCACCAACATAATCCTGCTGAAATCGCCAGACGGGAACTACTATCACTGTTGTGACTGAGAACCTGCACCTATATCATAATACAATACAACATGAAAATATGCATCAATACTTTGAATATACTATGTTTGCGAGATGTAAGTAAAGCATAGAGTAGACAACTTAACTAAAATAACATGAATGACTAACTAATAACTGATAAGTGCTGAGATATATTGTAATAGTATACATAAGTAGAGGCATTGGCTAACGGTCATAACATGTCCCGAATCTATAAGACTGAACTAAAAATTGAGACTGAGTTGTACTAACAAGTGATACTGTAATATACTGTGGGAGCAGCTATAACTGGCATGTAACCGCATATGCTAAACGTGGAGTCCAATGTATACCCCCACCGGAGAAGGCCTATTATACCTTACCAGGGTATAGTAGTTGAACTGGTGATCACTGTCTGATGCCCATTCGGGCTAAAACCCTATGGTGGCAACGTAGATCTACGAACCTGGGTGCACTGAACTCCGATCCTCCTTGTGCTAAGTCTTACTCACACTAGAAATCCTACCTATGACTACTTGGAAGATAACATGAACTGATGTCCTAGACTAAGTTAGAGATACCTATCTAGAAGTACCTTGAGAGTCTGAAGGACCTGATAACTGGAAACTAGTTTTTAAAGAATGGCCAAATTTATTTTTTCTAAAAGTGTCGTAACCTTCTAAATAATAACCTGATGACTGATACTACGAAGTGTTATTAATCTCCTGAAGAACTAACTATCGTCAAACTAATCAGCTGACATTACTGAAAGATACTGAAAAAGCTAACTTTAGACTAAGATTGACCTAACATTTAAACTGAATGATAATTCATATGACAGTAATAATATGGTGATTTCAAGAAGTTACAGAGTCAAGCAACACTTGCATCTAGATAATTAAGCAATAATCAATTCACTATACTCTAAGAAACTAGGGCTAAAACCAATGTTTCATGGAAAGAATAACAACATGATAAATAGTAATAAAGACTTTCTCGAATTCATAAGAACTACAATCTACAAGAATAGCTCATAATTTTATTGAAGGATAACCTATCATGGATCTTTGGGTGATTATAAATGAACATGATTCTACAAGGATTTCAGAGCACAAAGAAAGGACAATTCCCTTGTTACATTCCCACATACCTGGAGTAGAAATCTCTAAGAAAATCTTGGAGTAATCTGAGATGAAAACTAAACTCTTATTCTTGCTCTATACTTCCTGCTTGAGCTTTCTTCAAACTAACTTGAGAGAATAAAAGAAATAAGAAAAAAACTATCAGCTAATTCTATAAACCGCTCTGAAAATAACCCCAAAATAATGTAGTTTAGGACTTAAGAGCTTAAGAATTATGAAAATACCCTTACAAAGAATGCAGGAAATTGGACCCTTCCAGTCCTCATAGGGACATCACGACTTGTGAGGTACTGGACGAGTCGTGAGGTCCAATCCATTATTAACATTGGAAAAATCCCATCTTAAATTTCAAATCTAGGTGACGACCTACCTCACGAGACATGAGGTACACCACGACTCGTTGCTCTCCTCGTGATGTCTCTGAAAAATAAAACCTTATATCTTTGACCACCTTGACCATGGCTCACTACACGAGTTGTGAGGTATGCCACGACTCGTAACTGCCACTGGTGGTGACGCCCTGGCCATGACTTCGCACTACTAGCCTTCACATCACGAGTCACTCCATGACTCATGCAGTCTCCTCATGGGTCACTTGACTTCTCATTCTATGACTTGGGCAATATTTTACTGTTTTTCTCTGCTTAACCCTCGGGTATGATTTTAGGAATTTTTGGGGTCTTACAAATGATGATTGCTCGGTGCTTTGGTAGGGGTTAAAAACCGACACGCAAGTGCACGTGGTCAAACAAGTAATAAAGTGGCTAAGTAAGCCAAGTATCGATCCAAGGAGACTCTGGATAAGTAAAATTGCTTAAGTATACTATATTCTAGTTTTCTTCTAATTATGTTGACAACAATGTAACCAAAAGTTAAATAATTTTGTTTATAAACTATATACTAAAACTATTAACAAATATTTACTTGAATTGAAACTATGGATAAGAGCATGCCAAGGTTAAGAACAAGTAATGAATTCGATAGTAATCATAATTCGGTTATTCTTCTCTTCATGTTGCTAGCCAAGAACATTAGCCTAGAGATTAAAACTCTCGTATTTAATCTCACTTTAGAATCATAAACCATTCATCTACATTTCTGTGATCAAATGCAATTTATGACCTAGCAATACAATTCCGGTTCCTAAATTGACTAATACGGCTTTCAAGTATATTTCTATCAGGAAAGCACATCAAAACCCAATTTTCCCAAATCAAGTTAAGAACAATACCCTATTAATTCACAACTTTCCAATTTCTTGCTCTCTCGAGTGAAATTGGACTTTTTAGATGTACATTAATGTTGGCCACACACTAATGCAGTAAGAACAAGAATTAATAGAACAACATGAAAGAAGAAGATGAAAAACCATATAATTCACAATCAAAATTTAATACACATGTTCAAAACCTTAGCAAGGAAGAGAATTAGCCACTCGTTTGTGGATTGATCATCCTCAAATGAGTGTAAATCATACGTACAATTGATTGAAAGAAGAAAGAAAGAGAGAAAAACCCTTAGCTTTTTCGTCCCTCAACTGCTGCTAACCCACGTCCTAGCTCCACCAAGTCTTCATTATGAAAAATAAACCGAAATGTGCTATTTATATTAGTAGGAATCTTTCCCGGATTAACAAGCAATGTGTCACGGAGTGCATCGCGTAGCACGGCCTCCGTGACACGCTACGGATGCGGAGGCTCTCTGGAAAATCACCCGAAATCGGCCTAGGCAGCACCTTGCCGCGTTGGCAACGTGTCACGCTGCCTGGGCAGCGCGTTGTAGCCCCATGGTCGCGGAGCCCACCTGCCGTGGCACGTTGCCAATGCGCAGGTGGGCTGTTTTGAGCAGCCTGCCTGCCGTGGCACCTTGTCGACGCGCCGGTGGGCTGTTTTGTGCCTCTTCCTTGCCGACATTCGCGTGTTAATTCCGTTTCCAAGCTTCTACTTCACCAACTCATGGATTGGTTACTCAAACATCATCAAAACCTACAAAACAAAGGCTAATCATGTTGGTTAGCACATATCTCCACATTATATAAAATTACATGAAAATGTATACAATAACTTAGATAAACAAGACTAATTGAAGTAATAAAGAGTATCTCGGGCATATATTTTTGCCCGTGATCACAACCCCACACTTAAAGCCTTGTTCGTCCTCGAACAACCTTTTACATATCATGCAAATGGAGACTCCTACATAACTAATTTAGCAAGATAATTCAGGTTACGGCTATAATGATTACGTAAGATACAAGCTAAAAATAGAGCATGCCTGATTTGATCATTGAAATGAAGTACAACCATGTTAAGACTTCTTAACCTCAAGAATCGACTCTCAATTTTAGCAAACTCATGCAAATCAATTGATCAAGAAATCCCACATGAATTATATCCTTCACTCAACATGTGCCCCTCACGGAAAGAGAGTTACCCAATTTCACACGCAAAAACAATTTTTATATCACAACATGTGTGGGTACATGAATAGAATTACGCTCACTCTCACAAAGAATTCACATGCATTATGTAATGACCCATAAGCTTGCCCTTAGTGTTTTATTCCACTAATATAAGGATTTGTGAATGTAAGATCAAGTAGGACTTTTTAGATTGTAATGTAACTCAGGTGCGGGTAGGTACTATTATGATCAGTAATAGTGACTATCTTTCCTAAGCGCTTTTAATACATCACGCCTTCATTAAAAACTTCCCTTCCCTCACTTCACCTTTTTTCTCCTTTTAGTTTTCTTTTTCCTCTTTTGTTCCCCCATTTCTTTCGACACTTTTAACTTATTAGTAAGGAGTACTTAAGCAATATGTTTCATTCATTCCTTTTCTTACTCCCTACTAATAACCAACCATTTTCACACAAATGCACCTTTTTCCTTTTCTCAACTATTACAATTGCTACTTTCCCTTCTTTTTCATTCTTCTCACTCCTTTACCCTTTCGGATTTTTCCTTTAAGTGCTTCGGAGTTTTGGTTCAATTTCAAGGCTAATGAAAGAAAAAGGATTAAGCTTATGTTGCAGCTGTCAAAGAATAGGCTCAAGGCTCAATGGGGTTAACTAGGATTAATTTTTCAAGGTAGGTATAATGAGGGATAAAAAGTTGGTTCATTCAAAGAAATGCCTATATCATTTCCTCCAATTCACATCCTTCATTTCGTTTTATAAACACACCAGGCAAGTTCTAGACAATCCACAATAGCATGGAATACTCAAAAACCTTACACTCATGGCACATGCTCAAATCAAGACACAATCAGTGGACTCTTACTCAGCTAATCACAAGAATTTAGAATTAAGCTTCCATCATATTGAGTCAAATTCAAGAGCGTAAGTGTCTCAAACAAAGTTATACACTTGCATGCTTCACACTGAACATACTTGCATCTTACAAACATTTATAGCACATAACAAGAACATCCAGCACCAATTAGTTATGGTTTCAAAACCCAAAACCTATCGACTAATTTTTCCTCAAGACGGTCGTCATCCATCCATCGTCGGAAACAGTCCCTAACTATGACTAAAAACACTATATACAGACAACGGAAAGAAAGAAAAAGAAAATTTTTATTCTTCGGTTCAAAGACCCCCCGTCGGAGAAGAACCGAAAAGAAAAACCAACGGGTGATGAAGTCATGCTTAATTCACAAAAATTTTTCAAATTTTTCAAATTTTTCACAAGCATTACATTCACCAAAAATCGTTAAGCACCACAAAAATTTTTGAAATTTCTTGAAATTTCCCTCACCCCACACTTAAATCATGCTATGTCCTCATAGCATCAAATTAAAATTTACAAAGGGTGCGAAATACTCCCTGGGGCCTTTAGGCCTAGCTGACAGCATGGTTTTCTTCAACTATGGACAAGTGGGTGTTCGACCCCACACTTTTTCTTTTCCATGCTTGTTAGCTTCCTCCTCCACGGGTAGTCAGACTTCCCCTCCATCTGTGCTTAACTATCCACCAAAACAACACAAGATGAAAAATAAATAAAATAAACATAAATGCAAGAAATTAAAATGGTACCCATGGTACCCTTGGGTTGCCTCCCAAGCAGCGCCTAATTTTACGTCGCGGCACGACGTACCAAGTTTCACCACTTTTTCCTCCACCTTGAGGATATGAATCTCACCCCCAATTTCTTCTCTAATTTCCTCTTATGCTCCAGGGGTGGTGGTGAAAAATTGTAAGAACCAAACAGTAGATGTTGCCTTTTGCATTTATTGGTCCTTAAGTAAGCGAAGTCATTTTGTCTTTCTGAGTTAGCAAATTTTAAAATATATGGTGCTTGGTCCTCCTCTAGACATTTCTCTACAAACTTGGAAGACTCTATTTCTATGTTGTCAACCAAATTTAATGTTGAAAAATGCGTAGAGTGTGGTCCAATACACCTCAACTCTGAAACTGCATTTTGCTTGACCTCCTTACTTGTATATACCTTCTAGACATCGACATCTATCTCACCATTAAAGTTGACTGGGGGATACACTAACTCTTCTTCCAAGAATGGATTTTCCATAAGTGTGAGCCCATCACGGGGACACTCAAGAGATTCGAATTGTTGGGCTTCATCCAAAAATTCACCCTTGTCGTCCTCTTGTAGTTCCTCTTGAATATCGGCTAAAACTGTTGTCTGTGATTTATCACACGCTTCAGATTCAGCGATCATCTCCGTGGAAAGGATTATTTCTTTCCAGCTATATTATTTTTTTTTTAGTTAGACGTAGAGTTAGCTAGGGTCTTGTCCCAGCAAGTCATCAATAGATGGCTTTCAGACACGGCCATAGTTTCAGAAATTCAGATTTATTTAAGTTGTTTTGAAACTTTATGACTTATTTCTTTTTCATAAATGTCTTATATTACTAATTTAAAGCTTCCACTATGTTCTTACTCAGAAAGCCAGTGTTATGATAGACCATGGGTTGACTTGGGGTTACTTGTGACTCCAAGTACCGTGTTCCGTCTAGGGTATAAACTCGGGGCGTGACAATACCTTAGCTACTATCCACAACACTTTGTAGTTGAGCCTCATACTCCACAACCTTTTCATTTAAAAAATAGTGTTGGTCATGGATAATGGAGCCAATGTGGTTAGTCGCTTGTTTAAGCTCTATCCCCTTGTTCAAGACTGAATTGGCCCTATAAGGAAGACCACCACAGAGAAACTCTTGAGATTCTATTTGTTGAGCTTTTTCAAGAACTCACTCTTTTCTTCTCCTTGAGATCCCTATTGAGTATTAGCTAAGACCGTGACTTGAAAATCAATGCAAGTCTTAGCCTCAGCCTTTATCTTCGTGAACTTGGCGCTTATCATTTCTATGGCCTCTCCATTTTCTTTAGTCTGAACCCACATTACTTCCATCTGCTCCCTCATCACTTCTATCTTCCCAAGGATCTATGTTAACATGTCAAACTATCTAAGCATGGTGTTATAGATCCTCCTCTTCATTATTCCTGTAATCATAAAAAGCAATAGGAGGATCATAGTAGGGGCTTGGGGGAAGGAAATACGAATTTGGACAACCATTCCAATGCAATCCTGACCACCACATGTACTACAAGTAAGATAGTGTTTCCACAAGTGGGGTCCTCCATAATTCAGACGAGACTCACCGCAATATAAGTATCTACCATTCAATCCATGTGTGCTCATGATGTCATGTCAAAAATGGTATCAAGCTAAAAACATAAAGAAAAGAAATCTAAAACTATATTTCTTTTCAACACTTAGAAAATTATACATCAACACAAAAATAAGAAATTCACTAATTTATTCAGTCCCCAGCAACAACGCCAGAAACTTATTGCGCCTCAGCGCACGCACAAGCATATGCAGCCGTACAAGTAATACAATGACTCATTTAAGAGTCAAATGTCGAACCCACAGGTACTAGTCATTTCAGCTAATATTCAAGTTCAAATGTTAATTCAAATTCCAAAAGTGTTGATTTTTCAAGATTTAAGATTTTGTTTTTTAAATCTAGAGGTGATCACAAATAAATCGAAAAATAATAAAAAGAAACATCTAGAGTTAAGGCCTTATAATTATGCAACGTTACATTAAACTTGGTTCAAGTATTGAAATTTCATTTATTGTCTCACAAGATATATGCAATAATCATGGTATTTTGAGCCTTTGAACATAACAAATTAGCCTCACAACTACATCGTTGAGCGGGGATGTGACATCCTAATTCGGGTGCATTTATCTACGTGGAGTAGTTTACCGGGTTAATGCCGTTGGTTATTTACTTTCAAACATTTAACCATTTAATCGAACTTAGTTTTATAACTACATCTACGAGCTGTGATGTTACAATTCTAAGTCGGTGTCTAGCTACCTTCTCATTTAATTCTCAAGCAAGGCTAATTATGTATATTGCTATCCTAACCGCGAATCAAGTCTTGAAGATTTTGAACTTGCTTCATGTATTCTTAGTTCTAACCTATGTTTGCTCTTTCTAGTTTTTGCCTAAGCTTAACAAGTACATTCTAATGGTGATCAAGCATTAAAATGATAAAATCAATAATGCAAGACAAACAACATCGAAAACTTGAATAAACGCTAAAATTAAGATAAAACATTCATGTCATATGGCCTCAACCCCAGAAGAAGGATTTTAGCCACTCATGATCATAAAAGAAATCAAAAGCATGTTTGAATCAAGTAATTACAAGAATGGTTAAAAAGAAGGAAAAAAAATCAAACCCTAGGTGAGTTTCTTCGTTCCTTCGTGCTTTCTTAAAATAATATCTTGATCTCCAATTAAATTATCTATTAATGAGAACATGACTTTGAAATACTTTTAGTTAATTATGCATGATTAATGATTCAACTGCAGTGTTATAATTGTCATTATTTGTATCTGGGCATGTTTGTACAATTTGTTTCAATATAGAGGAAGATTGGCCGTTGTGATTTAATTCTCTAATGAAATGCTTTCGAGTGGATGTGCCAATCAAGAGGACAATTGGCCACTGTGAGTTTCCCCCTAGTGTAATGCTTTCATGCACTATTAAACTTTTTGGATAATATGTCATGATTATTATTAATTGTATTTTGTCTTGTAAAAGGAAGCTAAAAGATGCTATTCTAGAGTGCGAATAACCAATATGGATCCTAAAGAAATGTTGTGTCCGTTTGGAAGGTGATTGACCACTAAGGGTTAGTAGCCCCAGTGCATCATTTTTAACAATGGAGTCCAATTTATGCCTCTCCCATATTGGGTTTGCCCTCGACCTAGAATAATTGATTTGGTTTTCACCTGATGTGGCATGTGTTTACTTTCTAGTTTTCCTTGTGTTGGGATGATAATAATCTATTGACTTGATTTTTGGCCTTAAATAATCTAACATGATTTTTATCTGCTTCACTTATTTATTTAGTAATATCATTAATATTTTCATTTATTTAACTCTTTCCCCAAGACAGTCACTAATTATTCGATACTTCGGCATATGATTATTTTTTTTTTATGGTGTGTTAGGTAAAGGAGGGGAGCAGGTTCCAAAGGATCATATCTCATAAGAGGGAACTGTTATTCATAAGACTGTTAGTGAGCCTATATTCTTTCTCATGGGACTCCATACATATTTTATTACTTTATTAGATTTTTCAGCTGTGTCTCAAGTTAGATATTTTTTCATAGAGTCTCCATAAATAGATATTGTTTCATAGGTGATTTGTAAATCCATTGCTTGGCTTGTAAGGGCACATTGCTATATTTAATTGCTAGATAATTTATTGCATCATTTATTTTATTCTTTGTTTCCTTAATTTAATTTATCTAAGATTATGAATCTATTTATTCAAGGAATAAGTGATGATCAGAGAATTCTTATAATTAGATTAAGTAATAATGATTGCGCAAATGTGTGAACTATCATATTTATAAGGTGCTTCAAGTGTAGTTCTGCGATATTGGATGCCTATTGCACCAACGTCGAGTTTGGGGTGTGACAAGCTTCTTATCAATGCTATAGGTTTAGAAATGACCTGGGATTTATTTGTAGAGCTATGTCTATTAGAGTCTTACTTTTATAGATTGATCATCTGGATGACCTAAAGACTCCCAAGGCATTTTTATGTGTTTCTTGTTCTTCTAGTTTCTAGATTTTATTGTAAAGTTTGACCCTTTCTCTAAGGATCGTGCTAATACATTGGCTATTCGTGCCTTTCGAAGATGACTTTAACTCATCTCATAGATGCTAATGAAGTTATCAATGGTACTATGGGCACATTGGTGGTAATGTATGGTGTAATCGATGGTATGAGTCTCATGGAATTTTATCTTAGTTATTGGTGTATACATGGTGATTGTGGAGGTATTGTTGATGTTTTGACACTAGTGTACAAGAGGCTTTAGTCCTAAATACAGGGGATATTCTTTCAAAATTTTTGGTGGGCTTAAGAGACTTTTTATGATGGATTAAATTTATTGTACGTGACTCTATATTTTTCTCGTAACTTTAAAGTAACTCAAACAACTATCAGAACGTCTTCCTATGAATACTTGTGTTATTATTCTTATTACTGCATCTAGAGTTCACTGAAATTATACAGTCATGGTCAAAGGATGCAAGATAACGACCGATTTGATTGGAAAAGAAATGATGGATTTTGTTGTGGTCATGGGAATGGACTGGTTTTTGTCCTGTTATAAAACCGTGGACGCTGATCCAAGTTGGTCAGCTTTCAATTTCCTAATGAATGATGTTGAGTGTATTTACACATCTTTATGCCATGATATTTCCATAGTTATACCTTGTTCAAAAATAAATATGCTAAATATTCCCAATTATTATTCATTTTAATATTTTGGGATTAATGCAATGTGTTATGTCTTTTATAGGCGAAAATTCTCAAAATTTGCCTAAGTGTGGCACGTAAGTAGAGCCTCACCGGATCAGAGCGAAGAGGTTTACCTCGCAGAATGGAGCCAAAGGAGAGTGGGGAAACCTGATTTCCAAGCTCTCAAAAGTTTTATTCCTATATGTAGAATTTCAAAGTGAAGCAAGAAGCCTTGCGGCGTGAGGCCTAAGGAGAGACAAGGGTCCTCGCGGTGTGAGGTTGTCAAGACAATGCCATTCTTTCCTATTCTGGAGACCCATTTTGGTGGGCCCTCTAAGGTATTTCCCCAATTATAAAATCCATACATAGTGTTTTTAAGAGGAGTTCTACATTGAGGAGCATAAAGAAAAAGGCAAGAGCATTATTCTTCTTACAGTTACTCTGTTCTCTTCTTCAAAATATGAATTCTTTCTAATGTGACAGATTATGTGTGGCTAAATGCTCTTGTTCTTTGAATCATAATCTAAGTTGTTTTTGCTTTTCTTTTTGGAAAAAAAGGTCAAATTTACCCATTTACTTTAGTTTACTAATTAATTTACCCTCCATCATACTATGAGGCTATATTTGCCCACGTCGTCAATCAAAATATTCACTTCTATCCCCCATTTAACAAAAATTTTCAAATCACAATAAATTGCCCATTTTTAAAAGTAAAATCCATAAACTCACAATATAACCCCCCCCCATCTGACCCAACTTAATCAAAATAAATTCAAATTCCTAACCTTCCCACCCAAATAAAGAAACCAAATATTCTCCTAAATATCCCTAATCTTTTTGGAGAAAAATTTCCATCAAGGATTAAAAGCCCAAAAAACTCCAGTAAAACCCCCTCTGCTTTGATTCTCAAACCCCTCCCTCCGCCCACTCCTAAAATCATACAAATCTAGAGAAAACAAAAAACTCTTAGTTGATTCAGAAATGAAAAAATGGGACTAAATTTTCTAATAAGAATAGCTAAACGCACCATAATTCAGCATTTAAAATGTTGTTTCTCTTTCAAGAATTCAACTTCCAGGATATGGACAAAGTCGAATCTTATAGCAAGTTCCATATAGCTACAGTTCCTAAAACCCCATGTTTCTCATTTATGTTTCTTCTTCAAAAATCATATATGTCTTCCTCTTCTTCTGCAAAAACCCAAGTGGGATTTTAGGCATTGTATTTAGGAGATCTAGACTCTCATCTAATCATCACGAAGGTATTTCTTCTGCTATTATATACCTTGCTTTTGAGAATATGGGTTTATTTATTTGGGTGGGCGGATTAGAAATTTGGATGCATTTTAGTTATGTTGGTTCGAGGCATGCAACTTATATTGTGGGTTTATGAGTTTTATTTTTAAAAGAGGCAATTTGGTATGATTTGGGAGTTTTCATTAAATAAGAGTATAAATAAATAGTTTGATGACAGCGGAGACAAATATAGCCTCGTAGTATGATAGAATGTAAAATTAATACACTAAAGTAGAGGGGTATTTAACCCTTCTCCTATTCTTTTATCATATGAATTCTTCATTTGATCTTACAATTATTACTTTGTTGATTCAAGTCTGTCCTTGGGCATATTTATACGTCCAAAGACTATTTTATACCCATATTTTAGCCATGTTTGTACCTTAATTCAAGAATAACCTCATGTATTTTGTGTAATTTGTGGCCATGGACTAACAAATATTATTAGCACTTTTTGTAGGTTAAAATTGCCAATGTATGGAGCTCAAGGTGAAGATAATGGTCCTAATCTTGAAGATAAATGCTAAGGGACAGATTATGGATGGTGAGACAAGTTAAAAAGGACATTGGGGTTGAACTCTGTACCATGGAGAAGAATTGGGGAGTTCAACAATATGCCACGGAGCAAATAATTAATTTATATGAGCAGGGGCTGCAAAACAGTGAGCATCCGCGATAGTAGTGTGTCACGAAGGTAAATCTCTGCGATAGCCAGCGTGACATGGAGGTAGTCCGCCATAGGCGAAATTCACTAATCAAGTTATTCTTTAACTTATAAACCTTGTTAAAGTCATGAAATGATGTTTCAATTAGTTGGCTCGTTCATAGAGCAAAACATATTTTCAAGATCAACACTTTGAAAATCAAGTTCAATAATCCTCGTTAATAGGATAAAACATATCAATATACATATATTTTAATATAAAATTATAATACAAAGGCTCGATACATACTTATACCGCACATGCATAAAATTATATTCAAACCTTGTAAAAGAATATATTTAAAAAGAGACATACGTGAAAAGAAGTTTTTTAAAAATAGACATACCTCAAAACCTCCTAAAAATCCTCTAAATGTGCTCAACAACTTCAATGATAGCTCAACAATCAATTATGATATTAGAGTTTAGAACTTTAATAGAATTCTCTGAATTTCTCACCCTTCATGAACAATCTAGAGTTGTAGAACAATATTCATGTGATAACGATTTTGAGAATCACTTAACAATTAGTACTATTTCCTTCAATAGGCTAAATCAACACCAATTATCCTTCTAATAGCTATAATTAACCATAGAGTGACCTCATGAAGAATCCCCTAGAAACCCTCTTTCAATGATCTCGAATCGAACTCCTAGAATCTACATATTAGGATGAGGTTAGTGCATTAATAGATGATAAAATCGACATTATAATCAAGAGGTTCAAGAAGGAACTCATCTTATATATTTGACAAAAGACTTAGGTTGTTTTCTTTGTCAAAAGTTTATCCAAAATATAGTAGGATAAAAATCTTTGAGCAAAGGTCATATACATAAGTATCAAAAATTTGGTGCTATAGATGGTCCATCGTGACATCTACAATAGTAAAATAATTTAGTGTTATAGATAGTATTTCACACCATCTATTGCACTGAATACTGGGAAAATTTTTCTGCTCGATTTAAGTATACATTAATAAGTTTTTGTACAGAATTTGGATTGAAGAATGATTTGAACCGTTGGAAACTAGACATGAATAACTTTAATTAGAATATGCAATTTACCCAAAATTCACTTTTTCAAATTTTCAAATCTAAGCAAGGTATAAAGGAGTTCAAATCCTAATGTAAATATACAGAGTGTAAAGTAACTTGAGTCACTATGCTTTTTGTTGAAACTTGTAAGATTTTATACATGTTTAAATTTTCAAATGACATCTTCTTTTTCACTGGTATCTTTGTGAAAGTGCCAAAGTACAGTAAGGCTTGCAAGCTTAGAATCCTACTATAACCTTCTTCTTTTATGATTTAAGTTAGAAGAGTTTAAATGATGAAAATGCTACGATTCCGCTTCTTTACTCCCTCCATTATATGCTAGCAATCTTCGTTAAACTCATGATGAGTATTTGTTAGGTTATTTGGACTTTCTAATTAAGTTCTTACTAATTTCTTTTTTGTGCATATGACAAATCAATCGAGTCCAATGGACTGCTTCTGTTTCCTGCATTATATTTTGATCTTGGAGACCAAAATAGTATCAATCCCCAGTCAGCCTTATACCAATACAACTGAGCCGTGCAGACAAGCTTCGATCTAAAATATAAATGAAGGATCAGACACAATAGTTAGTCCTATAGGAGCAGAAGTTGGGCTCTAAGCCCAATAAATCATCTTTTCTTCCTCTAAAACATATTTTGACACAATTACCATGATCACTATTTCAGCATTATCGTAATTAGACTCTTAGAATGTGTTAAAAATGTTCTAGGTCTAGTTAGATAAATTTGATGGCACAAAATTAGTTTCAACCACAATAAATATTTCAAAATTCAATTGATGAACAAAAAGCCTAAGATTCACAAAATGACTTTCATGTCTTTATAGTTATTAAATAAAGTACATTTATTTATAAATTAGAATGTTTGGATTAACAAATTTAATTTAAAAATTCGAGTTTTACATTGAAATTACGGGTTTCTTTCTAAAGTTATCTACTTTACAAATATAGCCAAATTATAAGTTAATTCACAACTTTAATTAACAAAGTAATTAAGGCTAAATAAATTCTTAATTCTCATTTTCAAACAAGTTATATTCTTTTTAGCCACAAAAATATTTAAATTCGCCGGTCCGCCGTATTTGTAGATAGCTCGAGATGCCTAATATCCTTCTTGAAAAATAGAATCCATGTCCTTTTCTTTAGTTTTCAAAATAAGGTTTTATAATATCTTTTAAAAAAACTGAATTCCTAATTCTATAAAATTATATGGCAACTCTATTTTCCAACAAATAGTCAAGTTATTTGTACGCTTTTAACTGTGTCTAAAAGTGGGTCATAATAAATGACGACTCTACTAGGGATTCATCTAGGTTCTAACCAAAAGTATTTTTCTAATATTTGTAGCTAACTCTTTATTTGTAATATTTATTCAATTTCATTGTATGTTTAAATTATATGTACATTGTCATTGCATTGATGACATAAAATTCAGCCAAATGAAACCAATCACACTAAAACGAGCACAAATCCGTAATGTAATTTTGCAGCCGCCTTTTACTGTAAAATTCTTATTTTAGCAACACCCTAATGGGTAGTTTGTTCTCCGTCATCCAACAGTTGTCACTGTTCAATTTCGAGTTGTCTACTAAGATTCCTGGTCTCTTTTCAAATTCAAATCTAAGTAACCTAGAGTAGAGAAAGAATCAACACTCATTTTACCGCATTTGCATAAGTTGGATTAATACCCATGGTGTGTTAATTGCATTGGTAACCACCTTTTTCCGGAAACAGTCTATGACCTAATGATGTTCATCCAACTATGTGATAAATTGAAGAATGCATATGCTAAATCGTATAAACCATTGTCCCTCGGAGTTGATACTTTTTATTTAGTTGAAGAAACATTGCAATGAAACACTACTTTATCGAAATGTGTTCATAATATTCAAGAAGTCCAAGAATGAAGGATCTCACATAAGAGTCTTAGTTTAGGATGTACCTCTGCGGGGGAGACTAATATTTATATCTCTTTTCCACTTATTGTGTATTCCCGTTCGGTTTATTCATAAAGTTTGTATAAAACAATATTTTCAGAGCAATGGAATGTCTTAAAAAAATGAATATCCTTCAAACTCGTTAGGCTTACTTTTGAATTAAAAAGGTTTCATATATTTTAGGTATATATTATTATGTGCTACATATTATATAATATGCTTTCTCCGTGCCTATTTGTTTTATGTGTTTAAATACATTCATTTTACTTTAAACATGATTAGTCTATTATCTGTTCAAAGATCATAGAATACCATTAGACATATAAATTTTAGAAATTCAAGCTTTCTTAAAATACTTTCCAAAATTCACCCTCAAGTCATCTAAAATCACTTAGGTCCTTGATACCTTTTGCGCCTCATTTTTCTCGCAAAAGATGGATTTTTGACTTGTTAAAACTCTTTTAGGATGAAAAGAGAAGAGTCGCCACCTAATGGTTAATGTGTGCTAGGAGACCATACGAATAACTAATTAATTGTAGACCTATTTTAGTCTACACAACTTGAAATTGGGTAACGGTTTAGTTCAAAAGAAACATGTTAGTCACCTTTTGAGGTCCACAAATATGAGTCTCAGCCAAATTCATTACTATATGGGATTGAGAGAACTTATTGAATTTTAAAAAGTACAATAAATCAAACATATTAAGTTGCTAAAATTTTAAGGCCTTCGAAGAAAAACCTAGATGTTAAATTTTAAGAGTAGAAATGAATTTAAAGTTGATGTCCAGTCTTATATACGAATCATCACATACTAGACATAATTTCAAAACGAGAACCATCACATATTAAATAAAATCAATCAAAACAGAAAGCTTCAGTAATACTCTTATCAAAGGATTCAAAATGTCTAGCATCATAATAAAATATGTAATTCAAAATGCATACTTAAAGTGCACATGATAAATCAACATTTATAAAATATAGATTTATGGCTAAATAAACAAGAGGCGAAAAAGGAAGAGAAGGGCCAAACGTGTAAATAGTAATAGAGAGAGTCAAGAATTCGAACTCGAGTATTTTCTTGCTAGCAAGCTCTTTTGCTTTATATCCTGACAAAAAATTGAAGACCGATAAATCAAGAATTTAAATTTCATTTTCAAAGCAATAATAAAGTACATCAATGGGAAAGTTGTTAATAAAATATGTGACACCTTAGTTTTGATGGCAAACTTAACGCATGAGATTAAAATATACAAATTAATTACCAAAACATGAATTAAGTAAAACAAAAGAGATAATATGGGATCAAGGTATGATAAGGCTGAAAATGGACCCAATACGAAGTAACTCCCATCTACTCTATTTTTATATGATTGACTCTCTCAGACACATTAAGACAAGACAAAAAGAATTTTCAAAAAATGTAAGAGTAGTAAATTAAATATTTATGCATTTCAAAAGTCATGTGAAGTTTTAAAAATATTTTTATTGCTAGATTATATAAAAATATGTCTATAATTTAGTATAATAGTAAATGTTGTCAAGTCATTAAGACATTGTGACATGTAAAATTAGAAAATAAGGATGTAACAATTTTCTTTATTGTTTATAAAGTTATATGTGTGCTGCATACAAGAATTCAGTTATAGCCTTCCTGTTTTATTATTTTTTAAAATGTACCTAAACTCTCTCACAGTGACAATTTCACTTCAGCTCTGTTTCACGCATTAACTCCTCCACTCGTCATCATTAAACTCGAAGAGATGTTATTTTATTGTGATTTACATGTAAAAAAATATTCAAATTTGTTGGAGTATGTTTTCTTTTAATGTTTAACTAACCTAAAGAAAAAATTAACAGTAAACACTCTTAAATAAAGTAAAAACACACGAAAGAAAAGAGTTTAAGAAAAGCTTTTTCTGTCATGACTTGAAATCAGGCCATGATGGGACCTACTACAACCCCCCTACCCCCAATAGGTATACCAAATATCAAAATGAATACTTAAAGTAAAGACCAACATAAATAACATGAAAGCAGAAAATATAACAACTTGTATGTCATTGCAAGGAAAAACTGACTTGGAACACTCTAACAGGGCTTGACAATCATTAGAAAACTATTGTATAGTGGAATAAGGAAAATTGATTGTTTTGGGGGACCGCTGTAGTGGTAGAATTTTCGCTGTAGCGAGGCCATAGTAACGATTGGAGTCCATAGTAATCGGGAATAACCGCTTGATCCATTGTAGTGGCTTCTTGACCACCATAGTGGGTCCACTACAGTGAAAAAGTGACCACTGCAGTGGACGACGGGTATTAAAAAGGTCGATTTAAGTGGAATTTCTAGGGTTATACCCCATTCTATCCAAAACATGAAACCTCAAGGATGGATGACAATTTTCTCCCCCAAAGAAGTTTAATTTCCTTCACAAGGTAAGATTCTTGAATTTCTACCCCTATGTTTGATTAAGAAATGAAACCCTAGGTTGATAGAGTAGGGTCGATCATAGGAACTAATGAGGGTTTGATTTAGTGTTTAGTGGGGAGTAATGATCATTCCATAAGGTGTAGTTGTTAAAGAACGTGGTTCATGTGGAAATTCAGACCTAGAAATAGGTCAAATTAGGGTTTACTCTTAAAATTGGCTTGAAAGGATAGGTTTGAGTTTCTAAGACCCTTTTGTGGGTGGTGGATTCTAAATTGTGTCTTATTCTTGTGTTAGACTTTGCACGTTTGGAGGTATTGAGGAAGGGTAAGGCTCCAGCAGTGTGATTGCCATCTGAATCCTATTTGTTTGAGGTAGGTTATGGTTAGAGAAGTTAAACTTTATATAATGATCTGTATGTTTGTGAATGATAATGTGTTGCTTGGGTATTTGGACATTATTTACGGTGATGATTCCCTTGTTAAAATTTAATTATTGAAATTAATTTGATATTTTGTTTCCACCGAACCTATGTGGAATATTGTTGAACTGTTAATTGTGTTCTTTTTTTTTGCTATTGCATGAATGATGAATGGATTGATTATATGAGTGGGACCGCTAGATGGTGATCTCCTAAATTTCGTGATGATGAACTCAGCTATGAGATAATTACAGTTAGAATGAATAGGGATAATGTGAATGTCCTAAGATAAGAAGCTCATGCCTTAGGGCAAACATTATTGTTTGAGTGGCTCAGGTCCAAGGGGAGCATCCGGATGAGCGTATGAGTGGTAGTGGATACCACGGCGGTACAGTACATGGATTTTTAGAGTCCTCTGCAGATCATGAATGGAAGATAAAAAATAAGACCCTCTAGCATGTGTGTACGTCGAGGTTAGTGTTGAAGTGTTATGGTGAAATAACAGAGGCATGTGCCCGGCATATCTCTACGTTATCTATTGTTCTATTGTATGACATATTTTATAAATGTTAGAAATTATAACAAATAATTGTTACTTGGCTGACTGAAATTTTTATCATGTGTTGTTATCTGAACATGGGAAAGTTGCAAGTTTAGATTTGATAGAGTCGAATGGAAACTAGAATGGTCGTTCTACCATCATTGTTATGAATTATTCAATTTTTCTTGTGGTTATGCAACATTTTGTTTGTCAGATGTAGTAACTTTTATGTGTCTGAATGAAAGAGATGATATGGGGTATTGTGATTACTTAGTGAAATAATTAAGTGCAGCTACGTCAAGCTACTGCTCAGGGCAATACCGCTGGAGCAGTCCTATTTTACTACAGTAAGACCGCAAAAGCAGTCGAGTGATCGCTGCAATGAAGAGTCTAATTTGCACTTGAGTAGAATTGACTTTCCTGGGATATGTAATGTGTATTTGAACCATGTACTGGGCTGGTTTCATGTTGTTTTTTGCATTCTTATATGTTATTATGTAAGGTCAGCTGATGATGCCTATCAGTACTATGTTTCGTAGTGACGCTAATCCTGCACTTCTTTTCTTAGTGCAAAAATCGACCTTGGAAGTCCTTCATGACCTCACCTTTAGTGTAGTGATCTATTATCAAAAGGTGAGCCACACAAAATGGGATGTTCAAATCTTCCTTCAAAGATGTCTTTCTTCTCGAAACTTGCAGTTTTACTTCTTTTTGGCTATAAATATTTTTAGACTTTTGTTAGACGTCCGAAGTGGAATGACAATCAGATTATGGGAATTGTAGTCAGATTTTATTCGTTTTCTTTTGGTTGACTTAGCAAATTAGAATTGGAGTCTACTAGTTTATTTAATATTAAGGTTATTATTCTCTTTGAATGTTGTTTTTAGGAAATTTCTTGGAATCATCGGTTTGCCCGCTTGAGGGTTGATGTAGGTGCCAATCACGTCCATTTGGGGTCGTGACAAAGTTGGTATCAGATCTCTAGGTTCGTCGATCTCTTTGCATGGAGACGGGTTTAGTAGAGTCTGGCGACTCGATGCGGACATCCATAACTTGTTTTCGAGAGGCTGCAGGACTTCAGGAAAACTCCCTTCTTCCTTCCTTTCATGCGATTACTTGATTCCAATTGGTATATAGTGATCCAAATTGGTATCTAACAACTCTTCTTTATTTCTCTCACAGATGGTGAGAACACGTGTAGATAGGAACAGTGTAGTACCCCAAAAACCTTAGATCAAACCCGAGAGTTGAAATAGATAAAACAAGATATTCTGCACTAGGTGACAGGATGAGTTGTCCAGTAACACATTGGGTGCGCCTCAAGTCATTGAGTGACTCATGGAGAGAAGGTTGGACTTGGCTGAGTTTTGGATTTGAGGCTAACCACGTGTGGTACCACGAGTCTTGGTCACCATCAAGAGTCTTTCAGTGGGTCGTGGTCAACGATTGGCTTGAAGGATGAATGTTCTGGCAGTGCACCTAACGACCAATCACCATGAGTCGTCGGGCACACCACGAGTCGTGGTGTCCCTTGTGGTGACCAGTGATGATAGGATTCCAGTGCAGGTCATGGGAGGTGACAACAGGTTGTGGTCACTAACGACAATCCATCGAGTCCCTCGAGGGGACTGGCAGTGTGCTTTTCCCTGCGAATTTATTAAGCACTTTTCCATTAATTCTAGGTTTCTAAGGCCTAAACTACGTCATTTTTAAGATCATAATAGAGTGTTTTAAGAGGGGTAAGTAATTTCATTTTAGGATTATTCACTTCCATTCATGACAATCTTGAAGTTCCTAAGGCTAATCAAGCCTAAATTCCTCAAGTTCTTCCTCAAATTTACTTTGGGCGATCAAGAACGTTGTGAAATCAGGTTTTTACAGGTTTGTTGGGTTATAAATGGGTGTAAATATCCACACCCATGCCCAATCCCCTCTCAATTCATGAAATTCTAATTGATGAATCTATGGCGTTTTAACCCAACATATGAATTCTCTAAGTTTCAATCATGGGTATGATCTAAGCATGTTTTAAATGTTGAATTATGATTAATGGGCATATTTTACAATATTTTCAATTATAAATTATGTTTTCAAGCTTTATAAGTTATGATTTACATCCATAAAGCTTCATGAAAGTTAACTTCTATGAAATATGTATTCAAGCATGATGAGATGTTTATGAAGAACGTATGATTTCGAATTACCCATGTCTATGTTCATATTTTCAAATAATCAAGTCTATGTCAAGCATGTTTAAGTATTGGGCAAGCTCATATGATCAAGTATGTTTCGTGAATTTACCTAAACTTCATGTATTATCTTACCAAATGGATTTTGGAGTCTAGACTCCTACTATTTTCAGCTTGTGGTATGGTTTAAGCCAAGGTTCCTCATGTTATGATTTTAGATTTATGTGTGTATGTTCTGAACCAGCTTCGTCAATAAATGATGGTTCAACCTTGTGGAAAAATGATGGAGAGCATATGCATGTTTTTGGGAGTAGTGTCTAGCACCGAGTAGGCTAAGGGTCAGTCAACCCTATGCCTCAGAACTACGACCAATGTAGGTATGTTCAGATTAATTGCTACCTCCCTTGTGAGTTTCCCTTTCCCTCAAAGGACCTACGGCTTGATATCGATATCATGGTAGTGTCCTTAGCCCTGACAAAGCTTTGGACAACTCTGTCCCATTGAGTGTGATAGTCTGGACCACCTAAGCTCTATTGTAGTAACGTCGCTTATATGACGAGTCTCCCATTGTTGCTCATGATTTCAATTATTCATGTTCATCTGTCATTATATTATGTTTTCAAAAGGTTTGACCCAATGTTCAGTTTTACTTATAATTATCAGTTTTCAGCTTTGGGTCATTTGATTCAGTTATGATACTCAGTTATGTATGGATCATGATTTTAGAAAATAACATGCAAGCCCTACTCTTAGAATCTTATTTTGATAATGTTTTATAATATGCATGATTTATGATTTTACTTACTTAGCGGTTTTACTTACCAACATACTCGGTAGTTTCCACGTACTAACCGCAAACTCTATGTTGTATCATTTCATAATATAGGCTCGGACATTCAGGCTTGTCCCATTATTATCTAGACCAACAACTTTAGCACTTACCAACCAAAGTGGTGAGTCCTCATCTTTTGAGGGCCCTTCTTTCCAGTTGTACCTAGTATTTTCTATTTCAGACCGTAATGAGTTTGTCGGGGTCTTGTCCCATCAACTCGTTAGTAGTAGAGGCTTTTAAAACATAGCAAGGAATCAACTTCGGTTTTGAGTTATGTATTCTAATGTTATGAGATTATCATACTTCAGCTATATTATTTATGTTGATCTTCAGCTTATCTATGATTGAGTTAAATGTTATGTTCATGCCATGGGTCGACTCGGAGCCTCTCGGGCTTCCTTTTCCTGTTTCTTGATCCGAGCCTATGTTCGGGATGTGACAAAGTTGGTATCAGAGCATTAGGTTTTGAAGTTTCCTAGGGTGTCTAAAAGCCGCATTAATTTGAGTCTTTTTCGTGGGTGTGAAGCACCCCACACTTATGATGAAGAGGCTACGAGGCAGTTATGAAATATTCCATTCTTTCATGATCTAAGTCGTGCAATAAAATATCTCTTTGTCCTTCTAACTCGTGCTATACACGTTCGCAGAATCATGCCTCCTCGCCGAGTTAACGGAAGAATAAATAGACACAAAAATGGCCATGAGAATAGCAATGGAGACGGGAACCAATAAGCCCCACCAGCCCATGAGGAGCATGTACCCGAGCCGGCCACCCACGCTGATTTTAGGGCATCCATATAGATATTAGCTCAGGCTTTGACTGCCTCAAGTCAATCAGTAGGTGGTAGCGCATATCCCTTAGAACTGGAATGGGATGGCGGCAAGAGTCAGAGATTTTCTGAGGATGAACCCTCCGGAGTTTCTTGGATCAAAGGTGGATGAGGATCCACATGAGTTCATTGGTGAGGTTCAGAAGATCACCCAGATCATGGGGGTGACCGGAGAGGAATGCGCCGATCTAGCCTCGTATACGCTGAAAGGGGTTGTGCACATTTAGTTCAAGCAATGGAAGGTTAGTAGGGTAGTTGGAGAAGGCCTTATTAGTCCGGGATGAGTTTCAGGTCACAATTCTAGATTGATTCTTCCCTTGTGAGATGAGGGAGTTCAAAGCAGTCGATTTTGTGAACTTAAACAAATGGAAGATGATAGTTCAGGAGTATGCCTTCGAGTTCACTCGTCTATTCAAGTATGCACCTGAGATGATGGCGGATCAGAGAGCCCGAGTGAGCCGGTTCATGCATGGGGTAGCAGACTACTTAGTCAAGGATTGCCAGACCATGATGCTTTATCAGGACATTTACTTTGCTCGGATAGTCCTGTATGCCCAACAGATGGAGGCGGTGCAGATAAGTAAGTGGGAGAGAGAGGCCAAGAGGGCCAAGACTGATAGCTTCGGATTCTCCTAGCAGAGACCTAGTGGGCACTATTAGTGGTCCCACCAGAGATCTTCAGCCCCAGCACCTTTGTCTATGAGTGTCAATATCCAGGCGTAATCAGAGGGGATAAGCATTAAGATCGAGAGGTCAGAGTAATAGACCCGTAGAGACCAGCCCTCTAGAATGTAGTAGATATGGCCGGAGACATGAGGGTCAGTGTTTAGCAGGTTCAAGTGCTTTTTTTGGGTGGGGGAAGCTCGAACATATGCTTAGAGATAGGCCAATAGCTAGATGTGGTCATGATAGGGGCAGAGGCCCAGCCTCCAGTTCAGAAGCTCCACCAGCACCCCCAGCCCAGCAGGGGGCATCTACTAGTGCGAGTGGTGGTCAGTGTCAAAATAGATTTTATGCCCTAGCATCCCGTTAGGAGTAGGAGGACTCCCCAAATGTAGTCACTGGAATGTTATGAGTATTGCACTTTGATGTATATCATTGTTAGATCCAGGGGCTACTTTATCTTTTATGGTACCCTATGTTGCTAGTAGTTACAGAGTTAGTCTTGTAATATTATCAAAACCCTTCTCAGTCTCTTCTCTAGTCTGTGATTCAGTTATATTTAGAGGGGTATATAGAAGTTGCCCTATCGCAGTTCTTCAAAACGTCTCCTTAGTAGATCTAGTAGAGTTAGCCATTACCGATTTGATGTTATCCTCGGCATGGATTAGTTATATGCATGCTATGCCTCAGTCAATTGTGGAATCTGTGCAGTAGAGTTTAGATTTATTGGTGAGCCAGTCCTAGAGTGGAAGGGTAGTTCAGCTGTGCCTGTAGGTCGCTTCATTTCCTACCATAAGGTTAGAAAAATGATTTCTAAGGGTTGCGTGTACCATCTAGTTAGGGTTAAGGATGCTACATCCGAAAGCCCGACTAACCAGTCAGTTCTTGTAGTGTGTAAGTATCCAGAGGTGTTTCAAGATGATTTACCGAGAATCCCTCCCGAGCGGGAGAATTATTTTGATATTGACCTTCTTCCTGGTACGCAAACTATATCTATTCCTCCTTACAAAATGGCTCCAGCCAAGCTAAAGTAGTTGAAGGAACAGTTGAAAGATCTTCTAAACAAGGGTTTAATCAGACCTAGAAAATCCCCATAGGGTGCACCGTTCTCTTTGTATGCAACAAGGACGCTACTCTTCGTATGTGCATTGACTATCGGAAATTGAAAAAAGTTACCATCAAGAATAGTTATCCTCTCCCCAGGATTGATGATTTGTTTGACTAGCTTCAGGGTGCTAAGTGCTTTTCAAAGATAGACCTCATATTCGGATAACATCAGCACAGAGTTCGGGAGAGTTATATCTTGAAAATAGTCTTTAGGACTTGCTATGGTCATTATGAGTTTTTAGTTATGTCTTTTGGTCTAACGAATGCTCCTGCAACTCTTATGGATTTGATGAACAGGGTGTTCAAGCCATACTTGGATATGTTCGTGATTGTGTTCATAGATGACATCCTTACATACTCTTGGAGTGAGGAGGAGCATGCCGCTCATTTGAGGATGGTGTTAAAGACTCTTAGGGATCGCAAGTTGTATCCTAAATTCATTAAATGTGAGTTTTGATTGAACTCGGAGGCATTTTTGGGTCATGTGGTGTCAAATGAGGGTGTACAGGTGGACTCCTAAATGATAGAAGCGGTGAAGAATTGGCCTAGACCAGTGAGTCCTTTGGATATCAGGAGTTTCTTGAGCTTAGCTGGTTACTATAGAAGGTTTGTTGAAGGATTTTCATCCATTGCAGACCCTTTGACTAAATTGACCCAGAAGAAAGTGAAGTTTCAATGGTCAGAGGCTTGTGAGAAGAGCTTCCAAGAGTTGAAGACTCGACTCACCTTAGCACCGATGTTGACCCTACCTGAGGGTATTGATGGGTTTGTGGTATATTGTGACACTTCGAGGATCAGCCTTGGTTGTGTATTGAAATAGAATGGTAAGGTTATAGCCTATTCATCTAGATAGCTGAAGGTCCATGAAAAGAACTACCCAACACATGATCTCGAATTAGCGGTGGTAGTATTTTCCTTAAAGATTTGGAGACACTATATGTACAGGGTCCATGTAGATGTGTTTACGGACCACAAAAGCCTACAATACGTGTTTACTCAAAAGGATTTAAATCTACATTAGAGAAGGTGGTTAGAGATTTTGAAGGATTATGATATGAGTTTCCTTTACCATCAGCGTAAGGCTAATATGGTGGAAGATGCTCTTAGCAGGCTTTCCATGGAGAGTGTGTCCCATATAGACGAGGAAAGGAAGGAGTTAGTGAAGCATGTACATCGTCTTACATGGCTAAGAGCTGTCTTGTTGACTCGATAGGTGGTGGTGTCATTATCCAGAGTGGGTCAGAATCATCCTTAGTGAATGAATTTAAAGCTATACAAGACAAGGATCCTATTCTGCTGAAGTTGAAGGAAGTCGTTCAAAATCAGAAAGTAGAAATCTTCTCCAAAGGGGGAGATGGGGTGCTTTAATATAAGGGTCGCTTATGTGTTCCGGGTGTTGATGATTTGAGAGATCGGATATTGCATGAAGCTCATGGTTCCAGATATTCTATCCATCCACCAAGATGTACCATGACCTACGGGAAGTGTATTGCTGGAATGGCATGAAGAAGGACATAGTAGAGTTTGTGGCTAAGTTTCCGAACTGTCAACGGGTGAAAGTAGAAGATTAAAGACCTGGAGGTGTGCTGCAAGACATTATTATCCCTACTTGAATGTGGGAGGAGATCAATATGTACTTCATCGCAGGGCTGCCTCGTACACGTCGACAGTATGATTTTATTTGGGTGGTTGTGGATAGGTTGACTAAGGCAGCTCATTTTCTACCAATAAAAACTACTAAATCAGTAGAGGATTATGATAAGTTCTACGTTCGGGAGTTAGTTCGGTTGCATGGAGCGCCCTCGTCCTTCATATTATATAGAGGTACTCAATTTACCTCCCAATTTTGGAGATCGTTTCAAAAGGGACTCGACATTCAGGTTAAGCTTAGCACCACATTTCACCCCCAAACAGATGGTCAGAAGGAGCAGACTATACATACACTTGAAGATATGTTGAGGGCGTGTGTGATTGATTTCAAGGGTAATTGGGATGATCATTTGCCTCTTATTGAGTTTACATATAACAATAGCTACCATTTCGGCATTCAGATGGCTCCGTTTTAGGCTATCTATGGGCGGAGATTTAGATCACCTGTTGGTTGGTTTGAAGTCGGTGAAGCAGCAATGATAGGATCGAATTCAGTCCATGAGGCCATGGAGAAAGTTCAGCTTATAAGGGACACGTTGAAACATCTCAGAGTCGCCAAAAGTCCTACGTCGATATGAGAAGGAGGGAGCTTGGGTTTGAAGTCGATGATTTGGTGTTTCTAAAGGTGTCTCACATGAAGGGGGTGATGAGATTAGAAAAGAAAGGGAAACTCTTTCCCCGTTATGTTCGTCCATACCGGATTGTGAAACGGGTTGGAAAGGTAGCATATGAGTTGGAGTTTCCCTCAGAATTAGTTTCAGTTCATCTAGTCTTCCATGTATCGCTCTTAAAGAAATGTTTGGGTGGTCCAGCTCTGTTGTTCCGGTGGATGCTGTTTGTGTGAAAGATAGCCTTATTTATGAGTATTTTGTGGTAGAAATACTTGATCATCAGGTTCGAAAGCTAAGAAAAAAATAAGTAACCTCAGTCAATGTTTTGAGGAGGAATCAACATGTTGAGGGAGCTACGTGGGAAGCCGAAGCAGATGTGATGGCTAAATACCCACATCTTTTCCCTGCCAACTCAGTTTCATCTTGAGGTATCAGCTTCCTCCTTAGTACCCTATTCAGTTTCATGTTTAGCTCATGTTCCATAGTTTCTTTCATGTCAATGAATGTATGTTTGATTCAGGAATTCAGTTCAGTCATGTAGTTCAATTCGGAGCTAGTCACTCCATCCGTTTTTCACCATGTATGTTTAGTATTTGAGTATGACGATTGCATTTCTCTGTTTTTCAATATGTTTTTCCACATTCGAGGACGAATGTTCCTAAGGTGGAGATATTATAATACCCCAAAAACCCTAATATTAGACCCAGGAGTTGAAACTGTGAAAATAGGATATTTTTCACCAGGTCATAGGACGAGTTGTCTAGTGACCCGTTGGGTGCACTACAATTTATTGAGTGACACGTGGGGAGAAAGTTGGACTTGGCTGAGTTTTGGGAGTTGAGGCTTACCAATGGTGGTACAACGAGTCGTGATCACCATTACGAGTCGTCCAATGGGTCGTGGTCAGCAATTGGCTTGAAAGGTGAAAGTTCTTGCAGTGCACCTAACGACCAGTCACCATGAGTCGTGGTGTCCCTCGTGGTGACCAGTGAAGATGGGATTCTAGTGCAGGTAACGGGAGGTGACCACAGGTCGTGGTCAGTAACGATGATCTTTCAAGTCCCTCATGGGGACTGTCAGTGTCTTTTTTCCTATGAATTTATTAACGTCTTTTCCGTAATTCCTATGTTTCTAAGGCCTAAACTATGCCATTTTAACATCTGAATATAGTTTTTTAAGTGGGGTAAGTTCATTCTAGGCTTATTAACTTCCATGCATACAAGTCTAGAAGTTCCTAAGGATGATCAACCCTAAATTCCTCAAGTTCTTCCTCAAATTCTCTTTGGGCAATTAAGGAAGTTGTGAAATCAGATTTCTGTAAGTATGTAGAGTTATGAATGGATTTAATTGTCCACATCCACGCCTAGTCCCCTCTTAGATCATGAAATTCTAATTGATAATTCTATGGAGTTTTTACCTAACATATGAATTCTCTATGTTTCAATCATGGGTATGATCTATGCATGTTTCAAATGTTGAATTGTGATTAATGGGAATATTTTACAATGTTTTCAATTATAAATTATGTTTTCCAGCTTTATTTATGTTGAACTTTAGGTTATCTACAATTAATTTAGATGTTATGTTCATGTCATTGGTCGACTTAGAGCCTCTTGGGGTTCCTTTTCTCGTATCTCGATCTGGGCCTATGTTCGGATCGTGAAAAATAGAGAAGAAGCACTAGAGCTAAGAGCAGCTGCAATTCACGGCAGAAGACGGGGCCAAAAATGAAGGTGAAGGCTTTCGGCTGTAAGAGAAGGGGCTTGCACTCTTAGCTAGTATGAGAGAGGTCAGCATCTCCGGTACCACCCGCAATTCAGGAAAGGGTGACTGTAGAGGTGGAAGTTCCGATGTAGGGAGGGGCTAATGCCGCTCGAGCATCCTTCAAGGTTTAGGCACAGGTTCTTAACCTTTTAAGCGGCCTCGTGGATAGTGGAGAATTGCTAATGACTCCTGCAGGACAGCAATCGGGGATACAACATGCAACTGCTGTGGCTGCCCGCATTGATTACATGTGTGAGGCGGTTATGTTTCCGAGGCCGGTGGTTGGGCCTGTGATGATAAGGGAGGTGCATGACCTTTTCTGGAGGTACACCAAGATGAAGTATCCCACTTTATATGATACCAAGTTGGAGGACACCTATAAGTTTATTATAGATTGTCACGAGAGGTTCCACAAGATGGGGGTAGTGTAGAAATATAGCGTGGAGTTTGTCACCTTCTAGCTGATGAGTGATTCTAAGATCTAGTGGAGGGCTTTGTGGAGTGCAGACCAGCAGGGTCACCACCATTGACCTTGACCCAGTTTTACTCTATGTTTCTGGAGAAGTATGTTTCCCATACCTTGAGAGGTAGGAGGAAGGACGAGTTCACCACCATCGAGCAAGGAAGCTCTTCTGTTGTAGCCTACGAGGCTCGGTTCCATTCACTATCCAGGTATGCTCTACCTTTTTTGCCCACAGAGAAAGAGAGGATTAGGCGGTTGGTTAAATGCCTAAATATGGGTCTCTAGTTGTAATCCCTTTAGATGGTCTCCGTCAGTAAGACCTTTCAGGAGGTAGTGGAGTATGTGAAGAATATAAAAGGGGTGAAACAGGAAGGGTACGCAAAGAATGCTGAGAAGAAGTCTTCGAGGGTGGGTTCCTATAGTGGCTCTGGTGCTAGGACTTCGGCACCACAAGGGTTCTTTGGGCGCCCTATTCAGTCAGCTATGAAAGTGTCAGCCGGAGGTCCTTTAGGAAACACTCCACGACTAGTAGGTACAGTCGGGGGCACTCAGCAGTTCACTCAGACTTTGGGGCTCGCCCTAATTCTTCTGTTCTGGTTCAGAGGCTAGTGATCGAGAAGGTATTGTATGAGTTTGGAGGGTATGGCCACATTTGTAGATGGTGTCCCACGTTTGGTCAAGGCTGATAGATCATTCCGCACCCAGCTCCTTGAGCTCCAGTCCCTACTAAAAGAGGAGGTAGTGCGTTCAGTAGGGATCGTCCATAGCTTGGGCGAGGTAGTCAGCCAGTTGTAAGAGGCGGTACTCAATCTGATAGAGGAGGCGTTCAGATGGGTAGGGGTGGCACCCAATCTTTTAGAGGGGTGATGCAGCCCAATAAGGCAGGTCTCAGGCAGGTAACCATGCTCAATTTTATGCTTGTCCCGGTAGGCTCTGATGAGGTTGTAATTTACCAACTCTTAGGCTCTTAAGCCTGAATTCTTGTCTACTTTTTGAGTTGTTTATATGGATCTTATGCCCTTTTTGCCTTTGTTGTGTGCAGATGTCTAATGTGAAGAAAAGAGAAAGAAATGGAGCAAAAAGAAGGAACTGGGATGAAATTCAGTGTTCCACCGAAGACGATCTGCGAAACGCTGGTCCAACGCTAACCATCACTGTCTCTAGGTAACAAACCACCGGCAAAACGTAGGTTGCCAATGGCGAGTCGGTGGTCCAACCATCGAATGGCACCTAATCTTGGTAGATTGAAGAGCAAAGAATCGATGATGCACAGATGGAGATAGGCGAAATACCAAAGGAACCGCCGATAATTACTGGAATTTATCAAAGGCTTAGATAGTGTAACCGATAGCTTGCTAATTGCGAACGGCAAATCACCGGTAATTCCACCTGTGCCAGAGCGTTGATCAAGGGAAAAATTGTCTAGCATGGAAAAAGAGAGAGAAGATACCCTTTTTTCTTGGATATATATTCTAGAAAAGGTATTGTGTACTCATCAACTTTCAATTCCTAGATTTTAGAACATTCCCTTGGCAGAGAAGAGGAGAATGTGATTAAACATACATTTTGGTTGAAGCCCTTTTGGACAGAATGAAAAAAACCAATAGGGCCTGGCACACGAGAGAGATGAATATGTCTACACATGAGATCATCTCTAGTGCATTGGCAGCTGAGTTGCGCAAAAGAGATGAAGAGAAAGATGAAAATCTTGCAAAAAGGATGACACAACTAGAACTAATGACCAATCATGTGACGGGGGTAGGTCTCAAGGTGGTGAATGCTATAGGCATGCAAGGTCCTTTGCAATATGAAGGAGAATCGTCTCCACTGATATATGAGAAAGAATGCCAATACATAGGAAATTAAATGGGAGGTCCTTGACCCGGGATTCAGGGGACCAATCAAGGACCTTAGATCCCAAGGGACAAAAATCTAGGCTGGAGATACTGTGATGCACAGGGATGGCCCAAAAGAAATGAAAGATTGGGAAATAGAGAGCACAATCAAGAGGGAGACCGCTATCACCGAAGATCAAACCCATATGTTCCCCCTCCAAAAGCTAGAAACCCTCAAAGTCAGTAAGGTATGAGCGATGTTAATAGCTCAAATATTGAAAGATGTTAGCAAGAGTCCTTGAGAAAGTGAAATCAATCGACAGTAGGATCAAGAAATTGAGAGGGGAGGTGTTGAACCTTGCCCAAATGGTGAGCTCTGATTCAGCCTCTGTTAAGCATTTGAAAGCTCAAATGAATTACTTGTCCACTCAAATGAACCCCCTAATGAAGGGAACACTCCCAAGTGACACAATGCTGAATCCAAAGAAAGATAGTCAATGCATGGCTATTATCACTAGGAGTGGTAAAGTGGTTGGAGCCGCAAGCATGAAGTCCAAAAAGGCTACTGCTCCCAAATCAAATGAGGAAAACAAAATCCAAGAGATTCCAAAGACACCAAGGAGTGGTGAAAAGCGTGAAGAGGAAGGTGAGGGGAAGGATGATGAAATCAACTTACATGTTGATGAAGATGAGGTGGGCATGAAGGCCCCAAATGATGATAAGGTTGAGGCAAGAGTTCCACCCCCTTATCCATAATGGTTGTCCAAGAAAAAAAAGGATGATCAGTTCAGTAAATTCATTGACATGTTCAGCAAGTTGTCTAATAATATACCATTGGTGGATGCCCTTCTCCAAATGCCAATATATGCTAAATTCATGAAGGAGTTGATGAAAAAGAAGAAGGTGGTTAATGTAGGTAGCGAGTAGATGATGCACCATCGTAGTGCGATGATAAGGAGCAATCTTGTCCCCAAGAGGGATGACCCTGGAGCTTTCACAATCCCGTGTACAATTGGGATATGTATGTTAAAGAAAGCTCTATGCGATCTTTGTGCCAACATAAATCTAATGCTCCTAATCATTTTGAAGAAGTTGGGACTTGGAAGCACAAAGCTTATGTATATGAGGTTGCTCATGGCGGATCATTCCATTAAAAAACCTATGGGGATATTAGAATATGTGTTAGTAAGGGTGGATAAGTTCATCCTACTAGTTGATTTCATAGTTCTCGATTGTAAAATAGATGTGGAGGTACCAATTATTTTTGGGAGACCAATGCTCGCTACAGGGAGAGTTGTGGTTGATGTGAAGCTAAAGGGGCTCAAGTTCAGAGTTGGTTTTGAAGAAGTCACCTTCAAGGTGTGTTCATCAGCTAAAACCCCTACCAAATGCAAGGTGATCGGGGTGTTTTAAAAAGAGAATGAGGATAGTTGAAGTGAGATGGAGGAGATAGAGTCGGAGGATGATTTGTCGAAGAAGCATTTTTAAACGAGAGCTATGTCATGCCATGAAGTTAACTAAGGCACTTCTTGCGAGGCAACTAAAGTGTTTTATTTGATTTATTTTATGTCTTTGTTGTTTTTTGTTTTTGTAGGATCAATGAACTAAGGAGAAAAGAGGGAAAGAACCCCAACAATGCGGGAACTACGCTGAACTAGCGAATCGCCGATCCAGAAGCGTGAACCGTTGCCTCAGGCCACGAGAAGGCAGATGGATGGGATTTTAAGCATTTGACCGGAGGACACACTAGTGAAATGTCGATGCAGAAATGTGTACCGCCGCTATATCGCCGATGTATCACCGATATAACACAGATCACCTGAAGTATTGGGGGACCAAGCGGCAGCTCACCGGCGGACCGCCAATCCAATTCGCGAACCGCCGATCAATAGTCCGTGGAGACACACTTAATTGGGCAGTATTTCAAGTGTAAAAGGTAGAACGATGGAACGCCAATTCAATTCGGCGTACCTCCTATGTAGCGTCGGTCAGGGTACGATTTTATTTCAGAATTTAAATCAAATATGGACCCACCAGACCCCAAATACATGTTTGAGCCGCCCGATTCTACATTATATTCCCTTAGATCCCCCTTTTACCATTTTCCACACCCTTTTTGTATTCCCAATACCCAACCTTTAACCTTTCCCATATTTCCCTCTTTTTCCACCTTCCCACTTCCCACCAACACATTAACTCACCATTACTACCCCACCTTCTTCTCTTCCTATCACTATCTCACCTTCCCCCTATAAAACCTCTCCATTCCTTCACCAAAATTCTCAATACACTAATGTACACTCATCCACACTCATATCCTCTTTCTCTACTACACAAACCTCTGAAGCTGCCATTGCTGAAAGTGCTAAGCTTCCACAAGCTAGTCTTTGCAAAATTCCTTCATAAAGTGTGGTAATGCATCCTTCTCTCTTTTATGTTCTCATCAATGGAACATCATTTTCATTTTCTTTATGTGGTTTGAACATGCCTTTCCCTTGTCTTTTACTGCCTTTCCTTCTGATTAGATTTATTAGTAATGCTCTATTTGTTGAAATGTCTGGGGGATAGAAACTTATGGATGAAATGTGTGTGGGATAATTATGATATTTGTGTGAATTTGAATCGGGTGAAGTCTAAGTAATCCACTAGGATTGAAATGTAATGCTTTTTCCCGATGATAGATTGGGTAACACAATTCTTAAGAGTAAAACATCATTTGAGCAGTTTTTCATGTGTAAAGTTGATGATTCACTGAAATGTGTGTGGGTGTTTATGAATGGGAACCATTGAAATGTTTGGAATTGATTTGGGGATGATGACATCTGGTGATTCACCGGTGGGGTCCGGGAAAATGCTGATGGAACGCATGTCCAATCTGTAGTTGGCGTTAGGCCACTGCTTGGATCCTGTGTTGCATCGGTGCTTCGTAGATTGTTACAGGCGACTTGCCGCCTTATCGCCAGTAGACTATTTGTATGCTCAGTCTTCTGCTGAGCATCAACGAGTTAGAGGCAGTTCACGTACTCCTCCTGCGACTCGTCGGTATGTCGCCGATGCCGCTTGTCCTTTTAATGATGTTTTTTCATCTTTGCTTTTCATTTCACCTTTAGAATAGGTTTAATTATTTTATCTTAATAATAGTGTAGTTGTCACTAACACCATGTTTATAATTATTATGTCTTCATCTAGTAACACCAGAAAGGGCAAGGCCCCCACATCATCAACCAACAAAGGCAAGGGCAAAGCGAAGGCCTCCACACCACATGCAAACTCCAAAGAGGTCATCATTTTCTATGTTTCCCAACATGAAGGAGCAGTATGTCATATGCCAGGGCCGACCTATCACTATGGAGAAATGATTTGACCTAGAAGGATTGTGTGGCGATCTTCCCAACATCACCGCTCAATTTAGGGACAGACAATGGCATGTTTTTGCCAATCCTCTCCCGGCCTACTACCCCAGACTGGTACTAGAGTTCTATGATTCATAAGAAGCCAGGCAGGATAGATGCAACACAGAGGAAAAATTGATGACTTCCTATGTTTACCATCGATCATGATAAGGGGAGTGGAAGTCGACATCACCCCAGCTGCCATCAACTACTCATTTTGGGAAGATGTGACTGACTCGGGTTCAGAGTACATGGCCTGGGTGGTGGACATGAAGGACCAATTCTCCTACATAGCCCCCATCATCGTTATTGATACACCTTTGTGGGCATCCATGGGTGGTGAAATCTCTCGCTATGATTTGAAGTTTGAGGCAAAGTTATGCTTGGACTTTATTTGTGGTCGTATCATTCCTTCCAACAACGAGCAAAGGGTCAGCATGGAAATAGAAATTCTCATCTCCTGTATCATGTCCGGAGTCCCCATTAACTTTGGGAATATTGTGGCCGAACAAATGAAATGGAAGGCACGCCAAGCCAGCACTTCCATGCCATAAGCTGTCCTCATTTCCCAACCGTGCTAACAATATGGAGTTCCCTTTCTCCCGAATGAAACCCCTGCAGCTGCTTTAGGAGTGATTGCTATAGACTGAAAAAAAGATGTCGAGGCACCCGTAGTTAAGAGAAAAAGGTTGCAGGCTTTTGGGTTAGCTGAGGGATCACTATCCCTGGGGTCGGACCACTCAACACATGCCCCATCAAGAAGCGCCAAGCCAAGCTTCAGGTGATATGCTTCCCCGGGGAGCCTCTCACCCTCCTACATCCTCCCAATCATGTAACCTCCACAGACTTGTGGAAATGACCAACTTTCATGAGAGCCAACTCCAAAGATTGGCCAAGAGTCTCCCTACACTCATTGCTCAAACAGTTAAGAAGGAGCTCAAATCCTTGTATGAGAGCATCACTACATTATGCAAGTGGGTGGATGCGGATGAGGGGGCTGTCACCTCTCTCCGAACTGAGGTGCCAGAATGGAAAAGCTAGACTTCAACAAAGGTGCCAGACATGAGTTCCCTTGACGCTGCAATGGCTACTCCCTCCACAGTTCAGGCCCCCATTAATGATCTAAGGGATTGGGGGATAATTTTGCTGGGCTAAGTGAGGTTGGTGGTGATGGTGCAGGTGATGCCACTGATGATAATGAGGAGAAATGACCCTCTCAGGGAGTCTCTTGTCCTTTTCCTTTTTGCATGCATACATTGGGGACAATGTATTATTTTAAGTGGGGAGGGATGAGTGTTTGTTTGTGAGTGGTCAGTGATGTTTTTTTGAATTGATTTGATATAGCCTTTGTTCGGATTTTGTTTATTTTGTTTGTTTATGATTTCCCTCTTTGGGCTTGTTATGGTAATGAAATGAATGACATGATTTAGGTTTGAAGGTTGATGTGTTAGTGATAAATAGGTGTCTTCGCTTTGAATTGATAAATTTTACATGCATGACCCAAGTTTTCTTGTTTTCTTGTTCGACTTTGTAAATTGTAGTGTAATAAATAAACTCCAAGGGTTTGTTTATACCACATTCCTAAGGAGCATTCATTTGTTTTCTTTCTCTTTTCTTTGTCGAACTGGATTGGCATTTTTTGATATTAGATGGAGTGGAAACTTTGATAAGGGAAAATGCCATGTTGCTTTTGACTCTTTTATGGAGCTGTTTTGAGAGGCACCACTAGAAAATTTTTGAAATGGAATTTTAAAAATGGGGCAGGAAAATGAAAATGATAATGAGCAGATGCTTGAATCAAGAAGATAGCATTTTTGTCATACTTTGTAGATTCCTTTCTTGACTTATCAATTTGGCTATTTTGATATCTTAGATAAAGATTTTGTGTAGACAATGAGTTTTGTGGTCTCTTGAGGAGTGATGCCTTATGTGGTACGAACATTTGTGAATCCCATGTACATCTTCTTGTCTAGAACTTTCCCCAAGTGTAACTCAAGGTGAAATCCTAGATGTAGTTGCACTTACACCATGATCTTAGTCCTCCTTTTTGTAGTCATTTCACCCTAAATGACCTCCTTGAGCATTAATCTTTGATAGCCAATGTTTGAGCCTCGGACCCTTTCTTTGGAAACCACATTACAAGCTTAATGGCCATTTTTAATCCTTCTCTTTGGCACCCGTCCTCCCTAATTGCTAGCACTTCACTGTGAGGTAGCACCCATCCACTTCAAAGTAAGGTAGCACCCAAAAATTATGATGAACGGAATGAATCATACAGGTTGAAAGACCTTGAATCATCAAAAGAGAAAAGAATGGTAAAAAAGGTGCTATCTCTCGCATACAAAATGCTAGTTGTGCAATTCATAGGTGTTAAGAGGGTGGTTGGTGTTACACAAAGGATGAAAATAATGAACAAGGAGAAATAAGGTGGAGTAAGTACAATAAGTTAGCGGGATGTTACAAGTGTTTATAAAGGCATTAAAGAGGCATTAGTCACTAAAGCTAAACATTTATCCTACCGTTAGCCCTATCCTACATCGTGCCTTACAAGTCCTAAGTGATTTTAAGTGCAGTTTCTCTACATTAGTGGTGATTTACATGAAGCGCAAGCCTATGGGTCGAGTTGGGTGCATGCAGATTTCTTTTTGGAGAGTGAGTGCAATCTTTCCTTTGTGAAATCCTTTGTGTGAGTGAATTGAGTCATGAAGAAAATAGGGAATTCTCTCTTCAGTGTGGCATCACACCTTTTGATGACACAATTGCATAAAGGTATCTGTGCATAAGGAATAATAAATGCAAACTCTAAGGAAGGTTTTGATTGTGCAATGATTATGAATTGAGATGCTATGTGTATTTCTTGGATAAGAAATGCCCTTTTTCGACGAAACAAAAATTCTTGTGAACCATATTTGTAAATGGTTGTAGTCTCTTGAAATATCTTCCTTGTTCTGGTTTTTAGGGGATTTTTCTTCCCTTATTCGGTGAGATTGGTGAGAATTTTTGGGTTGTCATAGACTAGGTGGTTGTTGATGTCTAAAATTGGGAGGAGTGGCATGTTTTTCAACTGATGAGAATTGCATTACTTGAGGACCAACAATGGTTCAAGTTTGGGGGTTTGATGAGTTGGTAATTCACCAACTCATAAGACTCTTAAGCTTGAATTTTTGTCTAGCTTTTAAGTTGTTTATGCAGATTTTATGCCCTTTTTATCTTTGTTATGTGCAAATGTCTAATGTGAAGAAAAGAGCAACAAATGAAGCAAAAAGAAGGAAGTGGGATGAAATTCGGCATTCCACCGAAGAAGACTGGTGAAATGTCGGTCAAACACTAATCACCAGTGCCTCTAGGAAACAAGCCACTGCTGAAACGTAGGTTGCCAATGGTGACTCACCGGTCCAATCACCGAATGACACCTGAAATTGCTGGATTGAAGAGAAAAGAATCGGTGGTGTACGGATGGAAATTGGCTAAATGTAGTAGGAACTGGCCAATAGTCTTTGAGTTTATCAAAGTCTTAGATAGTGTAACCAGCAGTCTGCGGATTGCAACGGCGAACCACCAGTAATTCCACCTTTGTAGAATGGTGATCAGGAGAAAAATTATCCAGCACGGAAAAAGAGAGAGAAGATACCCTATTTTATTGGATATATATTCTAGAAAAAAGTATTGTGTACTTATCAACTTTCAATCCCTAGCTCTTAGAACATTTCCTTGGCATAGAAGATAAGAATTTGATGGGTAGAATTTGAAAAGAACTACTCCCTTTTTCTTCTTCTTCTTATTGATAGCAAGGTGTTACCATTGTAGAAGACTACTTGTTGAATTTTATTGCTACTCTTGTTATTAAATTCAATGAGTTTAGTGTTAAAAGTGCTTTTTAATTTCTTAATAATGAGTAGCTAAATCATTAACTAGAGGTGTGTGATGATGAATGCTTAATTAGAATGGGTATTGCTAGAGTCATCTAAATATTATTTAACTAAGTGTAAATCTGTTAGATTCTCTTCAATCAATAATTGAAGATCCATTAATTATGATGTGTGTCTAATTGTTCTTACTTGATTGTTTCTTGCAAAAAGAATAATTAAGTATTGGAAGAGACTATAATGGTGGGTATGGATGAGAGATTGTGAATTTGAGATAGAAATAGCCAAAATTACATTCTCAGTTCTTATTAGTAGATAATATCTAGAAATTAGTGCAGCTATTAATCCAAATCTGATCGGGTTGAGCTAATGGTGTCGAGAGGTTTGCTAAAACACTAGCAAGAGGTATTTACAAAGCTAAAAACTAGTAAATACCCATTTTCCTGAGATTATTTACACTCATTGAATTTTGAGATTACCTAGCATGACCCTATCTAGTTATCATATCATCTACACCACACCTCTAGTCTTTCACATTCTTGTCAACAACCTTAGTAATTTTTCTATCGTAGTTAACCAAATTAGAAATTATACACTATTACAAATTTCAATCTCCCCCAACTTGTTGATTTCTAAGTTATTTATAAGTGGTGAAGCTAAATTCAATTTCTTGATCGACACTCATAATTATTACTAATTAGTACTTGTGGGATTCAGCCCCAACATCCATCGGGTTATTTGTTTTGATACACCGACTGTCTATAGTCATTGCATGAGGAGTATATTTTGGACGTTATCAGGCTCGAGGCAGAGTCTTCAGACGCTGTTATGACAGCTACGACCTTTATGTCTGACAAAATAGATATGGATTTGTTTGATCAGGGTTCTACATTTTCCTATGTGTCTGCTTATTTCACTTTGGGATTAGATCTTTCTTGTGATATACATGATACTCCTATCCATGTGTCTACTCCTGTTGGGGATTCTGTGGTAGTGGATAAGGTATGTCGAAATTGTATTTTTGACTTTATGGGGTTTGACGCTCTGGTAGATTTAATGATCTCGGAAATGGTTGATTTTGATGTGATTCTGGGAGTGAGCTAGTTATCTCCTTACCATTCCATTCTGGATTGCCATGCTAAGACCATCACTATATCGGTCCTAGTGTCATCCAGGTTGGAGTGGAAACAGAATTGTAGCTCTTCTCCTAAGAAAATAATTTCTTATAATAGTGCGTGTAAATTGATAGAGCGGGGGTGTTCTGCATATCTAACTCATATTCGGGATACCAATTTCGAGGGTCCTTCTATAGAGTTAGTCCCGGTAGTTTCTGAGTTCTTAAAGGTGTTTGGTCTGTTATATGGGTATAAAACTACACGCAAGTGCACGTGGTCAAACAAGTAGTAAAGTGACTTAAGTAAGCCAAGTATCGATCCCACAGGGACTGGGATGAAGTGCAATATGCTCAAGTGTACAATATTTCAATTCTAACAATGAAGACAACAGTGTAACCAAGAGTTTGATATTTTGATTTATAATAATTATGCTAAGTCTAAAACAATTTTCTAATGTGAGTCTGAACTATGAATGTGAGGATGCTGAGGTTAAACGAACATGTAATGAAATTAATTGTCGATATAATTTGGTTAGCCTTTTCCTCCGGTTGCTAGTCAAGAATTATTGCCAAGGGATTAAAACTCTCGTATTTAACCCCACTTAAGAATCATGAACCATGCACTTACATTTCTGTGATTAAATGCAATTCATATTCTAGCCATACAAAACCGATTCCTAAATTGACTAATAGGACTTTCAGGTATATTTCTATCCTAAAGGTAAATCAATTCTCAATTTTCCCAAACAAAGAAAAGATCATATCCTATTAATTCACAACTTTCCAATTTCTTGCTCTCTCGAGTGAAACCGGACTTTTTAAATGTACATTAACGTAGGCCACACATTAATGCAGTAAGAACAAGAATCAATAGAACAACCATGGAAGAAAAGATTAAAAACCAAAGAATCAATAATCACATTTCATTACAATTGTTCTTAACCTCAGCAAGAAGAGGAATTAGCCACTCATTTGTGGATTAAACATCGTTAAATGAGTGTTAAACATACAAGCAATTGAATTCAAGGAGAAAGAAAGAGAGAAAAACCCTGATAATTTCATCCCCTCAACTGCCTGTAACCCACGTTCTTGCTCCACCAAGTCAGAATATTGAAAAATGAACCTAAGTGTTCTATTTATACTAGTGGGAATTTTTTCCGGAATAACAAGCAACGTGTCACAGAGTGCATCGCGGAGCACTGCCTCCGTGACACGCTACCGACGCGGACCCTCACTGGAAACTGGGGGTCCAGGAAATAAGGCCCAACGTGGAACGGCGTGCAACACGGAGCCATGCTACCGTGCCACGGACCTATCGCGAACCCTCACTGGAATTAGGCTGAAAATTCCCTCTCCCGGCAGAAGGCCTCCGCGATGGTAGCGTGACACGGCTGCATCGCAGAGCCCCTTTATTTTGTGCTTTCCAATGCCTTATCCCTTGCTCGCATCCGAGTCCAACCCCGATATCTTCCAACATACATTTTAGCTTCCCGAGATTACATTTTTCCTGCAAAACAATGCTAATCATGTTGGTTAGTATAAATTCACATTTTATTACCAATTACATGAGAAAGTATAAACATTGATAGATAAACAAGGATAAAATGACACCTTTGAGTATCACTTGGGCATATAAATTTGCCCAAGATCACTTACCCCACACTTAAATCCTTGTTCGTCATCGAACAACAATCTTACACCTCATGCAATTTACATCCCAACCTCGCTACTTTGGTTCGACAATTTAGGTTACGGTCATACCGATTATTCAATACAGCAAATCATCAAGAAAACATGCATGGTCCTATCAATGCAATGATCTTCAATACATCAAGACCTCCTAGACTTAAGAATAGACTCTTGATATTGGCAAACTCCTGCAAATCAGCTGATCAAGACATCCGACACGAAAGTTAATCTCTCATCAAGCATGTGCCCTCACAACACAAGAGAATTTTTCCCTTTTTGATTATATGAACTCACAAAATTTCAAGCAGGGGCATATAAACACAATTTCGCTCTCTCTCCCAAAAGGATTCACATGCATCATGTCATGACCCATAAGCTTTCCTTTAGTATACTACTTCACTAATATAAAGAAGTTTGATGTAAGATCACATAGGACTTTAACGGGTTGTAATGGAAGCTACGGATCTAGTAAGTATTGGGCTACCCAATAATAGCCACTAGCATCCTTAAGCGCCTGTTCAACACATCCCATCAAACTCATGGACATTGTTTCTTTCTTCATCCTCCCATTCTGGAAGTATTTCTCTAGTTTGGCCCATCTTATTAAGCACACTTGACACAACAACAAAGATTATTCATGCACCTTCATTACAGTTTATTTATAACAAGTGCACTTTCAACCTTTTGTTTTCCTCCATCACTCGGCTTTTCTTTTCTTTTCACCATTCTCACTCTTTGACACTTTGGGAAAATGATTTTCTCTTCTTAAGCGCTTAAGAGTTTTGGATCAAACTTATGGCTAATGAAAAGAAGGGATTAAGCTCAGTTTACACTTTTTTTGACGAAAGAAAAAATTAATAGGCTAAAGGCTCAACGGGCTGACTAGGGTACACAATCCAAGTGGGGTATGATAATGAAAAATAGAAACTTTCCGTTAAAAACAAAGATATGCCTACATACTTTCCTACAATACACCTCCTTCATTTCGTTTTGTACACACACCGGGCAAGTTCTACACACTTCACAATAGCATGGAATAACAAAACCTCACTTCACACTTATTGCACATGCTCAATTCAAGATATATTCACAGACTCTTCAATCAGCTAATTACAGGAATTCAAATTAAGCCTCAATCACACTGAATCGAACTCTATGGCCTAGGTATCTCAACATATTTACAAAGTTGCATGCTTTCATACGAATCACCTTTGCATTTCACATATCATGTACGACACGCAACCATAATTCCGCAACCATAAAGTAACTACAGGTTTTGGGATGCAACCCACAAAAGAAAAACAACTGAAAAATAATTGAAAAATCCACTCCTAATGACTACATTTCCCTTAAGACAGTCGTCATCCATCCATCATAGGAAATGGTCACTAACTATGACTTCGGTTCAATGGGACCATCCTCGGTAAAAGAACCGAAAACAAACGCTGAGAAACCCAAGAATTGAAAAAAATTTAAAAATATCGATCATTTCGATTAACAAGAATATCGATCAATTCGATAACAAAAATATGTATAAAATCAGCTAGAAACATTCAACAACACACAACAGGTTCACATATATTTGCAATACAGAACAACAAGTTACAATCACAAATCACAGGGTTAGAAAAATTTGTTCACAGGCACAACAACAAATTAGAACAAACATACATAACAGCACAACCAGCACCTAACTACTCCCACCCCACACTTAGCTCGAACACTGTCCCCATTGTTTACAAAAAAAATTAAAATAGCACAAAAATCGGGTGGTGGAACTCCCTGATCAATCAAAGTACTCCACTTCTTCATCAGGTGCTGCTGCTTCATCTCCCATGTCTGAATCACCCCCATCATCATCCTTGAACTCCACATCAGAGTCCTCCCGACGTGTCTCCTCATCCGTGGGGACATCATCATCCGTGGGCTCTACAAATGCTAGCCCCACTCGGCATAGAGCCCTGGCATTTTCGCCGAAAGGGTAGTCTAGCTCGAGCTGCCATAACTCCTCCTCTGTTGCTGGCCTCCCGCCTATCCTCAGCTGGAGCATCTGCATCCCATACATGCGAGCCATGTACTGATCATCACGAGCATGTCGCTCACCTAGTGTAAGCACTGGCCCGTGGGTGGTGTCAGGAGCCTTAGTTTTAGTGACATCTAAGGCCCGCCGCTCCTTCTGCGGGATATAGTCAAGGGCCTTTTCCTCAACATCTAGGCCCCTCAGGAATGTGGTGAGTAGCCCACCAAATCCGTATCTGTGCCCCTGAGGCAACCAGGCTCTCTTCATGGCGGAGATAATCACCGCCCCCACGTTGATCTCCAGCCCTTTCATCAGGGCGTACACCAGGCATACACGATTCCGGATTACATCTGTCATATGTACCCCCGGGATTAGGTAGGAACAGACAATCTTCAGCCATATTCTGGCTTCCCTGTTCATCTGTGAATAGGGCAAAGTCTGATGGTAGCCCCTCTCTTTGTGTCTGCTCCATCTAGCTGTCGATCGGGTCCCACACAATGTGCGTCTGATGTCCGCATACGGTGGAGTGATGTTCAACTGTCGAAGCACGTGGGCATCTGTGTCCCGCGCCCCTATGATAGCATTGAGGTGGTGGGGCTCAAATTTGACTATTTTCCCTCTGATTTTGATGGTGTGACTTCTTAGAGTCGGGTTCCAATTGGCATAGAATTCTCGAATCAGGTGCAAGTTGCATTCCTTGGGCTCTTCAAAGATGAAGTTGAGCCCAGCTGCCTCGATCCAATGGACAATCCTAGAGAACTCCTGTGCCAATGGTTCCCGTGCTCTGTGTTCCTCGGGGAAGTACTTATTTTCCTTGTGCTTTGCATACCACTTCTTCCCCTCATCCGTCACCCATATGGTTCCGTATTGGCGGCGTTGGACGCGTGGAACCGCAGGTGCTGCTGGGACTGCTGTGCCCAGTCTGATTCGCTTTCTTCCGGCGCCAGATGTTGATGCACCTTTCCCTTTTTCTTGCCTGCTTGCCATCTTACCTGTCAACCCAAGTAGATAAGATCAATGTTAAGCCAGTGAATATTAACTTCGACTAAGGTCGGGTTAAGCTAGGCTACCCCACACTTAGTCCTTAGCCAAATTTACAACATTCCGGCAAGATCATCTTTATTTACACAAATAAACAACCAACTATACAAACATGCTTAGTGCATACGAAGAATTCAATGGTATATATTCTATGTACTACTCAGACTTCGTACAACTAACCACCGTCATTACCATCAATCACATTTTATCCCATCGCACTTAGCAAGGAAAAACAAAGAAATGAAAACAACAAGAATTTATCTACACGAACCTATACAATTCACCCAATTCTTGCAAATTTCAATATTCCCCTAACCCGAGAATCCATTGGTCTTTTAACATCATAACAATTAGCACATCGACTCATCTCACTCAACATGTACAACCCGGCATGAATTTAACAAGTTCACTATATTTTTCCACTTCAAATTCAAAAACAAGCCCTAAATGTGATTGTATCAACAAAATTCGATTAAATTATGCAATTAACGAGTTCAAGCAATCACAATGATATTCCGAACATCCATCAACACTAATTCAATTGAATTTACGTTTAATTTCTACTTAGGGAGAACTTAGCTCACATCACATGCTCAATATCAAAGAAAATCGATAAGAAATGAGATGGAATCGAAGAACATACCTTGAGATTGAAGAAGTGAAGGAAACACGATGAATTTCTTGGCCTATTCCATGTCACGTTGAAGGGGGAGGGGTTTTAGGGAGTTTGGTCGCGGAGTGTGTGATAAATAAGGAAAAATTGAGGGGGATTCGGGGTTTAAAAGTGGAAAAATCACGTGGGTCACCCGGCGACCCGGTGTGACCCGTCGCGATATACACAGCAACGTGTCAGGGAGTGTATCGCGGAGCACTGCCTCCGTGACACGGAGCTGTCGCGAGGGTACTCTGGAATTTTTTTAAAATTTTGGATTTATACCTCAACGTGTCACGGAGGGTAACGCGGAAGTCCTCCTCCGTGACACGGAGCTATCGCCCTAGCTCACTGTTTTGCCACTTTTTATTAATTTTCATACCTCAAATTTTCCTTTGCGATTCCTTGTATATTTTCCCTCCGTTCGACCTGAAATTAATTCTACTACAAGAAATTGGTTAGAATTATAGGTTTCACTCAAAATAAAAAATAAAAACAAAAACTAGAAATTTTGTTGTTAAACAAGAAAAAGAAAAAGAAAAATTTATTCACAATTTACAAAGAAAAATTTTTCACGGGTTGCCTCCCTTGCAGCGCCTGGTTTACCGTCGCGGCTCGACGTCATTCAGCTCAGTTGTCCTCTAGGGTGATGGATGTTTTCTCTCGAAAACCGTCCTCCCCCCAGTAGTGCTTACACCTCTGTCCATTGACTAAGAACGTGGCACTCAGATCTTCTTGCCACAACTCTACTACTCCATGCGGGGTCATTCTCACCACTTTAAATGGCCCCGACCATTTGGACCTCAGCTTTCCGGGAAACAACATCAACCTTGAATTGAAAAGCAATACCTTCTGTCCGGGTTCAAAAATGCGGTGCACCACATGCTTGTCATGCCACCTTTTTGTTCTTTCCATATAGTACTTAGCGCTCTCATAAGCATGCCAGCGGAACTCTTCAAGTTCACTGAGTTGCATTAATCTCTTCTTGCCCGCTAGCTCCAAGTCCATATTCAATTTACTCACTACCCAGAAGGCTCGGTGCTCTAGCTCCACTGGCAGATGACACGCTTTTCCATAGACCAATCGATATGGTGAGGTTCCAATCGGTGTCTTGTAAGCAGTTCTGTATGCCCACAACGCATCATCAAGTTTGCTTTACCAATCATTCCGTTGTGTATTTACCATTTTCTGAAGAATCTGCTTCACTTCTCTATTTGACACCTCTACTTGCCCACTAGTTTGGGGGTGGTATGTTGTTGCCACCTTATGGCGCACCCCATACTTGGCTAGTAGTTTCTTGAAACTTGCGTTGACAAAATGAGCCCCTCCATCACTGATAATGGCTCGGGGTGTCCCGAACCTAGTAAGAATATGTTTTTTCACAAATTTTTTTACCACCTTGTTGTCATTCCTGGGGCAAGCTATTGCTTCCTCCCATTTTGATACATAGTCTACAGCCACCAAGATGTAACGATTACCAAATGATGGTGGAAACGGGCCCATAAAATCAATGCCCCATACATCAAAGGTCTCTACTTCCAGTATATTCTGCAGTGGCATCTCTTGTCTTCTACCAATTGTTCCTGTACGCTGACATCTGTCACACATTTTGACGTATGCCATAGAGTCTCTGAACAGTGTAGGCCAAAAGAATCCTGACTGTAGAACCTTGTGTGTTGTTCTCTCGCCTCCATGGTGACCCCCATACAACGAAGAGTGACAGCTCCTCAACACCTCTGCAATCTGACTCTCCGGGATACATCTTCTCATCACCTGATCCGGTCCCTGTTTAAATAAGTATGGTTCATCCCAAACAAAATGCCGGCAATCATGCCTCAATTTCCTTCTCTGTTGGTCTATTGCCTCAGGTGGGTAGACTCCACTCACTAGCAAATTGACTATATCTGCATACCAAGGAACTTTAGCTTCCCCTACTGCCAAGAGTTGCTCATCCAGGAACTCCTCATTGATGGTGTCACTTTCCATCATATGCGAACGACTCTCCAATCGCGATAAGTGATCTGCCACCTGATTCTCGCTCCCCTTTCTATCCTTGATCTCAAGATCGAACTCTTGCAACAACAGGATCCATCTGATTAGTCTGGTCTTAGCATCCTTCTTGTTAAATAGGTACCGAATCGCTGCATGATCTGTGTACACCACTACTTTTGAATCCACCAAATAGGATCAGAATTTGTCAAATGCAAACACCAACGCTAGCATTTCTTTCTCTGTGACTGTGTAATTGCTTTGGGCCGTATTCAGCATTTTGCTTGCATAATAAATAGAATGAAAGATTTTATTTTTCCTTTGCCCCAACACAACTCCCACAGCCACATCACTTGCATCACACATCAACTCAAATGGTTGTTCCCAATCCGGAGAAGTAAGGATAGGTGCTTCTATCAATTTCTGCTTCAATTCCTTGAATGCTACCACAGACTCATCATTTAACTCAAACTTTACCTCTTTTTCTAGCAATCCGCATAGTGGTCTAGAAATTTTGGAAAAGTTTCTGATGAACCGTCTGTAGAATCCTGCATGCCCAAGAAACTGCGAACACCTTTCACTGACACAGGTGGTGGTAACTTCTCGATAACCTCGATCTTAGCACGATCGACTTCCAACCCCTTTTTAGACACTTTGTGGCCAAGGATAATACCCTCCTTGACTAAGAAGTGACATTTCTCCCAGTTCAGTACAAGGTTGGATTCCTCACAGCGAGCCAGCACCCTGTCAAGATTCTGCAAACAAGTAGCAAACGAATTACCGAAAACAGAAAAATCATCCATAAATACCTCAAAAAAATCCTCCACCATGTCATGGAAAATATCCATCATGCATCTCTGGAATGTGGCAGGTGCATTGCATAACCCAAATGGCATCCGCCTAAAAGAATATGTCCCATAAGTACAGGTAAAAGTAGTCTTCTCTTGGTCCTTCGGAGCTATGGCTATTTGGTTGTACCTAGAGTACCCATCAAGGAAGCAATAATATTCCTGTCCAGCCAACCTATCTAGTATTTGATCAATGAACGGGATGGGATAATGATCCTTCCATGTGGCTTCATTCAGCTTTCTATAGTCCATGCAGATTCGCCAGCCTGTGACGGTTCGTGTAGGAATTAACTCATTTTTCTCATTGGTTACAATGGTCATCCCTCCTTTCTTTGGAACGCACTGAACGGGGCTGACCCAGTTGCTGTCTGAAATCGGGTAGACCACACCTGCATCAAGCCACTTGATTATTTCTTTCCTCACCACATCCTTCATTGCTGGATTTAGCCTTCGTTGCGGCTGAATGGTTGGTTTTGCTCCAGTCTCCATGAAAATCCTGTGTGTGCAAAAAGCTGGATTTATACCCTGAATATCTGACATTTGCCAACCCATTGTTTTCTTCCTTTTCCTGAGAACACCCAAAGCTTCTTTCTCCTGTGCCTCTGTCAATTCTGCGGAGATGATGACTGGTAACGTTTAATTTTCCCTCAAAAAGACATATTTTAAATGGGGAGGCAATTCTTTCAATTCCAGCTTTGGTGCCTCCTCAATGGATGGTTTCGGCAACGATTCTAGGGACCTCATCAATGATTGGAATTCCTGTTTCCGTGGATGCCTTTGTGCCTCATTCAACATTTGGACCACCTCATAGGCGTCTTTATTTCCAAAATGATCGGAGTGCATCAACACTCTTTCCAGTGGGTCTTGAGATTCAACAATCTGACGAATTTCTTCAGGTTCAACCACACTAATTGCTGAAAGTTCCTCTTGTATTGCCGGCTGCTTCATGGATTTAAACACATCAAATACCTCAATATTATCATGTGCTCGCATGGTTAGCTGCCCCGCAGCTACATCAATCCGCGCTTTCCCAGTCGCCAAGAAAGGACATCCCAAAATAAATGGGACTTCCGCGTCTGGTTCAAAATCTAGCATGACGAAATCTACCGGGAAGATCAGGGAGCCCACTTGCACCAGAACGTCCTCCACAATGCCATCAGGTCTGGCTAAGGACCGATCTGCCAATTGCAAGATCACGGTTGTGGGTCTAGGACTCCCTAGACCCAACTTTTTGAATACCGATGACAGCATCAAATTAATTCTTGCTCCGAAATCACACAATCCACGATCTCGGATACTCTGCCCAATAGTAATCAATATAGTAAAGCTCCCGGGGTCTTTGAGTTTTATGGGTAGTTGGTTTTGTATCCGGGAAGTGCACTCCTCCGTGAGAGCCACCGTAGCATACTCAGTCAACCGACTTTTGTTTGCCACGATGTCCTTTATATACTTAGCATATTTCGGCACTCCCTGCAAAACATCAACAAGAGGTAAGTTAATATGCACCTGTTTTAGCACCTCCATGAATTTCTTGAAACACACCTCCTCCTTGTGTTTCTTTAATCGTTGAGGGAATGGGGGAGGTGGTCTTTCTGATTCTGCTTCCTTAGTAGTCCCCCTCTCATCACATTGCTCCCTCTCGACTTCTGCTGCTCCCGATTGTTGAGGTGGTCTTTCTGGTTCCACCTCTTTCAGCTGCAAACCACTCTTTGTGGTCACCGCATTTACCTGCTTGGGGTTGGGATCTGTGTCACTCGGAAGTCCTACTCTAGGTCTGGTGTTTTGGGCTCCAGCAAATTGCCCAAATTGATATTCAAGTGCCTTGGTAGCTAACTGGTTGTTTTTCACCTCGGCTGCCAATTTCACATAGTCAGCCTACAATTGAGCTTGATTAGCTATCATAGTCTTGAACGTCTCCTCAATGCTGGGTGATGGTGGTAGAGGAGGTGCATTGTTGTTTCTGAATTGTTCTTGATAATTCTGCTGCCCTCCTTGGTTCCTTTGCCCACCTTGACTCGAACTCTGGCCCTGATGGTTGTTGCTACCCCAGGAGAAATTCGGGTGATTCCTCCAATTGGAATTGTAGTTGTTGCCATACTATTGGTGGTTGTTCCTTTGTATATTTCCCGCAAAGTTCACCGACTCAGGATTAGCTCCACAACACTCAGCTGAGTGCTCACTACTTCCGCACACTTCACACCAAATCTGCTGCACAACATTCACTGGGGCTTGAGGCTAGTTCATTGTCATGTTACTAAAGTGGGTGTTGAGTTGATTCTGCAAAGCAGCTATTTGCGCAGCAATAGCTGTAAACCCATCCACTTCTAGAACTCCTGCTGCTTTCCTTGTCCCGCCTCTTGACGAATCAGCATTCCATTCCGGATTGCCCTGCGAAATACGGTTCAACAAGGTATACAGCTCCTCATAAGTTTTCTCCAGCGCTTGTCCCCCAGCTGCTGAGTCTAGCAATATTTTTGTACGGGGTTCCAAACCCTCTATAAAAGTGTGCACCAACAAAATCATTGGATTGATCATGATGAGGACAATCCCGCAACATGGACTTGAATCTCTCCCACGCCTGATATAGATTCTCTCCTTCTCTCTGTTTGAAACTTAGAATTTGACTTCTAAGTCTTGCTATTTTACCAGAGGGAGAAAATCGTATCAAGAACTTCCTTGCAAGATCATCCCATGTAGAAATAGAATTAGGTGGCTCAGCTTTCAACCACCTCTTGGCTTTTCCCAATAGTGAGAATGGGAACAATGTAAGCCGGACGTAATCTGATGACCCTCCAGCGGGGATATAAGTGTCACTTATCTCCAAAAAATTTTGGAGATGTTGCTGTGGATCTTCATGAGGGAGACCTGTAAACTGCTTGCTAGTGTGCAGCAATTGCACCATATTCTGCTTAAGTTCGAACCTCCCTCCTGGCTCAGGTTTGCGGATGCTATATGTGACATTATTAGCATGTGGGATTGCCACCTTGCGAACCGGCCGAGCTGCTACTTCTTCGGGCACTAACATTGCCTGTACTACCGGTGGATTCTGTTGTTGCTCCATGATTGTCTGTCTAAGCAACTGCAACATTCTTTCTAGAGCTTCTCTCCGCTGACGATGAAATAATCTTTCTGGCTCCAAATACGAGTCCACCAGCTCCTTGTCTCTTGCCAGTGTTCAACAAAGATTAAATCTGCAAAATACAGGCTAAGACCAAGTTGTCAACACTAAGAAAATAAAAATATAGTAAATTAACACTTAAGACAAATTCACCAATTGCCAAGTCCCCGGCAACGGCGCCAAAAACTTGTTCGGTCTGTTATATGGGTATAAAACTACACGCAAGTGCACGTTGTCGAAAAAGTAGTAAAGTGGCTTAAGTAAGCCAAGTATCAATCCCACAGGGACTGGGATGAAGTGCAATCTGCTCAAGTGTACTATATTTTAATTCTAACAATGAAGACAATAGTGTAACCAAGAGTTTGATATTTTGATTTTTAATAATTATGCTAAGTCTAAAACAATTTTCTAATGTGAGTCTGAACTATGAATGTGAGCATGCTGAGGTTAAACGAACATGTCATGAAATTAATTGTCGATATAATTTGGTTAGCCTTTTCCTCCGGTTGCTAGTCAAGAATTATTGCCAAGGGATTAAAACTGTCGTATTTAACCCCACTTAAGAATCATGAACCATCCACCTACATTTCTGTGATTAAATGCAATTCATGTTCTAGCCATACAAAAACGATTCCTAAATTGACTAATACGACTTTCAGGTATATTTCTATCCTGAAGGTAAATCAATTCTCAATTTTCCCAAACAAAGAAAAGATCATATCCTATTAATTCACAACTTTTCAATTTCTTGCTCTCTCGAGTGAAACCGGATTTTTTAGATGTACATTAACGTAGGCCACACATTAATGTAGTAAGAACAAGAATCAATAGAACAACCATGGAAGAAAAGATGAAAAACCAAAGAATCAATAATCACATTTCATTACAATTGTTCTTAACCTCAGCAAGAAGAGGAATTAGCCACTCATTTGTGGATTAAACATCGTTAAATGAGTGTTAAACATACAAGCAATTGAATTAAAGGAGAAAGAAAGAGAGAAAAACCCCGATAATTTCATCCCCTCAACTGCCTGTAACCCACGTTCTTGCTCCACCAAGTCAGAATATTGAAAAATGAACCTAAGTGTTCTATTTATACTAGTGGGAATTTTTCCCGGAATAACAAGCAACATGTCACGGAGCACTGCCTCCGTGACATGCTACCGACGCGGACCCTCACTGGAAACTGGGGGTCCAGGAAATAAGGCCCAACATGGCACGGCGTGCAACGCAGAGCCATGCTACCGTGCCACGGACCTATCGCGAACCCTCACTGGAATTAGGCTAAAAATTCCCTCTCCCGGCAGAAGGCCTCCACGATAGCAACATGACACGGCTCCATCGCGGAGCCCCTTTATTTTATGCTTTCCAATGCCTTGTCCCTTGCTCGCATCCAAGTCCAACCCCGATATCTTCCAACATACATTTTAGCTTCCCAAAATTACATTGTTCCTGCAAAACAATGCTAATCATGTTGGTTAGTATAAATTCACATTTTATTAGCAATTACATGAGAAAGTATAAACATTGATAGATAAACAAGGCTAAAATGACACCTTTGAGTATCACTTGGGCATATAAATTTGCCCAAGATCAAAAGGTGTTCCCTGCAGATCTACCTGGCATGCCGCCGGACCATGGTATTGATTTCTGCATAGATTTAGAGCTTGATATTGATTTGTACATAGATTTAGAGCTAGGGACCCGACCTATTTCTATTTTGTCGTATTAAATAGCACCAGCTGAGCTGCGAGAACTCAAGGAGCAGTTGTAAGAACTACTTAATGAAGGGTTTATTAGGCTAAATGTCTCTCCGTGGGGTGCCCCAGTCTTGTTTGTAAAAAGAAAGATGGTAGTATGCAAATGTGCATCAAGTATTGTCAGTTGAACAAGGTAACTATTCAAAACAAGCACCCGCTCCCTCAAATAGATGATTAGTTTGATCAGTTTCAGGGGACACAATGTTATCAAACATTTATTTGAGGTCGGGTTATCACTAGTTGAAGATTTCAGTTGAGGATATTCCCAAAGATTGCCATTCGAACAACGTATGGGCATTATAAGTTTCTGGTCATGCCCTTTGGACTCACTAATGCCCCAGCTGTGCTCATGTGCTTGATGAGTGGTATCTTCAAACCTTATCTAGATTCTTTTGTGATTGTGTTTATTGATGATATCTTAATGTACAATAAGACAAAGCAGGAGCATTTGAATCATTTGAGAATCGTGTTGGGATTGCTGAAGAAGAAGCAGTTGTATGCCAAATTCGCTAAGTGTGAGTTTTGGTTAGACTCGGTGGCTTTTCTAGGACATGTGGTCTCCAAAGAAGGAATCAAAGTTAATCCATAAGAGGTGGAGGCGGTCATAAACTAGGCTATGCCAACTACCGTGACATAGATTCAGAGTTTTGTGGGGTTGTCTAGCTACAACTACTGGTTTATGAAAAGGTTTGCATCCATTGCTTTAGTGCTGACAATGTTAACTTAGAGGGATGTACCTTTTCAATTCTTTGAGGAATGTGAAGAGAGTTTTCAAAAGCTCAAGACCTTGCTAACCACAACACCTTTCCTGGAATTACTGGTTAAAGGTAAAGATTTTGTTGGTTATTGTGATGCCTCATGGTCTAGGTTGGGCAGGTTATTGTTTATGCCTCAAGACAATTGAAGGTGGACGAGGAAAATTATCCCACGCATAACCTGGAGCTAGCAGCAATGGTGTTCATCCTAAGAATCTGGAGGCACTACCTATACAAGGCTCATCGTGAGGTATTCATAGACCATCGCAACCTACAATATGTGTTTTCTTAGAATGATCTCAATTTGAGGCAGAGGAGGTGGATGGAATTGCTCAAGTATTATGATGTCACTATCTTACATCACCTAGGGAAGGCTAATATGGTGGCAGATGCATTAAGTCAGAAAGCAGTAAGTATAGGCAGTCTAGCTTTCTTGGAAGCTAGTCAACGACCGATGGCCAGAGAAGTCCAGACACTAGCAAACAGTTTGATGAGACTTTCTTTGACAGAAACAGGCAGGATACTAGCTAGCATGGAGGCTCAGTCATCACTGTTATAAGAAATAAAGGCCAGATAGTTTGAGGATGACAAGTTGGGTAAGATCTGAGATAAGGTTCTGCGGGGAGAAGGTAAGGAAGAAGTGCTAGATGGTGAAGGGTGTTATACCCCGAAAGCCCAATTATCAGACGCATTAACTCGGAAAGCAGTACGTATAGGCAGTCTAGCTTTCCTGGAAGCTAGTCAATGACTGATGGCCAGAGAAGTCCAGACACTAGCAAACAGTTTGATGAGACTTTCTTTGAAAGAAACAGGTGGGATACTAGCTAGCATGGAGGCTAAGTCGTCATTTTTATAAAAATAAAGGCCAGACATTTTGAGGATGAGAAGTTGGGTAAGATTCTGAGATAAGGCTCTGCGGGGAGAAGGTAAGGAAGAAGTGCTAGATGGTGAAGGGTGTTATACCCTGAAAGCCCAAAGATCAGACCCGAGAGTTGAAACGGAGAAAAACCTAAAATCTGGCATCAGGCACAGAACGAGTCATGAGGAGACCCGTGAGAGTAGCCCACGGGTCGTGATGTGACTCGTGGGGAGGCCCAGATGATGAGTTTGTAGTTTCAGAAATAGGATCCCCACGGGAATGACCACGACTTGTAGTTAGGCCCTATGAGTCGTTAGGTCAGTCGTGGGGTGGGTGAGTAAGAAAAGAGAAGAAGGGAGGCAGTGCATTCGACGGGAGGACCCCACAATTCTTGGTCTGTCCCCACAATTCGTGGGGTGACTCATGACTAAGCGAGGAATAAAATTTATTATGGTTGAGGCAGTGTACTTGACGGATGACTCCATGAGTCGTGGCCCAAGGTAATGAGTCGTTAGGTCCCTCGTTGGGACCATCTGGCAGTTATTTTTTGCAAATTTAATAAGGGCTTTTCCATAATGCCTAAGGTCCTAAGACCTAAACTATGTCATTATGAGTTATGAATGATGACTTTTAAAGGGGTTACATTTATTTAGGCAATTTACATTTATGCATGCATGGTTGAAGGTGAGAGAGAGTGATAAAGGCTAGTGTTCCTAAATTCCTCTTTAATTTCTTCTCGGGCATTCAAAGAAGTGTAAGAATCAGCAACCAACAGATATGTAGGCTTATGAATGAGTGATTCCTTTCACACCCATGCCCAATCCCTCTCTAAATTATGATTTTCCTATGACTAATCTATGGGGTTTAAACGCAAACGCATGAAATTCCTAATTCTTTATATGGGTATGGTTTAAATATATTTCTACCATTGAATTATGAAGCATGGGCAAGTTCTATAATATTTTCAATTAAAAATTATGTTTCTAGCCTTATGAATTAAAAGCCCATTTATGAAAAGTTCATAAAAAATGAGATTTGTGATGAATATATGATGATGATGAGATATTATGATGAAAAGCATTTTTTTAAGATACCCATGTTTGTAATCATGTTTTTGATGTGAATTGAGTATGTCTAAGTATGGTAAAGCTTTGGGATATGCCTACATGTTAAGAGTATGATTTATGATTTCCCAAGTTAAGCTTACCACATGGTTTTGGAGCGAAGACTCCCAATTATCTTTTAGCTTGTCGTATGATTTGAACTAAAGCTTCTCATATGCATGATTTCATAAATGAGATGTATTTGATTATTGAGCTTCGTCAATTCACGATTTTGCGCTTCGTTATAAAACAATGTAGAGCACATACAAGTTTTTGAGAGTAGTGTCTAACATCGAGCAGGCTAAGGGTCGATCACCTTATGCCTCAGAACTATGTGCTAACATAGGTTTATACTATTACATATATTACTTTGGGATCTCCATTATGATCTATCCCCTGCCCCGATTGGGCCCCGAGCTTATTATCCATATCATGGTATCGTCCCTAGCACTGGTAAGACATTGGATGGCTCTACCAACTTGAGTGTAATAGTTGAGACCACGTAAGCTCTATCATGGTATTTTGGTTAAAAGACGAGTCTCCCATTATTCCTCATGATTTCAGTTATTCAGGTTTATCATTCATGAGATTTCTATACCTATATATGTTCTAAAGCAAGTTTGACTCAATGTTCAGTTTTACTTATAAATATCAGATTTTAGCTTTGAGTCAATCAATTCAGTTATGTTGTATGTTATGTTATGATGAGATAATAATTTCAGAAAGAATGCATACAAGCACTACTCTCAGATTCTTAATGTTTATGTTACATTATGCATTGTCTTAAAATGATTTTATTTAATTAAGAGGGTTTACTTACCTAGCTTACTCGGTGCATTTCATGTACTAAACACATACTCTATGTTGTATCATTTCATGATATAAGATCCGATTCAAAGGCTCAGCCTCGACCATTGTCAGTTTTCTGAGATAGCTGCGCACGTTGTTGGTGAGTCCTCATCTCCCGAGGACTAGACTACTCATATTTCCTTATATATTTTCAGTTTTATCTTGTTGATTTAGTTGGGAGCTTTGTCCAATCAACTCGTCATGTTTAGAGGCTTTCCATACATATTGTTTTATTCAGCTTCATATTGTGTATTCTGATGTTATGTTTGATTTAGACTTCCATTATGATTATCGTGTTGATTCTTCTATTTTATTGATTGAGTTAGATGAATGCCATGGGTCGACTTGGGGTTTCTTGAGGCCCTTTGTCACGTGTTGTGATCCGAGACTCCATTTAGATCGTAAAAAACTTGGTATTAGAGTAATATTTTCGAAGTGTCCTAGGGTGTCTGAAAGCCGCATTAAGTAGAGTCTTTTTCATGGGTGTGAATGTGCAACACTTAGGACGAAGAGGCCACTAAACGTTTAGGAAATGTTCCCTTCTTTCATGATCTATGTCATGCGATGAAATATCTCCCTAAAATTATTATTTATACTACTCACGATTGCAGAATCATGGCTCCCCTAAGAATGTATGATAGAAGGAATGGGAATGGAGAAGGCCACGAGGATGGCAACGGAAACGGGTACCATTAGGTCCCACCAATTCAAGAACACCAGGTACCGGAGCCAGTTGCCTATGCTGAGTTTCGGGTAGCTATTCAGATGCTTTCGTAGGCCTTGACCACTGAGGTCAATCAGTAGGCAGTTGCGCATGTTCCACAAAAAGGCAATGCAGCAGCGGTTCGAGTCAGAGACTTCTTGAGGATGAACCCACCGGAGTTCCTCGAGTCAAAGGTAGATGAGGACCCACATAACTTCATAAATGAGATTGTGAAGATCACCCAAGATATAGGGGTGAATGGAATAGAGTTCATAGAGTTGGCCTTGTACCAGTTGAAAGGGGTCATACATATCTAGTTCGCCAATAGAAGGAGAGTAGAGTCGTCGGAGCAGGCTCGATCACTTGGGTGAAGTTCCATATTGCATTCTTAGATTTTTTCTTCCCTCGTGAGATGTGGGAGCTAAAGGCGACTGAGTTCATGAATCTGATGCAAGGGAGGATGACGGTGCAGGAGTATGCCCTTCAGTTCACCCGCCTATCAAAGTATACCCTAGAGTTAGTGGTTGATTAGAGGGCGCGGGTGAGCCAATTTGTTCATGGTGTGGTGGGCTATTTTGATAAGGATTGTAGGACCTCTATGCTTCACCAGGACATGGACTTCCCTCGGATAGTCTTGTATGCCCAACAGATGGAGGTGGCACATCTGAGAGAGAGGGAGGCCAAGAGGGCCAAGACGATGACCATAGATTCTCGTAGCCGAGCATAGCAGGTCGGCACCGACAATAGACCCACCAAAGATCATCATCCCCAGCATCTTCAGCATTGAGTGTGCCATCCAGACCGAGGCACCATCAGAGGGGGCGAGCGTTAGGCGCTAGGGGTCAGAGCAGCAGACCCACAGATTTTAGTGCTCCCGCTTAAGAAGGTGTGGTCGGGGTCACATGAATCAGTGTCTAGAAGCGAAGAAGGATCATTATGGGGGTCGAGGCCTATCTTTTAGTTCTGCAGCCCCACCCATACGCTCAGGACATCAGGGAGCATCCACTAGCACAGGTGGCGGTCAGCGCTAGAATAGGTTCTATGGGTTAGCATCCCGCTAGGAGCAGGAGGTCTCCTCGGATGTAGTTAGTGGTATGTTGCGAGTTCTCTATATTGATGTTTATGCTTTGTTAGATCCGGGGGCTACCTTGTATTTTGTGACACCTTATGTGGCCTGTAGCTTTGGAGTCAGTCTCGAAGTATGTAAGAACCCTTCTCGGTCTCTACTCCAGTAGGTGATTTAGTTATAGCTAGATGAGTGTATAGAGGTTGCCCCATCTAAGTCCTTCAAAAAGTCACCTCGGCAGATTTTAGAGTTAGCCATGACCAATTTTGATGTTATCCTCGGAATGGATTGGCTATTTGCATGTTATTCCTCAGTTAATTGTAGAACCCAGGCAATAGAGTTCAGATTTCTGGGTAAGCTAGTCTTAGAATGGAAGGGTAGTTCAGTTATGCCTATAGGTCGTTTCATTTCCAACCTTAAGGCAAGAAAGATGATTTCGAAGGGTTGTGTGTACCATCTGGTTAGGGTTAAGGATGTGGAATTCGATACCCCGACTATTTAGTTAGTTCCAGTAGTATGCGAGTGTACATAGGTCTTTCTAGATGATTTACCAGGAATCCCTCCCGAGTGGGAGATCTATTTTGGTATTAATCTTCCTCCCAACACGCAACCTATATCTATTCCTCCCTATAGAATGGCTCCAGCTGAGCTAAAGGAGTTGCAAATACAGTTGAAGGACTTGTTAGATGAGGGTTTCATTAGACCAAGCAAGTCCCCATGGAGTGTACCAATTCTCTTTATCCTAAATAAAGATTGTTCACTTCGCATGTGTATTGATTATCGATAGTTGAAAAAGGTCACCGTCAAGAATAGGTATCCTCTACCCTGGATTGATGATTTATTTGATTAGCTTCGGGGAGCCAAGTCTTTCTCAAATATAGATCTCAGGACCGGGTACCATTAGCTCATAGCTCGGGAGTGTGACATCCCGAAGACATCCTTCAGGACGCGGTATGGCCATTATGAGTTTGTAGTGATTTTTTTTTGGACTAACGAATGTTCCTGCCACTTTTATGGACTTGATGAATAGGGTGTTCAAGCCATACCTGGACATCTTCATGATTGTGTTTATTAATGTAATCCTGATATACTCTCGGAGCAAAGAGGAACATGCCTCTCATTAGAGAATAGTGCTTTGGACTCTCAAGGATTCGCCAATTATATGTCAAAATCGGCAAGTGTGAGTTTTAGTTGAACTCTGTAGCATTTTTGGGCCATGTGGTATCAAGTGAGTGCATAAGGGTGGATTCCTAAAAAATAGAAGTGGTAAAGAATTGGAAAATCCTTCTGATATTCGTAGCTTCTTGGGTTTAGCTGGTCACTATCGGAGGTTTGTTCAAGGTTTCTCATCGATTGCTGCACCCTTGATCATATTGACCCAGAAGAAGGTGAAATTCCTATGATCGGAGGCTTGTGAGAAGAGCTTCCAAGAGTTGAAGACCCGACTTACTTCAGCACCGTTGTTAACACTACCTGAGGATATCAATGGGTTTGTGGTCTATTGTGATGCTTCAAGGATCGAACTTGGGTGTGTATTGATACAACACGGGAAGGTAATAGAATGTGCTTCTAGACAGCTAAAGTTTCATGAAAAGAATTACCCGAACCATGATATTGAATTGGCTGCGGTGGTATTCACCTTGAAGATTTGGATACATTACTTGTATGGGGTCCATGTGGATGTGTTTATGGACCATAAGAACTTACAATATGTGTTCACACAGAAGGATCTCAATCTTCGACAAAGGAGGTGGTTGGTGCTACTCAAGGACTACATATGAGTGTGCTTTACCATCCAGGTAAGGCTAATGTAGTAGCAAACACATTTAGTAGACTCTCTATGGAGAGCGTGTCTCATGTAGATAAGGGGAAGAAGGAGTTGGTGAAGGATGTGCATCGACTTGCATGTTGGGAGTTAGGTTGGTTGACTCGACCGACAACGATGTGGTTGTTCTGAACGGATCAAAATCTTCCTTACTGACTGATATGAAAGCTAGACAAGCTGAGGACCTGATTTTGGTAAAGTCAAAGAAAGCCGTTCAGAATTCCTGTGCTGCATCAGTCTGCATCCCGCTGCCAAATGCCTATTCTAATATTGTTGCTCCTACGAATGCAGCTGCCTGAGTCCTCGCCCTCGATATCGGATTTGTATCATCTCGAATCAATCCGATATTAGTAATTTTCTCGACCACTACTCTCTATTCCACAAATGGAAATACTAGCACCATTGACTCCTGACAGAGTCTATCTATCAAACATGGAAATAGAATTGTAGTACCGTCATTGATTGCCCGCTCTCTAATCTCCTCAGCAATGTATAGCGGGAAATTAATGGCATACCCCTCCATTGTACTTGCTACCAAAGTTTCCCTGTCAGGTGAAAGGTGTTGTCATTGCTGGTTGGTATCAGCCTATGCCGCAACAGTGACCCCCAAAATTTCTCCTGAAAATTTAGTGTGGCCTTGTTTATCTGCAATTTTGTACCATGCAGCCATTCCATTAGCGGACCTCTGGTAGCAATGATCCGAGACAGCCAAGTATACTGCTAGATGTGCTCCTGGCTATTCAACTTCTCGGTTTTGACTTTCTTCAGCTCAGATAGCCTGTGATCGAATTCTTCCATGTTCATCGAAGCTTGATAATCCGGCCCATACAGCATCCTGGAGATTGTTCGCTTAGAGATATCAACCGGAGTCTCTCTCACCAACACCTGATTTATGGTGGGCCTCTTCTTTCAATCCTGGCCGCCTAATGCCAACCACTGCAATGTGGCTGCATACGCAGCATAAAATTCTCGGACTAAGCATGGGTTGTAGCTACCTGATGGCTCAGTCAACCACCTGAACTTGTATTTATCAAATACTGCTTGTAGCATAGGAAGATATTTAAGCCCTGTAGTGACCAGCCTTGGCTCCTTGTATATGCTCCTCTTCGGATTACCTTTTTCATTGGGAGAAATATCTCAGTGTGGCTGGGCGGATCCCTTTCTAGTGGAGTGGGAGTATCGACCAAGGCTATCGGATTTGAAATTTGTTGAGCCCTATCACTAGTGGATCTCCTTACTAACTTCTCCTCTAATATTTCATACTCTTCCTAAGATCCACTTGACTCTTCATAGGAGGACGGATCATCATGCAGTCTACGGTATGAAGGTTGACTGCGCTTAGGTGTTTGTTTGTTTGTTTGGACATTCTTTGGTTTACCACTTGGAGCCATTGTACCTATGGAAACATTGTTAGCATATAAGATTTGAATAAACAAAAATCATTTTTGGGCTGTTGCCCAGTGGTCCTAATGGGTGACTAAATGAGTCGTTGCAACTGGCAACGACTCGTGAGGTCACTCGTTGTCTCAGACTAGACTTCCTTCAAGATTGGCCAGTGTACTTGACGACTGGTCCCAACGAGTCGTTGCCAAAGGCAACGAGTTGTTAGGTCGGTCGTTAGGTACATTGCCTCATTGACTTAATTTTTCCACTTAGGACGAGCTACACAATGAGTCGTTTGGTAATCCAACGACTCATGCTGTAGCTCGTGCTCAAGAGTTTCAGTTCACATGTTCATCTTCATCTTCTTCCTAAACTTCAACTCCTCAAACACAAAATCATCACATTATTAAAATTGACCCAAATGTTTCTACCATCGAAATCCATTTGTTTAAATCTTCCTAGGGTTTATTGACATCTTGAGGCACTGATTGACATAAACACGACATTACCTGAACTAAATTTAATTTCATCCACAACATGGGTCCTAAAATTTCTTGTTTAAATGCAACAATATTCATTATTTAAATGGGGAAAGAGTACTCACTATATGCTTTGAACAAGGACAGAGTGCAATCGTGTATGTGTTTGAGTGAATGGTGTGCAAGGTCGAGGAGTTATGTCAGTGGGGTTTTGAGTAGAAGAAGAAGAAGAGGGAAATTTGAAGTGGAGGGTGTTGGGTTTATGTTTAGTGGGAAGAAATAGGAGAAGGAAAAGAAATTGGGTTTTTATGATTCAATTTAAAAAATTCCCAAATTCCAGTCTTTGGTCGGGATAGATTAAATTTTGTAACGCCCATTGTGACGAGTCATTAAGTGCTTAAGAAAATCGTTGAGCCCTTTCGTGTCGTGAATGGAGTTTAGCAAACTTACCTGGGACATATTAGTTAAGAAACAACTCGTGGGGTCACCTAACGAGTCGTGGCCTGAGTCGTGGACCTTGGACTAGTGTAGCTTCAAGATGGATCACTTAACGACTCATTTGGTCTCTCAACAATTCGTTGAGTTAGCTGTGATCACCCATTTCCTTTTAATTCAGACTTTGATCCAGTGTACATGAAGGGGGACACAACAATTCATTTCTTGAAGACACGAATCGTTAAGCCGCCCGTTGCTCCCCTATTTTCTATAGTTTTCCTCACGAGTTGATTGAACGACTCGTTAGGTCAGATGAAGACTCGTTCTGTGACTTTTTGCACCAGAACTGAAGTTCCAGTTTTTGGTCCAACTTTAGATATTCAATCTTATTCACATGCACCCATCAAAAAACGTGAACACTAACTATTTCTCACATTTACAACTTGGGTTGCCTCCCAAGAAGCGCTTGATTTAACGTCGCGGCACGACGTGGGTCTTTTGGCTACTTAGACTTCACCAAAATAACTCCATGGGTTGCCTCCCATGCAGCCCTGATTTAACATCGTGGCACAACTAAATTCCCCCATGATACTCAGACTTCACTCAGAGTCCAGAGGTCTACCAGTTTTAGTTCTTCACTTCTCCCCAAAGAAGCTTTTACCCGCTGACCATTTACCTTGAACCGCTTTCCTTCATGGTTTTATAATTCGATTGCCCCATAGGAGAATACTTGGACCAATCGAAAAGGTCCTAGCCTCCAAGACTTAAACTTTCCAAGAAACAACCAAAGTCCAAAATTAAACAAGAGCACCATATCACCTGAACTGAATTCTCTTTTATCGATTTTTTAGTCATGCTGAATTTTCATTATTAGTTTATAAATTTCAGAACTCTCATAGGCTTTCAAACGAAATTCATCTAACTCATTCAACTGATCAAGCCTCAAGTTCGCAGCTTCGTTCCAATCCAAATTCAGCTTCTTGAGCGCCCACAAAGCTTTATGCTCAAGTTCGACCTGGAGATCTCATGCTTTACCATACACAAGCTGGTATGAAGACATACCTATAGGAGTCTTGAAGGCTGTCCAATAGGCCCATAAATCATCATCTAGCTTTCTTGCCCAATTTGTTCGGTTTGCATTCACAATGTTCGCCAAAATAGTCTTTATCTCCCGGTTGGTGACTTTAACCTACCCACTAGACTGCGGATGATAGAGTGTGGCCACCCTGTGTTTGACCCCATATTTTTCCAATAAAGAGCGAAACAACCGGTTATAGAAATGTGAATCCCCATCGCTAATGATGGCTTTGGGATCCCGAATCTGGCAAATATATTCTGTTTCAAGAACACTGTGACTCTCTTCCCTTTAATGTTTGGCAGATCAACTGCTTCCACCCATTTCGAAATGTAGTAAACAGCAACAAGAATATACTTCATCCCATCTGAGCTCACAAATGGACCAATGAAATCAATGCCCCATACATCAAATAGCTCAATAACGAGGATGGGAGTAAGAGGAAGCTCATGCCTCCGTGATATGCCTCCTTGTCTTTGACATGCATCACATTCCTTTGGAAAATCGTGCGCATCCTGGTGAATGGTTGGAAAATAGTACCCACATTGTAGAATTTTGTAGGCTGTGCAGATCCCGCTGTGGTGGCCTCCAACAGGGGATGAGAGGGCAGGCCTCCAATATCATGCTCATTTCTAAGTGCTACATCAGGTTCTAATCTGGATAAATGGTCTGCAACCTGATTTTCAGTCCCTTTCCGATCTTTTACCTCAAACTTGAACTCTTGTAGAAGCAAAACCCATCGAATCAACTGTGGCTTGGCATCTTTCTTTGCCATTATACATCTCAAAGCTGCATGGTATGTGCGGACTATCACCTTAGTTCCGAGCAAGTATGCCCAAAACTTCTCAAATGCAAAAACTACAGCCAACAGCTTCTGTTCTATAACAATATAATTTTTTTGAGCTTCATTAAGAGCCTTGCTAGCATAATAAATTGTATGAAAAATATTTTCATGCCTTTGACCCAACATAGCTCCTTGGACCACACCGCTAGCATCACACATCACCTCAAAAGGCAAAGACCAGTCAGGTGCCACTATAATGGGGACCGTGGTCAATCTCTTTTTCATACATTCGAATCCTTTTAACATGCCTCGTCAAAAACAAACTTTACCTCCTTCTCGAGTAGTTTACACAATGGATGTGCAATTTTGGAGAAGTCCTTGATGAATCTTCTGTAAAAACCTGCGTGACCCAAAAAGCTTCGAACACCTTTCATAGAAATTGGAGGTGGTAGACTAGAAATAACCTCAATCTTGGCCTGGTCTACCTCCATACCCTTACCAAAAATCTTATGGCCTAGCACTATTCCTTCCTTGACCATAAAATGGCACTTTTCCCAGTTAAGCACCAAATTTGTCTCTTCACATCTCTGAAGCACCTTGCTTAAATGAGCCATACAATCCTCAAATGAGTCACCTACCATGGAAAAATCATCCAGAAAGACTTCAATGATGTCTTCAACTATGTCAGAAAATATGGAGATCATGCAACACTAAAAAGTGGCGGGTGCATTACATTACCCGAATGACATCCTCTTAAAAGAAAATGTACCATATGGGCAAGTGAATGTGTTCTTCTATTGGCCTTCAGGGGCTATAAAATTCTGATTGTATCCCGAATAACCATCAAGGAAACAATACCAACCTCAACCTGCAAGTCTGTCTAACATCTTGTCCATGAATGGCATCAGAAAGTGATCTTTCTGTGTCGACTGATTCAGCTTTCTATAATCCATGCATACTCTCCAACCAATGACTGGTCTTAGAGGAATGAGCTCATTGTTCGAATTTGGGACCACCATGACTCCTCTCTTTTTCGGTACACACTAGACAGGGCTCACCCATTTGCTGTCTGCAATAGGATAAACCACACCTGCATCCAACCACTTTATGATTTCCTTCTTGAACACCTCTTGCATAGGTAGATTCAACCTACGCTGATGTTCAATACTCGAAATGCAATCTGGTTTTAGTTGGATCTTTGTGAGTGCAAATACTGGCTGGGGTTCCAATAATATCTGCAATGGTCCACCCAATGGCGTTTTTGTATCTCTTCAATACGGAGACAAAGCCTCCACTTGCCATTCCTCAAGGTCAGCTGCAACAATGACTGGTAAAGTGTTACTGGCTCCAAAAAATACATACGGTAAATGGATGGGACTTCTTTAAGCTCAAACATTGGTGGCTCCTCAATAAACGGTTTGGCAGGTGGGGTCACCCGAATTTTAAAATCAAGATTGATCATCTTTGGAGCGAAGTGTATGACACTATGCCTGCAAGTGCATTTACAATCTCCTTACTCCCATGAATCTCCTAAGGCCCAATGTCCATCAGCACGACTGCTAGGTCATCGAGAAACAATAACTCCTCCATGGGTAAGACCTGTTAGATATAAAAAGAAAAACAAAAAAACGTAAAAGGGAAACAAGAACCAACGGTAAAGCAAACACAATTAACAAAAGCCTTAGCTGTATTCCCCGGCAACGTTGCCAAAATTTGATGTCGCCCAAATTACACCTTGTAATTGAGATATAAGCGATTTATTGTCAAATAAAGAACGCAACAAAGGTTGAGGTAGATCCCACAGGGAATATGGTAAGAACATAAGTTAATGTGAATAATTGTTACTATTGAGTTACTTATTTCTAAAGGGGGAAAAATCTAGAATAATAAACAAAAGTATAACTACTGAATGCTTAAATAAAATTCGGGTTGTATTCAATTAACGACTTGAATAAGATTGTGTTCCCCAAGATTTCATAACCATAAGGCTTACACACTAGTGATCTATTCCGGTGTTTAACATGCAATATTGATAAGTTAGGTTCACCTAAATGGTTGGTCCCCTAACTAGATGATTATTACCACACAACTTGGTCCATATACGAGTGTATTTTAGTTGACCCTTACCCTTAATATCGGATTAGCTATCCCTTGGTAAGTATTCCCGCCTGTCACGCGGGTGATCCAGGTTTGATCCCCGGCAACGACATGAAAATTTGATGTCACCCTAATTACACCTTACAATTGCGATATAAGCAGTCGATTGTCAAAGGTAGAACCCAACAAAGGTTGAGGTCGATCCCACAGGGAATATGGTAAGAACTTAAGTTAATGTGCATAACTGTTACTATTGAGTTACTTATTTCCAAAGGGGAAAACACATAGAATAATAAACAAAAGTAAAACTATTGAATGCTTAAATCAAATTTGGGTTGTATTCAATTAATGACTTTATTAGGATTGTGTTCCCCATGATTTCATAACCACAAGGCTTACACACTAGTGATCTATTCCGGTGTTTGACATGCAATATTGGTAAGTTAGGTTCACCTAAATGTTTGGTCTCCTATCTAGATGATATCACTACACAACTTGGTCCATATACGGGTGTACTTTAGTTGACCCTTACCCTTAATATCGGATTATCTATCCCCGAAAAAGTTAAAGCTTTAGATAAGGGTTGATAGCCTCAAACCTCCGTTGTTAATCTCTTTTCCCATTCTTTACCTCCTTGGTCCGGTAAATAAGAATAAGGCAAGTCCTAATGTTTGCAACCATCAAGAATCAATCAAAATAAAGGGAAAAACAATACAACCATAAAACCCTGTTCAAGAATCACTAAGTATTTTACCTATGTGTGTTAATTTATATTGGTTCCCACAAACCTAGTTATGGTTTTAGCTACTCATTCTTGTATTATCATAATTACAATTTATTGAATAAATCGTAATTGGAACTTACAAATTATCGTAGAATAAAAATCATGTAGATTGAATAAAACTCCAAAATTGATGAATAAATTTCAATGTTGCTTTTGATCCTCAAATTCAAGAACAGAATTGTAAACTTGTTTCTTGATTCAAGAAAAATCGAACAACACCAAAATCCTTCTTGAAAACTAATAAAATCAGCTCAGAATTATTCTCAAATTGTAACTAATCGTCCCTCAAGAATAAACCTAAACTGTGTATTGATAGTTCCAAGAAATTCTTTTCCTAATTAAAACTGGAAACCGGGTCGGCAGTGGCAACGAGCTTGGTGATGAATCGTTTGGCCTTCTGACGAGTCGTGCCTTTCTTTAAACAGTCGTCCTTAGCAACGTATCCAGTCGTGGCAATGATTCACCTAACGACTTGTCAGGCCTAAGCACGAGTCATTAGGTCACTCGTGGTCTAATTAATCCAAAATTCCGTTGCACCTTACGGTTGGTCCCAGTGATCTACCAACGAGTCTTTCCTTCATGTGACGACTCGTTATATTTGTTGTCAACTACAGTGGTCACTTTGTTAAGATTTCCTCTCTCAACCATTATGATTGACCTCATGACTCGTTACCAGGTTTAACAAGTTGTTCCATCAACTCGTCAGGTACACGGTTTCTTCTTCTTCGAACTTCAACTTTTGCCCACGCCTTCAATAACGAGTCGTGCCTGGTAGTCACCCTTTTAGTTATTTTCAGCATTAATTCACCCAGTCCACTTCCGAACTTGTTTTCCTGCAACATTAAGAACAAAATAAATCATACCTATATAAACATACCCAGAATGTGCATAATTTCTTGGTTTTAAGTGTCAAAAGTGTCGTAAAATCACGGCACATCAACTGGCGGTTCGCCGGTGCTAGTCTGCGGTCCACCGGTCAGTCACAGTTGATGGCCAGTGGGTTCTAGAGTTATTCGGTGTTAGCACTGATGGTTCGCCGGTGCTGATCTGTGATCCATGGTAGACATTCTTCCTTAACACAGTGGGCATCTACAGTCAGCCGACGTTTCGCCGGTGTCCTCAGGTGGAGCGCCGGTCCTCATCTCTATTTCTGTGCTTTTTTCTCAATTTCATTTTTTTCTATTCAAGTTAAGAACCTGCAAATATCAAGGAGAAAGGGGATAAAATCCACCTAAATGACCTAAAAACTAAGAAAATGCTCATGTTTAAGAGCCTAGTGAGTTGGTTAATTACCAACTCATCTAACCCCCAAACTTGAATCATTACTTGTCCTCAAGTAATGCAATTCTTTACAACTGATTGAATGGAATAGAATGTTATACCATATGAGTTTATGCACCAAGGACCACTTAAACTATGACAAACAAAAAATTGCTCTCCGACTGAAGGAAAAGAGAGGAGACTCCCCAAAACATGTCGCAAAAGTTTCAAGAGATAACCATAATGAATAGGCATGATTCACAAATGCTTTCATTCTTCAAAAAAAGGGCATGGTTTATCAAAACAAGCACACATAGAATCTCAAATCATTACAAATTCACATTCAAAGCATGCCTTGAAGCTCACAACACTACTGTCCCAATCACTTCTTCGCACCAATGCAAGCATATTATTCAAGGGGGTGATGCCACTCACAAGAAGAGAGATCCTTATTTATGATCAAGCAATGCAAACACAAGAGATTATAGAATAGGATAATAACGCTCACTCTCATAAAGAAATTCTCCATGCATATAGCTTGATCTATAGGCTTTCCCTTTGTGTAACTCACTACTAATGTAGAGTTGCTACACTCAAAATAAATTAGTACTTGGGGGTCAAGATGAATGTTAGGGGTTAAGGTAGGATAAATAATGAGTTTTAGTGGTTAGAACCTCCCTAATGCCTATTTGTGAACATTTTGGACATCCCATCACATTATTGAGATCATTCCACCTTATTTCTCCTTGCTCATCATCTTCATCTTTTGTTTAACAAGAGCTACCCTTATAACGCCTTTGGATTTCACATTTCGCCTTTTTACGCAAGAGGTAACACCTTTCACTATCCTTTCTCTTTTCAATAATTTACGGTTTTCAACTAACCAATTGATTTATTTTAATTACAATTTGGTGCTACCTCACAATGCAGCTATAACTTTTCTCTATTTTCTTGTGAACCCCCAAACTTAGGCTTTTGCCTCATTTCCATACATTTCCTTATCTCTCCCTATTCCTGGGCTTGAAACACCATTTTTCATTCATTCACCACTAGCAACTAGGGAGAATGGTGCCAAAGACATGAATTGAAAAGGGACATTAGGCTTATAATGTAGTTTTCAATAAAAGGGTCAAAGGCTCAACATTAGCTAGCAAAGGAAGATGTTTAAGGAGGCCATTTGGGTGAAGTGACTAGTAATAGAAAGCCTAAAATCATGTTTTAAGTTCAACTAACTCTAGGATTTTACCTTGAATCACGCTTAGGGCAAGTTCATGTATGTTTGAATCACACTTAGAACAAGTTCTAGAAAAACGTATATGCATGGGAATCATTCAATTAGCTTACCACACAAGGCATCACAATCCAAGGAGTTCACACAATACATCACCATAGCCAAATTATGATTTTAAGACAATTGACAATGTGAATCAACAAGACAAATAAGGAATGTGCAATATATGACAAGATAGTGCTACATTATCCATTTCAAATGCCCCATTTCTTCAAAATTCATTTTTTCATGCTATAAAAAAAATTTTGTGGTACCTCTAAAAAAAATTGAACAAGAATAATAAACATGGCATTTTTCCTTAAGAAATTAGCCTTACAATCTATCATTGAAAAATGTCACCCAGTTCAATAATAGAAAAAAAAAGAAAAAGAAATTTCTCCTATTGAAAGAACCATGGTATAAAAGACCCTCGGAGTTTATTCACTAACTACTATTTAGAAAGGCTAAAATCAAACTTAGGTCATGAAACATTTGGCAATTTAAACAAGGACCCAACCATATGCACTAACAATTCAAGAACAAAATTTTCATTTCATCCATCCTTAGCTCGAAAAAGGCTTAACAACTATTCAATGTTTATCAAAACAACAGCCTGACAAGGGCAACATCAATCATTATAAATAAAAACCCTACAAGGTCATCTTGAGACCGACAAAGGCTCACAAATCATCACAATTAAAAAATAAAAGCCCGACAAGGTCAACATCAACATCAATAATAATGACCAAAAAAAAAGATATACTCATCCCCCCAACAAAAATAATACATTGACCCCAATGTATGCATACAAAACAAATGAGGGTAAGAACTCCCTGAAGTGGTCACTCGTTATTATCATCATCATCTTTGGCCTCAGCATATCCATCATGGCCTTTATCTCCCAGATCATTCTCATCATCCCTCAATCCCTAGAACAAGTCGTCTATTGGGCCTCGAACTATAGAAGGGGTAGCCATAGCAGTGTCAAGAACGCTCATATAGGGCACTGCTATTAACGTCCACCCTTTCCATTTCGTTTCTTCAGCCCGAAGAGAAGTGACATCCCCTTCCACAACATCTAAAAGCGATCATAACTTGCTCAAGGTATCATACAGTTACTTCATCTCCTTTTTCACCGTCTTGGCAATTAATGTAGGGAAACTTTTAGCCAATTTCTGAAGCTAGCTCTCATGGGAGTGTATAATCATCACGAGTTTATGGAGGCTACATGGCTAAGAAGATGTGGGAGGAGGTGACGCTCCCCTAGTAAGTGCTTCTCTAGAAGCCTAGCTCGATGCCTCAGGATGTGGCATATTGAGATTAGGGGCCATGGGGGACTGCTCAAATCCATGAGATATGGACTCCTCGGGGACTTCAAAGGCTTCTATCCGCTTCCTCTTTCTCTTGGGAGCATCCTCGTCCCTTTTCCTATCCACAGTGATCACACCAGTAGCAGAGTTGGGGGCCTCAACGGGGAAAAGTGGCACTCCTGCTTGGAGGAAAAGCTGGGGTATGAGCACAGCATAGCGCATTCAGGTGCCAGCTTTCCTTACCTTTCCCTTCATTTGAATCGCCACTATTTCCCCAAAGTTTATGGGGACCCATCTCATGACGCAAGTGATGAGGATGGCCACCTCCAAATTTAACCTCTGCTCATTCTTTGAGGGCATGATGTGGCTACAAATAAAATCAAGCCACAACTTGCCTTTAAACTTTAAATCATACCGGGAGATCTTGCCACCTATAGAAGCCTAGAACGGTGTGACAGGTGCAATGGTAGGTACAATCCAACTGAACTAATCCTCTTTGTTGGAAATTCTGGCCGAATACTCAGTTTTGGGGTCAATTTCGCCCTTCCAAAATAAAGAATTAATGGTCGCCGGTGTGATGTCAACTTCTACACTCCTCACCATATCTAAGGGAAGGCAAGGGAATTCATCAACATTGCCTCTATGATGAATTCTCTCTTGCATAGCCTGGCATGATGCATATCACTACTAAAAATATTGCTAAAACCGATGGAGAGGGACGGTATAAAAAATCGAGGGAAAAACCAATTTAGTCCATCGATTTTTCTTTTTATATTTATTTTTTAATTAATTTTTAAAATAAATCAATGAAAAGGGTCAGTTTTCCTTCTATTTTTTTCATGCAAAAATCTTCGAAAATTAATTTTTTTAAAGAAAACCAACACTGTCCCTCGATTTTATTATAAAATAAAAAAAACTGAGGGACAGTGTCGATTTTTAAAGTGCAAAATTGCAGTTAAAGAGAATATATAAAAATGAAGAAAAAAAATAATCAAAGAGCATGTATAGTTGAGTAGTAGAATTAATTAATGTCATAGTAAATATCCGAGTTCGAATCTTAGTATTTGCATTTTTTATATAAATTTTTAAAAAACCCACGGACAAATAGACCCTGTCCCTCGGTTTTTTAACCTTTTCTTAGTAATTTTTAATTTTTCAAAATCGACGGACTGGGCCAATTTTCTATCGGTTTTAACCGACACTGTCCGTCGGTTTCACAATTCCGACGGGAAAAATTCCGACGGTAGTAAGTGCGTCAGTTTGACGTTAGTTTTGCTCAAAAAATCGAATCTGTGTCTGTTTTGGCCCTCGTATTTTTGAGAAGTTTTTTATAGTGATATAACTTGGGCACTAGGCTATAGTAGAAGTCTAGTAGAGAATTTGCAATGATGTGCCATTGGTGATTTGTCTGGTAGAGAATTTGCAAAGCCAACATGCAACCCCACCAAGTCAAATCGCTTATCTACCGAGATAGAGCGCCCCTTGAAAATAGCATAGTGCCTCACCATGTCAGGCACGCAAAATATAATAGCTTCTCTTGTATTGGGGATTGAGGTATATCATGACCCCAACATAGGTCCGCACCGAAACACTGTTACAACCCGAACGTAGACTCGGAACGTAACACGGGACAAGAAACCTCGAGAGATCCCAAGTCGACCCATGGCATAAGCATACATCTAACTTCATTCACTTTAAGTGGAAGACTGAACATAAGGCATAGCAGAAACGTAAACATATCATACCATAAAATAACATAGGGAGTCACTAGACATACGCACAAGCTGAGTACTACATACTGTCTGAAAGCCTCTACAGCATACGATGGGTTGATAGGACAACACCCTAACTAACCCAGCCAAGTACTAAAACATAAATAACATATATGTCTAGTCGGACGGCCCTCGAAAAGTGAGGACTCACCAACAAGCTGAAAGTGAACTCTGAGATGATCTAAAGATGAGGATGAGCTTGAGAGCGAGGTCCTATATCATGAAACGATACAACATAGAAAGTACGCGGTCAGTAAGTGGAATGTACCGAGTATGAAAGGTACGAAAAATAGAGATTTAAATATATAAAACTCATAAATGATCATAAGAGTAGGACTACATGCTCATAACATAGTTATAGTAACATGACATAAGGCTTAAGGCTTTTGAAATATTCGTAATATAATCATAATCATAATCGTAAGAGAAAGGCTTTATTTAACAGGAATTGAGCCAATAGACATAATCATAAACATGCATAAATCATGAGGAACTGTGGGGGATTCTCTTAACCGACATACCGCATATGAGCACACACGGAGCCCGACTTGTAAACCTAGTCGGGAGGCCGTTCGTACCTTGACAAGAGTACAACCATGAAATTGTGATATCACCATAAAAAGGGCCTATTGGGCCTGGGATGGTACAAAAAAGGTCCCAATATACCTACGGTGGCACATAGTTCATGAGATCTGGTGCAGAACCTGGGCCCCCAACTTACTCGGTGTTTGATACTACTCCCAAAACATATATAGTGCTCATGGTATAACATGCATGAATTCATGGGCTAGTGAAATCTTGATAATCATAACCGTGCTTGTAAATACGTGGTCTAGCCATGAAACAAGGCCCATGAGTCGGCCTAAAACATAATTTATGAATAATAGGTTTCATACATACATGAAAATCATACATATAACTTGTAAATCATCAAATCATAATGGATATTTGAATAAGTCCATATTTCAAGTCATAAATCTTGCGGGAGTTATAAATATGAATGATTGAAGAGTAGATCATAAATCGAATTTGACTTAGACCTTACATAACTAGGATAAATTTAGTAGAAATCGAATTAAAAATTTTTATAATCAAAATAGTTGTAAAATCTTATCAAAATCCATAAAATATGATTGAAATCACAAATCATAATAACACATTAAATCATTAGATTTTCACAAATATTTAATTAAAACCCCATGAGAAAATTGATATATTTTCATAAATAATAAGGAATGGGCATGGGTGTGAACGGAAACACCCATTCATAACCCTACATACCTGGGTAAGATCAGATTCTAGAGTTCTTGAATGCCCAATGGAGAATTGGTAGGGAAAAGCTTGATTCTATGCTTGATCTCTCTAGAATTCTCTTAATTTGCATGCATGGGAATGACTTAAGGAAGAAGGACTTAACCTACCTCAACATGCCTAGAAAAATACACAAAACGACGTAAATTAGGGCCCTAGAGCATAGAAAGGTCGAAAATACCCTTAATGATTACGCAAAAAATTCTTCACTAGACAACCCAACGAGTGCTCCAATAGGTCGTGCTATGATACAACGAGTCGTTCTATTGACCGTTGTTTCCTCCTGCATACATGACACCTCATCATACAACGAGCCTCACCATGACTCATTACATCCACCAATGAGTCGTGGCTTCCTTCCGTCGATCCCACTGGAAATCTCCCATTCAAAAGACGACTGCTAACCATGATTCGTGGTAAATCATGATGGGTCGTGGGAGGACCCATTACTTCTCAAATGCTAAAGTCCATCTCCTAACACGACTACAAATGATGACTCGATGTTTCCCATAATGAGTCGTTACAACAGTCGTTTCCTCCACTGTCCCCAGACCAGATACTTTCCATGACTCATCCCAACGGGGCGTTTGTTGGACCAATGATTCGTAGGGTCACCCGTTCTACAATATTTTTCCCAGTTTCAGTAGTTTTCAAGTTTTAACTCTCGAGTCTACACTTGGGCACTTTTAGGGGATTACAAACACGGAACCTAGAACAAAGAATGGCCCCAAGATGGCCCATGGCATGAACATAGCGACGAAAGAGCATAAATTAATGAAAATTGATAAAATAAACATGAATAAGTGGAAATCTGCACACATAATGATAATAAATAGAGTCAACACTTATAAGATGAGATTTTACATAATGTATGAAAAGCCTCTACATAACTGAATAGCTGATGGGACAATATCCCCAACTAGCTCGATAACAGTCTGTAACTATAATAACAAACAACAAACTAAACTGAATTTCCTTAGAATATGAGGATTCACCAGCACTGGCTAAACTGGACTGATGCAGAAGTAGGACTAAGGGCGCGGCTGAGTCTGATCGCTCAGACCTATACTATGAAACGATATAGTATAGAGTATGCAGTCAGTACTTTGAATGTACTGAGTATGCAGGTTAAGAAAAAATGGACTAATAAAATACATAAGAGTTCATAAGAGTAGGACAGTTCGAACATGAAGTGGTAATCATAACATAAACATGAGGGCTCAAGGTTTTCAAAATTATTCATAAACTAGTCATAATCGTAATCAAAAGAGGAATCTTGTAAATCATAACTTGACCAAAGTATTGTAAACATGACAATGCATAAATCATAAGGGAACAATGGGAGGACTCTTCTTAAGCGACACCATCATGATAGAGCTTAGATGATGCCACAACTATCTCACTCAAGTGGGCAAAGCCGTCCCAAGCATGTCAGGCAAGAGACATAAATGGCGTGATATCACTAATAGGGACCCCGTTGGGTTAACCATGAATATACAACTACGGTAGCACGTAGTTTGGAGACCTTAGAGTTTACCTGAACGCCAGATCTACTCGGTGCTAGACACTACTCTGAAAAACATGCACATGAGGGCTCATATAATTATCATGAAATCACACATGAAGCTCATGATCTAGTTAAATCGTAACATACTTTATCAAAGTTGAAATACATGATTAGCCATGAAACAAGGGCCTGTGAGTCAGCCATATCATAAACTCATAAAACATGAAGAACATACACGATTGAGAAAATCACCGTACTTGAAATTCATAAATTCATGAAGAGTACTTGTACAAAATCATATCATAAATCATAAACCATAAATTAGGGCTTAGGAGAATAAAAATCATAACAGAATCATAAACTTGACTTTTCATGAAACTTGCATAATTGGGCATAATTTTCTAAAAACTTGAAATCATATATTTATAATCAAAATAAGTATGAAATCTACCCATAGATCTTAAAACATGAAAGGAATTGACCCAAAAATAAATCATAGAGAATTTCATAAAATTAGGATAAAACCCCATAACATCATGAACTTGATCTTGAACTTAAATTCATGGAATTGAGGAGAGTTTTTGAGCATGAGAGTCAAAGGAACTCTCATTCATAGCCCTACATACCTGGGTTAACCGAATCTACACTTGTCTTTGAAAGCCCAAGAGATTTGGAGAAGAAATTGAAGGGCTTAAGCTTGATCTTCATTGGAAAACCTCTAAACTTACATGCATGGGAGTTGAATTAAATAGGATAGGTTAAACTCCCTTAGTACACTTCATTCGGGGCTTAAAATGATGTAGTGTAGGATCTAGGAGCTTAGGATATACGAAAATACCCTTAATGAAAATTCTAGAAAATAAACACTACCAGTCATCACGACTCTCACCACGAGTCGTACCATGAAGTGACGACTCATGGTCATCTCCCCTTGTCACAACAGGTCATAGGATTGGTTCCTGAGGATAAATTCATGGATACCTACAACGAGTCGTTACATGTCATAACACCACTTGTTGTTAAGGAGCCTCAACACTCACTTTCTCTGAATTTTTCCATGGGTTACAAACCACGACTCGTGGTTTCCTACCATGGGTCATAACACCACTCATGACAACCCATCCATACACAGAACCTCTGAACTATGACCCTTATCACGACTCGTTGTTTCCCGCAATGAGTCGTACCACGATCCGTCCTTTCCAGCCCTGCCGTCCCAGTGTCTCACCATGACTCCTGACCACGAGTCATACCCACACATCATGACTCAGGGTGTGACCTGTGGTATGGGCATCCAACTTAAAAATTCCACCACGACTCCTCCTGCGGTCTATTACTCCTCACCACGACTCATATCACGAGTCTTTTTTAAGCAAAAAAATGTAGATTTTTCTATTGAACCTATTTTAAATTCTCTCATCTAGTTTTAGGAACTTTCGGGGTATTATAATATCTCCTCCTTAGGAACATTCGTCCTCAAATGTAGGTTAAACATCTGAAAGGATAGGGAAAGGAATTGCGACATAAAACTTGTGGAGTAACTAATTCCGGACTAACATACATGACTGAACTGAATTTATGAATCACACATACATACACTAACATGAAAAGAACTAAGAGACATGAACTAGACATGAAACTGAATAGAGTACTAAGGAGCGAAATGATACCTAATGTTGGAACTATGTGGGAAGGGAATAAATGTGAGTATCTGGCCATCATATCTGCTTCGGCCTCCCATGTAGCTCCTTCGATAAGCTTATTCCTCTACAAGACTTTCACCGAAGCTACTTCTTTGTTCCTCAACTTCCGAACTTGACAATCAAGGATCCCAACGGGAACCTCCTCTTAGTTAAGTTTATCATTCACACCTATGCTCTCCACCAAGATAACCAAGTCGAATCACCAATGCACTTCTTTAATAATCGTAAATAGAAAACTGGATATACCATGGCCAACTCTGCTGGCAGCTCCAACTCATATGCCACCTTGCCAACACGTCTCACAATCCTGTAGGGACCAATATATCGGGGACTAAGCGTCCCTTTCTTTCCTAAACTCATCACTTTCTTCATGGATGACACCTTCAGAAACACCCAATCATGAACTTTAAATTCAAGTTCTCTCCTCCTCACATCAGCATAAGACTTTTGACAACTTTGAGCTATTTTCAGCCTTTCCCTTATGAGTTGAACTTTCTTTACAGCCTCATGAACTAATCTAGCCCTATCAATGTAGCTTCACCTACCTCAAACCAACCAATAGACGATCTACACCTCAGCCTATAAAGAGCCTCAAACAGAGCCATCTAGATGACAGATTGGTAACTATTATTGTAAACAAACTCGATAAGAGGTAAATGATCATATTAACTACCCTTAAAGTCAATCACATACACTCTACACATGTCCTCTAGAGTCTAAATGGTCCGCTCATCCTTACCATATGTCTGTAGGTGAAAAGTTGTGCTATGCTTGACTTGAGTACCACGGTCTTCCTAAAACGATCTTCAAAACTGGGGGTAAATTTAGTACATCTATCTGATATAATGGACAAGGGAAATCCATGCAACAGAACTAACTCCTGGATGTACAATTTATTGAAATCTTCCGTTGGGTTGGTAGATTTTACTTGTAGAAAATAGGCTACTTTGGTTAACCTGTCTACCACCACCCTATAGAGTCATACTGTCGATGAATGCGAGGTAACCCCATAATGATGTCCATATTGATTTACTCCCACTTCCATGTAGGGATACTGATGTCTTATAGCACACCTCCGGGTCTTTGATACTCCACTTTCGGACACTTAGCCGCAAACTCTACTGTGTCCTTCTTTATACCACTCCACCAATGGAATTTGCGTTGGCCACGGTATATCTTGGTGGCACCTGGGTTGATAGAATACCGCAAGCTATAAACCTCATGCAATATCCATTCTCTCAAGTCATCAACACCCGAAAAACACAAATGACCTTGATATCAATGCACACCATCTCCCCCTTGGGAGAAGACCTGCACCTTCAGATATTGAACCAGTTCTTTCAAATTCACAAAAAATGGTATCCTCATTTTTTCTAGCCTTGACCTCAGTCACCAAAGAAGATTCTGAACCATTCTGAACTGTAACTCCACCGTTTGTCGAATGCATAAGGCGAATTTCTAGTCATGCAAGTTGATGCACATCCTTCACCAACTCTTTTCTTCCATCTTCCACATGAGAAACACTCTCCATGGAAAACCTACTAAGAGCATCCGCTACTACATTGTCCTTGGAAGGATGATAAAGGACTCATTTCATAATCCTTGAGCAGCTCTAACCATATTCTTTGTCGCAAATTCAAATTCTTCTAGGTGAACACATACTGTAGGCTCTTATGGTCTGTAAAAACATCCACATGAACCCCATACAAATAGTGCCTCCAAATCTTCAATGCGAACACTACCGCTGCCAGGTCCAGATTATGCGTTGGGTAGTTCTTCTCATGAGTCTTAAGTTGTCTAGAGGCATACGCAATGACCTTACCATACTGCATCGACAAACATCCAAGATCAACCCTAGAGGCATCACAATACGTAGCAAATCTATCTGTACCTTAAGATAGGATCAATATTGGGGCTGAAATGAGTCAAGTATTTAACTCTAGAAAACTCTTCTCACAGGCATTCGACCACTGATATTTGACTTTCTTTTTTGGTCAACTTAGTCAACGGTGCAACAATGCATGAAAATCCTTCAACAGATCTCCTGTAATAGCCAGCTAAACCAAAGATACTCTTGATATTTGAAGGATTAATTGGTCTAGGCCAATTCTTCACAGCTTCTATCTTTTGAGAGTCCACCTATATAACCTTACTTGAAACCACATGGCCTAAAAAATGCTATTGAATCCAACCAAAACTCTCACTTGCTGAATTTAGTAAACAACTAGAGATCCTTGAGAATCTATAGCACAATCCTCAAATGAGCAACATGCTCCTCCTCACTTCGAGAGTATATGAGAATGTTGTCTATGAAGACGATCATGAACATGTCCAAATATGTCTTGAATACCCTGTTTATCAAATCTATGAAAGCTGCAGGAGCATTCGTTAGCCCAAATGACATAACTACAAACTCATAGTGACCATTTGAGTCCTGAAAGCTGTCTTCGAAATGTCACTCTCCCTAACTCTGAGCTGATGGTACCCGGATCTGAGTCTATCTTGGACAAGCACTTAGCACCCTAAAGTTGGTCAAACAAGTTTTCAATTCTGGGGAGGGGATACCTTTTCTTGATTGTAAGCTTTTTCAACTTCCAGTAGTCAATGCACATATGAAGAGAATCTTCCATATTTCAAACAAAGAGAACTAGTGCACCCCACAGGGACTTGCTAGGTTTGATGAATCCCTTATCTAAACAATCTTTCAAATGCTCCTTCAACTACTTTAACTCAACTGGATCCATTCAATTAGGAAGAATAGATATAGGTTGCGTATCGAGAAAAAGGTCAATACCAAAGTCAATCTATCGCTCGAGAGGGACCCCCTGTAGATCATCTGGGAAGACCTCCCGATACTTACATACAACAGGGACATATTGAAAAGTCAGGGTCTCGAATGTAGCATCCTTAACTCGAACTAGATGGTACAAACAAAGTGACCTACAGGAATAGCTGAACTACCATTCCCTTCTAAGACTGGCTCACCCGGAAATCAAAACTCTACCGTACGGGTTCTACAATTCGTTGAGGAATAACATGCATGTAACTAATCCATATAAAAGATAACATCAAAATTAGTCATGTCTAACTCTACTAGATTTGTTTAGGTGACTTTCTGGAGGACTGTGATAGGGAAATTTCTGTATACCCGTCGAGTTATAACCGAGTCACTGATTGGAGTAGAGACTGAGAAGGGTTCTGATAGGATTTGGGGACTAACTCTGAAACTAATTGCAACATAAGGTGTCACAAAATATAAAATAGCCTCTAGATCTAACAATGCATACACATCAAGATAAAATACTCGCAATATACCAATGACCATATCTGGAGAGACCTCCTGCTTCTGATTAGACGAGAGGGAATAAAATCTATTCTTACACTGACCACCACCAGTACTAGTGGATGCACCCTATTGAGAAGGACGTGCTACTAGAGTTGCCCCTGACTGATAGATTGGGCACTACCTATGTTATCGCCCTGTCTAGCCAAAGGACACTTCCTGCGCGTGTGCTCAGGTTTCCCACACTCGAAGCAAATATCTAATTCGACTAGGCACTCTCCTATGTGGTTCTTACCATAGTTTCTATAGACTAGAAAGGTGCACTCTACCAGCGTGTCCCTCTATCCCCTTGAACCTAATGCCCTACTCCTTTGATCAACCCGATGTCTGGATGGAACACTGGCTGATGACGGTGCTAGGGTCGATGACCTCTTGTGGGACTACTGACGATGTATTCCATTGGGCGTCTACTGGGAAAACTTAAAGCTTCCTGTACTAGCCCTCTTGGCTTCTCTCTCTCCCTTTACTTGATCTGATCCGCCTCAATCTGCTAGCCGTATATCACCAATTAGGAGAAACTAAGATCATTGTTTAACATTGCGGTCCTACACTCCTTCACCAGCGAATCTAATACCCTATACACAAGCATTTTAATATGGGCTCTTTTATTTGTAACCATCTTCATAGTATACTTCGACAGCTTGGTGAACTCCAAGGTGTACTCTTGGATAGTCATATCTTTTGCCTCAAGTTGACGAACTTCGGCACCTTTGCCTCCCTCAACACCTTAAGGAAGAATCTGTCTAAGAAGGCTGTCATGAAATTCTGCCAGCTCATGAGAACTGGTCCCACTGCTCTACCGTCCCTCCACTGATGGTACCAAATATAAGCAACCTCTTTCAGCTGATGGGAAGCTAAGTCAGGGCTCTCTTCTCCCATCACCCCCATTATCTGGGTGATATTTTGTGTCCCTTCCAGAAACTCATGTAGGTCCTCATCCACTCTCAACCCAAGGAACTCAGGGGGATTCATCCCGAGGAAATTTTGAACTCAAGCCACTACTGCATTCCCATGCTGAGGGACATAGGCCACCTTCATTTTGTTGGCATGACAGGTCAAAGCCAGGGCCAACATCTGAAATGATGCCCTAAACTCAGCATTAGAGCCCTGCTAAGGCAAAGGACCTGCTGGTGCTAGCGGGGCTTGTTGGTGCCAATCTCCACTGCCATCTTCATGGATATTTTCATTTTTGTTTCTTCTACTATTTACTCGGTGTGAAGGAATGATTCTCAAATGTGTATAGCATGATTTTGAAGGATATAGAGATACTTCATTGCATGACATAGACCATGAAAGAAGAGAAATTTCCTAAAACGTCTTATAGCCTCTCCCTCATAAGTGTGGCGCGCTTCACAACCATTAAAAATACTATACTTAACACAACTTTCAGAAACCCTAGGACACTCTAAACCTTTTCTCTAATATCAAGTTTGTCACGACCCAAACATTGGTCTGGACCGAGACATGGAACCTAGAACCACAAATAGTTTGAAGTCGACCCATGACATGAACATATGATCGAAAGAGAATAAATCAACGGAAACTAATAAACTAAATATGAATAAGTTGAACTCTGACACATAATGATCTTAAATAGAGTCAACGCTGACAGGCTGAGGTTCTACATAATGTCTGAAAATCCTCTACATAACTGAAGAGTTGATGGGACAGCATCCCCAACTAGCTCGATAAAAGTCTGTAACTGAAATAAAAAAACAAAAAACTAAATTTAATGTCCTCATAAGATGAGGACTCACCAACACTGGCTAAATTGGACTGATACGGAAGCAGGACTAAAGGCGTGACTGAGTCTGGTCACTCGGACAAGTATTATGAAATAATACAACATAGAGTATGCAGTCAGTATTTTGAATGTAGTGATTATGCAAGGTAAGTAAAAATGGACTAATAAAATACATCAGAGTTCATAAGAGTAGGACAATGCAAAACATGAAGTGATAATTATAACATAAACATGAGGGCTCAAGGTTTTCAAACTTATTCATAAGCTGGTCATAATTGTAATCGTAAGAGGAACCTTGTAAATCATAACCTGAGCCAAAGTATCATAAACATGACAACGCATAAATCATAAGGGAACAATGGGAGGATATGTCTTAACCGAAACCATCATGATATAGCTTACATGATGCCCCAACTATCTTAATCAAGTGGGTTGAGTCGTCTCAAGCTTGCCATACAAGAGATGTAAATGGCGTCATATTACTAATAGGGACACCATAAGGTTAACCATGAATATATACATTCAGTAGAACATAGTTTTGAGACCTCAGAGTTTACCTGAACGTTGGGCCTACTCGGTGCTAGAAACCACTCCTAAAAATATGCACATGAGGGCTCAAATAACTATTGTGAAATCATACATAAAGTTCATAGGGTAGTTAAATCATAAAATACCTGATCATACTTGAAATAAATGATTAGCCATGAAACAAGGACCCGTGAGTCGGCCAAAATCATAAACTCATAAATCATAAATAACATATATGCTTGAGAAAATCACCATACTTAAAATTCATAAATTCATGAATAGTACTTATAGCAAGCCATATCATAAATCATCAACCATAAATTAGGGATTAGGAGAATCAGAATAAAATCATATACTTGACTTTTTCATGAAACTTGCATAATTGGGCATAATTGTCTGAAAACTTGAAACCATAAATTTATAATCAAAGTAGGTATAAAATCAACCCATAGATCTTAAAACATGCTTTAAAACATGAAGGGAATTTACCCATAAATAAATCATAGAAAATTTCATGAAATTAGGATAAAACCCCACAAAATGATGAATTTGATATAGAGCTTAAATTCATGGAATTAAGGAGAAGTTTTGACCATGGGAGTGAAAGAAACTCTCATTGATATGTCTACATACCTGGGTAAACTGAATCTACACTTGTCTTTGAAAGCACAAGAGATATGGAGAAGAAATTGAAGGGCTTAAGCTTGATATTCAATGGAAAACCTCTAAACTTGCTTGAATGGGAGTTGAATGAAATAGAGTAGGTTAAAATACCTTAATACACTTCCTTCAGGACTTAAAATGGCATAGTTTAGGACCTAGGAGCTTAGGATTTATGAAAATACCCTTAATGAAAATTTTTGAAAATAAGCACTGCCAGTCGTCATGACTCTCACATGAGTCATACCATGAAGTGACAAATAATGGTGACCTCCCGTTCTCACCACTGGTCGTAGGAATGGTTCTTGAGGATCAAATCACGGACGCCTACAATGAGTCGTTACATGGCATCACGGATCGTAACAAAGTTCCTTGTCACTGAGCCTCAAGTCGCACTTTCTCTAAATTTTTCCATGGGATACAAACCACGACTCATAGTTTCCTACCATGGTCGTAACACCACTCATGACAGCCCATCCATACATAGAACCTCCAAACCATGACCCTTATCATAGCTCATTCTTTCCGACAATGAGTCGTACCATTATCCATCCTTTCCAACCTTGGAGTCCCCGTGTCTCACCATGACTTCGGACCACGAGTCATACCCACTCACCTCGACTCATGGTGTGACTCTTGGTATGGGAATCCAACTTTAGAATTCCACTGAGACTTTTCCCATGGTCCGTTACTTCTCACCACGAGTTGTTCTGAGGCAAAAAAAAATATAAATTTTTCTGCTGAACTCATTTCCAATTATCTCATCTAGTCTTAGCAACTTTCAGGGTATTATAGGGTCGCCCTTGCTTTCCCCTTTCCGTTGCATTTTTATGAGGCTGGGGCCTTGCCTTTGCTTGGTTTCCTTGATAAAGGCATAATCTGCAGGACCATATTAGTGCCATACAACAATATTTCTTTTTGTAGACTTTCTTATGAAAAATAAAAATTGGCATCTATTCTAAGATAAGGCAGGGAATTATAACAATTAGATGGAAAACAAATTTGAAGGGTTCATAGGTTAAGTGCATGCAGTACCAGCGGAACATCGATAAAACGTAGGTGGAGTCACAGAAAGCGTCGGTTAACTATCAGTCATGCACAATGGACTAGAGAAAAACAAGATTCATTCGGAACCACACCGGCATTTTTTCGGTCGTGACTCGAAATACACTGGCAAAACATAGGTCTAAGGAAATGGCCTGAAGCCCTGTACCCCAATCCTACGCTTCATCCGGTGTTTCGTCGGCCTAACCGGTGGTTCACCAGTGAATATCGTTCAGTGTATTTCATCCCCAAACTCAGTAAAACAACAAATCTTTTATATCAATGATTCTCTCATCCACACCACAAAAACAAAGTAAAAGTGACAATTTACTCTTAAGAAAGACGTCACTCCATCTATCATCAGGTAAATCGTACATTCTAAGCACACACAGTGCTACTAAGACTTCACCCCCAACTAAAATTAACCACATCAAGAATCAACAATTTTACCACATAGGATACTCACATGATCAATAAACATTTTATCAACCTCTCCACAGACTTACAATATGAAAAATATACAAGCAATGAATAACATATGAACAGGGTGATGGGCAAATATGAGTGGGGTAAAATTCATCTTTAGCATGCTCAAACTTATTCGTACCTTCAAATAATAAACAAAATCAAAGTAGGAGACACATAGAAAATGAATTTGAGAACAAAGAGCAAAGAGAGATAGAAGCTTGGTGTTGACCAACAATGGAGTTTCCACAAGATTCTTTCTTTAGCTTTGTGAAAAGATGACTGAGAAGTGATGAGATGAGGAGAGTAGGAAAGGGGAATTTATGGAGAGAAGGAGTGGTAGGTGAGGAGGTGGGTTTAATGGTGGGAAGGTAGACAGTGGTGTATGGGGAAGTTAAAAAGTGTAAATGGGGAAATGGACAGGTGGAGAAAAGGGTTTATGGGGAGTTGGAGATGTTTTGACCGAATTTCTAAATCCTTGGGCTGGGTTTGGTTAATGGGCTGGTCAATATTTTAATTACATTGCGTAACTTGGCCTGCATTTAACTAGCGGTCACCGATGAGTACCGGCGTTTTGCTGCCTTCACTTCTTTGTGCACGGTGGTTGACCAGTGGTTTGCGGGTTTGCACCAGCATTTTGCTGGTTTGGTCGTCGTTTGTCCTTCAACTCCCAGGTGGTCAGTTTTGAAACGATGTTGCAACCGGTAGTTCGCAGTTTGGCACCGACATTCCACAGAATGATCACTGGATTTCCTACTTTTTCTCTAGCTTTCTGCCCTTAACTCCTGTTCTATTGGCGCTTCACGCACATGGACCAGTAATTTGCCAGTCAATTGCGGTACCTTCCTTGTTCTTATATTCTCTTTGTTTCACATCCACTCAATCCTACAAAACAAAAACAACAAAAATATCGAGGTGCTCAAAGTAAAAATTCTTGGGTTTCCTCCCAAGAAGAGCCTTAGTTAACGTCGTGGCATGATGGATATCTTCTCAATCTTCAACACTCTGGAGGGCGATCGTCCAATTCAATCTCATCATCAAATGGTTCATAATTATCCATTTCACCATTAAGAAATTCCATGACCTTACATTCATCAAGGGGGCTAGAAGTAGGCGCCCCGAGAAAATTGGAACCTCGATGTCCATTTCATAATCAAGCACAAAAAAATCAGCTGGGAATATGAATTTTTCCACTCTCACAAGGACATCAACTAACACTCTGATGGGTCATTTAATCGACCTATCCACCATCAAGAGCTTCATGGATGTGGGTTTGGGACTCCTCAACCTTAATTTCGTGAAAATTACTAGAGGCGTTAACTTAATACTAGCACCAAGGTCACAAAGAGCTTTATTGAATATGCACAAGCCAATTGTGAAATGAATGGTAAATGCTCCATGATCTTCACATTTTGGAGAAACGCTGCTGGACAAAACAACACTACAATGATGGGTCACCTCATCGGTGCGCATATCCACCACCTTCTTTTTCTTCAAGAGCTCTTTCATAAACTTCGTAGAGCCGGGCATTTGAATCAAAGCATCCACAAGCGGTATATTGATGGGTAATTTGTTGAACATTTTTATAAACGTAAAAAATTGAGTATCTTCCTTTTCCGTTTTCAGTCGTTGTCGATATGGAGGTGGAACTCTTGTTTCTCTATCTTTGTCATTGGGAGCCTTCTTTCCCTCATTTACATTCACATCATTCGAGGGAGTCAAATCAACTTCTTCCTCATCCTTCCCTTCTTCATTATCACAAAATTTTGGTGTTTTTGGCACCTCTTCCACAATATCATCATCCTTTGCCTTTGGGGCAAGAACATCTTTAGGCTTCACACCCACATCCTTCAATATCTTGCCACTCCTAGTGACGATTGCCATGCAATGGCCATCTTTCTTTGGATTCAGAATAGTGTAACTAGGGAGTGCACCTTTCATGTGGGGGTTCATTTGTGAAGAGAAATGGTTCATTTGAGCTTCAAGGTGCTTAATCAATACCGAGTGGGAACATATTGTTTCGACGAGGTTAGACACCTCCCCTTTTAATTCTAACCCCACTGTCGGTGGATTGTACCTTCTTCAACACATAAAACAACATGTCTTAAATCTTCAAGTTGCACACATCACTCAGTCCTTTAACTACCTTGACATGCTTATACTTTTGGAGGAGGCACATAGGGGTTAGTACTTCAATAGTATCGCTTTCCTTCGCGATTTTGATCTCTATTAACCCATCCATCATTTTTACGCCCCCCCCCCATCCTTGATTATCATGATTTTGCCAAAGTATCGCTTTCCTTCGTGATTTTGATCTCTATTAACCCATCCATCATTTTTACCCCCCCCCCCAATCCTTGATTATCATGATTTTGCCAATCTTGATTCTCATCCTTTGGGCGCCAAGGGACTTTATTAGAGCCTTGATTTCGGGGGAAAGAACCCCCATATTTGGACTGCTGTAATACCTCAGAAGTGCATAGGAGTAGACCCGAGAAGATAAAATGCAGAAATGTGGAAATTTGGGAAAAAAGTTGCAGGACGAGTGGAAAAACGACTCGTGGTATGTTACCATGAGACGTTGTAAGCAGTCGTGGTAAGAGGCTAGGCTTGGTGACAGACAACGGGCATCACAATAACCCATTATGAGGAAGGACGACCCGTTGTCTGGAGTCGTGGTAAGGTAGTGGACCTTTACAGTGGAGACGATGGATGGAAACCATGACCCGTTGTAGGATACAATGAGTCGTGGTGAGGCTCGTGTGAAGGAGTTCAGACTTTCAGAAGAGGGAAACAACGATTGGTTCAACGACCCGTTGGACCCTAGAATGACTCGTCCTGTATGCTGTGGTGTGATACAGAGATATGGTTGAGGGCGGCCCGTTGGTTCACCCGTTGTTTGGTCTACTGACCAGTTTTCAGTGAATTCAGTAAGGGCATTTTTGTTATGTCCTAGTCCTAAGGCCTTATACCACATCGTTTAAGGCTCGCTTTGAGGGGTTTTGAGAGGGGAAAAGCCTACTGTAAGTTAATCAGATGAGGATATGCTAGATCCTCAAATTGTTGCCAATTAGTGTAAATAACTTTGGACAAGATGGTGCCCGATATTTTTCAACCTCTTAGGTGCCTTTTTCTTGAGTCCTTTCGAATCTCAAGACATAATTCAATTAGCCCTGTAATGTTTGGGGTAGTAGCTGAGCTATTTCTAGCCATCCACCACTAATTAGGATTATGAATATGGTTTTGGCTATTTCTAGCCCAATACCCACACAATCACATCCATTCCCATAATAAAATTCTCCTCCAATAGTTAATTCTTCTTTTTCAAGCAAAAATCAAGTAAGAAAACCCAACCAATATTTGCAACTATGGGCAATAAATTATAATTTGAAGAGAATTCAATAGATTTACACTAATTTAGCAATATTAAGATGAATCTAGCAGTACCCAATCTAATTAAATACCCATCATCACACACCTCTAGCTAATGATTTAGCTACTCATAATTAAAAAGTAAACAACATATTCATTAATAAACTCAATGATTTCATTACTAAGAGAAAGAAAAATAAAACTCAAAATATGTCTGCAACATTGGTTATACCATGCTAAGGAAGAAGATGAAAATAGGAGAAAGCAATATTCAAATTTCTTCTCCAATGGGTCTTTTTCTCTCTTTCCAAAAAAAAGGAATGTTCAAAAGATAAAAGATATATGCAGAGAACTTTCTTCTAGAGTATATACAAAAATAGGGCAATCAATCTCCTTTTTTTCAATGTTACGCGTTATTACCCCTGTTTAGGCATTTTTTCACTTGCAACAGAACCGACATTTTGCCGATTGCAACCCACGAACCGTCGCTCCTTTTCTTATGCAATCTAGTTCCTTTCCAGGAACTTTCAGTGACGCCTTCAGCGGTTCGCTGGTTCACATCCGTAGTCCACCGATTAGTTTCCTCTTTTGTCTAGCAATATCAAGTATCTGTCTGTGATGGAACCGGCGCGTCATTAGTTGATATTCATGGGCCGCCGACTGCCTTTTCTCCTCAAATCAATGTTTGCCTGCAATTGATCGGAATTTCACTAGTGTCCTCCGGTGGAGCACCGGTTTTCACCTAAATTCATCCTTTTTACTCCAATTCTTACTCTTTCTTTTAAACTTAGATACATGCACACAAAAAGGACAAAAGGAAATAAAATTCATCTAAATGACTTGAAAACTAAGATAAAGCTCATTCTTAGGAGCCTAATGAGTTGGTAAATTACCAATTCATCAAAGCCCCAATCTTGAACCATTTCTTGACCTCAAGTAATACACTTCTTATCGGTCAAGCAAAAGGATTGACCTACCACTCCACAAGAGTTGATGCATCATTGACCACTTAACCCATGACAACCCAAAAATGCTCACCAACTCATAGAAAAATAGAAGCAATTTCCCCCCCAAAAATGGGGAAAAGTTTCAAGAAGCAGCCGCAATTCAAAGTCATGATTCACAAATACTTTCATTTTGCAAAACCAGGGCATAGCTTATCCAATCAAGTACACATAGCATCTCAATTCATAATCACTGCACATTCAAAGTTTTCCTTAGAGCTTACACTACTCATGCCTCAATCACACCTTTACTTCAATGCAAGTGTATCCCCAATAGGGGATGATGCCACTCACATAAACAGAGAGAATCCCTTTTCTTTATCATGAGTCAGTGCACACATAAGGGCTTATAGAAAAACATGATCACACTCACTCTCCCAAAAGAGATCTTCATGCTCACAACTTGACCCATAGGCTTTCCCTTCGTGTAATTCGCCACTAATATAGAACACCTACACTCAAAATCAATTAGGACTTTTGGGTCATGATGAAGGCTAGGGATAATGGTAGGACAATTATTTGGCTCTAGTGACTAGAACCTCCCTAATACCGTTACATGAACACTTTAACACTTCTCATCTAACTTGTTATATCACTCCACCTTATTCCTTCTTTTGCAATAATTTTGATCTTCTATTTCTCAAAGTCCTTCCTTGTAGAACCTTTGGCTATCACATTAATCCTTGTCTAAGAAAGAGGTAACGCCATTTCATTTTTCTTTTCTCTTCTGGTGCCTTAAGGTTTCTAAACTCATCATTTCATTCATTTTTTTACACACTTTGGTGCTACCTCAAATTTAGGCTTCTCATATTTCCCCTTTTCTTGAAAACCCAAAAACATAGGTTCTTTGCCTTTTTCTCACTGATTTCCCTATCTCTCCCTATGTCTTTGAGCTTTCAGCCCCTATTAGTCTCATTTGCTTACCACTAGCAATTAGGGAGGATAGGTGCCAAGAAGAGGGGATCAAAAAAGAGACATTGACTTGTAATATGGTTTTCAAGAATAAATAGTCCAAAAGACTCAACATTGGAAATCAAGTGAAGACATTTTCAGAGGTCATTTTGGGAAGAGTGAATAGTCAAATGAAAGCCTAAAATTATGTTCTAAGTGCATCTACATCTAGGATTGTCTTGAGTCAAACTTAGGGAAAGTTCTAGACAAGAAGAGATGCACGAGATTCACAACGATCCTTATAACACAAGGAATCACATCCAAAGAGTCAACACAAGTCCTTATCATCACAAGATTTAGATTCAAAATATGAGAACATGCAAATTCACGAGCCAAATAGGGAATCTACAATGTATGACAAGAGAGTGTGACATTTCTAATTTCCAACGCCCAATTTTTTATTTTCATGCCACATCCAAAAATATTTGATGGAACCTCTCAAAACAGTTCCACAAAAAACTCAAAGAAAGACATGGAATACTGCCTTAAGAATGTCGGCTCGCAATATATCATTGGGAAATGTCAACTCGGTTCGACAATCAAAAAGGAAAGAAAGAGAAAACTGCTCCTTGAGTGTAACACCTTGGAAGTCCTAGAGATTAGACCCCGGAGTTAGAAGAAGCTCAATAGAAAAGTCAGCAGAAATTTGCCTCAAAACGAGTCAGGGAATGACTCGTTAGGATACCTAACAGTCGTGATTTGACTCGTGATGAACTATAAGGAGGGGATGATAATCCCAATGGGCACGGACGACCTGATGAGTCATCTTGCCAGGCAATGATTCATTACGTTGGTCGTTGGGTAATGAATCATGTGAGAAGTCAGTGTAGTAGACGAAAGGATGTGATGAGTCATTAAGTGTGGAAATGACTCGTCATGTCTGTCGTTAGATGGGAAGAGTTAAAAGTTGTGAAGTGCTCTTCCAGTGCACTTGACAAATGGGTCTAACGAGTCGTTTGGCGGTGTAATGACAAGTTACATCGGTCATGGTTTGAAGAATGATATCTCTCAAGCTCTCCTTCTTTCCCTTCCTCTCAAGATTTAAGAACTTGACCAAGGTGTTCATAAAGCTTCAAGGAAGATTTCGAACAGGGTTCTTCTACCAGTTATACGGGTTTTTCAACAAGGATACTCTTCCATCCTTGTACCCTAAAATGTTTTTATTTAAAATGGCCAATTTCTTCTACTCTTGAAGATGCATGACCTAGGGTTTTAAATTGATGGTGAATCCTCTTACAACTCTTTAAATTTCAAGATCCGTTGTGACTATGAGATAAGTACGGTGTAAAATGATTAGGTTATCTTGGATTATGTGTTGGATGATGAAAAGTGTGGATTTATGAAATATTCTACATGAATGATTAGAGTTTAAATAAGGATTTTGTCATTTACATTCAATTATCACAAATCCCTTTCATCTATGTTTAATATGTGACAATTATATGATTACCCATGAGAATTTGAATATGTCAATAATAGATGTGATGAGTTTAAATTAAAGTTCATGGAATTGAATAATTGAAAGTAAAATATTCATGTCCCTATGCCTTGATGGAATTAATTAGGGAAGAAGTAAATTTATGATAATGGCTTATCTAATTCATTCTTCTCATGAATTGGAATAAATCGTGAAATGTGTCTCATTAAACCAAGATGCACACTTCCCATATGATTTTGGTGTACATGCTGATTAATATGAAGATAGAATTTAACGATGAGAAAGTAGTATGTATGTTGTGGAACTAAAGATTCTCATTAATGTTAGACCTATGAAGAAATTCTAGTATGGCTCCATGATGATATGAATTATGATGATAAAGCATGAGAATGATAATTTCCGAATGTTGGGCTTGTTGTTAGTAGAGAGTAGCCTCGATCCTTCCGAAATGAATGATGTATGAAGAAAGTAGAGTATGTTCATGTTTTTGATTAGTTTTAGTAGTAGAGACTAGATATACTTGTAATGTCATACTAGTACCTCTCAGATTCTAGTAGTACAGGGATCCTCCATAGTAGAGAGAGACTCCCTAGCTCAGTCAGGATCCTCCATAATAGAGAGTGACTCCCTAGCATCAATTGGGATCCTATAGAGTAGAGAGTGACTCCCTAACATAAGTCTGGATCCTCCATTGTAGAGAGTGACTCCCTAGTACAGTCGAGATCCTCCATAGTAGAGAGAGTCTCCCTTAATGGTGATAGTAGTATAACTTAATTTTGCATGACCCAGCTTTCAAATTATAACGGGCTTAACAAGATGATGATCAGTGTTAGTTATCAATAATGATTGATTACAGTATGTGCTACTAATTTGAGATTTAGCACTTATTATATGTTCATAATTTTTCCCTTATGCATGAGTTCTAAGATGTTATATGAATGAGATTTTAAAACAAACTTCATGTATATATCTGTGTATGTGAATCATAGGTTATGTGAATAGCATGCTGAAGCAGTTATTTGGATGTATTTGATTAAATATTTATCAAATATTTGTTGATTTAATTGTTTGTGTTATCCCTCATGCTAAGTACATTCCAAGTACTGACTGCACCCCTTTTGTGCTATATCGTTTCATGATATCGATTCAGGTTTCTAGACTCGGCCTCATGGTTAGATACGCTTCATCCCTATTCAACAGCTATTGGTGAATCCTCATCCTCTGAGGATGTGAATATGTTCATATTTTACTATGTTTCAATTTTCAAACTTTAGGAGTTAGCTGGGGGCCTATCCCAGCAACTAATCAATTCAGTAGAAGACTTTCAGACTTATCTAGACAGATTCAACGTTGTATCTAAGTGTTATTAAATTTTCATTATGGCTTCTATTAGATTCATTTTATTAACTTCCATTTATTTATGTTGTTAGTAGTTCTCACATTAAGTGTAAGCTATGATAATGCCATGGGTCGACTTGGCGCCTCTCAGAGTTCCTTGTCTCGTGTTACGGCTAGGGTGTGAACTCGAGTCATGGCAAACTTGGTATCAGAGAAAAGGTTTGGAGTGTCCTTATCTAATGGCTTATGAGTTCTTGGAGGAGATTCAGAAGGGAAATTTATGATAATAGCTTATCTAACGCATTGTTCTCGTGAATTGGAATAAATTGTGAAATGGGTCTCATGAAGCCAAGATGCACACTTCCCATATGATTTTGTTTTACATGCTGATTAATATGAAGTTGGAATTTAATGATGAATAAGTAGTATGCATGATTTGGAACTAAAGATGCTTATTAGTGTTAGACCAATGAAGAAATTCTAGTATGGCTCCATGATGATATGAATTGTGATGATAAAGCATGAGAATGATAATTTATGAATGTTGGGCGGTGTTGTTAGTAGAAAGTAGCCTCTATCCTTCCGAAATGATTGATGTATGAAGAAAGCAGAGTATGTTCATGTTTCTAATTAGTTGTACTAGTAGAGACCATATATATATATATATATATATATATAATGTCATTCTAGTACCTCTTAGGTTCAAGGAGTCGTCGGGATCCTCCATAGTAGAGAGAGACTCCCTAGATCAATCGGGATCCTCAATAGTAGAGAGTGACTCCCTAGCAACAGTTGGGATCCTCCATAGTAGAGAGTGACTTACTAGCATCGATCGGGATCCTCCACAGTAGAGAGTGACTCCCTAGCATCAGTTTGGATCCTCCATAGTAGAGAGTGACTCCAGTCGGGATCCTCCATAGTAGAGAGAGGCTCCCTTAATGATGATAGCAGTATAACTCAATTTTGCATGACCCAGCTTTCAGATTATAACGGGCTTAATAAGATGATGACCAGTCTCAGTTATCAGTAATAATTCAGTACAGTATGTGCTACTAATTTCAGATTTGGCTCTTATTAAATTTTTAGAAATTTGCCCCTTATGCATGAGTTCTAAGATGTTATGTAAATGAGATTTAAAAAGAAGCTTCATGTATATATCTGTGTATGTGAATCATAGAGTATGCGAGTAGAATGTTGAAGTAGTTATGTGGATGTATTTGATTAAATATTTATTGGATATTTGTTTATTTAATTGTTTATGTTATCCCGATGCTCAGTACATTCCAAGTACTGACCGCATGCCTTTTGTGCTATATCGTTTCATGATATAGATTCAGGTTTCCAGACTCGGCCTTGTGGTTAGATACGCTTCATCCCTATTTAGTAGCTATTGGTGAGTCCTCATCCTCCGAGGACGTGATTATGATCATATTTTACTATGTTTCAGTTTTCAGACTTTAGGAGTTAGCTGGGGGCTTCTCCTAGCAACTCATCAGTTTAGTAGAAGGCTTTCAAACATATCTAGACAGATTCAGCGTTGCATCTAAGTGTTATTAAATTTTCATTGTTACTTATATTAGATTCATTTATTAGCTTCCACTTATTTATGTTGTTAGTCATTCTCATGTTAAGTGTATGCTATGATCAAACCATGGGTCGACTTGGAGCCTCTCGGGGTTCCTTTTCCCTTGTTATGGCTAGGGTGTGAACTTGGGTCGTGACATTGAGAAAGAACCATGGTATGAAGAAAATCTTTGGAATTTGATTACTATATACTATTTACAAAGGCAATAAAATAAAACATAGGTCACAAATTTAGGCACTAAGAATAAGGACCCATTCAAAAACACTGATGACACTTGCTTCATAACTCAACATTCATCAAAATAAGACACACACTCCTCTCCCCCAAACTTAAAATAACACATTGCCCCTAATGTACAAAGAGAAGACAAACAGTTAATGATGACTCCCTAGAAGATCTAGTGGTTGGGAAGAGGGATCCACGAGTATGTAGCTTCATCAACATACCAAGAGGCAGTTTTTGATGCAGACATCAATGGATTACGTGGGAGTTCTAATGGATTTCCTGGTATGGGAACCACCCATTTATCCAACAGGGTTCTAAGCTCTTGATAAGAAGTTGTATCTACCCGCCTGGTGTCCATGATGGATCTACTTCTCTTACAGTGAGCATCTAATGGGGCGGTGGCTGGCTATGACATATTTCTTCATCAGAAACAATTTTCGGCGAGCTGTCAAACCCCACACACCAATCATTCGATGGACTTTTAGGCATCTCGAGCTAGGGCGCCATGACTATTAAGGCAGGGGGTTCCATGTTGCTGGAGGTTTAACGATTTATATATTTTGCCACATCCTTTTGCAAGGTCATCTCATCATTTTCTAAGACAACAATTTTAGCATAGAGGCTTCTCAACTTGTCTTTAGCAGGTTGCATGGCTTTCCTGATGGCTTGCTGAATCATTGTACGTATTTCCTTGGCCAACTTTATGATCTAGGTCTCATGAACTTGGGCCATTTCTGCTATTTTCAATAGGCCCGTTGGTGGAGAAGCAGTGACTGTGGTTGCTCGGGAAGATCCTATGATTGTACTAGAGAACATAGAGGATGGTGGGTCAAACCTGGCCCCTATTCCTTTTGGTCTCTTTGAGGCTGGAGCATTTTTGTTAGTTTTTGTGTCCACTATAATCACACCCTCAACCTTCATGATCTTATCCAATGGCCAAAAGAGAGGGCATGAAGCACGTAGGCATAGCATACCCACAAGGTTGGGATAAGGTAATGATGTTGCCTATTGTTTAGCCATTCTTTTGAATTGGTCTGCATTGATTTGTCCAACATTGATATGGGTATCATCTATGATGCAGGCGATAAGAATTTCCACTTCAATGGGGACCCGTGTTATATTCTATGAGGGGATAATTCGAGCGCATACCAAATATTGCCACATAAGGGCCTCAAATTTTAGATCATGATGTTGAATTAGTCCTTTTAAGATGGCCCACTGAGTCAATCTCTCACAATTATGCAGGCTACCCATTGGAAGTGATTTTCTGCATCTTCCACCTTCCTTTTAAAAACTGAAGTTGGTTGAATTAGCTCAACCTAATTGAGAGAGTTGATTGCCGCTGGGGTGATATCCACTTCTTGGCTGCGCACCCATACAGAGGGAAAGCATGGCATTGTATCCCCCCATCCTTTGTGTCTCAAGATGCTTTGTCGCACCCTGTATGATGCGTAGAACTCCCACACCAACTCGGGGAAGTATGGTTCTACGGGTATAGTGAATGGACCCCAATCTCGCATACTGATTTGATAGTAAATATCGGCAAAATCATTTTTGAAGGACTCCACTTCAAATTGAGTTTCTGCATGGATAGATCTCTTTTCACTAAAAGACATATAATACTCTTCCATTCTGGCCATCCTAAAGCGAATTTGTGCAATTCGCTTGGGTTCATCATCATGTAGGTTCTGTGTGGCGGCATTGTCATTGGTGCTTTCCCTTCGCTCTTCCTCTTGGAAGTGGACATGATGTTGCATACTAAGGTTAGTATTATACAACACTTTAAAGGAGAATAAAAAGAAATTTGGAAAAATTGAATGATATGCAAGTAGGAGTACAGAAAGGTGATCCTTGGTAACAACGACGGAACATCGGCGAACCGTGGAGTGTTGATGAACCCCTGTCATAAAATAGTAATCTTAGCATAGGTAGTAACCACCGACACCACACCGATGAGTCGCCGCTCCAAAATCGCTTAGCGCCGATGAAACGCAAATTCGAGATAGATCCCTATAACCCCACATTTTAAACCATGGTGTCACCGGCATTTCGCTGGACATATCTGGGCTATCACTGGCGGGCTGTACCTCATTCAGTTAGACCTATACTCAAAAGTCAATAAGCAATGGTTTTCTTCTCATCTCACCTAACTACCCTTCACACTAACAGTTACAAGCCAAAATGACCACGACCACTTGCCCTTAAGAAAGTCGTCACTCTTTCTAACATTGGGAAAATCGTGAATAAAAGCACCCGGGGTTACCTATACTTCACCCCCTAAACTTACCACACATCACTATGCCCACATAGAAACTAAAATATTCATACCAACCTAAAAAACCTAGTATAGCATCACTAATATACCGACTATATTAACATTTGACAATCAAGAAAACAAAGAGAAAGAAAAGATCTGCATCATGCAAGATGCAGTATTTATATGTTTCATGACCTGAACATAGGCCCAGAGCGAGACACGGTACAAAGAGCCCCGAGAGAGCCCAAGTCGATCCATGACAGTAACATACATCTATCTCAATCAATAAAAAAATGAAAGATCAATCACTATAAACTTATCAGAAGTCTAACATACACATCATCATAATACAAACTTGAATCTGAAGCTGATTACAATCTATTGTCTGAAAAGCCTCTAATTCTGATGATTTGATGGAACAAGACCCCAACGAACTTTCTAAGTCTAAAACTGAGAGTATAAAGATAACTGATAATGAATGGTCCTCGGGAGATAAGGACTCACCACTAAAGCTAGATGCTAACTTTGGAAAACTAGCTAATGACGGGGTTGATACTGAAGATCGGAGCCTGTATGATAAAACGATACAATATAGAGTATGCGGTCAGTACGTGGAATGTACCTAGTATGTAAGGTCAGTAAAACCGCTTAAGTAAGTAAAATAATTAAAACATGCATAATACAAAACATAATCAACATAAGAATCTGAGAGTAGGGATTGCATGCTATTTTCTGAAATCATGATCTGAACATAACTAAACAACATAACTGAATCGAATGACCCAAAGATGGAATCTGATAATCATAAGTAAAACTGGACATTGGGTCAAACTTGTTTTAAAATATATATATATATATATATGTATGTATGTATGTATGTATGTATGTATTTATATCATGAATGATAAACATGCATAACTGAAATCATGAGGAACAATGGGAGACTCGTCATATAACCAACATTACCATGATAGAGCTTACGTGGTCCTAACTGTTAAACTCAAGAGGACAGAGTTGTCCAAAGCTTTGCTAGGGCTAAGGAAGAAACCATGACATGCATATCAAGCTGAAGGCCCCTTGGAGCAGGGGAAATCTCACAAGGGAGGTCCCAAAATATATATATATAACCTACGTGGGCACGTAGTTTTGAGGGAAGGGGTTGACTGACCCTTAGCCTACTCGGTTCTAGACACTACTCCCAAAAAGATGCATTAGCTCTACATAATTTTTCAACGAAGCCGACCATTGTCTAGAGATGAAGCTGAATCAAAATATACATATAAAATCTTACATCATGCATGAGGAGCCTTGGCTCAAACCATACCACAATCTGAAAATAGTGGGAGTCTTGACTCCAAAATCATGTTGTAAGCTAATTAATGAAATCATAAAACATGCTTGAACATGTGGGCTTTCCCAATATGTTAACATGCTTAAAAATAGATTGATTCACTTGAATACATAATCCTAAATGTGGGTACTTGAAAACATGCTTTTCTCATAAATATCGCATCATTCTTGAACATATATCTAAGATCTCAATTTTCATGAACTTTCATGGATGGGTATCGCAATTCATAAAACATGAAAACATGATTTATAATTGAAAATATTGTAAAACTTTCCGATGAATCATAATTCAACAATAGAAACACTCTTAGTACATACCCATGGTAAAAACATACGGAATCCATGCATTGGGTTAAAACCTCAAAGAATCATCAATTTGAATGTCCTATATTCAGAGTGGATTGGGCATGGGTGTGAAAATTTTTACCCATTCATAACCGTACATATGTGAGAGAATCTAATTCTACAGCTTCTCTGATTGCCCAAGAATTGAGAAGAACTTGGAGGAAATTGAGCTTGATCACCTCTCTAAAACTTTACTCTTGCATTCATGAATAAGAATAGCCTAGAATGAACTTATCCCTCTTAAAACTCACTATCATAGCTTAAAACGACGTAGTTTAGGCCTCAGGATCATAGAAATTACAGATAAGCCCTTAGTAAATTCGTAGAGAAAAACTGACTGCCAGTCCCAATGTGGGATGGACGAGTCTTCGTCCAAGGCCATGACTCGTGGCCACCAACCGTCGTGTACATTGCCAACATTTCACCTAGGGCTCATCACGGGGAACTACACGAGTCGTTACTAGTGACCATGACTCGTGGTCACCACTTGTGGTCTTCACTGCCAAAAACATACCTGGGCTCACCACGACTCGTCGTGCACCCAACGAGTCATGGTGACCCACCCATTAAGTGCACTGCCCAAGTCCTCCTACCTGAACTTCCTCCCTGACCACAACTGGCTTAACAAGCCGTGGGGCTAACCACGACTCATGGTCATGTTCGTAGGGACTCAAAACCCAAAATTTCTAACTCAAGTCATACTACTCACCACGAGTCACTTAACGACTCGTGGTCAACCTGACGGGTCATAGGATCACTCATTTTGTGACTTGGTGTAGAAAATCTTTTTTTCTCCATTTCAACTCTCAAGTCTGATCTTTGGGATTTCGAGGTATAACAATATCTCCCCCTTAGGAACATTCATCCTCGAATTTTGAAAATCATACAAAAAAGTAGAGAAACGCAATAATCATATTCAAATATTGATCATATAAGCTGAAAACTGACAGATTGACTACCTCCGACTGAACTACACGACTTAACTGAATTCATGAATTATACATACATTCTCGACATGGAAGAAACTTGTGTGCAAGAACTGAACATGAAACTGAATAGGGTTTTAGGGTAAAAACTGATACTTCAAATTGGAACTGAGTAGGTAGGGAAAAGATGTGGGTATCTAGCCTCATATCTGCCTCGGCTTCCCATGTAGCTCCCTCAATATGTTGATTCCTCCACAAAAGCTTGATTGAATCAACTTCCTTGTTCCTTAGCCTTCAAATATGACGATCTAGTATTTCCACCAGAACCTCTACATAACTAAGGTTGTCTATCACCTAGACATTGTCCACCAGAAAAACTAGAGCTGGATCACCCAAACACATTTTTAGGAGTGACACATGGAAAACTGGATGGACTGAAGCTAATCCTGAGGGAAATTCCAATTCATATGCTACCTTGCAAACCCGTTTCACAATCCGGAAAGGGACAACAGAACAGGGACTAAGTTTCCCTTTCTTTCCGAACCTCATCACTCCCTTCATGGGAGACACCTTAAAAAACACCCAATCATCATCTTCAAACTCAAGTTTTCTCCTCCTCACATCCACATAGGACTTTTAATGACGTTGAGCTATTTTCAACCTGCCCCGTATAAGTTGAACTTTCTCCATAGCCTCATCGACTGAATCTGGTCCTATCATCGTAGCTTCACAGACTTCAAACCAATCAATAGGTGATCTACATCTTTACCTATAGAGAGCCTAAAATGGAGCCATATGAATGTTGGAACGATAGTTGTTATTGCATGCAAACTTAGTAGGAGGCAAATGATAATCCCAACTACCCTTGAAGTCAATTACACACGGTCTCAACATGTCCTCGAGAGTCTGAATAGTCCACTCCGCCTTAACATCGATTTTCAATTAAATGTTGTACTGAGCTTGACCTGAATACCAAGTCCCTTTTGGAACGATCTCTAAAATTGAGAGGTAAAATGTGTACTTCTATTTGATATAATGGACAAAGGAACTCCATGCAACCGAACTAACTCCTGAATGTACAACTTAGCATAATCCTCCGTTGAATCGGTAGTTTTGACTGGTAGGAAATGGGCCTCTTTAGTCAATCTGTCCACCTCCACTTAAATTGAGTTGTACTATCAATGAGTGCGAGGCAACCCTGTGATGAAGTCCATATTGATCTCCTCCAACTTCCAAGTAAGAATATTGATATCTTGAAGCATGCTTCCCGGTCTTTGATGCTCCACTTTCACTTGTTGGCAGTTTAAACACTTAGCCACAAATTCTGCTATGTACTTCTGCATGCCATTCCACCAATAGACTTTCAATAGGTCACAATACATCTTGGTGGAACCTAGATGTATCAGATACCTGGAATCGTGAGTCTCGTGCAACATCCGATCTCTCAAGTCACCAAAATTCGGAATGCATAGACGACCCTAATATCATGCACATCATCTCTCCCTTCTGATTCTGGATGGCTTCCTTCAGCTTAAACCAAAATAGAGTCTTCATCCTGTCTAGCTTTTACATCAGTCACCAAGGATGATTCTGATCGATTTTGAACAATAACACCGCCATCGGTCGATAAACAAAATGAACACCTACAATTCATGCTAATAATTTTGAAGTCCCGACCCTCTGATTCACCTTTTTATGCTTAAGATCATGCCGAATGCGAAAAACATTTAAATCTACCCGAAACTCATCGGAAATCCTCCGATCACAACCCAAATGCGCAATTCAATCATAAAACCCATTCTGGATCGATCAAAATCATCAAATTACTAATATAAGGTTGTTTTGATTGAAAATTGATCATTGTTACACTTAGCCTTCTAAAAGCTCATAATTTCAACGAGAGGTTCAAATCACTCCTAAATAACCTCAACATCCATGCAAACTATCCAACTAAGTCATAAAATACCATCCAAAACCAACAGAGATTTCAGAACCCAAATTTGAGCTCTTTAACCTAAAATTTTAACTCTGGTCAAACTCTCAAACCTCAAACCCTCAAAAATCGAAAATCTCACCCAATCTTCATTAGATCATATGGGAAACGGTGTCATCTACCTCCACAGATCATGAATAACAGAATGAAGATATGGAAAGGTTCAACTATGGAAAATGGATCAATAATAAAAAATGACCAAGTGGGTTGTTGCACTTCCCTTCTTGGCTAATAACTGCACTTCCTGGACTTCTACATACCCGACACCTAAGGCAGGGATAGGGAGTTAACTTGAACATACCCCTTTTAACCATCATCTCCACCATGGGGGACATCCATGGGGTTTGGAGTAAGGGAATCATGAGCAAAAATCTTTTAAGAAATATACGCTGGGCATATACCTGATATAGCATGATCTTTTGAGCTGATAAGGCAAGTCTTAGGGGCTGAGTTCATAGAGCTGAGCGTGCTAAGAGACATGAGTTTACTACATAACAATGTTCATGACATGAAGTTGAATGGGTAATATTGGGATCACTGACTGGGTTACCTATCATCTGAAGGGTCTGAACATAAGCATGAGTTTGAGCGTAGCGTCGAGCAAAACATAAGGGAAACATCTAAAGGGGAATGGATGGACTACCCCTAGATACTATTTATATAACTTCCTTATTGGAAAACTCAAGACCTGACTGGGCCTTTCACTTATCATTTCCCTACCTTCCACGAAATAAATCTCATATTAAAATGCACAAAATGATCTTTTACCCTGTACAGTAGTTCTCGGAACTAGCAATCATGGTAGGTTCGATAGGAAGGCTTATAACATACCCGGGACTACATCTAAGGCTAACTGCCACTTGTTATTTGTAACCTGTCCTGCTAGGATGGGCGATTTGCTGGAGCTGCTGATCCGGTGATGGGCGCACTGGCTTTACCCTTGGCCTACTTGGCCGATGGGCAATTCCTACGCATGGGTACGACCTCCACACATACAAAAGAGGCGCTTGAACCTTCCAAACACTGTCCCGCATGCGCCCTACCGCATTTCATGCACGCTGGCTGATGTCACCCAAATTACACCTCGTAAATGAGGTATAAAGCGGTAGATGTCAAATATAAGACCCACCAATGGTTAGGGTCGATCCCACAAAGAATATGAAAGAACTTGAGTTAATGTGATTTACTATTACTATCGACTTACTTATTTCCTGGGGGGGAAGATTTTGATAACAAAATAGTAAGCAAGAGTAAAGACTAGTAAATCGATTTCGGTTGTATTTAATCAATAAAGTGGCTAGGATTGTTTTCCCATTGACTTCACAACCACAACCCTTTTACACTAGTGATCTATTCTGGTGTTTAACATGCAATATTGGTAAGTTAAGTTCACCTAAATGGTTGGTCCCCTATGTAGATGATTATCACCACACAAATTGGTCCATCTATGAATGTATGCTTAATTAACCTTGCACTTAATATCAGATTACCTATCCCCAGACAAGTTCAAGCTATTAGATGAGGGTTGATAGCCTCAAATCTCTGTTGTTATTCCCTTTTTCCATTCACTACCTCCTTGATCGAGTAAGTAAGAATAAGGTGTGTTCCAACGTTTGCAACCGTTAAGAAATAATTAAAACAAAGTGATGAACAATACATGCATTAAACCCTGTTCAAAATTCACTAAGTGTTTTACCTATGTGTATTAATTCATCATGGTTCCCACAACCCTAGTTATGGGTTTAGCTACTCATGCTTGTATGATCTCAATCAAAAGATATAGAAGAAATCATAATTATAACTTACAAAGTTTCATAGAAGAAAACCACGTGAATTGAATAAAACTCCAAAATCAAAGAACAAAAATCCAAGGTTGTTTTTAATCCTACAAATTCAAGAAAAAAAATCATAAACTTCATTTCTTGAAACATGATGACAGTCAATAACACCTAAAATTACTATTCAAAGCTATAAAATTTCGTAACTTGTAAAATAAACCTAAAAAAATTATTTATAGAAATGAAACAAATCCTTTCCTAAATAAATTAGGATTCTGGTGTCGGCAAGTACTACGGTCCGTTGGTAGCTTCAACGGATCGTTAGAGTGTCTTTTGTTCCAGTCGTTGCTTCCTTTAGACTTGTATCCTTTCAGCTAATGGCCCTAAACAACGGCTCGTTGTAAGATCCTATGTTCAGTTTATCCTATTCGTTGTTTCCAGGACTCTTGATCATTGTTTCTAAACCTAAAGGTACAAGCAGTCAGAATGTCCTATCCTTAGAAAGTACGGCCCATCCTATTTGTCTACTGTATGCAGCCCGCTCTTGGTCCATTTCTCTTATTCTTTCCGCGACCAAATAGGACAGTCTGTTGTAAGTTCACACGACCGGTAGGAACCATCCATTGTATGAGACTTCAGTTTGACATTCTTTTCTGTATCTTCCCACGGTCAATCAGAATGAAACATTGTAAGCTAGTACAATCCGTGGGTTTCAGTTGTTGATTAGCGCTCTGCTTAACAACTTCTCTAAATTACATGCAACGAATGAATAGGATGACCCGTGGTAAGGACCAACGGTCCGTAGTGTAGCTCGTCTAAGGCATCTTTTTTTTGTGTTCAGTTATTTTTCTCAACTTTTATTCCTACAACCCGTTTTAAATGCAAAACTACCAAAACCCGTCATATGCACATAAATGTACCTAAATTCATGCACATTCACAGAGTTTTAAGTGTTTCTAGTGCCATAAATTCATGGCACATCAACACCCTAAACTTAGCATGTTTGCATGTCCTCAGGCAAACAAAATAAAATCAACCCATGGCGATGCTTAACTAGAGGAAACTTAGGAGATTTATAGCAGTCCAAACTCTTAAAATAGATGAAATATTCACTTAATCAACCTCCCTCCTACCCTGTTAAAACAGAACTCGGTGTGACAACTCAGCAATTCTCAATATGACACAATAGGATCAAAGGATGCAACCATATTATCACTACACAACCAAGAACACACAAGTTGCATTTCCCCTAGAAAGCTAGAAATCAACCCATGTAATCATGCACTCTAACCATAAAGAAGTACCACACACACATATATGCACATGATCATGCAAATGTTTTTCTTGGGACTGGGAAAGAACTCACTCACGCTCACAAAGAAATTCTAACTTTGCGAATACAATACCATAAGCTTGCCTTTACTTTCAATACCTCAGTTTCAAATGGTTGAACTAGGATCACTATAGGAGTTTTTCAACTTGTAATGTAGGCTCGGGGTTGGGTATGGTAAATATGGGAATAGTAACTTAACCCTCCTTGGCACTACACTAACTTTGCTTCAACTTAACCTATTTTTTCACTTCACTCCCTTTTTCCTTTGCTTTCTTCTTCTTTTATTTTCTTTTGCAGCTATGAATGTGGTGTTTCTTTTTCTCAAGTATCCATTACTTTCACAATTTTTTTCTTTTCTTGCTCTTTTTCTCTTTAACAACATTTTTGTTTGTTTGTCTGTTTTTATATTACGTACACCGGACACCGCACATGCTCTTTCATGTTCATTACTCAATTTCAATCCATCCTACTCTTCTTAATCACCTCTATGATAGCTATCTTTAACTTAGGTGATTCGCCTGAGTTGAGGTTCACAGTGTCCAAGGAGGGACTAGGGCAAAAATAGGTTCATTTTAATTAAAGTAGGAAGGTGAATTGGTGTAAACAAAAAGAAAGATCAATTTAAGCTCAAAACCTTAGATCAAGGGATATTGATCTTCTTTTGGTAGGTTTTTTAAGGCTAAAGTGGACTCATTCATCAAAAATTGCCTATGATCCTTTCCTAGTTTCCCATCTTTTACCTCGATACGATTGACCAGGCAAGTTCTAGATTGATACACACAGCAAAATTCAACTATTTAACCTTACTCACACCAACACTTGATTACACAGCTAGTTCCAACCACCAGGTTCATGCACAATGTTGAAATTAATTCTCCTAGCGATACCTACGATGCCATACAAAGATCCATACTGGTCATGCCTTACAACACAAGTATATTCACATAAAAGAATTAAGGAGGGGCGTCATTATCACATACATCACAAAATCAGTTCATCACATCCTTTGTTTGACTGCTCATACGCCTCCCATTTTCTTCCACTTAACTAAAAAAACAAAATAGAAAAAACCCTAAACATGCCAGTTCTACTATATAAAGAACACCCGAGGGAAAAAATATCAGGCAAGAAAAACACTCGTGTTATGTTCACAAAAATCAAAATCAAGTACTACACTACCCCCTTCAAAAAATCATGCGACGTCCTCGATGCATTCAAAATTAAAGCTTGAGAATAAGGACGTACCTGGGCATCCTAGATGCCAGTGGTCTGGTCACCGAGGGTTACAGATGCAATCCCAAAAGCAGCTGGAGTCTCAATAATGACTTCAGCCTATGTAGCAGTGGCATCAGTTGTGGCCTGTTTGTTCTACGAAATTGTCCGCATAGGAGAATTAACTGTGTTCCCACTCTCCTCGAGCACACTTCGCGCACTAGAGCTTCCAGCACCTTTAACCCACTCCAATATCTCTCTCTCATGAACATCGGCAGTTTGTCAACTTTCCTTAAGGGCAGCTTTCAATGCCTGCTTCTCCTTATTCTGTTTTCTTCTTTCCTCATCCTCCGCACACTTAGCAACCCGCTTCTTTTTCCTTTTTCATGCGGGGCCGGCTCAAAGTCAAAGAACCAAGGAATCTCCATATCCAAATCCTCATCTATTACTGATAAAGTTTGCGGTGGTAAAAGTGGAGTAGGTCTAGGTGACAACTCTAGCACTGAGGCTCTCAACGCTGCTAGCTCTCTCTCCATAGTGTCCCAATCCCGAGTCTGAGCATCAGACTAGAATTGATTGAGGTGTACCTCAAAACCATCCAGCTGTATATGCAACCCACGTGCTGCATCTTCTAATTTTTTTAACCCATGGCATAACTTGCTCAAGTAACATGTCAATCTTGTGCTTTGCAATTGTCAGTCTCTTGGATATTTTTCTCATGTCTCTCTCTAGGACCAATAAGTATCTAGTGGGAATGGACTGGGCTAAGCTTCCTGATGGAATAGAAGTGATTGCTGCAACATCATTGTTTCGAGTGGAAGGAAGCTCCATGGTCTGCTCATCCTGGATGGAAGTGCCCCCCTGTTCACCTCCTCTCGATGTACTCTCACTCAATCTGGGTCTTCCAAGTGGAACTCAGACCTTGGCCACCGGAGTTAGCTCATCTTTAATTAATACTATGTTTGTTGCCCTGATGTTTTTAATCATATGATTGTTATCTAGGAAAATAGGCAATCCAGAATCCATGCATAGCTGATACATCAGGCTCGGGAATAAAAGTGTAGTGTTTTCTATGAACACCTACTCTCAAATTTCTGTTGAAATAATCTGGAGATTGTTCAATAGGTACTCAAAAATAATTCATGCCACCAATGCTTCCCTGTCTGTGCTCAAAACATTATCATTAACTGTAGGCGTGAGGCGATGTCGAACGATGGACCACCATGACTTGGCCAAAAAATTTAGCGAAGCCTTGTATATCGGTTTTCTGCCTGTGACCCATTTTGCTCCCCCTTGTCTTAAGCAATAATATTGGCCATCCATTGAAAGTGCAACACCTTATCCACAGTTCTTAATTTTCTGATCCCTTTCATTGCCTCCATTCGGTAATCATATTCAGTAGTTCTGGTCGGCAATGTAAACTCACCACCTATCAAGATTCTAGTGATGGGCCTTTTTGATATATCAACTGAGATAGCTCTTACCCTGAGGGAATCTAGCATGGGCTCCATCTTAATGTCCTTCTTAGAGGAAGCCTTTTTCTCCAGGGTGCAGTAGCAATTTTCGTAGAACTCACGTACCATCTCCATGCTATATTTTTCCGGAGTCTTAGCCATCCAATACATGTTGTAGCCCTCGAAGAGCCTTTTTAGCTCTGGAGCTTCATTTAGGGCATTGATCTGAATCTTTGGCTCCTCCTGATTACTACAGCTAGGATTTCCTTTTTCATTGAGTTTGAGCCTTACAAAATACACATCTGTGGAGCACTGTAGAAAACATCTCTTGGACCTTGCTTCTGCTGTGGTGGCAGGTTCAGAGTCCTCTACCTGCTCATTAGTCTCTTCACCAGCACTATCCTTGTCACCGTACTCCTCTGCGTTAGTCTCATCATTCCCTAACTTCTCAGCATCATCATTACCCTTCTCTACATTATCTGTAGGAGGGTTGTCACCATCAGATTCAGCCTCGTCACTTCCATCATCAGACTGGGGAGGTGAGGTAGTAGCTGCTGCAGCTTCTTGGGCTTTCGACTATTCCCTAGTGGTCACCACTGGAGATTCGTCATAGCTTGTAATGTTGTAGTGCACGTCCAAACAACTAGAATTGTCCAATTCTGACTCATCACAAAGCTTCCGCCTTTTTGCAATTTCCTTTTGTGCGGCATTTTCATGATGCATCTTGTTTACTGGTGAAGTTATTGTACCTGTGAGACATACTGTTAAAATCACAAAAAATGAAACCAGTTTGCATATTGTTTAATCACAACAGATGATCGTCACTACACGTCGTTGTAGATAATAACGGCTCGTTGTTGTGATCGTTGAGTGGACTTCTGAAAGTGGGATTTTTTGTACTTACCCACAAGCCAATACAATGGTCCATTGTGAGATACAACGACCTCTCTGATTGGTCCGTGGGAGTGGTTCAAGATTTATGTCTGTGGCAGTCCAATGACAACTTCACCCTTCAAGCTTCAATCAACCCAACAAGTATTAGTTTAGACCTTGAATCAAACATGTGAGGGTTGACTAATCCTCTACCCCCGCTAAAATTTCATAACATCCCTTTAAGGGTAGTTTTCACTTTTCTCTTATCAGGACCCAATTCATTAATTTCAAATAGTATGAACTCCCTATGCATAGGTTTCCGGTGAACAATTTGCCACAATGCAATTATAATTCAGAAGGTTACCATGATGACAGAACAGCCGGGAAGAGAGAAAGAAGAAAAAAAATAATGCTAACTTTTCACATCAAATAAATACTCACTTTAGCAAGAGAACCACTAAACTTTTTGGTCAATAGTTGGAGAAATGTGGTGTAGTAGTGATGCTTTCATTGTTCAAGCCGAGGGGGAGTGAAGTTTTTGTGTTTGATTTGATTTGGAATGGGAAGTTTGCAAAAAAGAAAAAGAATCGAGTGTGAGGGGCTTTTAAATAGGCTAGGGCTCGGCGAGTCAGGTCGGGTATGGAAATATTTATCTCTGACCACGACTTGTCCAATGGTCATATGAAGACACCACAACCCGTACTTATGTGTCTTACTTTAAAGTTTTGGGAACTTACCTGTGAAACCTACGAGCTAATAGCATGATCCGCTTGTTCTCAGAATGACCCATATTGTTCGTTCATAGGTTCGTTCATTGATTTTCAGGCCTGCTGGTCTTTTTTAGAACGGTCAGGTACCACGGCCCAAGTGAGCGAACAACGACCCATTCTGAGTGCCCGTTGGTTAGACACAGAACCAGGGAACTCCATATAGTAACAATGTCTAGGAATGACGAGCTGTTCCTTCTTATAACGACGCGTTCTAAGAGTTTTGGTTTTAGCCTTGAGCTAAATCATTCAAGTTTTCCTTTGCCTTAGACCTACACATTTCATCAACTGTGAACACTATATTTACATTAAAATTTACAAATTGGGATGCCTCTAAGCAGCGCCTAATTTAACACCACGGCACGACGCAGGTATTCTGAGTACTCAGACTTCACTAAAACACCTCCATGGGTTGCCTCCCATGCAGCGCCTGATTTAACATTTGGACTTCAACTTGCTAGGAAACAAATGAAGCCTAGAATTGAATAGTAACACCATGTCACCCAGAATGAACTCTCTTCTCGATCTTCCAATCATGCTGAATTTTCATTCTTAGTTTATAAATTTCAGAATTCTCATAGGCTTTCCAATGAAATTCATCTAGCTCATTCAACTGATCAAGCCTCAAGTTCACAGTTTCGCTCCAGTTCAAATTCAGCTTTTTGAGAGCCCACATTGCTTTATGCTCAAGTTCAACCGAAAGATGACATGCTTTTCCATAAATAAGCTGATACGCAGACATACCTAGAGGAGTCTTGAATGCGGTCTGATAAGCCCATAAAGCATCATCTAGCTTCCTTTCCCAATCTATCCTGTTAGCATTCACAGTATTTTCCAAGATGGTCCTTATCTCTCGGTTTGTGACTTCTACCTACCCACTAGACTATGGATGATATGGTGTTCCACCCTGTGTTTTACCCCATATTTTTTTAATAAAGTGCGAAACAACCTGTTATGGAAGTGCGAACCCCCATCACTAATGATGGCTCTGGGAGTCCCAAATCTAGCAAATATATTCTGCTTTGACAATGTTGGGACACTTTTCCCTTCATTATTTGGAAGCGCATCTGCCTCCACCCATTTCAAAACATAGTAAACAACAACAAGTATGTACTTCATCCCGATTGAGCTCACAAATGGGCCCATGAAATCAATGCCCCACACATCAAATAGCTCAATGACCAAGATGGAAGTAAAAGGAAGCTCATGCCTCCGTGATATGCCTCCTTGCCTTTGAACGCATCACATGCCTTTACAAAATCATGCGCGTCTTGGTGAATGGTCGGCCAATAGTACCCACATTGCAAAATTTTGTGGGTTGCGCGAATCCCACTGTGGTGACCCCCAATAGGGGATGAGTGGCAGGCCTCCGATATGCTCAACATCTCTACCTCGGGCATGCATCTCCGAATAACCCCATCAACACATATGAAAAAAAAGTAGGGCTCATCCCAAAAAAACTTCTGCACATCAAACATAAATTTCTTCCTCTAGTGAAAAGATAAGTGCTCCGGTATAACATCACTCACCAAATAATTAGCAAAGTATGCAAACCATGTGATGATATCCTGTGAGGCCGCTAAAACCTACTCGTCTAGGAATGCATAATCTATGTCATGCTCATCTCGAAGGGCTGCATCAGGTTCCAATCTGCCACTTGGTTTTCAGTTCCTTTTCGGTCTTTTACCTTGAACTTGAACTATTGTAGCAGTAGAACCCATCGAATGAACCATGGCTTGGCATCCTTCTTTTTCATAAGATATCTTAATGCTGCATGGTCTGTATGGACTATCACCTTAGTTCCAAGCAAGTATGCCCAAAACATCTCAAATGCGAAAACTACAGCCAAAAACTCTTGTTCTATCGCGGTGTAATTTTTCTAAGCTGCATTTAGAGCCTTTCTAGCATAACAAATAGGATGGAAAATCTTTTTGCACCTTTGACCCAACACAGCTCCCAGGGCTACTCCGCTAGCATCACACATGACCTCAAATTGTAAAGACCAGTCAGGTGCTCTATAATCAGGGCAGTGGTCAATCTCTCTTTTACGCATTCAAATTCCTTCAAACATGCCTCATCAAAAAAAAACTTCACCTCCTTCTAAATCAATTAACACAAAGGATGTGCAATTTTGGAAAAGTCCTTGATGTATCTTCTGTAAAATGCTGCATGACCCAAAAAGCTTCGAACACCTTTCACAGAAATTGGAGGTGGTAGACTAGCCATTACCTCGATCTTGGCCCGATACACCTTAAGACCATTACCAAAAATCTTGTGGCATAGCACTTTACCTTCTTCGACCATGCAATGGCGTTTTTCCCAACTAAGCACCAATTTGGTCTCCTCACATCGCTGCAGCACCTTGCTCAAATGAGCAAAACAATCTTCGAATGAATCACCCACCACCAAAAAGTCATCCATAAAGACTTAAATGATGCCTTCCACCATGTCAGAAAATATGGACATCATGCAATGCTGAAAAATGGCGGATGCATTACATAATTCAAACGACATCCTCTTAAAAGCAAATGTACCATATGGACAAGATAAGGTGGTCTTCTCTTAGTCTTCGTGGGCTATAGAAATATGATTGTACCCCAAATAACCATCAAGGAAACAGTACCATCCTCTACCTGCAAGTCGGTCTAACATCTGGTCCATGAATGGCATAGGAAAGTGATCATTCTACATCAAACGGTTCAACTTCTTGTAGTCCATGCATACTCTCTATTTGGTGACTGGTATTGGAGGAATGAGCTTATTGTTAGCATTTGGGACCATCGTGATTTCTCCCTTCTTCGGTACACAATGAACTGGGCTCACCCATTTGCTGTCTACAGTAGGCTAAACCACACCTGAATCCAACCACATGATAATCTCCTTCATGACCACCTCTTGCATAGGTGGATTCAACCTACCCTGATGCTCAATGCTCGGATTACAATCTGCTCTAGCTAGATTTTGTGAGTGCAAATACCGGTTGGGATTCCAATAATGTTGCAATGATCCACCCGATGGCTTTTTTGTATCTCTTCAAAATGGAGACCAAAGCCTCCACTTTCCATTCCTCCAAGTCAGCTGCAATAATGACTAGTAAAGTGTTACCGGTTCCCAAAAATAGATACTGCAAATGAGACGGAAGTCCTTTGAGCTAATACTGGAGACTCCTTAATAAATGGCTTGGATGATGGGGTCACCCGATTCTTCAAGTAAAGATCAATCTTCTTTGGTGCATAAGTGTATGACCCCATACTAGCAACTGCATTGACTATCTCCTAACCCCTATGGATCTCCTCAGCACCAATATTCATAAAAACTGCTTCTAAGTCATCCAGAATCAATAACTCCTCCATAGGCATAATTAGGAACTCAGGTTCCACAACATCAATTACTGAGACCACCCTCATATCATTTGGTTGCTTCATGGATTTGCATACATTGAATGTCACTTCCTCATTGTCCATAACTACAAGAGCACGTCCAGCGGAGAGGAATGGTCGCCCCAAAATAATGGGGACCTCAAAATAAACTTCACAGTCCAGGATGACAAAATCGGCCAGAAATATTAAGGACTCCACCTTCACTAGAACATCATATACAATTCCCATCGGCTTTTTCACCGTACGATCTGCCATCAAGTGCTGCATTGTAGTCGATTTTGGGGCTCCCAAGCCCAATTATCTAAACACTACTAGCAGAATCAAGTTAATGGCTCCCAGATCACATAGCTCCTTAGAAAAGTTAAAGGCTCCAATAGTGCATGGTATGGTGAATGTTCCAGGGTCTTCCTTCTTTTGATCAAGAGAACGGGATGCTATTGCACTACAGTGGTGCAAATTATCTGTAGTTTCAAACCTTACAGTCCTCTTCCTAGTGACAAGGTCCTTCATGAATTTAGCATAGCCATGCATCTACTTAAGTGCCTTGACTAATGGGATGTTCACAGACAATTGTTTCAACATGGAAATGAACTTGTGATACTTCCCATCTTCAACCTTTTTCTTCAACCACTGTGGAAAATGGGGAGGAGTCTAGGGATCGACGTGAACTTTTGCTGTGCCTCCTTCTCCTTATCATTGCCAGATACATGCTCCTTTGCATTACTAGGAGCAGTCTTCACCACTGAATCATCAACAAAAATTTGATCCTCAGAATCTACTATCCTATCATCATGAATAAATACAGGCTCTTTTGTCACATCATTCATAATTGACCTTGGAGGATCAACTATCGTCTTCCCACTCCTAGTAGTGACCGCCATGAAGTGACTTTCATTTTTTGGATTTTTGCACTGTATTGCTGGGAAGTGTGCCTTTCTGCCTTTAGTTCATAATAACAGACATCTGACTTAGCTGCTGCTCGATCTGCTTAATGGCCACATCACGTGATTCCACCTTTTGATTCAAACCAAAAATATTAGTGCGGAGCTCCTTGAAATGGCCATTTGTTGCCTCCATCTACTTACGTACCTTGGAAAACGTGTCATCAACCCTTGAACCACTAGAATCTGGCTCACGATACTTTAGAGGAACATACAGGCCGCTTCAATCATTCTTGTACTCCTCATGTTTCTTCCAGTCTCCATTGTCTCTATATTGGCGTATATTGTAATTGTTATCCCTACAATAGTTCTTACCTTAGTTCCCATGACCTTGACGCCAAGAGTCTTGGTTAGACCCTTGGGTATTGGTCCGAAAACCCATCCCTTGATCATTCAAATAGTTAGCTTTCTCCTTAGATTAAGATTCGCCTCCAACAATGTATCTTCTAGGATCTTGTGGTTGGGCACCCTTTTAAGCTTCTTGTTGAATCTCAACCACGTCTCATGAAGTGCCTGCATGAAGTTATATATCTCGTCCTTCAATTGCAAGACTCTGGAAGGTGGAAAAAATCTTTCAAGAAAAGCTCTCTTCAACTCCCTCCATGTGGTGATAGAATTGTTGGGCAGTTCTGCCTGCCAGAGCATTACCTCACTCCCTAATATAAAGGAAAACAACCTCAGTTGAATCGCATCCTGACTTACTCCCGGTTGTGTATATGTTTTGTAGATACCCACGAAAATTGTCAAGTGAGTATGTGTATCATTAGTTGCATGACCCAAAAATATCACCTTCATGTTGAGCAGTTGGATCATAGCACTTGTAATATCAAAGTTTTCCCCAGCAGGGAAAGGGGGAGGGAAATTAGCTCTAGTGGCACCGACTTCATCAATATCGGCATCATCATCCTCATCGAAATACCGGTGTCTCTGTTGTTCTGGACCTTTTTTCCTTCTAGATCGCTTTCCTTTGGCATCTAGGAGTTTCACTTTAGCAACCCTAGCTAACTTATGATCTCTAGCCCAAGCTTGTTCCTCGGCCATCATTCTCGCTGTAACTTGGTCCACTGTCTCTTGTTCTTGTATGTTGGCCATTCTTCTCAGCTTTCTTAGCGTTTGCTCAAGGTCGTGATCGATTTGAACCAGGGATTTTCCTTGGCTCCTATTACTGGCCATGCACAAACCTAAGATCTGTTAAAAACAAAAACAACAAAAGAAAAATAAAAAGGAAAGAAGAACCAATAGTAAAGCAAACACAATTAACAAAAGCCTTAGCCGTATTCCCCAATAAGGGTTCAAAAATTTGATGTCGCCCAAATTACACCTCGTAAATGAGGTATAAAGTGGTCAATGTCAAAAATAGAACCCATCAAAGGTTAGGCTCGATCACGCAGGGAATATGGAAAGAACCTGAGTTAATGTGATTTACTATTACTATTGACTTACTTATTTCCTTGGGGGGGGGGGGGGGATTTTGAAAACAAAATAGTAAACAAGAGTAAAGACTAGTAAATCAATTTCGGTTGTATTCAATCAATAAAGATGCTAGGATTGTATTCCCCATGAATTCATAACCACAAGAACTTTACACTAGTTATCTATTCCGGTGTTTAGCACGCAATATTGGTAAGTTAAGTTCACTTAAATAGTTGGTCCGCTATCTAGATGATTATCACCACGCAACTTGGTCCGTCTACGGATGTATGCCTAATTAACCCTTACCCTTAATATCAGATTAGCCATCCCCAGACAAGTTCAAGCTATTAGATTAGGGTTGATAGCCTCAAATCTGGGAGTTTTTATTCCCTTTTTGCATTCACTACCTCTTTGATCCTGTAAGAATAAGGTGAGTTCCAACATTTGCAACCGTTAAGAAATAATTAAAACGAAGGGAAGAACAATAAATATATTAAACCCCATTAAAAATTCACTAAGTGTTTTACCTTTGTGTGTTAATTCAACATGGTTCCCACAACCCTAGTTATGGGTTTAGTTACTCATGCTTGTATAATCACAATCACAAGATATAGAAGAAATCATAATTATAACTTACAAAGTTTCATAGAAGAAAACCATGTGAATTGAATAAAACTCCAAATTCAATGAACAAAAATCCAAGGTTGTTTTTAATCCTCCAAATTCAAGGACAAAATTATAAACATTGTTTCTTGAAACTTGATGACGGTCAATAACACCTAAAATTAATGTTCAAAGCTGTAAAATTTCGTAACTTTTAAAATAAACATAAAAAAATTATTTATAGACATGAAACAAATCCTTTCCTAAACCAATTAGGATTTTGGTGTCGGCAGGTACCATGGCCCTTTGGTAGCTTCAACGAATCGTTAGAGTGTCCATTTTTCCAGTCGTTGCTTGCCTCAGACTTGTATCCTTTCAGCATATGGCCCCAAACAATGACTCGTTGTAAGATCCTATGTTCCATTGATCCTATTCATTGTTTCTTGGCCTTTTGATCATTGTTTCTAAACCTAAAGGTACGAGCAGTCAGAGTCCTTAGAAAGTACGGCCCATCCTATTTGTCTATTGTATGAAGCCCGCTCTTGGTCCATTTCTCTGATTCTTTCCACGATCAGATAGGACTGTCCGTTGTAAGTTCACACGAACTGTAGGAACCATCCATCATATGAGACTTCAGTTTGACATTCTTTTCTATATCTTCCCACGGTCAATCAGAACGGCCCATTATAACCTAGTATGATTTGTGGGTTTCAGCCGTTGCTTAGCACTCTACTAAAAAACTTCTCTAGGCTACATGCAATGGATGAATAGGACGCAATTGTGGTAAGGACCAAAGGTATGTAGAGCAGCTCGTCTGAGGCATCTTTTTTTGTGTTTAGTTCTTTTTCTCAACTTTTATTCCTACAGCCTGTTTTACCTGCAAAACTACCAAAATGCATCATATCCACATAAATGTACCTAAGTTCATGCACATTCACACTGTTTTAAGTATCACTAGTGTCGTAAATTCACAGCACATCACTGGCCGAGTAAATAGGGTTGTTGGAGGGGTGGTCGGGGCACGGCCTCTTTGTCCATCTCGCTTGGCTGAAGGGCAATCTCTGTGTTTATGACCGGGCCAGCCACAATAGAAGAAAACATCCGAACCCACCATGGACTTTCTAAGGTGGTTCTTCCCGCAACACTCACAAACTAGATAGGTAATTCCCCTCACCCGGGGCCTACTTCCCCAAACCTGGGCTACAGACCTCTGTCGAGGTTGAGCGCGGTTTCCACTACTTGACCCTTGATGGGGACTCTCCAAGTCTTTGGTCCTGGGCCTTTTGTTACTAATTTCTATCCTCTTCAACTCTCCATCCATACTTGAAACACCAAACTTAGACAGACTTCTCCTCATGAAGTCTTGAAGCCTATTTTTCCACCAATAGCAAAACTAATAATGGCTAACAATGATAAATAAGAAACAGAAAAGAGAATAAAGAGAATACCAAGATTTGACGAGGTTCGGCCAATTATGCCTAAATCCCAGGACACCACTACAAATATATTTCTTCAAGAAATATTACAAGAGAGAAAATAAACTAAGCCTCTAGAAGAGTTAGAAGGCTTCAAGTTTGGTGTGCCGCCTCTTCGGTAGGGTTCACGGATGGGATTATTTGATGGTTAGGTTGGGTGATCAGGGATCATATTAACACTCTAAAAGTGGACTTGAGTTTTGCATTTGCAACAATCCTGAACATGGGATCCATTTGGGTTCGTAGGGCTGACTGTCTCTCGTTGTCGCTTTAAGAAGACATGTTTCTGTACACACGTATAGCAGGAGTTAGAGGATTTGAGAGACATTTTAGCGCACAACGTAGATCATGAAAGAAGGGAACATTTCCTATTGGTCTCATAGCCTCTTCTTTATAAGTGTGGCGTGCTTCAGACCCATAAAAAAGACTCTATTTAATGCGGCTTTCACACACCCTAGGACACTTCAAAACCTATGGCTCTAATACAAAGTTTGTCATGACCCAAACATATGCCCGAATAGAGAAATGGGAAAAGGAGCCCCGAGACACTCCAAGTTGACCCATGGCATGAACATACATCTAACTCAATCAATAAAAGAAGAAGATCAATCATGATAACCATAGCGGAAATCTATCATATATATCATCATAATACAAACGTGAATCTAAAGTTACAATCTATTGTCTAAAAAGCCTCTATTTCTAATGAGTTGATGGGACAAGACCCAACAAACTCTCTAAGTCTGAAACTGAAAGTATAAAGATGACTGATAACAAATGGTCCTAGGGAGATGAGGACTCGCCATTGTAGCTGGACGCTAACTCCATAAAACTGGCTAATGATGGCGTTGAGTCTAATGATCGGAGCCTGTGTCATAAAACGATACAACATAGAGTATGCGGTCAGTACGTGGAATGTACTGAGTATGCAAGATAAGTAAAACTGCTTAAGTAAGTAAAATCAATAAAACATGCATAATACAAAACACAATCAAGATTAGAATTTCAGAGTAGCGCTTGCATGCTATTTTCTAAAATCATGATCTGAACATAACTGAACGTCATAAATGAATAGAGTTTTAGGGTAAAACATGATACCTTTAGCTGGAACTGAGAAGGTAGGGAAAAGATGTGGGTATCTAGTCATCATATCTGCCTCGGCTTCCCACATAGCTCCCTCAACATGATGCTTCCTCCACAAAACCATAACTGAAGCTACTTCATTATTCCTTAGCCTTCGATCCTAACGAACCAGTATTTCCATCGGAACCTCTTCAAAACTAAGGTTGTCTTTCACCTCGACACTGTCCACTGGAACAACTAGAGCATGATCACCGAAGCACTTTTTTAGGAGCAATACATGGAAAACTGGATGGACTGATTCTAATCCCGAGGGCAACTCCAATTTATCTACTACCTTGCCAACCTGTTTCACAATCCGGTATGGGCCAACATAGGGAGGACCAAGTTTCCCTTTCTTTCTGAACCTCATCACTCCCTTTATGGGAGACACCTTCATAAACACCCAAAAATCAACTTCGAACTCAAGTTCTCTCCTCCTCACATCCGCATAGGTCTTTTGATGACCTTGAGATGTTTTCAACCTGCCCTGTATAAGATGAACTTTCTCCATAGCCTCATCAGTTGAATCTGGTCCTATCATCAACACTTCACTGATTTCAAACCAACCAATAGGTGATCTATTCCTCCGCCCATAGAGAGCGTCAAATGGAGCCTTCCAAATGCTAGAATTGTAGTTGTTATTGTATGCGAACTTAATAAGAGGTAAATGATCATCTCAACTACCCTTGAAGTCAATAACAAACACTCTCAACACGTCCTTGAGAGTCTGAATAGTCCTCTCCGCCTAACCATCGATTTGAGGATCAAATGTTGTACAAATCTTGACGTGACTACCGAGTTCCTTTTGAAACGATCTCCAAAATTGAGAGGTAAATCGTGTAATTCTATCTAATATGATGGAAAAGGAACTCCATGCAACCTAACTAACTCTCAAATGTACAACTTAGCATAATCCTACACTAAATCGGTAGTTTTGACTAGAAGGAAATGGGCTGCTTTAGTCAACTTATCCACCTCTATCCAAATGGAGTCGTACTATGGACGAGTGTGAGGCAACCCTGTGATGAAGTCCATATTGGTCTCCTCCCACTTCAAAGTAGAAATACTGATATCTTGAAGCACACCTCTTGGTCATTGATGCTACACTTTCACCTGTTTATAGTTTGGACACTTAATCACAAATTCTAGTATGTCCTTCTTTATGCCATTCCACCAATAGATTTTCGTAGGTCATGGTACATCTTGGTGGAACCTGGATGTATTGATACCTAGAATCGTGAGCCTCATGTAACATTTGATCTCTCTAGTCACCAGCTTCCAGAATGCACAAACGACCCTAATATCAAGCACACCAAAGCTGAAATCTGATAGCCATAAGTAAAACTGGATATTGGGTCAAACCTTTTTTAAAACATATATACATATATACATATATATATATACATATATATATATATATATATATGTATATCATGAATGATAAACATGAATAATTGAAATCATGAGAAATAATGGGAGACTCGTCATATAACCGACATTACCACGATAGAGCTTACGTGGTACCAACTACTAAACTTTAGAGGACAGAGCCGTCCAAAGCTTTTTCAGGGCTAAGGATGAAACCATGACATCGATATCAAGCTCCAGGCCCCTTGGGGCTGGGAAAAGCTCACAAGGGAGGTCCCAAAGTATATATATAAAACCTATGTGGGCGTGTAGTTCTGAGGCACGGGATTGACTCACCCTTAGCCTACTCGGTGCTAGACACTACTCCCAAAAACATGCATTTGCTCTCCATCATTTATCAACCAAGCTGACCATCATATTGAGACGATGTAGAATAGAAATATACATATAAAATCTTAAATCATGCATGAGGAGCCTTGGCTCAAACCATACCACAAGCTGAAAACAGTGCGAGTCTTGAATCCAAAACCATATGGTAAGCTAATTAAGGAAATCATAAAACGTTCTTGAACAGGTGGGCTTGCCCCATACATTAACATGCTTGAAAATAGCTTGATTCACTTGAAAACATAATCCTAAACATGGGTACTTGAAAACATGCTTTTCTATAAAATATCGAATCATGCTTGAATATGTATTGAAGATCTCAATTTTCATGAACTTTCATGGATGTGTATCGTAATTCATAAAACTTGAAAACATGAAAACATGAAAATATAGCCTAAAATATTGTAAAACTTGCTCATGAATCATAATTCAACAATAGAAACATGCTTAGTACATATCCATGGTAGAAACATAGGAAATTTATGCATTGGGTTAAAACCCTAAAGAACCATCTATTTGAATTTCATGAATTAAGAGAGGATTGGGTGTGAACGTGAACAATTTCAGCCATTCATAACCCTACATACTTGAGAGAATTTGATTCTACCACTTCTTTTATTGCCCAAGGAAGAACTGAGAAGAACTTGGAAGAAATTGAGCTTGAGCACCTCTCTAAACCTTTACTGCATGAATAAGAATAGCCTAGAATGAAGTTATCCCTCTTAAAACTTATTATTTATAGCTTAAAATGATGTATTTTAGGCCTTAGGATCATAGGAATTACGGATAATCCCTTATTAAATTTGTTGATAAAAATAGATTTCCAGTCCCAACGAAGCACTGGACGAGTCCTCATCCAAGGCCATGACTCGTGGCCACCAACCGTCGTGTACACTGCCAACATTTCACCTAGGTCTCATCACGGGGAACTACATGAGTTGTTATTGGTGACCATGACTCATTGTCACCACTCGTGGTCTTCATTGCCAAATACATACCTGGGATCACTACGGGGCCTACAATGACGCGTGGTGCACCCAAAGAGTCATGGTCACCCACCCGTTAAATTCACTGCCCGAGTCCTCCTACGTGAACCTCCTCCCTGACCACGACTAAATCAAAGAGTCGTGGGGCTGACCACGACTCGTGGTCATATACTTGGGGACTCAAAACCTGAATTTTCCAACTGAAGTCATACTACTCACCACGGGTCACAAAATGACTTATTTTGTGACCTGGTGCAGAAAATTCTATTTTCTCTATTTTAACTCACGAGTCTGATCTTTGGGATTTTGGGGTATAAAAACATGCCTAATTAAAGCAAAAACTATGAGGGATATACCAAATTGAGAAGTGTAAATGAGTAGAGATAGGAGCCTTGCACTTGGCACAACAATGGGTTTCCAAGTTTATGGAATTCATGTGGGTTGAGAGGGTTAATAGAAATGGGTATTTAAATGGTCAAATAGGTGAAAGTGATTGGGAAAGAGGGAGGTGGTGATTAATGGAGTTTAGGTGGGGAATGGGGGGTTTTTGGGAAATTAAGAGATGGTGGAAAAAGAAAAAGTTCAATAAAATAAGGGTCGTTTTAGGGAGTTAGAGCAGGTGTGTGGCATTTGGATTGATCGGTCAATGACTGGTTAATATTTTAATGAGCATAAGTATTTGGATCTGCACTTATTGGCCGTCTCCAGTGAAAACCAACTACACACTGGCTTGAGCGTCGATGATCATCATCTGTTCAGTTCTCTAGTTAATAATCAGCGATTCACCGGTGTCTCAAGGATTGTTTCTGATGATATACCGGATGAGGTGCAAAAAGGTTTCCAACTTCAAGGTCTACTGGATGGTGTCGGTGTCTATTCGGTGAGTCACACATTGGGAGTGGCAATTCACCCTGTTGGATCACCAAACATGCTCAAAACTCCCAGCTGTATTGGTCGGAGCCGATGCTTTGCCGATGGTTCGCGGATTGATATCGACAATTCACCGGTTTTTCTCTTCTCTATCCTCATGCTGCTTACACCTTGCTGTAGATCAACCCCTTAAACCTTGGTTTCGGCGATCCACTGAAACTCTGTTGATCATGCCTGGGTTTGCTTCTCCAATCGTCCATTCCACCTATAAAAATCCAAACAACTAAGATCAAGACGTTCAAAGTATAAATTCTTGGGTTACCTCCCAAGAAGAGCCTTTGTTAACATAATGGCATGACGTATCCTTCATTCGGAATTCATTTTCTAAAGGATCATCGTCTGACTCAACCTCCTCAACATCATTCCATGTTATTCAAAACTCTAATCACTTTGTATTTATTAGGAGGTTCAACGGATTGGCACACCTTGATGTTAACCTCTTCACCTCCTACCCAAAACATGAGCTCACCTAGCTCCACATCTGCGAAGGATCTACTCGTGACAAGTAATGGTCTCCTCAAAATGATTGGAACCTACACATCCATCTCACAGTTGAGAACCACAAAGTCAGCTGGTAGAATAAACTTATCTACCCTCACCAATACATCCTCCAAAACACTCATAGGTTTCTTGATAGAGAGATCAACTTTTAACAATCTCATTGAGGTGGGTTTGGTGTTCCCAAGCCCCAACTTCTCAAAGATTATAAGGGGCATCAGATTTATGCTCGCCCGGAGATTACAAAGGGATTTCTTGAATACAAACAACCTAATATTGCAAGGGATTGTTAAGGCTCCCGGATCCTCCCATTTTGGGGCCAGGATGCTCATCATCATAGCACTTCAATGATGTGTTGTCTCTTCGATGCCCACATCTACAACGTTCTTCCTCTTCAGCAATTCTTTCATGAACATTGCATATCCGGAAATTTGATGTAAAGCTTCACCAATAGTATATTTATGGATAATTTGTTGAACATGTCAATGAACTTGCTGAATGGATCATCCTTTTTCTTCTTGGCCAACTGCTGTGGATAAGAAGGTGGAACTCTTGGTTCTTGTTCTTTCTCACTTGAAGCCTTCCTTCTTGTATCTCCATCTTCATCATTTGATGGAATGTCATCAATATCTCCCTCACCTTCATCCTCAACATTATCATAACCAATTGGTTTTTGTGGAACCCCATCCGCTTCATTTTCACCACTTGCCTTAGGGGCAACAACTTCCTTAAGCTTAACGCCTGCATCACAAAGCATCTTACCGCTTCTCGTTACAACGTCCATGTATTGACTATCCTTCATGGGATTTGGCATTGTATCACTAGGAAGAGTTCCCTTAATTTGGGGGTTTATTTGAGAGGATAGTTGGTTGATTTAGCCTTGCAAATGCTTGATGGAAGTTGAGTTGAACTCACCATTTGGGTAAGGTTATACAACTCTCCTCAGTTCCTTCATACCGTTATTAGTTGATTCAACTTTCTTGAGAACCCTTGCTAACATTTCATCAATTTTTGAATTCCCTACATTGCTCACACTTGATTGAGATTGAGCGGTCTCAGCTTTACGAGAGGAAACATACGAATTCAAGCTTCGATGATAGCAATTCCCCTCATGATTTTGCTCTCTATTACCCCATCTCTCATTTTGATCGGGCCACCCTTGTGCATCACGGTTCCTCCAACCTTGGTTCTCTTCCCGTGGGCACTAAGGGCCTTGATTAGTCCCTTGATATCTGGGTTGAGAACCCCCTATCTGATTTGCCATATATTGGCATTCCTTTTCATAATGTTATGGCAATGTCTCCCCTTCAAAATGCATTGGATCTTGCATTCCCACAACATTTATAACTTTAGTCCCCCGGCTCTCATCATATGCTTAGTCATTACCTCCAGTTGAGTAATCATTTTAGAAAGATTTTCATCTTGCTCTTCATCCCTTTTTCTCATTTCCGCTGTTAGCACACTAGAACCAATATCATGTAGAAAGATTTTCATTCTTGCTCTTCATACCTTTTTCTCATTTCCGCTGTTAGCACACTAGAACCAATATCATGTGGCAACACATTAGTCTCCCTCGTATGGCACACCCTATTTGTCTTTGCCATTCTATCCATGATGGCTTTAGCTGAACCATACGTCTGTTTCATGATTGATGTTCTAGATAGATTATAGTCGACGAATTTATTTACGGAGTCTATAGCTCAATAAAAGCTTTGAAGGAGCACTTCATCGGGGAGACCATGGTTAGGGAAAAGAGACACTTTTTCCTTGAATCAAACCCATGCTTCATGCAAAGGTTCCACCAGCTCTTGTCTAAAGTTTGTAATATCATCCCTCAGCTGCCACATCATTGAGGGAGGGAAAAAATGATCCAAAAATGCTTCTGTCAACTCTTTCAATGAGGTATTACAACCCCGAGGTAGCTCCTCCAACCACATAGTTGCTTCTCCCATTAGGGAGAATGGAAAGAGCCTCAACCTTATAGACTCTTGACTTATATTTGTTATGTTAAAAGGCTGGAAAATCACTAAGAAATTCATCAAATGGCAGTTCGCATCCTCACTCGCTTTACTCCCGAAGAGCCCTTTCATCTATAATACATGTAACATGAAACACTGCATTACTCACCGCAGCTGGTAGGTGAATTTCCCCTACAACCTTAGACATAACAGGGTTATCCTCATCATGCTCCACGTTTCCTTTAACCGAACTATCTCCTGCTTGGGAGTGTTAGCTAATATTAATACACCCTAATGACCAACAATAAGAACAATGTCAAACAAAACAGATGCAAGATCAATTCAAGTTAGCAAACAACGCAAGGATATCAAGCGCTAGTTCCCAGCAACGGCGCCAGTTTTGATAACGTCCAAACTACACTTCTCTTGATAAGAGAGCGTAAAAGGTCGTTGCTCAAAAAAAAATCCTAGAAGATGTTGGGGTCGGATCCTATAGAGACTAGTGAATGATTTGCACAAGCGTTGTTTAGGAAATTTGAATTAATTCACACCACATCCAAGGAAATAAAATATTAAATTTTTAGGGGAAAAAGGAAGTCAATAATATGGTGGATTCTAACTCAGCTAGTTAAAGAAGCAAAACAACCAAAATAGAGAGATAATGATGAGTGAAGACTAGAGGTATTGTATGGATGGGGTGTTAATGAGATGAGAATATGATAGATCATCAAATTGTTGCTAATAAGTGTAAATAACTTTGGATAAAATGGTGCCCGATGTTTTTCAAATTCTTAGGTGCCTTTTTCTCGAGTCCTTTCGAACCTTAAGAAACAATTCTATTAACCTAGTAATGTTTGGGGTAGTAGTTGAGCTATTTGTAGCCATCAACCAAAAATTAGGATTATGAATATGGGTTTTGGCAATTTCTAGCCCAATACCCACTCAACCATATCCCTTCCTGTTATCAAATTCTCCTCCAATACTTAATTCTTCTTTTCTAAGCCAAAATTAAGTAAGAAAATCAAACCCATATTTTACAACTATAGACGATCAATTATAATTTGAAGAGAATTCAACATATTTACATTAATTTATAAATATTAAGATGAATCTAGCAGTACCCAATCTAACCCATCATCACACACCTCTAGCTAATGATTTAGCTACTCATAATTAAGAAACTGAAGACCATATTCTTTAATAAACTCAATGATTTCATTACTAAGATGAAGCAAAATCAAACTAAAAATATGTTTGCTACAATGGTTATACCTTGTTAAGGAAGAAGATGAAAATAGGAAAGAGCAAGATTTAAATTTCTTCTCCAATGAGATTTTTCTCTCTTTTCAAAGCAAAAGGAATGTTCAAAAGATAAAAGATATGTAAAAAGTACTTTCTTATAGAATATATACAAAAATAAGGAAATAGATCTCCTCTTTATCAGTGTTAGATGTAGTTGCCCCTGTTTAGGCATTTTTTCACTTGCGATAGAACCGACAGTTTGGCGATTGTAATCCGCGAACCGCTCCTCATTTTATTAAAGGGGGTAGTTTTCTTGTTTTGTGAGGGCACATGCTTGACGAGAGATTAATTTTGTGTCGGATGTCTTGATCAGTTGATTTGCACGAGTTTGCTAAGATCGAGAATTGATTCTTGAGCTTAGGAGGTCTTAATGTGATGTACTTCATTATATTGATGAGACTATGCTTGTTTTCTTGATGATTTGCTATATTAAATAATCGGTATAGTCGTAGCTTGAATTGTTGAGTAATAGTAGCTATGTGTGAGTGTCAATTGCATGAGATGTGTGAATATTGTTCGAGGACGAACAAGAGTTTAAGTGTGGGGTAAGTGATCTTGGGCAGAATTTCATGCCCAAGTGATACTCAAATGCTTCATTTAAACTTGTTTGTATATCATTATTGTGTACATTCTCATGTCATTTGTAGTTAAATGTGAATTTATACTAACCAACATGATTAGTGTTGTTTTGCAGGTAAAATGGAATTTTGGGAAGCTAAGATACATGTTCGTAAAATCGGGAATCGACTTGGAAACAAGGAGTGAAAAAGGACATGGAAGATAAGCAAAAACAAGGGCTCCGCGATGGAGCTGTGTCACGTTGCCATCGCGAAGGCACTCTGCCTCAGAGGAAATAAATTTGGCAATTTCTAGTGAAGGTGCGCGATAGCACCGTGTCACGTTGGCCAAGCTCCGCGATGCAGGCTGTGGCACGTTGAGGTTAAATTGCCTGGGGGGCCGACTTCCAGTGAAGGTCCACGATACCTCCGTGGCACGGAGGGAGTGCTCCACGATACACTCCGTGCCACGTTTCTTGTTATTTCAGGAAAAATTCTCAATATTATAAATAGCACACTTAGGTTTTATTTTAAACAATTCTGACTTGGTTGAGCAAAAACGTGGGTTACATGCAGTTGAGGGGATGGAAATTCTAGGGTTCTTCTCTATCTCTTTCTCTTTTATCTCAATTGTTTTTATGAATTCTACTTATTTGATGATGTTAAATCCACAAATGAGTGGCCAAATTCACTTCTTGCTGAGGTTAAGAACAATTGTAGTGGAATGTAATTGTTAATCATTTCAATTTTCATCTTTTCTTCAATGGTTGTTCTATCAATTCTTGTTCTTACTGCATTAATGTTTGGCCAATGTTAATGTATATCTAAAAAATCCAATTTTTATTTTGAAAAGGAAAGAAATTGGAAAGATGTGAATTAGTAGGATATGATCTCTTCTTAGTTTTGAAAATTGAGAATTGATTTACATTCAGAATAGAAATATATCTGAAAGTCTTATTAGTCAATTAAGGAATCGGGAATGTATGGCTAGAAATGAAATTCTTTTATCACAGAAATGTAGATTAAGACTTATTCTTCTTAAGTTGGATAGGAGTCGAATGTTCCAATCCATAGGAAATAATTCTTGACCAGCAACCGAAGGAAAGATTAATTGAATTGTATTGATAAATTAATCCCCTGCATGTTCGTTTTAACCTTAACTTGCTCATTACTATTGTTCAGACTCACTTTATAATTTTGCTTTAGATTCTTATTAATTAGTAAACTCAAACTCTCAAAATCTTATTTATTTGGTTGTCTGCATTCTTAAAGATATAATTCATTAACACTTAAGTTAATTAGTAACGTAGCTCAGTCCCTGTGGGATCGATACTTGGCTTTACTTAAGCCACTTTACTACTTTTATGACCACGTGCACTTGCGTGTAGTCACCACAGAAGCCGAACAGGAACCATCTTTCTTCCAGACAAATAACACCTATGCAAACCCATGGAGACTTGTTCGGCCTGATAAAGCCCTTATCTAATAAGTCCTTCAACTGATCCTTCAACTCTTTTAGCTCGGTTGGAGCCATCCTATAGGGAGGAATAGAGATGGGTTGTTTATCGTGTATGAGATCAATGCCGAAATAAATCTTCCTCTCCGGAGGAACACCTGGAAAATCATCGGGAAAAACCTCCTGATACTCACACACTACCGGAACTAACTAGATAGTTGGGGTCTCAGACTAAACATCCTTAACCCTAACTAGGTGATACATGTAGCCCTTAGAAATTATTTTCCTGACCTTAAGATATGAAATAAACCAATCGGCTGGTACAACTGACTTACCCTTCCACTCCAAGACCAGCTCACCCGGAAACCTAAATTCTACTGAGGGTTCTACAATTAATCGAGTAGTAACATGCAAACAACCAATCCATGCCAAAAATGAGATCAAAGTCAGTCATAGTAAACTCTGCTAAGTCTGCTGAGGGAACATTATGCAGGGGAAACCTCTATAGACCCGCCTAGCTACAGTCGAATTATCGGCTGGAGTAGAGACTGAGAACGGTTCTGTCAGGGTTTTAGAGCTAACTCCAAATCTACTAGCAATATAAGGGGTCACAAAATACAAAGTAGCTCCAGGATCTAACAAGGCATAAGAATAAATATTGAAGACTCGGAAAATACCAATGACCACATCTGGAGAAGCCTTCTGCTCCTGGTCGGGTACTAGAGCATAAAACCTGTTTTGGCATTGACTGCTTGATGAACTAATAGAGGCACCATACTGAGGGGGACGTGCTGCTGGAGCTATAGAACTGGCTTCTATCACACGAGTCCCACCGACCCCTATTATGGCTGAGGGGCAATCCCTATGTCTGTGAAAGGGTTGGACACACCCTAAACACACATCTAAGCCAACTAAGCACCTCTCGAGATGATTCTTGCTACACTTCGCACAAGCTGGAAAAGTGCGCTCCACCTGCAAGATATTCTGATCCGTCAAGGTTGAAGCCCTACTCCTCTGATCTCCTCGAAACCTAGATGGCGTGCTGGCCGATGATGGAGTTAGAGCGATAGACCTGTGCTGGGTCTACTGACTTTGTCCACCCCCTAAACTGACTAGAGAAACCCCATAGCTGTCGGTCCTGGCCATCTTGGCCTCCCTCTGCCTCCAGTGGACTGAATCAATTTGTTGTGTGTGCAATGCCATATGGTTGAAAGTCAACATCTCGATGAACTATGGCGATCCTGCAATCCTTGTCCAAGTAATCCGCCACCCCATGCACAAAACGACTCACCGTAGCCCTCAAATCTGCCACCAACTCTGGAGAATACTTGGATAATCAAGTGAACTCTAATGCGTACTCCCGAATGAACATGTTTTCCTACTTCAAATTAACAAACTCGGCCTCTTTGAGCTCTCTCATCTCCCGGGAATGAACCGATCCAAAAATGCCGCATGAAACTCTTCCTAACCTACTGGGCCTGCACTCTCTGCCCTGGCATCTCTCCACTGCTTATATGAAATATGAGCCACCCCCTTGAGCTGATAGGAGGTCAAGTCAACACACTCCCCATTGTTCACCCCCATAAGATCTTCAGAATCTCCTCAATGAAATCGTGGGGATCCTCGTCCACTCTCGACCCCATGAACTCAGGAGGGCTCATTCTCAAGAAATCCCTCACCCTGGCTGTTGCTGCATTCCTATTCTGAGGGTAATGCGCCACTATATAATTTTGAACCTAGGCCGTCATGGCTTATGCCAGCATCTGAAAGGTTGCCTTAAACTCAGCATAGGCAGCTGGCTCTGGTGCGTGCTCCTCACGAACGAGTGCTGTTGGCTGATGCTCCTTACCAATAGCACCCTCATGATCATTACTGTTACCATTTCTTCTAGCGTTCACTCTACGTGGAGGCATGATTCCGCAAACACGAATAGCTTGAATTAGGAGGGTAGAGGACTTTTATCGCACGACATTGATCATGAAAGAAGGAAATATTTCCTAAACATCTAGTAGTATCTTATTCATAGATGTGGCGTGCTTCACACCCATGAAAAAGACTCTTGTTAAAACGACTTTCAGAAACCCTAGGAAACTTCAAATCTATGGCTCTGACACCAAGTTTGCCACGACTAGGACGTACACCCGGATTGTAGACACGGGACAAGGAACCTTGAGAGACACAAAGTCAACCCATGGAATGAGCATACATCTAATGCCATCACATAAGAGAAAACTTAACATGAGAAAAGGTAAACATGTCATAATTATGGAGGAAAGATAATACATAATCCATACATGATGGCTGAATACAACTGGTAGTCTGAAAAGCCTCTAATCATGAAAGACGGGTTGATGTGACAACTCCCCAACTAACCCAACATTTCTAAAAACTGAAAGACAAGCATAGAGTCTAAGCATATGGCCCTCGGAACGTGAGGACTCACCAAGTACACTGATGGCAATATCTGAAACACTATTGAGGAGATTGAGCCTGAGAGCCGAATCTTGTATCATGAAACGATACAACACAGAAAGCATGCGGTCAGTTCTTGAAATGTACTGAGTATGAAAGGTAAATAAAATGAAAATTTAAAATATATAAAACTCATAAATGATCAAAAGAGTAGGACCTCATGCTTATATCGTAAACATCGCAACATAACATAAGGCTCCAGGTTTTCAAAACATTTGTAATACAATCATAGTCATTATCATAAGAGAAAAGCCTTATTTAACATAACTTGAGCCAATATACATAATCATAAACATGCATAAATCATGAGGAATAGTGGGGTCGGCCAAAACATAACTCATGATTCATAAGGCTCATACATACTCGTAAATCATGCATATAGCTTGAATTTCATAAAATCATAATGGGTAACATAATACATTCATGATTTAAATCATAATTCATGCCGGTCTTATAAATATCATCAATGAGTAATTAGATCATAAATCAATTCACCATGGGGCATGCTTAATTAGGCTTAAATACGTAGAACTTCCAAATCAATAGTATTATAATTAAGTTAAATCACAAAAGCTGATTAAAACCCATAAATTATGATAAGATTTTAAAATCACAAAAAAACATAATCAAATCATTAGATTCTATATAAATCAATTAAAAAACCCCATGAGTTTTAATGGACCCTTTGCAAAAATCATAGAGGAGGGGCACGGGTCTAGATGAAATCACCCATTAATAACCTTACATACCTGGGAATAACTAGTTCTTAACCTCTCTTGATAACACAAGAATAAATTGCAATGAATTGATGAGTTCTAATCTTGAACCACTCTCCCACTTCCCCTACCTTGCATGCATGAATGAATGAAGTGAAAACTGAACTTAACCCCTTAAATTTCCCTATTCATAACAAAAAAGGTCATAGTTTAGGCCTTAGGATCTTAGGAGTTTACGAAAAATCCCTTACTAATTCGCAGAAAAAAAAGCTGCCAGGGGGTCCCAACAAGGGACCCAGCATCCAGTCTAGGCCACGGGTGACTTCACCAGTTATGAGGCCTAGCCACGACTCGTGGTCATGCTTGTGGTCTCCCATTCAAATCCTTCCAATCCTGTTGGACCACGAGTCACCTCACGACTCGTGGTCACTCCTCACGAGCCTCCTCACGGTTCGTCCTGTGACCTGGTGCGAAATTATAGTTTTTAACCATTTTGACTCTCGGGTTTGATCCTAGGGTTCCCAGGTTATACCAATCATATGGCAGCTTTTTAGTCAACAACATTTTCAAGTAATTAGGAAACCCAGGCATCTCTTCGATGGCATCAATGAGTAGTACTCGGAGTGTTACCTTTTTAAGCCTTTCAATATGCTTTGCTACTTTCACATCAAGGTTTTTTTGAGAAATTCTTTATTGAAATGGAGCAACACGAAAAGCTAAGTATATTGCAAAGTCTTCCCTTCCTCCCTTAGCCTTCCCTCTCTTTTTTGGGGCAACTCACAGAGATTTTTTAATTTCCACACATGGTGACCTTTTGAATCCACCCTCAACTACCTCATTAAAAAGGGATTTTTAGGGTTCTATTGTTTTTTCATCAAATTCAATCACCATCCTAGACTCATTCTCCATCATAGCTTCTTCAACCTCGACTTAGGGTGCACAATCTTTCCACCCCTCATGAAAATGTCCATATATTGAGCATTAAAACATCCCACACGTCCTTTTAGATCCACCACGATGCTACTAGGGAGATGGCCTTTTTGTTTAGGATTTTGGTTATGGGAAAAGTCCAATACCTATTGCTCTAATTTCTCAATGGAAATTGTGTGAGAGCCTACAATTTTTGTAAGACTGTTTAGACAAGCATCTATTCTCTCCTAGTTGGTAGGCACCTTTTCCAACATGTCTTAAAGGTTTGAGCCTCCATGATCATATGAAAGACCCTCCATCCAATACAGGAGATTAGAAGAGGGACCTCTAGGCGGGTCATAAGAAGATGAGCCTCTCCTATGATAATTACCACCATGGTGCCATCCCTGAGTTTGACCACCAAAATCATTCCTAGGGTACTATTGAACCAGACCTTGTGATTGAGGTCTCCATTGCACTCGGTATGAAGAAAAGGGGTGATCTTGATGATACAGTGGTCTATAGACACATGATGAGTTGCTAACATAGTTGACGTCTGCCACTTGCATAGGTGGTAGATCTTGTAATGGCTGATATTGGTATAGAGAAGGAGGGCATCCATGCCTGTATTGAAAACCATTCATGGTCTCTTCAATAGCATGCCCCTTCTTGACCTCATACTCAGTCAACTTCTTCATGAGAAAGGCTATGTTTGTTGCAATAGTGGCGATTATCTATTCTCTCTCCTGATTCTCCTTCATTAAATGAGATAGAGAAAGAGTCCCCGTATTGATACCTCCACATTAGTCCCCACCATACCAAACATGGTTGTGCTTAGCTATCTTATCCAAGATGATGGCAATATTATTGAAGGTCTTGTCCATGAAGCACCCATCTGTGGCGTTAATGGCAACAAATATGTCAAGGCACCAAAACTAACATAAAACATTGCTAATAAGATATGATCCAGGAATCAGCAGTTGCACTCCTGAAGGATGTTTTACTGAAATCTCTCCTATGCTTCGAACAACTGTTCACCCGGTAGCTATCAAAAATAACATATTTTATCTTGTTGCTCTGCCTTTTTGCTAGGCTAAAACCATTTCTTTAGGAAAACACTCACCAACTCTTTCCAAGTATAAATTCAATTTGGAGAGAGTCTATGAGACCATTCCCTCGCCTCACCATCACCTAAAATGTTATTTTTCTTATGAAGGTTGCACACTATCACGCCCAAAAACTAGGGTGGGATGCAACTGTCACTCGATTCATGATTGATCGAGAAGCCGGCTATATAGCATCTATAAATGTGACACTAAGGCCGATCAAGCCACCTGTCATAACCAACCAAGATAAATACTGGACCCATAATGTCTCGATAATAATGAATATACAACCTGGAAAGCCGATAAGGCTACAATAAAGCTGAACAGAGTAATGGAAAGCCAACAGGACTACACATCCAAAACTACAATACAAACTAGTCCACATCAACCTCTACAGAGTAAACAACCTGTAATGCACGGGATAGGGCCCCGGCCTACCCATGTTGTACACAAAACTCAAAATAGTCAAAACTAGGACATGGATCCTGGAAGAGATGAGCATACCACTATTCTATAGAAATCTGGCTCCTACTGTGTCTGATGATCTGAGCCTCGGCCTGTACCTGCAGCACAATTGCTGGAAGGGTCCCCAGATGAAGGGACGTCAATACGAATAAAATGTACCGGTATGTAATGTTGAAAACTATAAACATAGAAGATAAAAATGAAAATTGAGCCAAAAATAAGGAATAGTAACAACCCGAAATCCTAAAAATCAAAACCTGATAATAACTCAATATTGAAGTGTAAATGCGATCATCTAATGCACAAGAAAAAACTATAACTAAGATGCCAGTGGACAACGGACCATAAAACCTATATAAAATTCATCCATCAAGTGTATCACACCGTGGTAAAAATAATAATGGCTCCAGTCGGACTACCACACTGGGATAAAATCCGTCCACCTGGTGTACCATATAGGGGTAAAATAAAAATACCTCTGGCCGATGTACCACACCAGGATAAAATTAATAAACCTTAAACAAAATCATAAATGGAGTTGATATGGCTTATACTGGACTAATTTAACACATATAGCATAGAAATGACGAATATTAAATATGTGGTTTGCATAGGCCCCCTTCGTAATGCATAAATGCAAGTGAGCATATATAACATGTAAAGCTAGAAAATAGAACTTAAATGCATGCATTCAAAACCTAATTAAATCATAAGGAATTGCGGATGGCCTAAGAGTTTCAACAAGATTTATAGGTCGTGTCAAAAGGACATTAGAGTTCGGAGACTCGCTAGCTTGTCATTCGGCTTAAGGGAAAGCGATTATGAAATCTCCTCTTGTCCTGGAATATTTCATAACATATACATAAGATAAAGGACAACCATAACCAGGAAATCCCAATTCAATAAACTCGTTTACCCTTAATAGCTTTCGGCATCTTTTCTTGGCTTAAAATCGTTTACACATCATCGTGTTTGCTCTTTCACCAACTTCAGTTAGCAACCAGATCTTTAATATCACACACACATATATATCATACAGTAATGACCAGCTAACAATGCCCACGTTGAGGGGTCTCCAACATGATGTACAACTACGACAATAATCAACACAATATAACAATTTAGATGCCTCGTTTTTGCTAGGCATAGTCTTAACATTTAACCTCAATAAAACATGAAACTTTAAATCTTAAATGAAGCTTAACATGCTGCCTCAATACTTGTAAAGAGGTTGCTGGATCATTCAATTGACAACGCACGAATTTTGCTTAAAAGAACGATGGATGGTGGTCTTAGATACCTTTCTCCGACAAACTATTCTTTAGTCGATTTCCTATTTCAGTGATCAGCCTTAAACCTCCTTAATCACATTTTTTGTAGTCCAACAACAAGATTAATATATAGCACAAAATGCAGTCCAAAATAACTAACCAAAGGCAGTCACAATACCAACAACAACACACGACAACATCAACAACATTTAGTCATTTTCTCAACTAGTTTTCACTAACTTTTGAGGGAGAAACAAGAGGAAATTTTACCTTAGATCTTCAATAAATCTTCCCCTCAATATGAAGTGTAATTACAGAAAAAGAAACAGCGAGAAAGACTAAGGAAAACGAGCAAAACTCAGCTCATAAACAGTCCATCGGCAGCTCACTTAGCTGTCAATTTCCAGCTTTTCGTTTTGATATTTTAGAGGGTTAAAATGGGAAAACTCCTTACCTTTTGCTTGGGGGTTGTTCTTTCTTGAAAATAGGATTAATTGACCTCAACTTCTTGTCAAAAAAATGCAGCAACCTTGCTGTCCAAAATGCAATAGAAGCAATTCATAAACACACCAAATACACCTCTAACTTCTAGCTTTCTACTCATGAATTCAAGCAAGTTTAGTAATAGAATCCTCACCTTTTATACTTGTGTATAATACCTACCAAGAGGGAGAATATATGTGGCTTAGAAATACTTCAGAAACTCACCAATTCACCACAACAATACATCCAAAAACACAGCTACAAGGCAGAAACAACTTCACCACTAAGTTGCCTTCACTTCTATGGACTTTTTCTTGAGTTTTGATAGTGTTTTCTTGAGGGATTCCTCTTGGTTGCTTAGGCTCTGCTTCTGGGAAAAAAGAGTGGATTTCATAGAGTAAGCAAACACCTCATATCTGGAAATGTTGAAATTGATTTCATAACACACAACTTAAAATATAAAGGTTGGGCGGTGGCCGTTTTTAGGGTTGTGGCCACCTTACTGTCCAACAGTGCCACCATAAAACTTCTATAATGTTTTACTCTGAACTCCCATTGACGAGCAGTTTAATAATCTCAAAACTAGACTCAAAGACCTTTAATTTTATATATATATACACACACACAGAGACACACATATAAATATAATAATAGGTGGAGGTGCTTCTATTTCATTATATATTAGGAGATATGGTTGTTTAAAGTTGACCCTTACTTATGAACTTCACATATTCTTTGCTTTTCCATTCATACACATTTCCCTTGTCTTCTACGACTAATATACAACCTATACATCCCATTAACCAAACATACAAATATCAAATAATTACCAAAAATTTTCTGAGGTGTAATACACACCTCCAAGAAATTTTTTAAGTGTTGACTGGGGTCGTCGTCCGTGGAATTGCAGAACTGTCCTTATGCCTTTAGCATTGTATAGATACTGCCATCAATCTTGAATGAGGCAACATTTACCCTTGGTGGGACTATCGCGCTTGCATAGTCAACTTTGTCATGACATTTGTGAACATGTTTTTTAAATCTCTAGTTGGAATAGCGTCCATGATACTTTATCAAGAGACAAAAACAAAAAGAAAAGGTAAACGAATTTATCTAAGCAATAAAACTAGACTATTAGGGTTAGATAGGGCTTATGTCGTTGTCCCTATCAACAATGCCATAATATTTGATGTCGTTCAAATCCACTCCCAATATCATGTACAGTAAATGATCACAACAAATATAGAACCAAACAAGGCATTGGGGTCGAATCCCATAGAGACTACTTGAAGAACAAACTATCTAGTACTAAATAGTAAAATATTGCAAGATTAGAATCTATTTGGATTGAGAGTGATGTAATTTAACATAGACTGCGGAGTGTAATAATCTAGGGTTATAATCAATTAAAGATAATTCTATAGAAGTGACTCCAATTATGGATATATTCTCCTAAATCACCCATTGTGGAAGACTTGGGAGTGAGCTTAGGCTGAACATGCAAGCAATTTACTTAGACATCCTATGGGCATCTTTCAATAGCACAATAGGTGTCAATCTACTTCAAATTGACAAAATTAAAGTGAAATTCAACCTATGTCTAGGAGATTACATTAAATAAGGGTTATGACTTGAGTTATTGTTGGTTGATGCTAACCCAACCTAAATTTATTCTTTCAAGTGTCAGAAAGGTAATTGGGCAGGATTTGATGACTCTCATCACCAATCACACACTACAAAGCAAAGATCAATCAAGTGTTCATAAGCCCAAACTCAATATTAACAAATTGGGATCATTAGGGTTCACAACCCTAGAACTAGGTTTAGTTACCCATAGCAAGAAGAAGAATAAAGGAAAAGTAATTAGACATGCTTACCAAGAGAAATTAAAATCTTCAATAGATCAATGAAAATGTTCAAGTTACAAGTTAGATCTACAATCTACTATGAAAACTAGGGCTAAACTAGCTAAATTCTACTCTCTATTCTAAGTACGAAGTGAACAATGAAAAATCTCTCTAAAAATTACAAGAAAAATCTATTTATACTATGTACCAAAAAGCCTATTTAATTCAAACATCAGATTTCTAGGTGTGCAGGGATGGACTGTCCTTTAGAAGGATGGACCATCCTTTAAATCGTACTTTACATTTTACCTTCAGTACTTTAGCTAGTCATTCTATGACTTACGGACCGTCATTTGGAAAGACGGTCCGTACCTTGCTCTGCATTTTATAACTTCCATTTTACCAAGCGTGGGTCCATCCCTTCAACCATACTTTAAAGACCTTCTTTGCAGGGTTCTAGAATCTGTAGCTGGCAAGGAACTTGTGGAGGTGCAGTCTGTCTTCCAAATAGACGATCCATATGTTGCCTTGTCTTTTGAGCAGTTTTCAATCCTGATCTCCGATCCTTTCATCTTTCAATTTCTTGAGTTTATGAAATATGGCATAACAAGGTTACTTTATACTTAATTTACCTCCTAAAGATATGCAAAATGCTATGAAATGAAGTAAAGTTGTATCGCTAAATCCAGACACATCAGTCACCCCTTAATGGAATACAACATAAATTAAGCACTGAGATTATACATGTTTTAGTTCTCAAACCACCTTCTTTTTAGTTTTTATTAGCTCAATTTCACTATGGGGACTCTAACAGGGTACTATGGCCGTAACCTTTCCATAATGTGAAGAGATCATTACATCATATACCAATTAAATCACTATTCATTCTCGAATGAACAAGGGGAAAGAATTACCTGACTTGGAGAAGAACTGGGTATACTTGCTACACATGTCTGGTTCGGTATCCTAAGTCGCCTCCTCCAACGGAGAGTTCTTCCACTAGCCTTTACAGACGCAATCTCCTTAGACCTCAGCTTGCGAACCACTTTATCCAAGATAACCACTAGTTTCTCTATATAAGATACATTTTCATCAAACAATATCGAATCCCAATGGATAATATAGGTCCCATCACATTGATATTTCTTCAGCATGGAAACTATGAATACCGGATGAACTCTAAATAAACATGGAGGAAAGCTAATTATTAGGCAATTTCCCACACATTAAGAACCTCAAATGGACCGATTTACCTAGGGCTAAGCTTGCCCCACTTCCCAAACCATATCACACTCCTCATAGGTGAAACTTGAGGAGAACTTGCTCTCACTACCAGAAATTGAGCCTATGGCAACATAAGTTCTAGGAACGGTTCATAAACATTTGCAGTAGACCCTCTATCGCTGCAGTTAAAACTGTTACTAAAAGGTTTGGCTCCCATGATATGATTTAGAGGTATAAGAATTGCTACTGTGATATAACCGTTGCAATTGAGGGTCTATGGAAATAGTTTCTGAACCGTTACCATAGAGTTATCTATGGAAACACTTCATAACAAATAATTACCTATCACAATGGTTATTAAATTCCTTCACAGTTCCCCACTCTTATTTTAAGAAACCCGCCAAAGCTAAACGAACCCTCTTTTATTTTCATTAATATTTTTCCCTAATACTAAAATATACGCTCTTAGAGAATAAATTTTATTTTCCACTCCCTCACACTAAAATGTACACTCTCAAAGAACCCACTCCATTATAGTAGCAACAATTGTGAGATTCCCAGAAATTCTCTCACAAAAGAAGCTGCAAAAGTTGCAAACATAAAGAAGCTGTGAAACTTGCAATCTTGAAAAAATTGAAGTACTTGTGAATCGAAGGATTTGGGCTTTTTCTCATATATTTAGGGTTTCTCATAATCTATAGAATTTGACGAATTTGGGGTTTCTCCTTCAATTGCTGGAGGTTCTATTAATCCTTGTGATTTTAGCTGAAGATACAAGAAGTTCTAAATTTTAAGGTTAGTATATTTGATTTTGACCTTCAATTCTTGTGCTTTTTCCATTAGATATTGTATTCCTCGTACTGTGTTAGATTTCCTAGTTTTTCTGATTTTCTAGTTCCCTTTAAGCATTTAATTACTTTCTGTGATATTTAATCTATATGAGATATTTCTAATTTTATTTTAAAAATCAAGTTCAACTTCAACATACAGATCAATCGTCACAAGTAAATCTACATCACTACATATGTCAAAAGAAAGATTAACTTTTTTTATGTTATTAGCATTATCAATTTTTGTCTTTCTAATAAATGTCAGTAGATGGTGGTGGTTCACAGGTTTAGGATAAAAAAAGTAAAAGTGTTCCATTAGTTATGTAATTAGCTAACCGATTTTTGTTTTTGGATAAATCAGAGTAGTTCATTAATTGAATACACCAACTTTCTGTAAAAAAAAAGGATCAAAGTGAGTCAACGAGTAGCTTAACCATCATTATTATTCAAACAGAAATTTTCTCATTTCTCCAAATTGTTTGTGAAACAAAAAGATTATGTTGGACTATTTTTATCCCTCACTATCTTCTATTTCATTCATCATGAAGTGCAGGATGATTGAATTCTTTAGATTGTCTTTCTTTCTTTATTGAACTTATGCATATTCCTATTCATGATTGTTTCTTACAGTCTTGTTGGTATTTCTATGGTAACATTATGGAAATGCAAGACTTTATACATGTGTACTTAATTTGCAACGAAATCGGATAGTTGTCTTCTGAATTGTCTACTGCGAGAACACCAAATCATCACCATTATTTTTTTCTTCCTTAAGTTATCTGTCATCAATATTGAATTATCCATAGCTCACCAAGTGCTTGGTTTTCCTATAAATGTCAAATGTCTGTTTTAAGTTATGTTTAAATCTTTACTTTGAAGTAAAGTTCAAAAAAGCTTACTTTAAACCAAATTACTTCCCATATCATCATTAACACAGACATCACACACCACACACTTTCAATATGCTCTATGGTTGATGTAAAAATATAGGGTCCTAACATTTGCTGCATAATGCAAAATTGTATTCCCATTTTCATCAATATCTGCCAACATTCTGTTTTTGATAGCCACTTTTTTTGAGCAAATAATCAAATAGAAATCTGTTCTTATGCTCTGTTGCTATATGCAATAGGTTCACCCTTTTCAGTGAATATAATTTATAATGTATCATAGTATAATTTATTACACATGAAATTACTAGGGTTACTATTTAATATAAATCATTTCAATTGGTCACATTAAACCATTCTGATATGTCATGTAAAACCATTGCAATAGGTCACATCAAACTGTTACAATAGGTCATATAAACCGTTGTTGTAGCTCATGCAAACCGTTACAATATGTGGATTTGTTAATCATTAATAAAAAAATAACTGTTGCAATATATAAACTCGTTGCCATAGGACAAATTTTCGTTGCCATAGATCAATCAGAATAGTTCAATTTTTTTATGAAAATGGTTTTATGTGTGTTTCTGTTGTAATAACCTTAATGAACTGTTCCAATATATATCTAGACCGTTGCAAGAAAGCTCTATGAGGATGCTTGGAAACCATTCTAATAGAATAAATAATTATCTCACATGAAACAATAAATAACCATTGCTATAGCTTGGTCTGTGGAAACAATTATACTTAACAGCTACAAAAACCATTGCTATATGCCTATGGCTATGTGAGCAGATGAGACGCCCAAAAATCGTTTCCATAGCTCTATTGCAACGGTTTACCTATCTATGGAAACGATTATGTGGGCATTTCCTTAAAGCCAAATTTCTCGTAGTGTCTCCTTGTTAACGTCCAAAATACACTCTTCATTACAAAAAAGTGTAAATGGTCGTTGTATCAAAATAAAAATTCCGATGGATATTGGGGTCGAATCCCATAGAGACTAACAAATGATATGCACAAGTGTTGTTTGAAAAATTGAAGTTCGTTCACACCACTCAAAAATAACAAAGCAACAAACATTTTGGGGGAGACTTGATGTTAACAATATTGTATAGATTCTAGCATGGCTAATTTGGATAGAAAAATAACCAAAGTTGTCAACAATAATGAGAAGGACTAGAGGTGTGGTGTAGATGATGTGCTAATTAAACAAGGCTATGCTAGATCATCTCATTAGTTCAGATTGTGTAGATAACATTGGGAAGGTGGGCATTCTATGTTTTTCAACCTCATAAATGCCTCTTTCTAGAATTATTTCAAACCATTAGACACACTTAAATCAACCCAATCAAGTCTGTATTAATAGCTACACTAATCTCTATCTATTAGAGGATAATTAGGAGAGAAAATGTGGTTTGGCTATGTGTAACCCAATTCCACAGCATCACATCCATTTCCACCATTAAATTCTCTTCCAATACTTAATTCATCTCTTTCAAGAAAAAATCAAATAAGAAAAATAGACCCACATTTGTAACTATGGATCAATTATAATTTGGAAAGAATTTAACAGATTTACACTTAAAATAATATTGAGATGAATCTAGAAATACACAACCTAATTAATCAATCATCACCACACACCTCCAGTTAATGATTTAGCTACTCATGACAAAGAAACTAAAAAGCATATTTAACAAAAAAATTCATTGATTTCAATAATAAGAGTAGCAAAATCAAATTCACCAATAAGTGTTTAACAATGGTGGACCTTGCTATAGAGGGAGAAGAAGAAAAAGAAAAACATTCTTTTACAATATCCCCCAATAGAATTCTACTTTCTTCTTCTAAAAAGAGAATGTTCTCAAAAAGCTAAAAGTTAAGATCTGATAGGTACATAGTACTTCTCTCTTGAATATATCTAAAAGTAGGGTACCCAAGACTCTCTTTTTTAGTGTTGGAAATATTTTCCTCTGCTCAGGCATTCTAGCACTTTCGAGAAATCGGAGGTTCGCTAGTTACATTCTGCGAACCACCGGCTAATATTGAATTCTCCTTCAGTGAATTTTAGTGTCCTTCGACGGTTCCTCCAGCGACTCGCCGACCTCCAACCGTGCTCCGCTGATTTCTTTCTCTTTAATCTATCACTTTCAGATGTCACTAGGCGAGTTAACTGGCGAGTCGCCGGTTGATGTCTGCGACCACTAGTTGCTTTAGTTCCCCAAGGAAGTGGTCTTCTGCGTTTGCCTGGCATTTCGCCGGTCTCTTCTGGTGAAGCGTTGATTTTCACCTAATTTCCTTTTTTTTACTCCACTTCTTTCTCTTTTCTTCAAATAAGATATCTACACACAAAAAGGCAAAAAGGGCATAAAATTATCTAAATGACTTGATAACTAAGCTAAAGCTCATGCTTAAGATTCTAATTAGTTAGTAAATTACCAACTCATCAAACCCCCAAACTTGAACCACTGCTTTTCCTCAAGTAATGCAGTTATTATCAGATGAAGAACATGCCACTCCACACAAGCTTATAAATCAATGACCACTTAAATCATGACAACCCAAAAATACTCACCAACCCCCCCAAAAATAAGAAAAGTAGAAAATTTTCAAGAGGTCACCACCATTAAAAAACATGATTCACAAGAGCTTTCATTTTTCAAAATGAGGGCATATCTTATCTACAAAGTATACATAGCATCTCAATTCATAATCACTGCACATTCAAAGCTTGCCTTAGAGCTTATGCTTCTCATGTCCTATGCACACATTTACCCTTAATGCAATTGTTTCCTCAAAAGAGATAATGCCACTCACAGAGAAGAAAGCCCTTATTCTTTATCATGAATTCAATGAGTTCACAAAAGGGATCATAACAAGAGAATATTACACTCGCTCTCCCAAAAGAAATCTTCATGCACACAACTCGACCCATCGGCCTGCCCTTCGTGTAATTCGCTACTAATGTAGAGCAATTGCACGTCAAATAACTTAGGACTTGCAGGTTCTTAATTTAGGCTAGGGATGAGGGTAGGATATATGTTTAGCTTTAGTGAGTAATGCCTCCCCAACGCCTATACAAACTTGCAACATCCCAGCATCTTGTTTAGATCACTCCCCTTCATTTTTACTTGTTCATCAGCCTTATCTTTTTGTTTTAACATAAGCCACCCTTATAACATCTATGAATTCACACTTAGACTTCTTTATGAAAGAGATAGCACCTATCAACAATTCTTCCTCTTTTGATGATCCAATGCTTTTCCACTCATTGGTTCACTCATCTCACCACAATTTTTGGTGCTACCTCAATTTTTAGGCTACTTATTTTTCCCTTTACTCTTGCTAACCCCCAAACTTAGGCCTTTGCCTCATCTCACATTTTATTTCCTTATTGTTCCCCATTTCTTGGGTTTTAAACCCCTTTTTTATCACTTCATCACTAGAAATTAGGGAGGATGGGTGCCAAAGAGAAGGATTACAAATGATCTTTGGGCATGTAATGTGTTTTCAAAGAAAGGATCCAAGGCTCAAACGTTGGCTATCAACGGGTAATATTCAAGGTTGTCATTTTGGGTGAAGTAACTTAACAAAATAGAGCTTAATATCATGTTTTTAGTGACACTACATCTAGGATTTCTCCTTGAGTTTCACTTAGGGAAAGTTCTAGAAAAGATTCTATGCATGATATTCAAAAAAATCCTCACCACACAAGGCATCACACCTAAACAGTCCACAAAAGTCATTATGCACACATAATCGTAATTTAAGACATTAGAACATGCAAATTCATAAGTCAAACGAGGAATCTACAAGGGATGAAAAAAGAGTACTACATTCTCCTTTCAAACACCCATTCATCCTTTCTTATTTTCATGCCACATTTAAAGATTCCATTTCAAATTTTTTTCTAGCAGTACCTCTTAAAACAACTCCATACAAGACTAAAAATCAACATGGCATTTTTCCACTGGGTTTCGAAGATGGATCTACATCATACACAAAGAGCATTGGAGGCGGTCGTGGTTGGCTATGACATATCTCCTTATCCAAAACTATTTTCGATGCACTGTCATACCCTACCCACCAATCATCAGGTGGACTCTTGGGTACCTCGGGCTGCGAAGGCACCGTTGCAATCTCAAAAGTGGTGGGGCTGCTGGAAGATGGAGTTCCAATGAGTGTAGCCACATCTTTCCTCAAAGTAATCACTTTATTTTCTAGGACATCAACCATATTGCAGAGGCCTTTCAACTTATCTCTAGTAGGTGGCATGGCTTTCTTGATGGCTTGCTGGGTCATAGAAGGGTTAGCCTTAGCTAGCTTCATAGGTTGACTTTCATGCACTTGGGTCATTTGTGCTAGTTTGAGCATATCAGTAGATGTGGTGGTGGGAGCTGCAGATTCATGGAACTGGCCAGCAGGTGTGTTAGAGGGGACAAAATGTGGTGGTGGAGTCCTGTTCTTTGTACCTATTGCTCGCTTCATAGTTGTGGCATCTTTGTCAGCCTTGGTAGCCAATGTAATCACACCGTCAACCCAAACAGTTTTATCCAATGGATGGAACAAAGGGCATGAAGCCCGCACACAACATACTCACGAGGCTAGGATATGGCAATGATGTAGCCTACTACTTGGCCCCGTCTTTTGAATTGATCTGCAATAATCTCCCCAACATTGATGTGTACATGAACCATGATGTAGCTGGTAAGAATGGCAACTTCAATTAGGACCTCCATTGTGTTCAGAGAAAGGATTAACCTAGCATAAACCAAGTCTAGCCACAAACGGGCTTCAAATTGCAGGTCATGCCGATGAATCAAACCCCTGGAGATGGCCCACTATCGTTGAACCATTGCAATTATATTGGCTACCCATTGGAACTTTTTTTCTTTATCATCCACCTTCCTGTGGAATGTTGAATGTGGTTGGATTCACTCAGCCCAATAAAGGGAATTTATTGCCTCTAGAGTTATGGGCACCTCTTGGCAACGCACTCATATGAAGGTAGGCATGGTAACGTATTTGAGCGGCCCTTGTGTTTTAGGATTCATTGCCATGCCTTATATGATGCATAAAATTCCTACACCAACTTCAAGAAGTAGCTGTCAACATGTATGGTGAATGGATCCCAATTGCACATTCCAATCTTATACTAAATATTTCGGAAAACTTTTTTTAAAGACTCTACCTCAAACTGAGCTTCTCCATGGATTCATCGCTTCTCCTTAAAAGAGACAAAATAGTCCTTCATTCTAGCCAACCCAAAGAGATTAAACTGTATACACTAGGCCTCCTCAGAAGATAGGTTATGTGCATTACTAGTGCTCATTGATGCTTGGCCTTTGTGAGGCCGTCGATATTTGGAAATGATGTTGTAGACTAAGGCTAGAGTTATGCAAACATTTAAAAGAAACTCAGATCAATGTGAAAGAAACAAAATCAAATGAAAAGAAAAAGTATTTTAGGTGACATCGGCGAGCCATCGGAGAAAGGCGGATGCGAATCTACGAAGCGCCGGTGAACTGCCTATTTAAATCAGTGGCCTAGGGGAACAATATAGCCACCGAATCCCCCAACGATGAAACGCCAGTTTTGAACAATGAAACGCTGATGATCTACAAATTCGTGAAAGAAGTCAAATTGTGCAATTAAACTGACGAATTAACCGGCAATCCTCTAAGCACCATCGGCGTTTCGCGGGTGGGAGACCTATTATGAAATTAAATCGAAATGTTTCCCCTACCTTGATACACATAGCTTTCTTCCAATCCAACAACGAAAGGTCACCCTTAATAAAGGTGCCGGTAGATCTATCATTAGGCAAATTACAAGGGTAAGACACTCGGGATTACTGACACTTCACCCAATAGCTCACCCAAACAAAATGTGGAAACACATAAAAAATACAGCCAGAAATTTGCAAAATAAAAAATGAGATAATCACAAAAGAGAAAAATATCATCAATAGTTGTGAGGAAGCCTTACCATATTGGGGTGTAGCAACAAATGGTGTGAACTTGCACTTCTGCCCACTAATGGTGTTTTAGAATATGGGTGAGTGAAGGTGATCGAAGAATGAAAGTGGAGAGTGGTATTTAAGTGGGAAGAGAGGGGAAGCTGATTGGATAGGAGGGGGTGGTCATTAATGTAGGCTATGTGGGGAAATGGGTTTCTGGAAAGATGAGCAATGGTGATAAAGTGGGTATCGATGATTAATAGGTTTAAGGTTGGCCAAATTTCTGATAAGAAGAATAATCCAGATCAGTGCATACCGGCGATTCACCGATGTGGCCGCCGATGACATTACGTGGGCGAGTTTCTTGATTCAGGATTAGAGAATTACCGACCCTTCGTGGAGTGATACAGGCATTTCACCAGTGAGAATATGATGTTAAGGTTACTCGCATGTACACTGGTTAACATTGGTAACTTACCAGCGGTTCACATTTTGTAGTGCCGCTTCACCAGATGGATCGCTGACTGACTTCGAATCCCTAGGTGAGTTGGATAGAGTCGGTGACCCGTCAGTGGTTTGCAAAGAGACATTGGTATTTTTCCATCGAGTTGTTGATTGCTTCCTAGTGTATCCTACATTCGCGTTCATTGCTAGTAAGAGGAAGGCACCTGGCGCAGGTACCAGTCGATCTATCATCAAGAAAATTACAAGGGTAACCCACTCGAGATTACTCAGACTTCCTCCAATAGCTCACCCAAAAACAATTTGGCAACCACATAAAAAAATACAGCCAGACATTGCAAAATAAAAAAGGAGATAATCACAAAAGAGCAAAATATCATCAATAGTTGTGACGAAGCCTTACCAAATTGGGGTGTAGCAACAAATGGTGTGAACTTTCACTTCTGCCCACTAATGGTGTTTTAGAATATGAGTGAGTGAAGGTGATCGGGGGATGAATGTTGAGAGTGGTATTTAAGTAGGAAGAGAGGGGAAGTTGATTGGATAGGAGGGGGTAGTCATTAATGTAGGCTTGGTGGGAAAATGGGTTTCTGGGAAGATGAGCAATGGTGGTAAAGAGGCTATCGATGATTAATAGGTTTAAGGTAGGTCAAATTTCTGAAAAGAAGAATAATCCAGATCAGGGCATACCGGCGATTCACCGATGTGGCCGCCGATGACATTATGTGTGCGAGTTTCTTGATTATGGATCAGAGAATGACCGGCCCTTCGTGGAGTGATACAGGCATTTCACCGGGTGAGAAGCTTATGTTAAGGTTGCTCCCAGGTACACTGGTTGAGATCGGAAACTTACCAGAAGTTCGAGCTTTGTAGTGCCACTTCGACAGATGAATCGCTGACTAACTTTGAATCCTTAGGTGCGTTGGATAGAGTCGGCGACCCGTCAGTGGTTTGCGAAGTGACATTGGTATTTTTCCATCAAATCGCTGATTGCCTCCTAGTGTATCCTACATTCGGGTTCATTTCTAGTTAGAGGAAGGCATCTGGGGCTTGCAGATTGGTGTTTCGCCGGTTTAGGATCGGCCAAGCCCTATCCTTGTCCTTGTTGAAGTTCACCACCCTAAAACAAATCAAAAACAACAATGCATTAAAAATGTTCAATAAGAGTAGAGAATAAAAATGCTTGGGTTGCCTCCTAAGAAGTGCCTTAATTAACTTTGTGGCACGACAAATGTCTCTTAAGCCTTATGGTTCATCTAGGTAAGACCTCTGCTCGACCAACTTCCTCCAGCACTCCCAGATATCTTTTTACTCGTTGACCATTCACCTTGAACTTACCCCCATTTTCCCCTTGGAGTTCTGTGGCTCCGTTTCCATAAACTTGAGATACCTTGAATGACTCTGACCATTTAGATTTTAGCTTCCCGCGAGATAGTCGCAGCCATGAATTGAACCGAAACACCCAACCCCCCCAGAGAAAAACTATGCTGCAAAACTTTTTGGTCATGATAGAGTTTCATTTAGGATTTGTAAATAGTTGCATTCTCATATGCGCTCATTCTGAATTCATCCAACTCATGCAGATTTTGAACTTACCCTTGGACAAGTCACCTTTATTCAAGATTCAAGCTTTTCAATGCCCACAAGGCTTTTTGTTCTAATTCAACAAGGAGGTGGCATGATTTACCAAACACAAGTTGATATCAGTGTTTTAAATGTAGTCTGATAGGACCAAAAGGCATTATCTATCTTTCGAACCCAATTTTTTCTGTTTACATTGACTGTTTTATTCAAGATAGATATTTTTTCGCAATTTGAATCTTCTACTTGGTCGCTGGTCTGTAGGTGATAAGGAGTGGACAATTTTTGTTTTACACCATATTTGGCTAACAAGGTGTTAAATAACCGATTCCAGATATGTGATCTCCCATCACTAATGATAACTCTAGGAGTGCCAAATTGAGAGAAAATGTGTTTCTTCAAGAAGGTTGTTATGCTCCTCCCTTCATTATTGGGTAATGTTATAGCTTCTACCCATTTGGAGACATAATCAACTACCACCAAGATGTACGCGTTTCCATAAGAGCTCACAAAAGGGCCCATGAAGTCGATCCCCCAAAGATTGAACAACTCAACCTCCAAGATTGGTGTTAGCGGATGTTCATGCCTCCTTAAAATACTTCAAATTCTTTGACACCAATCATATTACTTCACAAAGTCATGGGCATCCTGATCTAGTGTAGGCCAATAAAACCCACACTTTAGCAACTTTGCTGCTCTCCGTAACTCCCATCATAGTCCCCAACATGTGAAGAATGACAAGCTTCTAGAATTGGGACCATCTCCACTTCTGGAACACACCGGTCGTATTAAACAATCTACACAACTATGGATGAGGTAAGGCTTGTCCCAGTAAACTTTTCGGACATCATGCATGAATATTTTCCTCTATTCAAAGTTCAAACCTTGGGGTATGATGTTACTGGCCAAGTAATTAGAAAAATTAGCCAACCACAGTGTTAAATCATGGGTTGTAGCTATAATATGTTCATCCGAGATGGCATCATTGATCTCCTAATCTACTCCTGGCTGACCACTTATTTCTAGGCGTGACAGATGGTTGGCCAATTTATTCTCATATCACTTGCGATCCTTCACCTCAAAGTCGAATTCCTGCATCAACAAAACCCACCTAATAAGTCTAGATTTAGCATCTTTCTTGCCCATCAAATATCTAAGCGATGCATGGTCTATGTGTACTACCACTTTCGTTCCCAACAAGTATGCCCAAAACTTTTCAAATGCAAACACAATAGCGACTAACTCCTGCTCAGTCATTCTAGAGTTCATTTGCGCATAGTTTAGAGATTTTCTAGCATAGTAGATGGGGTGAAATATCTCTTCTTTCCACCGACCAAGGACTACTCATAATGTACCCATTGGCATCGCACATGAGCTCAAAGTGTTTTAACCAATTAGGTGCTATAATGATTGTATAGTAAATCAACCTTTCTTTTGGCTCCACAAAGTCCTTCATATACCCTTCATCAAAATTGAACTTTGCTTCTTTCTCCAGCAGCCAAAATAGAGGATAAGCTATTTTAGAGAAATCTTTGATAAAACGGCGGTGAAATCCCACATGTTTGAGGAAACTCCTAACACCCTTCAAAGCGCATGGTGGAGGAAACTGAGCAATGATGTTGATTTTTGCTTGATCCATTTCAATCCCTTTTTTAGACATCTTATGTCCCAAAACAATCCCTTATTTACCATAAAATGAAATTTTTCCCAATTAAGGACCAAATTTGTTTCCTTGCATCTCTTAATACCTCTTCCAATTGTGCCAAACAATCTTCAAAAGAACCTCCCACAACTGAAAAGCCATCCATGAAGACTTCCATAGTGTCCTCCACTATATCTTGAATGATGGACATCATACATCGTTGGAAAGTGGTGGGGGAATTGCAAAGGCAAAAAGGAATCCTCTTGAATGTGAAAGTTCCATTGGGACATGTAAAAGTGGTTTCTTCTTGATCCTTAGGGTGCATTAAAATTTTATTGTACCCCGAGTCAAAGAAACAATAATATTCTTTTCCGGCCAACCGGTCTAACATTTGGTCAATGAAGGCACTGGGAAGCAATCTTTCTTTATCCAAGAGTTTAATTTATAGTAGTACATGCAGACTCTCCATTCAGTAACTAGGCGAGTGGAAATTAATTCATTCTTTTCATTTTGGACAACCATAATGCCTCTCTTTTTTTGCACACACTGTATAGGGCTGACCCAACTGCTATCTACGATAGGATACACCACTCCTACATCTAGCCATTTCATAATCTCCTTTTTGACGAACTCTTGCATAGGTGGGTTCAAATGCCCTTGATGCTCGACTGATGGGCTACAATTTTCTTGAAGATTAATCTTGTGAGTGCAAATCCCCGGAGGAATACCGATGACATCAGCTATCGACCACCCTATAGCTTGAATATGCCTTTTCAATACCACAATGAGTTTTTCTACTTGGAGAGAAGTGAGCTTTGGTGAAATAATGACTGGGAGCATCTCATTTTCCCCCAGATATGCATATCGCAAATGAGTGGGTAATGGTTTGAGCTCCATCTTCAGGGTTGCAACAATGGATGGTTGTGATAGTTGGGTTGTGCCATTCTTTAGGTCGAGGTCGTGCTTCCTCAGTTGGAAGGTATAATATCTTATAACTTTGCTCACTTAAAAAACCTCCTCTAGTTCTTCACCTATCAAAAAAAATCTGCAAACATTTCTTCCCCGACCTCTTCTTCCATTTCCCAAGCAAATATATCGTCATTCATGATGGATTGAGGTGGTGGAGCATTTGTTTCTTTTGTTTGAGCTTCAACCTGAGATGCTATCACATTCATCCTATCCTCCAAATGTTATTTTGCTATTCCATGACTTTTCATGGTTGTAGTAAGGTCCAACAATTCACTCTACAATTCTTGAATACTTGAATCAGTCGAAATGACTTTTTCAAGCACTACTTTGGGAGTTCTTTCCATGTGGGATAAGAGCGACTCATTGCTCCCTTGGATACTTATCTCAGCTAAACTGACATTGTTCCGACCTTGATTTCCATGATAAGCGTACTCATAGCCTTGGTTGGGTTGATGGTGCCTTATTTGAAAACCCATCAAATAGTTTGTCATTAACTCTATGTTTCATCATGACCAGCAAAATTGTATCTTTCCTCCCTTCTATATGCCACATCTTATCTACTAGTTTGAGAGTTTCCACATAAGGTGCTCCCTCAGGATCACGCAACAACCTTTCGACGAGGCTCATGAGCAAATCAGTAATTACTTAATAGCAACCAAATGTAATTCCTACTCTGGCATTAAAAACCATCCAACAGTGGTGTAAATCAAATTCAAACTGATAATCAACACATGAATATCAAGCACTAGTCCCCGGCAACGGAGCTATTTTTGATAACGTCCAAGATACACTCTTTTGTAATGAAAGTGTGTAAAGGGTCGTTGTATCAAGACAAATATGCCAACAGATGTCCAGGTCGAATCCCGCAGAGACTAACAATTGATATGCACAAGTGCGATTTGAAAAATTGATGTTTGTTCATACCATTCAAAAATAACAAAGCAATAAACATTTTGGGGGAGGCTTGATGTTCACAATATGGTATAGGTTCTACCTTGGCTAATTAGGATAGAAAACTAACCAAAGTTATCATCAATAATGAGAAGGACTAGAGTTGTGTTGTAGATGATGTGCTAATTAAACAAGACTATGCTTGATCTTTCATTAGTTCAAATTGTGTAAATAACTTGGAGCAGGATGGCATTCTATGTTTCTCAACCTCACAAATGCCTCTTGCTAGAGTTCTTTTGAACCACTAGACACACTACACTAATCTCTAGCTATTAGTTATTAATTAGGAGTGAGAATGTGGGTTTGGCTACGTCTAACCCAATTCCACAACATCAGATCCATTTCCACCATTAAATTCTCTCCAACACTCACTTCATCTCTTTCAAGCAAAAATCAAGTATGAAAAGTAGACCTACATCTGCAACTATGGATCTTCAATTATAATTTGGAAAGAATTTAATAGATTTACCCTAATTAAATAATATTGAGATAAATCTAGCAATACCCAATCTAATTAACCAATCATCACCACACACCTCTAGTAATGATTTAGCTACTCATGATTAAGAAATTGAAAAGCATATTTAACAATAAACTAATTGATTTCAATAATAAGAGTAGAAAAATCAATTCAGTAATAAGTCTACAACAATGGTGGTACCTTGTTATAGAGGGAGAAGAAGAAAAAGAAAAATAATCTTTTACAATTTTCACCAACAGAATTCCACTTTCTTCTTCTACAAAGAGAATGTTCTCAAAAAGCTAAAAGTTATGATCTGATAGGCACATAGTACTTCTCTTTAGAATATATCTAAAAGTATGGTACCCAAGACTCTCTTTTTCAGTGTTGGACATATTTTCCCCTGCTTAGGCGATTTTGCAGTTGCGAGAGTACCTGCGGTTTGCGGTTACACTCTATGAGTCGCTGGCTAAAATTGAATGCTCCTTAAGTGAATTCCAATTTCTTTTAGTGGTTCCTTCGGCGACTCGCTGGCATCCAACCATGCTCCGCCGATTTCTTTATCTTTGATCTAGCACTTTCAAGTGTCACTTGGCAAGTTAACCAGCAAGTTGCTAGTTGATGTCCGTGACTACCGATTTCATTAGTTCCCCAAGGCAGTGATCTTCTGTGATTGGTTGGCATTTCGCCGGTCTCCTCCAATGAAGCGTCAATTTTCACCTGATTTCCTTCTTTTTACTCCACTTCTTGCTCTTTTCATCAAATCAGATATCTGCACCCAAAAAGGCAAGAAATGCAATAAAGGCATAAAATCCATCCAAATGACTTGAAAACTAAGATAAATCTTATGCTGAAGAGCCTAATGTGTTGGTAAATTACCAACTCATTACTCCTACTATGAACTCCATATCTCAAACCTTTTAATTACACATATTGTTTCTATCTACTTTGAGCTACTAAAAGCTTCTTGTATATCTTTTTAACATTTTCCAATAAGTCTTTTAGAAGATCAGTCCCCCATGGCCTTACCTCAGAAGCATCAAACCAAATAATAGGAAAACTACATCTCCTCCCATATAAGTCATCAAACGGATTCATGTCGATAATTGTAAGAAAATTCAGCCAAAGGTAAAATTGGTCCCAATGACCCCAAAGTCTATCACACAAGCTTAGGGCATATCCTCCAACAACTGAATCATTCACTCAGACTGCCCATTGGTCGTAGGGTGAAACAGTGTGCTTAAATCTAGCCTCATACCCAGCTTAGCCTGCAAGGTTCTTCAAAAGTTAGAAGTAAACTAAGTATCTCTATTTGAGATGATCAAAGATTGAACCTCATGCAACCTAACCACTTCTCAGATGTAGAACATGGCTAACTTTTCTGTGTTATAGGTAACCTGGACTGGAAAAAAAGTGGAAGACTTAGTTAGTCTATCATCAATGACCCAAACGGAGTCAAATTTTCCCGAAGTCCTTGGAAGACCAACCACAAAGTCCATCGCTATTCTCTCCCACTTCTATTTACGAATGGGCATCTTTTGAAGTACTCTTCTAGGTATCCTGTGATCATACTGCACCTGTTGATAATTTAAACACTAGGAAAGATACTCCACTATATAATGCTTCATCCTTCCCCACCAGTAGTGTTGTCTCAAATCACCTATATCTTGGTTGCACAAGGATGTATGGAATACCTCGAATTCTGAGCTTTTGATAGGATGGTCTTAATCAAGTCATCAACATGGGGTATACATACACTCCCTTTTATCCTCAAGACACCTTCATCATCAATCACTGCCTCTTTTTCCTCTACCCGCAATAATTTATCACGAATCTTTCTCAGTTTTGCATCTTCGAACAATCCGTCTATTCCTTAGAATGAAGACCTTGCCTCTACACTAGCCAACACTCCACCTAACTCAGACATCACAAGTCTCAAAATTTTTTTAGCCAATGTAATGACCCTCAAAAGTTCCTAAGGATAGACCCTAGACATGAAATAGAAAACAAGCAGAAATGGATAAAATCCCACAGAATGAGCCACATCATGACTCATAGTGAGAAACCACGAATAGTGATATGATCTGGGATGAGCAGTATCAAGTTTCCTATTCCCTATCCCAATGAATCAAGTAATGACTCGTCACTTCATGTAATGACTCGTTATGATGAACCATGGTGTGAGATTTGGAGAAAGTTCAAGACATTGTCAATGACCACGAGTGACCGTACAACTTTTGGTGTCACTTGATGAGTCATAGTATGAAGCCGTGAGAAGAAAACCAGAGACTAAATAACTTGACTCCAATGAAAATGAAGTCTCACCATGAGCCGTGGTCAGTTATCACAAGTGGTGTGATCACTCGTCATCACTGGACAGGCCATTTTTTTCAGACGGGTTCCTGGGGTTATTATAGTAATTTTTATATTTGATTCACCTAAACCAAAACATTTTGGCATTCATAAGGAGTATATTTAAGGTTCCTATTAGTCTAAACTCTTATTCCCTCTCATTACTACGTAATATAAGGAATCATTAGCTCTAAAGTCTTCAAGGAAGCTAGGAATTCATCATCTTCAACCTATGATATCCTCAAGCTTGAGTCTATGTTCTTCAGGTATGTAAGTATAAATTAAGTGAGGATTCCTATTCTTCCTCATTCACTACATCTATAAATTAAGTGAGGATTCCTATTCTTCCTCATTCACTACATCTATGTAAGAGTTCATTGACATTAAAGCTAGAGTTTTTGCTTAATTCTTGAATTAGTTGTCTTTGCCTATCTATTGAATTCTTCATTGTTGAATTCTCCATATTGAGTTGTATCTGTTGTATCTTTTCTATATTGAGTTGTATCTATTGTATCTCTTGATTATTAATTATAATCTTATCCTCTTGAATGTGGATCATTATTGTGTTGTTGATTCATGATTGATTCATGTTGATTCATGTCTCTTATCCCATGAACCCAGTTGCATAAAAGCCATAATTTTCAAAAGCATTTTAATTTCACATTACACATTATTTTCATAAAGTTTAGTAGATTTTTAAGAGAGTTTTTCATAAAGAGATTTTGAGAAAGGAACTACAAGTTTATAGCATGATTTTTAAAAGCTATAGTGCAGTCTTAATTTTGAACATCAAAGATTTTTTAGCATAGAAGCTCACAAGTTTTCAAGTATATTGTGGAGCAAAGGCTCATGAGTAAAGTATATAGATTTTGATCCAAGGGTAAACAATACTTTTTAATCATCTATTGTATCTATAACTAAAGTGCTTTATAAAAGTATTACAGTTGCCTCAGATGGCCATGTTTATATGAGCATAGCTTTGGGAGGATTATTTACTATTGAGTTGGGCGAAGAGTTCAGATAACTCGTACACCCAAAAACTATGTACCAGGAATAGGGTAGAATCATTCCATTCATTTAGGTGCCTCCTCAAATAACCCCTGTTATGGGCTCAAAATGGATCCACAGATAGTGATCGTTCTCTACCCTGGCAAGGCTTTGGACGGCTCTGCCAACATGAGCGAGATAGTTGGGAATCATATGCTTATTCATGATGGTGTCGGTTATGAGAAGCTCCCCAACTATGACATACATTGCTTGTACATGTATTTGTAGAGATTATTTTGATGCATGAGTTTTATTGCATAAACTATTATACACATTGATCATATTATGTTTTATGCATCATTCAGAGCTTTATTTTCAATCATGTTTATTTAGTTAGATTATTGCATTTATTTTATTTCTTCAATTCAGATATTCTTGGTTAATTGTTGTCTCATTCAGCCATATTACATGCCATACACCCCACGTACTAATGACACATGGCATTGCATCTTATTATGATGTAGATTTAGATAGACAGGATCAGTAGCAGACGCTTCACTAGGATCTCACCTCATCTGACTCCTGGTGAGACCTCATACTTTAGGAGAGTCCCATTTTTTTTGAGTCATTTTATTTTTAGAGTGCTTGAGGCAACTGTGGGAGGTTTTTTTCAGCACCTGCCTTTCAGTTATAGAGGCTTCATAGGTAGAGTTAGAGTTGAATCAATAATTCTACTTTATAATGTTCTTTTCAGTTACAGTTAATATATCTTAGTTTATTTTATTTAGCCCATTATAGTTATTATTTTCACAATACTTTATTGTGTTCTTAGTTAATAGCAAACTAGACCAAGGATTCACTTAGATCACTAGGCGATAGGAGTGCCGGCCACATCCAGGGTATAGAAATAGGGTGTGACAAACTTTGTATTAGATTTCTAGGTTCAAAGAGTCCTAGGGTGTCTATGAATCCGTATTAACTAGTATTCTTCTTATAGGTGTGAAGCGCACCACATCTAAAATAGGGAGGCGACAGTGCTTTAGGAAATAGTTCCCTTTTTTCATACTCTAGATTATATGATAGAGTTTAAATCTATAAAGACTTCCTCCTAACTTGTGCATTCATGTATTTCAAATCATGCCTTCGAAATGCACTTCCAGCCATAGAAATGCAACTAACATGCCTCGAAAGACTTGGACACAGAATTGAAATGGTACACATACTCTAATTCGGGGATCTAGTATTGGATCCCAGGATACAACAACTACTAGAGAAAGGATTCTAGAGACACCAGATCCTTAGCCTATTAGAATTTGTACTTCAAAGGCAGAGTTTAGAGGGGTGATAATGCTAAAATTACACCATAGAATAAGTATAATGCAATTGTCATCAAATAAAGAACCCATCAAGGGTTGGGGTCGATCCCACGAGGAATATGGTCAAGATTTTTACTAATGCTATTAGTTATGCTTTTAATTAAATTATTTCCAAAGGGGGGATTTTAATAGAAATAAATAAGTGACAGTATTGTGAAATGGTGTTTTTATTAATGATATGCATTTAACTAGACAAGTGTACCCCATGTATTCATAACTATGCCGGATTATTAAACTTATGATCCACTTCAATACTTGGACTACAGAATTGATAAAATATGTTCATACAAATGGTTGATTCACCCCTATTAGATTAATATACACAATCACCAGATGAGGTCTCATAAGTGTTCCCAACTAACCTTTACCAATGATTCCAAATTAATTTTCCTGCGTTCGCAGCTCAAGTTATTAAATGAAAATTGATAATTTTCAATTTTTTGTTGTCTTTCCCTTTTCCTAATCTCTACATCTCTAGGTTCAAGCAAGTAGAGAATACGGGCTAGTTTTAACATTGCGCACCATCAAGAAATTATTATGATGAACAGAAGAACAACACAAGCATCCGTATTGGTTTAGAATCACTTTGTGTTAACCCTAATTTGTTATTTCACCATCGTTCCCTCAAACCTAGTTGTGGGATTTTAGCAACTTATGATTCTAAAACTAAAATTACAATACATAGACGAAATCATCATTAGAAACTTAAAATAGTGAAGGTGGAAAACTCCAAGATTCAATTCCATAATCAATCTTCAAAGTTAAGAATACAATGAAGAAAACTATCAAATCTTCGAGTATTTTTTATCTCCAAGGAGCGTTGGGAAACTCGAAAAAAACAATTATAATGTAAAGTGTCAGATCCTCCCCTAAAAAATAAAAGGAAACTATTTATACAATTAGTGAAATTCTTTCCTAAATTAACAAGGACTGCAGCCATCCGGATGACCTACTAGTCATAGCAGGCTTGTATGAGTCATGGTCAATGCTCATACCACTCTTTGCCTCTTCTAAATCTCATAGGTATATGTCACTATGAATCGTGGTTGGCACTCGTGACATGGACTTCTAAAATAAGGCATCTCTAATGATCAACCAATGGGTCCTTACTACGACTCGTACCATGATAGTACAACCCGTGCAATCAAATCATGCCATGAGGATATCAAGTTGTTGGTTCTCTACTTCTCATCGCGAGCCTTCAATATGAGTCATACAATTATATCACAACTCGTGATTTACTATCGTATTCTGAGTTCTGTACTTGTGCATTTTATGTATCACTGCTACGAGCACTAGCTATTGTTCGGTGCTTTGGTTGGGGTTATAATACCGACACGCAAGTGCACGTGGTCAAACAAGTAGTAAGTGGCTTAAGTAAGCCAAGTATCGAGCCAAAGAGACTCTAGATAAGTAAAAATTGCTTAAGTATACTATATTCTATCTCACTTCTATATATGCTGACAACAATGTAACCAACAATTGAAAAGTTTGTTTTATAAAGTATGTACTAAAACTACTGACAATAATTTACTTTGAATTTAAACTATGGTTATGAGCATGCCAAGGTTAAGAACATGTAATGAACTTGATTATAATCATAAATTTGTTAATCTTTCTCTTCCAGTTGCTAGCCAAGAACATCAGCCAAGAGATTAAAACTCTCGTATTTAATCTCACTTAAGAATCATAAACCATCTGTCTACATTTCTGTGATCAAATGCAATTCATGACCTAGCAATACAATTCCGGTTCCTAAATTGACTAATACGGCTTTCAAGTATATTTCTATCAGGAAAGCACATCAAAACCCAATTTTCCCAAATCAAGTTAAGAACAATACCCTATTAATTCACAACTTTCCAATTTCGTGCTCTCTCGAGTGAAATCGGACTTTTTAGATGTACATTAATGTCGGCCACACACCAATGCAGTAGAAACAAGAATTAATAGAACAACATGGAAGAAGAAGATGAAAAACCATATAATTTAATAATCAAAATTCATCACAAATGTTCATAACCTCAGCAAGGAAGGGAATTAGCCACTCATTTTGTGGATTAATCATCCTAAAACAAGTGTTAATCATACAAACAATTGATTGAAAGAAGAAAGAAGGAGAGAAAAACCCTGAGCTTTTTCGTCCCTCAACTGCCTGTAACCCACGTCCTTGCTCCACCAAGTCTGAATTAATTAAAAATAAGCGTGAGTGTTCTATTTATACTAGTGGGAATTTTTCCCGGAATAACAAGCAACGTGTCACGGAGTGCAACACGGAGCACTGCCTCCGTGACACGGCGTGGACGCGGACCCTCTCTAGAAATTTGGGGTCCGGGAATAAAGCTTCAACGTGGCACGACATGCAACGCGGAGGCTTGCCACCGTGCCACGGAGCTGTCGCGAGGCTCCACTGGAATTTGACTAATATTTCACCCTCCAGGCAGAGTGCCTCCGCGATGGTAGAGTGACACGGCTCCATCGCGGAGCCCCTTCAATTGGTGCAGTCCAATGCCTTTTTCGTGCTTGAATCCAAGTCCAACTCCGACATTGTTCCAACATGCATTTTAGCTTTTCAAAATCAGATTTTACCTACAAAACAATGCTAATCATGTTGGTTAGTATAAATTCACATTTTATTACCAATTACATGAAAATGTATACCCATTGCTAGATAAACAAGGCGAAAATGATACGTTTGAGTATCACTTGGGCATATTAATCTGCCCAAGATCACTTACCCCACACTTAAATCCTTGTTCGTCCTCGAACAACAAACACATAATTCATGCAAATTACATCCCAACCTTCGCCACTATGGTGCGACAATTTGAGCTACGGTCATACCGATCATTCAATATTGCAAATCATCAAGAAAACATGCATGGTCTTAACAATGCAATGACCTTTAATACATCAAGACTTCCTAGACTTTAAGAATCGACTCTCGATATCGGCAAACTCATGCAAATCAGCTAATCAAGATATCCGACACGAAAATCAATCTTTCATCAAGTATGTGCCCTCACAACTCAAGAGAATCTTCCCCTTTATGCTCATGTGACACACAAACATTCAAGTAGGGCCATGTAGAAATTAATTTCACTCTCTCTCCCAAAAGAATTCACATGCATCATGTCATGACCCATAAGCTTGCCCTTAGTGTGTTACTCCACTAATATAAAGAATGCAATGTAAGATCACGTAGGACTTTAATGGGTTGTAATGGAAGCTATGGAACTAGTACATACTGGATTAGCCAATAATAGCCACTAGCATCATTAAGCGCCTTTTCAACACATTCCCATCAACGTATGGACATTGTTTCTCTCTTTTCTTTTTTTTCATCATCCCATTCATGATGATTTACTTTCGTCTGGCCCATTTCATCAAGCACACTTGACACAAAAACAAAGGTTTTTCATGCACCTTCATTATCATTTAATTATAGTAAGTGCACCTTCACCTTTCTCTTTTCTTTCCTCACCCTGCTTTTCTTTTTCTTTTCACCATTCTCATTCTTTGACACTTTGGGAAAAGTTTTGTTCTTCTTAAGCGCTTAAGAGTTTTTTATAGACTTTACGGCTAATGAAAAGAAAGAATTAAGCTCAGTTTAAGCTTTTTGGACAAAAGAAAGAAATAATAGGCTAAAGGCTCAACGGGCTGACTAGGGTATACAATCACATAAAAAGGGGAGTATGACAAGAAAAAAATAGAAACTCTCGGTTAAAGCAAAGAAATGCCTACATCCTTTCCTACAACACACCTCTTTCATTTCGTTTTGTACACACACCAGGCAAGTTCTAGACACTTCACAATAGCATTGAATAACAATACCTCACTTCACATTTCATGCACATGCTCGATTCAAGATGCATTCACAGACTCTTTAATTAGCCAATTACATGAATTCAAAAATTAAGCCTCAATCACACCGAATCGAACTCTACAGCCTAGGTATCTTAACATATTTACAAAACTGCATGCTTTCATACAAATCACTTTTGCATTTTGAATATCAAGTACAACACGCAACCAACATTTCACAACCATATAGTAACTACAGGTTCCGTGATGCAATCCACCAAAGAAAAAACTGTAAATAACTTAAAATAACTACTCCTACCGACTACATTTCCCTTAAGACAGTCGTCATCCATCCATCATAGGGAACGGTCACTAACTATGACGTCGGTTCAATGGGACTATTCTCGGTAAAAGAATCGAAAACAAACTCCAAGAAACCCAAAAATAAAAATTGAAAAATTTTGCAACACACCGATCATTTCGATGGAAAAATTATTTACAAAATATTTTAATATGTACAAAATATTTTCGCAAAATTTCAAAAATATCGATCATTTTGATAGAGAAAAAAAATAAATTAAGAAAAATATTTACAAAAATTTTTACAGACTTAGCTGGCAACAACAACATTCCACAACACACATCAATACCACAAATATGTACAGATACAGAACAATTTGCAATTCACAAACACAGGGAAACATACATACAAAACAGAGGAAAGCATAAAAGCAAACCAGCCCAGCCCCAGCACCTAACTACTCCCCACCCCACACATAAATCGAACACTGTCCCCAGTGTTCACAACAATTAAAAATCACAAAATTTTGGGTGGTGGAACTCCCTGATTAGTCAAAATATTCAACTTCTTCATCAGGTGCTGCTGCCTCATCGCCCATGTCCGAGTCACCTCCATCATCGTCCTCGGACTCCACATCGGAGTCCTCCCAACGTGTCTCCTCGTCCGTGGGGACATCATCGTCAGTGGGCTCTACAAAGGCTGGCCCTACTCGTCATAGAGCCCTGGCGTTTTCACCAAATGGGTAATCCAGCTCGACCTGCCATAACTCCTCCTCCGTGGCTGGTCTCCCATCGATCCGAAGCTGGAGCATTTGCATACCAAACATCCGTGCCATGTACTGGTCGTCACGAGCATGTCGCTCGCCAAGCGTCAGCACTGGCCCGTGTGTGGTGTCGGGGGCCTTAGTTTTGGTCACGTCAAGGGCCCTCCGCTCCAACTCCGGGATGTAATCCAAAGCCTCTTCCTCAACGTCGAGGCCCAGGAGAAAGGTGGTGATTAGTCCCCCGAACCCATACCTGTGGCCCTGGTGTAGTCGAGCTCTCTTCATGGCGGATATGATGACCGCTCCAACATTAATCTCCAGCCCTTTCATCAGGGCATACACCAGGCAAACCCGGTCCCGGTTCACATCAGTCATGTGCACCCCCGAGATTAGGCACGAGCAGACTATCTTCAGCCATATTCTGGCCTCCCTGTTCATTTGAGAATATGGCAGAGTCTGGTGGTAACCCCTCTCCATATGTCTGCTCCATCTGGCTGTGGATCGAGCCCCACACAATGTGCGTCTGATATCGGCATATGGAGGGGTGATGTTTAGCTGGTGGAGAACGTGGGCGTCTGTGTCCCGCGCTCCGATCATGGCATTTAATTGCTGGGGTTCCAGAGTGACTATCTGCCCTCTGATCTTGATTGTGTGGCTTCTGATTGTCGGGTTCCAATTTGCATAGAACTCTCGGACTAGATGTAGGTTGCATTCCTTGGGCTCCTGAAATATGAAGCTGAGCCCAACTGCCTCGATCCTTTGCACTATGCGGGGGAACTCCTGTGCTAGTGGTTCCCGTGCAATATGCTCCTCGGGGAAGTATTTATTCTCCTTGTGTTTGGTGTACCACTTCTTCCCTTCATCGGTTACCCACCTCGTTCCGTATTGGCAGCGCTGGCCGCGCAGAACTGCTGGTGCAGCTGGGACTACTGTGCCCAGTCTAAGTCTTTTCCTCTCAGTGCCTGAAGTTGATGCACCTTTACCCTTATCCTGCCTACTTGCCATTTTGCCTGTCAACACAAATAAACAAGCGCAATGTCAAGCTAAATGAATATTAACTTCGACAAAGGTCGGGTTAACTATGTTTACCCCACACTTAGTCCTTAGCTACAGTTACGATACCACGGCAGGAATAACTTTATTTACACCAAAAACTAACAACTATACAATTCATGCTTAGTGCGTTCGCAAAGAAAAATTCGACTGTATAACCTTAGTGTACTACTCAAACTTCACACAGCTAATCCCAATCACTACCATCTTTAGCAATTCAACCATCGCACTTAGCAAAGAAAAACAACAAAACAAAAACAACAACAAAAATTCTATATACACATGAACCTATATGATCAACCCAATTTGAACAATTTTCAGCATTTTCCCAAAAACCCGAGAATTCGTCGTCTATTACATTCAAACAATATTCTACAACGACTTATCTCATTCAATACATACAACCCGGCATATAATTCACAAATTTAACAAGTTCCCAATTTCGATTCCAACAACCAAGCCCTAGAATTGAATTTCGCAAGCAAATTCAAATAATTCACGCAATCGACAAGTTCAAACGATCATTACAACAATTCAAACATTTATCAATCAAGGAATAACTCAATTTCATGCTAAATTTTGACTTAGGGTGATTTAGTTCACCTCCCATGCTTAAATTCGAATAAAATCGACAAACACTTGAGAGATAATCGGAAAACATACCTCGTAGTTGAAGAACCGAAGAAAACTTGATAATTCTTTGCTTTATACCATGGCACGTTGATGGGCAAGGGAATTTTGGGTGTTTTGTCGCGGAGAAGTGTAAAAAATGTGGGGAAAAGGGGAGAAATCTGGGGTTTAAAATGAAGAAAACACGCGGGTCACCCGGCAACCCGGTGTGACCCATCACAATTTATATGGCAACGTGTCACGGAGTGCATCGCGGTGCACTGCCTCCGTGACACGGAGCCATCTTGATAGCTTACTGGAATTTTTTGAAAATTCCAGTTTACACTTCAACGTGTCACGGAGGGTAACGCGGAGGTCCTCCTCCGTGACACGGAGCTATCGCCCCAGCTCACTGTCTCTGCATTTTATTAATTTTTTCATACCTCACCTTTTCCTTCACGATTCCGTGCACATTTTTCTCTGTTTTACCTGAAAATCATTTCACTAAACAAAATTGGTTAGATTAATAGATTTCAAAAACTAAAATACAATAATACTAACTAAAACAAAAATTTTGTACTAAATCAAGAAAAAGGAAAATAAAATAAAATCTATTTACACTTTATAAAATGAAAAGAAAAAATTTTTTCACGGGTTGCCTCCCGTGCAGCGCCTGGTTTACCGTTGCGGCTCGATGTCCTTTATGCTCAATTGTCCGCTAGGGTGATGGACGATTTCTCACGATCGTTGTCCTCCCCCCAGTAGTGCTCACCCTTATCCGGTGGTCTTCCCATCAACTCTCGGGAATCATCCAATTGTTTAGCATTCCCATGATCAATTACATTGATCACCGAGGGTTCTTCATTCACCATCGGGAGCTTGGGTACTTTGTACACATCGAACACCTCTACCTTGTCATGTGCTCGCATTGTAAGTTGACCTGCAGCTACATCGATTAGTGCTTTCTCGGTTGCCAAGAAGGGTCATCCAAAAATAAATGGGACTTCCGACTTTGGTTCAAAATCCAGAACAATAAAATCTACCGGGAAAATTAGGGACCCTACTTGGACAAGCACATCCTCAACAATGCCATCCGGCCTAGCTAAGGATCTGTCTGCCAACTGCAAGATTACGGTTGTAGGTGTAGGAATCCCTAGACCCAACTTTCTGAATACCGAAGATGGCATCAGATTTATGCTCGCCCCCAAGTCACACAATCCACGAGCTCGGATGCTCTGCCCAATAGTAAGCTGGATTGTAAAACTTCCAGGGTCTTTTAGCTTCGTGGGCAGTCTATTTTGGATCCGGGAAGTGCATTCCTCCGTCAAAGCCACCATGGCGTACTCGGTCAAACGACTTTTGTTGGCCACGATGTCTTTAATGTATTTTGCATATTTAGGCACTCCCTGCAAGACATCAACAAGAGGTAAATTAACATGTACCTGTTTAAGCACCTCCATGAATTTCTTGAAACAAGCCTCCTCCTTGTGTTTCTTGAGTTGTTGAGGGAACGGGGGTGGAGGTCTTTCTGATTCAGCTTCTTTGGTCTTCCCCCTTTCCGAACTTTGTTCTCCCTCAACTTCTGCTGCTCCTGACTTTTGAGGTGGTCTTTCTGGTGCCACCTCCTTCAGCTGCAAACCACTCTTTGTGGTCACTGCATTGACCTGCTTCGGATTAGGATCCGTGTCGCTAGGCAGTCCTCCTCTGGGCCTTGTGTTTTGGGCACTAGCAAATTGCCCAAATTGATACTCAAGAGCCTTGGTCCCTAATTGATTATTTTTCACTTCGGCTGCCAATTTAACATAGTCAGCCTGCAATTGCACTTGATTAGCGATCATGGTCTTGAACATTTCCTCAATGCTAGGTGATGGTGGTGGAGGAGGGGCATTGTGATTTCTGAATTGAGATTGGTAGTTTTGTTGCCCTCCTTGATTCCTTTGCATACCCTGACCCGAACTTTGGCCTTGTTGGTTGTTGCTACCCCATGAAAAATTTGGATGGTTCTTCCAATTTGAGTTGTAGCCGCTACCAAACTGCTTCTGATTTCTTTTTGCATTGCCCACAAAGTTAACAGAATTAGGATTTGCTCCACAGCACTCAGCTGAGTGCTCACTGCTACCACACACTTCACACCACATTTGCTGGACTGCATTGACTGAAGCCGAAGGCTGGTTCAAAGTCATGTTGCTGAAGTGGTTGTTCAATTGATTCTACAAGGCAGCTATCTGTGCAGCGATAGCTGTAAATCCATCCACTTCAATCACTCCTGCTGCTTTCCTTGCTCCACCTCGTGATGAATCAGCATTCCATTCTGGATTGCCCTGTGAAATCCGGTTTAGCAAAATGTATAGCTCCTCATAAGTCTTTTCCAGCCCTTGCCCTCCAGCTGCTGAATCTAGAAAAATTTTAGTATGGGGTTCCAAACCCTCAATAAATGTGTGTACCAACACCTCATTGGACTGATGATGATGAGGACAGTCCCGCAACATGGATTTAAATCTTTCCCAGGCTTGATACAAATTTTCTCCCTCCCTCTGTTTGAAGCATAGAATTTGACTTCTAAGTCTGGCTGTTTTACCAGAGGGAAAAAATCTTATCAAGAACTTTTGTGCTAGATCATCCCACGTTGAAATAGAATTTGGTGGCTCAGCTTTTAACCACCTGTTGGCTTCACCAAGTAATGAGAACGGAAATAGTGTGAGCTGAACATAATCAGGTGACACTCTAGCGGGTATATAAGTGTCACTTATCTCCATAAAGTTTTGGAGATGTTGTTGTGGGTCTTCATGAGAGAGACCGGTAAATTGCCCGCTTGTGTGCAACAGTTGCACCATATTTTTCTTGAGTTCAAATCTCCCTCCAGGCTCTGGTTTGCGGATACTAGATGTTACATTGTTGGCATGTGGGATTGCCACCTCGCGAACCGGCCTTGCTGCTGCTTCTTCGGGCACTAACACTGCCCTAACAACCGGTGGATTTTGTTGCTCCATAATAGTCTGTCTGAGCAACTGCAGCTTCTTTTGTAGAGCTTCTCTCCATTTACTATGAAATATACGTTCAGTCTCTATATAAGATTCCACCAGCACTTTGTTTCTTGCCAGTGTTCACAAAAAGTACGTCTGCAAAATACAGGCTAAGACCAAGTTGTCAACACTTAAGGAAATAAAATAAAAATACAGTAAATTTACACTTAATACAATTTCACCAATTGCCTAGTCTCCCCGGCAACGGCGCCAAAAACTTGTTCGGTGCTTTGGTTGGGGTTATAAAACCGACACGCAAGTGCACGTGGTCAAACAAGTAGTAAGTGGCTTAAGTAAGCCAAGTATCGATCCAAGGAGACTCTGGATAATTGAAAATTGCTTAAGTATACTATATTCTATCTCACTTCTATATATGCTGACAACAATGTAACCAACAATTGAAAAGTTTGTTTTATAAAGTATGTACTAAAACTACTGACAATTATTTACTTTGAATTTAAACTATGGTTATGAGCATGCCAAGGTTAAGAACATGTAATGAACTTGATTATAATCATAAATTGGTTAATCTTTCTCTTCCAGTTGCTAGCCAAGAACATCAGCCAAGAGATTAAAACTCTCGTATTTAATCTCACTTAAGAATCATAAACCATCCGTCTACATTTCTGTGATCAAATGCAATTCATGACCTAGCAATACAATTCCAGTTCCTAAATTGACTAATACGGCTTTCAAGTATATTTCTATCAGGAAAGCACATCAAAACCCAATTTTCCCAAATCAAGTTAAGAACAATACCCTATTAATTCACAACTTTCCAATTTCGTGCTCTCTCGAGTGAAATCGGACTTTTTAGATGTACATTAATGTCGGCCACACACCAATGCAGTAGAAACAAGAATTAATAGAACAACATGGAAGAAGAAGATGAAAAACCATATAATTTAATAATCAAAATTCATCACAAATGTTCATAACCTCAGCAAGGAAGGGAATTAGCCACTCATTTGTGGATTAATCATCCTAAAACAAGTGTTAATCATACAAACAATTGATTGAAAGAAGAAAGAAGGAGAGAAAAACCCTGAGCTTTTTCGTCCCTCAACTGCCTGTAACCCACGTCCTTGCTCCACCAAGTCTGAATTAATTAAAAATAAGCGTAAGTGTTCTATTTATACTAGTGGGAATTTTTCCCGGAATAACAAGCAACGTGTCACGGAGTGCAACGCGGAGCACTTCCTCTGTGACACGGCGTGGACGCGGACCCTCTCTGGAAATTAGGGGTCCGGGAATAAAGCTTCAATGTGGCACGGCATGCAACGCGGAGGCTTGCCACCGTGCCACGGAGCTGTCGCGAGGCTCCACTGGAATTTGACTAATATTTCACCCTCCAGGCAGAGTGCCTCCGCGATGGTAGCGTGACACGGCTCCATCGCGGAGCCCCTTTAATTGGTGCAGTCCAATGCCTTTTTCGTGCTCGAATCAAAGTCCAACACCGAGATTGTTCCAACATGCATTTTAGCTTTTCAAAATAACATTTTACCTACAAAACAATGCTAATCATGTTGGTTAGTATAAATTCACATTTTATTACCAATTACATGAAAATGTATACACATTTCTAGATAAACAAGGCAAAAATGATACGTTTGAGTATCACTTGGGCATATAAATCTACCCAAGATCAGCTATGACTCGTACCCAAATGGTATAGTTCGTAGTGGGACTTGTGAGACACCTCCTTCTGCTTCTTTTTTACTTCTTTTCTAAAGTCCAACTCCATGAACTAATTATCTTGGAAATACAGTAAAAAAACCTCATATTTGTCTAAACATATCAAAGTCCTATCATCTTTTTTGTGTTTTAAGTGTTGAAAGTGTCATAAAATCATGGCACATCATCACCCTAAACATAGAACTTTTTCATGTCCTAAGGAAAAAAATACTACTACACATATGACACTTTATTAGAAAATAAACTAGAAGATTCACGACCAACAATGTTAATTGCTTGCACACATGATCACTATCAATTACTGACCCCCATTTTCAAACAGTCAAAACTAAGAATGTTGAGTACACATGCAACTACTATCATAACACAAAAGGATCTAGAGATAGCATCAAATTATTAGTAGACAACTGAGCAAACACTAATGCTATTTACACAGATATCTGGAAGTGCATAATACAACCCATGTACCATCACCGCAAATGAAGTCCCAAACACTCACATTGATATGCATATAAGAAACTGGGACTAGTAGCAAAGCACTCACTCTCACAAAGAAATTCAAGCGTTGGACATGTGATACCATACACTTTCCCATACTTTCTATACATTGGTTCTTCAGACAGTCAGTTTAGGATCATTATATGACTTTTATTCGGCTTGTAATATTGGCTTGGGAATGGGTATAGTAAATATGGATAAAGTGTCTCACCCTCCTTGGCACTTCATAGATTCTAGCCCCACTTCCACCTTTTCCTCTCCTTTTCTCCCGTTTTCCTTTTTTTATTATGCTTTTCAACTTATGGGTGTGGTTTATTTTTCACTTTTTCTTATTCTCTTTTTCTTTGACTTTTAATTTTTCTTTTCTTTTTCTTACCACACCCATTTTCACCGATCAGTTTTTTTCTTTACCTCCCCTACACCATCTATACACCCCTATAATAGCCACTCTCACTTAGGAATTTTTCCTGAATAGAGGTTCACCATGTCCAAGGAGGGACTAGGGACAAAACAGGTTCATAATAAAAAAGTGAGAGGGTAAATGGGCTAATTAAAGAAAAGGTCTCACTGAGGCTCAAACTTTAGGATCAAGGGTACTTATTTTATTTGGTAGGAAATTTTATGTTAAAAGTAGGATAAATCAAAAATGGCCTATGATCCTTTCCTAACCAATTATCCTTCAACCTAAGAAACACTAACTAGGAAAGTTCTAGATCTCATACGCAATGCTGAACTAAGTAAGAACCTCACTCTCTCATAGCACAAGGTTATATAACACTACTACCTACCTGGTTCATGCACAACTACACTACAGTTAATCATGCTTATATTCCTAATGCCATAAAAGGATCCAAATTGGTCATTCTTTGGAAGTAAATATACACACAGCTAATAACACAAATTTAAAAAAGGGTCATTTTTTAAAAGCTACAAAATCAAACACATGTGCATTTTATTGGTTGCTAAGTACTCACAGGTTACTTCTAATTAAACAAAACATATATCCTAAACATTGTAGTTCTACTAGATAGCATGCTTGAGGGAAAAGAACCATGGAAACAAAAACCCTTGGGTGAAGCAAAAATAGGTACAACCCCCTCCCCCCCACAAAAGAATTATGCTTTTACCCCAAAGCATCAAAATAAAATTAGGGAAGGAACATACCTGTGGCGCTCTAGGCACTCCTATCATCCTTAATATGCTACTCAGACTTCACCAACTACCTCATGGGTTGTCTCCCTTGCAGCGCCTGATATAACATCACAACATGACGTGAGCATCTTGACTATTCAGACTTCGTCAAGATACACCATCGGTGGTGCCCAAATACTATTCACCCTTTGGCCATTCACTTTGAACCTCTTGCCCTCTTGATTTTCTTGTTCAATGGCTCCATATTAGAACACCTACACCACCCTATATGGCCCCATCCATTTTGACTTTACATTACCAATGACGTCTAGAATTATATAGTATGACCAGATCACCGGTGTTTAATTCTCTCTTCTCAATCTTTCTGTGGTCGTACATCTTCATCTTTTCCTTATATATGACTGCACTTTCATAGGCACAGTGTCGAAACTCATCCAAATCAGTCAATTTATGAAATCTTAACTTGGATGCTTCAGTCCAAATTCAATTGTGCATGGAAGGTTGTTTCAATTGTGGAAAGCTGGACCACATATTAAGAGATTGTCTGTCAGCAGGACGGGGAAAGGCTCAGAGCACTAGCTCAATAGCCCCAACAGGTTGCCCAACTCAGCAGGGTACTACTTCAGGTACAGATGATGGTAAGCACCAAAACCATTATTATGCTTTGTCTTCTCATCAGGATCAGGAGAGCTCACCTAATATCATAACGAGTATTTTACGTCTTTTCCATATTGATGTATATTCCCTAGTAGATCTAGGAGCCACACTTCCATTCATGACTCCTTATGTAGCTGTTTAGTTCAATAGCAGTCCAATAGTCTTCTCAGAATCATTCTTAGTCTCTACTCCAGTTGGTAAGTCAATTCTAGCCAGCCACGTATATAGAAACTGCCCAGTCTCAGTATTGAGTAAAGTCATTCCAGTTGATCTAGTAGAGCTAGACATGGTCGAATTTGACCTCATTCTTTGCATGGATTGGTTACATTTCCGTTATGCATTGGTCAACTATAGAACTAGATTCCTCAGGTTTTAGTTTCCCAAAGAGCCAGTCTTAGAATGGAGGGGTAGTACATTAGTGCCTAGGGGTCGGTTTATTTCCTCCTTAAGGCAAAGAAGACGATTTTGAAAGGGATGCCTTTATCACTTAGTTAGGGACAGAGATTCCAGCTCCGAGTCACCGATTATCTATTCAGTTCCAATCCTTAGTGAATTCCCTGATATCTTTCCAAAAGATATTTCCGGAGTCCCTCCCTAGCGGGAGATAGAGTTTGGCATAGATCTTCTTCTAGAAACCCAACCCATATCTATTCCTCCCTACAGAATGGCTCAAGCTGAGCATAAAGAGTTGAAGGAACAACTGAAATACCTTCTAGATAAGGGCTTTATCTGACCCGGTATTTCCCTATGGAATGCTCTAGTGTTGTTTGTGCAAAAGAAAGACGGTACCCTCAAAATGTGTGTCGAGTACCATCATCTGAAAAAAGTCACAATCAAAAATAGATATCCCCTACCCAGGATTGATAACTTCTTCAGTCAGCTTGAGGGACCTAGTTGCTTTTCCAAGTTAGATTCAGATTGGGATATCATCACTTAGGTCAAGGAATGTGACATATCAAATATAGCCTTCAGAACTTGGTATTGTAACTTTGAATTTGTAGTTATGTCTTTTGGAATAACCAATGCCCCTGCAGCTTTTATTTGACCTAATGAATAGGGTGTTTAATCCATACCTGGACATGTTCATCATTGTGTTCATAGATGACATCTTTGTATACTCTAGAAATGAGGAGGATCACGCTAATCACTTGAGGATAGTGTTGTAGACTCTCAGAGACCGTCAGTTGTTCGCTAAATTCAGCAAGCATGAATTCTAGCTGAAGTCAGTAGCCTTCCTCAATCATATGGTCTTAGGTGAGGGTATTCTGGTAGACCCTCAAAAGATAGCAGCAGTAAAAGGCTGGCTAACACCCACTTTCCCAACAGATATCAGGATTTTCTTGGGTTTGGCCGGTTATTACTGATAATTTGTAGAGGGAGTTTCTTCCTTTGCATCCCCTCTGACTAAACTGACTCAAAAAAAGGAAAAGTTTCGGTAGTTAGATGCATGTGAGAAGAATTTCCAAGAGTTGAAGACTTGACTAACTACAACTCCAGTTTTGACCTTACCAGAGGAACAAATGGGTTCGTAGTCCATTGTGATTCTTCACGAGTTGGCCTCGATTGCGTTCCTACGAAGCGGGGTAAAGTGATGTCTTATGCCTCCAGACAACTCAAGGTACAGGAGAAGAACTACCTAACTCATGATCTTGAATTGGCGCCATTAGTGTTTGCTTTGGAAAGATGGAGGCATTACCTTTATGGGGTTGTCACAACCCGGACGTAGACCCGAATCGTAACACGGGACAAGGAGTCACGAAAGACTCCAAGTCGTCCCATGGCATAAGCATACATCTAACTTCATATCACTTAAGGCGGAATACTAAACATACGATATAGCGGAAACATAAACGTAACATAACATAACATGATAAGAGGAAAGTGCTAGACATACATATCAGCTGAGTACTACAAACTATCTGAAAGTCTTTATCATATAAGATGGGTTGATGAGACAACATCCCCAACTAACCCGGCAAAACTGAAATAAAAGAACATCATCAAGGTCTAGACATACGGTGCTCAGAATATGAGGACTAACCAACAAGGCTAATAGCTCACTCTGAGATAGACTAATGATTGAGATGAGCGCCTGAGTTCTAGGTCTTCTATCATGAGACGATACAACATAGAAAGTACGCGGTTAGTACATGGAATGTATCGACAGTGAAAGCTAAGTAAAAACGACAGTTAAATATATAAAACTCATAAAGGATCATAAGAGTAGCACCATATGCTCATAACAATGTTATAGTAAGATAACATAAGGCTCAAGGTTTTCAATACATTCGTAATACAATCGTAATCATAATCATAAGAGAAAATATTTATTTAACATGATTTGAGCCAATATACATAATCATAAACATGCATAAATCATGAGGAACGGTGGTAGATTCTCCTAACCGACATACCCCATATGAGCACACATGGAGCCCGACTTATAACCTAGTCTAGAGGGTGTTCATACCTTGACAAGGGTAGAACCATGAAGGATGTGATCACACATGAAAAGGGCCATTTGGGCTAGGGGAACTTCACAAAGGAGGTCCCAACATATCCTACGGTGGCATGTAGTTTATGAGATCTGGGACAGAAGCTAGGCCCTGAACCTACTCGGTTTTAAATAGTACTCCCAAAACATATGTAGTGCTCAAAGTATAATATGCATGAATTCATTGGATAGTTAAATCATAATAATCATGAACATACTTGTACATACGTGAACTAGCCATGTTATAAGGCTCTTGAGTCGGTCAAACATAATTCATAAATCGTAGGTTTCATGCTTACTTGAAAATCACACGTATAACTTGTAAATCATCAAATCATAATGGGTATTTGAATAAATCCACATTTCAAACCATAAATTATGCTGGGTTTGTAAATATAAATAATTTAACTAAAGATCATACCCTAATTCATCATAGATCATACATAATTAGGCTTAATTAGTAGAAATCGAAATCAATAATTTTATAATAAAAATAGTTGTAAAATCTAATCAAAATTCATAAATTATGATGTAAATCATAATTTAGAAAAAACAATTGGTAAATCATTAAAATTCCACAAGACTGGAGTTAAAACCCCATGATAATTTTGCTAATTATTTCATAAGTTAATAGAGATTGGGCATGGGTGTGAACGAAAAAACCCATTCATAACCCTACATACAAGGGTTGATGATCCCTTGACTTTCCTTGAAGAGTCTAAGAATATTTGAAGAGGTTAATCCTAGGTCCTTTCTTGAGAGAAAATCCAACTATTGATCTTTTGGAGAGGGTGAGGATTTAGGCTAGGTTAATCTCTTTAATCTGACCTTAAAGAAGCCCAAAACGATGTCATTTAGGAGTTAGAAGCATAGAAGCTTAAAAAAATACCCCCAAATTGCCAAAAAATGTCCTGGAACTGGCAGTTCCAACGACCAACAAGACGGGTCGTTGGTTGCAACAACGGCCCGTTCTGAGGTTTGTTGTTACATTCTGCTGCTCACTAAACTACTCATAACTTTTTACTCCGAACTTCAATTGATGCAAGGTTGGATGCGTTGGAAAGAATTATTCAAGGGCTTCAATTTGATGTTCTATTATCCAAAAACATTTTTAAAATGAGAGCTATGGTCGTTTGAAGTTGACCCTTGTGAGAACCTATACGAGCACTCAATCAGTAAAGGGGCTCTCAACTCAACTTTGTGCTAGAGATTCCTTATGACCATAATTCGTATGCAATGCAATTCTTACTCTTAGGAATTGATCTTAATACCTCTCTTCCATAAATTCACAAGCTCAGGTCTATCCATATATTTAGAACGGTTCCGAACTTAACCCGAGATTTTCAACAAACTAGCAGAACCAACGACCAATCCAATGGGCCGTGGCAACAAAAAACGAACTGTTAGTACGTTCGCTGGTTTCCCCCTTTCTTCCTTCGAAATTCTCTTAATCTTCTTCAACGCCCATAAATGACGACCGGTTCAATCAATCCACGGTCCATAAAATCCGCTCGTGGGTGCTGGGAAAATTTCTTATAGCTTTTTGGTATAGAAACAACGAGCACTTCCAATGACCCGTTGGACCCTACAACGAACCGTACTGAGGTTTGATGTTTGGTTCTGGTATTGTTTTCTTGCTATTTTCTATTGTTAGCCTCGAGTCTGACCTAGAGAATGTTTGGGATGTTCCACTATCTCCCCATTGGGAACATTCATCCTCGAATGTAGATCAAGTATACTGAAAGGCTAGGAAGGAGCTACAATACCAAAAACTAAACAATTGAAGCTGAAAACTAATGGAGTGACTAACTCCTGACTAAGATTCCTGACTAAACTGAATTCATGAAACATACATGCATGCTAAGACATGAAAGGGACTAAGAGACATGAACCTAAATAGAGGACTAAGGAGGAAACTAATACCTCAAGCTAGAACTGAGCCGAAAGGGAAAAGAAATGGGTTCTCAGCCATTCTATCTACTTCAGCCTCCCACAAGCACCCTGAATAAGATGATTTCTCTACAGAACCTTCACCGAGGCTACTTCCTTATTTCTCAACTTATGAACCTGATGATCAAGGACCTCGATTGATACCTCCTCCCAGGTAAGATTGTCCTTCACCCCAATGACCTCTACAGGAATCACTAAAGTTGGATCTCCGGTGTATTTCTTCAACAAGGACACATGAAACAGTGAATGCACCGAAGCTAACTTCGCTGTTAGCTCCAACTCATAGGCCACCCTTCCAACACGTCTCACACTCCCATATGGCCCTACATACTAGGGACTAAGCTTCCCCTTCCTTTCGATCCTCAAGAATTAAGAAATTTCTACTTGCCTCAACACAAAGCTCAAGCATCAAATTACGAATTTGCCCTTCCGTATCCCTTCTGAATGATCAAAATCTAGTTAAATATGTATTCTACATAAGAAAAGTAAATCATGGAAACCCATACTGATATACTTCTATCCCGACCAAAAAAGTCAATCCATAAGTCAATCCCAAGCACGCAAGGCCGAAACTGGAATCTTATTTGAAAATCATGTTACCCATAATGTAAAGAACTAAAATACCAAATTTCATCCAAAACAGAGCTCAAATTGACTTTGAATTCATCAAAATACAGTCTCTAAACTCTAAACCCAAAATCCTCAATTTTCCTCCAATAAATTCCCCGATGCAAATGAAAACCAACTGACGAAATCATGGAGAAATATAAAATTACGGTTTAGATACTTTCCCCCTTGTTAAATAGAGAAGAATGCCGCAAAAATCACTCAATTCAGAGCTCTAGAGCTCCAAATACACTCAAAATAGAAAATAAACACAGTCTGTGCAAAAATACACTGTTCAGGTATTTATATAGGGCTGCACCAAAAACTTTAATTTTTACCAAAATGGTCATAACTTCATCATACGAACTCGAAATGCAACCATTCTTTTTCCTATAGTTCCCAAATAATAATAAGGATCTACTCATTCAATTGAAACTCAATTTGGTGCTCGTTTTCCTAGTGAGACGTCATTTTTGCTCGTTTAAGAATTATTTCATCTTTTATAATAAAACCCATCTGAACATATCAAAATTGCAGTAAACTTTTAAGATAACTCCTATAATTCATGCTAAGAATTTTGAAAGCCTCGGAATAATTTTTTGATCTCAAAAACTAAAAATGAACCTCTAAGTTGTGACATTTTGTGCTTAGAATCATGCAAAATACACAAAACATTCAACTCTACCCGAAACTCATCCGGAATCCTCCGGTCAAAAACCAAACATGCAATTCAATCATAAAACACATTCCGGACCTGTTGAAATCATCAAATCACCAATATGAGGTTGTTTTGATCGAAAGTTGTCTATGGTCAAACTTAGTTTCCTCAAAGCTCATCAATTCAACCAAAGGTTCAAATCACTCCTGAACACTTCGGAATCCTTGCAAACTATCCAACTAAGTGATAAATCACCATTCGAAACTAACAGATCTTGCAAAATCCAAATTTGAGCTCATTAACCTAAAATGTTGACTTTGGTCAAACCTCTAAAACTTCAAACCTTCCAAAAGCCAAAAATCTTTTCCAATCTTTATTGGATCATCTCGGGGATGGTGTCATCCATCTCTACAAGTCATAAATAGAAAAATAAAGATACAAAAAGGTTCAAACTAGGGAAACGGGTCAAAAGTCACGACATGACTATGTGGGTTATTACACTTCAAGGCTTGGCTAGTAATTGTGCTTCCTGAAGTTCTACATACCTAACACTTGTAGCATGGATAGGGAATTATCCTGAATGTACACATTTTAACCATCATTTCCATCATTGGGGAATATTCATAGGGCTTAGAGTAAGGAAATTATGAGCATGAATCATTCATGATATCTAAGTTGGGCATATACTTGATATAACACGGTCTTATGAGCTGAGAAGGAAAATCTTAAGGACTGAGTCCATCGAGCTGAGCATGCTGAGAGACATCAGTTTACATACATAACAAGGGACATGACAAGAAGCTGAGATTTATGGAATCATGGAAGAAGACTAGAATCACTATCTGAAGTAGTTGCTTCTCATTCTATGAATCTGAGTACGTATACACGTAAAGAGTACTTGGAACATAGACATGGCATAACATTTCACATACGACATGAGTAGAGTATCACATAGACGAAAGTATGGAAGGACACCTGAATAAGTGTGGATTGATTTTCCATAGTTACTGATCCAGGACCTTCACAATTGAAACTCAAGGCTTGACCTGGTCCTTCAGTTTATGATCTCCCCCTTAGCTAAAAGTTTATCATTCTGAGGATTGGTCCCCTTCTCAAGGCTAGGCAAAAATCACTATCTCTTGACTTCCCATTTGCCTCTAAGGCTATCACGGAAGGCTTCACACTTCTCCAGCCGTACTCCCCCACTCTTTTGGTTCCTTAGTTAAAGCTCACGAGTTCTTCTACCTTAGCTTTTCTTTACTCCTGCAAGGAGAAATGACACAAGAGTGTCTGTCATTCCACTGACTGGCATTATTCTTTAGAGTGTGAATACATGAATTAGAAGGATAGAAAGATATTTCATCGCACGACATAGATCATGAAAGAAGAAAACATTTCCAAAATGTCTGGTAGCCTCTTCTTGATAAGTGTGGCGTGCTTCACACCCATGAAAGAGACTCTACTCAACGAGGCTTTCAGACACCCGAGGAAACTTCAAACCTATTTCTCTGGTACCACGTTTTTCACGACCCGGACGTAGACCCAGATCATAACATAAGACAAGGAGTCCCGAGAGACTCCAAGTCGACCCATGGGATAAGCATACATCTAACTTCGTATCACTTAAGGCAGAATACTGAACATATGATATAGCGAAAACATAAATGTAACATAACATAGCATGATAAGAGGAAAGTACCAGACACACATATCAGTTGAGTACTACAAACTATCTGAAAGTCTTTATCATATAAGATGGGTTAATGAGACAACATCCCCAACCAACCCAGCAAAACTGAAATAAAAGAACATCATCAAGGTCTAGACATATGGCCCTCGGAATATGAGGACTCACCAACAAGGCTAACAGCTCACTCTAAGATGGACAAATGATGGAGATGAGTACGTAAGTTCTAGGTCCTGTATCATGAGACGATACAACATAGAAAGTATGCGGTTAGTACATGGAATGTACCGAGTATGAAAGGTAAGTAAAATGGACATTTAAATATATAAAACTCATAAAGGATCATAAGAGTAGGACCATATGCTCATAACATAGTTATAGTAAGATAACATAAGGCTCAAGGTTTTCAATACATTCATAATATAATCGTAATCATAATCATAAGAGAAAAGCTTTATTTAACATGAATTGAGCCAATATACATAATCATAAACATGCATAAATTATAAGGAACAGTGGTAGATTCTCCTAACCAACATACCCCATATGAGCACACATGGAGCCCAACTTATAACCTAGTCTGGAGGGTGTTCATACCTTGCCAAGGGTAGAACCATGAAAGACGTGATCACACATGAAAAGGGCCATTTGGGCTACAGGACCATCACAAAGGAGGTCCCAACATATCCTACAGTGGCACGTAGTTTATGAGATCCGGGGCAGAACCTAGTCCCTGAACCTACTCGGTGTTAAATACTACTCCCAAAATGTATATAGTGCTCATAGTAAAATATGCATGAATTCATGGTCTAGTTAAATCATAATAATCATGAAAATACTTTTACATGCATGAACTAGCCATGACGTAAGGCCCGAGAGTCGATCAAAACATAATTCATAAATCATAGATTTCATGCATACTTGAAAATCATACGTATAAGTTGTGAATCATCAAATCATAATGGGTATTTGAATAAATTCATATTTCAAATCATAAATAATGTTGGGTGTGTAAATATCATAACCCGATTCATCATAGATCATATATAATCAGGCTTAATTTATTAAAAATCAAAATAAATAATTTTCTAATCAAAGTTTTTGTAAAATCTAATAAAAATTCATAAAATACGATGTAAATCATAATTTAGAACAACCCATTGGTAAATCATTAAAATTCCACAAGATTGGAGTTAAAACCGCATGAGATTTTTTATAAATTTTTCATAAATTAGTAGAGATTTGGCATGGGTGTGAACGAAAACACGCATTCATAACCTTACATACATGGGTTGATGATCCCTTGTCTTTCCTTGAAAAGTCCAAGAAGATTAGAAAAGGTTGAAGAAGAATCCTAGCTCCTTACTTGAGAGAAAATCCAACTATTGATCTTTGATTAGTTGGCAATTTACCAACTCATTAGACTCTAAAGTTTTAGTTTTTGCTCAGTTCTCGAAATGATTATGTGGGTTTTATGCCCTTTTTTCTTTTATTGTGTGCAGGTGCCTATGTTTGAAGGAAAGTGCTAAAATGGGGGTAAAATGGAGGAAATTAGCAGAAGTGGTGAGACGCATGTGTTAACCGACAAAACGCCTGTTAATAGAAGGTCACTACCTAGTCAGAGAAATGCCACCAGAGGTTCACGAGTCACCTGTGGAAGGACGCCAATTCATCTGCCGACTGGCACTCAGAAAAGCCTAGAATTGTCGTTTGTAGTCCGGCGGCTCACAGATTGACATAAATGAAATGCCGGGTGAACCGCCGAAATTCGCTGATAATGACTGAAGAAGAAGAGCAAATAATCGGCGGTTCAACAATTTCATCGGCGAACCGCCGGTGCCTTCGTCGATTCCAGAGCACAGCTATTAAGGGTAACATTGTCCATTGCCAAAAAAGGAAGGAAAAGTACCCTACTTTTTAGGGTATAAATAGAAAAAGAAGTACATTGCAGAGGGGAGAGGAAAAAGGGGAGAAGATCGAGAGATTGAGAGATAAGCAAAGTACACATCACATCATCTTTCCTTTTTAACTAAGGACCATTTTCTTAGTTGAGAAAAGGAGATTTTGATTGAAAGTTGCAAATGATATTCTGTTCTCCTTTCTTCTTTGATATTATTTAGTTTCAGCTGTAGTTGAAGGATAATTGTGCCTTCGATTTATCTACTCTTCTTATTAAATTCAATGACTCTTTATATGATTGTGTTTTTGAATTTCTTAACTATGAGTAGCTAAAATCATTAACTAGAGGTGTGTGAAGATGAATACCTAATTGGATTGGGTATTCTTAGAGTTCAGTTCTTAATGTTCAATTAAGTGTAAATATATTAGATTTCTTTCAATCTACTAATGAAGATCCATTTATGATGATGTGGGTCTATATATACTTGCTTAATTGTTGCTGGGGAGAGAATAATTAAGTATTGGAAGAGAATCTAGTAGTGGGTATGGATGTGAGTTTGTAAAATTAAGCTAGTAATGGCTGAAATTACTTCCTTCTTCCTACTTAGCAACTAATAGCTAGGAATAGTGAAGTTACTGATCCAAATAAATTCGAGTGTGTTAAATTGCAACTAGAGTTTGAGATAATTCTAGTTAAGGGTAGGCAATAGGCTGGGAAGCTGAGGATACCTATTTCCCGAGATTATTTACATTTATTGAACTTATGAAGTTAACCTGGTCTATCCCAATCTAATAAATATTTCATTTACACCACACCTATAATATTTTACAAATATTTTCTACAACTTAGTTGATTCTTCTAGTTTGAATTCGCTAAAGAAACTTGAGTAATTATTTGCAAAGTTTATTACCCCAATTTTCGTGTTTTATGTTAATTTTATATTTTGCAAACTAAAATCAACTTCTCAATCGACACTTGAATTCATCACTCTCTAGTCCTCGTGGGATTCGACTACGACACTCGTCGGGTTACTTGTTTTGATACAACGACCTTGTATATTCTTTGATTCAAGAATATATTTTTGACGTTATGAAAAATGGCGCCATTGTCGGGGACTGGCGTTTGATGATCTTGTGATTAATTGTTAAATTTAGTTAGTGTGCATCATTGTTGCTTGATTTGATTTTCTGCCTTGTTGTTATGAACTAACTACCTCATGAGCCATCACTCCCAAGCAGGATATAGCTCAGTAGAGGGGAACATGGAACTTGACGAAGATAATTCGGTGATGCCGGAAGTTGCAGGTGCCATTTGCCTACCACTGACCATAGGGAATGCAATGTTCCATGTTACTAGCACCATGTCTCACTTATTGCAGATGAAAGGGCTTTTTGGTGGCAAGGCAAGAAAAGATGCAAATCGGTACTTGAGGAATTTCATAGAAATTTTCCAGCCATTCAACATCACAAACATTAGTCAAGATTCAATTAGGCTGAGACTCCTCCCATTCTCATTGACAGGTGAAGCAATAATGTGGTTGGAGGAACTTTTTCCGGGGTGAATTACTTCGTGGCAAGAGTTTATTGAGGCTTTCCTAGATCGGCTTTTCCCTCCCTCAAAGATGTTACAACTAAGGGATGATATCACAAACTTCCAATAAGAAAAAGGATAGACTTTGCTTGAGGCATGGTTGAGGTATAAGAAGAAGGTTGCTTTGTGCCCAAATCATGGATTACCGGATAGAGTGCTCCTCCAAAGTTTCTATAGGACCCTGGATTCAATCCACAAATCCATTTCTAATAACTTACCTGGGGGATCAATGATGGACCAAACTTATGGTTAGCCAAAGCTCTCCTTGAACGAATGACAAAAACAAACAGGGGTTGACCCACAAGGAAGACGAGTGTGTCCACTCATGAGATCAGCTCAAGCACATAAGCGACGGAGTTACGGAAAAGGATGATGAGCGGGATGAGACTCTGGCTAAGATAATGACACAATTAGAATTGATGACCAAGCATGTGATGGGAGAAGGTACAAAGGTGGTCAATGCTGTGGGAATGCAAGGTCTTGGACAATATGAAAGAGAGCTTTCACCACCAAGATATGATGAAGAGTGCCAATATATAGGTAACCAAATGGGAGGGACACAACCTGGATTTCAAGGAGCAAATCAAGGCCCATGGTTCCCAAGGGATGATAAGGAAGGGTGGACAAATCATGAACAACAAGGATGGCTCGAACGGAATATGAGGTGGAACAATAGAGCGCCAAATAAAGAAGGTTCTATCGTTACCATCAAATTGCAAATCCATATATTCCACCTCCTAAGGTTGGAAATCCTCAGAACTAGTAAGGAGTAAGTGATGTAGGTAGCTCTAAAATTGAAGACAAGCTCTCAAGAGTTCTGAAGAAGCTGGAATCGACCGAAAATGGAGTGAAAGAATTAAGAGGGGAGGTGTCTAACCTCGCTCAAATAGTGAGTTCACACTCGACATCCATCAAGCACTTGGAAGCTCAAATGAATCACTTATCAACCCAAATGAACCCTATAATGAAAGGAACATTACCTTGTGACACAATGCCTAATTTGAAAAAAGATGGTCAATGTATGGCTATTATCACTAGAAGTGGTAAGAGGATTGGAGAAATACTAAGAAAGCCTAGTGAGGTGGAGAACCAGAGCAAAATGAAGAAAAGGATGAAGAAGAAATATAGGAAAAGGATGATGAGACCCACATTCAAGTGGGCGATGAAGAAGGGGGCATGAATGCCCTAGTTCATGATAGTGCTGAAGTAACACTCCCACCACCATATCCAAAATAGCTTACCTAGAAAAAGAAGGAATATCAATTTAAGAAGTTTGTGGACATGCTTAGCAAGCTGTGCATAAACATAAAATTAGTGTACACTTTCATCCAAATGCCTGGGTATGCCAAGTTTATGTAAGACTTGTTGAAAAAGAAGAAGATGGTTGATGCTGGAAATGAAGAGAAACCGCACAATTGTAGTGCAGTCATGATGAGCAACCTTGCCCCAAAAAGGGAATACCCCAGAGCTTTTATAGTTCCATGCACAATTGGAATTTGTGTGTTTATGAAGGCTCTATGTGATCTCAGTGCAAGTATAAATCTGATGCCCCTGCTCATTTTCAAGAAATTAGGCCTCAGAAGCACGAAACCAACATCGATGCAACTACTAATGGCAGATAGGTTAATCAAAAGACCTATGGGGGTGCTAGAAGATGTGCTGATGCGAGTTAATAAGTTTATTCTCCCAACTGATTTTTTTATTCTGGAATGTGACATGGATGTGGAAGTGTTCATTATTTTGGGAGGACCATTGTTGGCTACCGGGAGAGCAGTGGTAGATGTGGAGCTGTGAGAGTTAAAATTTTGGATTGATGGTGAGGAAGTCATCTTCAAGGTATGCCCATCAGCCGGAACTCCATCTTAATGTAAGGTGATTGGCGTAGCAAAATGCTGATGAGGATAAGAGATTGAAGCTGACTGAGACGAAAGCACATGATGACCCGTCGGAAATGGTGAACCGAAACAAAAAGGAATATGTCATGCCACGACGATAAATAAGGCGTTTCTTGGGAGGCAACCCAAGTTTTTATTGAATTATTTGAGTTTTTTATTGTTTTTTTGTGTGTAGGACTCGAGAAATCAGAAGCAAAGTGAGATGCAAATCATGAGGGGAGCATCTACGAGAGATCAGCAAGCCACCGGTCCCGAAATGTAGATCGCTGAAGATAAGGGATCCCAAAGCAGAAAGGTGAGTGTTGAACTGAATCATCAGAGGGACATTGGAGAACTTCCGGATCTAATTTATGGGTCACCGGTGCATCATCGATCTGAAGAAGAACACCTAAAGAGAGGCTTAGATTTGGCGGATGACCGGCAGGCTGCAATCTCAATTCATGCACCGCTGGTACATCGCCGGATGGAACCAAATAACTAGGTACAAATTAAGTTCAAATGGAAGGTAGTGGCGAACCGCCAAATTAGATAAGAGAATCACCGGTTCATCGCCTGTCGGCACGTCCTAAAGTAAAATGAGGAATTTAAAATGAATAGACCACAAAATCCCCAAATACTTTCCCAGCCGCCCTAGTTCTTCAAATATTCCATAGCCTCCCTTTCCCCAACATTTTTTTTCCATTTTTGTCTCTCCATTACCCAACATTCCCTATTCCCCAAAAATTCTCATTTCTACCTCTCCATTTTCCCACCTTTTCACCTTCCCACTCCCCACCAACTCACCCACAATAAACTCCCCACCTTCCCCTCGATCTATCACATTCCCACTTTTTACCTATAAATACCCATCAATATTTCACCTTCAATATCATTCTACTCTTAATATATACTCTGTACTCACTTGAAGGTGCTCCTGCTAATCTTAAGCTAGTTCTTTTTGTTAAGACTAGAAAAGGGTGCAAGTAGTCTCCTAATTTGGTAGCATCTCTTTTAGCCTATTTTAATTTGACTATGCTTCCATGATTCTGTAGGTGTACTATTTCCCGTGATTACTTTGTTGAAATTTTTAATGTGTGATGCTTGTGATTAAAGTGGAATGTTCTTTTATGTTGAGATTATGACGCGGGTGAAGTCTGAGTAACCCATTGTTACTAGGCATCACATTTTCCCAATAATAGACTGGGTGACACCAATCTTAAGGGCTTAAACATCATGAATAGGTGTAAGAATGGAGTATAATTGCTGGGCTTTTGATTTTGGTGAAAATGAGTTAATGGGTATTTGTATGAAAGAGGATCAGAATTAGGGGCAGGCAAGGTACCCATTTGCTGGTCCTATTCGGCAAAACGCCGGTTGAGGCGCCGGTTCACTCAGAAGTTGGTCTTGACTACTGAGTGAATCTGGTGCTACGTTTGCAGCTTGCAAAATGTACACAGTGAAACACCGCTGGAACTGTCGATTATGCCCATATATTCCCCAGCGCTCTGTTAGACACCGGCGTCTAGTCGGCGGTTTGTGAATTGCCTTTGGCGAACCGCCGATTGTTCACCGGTACCATTTTTTTCAAAGTTGATTGTTCCTCACTTGCTTCTCAATTCTTCTTTAGTTTGGTTTCTTTTACACTGATTTTTATTTCAATATCTTGCCTCTAATATACATTTTGCAGACACACAAATCATGTCATCATCTAGGTCATCCAGCAAAGGAAATGCCCCTGCTACATCTGCTAGCAAGGGTAAAGGAAAAGCGAAGGCTTCTCCCCCACGGGCTAACACTAAGGAGGCTATAATTCTATGTGTTCCTAACATGAAGGAGCACTACGTCATCTGGCAAGGATTTTCTATTATGATAGAGAAGAGATTCAACTTGGCTGGGTTAAAGGGGGATTTCCCGAATATAACAGAGAAGTTCACCCATTAGCAATGGCATGCATTTGCCAACCCTTTTATCACCATTCTACCCCAGCCTTGTCACAGAGTTTTATGCCTTCTACCAGGCCCGTCAAGATAGCATGTAACATTGGGGCAAGGTGGATGAATTTCCCTACATTCCTTCAGTGATGATTAGTGGGGTAGAAGTGGATATCACCCTGACTGCCATCAATTATCGATTTTGGGAAGATGAGATAGAAGACTCTACCATGGAATACATGGCACAGGTGGGCGATATGAAAGATCAATATTGGTGGGTGGATGGCATTATTGCTACAGATACTCCCTTATGGGCCTCCATGGGTGGTGAAATCTCTTGCCACGATTTAAAATTTGAGGCTAAGCTATGGTTGGACTTCATTTTTTCTTGCATCATCCCATCGAACAATGAGCAGAGGGTGACCATAGAAGCAGCTATCTTGATTGCTCACATTATGTCCGGGGTCCCAATCAACTTTGGCGAAATTTTTGCACAACAAATGAAGAAGAAGGTGCGGCAGTCCAGCACTTACATGCCATATGTTGTGTTGACCTCGCAGCTTTATGCGGTAGCCGGAGTGCCTCTATTTCCGGATGAGACTCCTTTCTCTTCTTTAAGAGTAATCACTATTAACAAGAAGAGAGATGTAGAGGCATCGATAGTAAAGTGGAAGCACCTGCAAGCCTTCAGTGTACAAGAGGAAGCCCTCTCCAATGGGTTAGCCCAATCTCCCACTATCCTAGAAGTCAATGTACCCCAGTCTAAATTATTGGGCACAGGATCGGGTGACATACCCCAGCCGAGAGCGTCACCACCTCCTCAATCTTGTCACTCCAATAGTCTCCATCACCTTGTGGAGATGGCCAACTCGCATGAGAGCCATCTTCCATGCTTGGCCAAGAGTCTCCCGACCTTAATTGCCAAAACTATCAAGAAGGAGATCAAGTCACTCTACGATAATGTTGCCACTTTGTGCAAGCGGGAGTATGCTGTAGAAGGGGTTATCACGTCCCTTTGAACTGAGGTGCAGGAATGTAAAAGTCAGACTTTGGTTGAAGTCCCTGACATGAGTGGTTTAGATGATGCTATGGCTGCTCCATCCTCAGCTTGGGGGCCAATTGATGACTTGTTTGAGGGGTTGGGGCATGACTTATCTGGGCTTGGTGATGCCAGCTGAGGTGATGGTTGTTATGAGGCTGATGATGACGATGAGTAAGCCGTGAAGGGAGTTTCTTTGTCTCTTCTACTGTTAATTCTTTTTTACATAATACATTGGGGACAATGTATGATTTTAAGTGGGGGGAGGGATGAGTGATGATGATGGGGGTATTTGTTTTTAAAGTTGTTTTGTTTCTTAAGCTTGAGTAAGTCCAGCCTTTGTCGGGCTATTTTGTTTAATGATTTCCTTTGCCGGGTGTGTTTAGTTTTGAATGAATGATAATTGATTTGTGTGTTTGTGAGTAGTAATTAGTGACTCATTGGGGTCTCCAGTTTTAAACATTGTATTGTTCTAGAAAGAAGAAAGAAAAAAAAAGTTTCGAATGAGATAATCCTAAATTTCTTTTTCGCCATCGTAAATAGAGTAGTGTAGAAATTAAAACTCTTAAGGGTTTTATTTATAACATGGTTCCTTCCCAAGGAGCATTCTTTAATTTCAGCTAATTTTGTTGTCGAACCGTGTTGTGTGTTCCCGATAATGGATTGAGTGTCAACATTCATAAGGGAAATGCTATGTTACTTTGAGTTTGTTGTGAAGTTGTTTTAAGAGGCATCAAGAAAAAATTTTCTGTTTTTCTTGTGATTGGAATGAAAAATGGAAAACGAGGGCATTAAAATGAAAAGAATGAGCGAGCATTGGCACCGTAGCATAGTAATCTTTGTCATACGTTGTAAAATTCGTTGCTTGACTTATGATGTTTTCATGCGTGATGTCCTAATGTGATGTGTTGTTTTGGAAAATGACTTTTGTAGACCCTTTAAGGGTGAAGCTTTGTGTGGCAAGGATATTTTTGTTAATCTTGTGCATTATATCTTGTCAAGAAATTGACCTAAATGTTATTCAAGGAGAAATCCTAGATGTAGTTGCACCAAGGAAATGAGTTTAGGCCTTTAGTTGTCTAGCCACTTCAACCATAAGCCTGCATGTTCATTAATCCTTGTGAGCCAATTTTTAGCCTTAAACCTTTTCCTTGGAAACCACTTTACAAGCCTCAAGACCATTCTTAAGACCTCTTTTGGCCCCATTCTCCCTAAATGTTGATTATGAAACAAGTGCTGAAGCAAGGCTCAAGGCCTAAGAAAAAGGGAATGGGAAAAGCAAATGTGAAAAATGAGGCAAGAGCCTAAGTTTGGGGGTATGAAAAACAAAAAGGGAAGACAAGAGTCATAATGAAAAGGGAACATCACCTTTAGTCAAACTGCACAAAAATGATTTCAAAAAGAAAAAGACTATTGGTGTGAAGTGGTGTTCCCTCTTGAGGAAAAAAGGCAAGTGGTAGAAGATAAAGAGGGGTTATAAGGGGGATTATTAAAGAAATGAAAGGCATCAGAAGAAAAGAAAGAAAAAGTAGGTTAAGGGAGCGAAAGTTTTGTAAGGCATGGTACAAAAAGCATTAGGGAAGATCTAGTCACTACATCCAAATGTTCATCCTACCCTGACCTTAAGCCTATATCACAGCCCGCAAGTCCTAAATGATTCTACGTTCAGCTGCTTTCCATTAGTGGTGAATTACATGAATGACAAGCCTATGGGTCAAGTGTATGCATGAAGATATCTTTTGGGAAAGGGAGTGTGAGTGTCTCTTCCAATTGATCCCTGGTATGCATTCAAATCATAAAAAAGTCAAGAGAATAGGGATCCTTATATTTGGTGAGTGGTATCATTCCTTTTAGGGATGCAACAACATTTAAAGTTCATATGGGCATAGAACAAAGAGTGCAAACTCTAAGGCAAGCTTTGAATCTTCAGTGATTACAACATGAGATGCTACATGTGTTGTTTGGTTGAGAATTTCCCTTGTGTGGTTAATGATTCCTTTCAAAAAGTTTTACTTGATATAAAGTTGTTGGCTTCTTGAAACATCTTCAGTGTTTTGGTCTTTTGGGGTATTTCTTTCCCTTTACGGTGAGTATTATGAGCATTTTTGGGTTGTCATAGTCCAGGTGGTTGGCAAAGCTTAATTGTGAACAAATGTGACATCTTTCTCCATAGTTGAAGTATTGCATTACTTGAGGACAAGAAATGATTCAAGTTTGGGGGTTTGATGAGCTGATAATTTACCAATTCATTAGACTCTAAAGTTTGAGTTTTTACTTAGTTCTCAAGTTCATTATGTGGATTTTATGCCCTTTTTTCTTTTATTGTGTGCAGGTGCCTAAGTTTGAAGGAAATAACTAAAATAGGGGTAAAATGGAGGAAATGAGCAGAAGTGGTGAGACATAGGTATTAATCAGCGAAAAGCTGGTTAAAAAGATGAAGGCCACTGCCTAGTCAGAGGAATGCAACCGGCGGTTCACGAGTCACCTGTGGCGGGACGCTGATTCAATCGCCGAATGGCACTCAAAAAAGTCTGGAATTGGCATTTGAGGTGCAGAAGTTCACGGATTGGCATTGGCGAAATGCCAAGTGAACCACCGAAGTTCACTAATAATGACTAAAGAAGAAGAGCAAATAACCGGTGGTTCACGGATTTCATAAGCGAACCACTAGTGCCTTCACTGGTTCCAAAGCGCAGCTATTGATCTTGGGCAAATTTATATGCCCAAGTGATACTCAAAGGTGTCATTTTAGCCTTGTTTATCTATCAATGTTTATACACTCTCATGTAATTTGTAATAAAATGTGAATTTATACTAACCAACATGATTAGCTTTGTTTTGCAGGTAAAATGTAATTTCGGGAAGCTAAAATACATGTTGGAAGAGATCGGGGTTGGACTCTGATGTGAGCAAGGGACAAGGCATTGGAAAGCACAAAATAAAGGGGCTCCGCGATGGCAGAGTGACACGGCTCCATCGCAAAGGCCTTCTGCCTGGAGAGGGAATTTTCAGCCTATTTCCAGAAAGGGTTCGCGATGGGTCCATGGCACGGTGGCCGGCTCCGCGTTGCATGCCGTGCCATGTTGGGCCTTATTCCCTGGACCCCTAATTTCCAGTGAGGGTCCATGTTGGTGGCATGTCACGGAGGCGGTGCTCCACGATGCACTCTGTGACACGTTGCTTGTTATTCCGAAAAAAATTCCCACTAGTATAAATAGAACACTTAGGTTCATTTTTCAATATTCCGACTTGGTGGAGCAAGAACGTGGGTTACAGGCAGTTGAGGGGACGAAATTATCAGGGTTTTTTCTCTCTTTCCTTCTTCTTGTATTCAATTGCTTGTATGTTTAACACTCATTTAACGATGTTTAATCCACAAATGAGTGGCTAATTCATCTTCTTGCTGAGGTTAAGAACACTTGTAATGAAATGTGATTATTGATTCTTTAGTTTTTCATCTTTTCTTCCATGGTTGTTCTATTGATTCTTGTTCTTACTGCATTAATGTGTGGCCTACGTTAATGTATATCTAAAAAGTCCGGTTTCACTCGAGAGAGCAAGAAATTGGAAAGTTGTGAATTAATAGGATATGATCCTTTCTTAGTTTGGGAAAATTGAGAATTGATTTACCTTCAGGATAGAAATATACCTGAAAGTCGTATTAGTCAATTTAGGAATCGGTTTTGTATGGCTAGAACATGAATTGCAATTAATCACAGAAATGTAGGTGGATGGTTCATGATTCTTAAGTGGGGTTAAATACGAGAGTTTTAATCCCTTAGCAATAATTCTTGACTAGCAACCGGAGGAAAAGGCTAACCAAATTATATCGACAATTAATTTCATTACATGTTCATTTAACCTCAGTATGCTCACATTCATAGTCAGACTCACATTAGATAATTGTTTTAGACTTAGCATAATTATTAGAAATCAAAATATCAAACTCTTGGTCACACTGTTGTCTGCATTTTTAGAATTGAAATATAGTACACTTGAGCAGATTGCACTTCATCCCAGTCCCTGTGGGATCGATACTTGGCTTACGTAAGCCACTTTACTGCTTGTTCGACCACGTGCACTTGCGTGTAGTTATATACCCATATAACAAACAGACCGAACAAGTTTTTGGCGCCGTTGCCAGGGACTGGCAATTGGTGAATTTGTCTTAAGTGCTAATTTACTATATTTTTATTTTCTTAGTGTTGACAACTTGGTCTTAGCCTGTATTTTGCAGATTTAATCTCTGTTGAACACTGGCAAGAGACAAGGAGCTGGTGGACTCGTATTTGGAGCCAGAAAGATTATTTCATCATCAGCGGAGAGAAGTTCTAGAAAGAAAGCTGCAGTTGCTCAGACAGACAATCATGGAGCAACAACAGAATCCACCGGTAGTACGGGCAATGTTAGTGCCCAAAGAAGTAGCAGCTCGGCCGGTTCGCGAGGTGGCAATCCCACATGCTAATAATGTCACATCTAGCATCCGCAAACCTGAGCCAGGAGGGAGGTTCGAACTTAAGCAGAATATGGTGCAGTTGCTGCACACTAGCGGACAGTTTACAGGTCTCCCTCATGAAGATCCACAGCAGCAGCTCCAAAATTTTTTGGAGATAAGTGACACTTATATCCCCACTGGAGTGTCATCAGATTACGTCCGGCTTACATTGCTCCCATTTTCACTATTGGGAGAAGCCAAGAGGTGGTTGAAAGCTGAGCCACCTAATTCTATTTCTACGTGGGATGATTTTGCAAGGAAGTTCTTGATACGATTTTTTTCCCTATGGTAAAACAGCTAGACTTAGAAGTCAAATTCTAAGTTTCAAACAGAGAGAGGGAGAGAATTTATATCAGGCTTGGGAGAGATTCAAGTCCATGTTGCGGGATTGTCCTCATCATCATCAATCCAATGATGTGTTGGTGCACACTTTTATAGAGGGTTTGGAACCCCATACAAAAATATTGCTAGACTCAGCAGTTGGGGAACAAGCGCTGGAGAAAACTTATGAGGAGTTGTATACCTTGTTGAACCGTATTTCGCAGGGCAATCCGGAATGGAATGCTGATTCGTCAAGAGGAGGGACAAGGAAAGCAGCAGGAGTTCTAGAAGTGGATGGGTTTACAGCTATTGCTTCATAGATAGCTGCTTTACAGAATCAACTCAACACCCACTTCAGTAACATGACAATGAACCAGCCTCAAGCCCCAGCGAATGCAGTGCAGCAGATTTGGTGTGAAGTGTGTGGGAGCAGTGAACACTCAGCTGAGTGTTGTGGAGCAAATCCTGACTCGGTGAACTTTGTGGGAAATGTACAAAGGAACAACCACTAACAGTATGGCAACAACTACAATTCCAATTGGAGGAATCACCCGAATTTCTCCTAGGGTAGCAACAACCATCAGTGTCAAAGTTCGAGTCAGGGTGTGCAAAGGAACCAAGGAGGGAAGTAGAATTATCAAACACAATTCAGAAATAACAATGCACCTCCTCCACCACCATCACCCAACATTGAGGAAATGTTCAAGACTATGATAGTTAATCAAGCTCAATTGCAGGCTGACTATGTGAAATTGGTAGCCGAGGTGAAAAACAACCAGTTGGCTACCAAGGCACTTGAATATCAATTTGGGCAATTTTCTGGAGCCCAAAACACCAGACCTAGAGGAGGACTTCCGAGCGACACAGATCCCAACCCCAAGCAGGTAAATGCGGTGACCACAAGGAGTGGTTTGCAGCTGAAAGAGGTGGAACCAGAAAGACCACCTCAACAATCGGGAGTAGCAGAAGTTGAGAGGGAGCAAAGTGATGAGAGGGGGAAGACAAAGGAAGCGGAATCATAAAGACAACAACCCCCGTTCCCTCAACGATTAAAGAAACACAAGGAGGAGGCGTGTTTCAAGAAATTCATGGAGGTGCTGAAACAGGTACATATTAACTTACCTCTTGTTGATGATTAGCAGGGAGTACCGAAATATGCCAAGTATATAAAGGACATCGTGGCAAACAAAATTCGATGGACTGAGTATGCTACGATGGCTCTCACGGAGGAGTGCACTTCCCGGATATAAAACCGACTGCCCACAAAGCTCAAAGACCCTGGCAGCTTTACTATACAGATTACTATTGGGCAGAGTATCCGAGTCGTGGATTGTGTGAATTGGGAGCGAACATTAATTTGATGCCGTCATTGGTATTCAAAAAGCTGGGTCTAGGGAGTCCTAGACCCACAACGGTGATCTTGCAATTGACAGATCGATCCTTAGCCAGACCTGATGGCATTGTGGAGGACGTTCTGGTGCAAGTTGGCTCCCTGATCTTCCCGGTAGATTTCGTCATGCTGGATTTTGAACCAGACGCGGAAGTCCCATTTATTTTGGGACGTCCTTTCTTGGCGATCGGGAAAGCGCTGATTGATGTAGCTACGGGGCAGCTAACAATGCGAGCACACGACAAGGTGGAAGTGTTCGATGTGTACAAGGCACCCAAGCTCCCGACTGTGTACGAGGAACTCTGAGTGATCAATGTGATTGATCAAGTCAATGATGAGCAGATTAAGGATTCACGAGAGTTATTGGGAAAACCACCGGAACGGTGTAAGCACTATTGGGGGGAGGACGGTTTCTGATAAAAAACGTCCATCACCCTAGAGGACAACTGAGCTGAATGACGTCGAGACGCGACGGTAAACCAGGCGCTGGACGGGAGGCAACCCGTGAAAAAAATTTTCTTTGTAAATTGTGAATAAATTTTTATTTTTCTTTTTTTTTCTTTCTTGATTTACAACAAAATTTTTAGTTTTTATTTTTATTTTTATTTTTATTTTTTGAGTGAAACCTATAATTTTAACCAATTTCTTATAGTAGAATGAATTTCAGGTCGAACGAAGGAAAATATACAAGGAATCGCAAAGGAAAATTCGAGGTATGAAAATTATGAAAAAGTGGCAACATAGTGAGCTAGGGCGATAACTCCATGTCACAGAGGAGGGCCTCTGCATTACCCTCCGTGACACGTTGAGGTGTAAATCCAAAATTTTAAAAATTCCAGAACACCCTCGCGACAGCTCCGTATCATGGAGGCAGTGCTCCGCGATGCACTCCGTGACACGTTTCTTGTTATTCCGGGAAAAATTCCCACTAGTATAAATATAACACTTAGGTTCATTTTTCAATATTCTAACTTGGTGGAGCAAGAACGTGGGTTACAGGCAGTTGAGGGGACGAAATTATCAGGGTTTTTTCTCTCTTTCCTTCTTCTTGTATTCAATTGCTTGTATGTTTAAAACTCATTTAACGATATTTAATCCATAAATGAGTGGATAATTCATCTTCTTGTTGAGGTTAAGAACACTTGTAATGAAATGTGATTATTGATTCTTTGGTTTTTTATCTTTTCTTCCATGGTTGTTTTATTGATTCTTGTTCTTACTGCATTAATGTGTGGCCTACGTTAATGTATATCTAAAAAGTCCGGTTTCACTCGAGAGAGCAAGAAATTGGAAAGTTGTGAATTAATAGGATATGATCCTGTCTTAGTTTGGGAAAATTGAGAATTGATTTACCTTCAGGATAGAAATATACCTGAAAGTAGTATTAGTCAATTTAGGAATCGGTTTTGTATGGCTAGAACATGAATTGCATTTAATCACAGAAATGTAGGTGGATGGTTCATGATTCTGAAGTGGGGTTAAATATGAGAATTTTAATCCCTTGGCAATAATTCTTGACTAGCAACCGGAGGAAAAGGCTAACCAAATTATATCGACAATTAATTTCATTACATGTTCATTTAACCTCAGCATGCTCACATTAGATAATTGTTTTAGACTTAGCATAATTATTAGAAATCAAAATATCAAACTCTTGGTCACACTGTTGTCTGTATTTTTAGAATTGAAATATAGCACACTTGAGCAGATTGCACTTCATCCCAGTCCCTGTGGGATCGATACTTAGCTTACTTAAGCCACTTTACTACTTGTTCGACCACGTGCACTTGCGTGTAGTTATATACCCATATAACAAACAGACCGAACAGCTATTAAGGGTAAAATTGTCCATTGCCAAAAAAGGAAGGAAAAGTACCCTACTTTTTAAGGTATAAATAGAAAAAGAATTACATTGTAGAGGGGAGAGGAAAAAGGGGAGAAGATAGAGAGATTGAGAGATAAGCCAAGTACACATCACATCGTCTTTCCTTTTTAGCTGAGGACAATTTTCTTAGCTGAGAAAAGGAGATTTTGATTGAATGTTGTAAAAGATACTCTATTCTCCATTCTTCTTTAGTAGTATTTAGTTTTAATTTTAGTTGAAGAATAATTGTGCCTTTCATTTATCTACTCTTCTTATTAACTTCAATGATGCTTTTTACGATTGTGTTTTTGAATTTCTTAACTATGAGTAGCTAAAATCATTAACTATAGGTGTGTGATGATGAATACTTAATTGGATTGGATATTGCTAAGGTTAGCTTCTTAATGTTCAATTCAGTGTAAATCTATTAGATTCCTTTCAATCTATTAATGAAGATCCATTGATGATGATGTGGGTCTATCTATACTTGCTTAATTATTGATTGGGAGAGAATAATTAAGTATTGGAAGGGAATCTAGTAGTGGGTATGGATGTGAGGCTGTAAAATTAAGCTATTAATGGCTGAAATTACTTCCTTCTCCGAATTAGCAACTAATATCTAGGAATAGTGAAGTTGTTGATCCAAATGAATTCGGGTGTGTTAAATTGCAGCGAGCGTTTGAGAAAATTCTAGATAAGGGTAGGCAATAGGCTAGGAAGCTGAGGATACCTATTTCCCAAGATTAGTTACATTTATTGAACTTTAGAAGTTAACCTGGTCAATCCCAATGTAATTAGTATTTCATCTACACCGCACCTCTAGAATTTTACAAATATTGTCTACAACTTAGCTGATTCTTCTAGTTTGAATTCCCTAAAGAAATTTGAGTAATTATTTGAAAGGTTTATTCCTCCAATTTACGTGTTTTATGTTAAATTTATATGGTCCAAACTAAAATCAACTTCTCAATTGACACTTGAATTAATCACTCTCTAGTCCCTGTGGGATGCGATTCCGACAATCGTCGGGTTACTTGTTTTGATACAACGACTAGGTATATTCTTTGATTGAAGAACATATTTTGAACATTATCAATCTTTTGTAGAGGGTGAGGATTTAGGCTAGGTTAATCCCTTTAATTTGACAGTAAAGAAGCCCAAAACGATGTCATTTAGGAGTTAGAAGCACAGGAGTTTACCAAAATACCTGCAAACTGCCAAAAAATGACCTGGAAATGGCAGTTCCAATTACCAACAAGACGGGTCATTACAATGACTCGTTCTGAGGTTCGTTGCCTGCTGTTGCTTCAGTAAACTGCTCATAACATTTTACTCTAAATTCTGATTGATGCAAGGTTGGATGAAATGGAAGGAAGACTTCAAGGGCTTCAATTTGAGGTGCTGATCATCCAAAAACATTTTGTAAAATTAGAGCTATGGTCATTTGAAGTTGACCTTTGTGAGAACCTATACGAACAATAAGTCAGTAAAGGGGCTCTCAACTCAACTTTGTGCTAGAGATTCCTTATGACCATAATTTGCATGAAATTCATTTCTTATACTTAGGAATTAATCTTAACACCTTGCTTCCATAAATTCACCTACTTGGGTCTATCCATATACCTAGAACGGTTCTAAACATAGCCAAAGATTTTCAACAAACTAGCAGAACCAACGACCAATCCAACAGGCTGTGGTAACAAACAACGAACCGTTGGTCCGTTCATTCGTTTCCCCCATTCTTCCTTCAAAATCCTCTTAATCAGCTTCAACAACCATAGTTGACGACCGGTTCAATCAAGCCACGGTCCATATAATCCTCTCGTGGGTTCTAGAAAAATTTCTGACAGCTTTTTGGTAATGAAACAACGAGCACTTCCAACAACCCACTGGACCCTACAACGAATCGTACTGAGGTTCGTTGTTTGGTTCTGGTATTTTTTTCTTGTTATTTTCTATAGCAAGCCTCGAGTCTGACCTAGGGAACATTTGGGGTATTATAGGGGTTCACATGGATGTTTTCATTGACGAAAAGAGCCTTCAATACATGTTCACTCAGAAGGATTTGAACCTTCATCTGAGAAGGTGGGTGGAGTTATTAAAAGTCTATGAAATGAGTGTGTTATACCAGCCGGGTAAGGCCAATATGGTGGAGGATTCATTAAGAAAGATGTCCATGGAGAGCGCTGCTCATGTTGAAGAGGGCAGAAAAGAGCTACCGAAAGGTATTCAAAATTTAGCTAGGTTGGGAGTTAAGTTAGTTTATTCATCCAAGGGTGGAGTTGTAATCTAGAGTGGGTCAGAATCCTCACTGGTAGTAGAGGATAAGTCAAAGTAGGATGAAAATCTCATACTCCTCAAACTGAAAGAAGCAATTCAAAAAAAAAAAGAAGTGGAGGCTTTCTCCAAAAGAGGAGATGGTGTGCTTTGTTATCGAGCATACTTTGTGTTCCAGATGTGGATGACTTGAGGCAACAAATACTGATAGATGCACATAGCTCCAGATATTCTATCCACCCAGGTTCCACTAAGATGTACCGTGAACTACAGGAAATCTATTGGTAAAATAGCATGAAGAGGGACATTGTAAAATTTGTTGCTAGGTGTCCGAACTGCAAGCTAGTTAAAATTGAATATCAGAGCTATTGGTGTATGAATCAGGATATCAGCATACCTACATGGATGTGGGAAGAGGTGAATATGGAATTCATTACAAGTCTACCTCATACTCGTCCAGAGCATTATTCCATTTGGGTGGTAGTAGATCGGATGATTAAGTTAGCATATTTTATCGCAGTTAAGACTACAGACTTAGCTGAGGATTATGCTAGGCTACACATTTGGGAGTTAGTCAGACTACATGGGTTTCCCTTGTCCATCATTTCAGATAGAGGTACCCAATTCACCTCAAAGGTCTGGAAGTCATTTTAGAAAGGACTTGAGACTCAGGTTAAGCTTATCTTTTCACCCAAAGACAGATGGATGAGCTAAGCGGACTATTCATACCTTAGATGACATGTTGAGATTTTGTGTGATCGACTTCAAGGGCAGTTGGGATGATTACCTACCTCTCATCGAGTTTGCGTACCGCAATATCTACCACTCCAGCATTCAAATGGCCCCGTTTAAGGCATTATACTGTAGGAGGTGTAGATCTCTTATAGGGTGGTTTAAAGTTGGCGAAGCTATCTTGATAGTGCCAAATTCAGTTAATGAAATGATGCGGAAGGTGCAACTTATCAGGGAAATGTTGAGAACAGCACAGAGCCGACAGAAATCATATGCAAATAAGAGGAGAAGAGACCTAGAGTTTACTATAGATGATTGGGTTTATCTAAAAATTTCACCCGTGAAACGCGTGATGAGGTTTGGAAAGAAAGGGCAACTCAGTCCAAGGTATGTAGGACCCTACAAGATTCTGAGGGAAATTGGCAATGTGGCCTATGGGTTAGAGTTACCTATAGAATTAGCATCGGTGCATCCAATTTTTTAGGTATCATTACTGAAAAAGTGCATCGGTGATCCGGCCTCAGTAGTACCTTTAGAGAGTGTTGGTGTAAGGGATAGCCTCTCTTATGAAGAAGTCTCATAATGCTCAAACCACACCTCTTACTGAAGTATGAAGGGGATGTTGTCAATAACGAACCCAACTAGAGGTTGGGGTCGATCCCATAGAGAATATGGAAGAGCTAGATTATAGAAGGTAAGTAAACTTGGGAGGTAGTTACTTCAAAACTTGGGGGTCCTAAAGAAAATCAATAATAAAAACAATTATAAAAAAAACAGTTTTGAATCAATATTAAAGGATAACTAGGGTTTGTGTTCCCCATGGGTTCATAACTGCTTTGGGTATACACTCGTGATCATCACCAATACTTACTTATAGAACTGATAACTTAGTTTTATTCAAACGACCGACTAGTCCCTATTGAATGATTATACACAATTACCCGACCAAGTCTCATTACCGGTTTCAAACTATCTGTTATCACTAAGTTCAAGAGTTAACTATCCTGCAACCACAACTCAAGTTAATGCAATGATCATCAAGATCAAGGCTCCGCTGTAATTCTCTTTTCCTAATCTCTACCTCTTAGACCTAAGCAAGTAAAGAATTCAGGCATGTCCTAACATTGCGCACCGTTAAGAAACGTTTAAGCACAACGAGAATACAATATAAGTTTTTGTATTGGTTTTAGAATCACTTTGTGCAACCTTAGCTTGTTAATCCACCATGGTTCCCACAAATCTAGCTATGGAGGTTTTAGTCTCTCATAGTTGTAAGGTTGTGAATTACAATCATGATTAAATAATAAATCAATACTTAGATGTATGAATGATAAAAACACTTCCTTTAATTAATCGACAAATTCTTGAAGTCCAAATAGCAAGAACAAGAAGAATTCAAGAAAAGGTTGATTACAAGTCAAATCAACTCAATTCTCTCTTTCTCTCAATTGTTTAATGTTGTCTCCAATAATGACTCTAATAAAAAAATCCTAAAAGATAAACATAAAACATTTTTATACAAGCACAAGAATCCTTTTCCTTGGCTAACAAGGTGAATTTCCATATCTAGTTTCTCCCACGTTATGAGTCAACCTATGATCCGTAGCGAGATTCTACAATCTGTAGCATCCTTTCGTACATTGCATGACTGGATGGATTTTGGCTAATTGTTGGATCCTGGTATGACTCGTACCTCAATCTTATGATCCGTACTAAGCTCCCGTGGCTTCACTCTGAGACTTTGAAATATTTCTAAAGTTCATCACGACCTCCATCGTTCGACTCGTACCTTCATTCCACGGTTCGTACTTCCTTTCTGTAGTAGGAGTCAGCCTCTTATACAAATCTTCTGATTCACAACTTCATCACCACGACTTGTACAAGCTTGGTACCACTCGTACTGAGACTCGTATACTGCATCTCTTCAACAATAGCCTTTTGCAATTTTTCACGACCACCTGTACGACTTGTAGGACCTTCATACGGCTCGTAGTATGGACTGTAATTGATCCTAGTTTGCACACTTCAGGCTATCTTTTGCATCTTTTATCTCCAACACGAATTTATCCTATAACCAAAGGAAAAGTTCCTTATATCCTCATAAATACACCTAACTCCATGCTATTTTCATAGTTTTGAGCATTGAAAGTGTTGTAATCCCGCAGCACATCAAAGTCCCAGTTCAGATCCTAGACCGTTAGGTTTGTAAAATGAGAAATAAGGAGGTCACTTAAGTAAAGGTTTTGTGGAGGAACCAGCTAGTTGAGAGAGACACATGGGAAGCCGAGGCAGACATGATGGCTAAATACCCTCATTTTTTCCCTCCTAGTTTAGCTTTAGCATCAAGTATTAAATTCCTCCTTAGTGCCCTATTCAGTTTTGTTCTCATCAACTCTATTCATGTTTTCCATGTGCATACTAGTTGCATCAACATAGTTAGTATGCATGTTCCGGTTCATAGTAAGTCACACTTTCAAAAATCAGTTTATAGTTTTCAATTTGGGAATTGCAGTTCTTTTCCTTGTGTTTTAGCTTAGTTAGCATTCATTCGAGGATGAATAATCTCAAAGGGGATATATTGTAATACCCCAAAACTTTTCTAGACCAAACTTAAACTTAGTAGGAAGAATCATAAAATTTTGTCTCCGAACGATCCAAACAATGAGTCGTTGTCAACTGTAATCACCTGTGGTCTAAGTCATCATTAGCCCTACAGGATGTCCTTCCTGAACTAAGAGCCCAGTAATGGGTCGTGGAAGAGACCAACGACCTCTCCTTTTGAGCCATTTGGAGAAGTCCAAGAAAGTAAGAAATCCATTCTCGTGGCAACGATTGGCAACAACGACCATTTTTCCACACAGTGAATCGTCGCTTCCATCCGTGAGCCAAGTCCAAAAAATCCAAGTGGCTAGGATAAGTGGTGACAATGACCTGTTGGTCAGACTAATGAGTCGTTGTGTCGCTCGTTGGGAGTCTAAGCTCTAGTTCAAAAATCCCTCCAGTGACCATGAGAGGAACCAACAACCTGTTTGTTCATCAAACGAGCCATTGTCCCCTCCCATTGTTCAGTTCGAGTGAGGTTAGATTTTAGGCCTAGGACTAACGACTGGTCCAATGAGTTGTGGTGTCAACCAATGACTCATTGTGTGACCTGTTGGATCCTGATGGGCAGTTTTCCAGATTTAGTTCAGGGGCATTTTTGTAACTTTCCACCTTTTTAATCCCTAAACTACATTATTTTGGGTACAATGAGGAGAGAACTAAGGGGGTTGATCGACTTAATCCATCTCATCTTCTCTCAATTCTCGATTCCAAAATGGAGAAGTTCTAGGAAGACATCTTAGAGCTAAGCTAGGGCTTTTAGTTTTCTTGCATATTTCTCCAGATTTTTCTCTAGAATTCTACTCTATGTATGTGGGAATTTGACGAGGGAATTGCTTTTCCCTTGTGTCCCAAAACCCTTCTATAATTTCTTATCAGTTGTAGCCCTGAAAATCTAAACTAGGGTTGTCATTCAGTCATATTATGAATATTTCTTTTAGATTGTAGTTCAAATGAATTTTTACAAGTCTTCACTACTTATTATGCATGTTGATGTTCTCTTCATAAAACATTATTTTAGCCTTAATTTCTATGAATATAGTAAACTGGGTCTTGCACAATTGTCTGGATACAAATATTGCTTGACTCTGTTGGTTCTTGAATTCCCATGTTATTACGATCATGTGAGTTAAGAGCTAGTTTGAATACTAGTTTAGTCTGAGTCAGTAATTAGCCTTTTTAAGTATCTTTCAGTAAGTCAGCTGATCAATTTGACGATAGTCAGTTCTTGATGAGTTTAGTAATATTCCCTAGTTTCAGTTATTAGGTTGTTCTTCAGAAAGTTACGACAACTTCAGATAAGCAGCTCTAGCAAGTATTAGAATATTGTTTTCCAGTTATCAGGTCCTTTAGACTCTTAGGGTACTTCCAGATAAGTACTCCTGACTTAAGTCTTAGGACATCTGTTTCGAGCTATCAACCTAGTTTTCACAGTTAGGACTTTCAGTTGGAGTAGGACTTAGCACCAAGCGGACTGGGGTTCGGTGCACCCAGGTTCCCAGAACTACGTTGCCGTTGTAGGTCTTAAATCAAATGGGCAACAAATAGTGATCACCTAGTTCAGCTACTATACCCTAGCAAGGTATAGTGGGCCTTCATCAATGGGGGGTATACATTAGACTCCATGTTTAGCTCACATGGTTACATATTGGTTTTAGTTCCTCCCACATTATTAGATCAGTGCCTCTCGACAGTACATCTCAGCTTCAATTTCATCTCAGTTCAGCTATTCAGGTTTTAGGATATCTTTATAAGAATCAGTCAGTACTTGCATTTACTTTATTAAAGCTATATCTTCAGTACTCATTATCTTACAGTTGGTCATTATAAGTCACTCCAATTTAGTTATGTGTTGATAATGTTTAAACTCACACTTCCAGAAAAAAGTATGAAGTGGACGTTGTCAATAAAACCCGACAAAGACGTTGGGGTCGAACCCACAGGGAATAAGGTAAGATCTAGACTAATGCCGGTACTTAAACTTGTGGTAAGTTATCTCCAAATTGGGGGGTTCAAAGAAAAATAATAATAAAACAATATTGCAATTGTGGTTATTATCAAGATTTGCAAATAACTAGTGTAAGTGTTCCCCATGGTTTCATTACTACTTCGGGTATACACAGGTGATCAATCGCAATGCTTACTTGTAGAACTGATAACTAGGGTTCATCCAAATGACTGGTTCATCCCTATTGCATGACTATACTTAATCACCGGGTCAGGTTTCATGAGCGAGTCCTTTTTAACCATTATCAATATGTTCTAAATTATCTTTTTTGTAACAAAAACTCAAGTCATATAATGATCACAAAAATCAAGGCTTTATTGTAATTCTCTTTTCCTAATATCTATTTCTCTAGTTCAGGCATGTAAAGAATTCGGGCAAATCCTAACATTGCACACCGTTAAGAAATGTTTAAAGACGAAGATAATACGATACAAGCATTTAAAATTGGTTTTGAATCACTTTTATGTAACCCTATTTCGTTAATACACCATGGTTCCCACAACCCTAGTTGTGGAGGTTTTATCCTCTCATAATAATAAGGTTTTATTTAGCATTTATAAGAAAACATATAATTAAATACTTACAACAATAATTGGAAGAAAACCTACTTTGAATATCAACGAACAAACTTAAGAACAATTGATAAAATCAAGTGTTGATCCTAAGAATTGCTCTCCAAAACATGATAATTCACAAATAAAACTTTTCACACGTCTACTACTTTCTCTCCATATTATACTTAAAAAAAACATCAAAGGTATTTATACAGATATAATAAACCATTTCCTAAGCTAGCAGGGAATTTGCCATATCCGGCGCCGACTTGACTAACAACTGATCATACGACCTCTAATAGGATTGTACTGGTCATACCTATATCTCGTACATTACTTGGCTATTGCAGATTTGTCTAAGCGTTGGCAGCTGGTATGACTCATACCATAGTCCTATGAGTCGTGCAATCCATCCGTAGCTTGTCCCTGAGAACTTCGATTTCCTCTAAAATTTTCTATGAGTGTTGTGGTATGCCTCGTACCTTCCTCCAACGACTTGTACTTGCTTGTTGAATCTAAATTTTTACCAAGTGTTAAGAATCACTGAAGCTCCCTACGGCTCATGGTACGGCTCATAAGTAGTTGTTAGAATCTGTGGGTTCCACGATAACAAGACACTACCTTGTGCAATATTCTCTGAAGATTTTCACGATTCCAATTATAGCTTGTACCATCTTGATATGGCTCCTACTCAAAGTCGTATTTTGCCTTCACCTTATTTCATCCTTCTGAGTTTTAATAAAAATCTCAGTACAACTCATATCATCTAGGAAAGACTTGTCCCGAGATTTTGTACTTGGCTGATTTTTTACACTTTTATTCATCTTTTGCACATTTTTGCTCCAACACCTATTTTCCCTAAAAACAAAATAAAAGTGTCTCATATCCATATAACATACCTAAGTCCATGTTGTTTTCTCAGTTTTAAGCATCAAAAGTGTTGTAAACTCACAACACATCAACACTATCAACTTAAGACTTTTGCATGTCCTTAGGAAAACAATACAGAAAAAAACTAAAAATGATGCTTAACTAGAAAATAAACCTAGGATACTACAACCAACAATCAATAAAAATTTGCACCATAAACTCAAACAACTTTCTACCCTTTTTCCTATGAACCAAATCAGCATATGCACATCAAAAAACCACAAATCATGATAAATAGGGATCAGGATATCTCATCTAGCTATTAACAAATAGTCAAGTCATCACCAATCTATTCACACAGACAATTGGAAGAATAAAAAACAAGCCATGTACCCTCACAACAAATGAAGTTCCTCACTCACAGATATGGGAGAATATGAATCATTAGACTGAATAAGTAAGACTCTCACCCTTAAAATGAAGTTCCAAATACTGCATGTTGGATACCATAGTCTTGCCCTTATTTTCTCTACTTTGGCTTGTTAGATGGTCAGGCTAGGATAACTATAGGACTTGATTTGGCTTGTAATGCAGGCTTTGGTGCTGGGTATTGTAGATATGAAATCTTTTTAGTGACTAAAACCTCCTTGGCACTACATACACGTGGCTCCATTTTTCACCTTTTGACCTTTTTTTACTTTTCTAACTTTCTGCCTCCCTTTTCACCAATTTTTATGCAATTGTATAGGTGTGGTGTGTTCTTATAAATTTTCATTCATCATTCTCTTTTTGCATCTTCTTTTTCAAGTTTTCTTTTTCTTTTTCTTATTTTTCTTCTTATTTTGTCACACCACACCTATTTCATTCATTTTATTTTAAACCATTTTTCTTTTATCGTCCTTTTTCACCACCCCAAGATTTATGCACCCCTACTATAGCCTCCCTTAACTTAGGCATTTTGCCTATATTGAGGTTCGCAATTTCCAAGGAGGGACCACGGCCAAGACCTGTTCAGTATAAAAAATGGGTACGGTTAATTAGTTAATAAAACAAAAATGGTTTATTTAATGCTCAAAATTAGGATCAAGGGAATCATGTTATTCTGGTAGGGTTATTTAAGTTAAAAATGGGATAAGCAAAGATGACCTATGATCCTTTCTAACAAACCATCCAAACACCTATGTAAAGACCAATCGAGCAAGTTTTAAATCCTCCACGCAATATTGAACTAGGTAATAGACCGCCCTCACTCATGCTACATATCTTGCATTCCTTCCACCTGTACGATTTATACATGGTTAACAAGAACTGCTCATTCTAATACACTAAATGACACAAAAAGTTCCACAGAAATCATGCTTTGCAATCAACAAGTACATAGCTAACCATCAAAAAATTTTAAACAGGGTGATTTTTCACAACTTCGAAGCTAATTTATTGGCTGAGTACTCCTAAGCTACTTCCTAATTAAAAAAAGACAAAAACAAAATCCTAAACATGATGGTCCTACTAGATAGCATGCCCGAGGAAAAAGAAACCCGGCAAGAAAAACACTCGGAGGAATCCAAAAAATCCCAAAAATACAAGTATACCCCCTCCCCTTTTAAAATCATGCTTCATCCCCAAATCATAGAATGTAAATCATAAGGAAGGGAACATACTTGTGGTGCACTAAGCGCTCTTGCCATCCTGTAGAGGTGGTACCTTAGGTGCAATATTGGTGCTGGCGGTGGCCTACATACTCAATGGGGTATCAATAGGGGGAATGGTTACCCCCTCAGTAGTAGTGGTCACCTCTACGACCTCCAGAATAACTGGGGCTGAATGTGGATCACCCGAAGGGTCCTTGCCACCCGCAAACTCTGCATATGAAGTGGTGGAGCTACCTGCTCCTGTTTCTCTCACAAGTAGCTCCGACCTATGCTCGTAGTGAGTCTGTTGGCTCTCCAATATCTCCCACTTGCACTCTTTATTTTCTCTCTTTCTCTTCTTCTTAAGGGTCTCATCTCCAAGATCCTCAGAGACCCTCCTTTTCCTTTTCTCCCTCTCAGCTCCTATAGGCTCCCACTATGCCGCCAAATCAAGCTCCTCGTCCATGACAATGTCGAGGTTAGGAAGAGTGGGGGATTGCTATAGTTTCTAGCTACTGTGATTAAATCTTGACTACTTTGCTTCGAAGAGCCGTAACACCTCACGGAGACTGCCCATGTTAATCTGCTCGGCGATACGCTTATTGAATCTTCTCTCAAAGCTATCTTGCCTAGTGTGTAGAACCAGTGCAACTGGCTCAACATTAACCTTTACCTATGTCTTGACATTTGCCATCATAGAATAATCCTTCTCCTCAGCCACGATCAATCTCTTGTCCAGCTTCTGGAGAAATTCCTGAGGCACTAGCATGTAACCGGTTGGAGTCTGGCTCGGAAGGCCCATAGGTGGTGCGGAGGAGGTGTTAGGAGCTGCCTATGAATGACCGACATCAGTAGCCAGTGTCTCTCCATTATCCTGTGAAGTGGGGGCATTCACTCGCTTTCCCCCAACTGTCCGTGCTATAGGGATTGTAGTAGGAAGTCGTGCCCAGCTCTCCAGATTCATCTCATCCTAGTTTAAGCCAATATCTACGATCTGCTGTCCTCCGATCAGTTGCTCCTTACCACAATGCACCTTGATACTTTGCTCTGTGCACAGTCTGAATACAAGACTCGAGAATTAGATAGTTGTGCTGAATCCTATAGCTCAATCCCAAATATCCTCTATAATGACCCTCTGGATATTGATGGGATATCTAGACATGATACATTCCACCAAAGCTGCTCCATCTACATTGAGGGTATTGTCATTCACTGTAGGAGCCAACCGGTGGAGAACTAACGTCTAGCAGGCTTTTGCTATGAAGTTCAAGCTATTCTTTGTAACCTTGTTACCGCTAGTGACCCATTATACTTCTTCTTTATCCTCAGCAATAACCCTACAAAACCTAGTACTCTCCAGTGAATGGTATGGTTCTCCCCAGGAAGAGTCTACTCCTTCTCGGCATTGGGTGCCTCCTGCTTAGATCCGGACTCACTGTTTGCGTCACTAGATTGGGCCTCCTCAGACCCCTTTTCATCATTTGAGCCGCTTCTGGACTCTTGGGCTCTTTCCTCAGCTCCCTCCTCAGACTAGGGAGCACTAGCAGATCTAGCAGTGTCGCCACGGCCTGGGCCTTAGCTTTTTCCCTAGTGGTTTGGGTCCCGTCAGTATAAGATGTGTTGACCCGGAATTCCTCACTAAACCACTAGGTGTGTGTCCTACTTGTTCAGATTCGAAGGTTTCATCTATCAATGCCCTCCGAGTTGTCTCTTTGGATGCTTTTCTTTTCTGCATCATTGTACCTACGGAGAAAAGGGTTTAGAATTCCAAATATGAGAAAAATTAAGAAAGAAAAAATCCTTATTAATTTATTACGGGCCTATAGTACGAGTTGTACCTTGGAGGTATGATTCGTACTGAGACTCATAATGTCTCAGATCAATATTACGCCTTTGAGGTATGAATAGTACCATGAAGGTACGTTCCATACCACAAATCGTATGAGGATGCCCCTTGAAAACAAATGTTTTGTATTTTATCATGACTTTTGTTAGGACCCTTAAGTCGATTCTATGAGTCACAGGAAGGATCATACTGTCATTTTTTGACATAGAATGGGTATGACCTTTTTCAGACTCTTGATACAATTGCCAAGTATGGCTCGTAGCAGAATACTACGAACCATACTAGGTTTCGTACCTCTTAATTTTTACAAGTTTAGCTTGGGACAGTCTCAATGAGCCATCCTACGAGTCGTAGTGTGGAACCACGAGTCATAAGAAGGCTTGTGAAGCATGTCCCTGCCTTATTTTTGATTAAGTTCGTAGGTTAATTTGATATTTTTGTTGGGTACTCAGAATTTCCAAAGTCTAGGCATGCATTCATCACGTTTTACCAATTATACATTCCTCCTCTTTTTATTCACAACCTATAACTCAAGTTTTAGTAGTTTATGTGCAATTCTTAGCATGTCAATTCCCTACCTAGTCAGACATTTACTTGTTCAAATCATGGTCATTGTCCTGATTTATTTTTAATGCATTTCGATGACTCTCGGTGAATAAGTATGTTTGCTCACGAAAAATAGGTCTTTATAACTGATTTAAAGCATAACAACTTACTTAAATGATGTGAAACTCTACTTACATCAGCTGAAAATTATGGATTGGGATTTGACTTTGAATTTAGAGATGTTATCTGAGCAAAAAGCTTGCGCAATTTGTCGTGACTTTGAGTTATGGGTGTGAGAGAGTAGTGGGTACTTTCATGAGTTTGATTTTGAGTGCGTGGAAGAAGTGTCCGATAGGCTTGGTGTTTAAATAGTTTTTAGGGAAATTTTGAAAAATCTAGGCCGAGATGGTTAATTTTAATCTTTTTGACTTGGTATTAGTCGTAGGATGGATCTATGACTCGTACCTAGGACTCGTAACAGAGACGTTCAGCAAACTTACATGTGGACATAGAGTACATCCTATGACTCTTATATGCAGGTACAACCCGTACTATGACTCATTGATCACTCTTACTTTGAGGTCCATGTTTTGCATAGTTCATAACCACAGTGAGTACTACGACCTGTACAATGAAATTATGAGTTGTAGGATAACCGTACCCTAATCTCATGTACTAAGATATATCTCTGCTTCTCACCAAGACCCGTACTATGGTCTGTACAATCCTCTTATGAGTCATACTGAGAACCGTAGCACTAGTCTATTCAGCGATTCTTCTGCCACCTCTTTTTGTTTCTCCTGCACACTGAACACACATAAGTTAGTAAACTTGGGTTGCCTCCCAAGAAGCGATTGATTTAACCTCGCGGCATGACGCAGGTTGTTTGGTTACTCAGAATTCACAAAACCACCACATGGTTTGCCTCCCAAGAAGCACCTATCTTAACATAGTAGCACGACGCACGTCTCTCGACTACTCAGACTTAGTCAAGGAACTCGGAATCATTCTCAATTGCTGAGACCACTCTATACTCCTCTGGTTTCTTCATTGACTGGCAGACATTGAATGCGAGCTCTTCTTTGTTTAGTCTGAGTTTTAACTGGCCAACCTCCACATTTACTAAAGCCATCCCAGTGGCAAGGAATGGTCTCCCAAAAATGATGAGGACCTCAAAATCAACCTCGTAATTAAGGATCACGAAGTCCATTAGGAATATAAAGTTGTCCAGTTTAACAAGTACATCAAATAGGATCCCCACAGGCTTCTTCACGGTTTGGTCAGCATCAACAGCTACATAGTAGTCAGTGTGGGGGCTCCCAAGCCCAGCTGCTTAAACACATCTAACGACATTAGATTGATGTTGCTCCCAAGTCGTAGAGTACCATTGTGAACTCAACATCACTAATTGTACATGGAATAGTGAAGGCACCTCGATCCTCCTTCTTCTAGGCAAGGACCCATGAGGCTATAGCGCTACAATAACGCACATTACCCATAGGCTCATACCTCATGGACCTCTTCTTAGTAACAAGATCCTTCAGAAACTTGGCATATCCTAGCATGTATTCCAAAGCCTCGACTAATGGTATGTTAATTAATGTTTTAGCATTGATAGGAATTTCTAAAACTCACCATTCTCCGCCTTCTTTTCCATTCTTTGAGGGAATAGTGGCGGTGGTCAAGGAATAGCCTTGTAAATCTGTGTGGCTCCTTGCTTCTCTCCTTTTTTAGCCTCAGGCACCTTTTCAACAACTGGAGCCTCAGTCAACTCAACATCCTCAACATGCTTATTCTAAGCAACCTCTTCCTTATCATTGATTATGCTTTCTTTCTTCCTTTGAAGCTCAACTACAACCAGTAGAGGGGGATCACCTGTGGTCTTTCCACTCCTACTCATCGCAGCCATGCAGTGGCCATCATTTTCGAATTTCAAACTATGTTGCTAGGTAGTGTACCCTTTGGTCTATGGTTCATGGTTGCTGAGAGTTTACCTAGATGTTGTTCAATCTGCTTGATCATCATAGTATATGACTCAACTCTCTGACCCATGTTCAATAGATCTCCACAGATGTTTTTCAGCTAATCATCTGTAGATATAACCTTCATTAGCATCTCAACCATCATGGTCTCCAACTTTGACTTTCTAACTTCCCCCTCACATGCATTCGGAGGCACGTAAAATCCTCCTCCATTCTCCCTCACGCTCAGGACTTTGTCTTCTATCTCTACACTTATTTCGGTTGTAATTGTCTTTATATTGGTTCCGACCTTGGTTTCTAGAACCTTGGCTCCAAGTGTCTTGACAGATCCTTGGGTGTTGGCTCGAAAACCCAACACCTGCTTGTCCAAAAAGTTTTCCTCCTTCTCGGATCTGAGTGCTCAGGCACTGGCTCCTGTCCCTGTGACCCCGCTATATTAACTTTTCTAGCTCCAGTGCCCATGATATGATCTGTGAGCAGGTCTAATGTTGTGCACATATGAACCAATTCTTGATCATATTCTTCCTCCTTCCTTCGTTAGTCTTCAGTCAAACCAACAACATATGTACCAACCACAACTTCCACTTCCCAAGTGTGCAACGCTTTGATTTTTTTGGTCACTCCGCCTAGAGTAGCGACAACTTGCTCCCAGGTCTGGCTCATCAGTGCTCCTCCCGCCACTATGTCTGCTATAGCTTTAGTACTTTTGTTTAGTGATCTATATAAAAGCTCCAACAGACTTTCATCAAGAACTTTATGGTTTAGGCACTTGGTCAGCTTCGTCTTTAATCCCAACAAGGTTTCATGAAGTGCCTCAGTCTTTAGTTTTCGAAAATTATAGATGTCATCCTTAAGCTGCAACATCCTGGAGGGTGGAAACAATATTTCTAGAAAAGCCTGTTTGAGCTCCCTCCAGTTGGTAATGGAGTCGTTGGGAAACTCCGATAACCATAAAGTGGCCTCCTCGGACAGAGAGAAGGGGAAGTGTCTTAGCCTTATTGCGTCCTGGATGACTGTGGGAAACCTGTACATCTTGCACATTACAATAAAGTTCATTAAGTGCAAGTTGGCATCATAAGAATCATGACCACTAAACACTTCCATCATGTTCAATAATTGGATCATGGTGCTAGTGATGTCAAATTTTGCCCCAGCAGGCAATTGTGGTAGTACAATAGCTCCGGTTGACCCAACTTCATCAAAGTCCGAGTCATCCTCATCGAAGAATTGAGGGGCATATCTTGGGCCTCTTTTTCCCCTTCCGTGGAGACCAGTGTTGACAACCACATCTAGAGAATCCTCCACACCTGAAGTGTAGCTTTCCTAGCTAGCTCGGCTTGCCTACCTTCTTCAGCAATATGGGCATCTCCCTACTCTTCGTTCTCCATCCTTCGTAGTGTCTTATTGATTTCGATATCCAAAGGAATCAGGGGGTTTTCACTCTGAATAATACTTGGCATTCACCAAGCGACAACCTATGGATATCCAAAAACAAAAACACAAAGTAATTCAGGAAATAACAACCAAAAGTTAAATACAAGCAATTTCTATAATCTTATCCTTATTCCCCGGCAACGACACCACTTTTTAATAATGGTCAATGTTACACCCCGTAAGTTTCTAACGTTAATCAGCCTATTCGTACGTCAGTTAAGAGTTTTAGAGTGCCATACGTATGAGGAAAGGGCCCGGGGAGAAGGCCGAACGAGTGCAAGTTGGAATTTCACGGGAGGAGGCCGAACCAAGTTTCCCAGAGGGGAAAAGTGGCATCGAGCAGCCCCCTCCGTGTTACCCAAAGTGGCACGGAGCAGAATCAGCGCGACCGACAAAGTGCCACGCCGCCTTGTCTGCCGCCTCAATTATATAAAGGCCTCACACTTAGATGTTATGTCATTCCCATACAAATCTTGGCCAGAACAGAGGTAGAAGCAAAGGAAGATCATAATAATCGTCCGATTACGCCGCTAAACGCCGTCCAAATCCAAATTAACTCCGGGAATTGAAGTATAAAGCTACTGGGAGCATCGCTACGAAGTTATTTTCATAAAATACGCCCGGAGAATCGTCGTCCCGCCGATCCTATGTTGGTGGAATTATTTCAAACTAGTGTCAATACGATCACGTGCCTAAAGTAAGTATTTCTCCTTTTTAGTTTCCTGAGAAATTATGAGTTTTTGATCATCTTTTGATAAGTTAAAGTATAGTTTTCTTCGAATATGGTAATAAAGTATCCCTATTATTCCATTAATATGATTATAGTTGAGAAGGGTAGTTGAACACGAGCTGAAACTCACCAGTTAATCGGTAAAAAGCGAACGAGGTATGTTAAGGCATTTTCTTTCGGCAATTTAGTTTCTTCAGCATAATAGTCTAGTATGAATCCTAGTAAAGCATGTTAGGAGTATGTTATGATGTCTACTTGTTGTTGTCTGTCGAGGCTCATAATTTGTATTGTTTTGGGCTAGATTACACCTGTATAGCTTCTGTGACCACCCCAGGGTTAATAGTTGTATCGCCGCCCGCTAGGGGAGTGGATACGTCGCTCTATAGAGTGGCATACCATTCGCAAGGGATGAAGATTGGGATCCAGATCCTCATATTCCGTTGTTGGCCTTATACACACCCCCGCCGAGCGCTTATGCCTGGGGTTTAGATATCAGGAGTCCTCCGGGCACAGACACAGCTATAGTCAGGGGCCGAGTGGGCGCAGGTGCAGACCCCAAGGGATCGGCAGGATGCTTATAGTTGGTAGTTGACTTAGTATGACCTGGATAGGGGTATATAGATTGAGGTGTACTCACTAAGCTAATGAGGGCCCAGGTGGGTTATTCTGTGCTGATTGTACCTTCCGGACTATGGGAGCCAAGCGAGGTTTATGTTTGCTTTAGTTACTGATAGTTAGATAGTAAGACGCCTCATTCATCATGTATGACCCATACCCTACTTATTATAGTTATATTTAGCCCTGACTTCACTACTTCAGTCATCTTTAGTTTGGTTCCTTTACTTCAGTCATTGTCAGTTCTATTTCAGTTATTTAAAGTTACTGCCTTACATATTCAGTTCCTATGGTACTAACGCCCTCTTCTGGGGCATTGCGTTACTTGCCTGCACGTACAGATAGACGAGGAGTAGGTCCCTCATAGTTCCAGTTAGCCGTACAGAGCCGTCAAGTCCCTTCTTTCGGAGCTTGTGTGATAGAGGTTTACTTCTTTTGTTTGTACAGTATGGGTAGGTCGGGGCCCTATCCCGACCATCTTATTACTCTTAGAGGCTTGCAAATTGTGTTACTTCCCTGCAATTAGATGATATCAACCGTGTGGGGCCCATATGTGTTTTAGATTATGTGTGTCAGCCGTGTGGGGCCCTTTTAGCTGTTGATTGGCGGCCTCGTCTGGCCATAATTTAGTTTAGCATCTAATTTTACTTTCCAGTTATATCTAGATATTATGGTGGCCTTGTCGGCCTGCATAGGACTCCCTATGATTGTTTGCCTCTGGTAAGCTGTTTACTTTCAATAGATGGCTATAGGCCTTGTCGGCTGGGGGTTGTATTTATAGCCACTATATAGCATGTTGTTTTCTTGATTCTAGAGTTAGAGTCAGTCCTGCACCAGAGATGCTTAGGCTTAGTCAACTCAGCAGTTCAGGTCCTAGTAGGGAACCAAGTTTCAGTCATGCCTCCCAAAGTGGGGCGTGACAAACTTGGTATCAGAGCATGTCATTTCCCAGGGAGTCTGCAAGACGTGCTAAGTATAGTCGTGTCTATGGATGTATTGTGCACCACATACTATAGGCAGGAGGCTGCAAGGCATGATAGGATAGTTAGTCTTTCTTCTTATTCAGTCGAGTTATAGAGAGGTATAGTATAGGGTTGAGTCCCTAAGCTCACTATAATCTTTTTCTTATAGAGATATGTCGGACCAGTGACACCCTATGACAAGCAGGATGCTAGATGTAGCAGTGGGAGAGGGCACCAGCAGGGTACCTCAGCCTCGGTCAGAATCGGCCCGATCTGAGGATGATACGGAGGTATCATCTCGACCTCCCCAGTAGTCTCCACCATATCAGAAGCCGCTTGGGATGGCCGGTGTGACGGCACCACCTCCGGTAGTTTCTATACCCGTACCATCGGACCAGGAGGTTAGAAGAGCAGTGGTTATGCTAGCACAGATGATGGCTGCTCAGTGCCAGCCAGTGCCACCTACAGTTGCAGAATCCTTAGGAGGGCCTGGTAGCTAGAGGGTCCAAGAGTTCCTAGCACTAAGTCTCCCATAATGCAGAGGATTTTCAGGGTGATGCTTGCTACACCTACAGAGTCGGTTGAGTTGGCGGTATTCCGGCTACAGGACATCGCCATGCTGTGGTATGAGTGTTGGGAGAGGTCTCGAGGGAGGGATGTTTCACCTCCAACCTAGCCTAGCTTCTTAGAGGTTTTCTTGGATCATTACCTAACACGGGATATTTGACGGGTCCGGGTTGATCAGTTCCTACACATGGAATAAGGGTCGCTTAGTGTCTGGGAATATGCCATGTGGTTTGATTCCTTGGCTCGATACGCGCCAGCTTTTGTGGACACAATTCCAGCCAGGGGACATTACTTTATTATGGGGCTGAACCCAGAATATGTTGAGACCTGCATCACAGCCATACTGCGAGAGGATATGAATATCGCCCATGTGCAGGATTTAGCTCAGAATATTGAGGGTATTAGTCAGCGGCAACGGGAGATTAGGAGGACAAGTCAAGAGCAGCACTGCAGGGACAGACCGGGTGAATTACAGGAGGAGTCCCGGGGAGGACCTAGGCCACGGTTATTAGATAGGCCTCCCTAGACCCCTGCCTCCACAACAGCGGTAGAGGAGCAGGTCTAGTCGCCGAGGGCAGCCAGAGCCTGGCGAAGGTTCACGAGCAGTAGGTTCACAGCCGCAGAGGGGAGTGGAGCAGAGTGGGTTTACAATACCACTTTGCCCTATTTGCAGTCGACGCCACTCTGGAGCATGCAGGTATGGTTCCACAGCATGCTACATTTCTGGACAGGAGGGTCACCAGATCAGTAATTGTCCAGCTAGGGGTCAGGGTGATCGGAATCGAAAGGATAGGTCCTCGACAGGGTCACAAGCTCCAGCATCCCCGGTTGGGCATAGGCCCTCAGTTTCAGCCGGTAGAGGCCGAGGCAAATCAGGGGCCTCTAGTTCAGGTGCTGGCCCAGACCGTACTTATGCACTATCGAGGCGATAGGAGTTAGTGTCGTCACCAGATGTTGTGACAGGTATGCTAAACATTTGCTGTCATCCTGCTTATGTGTTGATAGATCTGGGATCCACCTTGTCCTATGTTACACCGTTAGTGGCTCAGAAGTTTAGTATTATGCCGGAATTGCTTCGGCAACCTTCGTCAGTTTCAACACCCATTGGCGACTCTATCATACCTACAAGGGTCTATTGGGGGTGTATAGTAGAGGTTGCTAGTCGTCCGACTACGAAACACTTGATAGAACTAGAAATGGTTGATTTTGATGCCATTGTGGGTATGGATTGGCTAGCTCCATGCTATGCCAATGTCGAATGTTGTACAAGGATTGTCCGATTCCACTTTCCAGGGGAGGCAGTACGGGAGTGGAAAGGTAGTACAACCATGCCAAAAGGTAGGTTTATTTCCTATCTTCAGGCGAGAAAATTGATAGCAGAAGGGTGCATTTATCATATTGTCAGAGTTCAGGATGTTCGGTTAGAGCCTCCGACCATTCAGTCTATTCCAGTGGTTAATAAATTTCCTGATGTATTTCCAAATGAGCTTCCTGGTATTCCCCCTGAAAGGGAAATTTATTTTGCAACTGATCTATTACAAAGAACTCAGCCAATATCTATTCCTCCATATCGGATGGCTCCAGATGAACTTAGAGAACTAAAGGCACAATTGAAGGACTTGCTAAACAAGGGCTTTATCTGGTCGAGTACCTCACCATGGGGTGCCCCAGTCCTATTCGTGAGGAAGAAGGACGACTCCCTCTGTATGTGTATAGATTATCGGAAACTGAGTAAAGCCACTATGAAGAATTAGTACCCACTTCCTAGAATAGATGACCTGTTTGATCATCTACAGGGAGAGAGGTATTTTTCAAAGATTGACTTAAGGTTCGAATATCATCAAGTCTGGGTTCGTGAAAGAGATATTCCAAAGACTACATTCAAGACTAGATACGCCCACTTTCAATTTCTAGTCATGTCTTTCGGACTGACAAATTCCCCAGCAGTGTTCATGGACCTAATGAACAATGTTTTCAGACCATACCTGGACTTGTTCATGATAGTATTTATCGATGATATTCTGGGGAATTCCCGCTCAGAGGCAGATCACCTGGATCATCTACGGACAATGCTCAAAATTCTCAGAGATCGCCATCTATATGCAAAAATTTCTAAATGTGAATTTTTGCTTAATTCAATAGCCTTCTTGGGCAATATTGTGTCAGATGCTTGTATATAGGTAGATACGCAGAAGATAGAGACGGTGAAAACATGGACTAAACCTAGCACTCCGACCAAGGTACGTTTTCCTGGGGCTAGTTGGGTATTGCAGAAGGTTCGTGGAGGGATTTTCCACATTAGCAGCACCTTTAACCAAACTGACGAAGAAGGCAACAAATTCCATTGGGTATATGAGCAGAGCTTTTAGGAATTGAAAGACAGATTGACATTAGCACCGGTGCTAGCGTTGCCAGAAGGAACAGAGGGTTATGCAGTCTATTGCGACACTTAGGGTGTTGGGTTAGGATGTGTTTCGATGCAGCATGGTAAGGTGATTTCCTATGCTTCCAAGCAGCAGAGGAAGCATGAGAAGAACTACCCTACCCATGACCTGGAGTTAGCCGCGGTGATTCATGCCTTGAAAATAGTGAGACACTACTTGTATGGTGCCCACGTGGATATTTTCACTGATCACAAACACCTGCAATATATTGTCACCCTGAAAGAGTTGAATCTACGGCAGCGTCGCTGGTTGGAACTGTTAAAGGATTATGATGTGAGTATGTTATATCACCTAGGAAGGGCCAATGTTGTATCATATGCCCTTAGTCGCAAATGCATGGGAAGCCTGGCATATTTATAGCCCGAGCGGCAAGAATTGGCCCGAGAATTACATCAGCAAGCCAGTTTAGCCGTTTGTCTAGCAGAATCCGGAGACAATGGAGTGGTAATCCAGAATACCGCAGTGTCATCATAGGTTGTGAAAGTGAAAGGACGGTTGTATGAAGATCCTAGCCTGGTTTAGCTCAGAAATAGGGTCTAGCGAGGGGAAGTGACGGATGTCCAAGTAACGAAGGATGGTGTTTTGAGATATAGGGATCACCTCCCCGTTACTCTCTCCATCCAAGTTTGATAAAAATGTACCATGACGTAAATGAGATTTACTGGTGACCGAGAATGAAAAAGGGGATAGAAGAATTCGTTGCTTAATATCCCAATTGCCAACAGGTGAAAGCTGAACATCGGAAACCAGGCTGACTAAAACAAGATATAGCCATGCCTTTATGGAAATGGGAGGCAGTTAATATGGATTTTGTAGTAGGATTACCTCATACCAGGTGTAAATATGATTCTATCTGGGTAATTGTGGACAGGTTGACAAAATCAGCTCACTTTCTGCCAGTAAGGGCTACCTTTTCAGTCGAAGATTATGCTGAGCTGTATATTAGGGAAATAGTCTGATTGCATGGTGTTCCATTGTCAATTATTTCTGACAGAGGGGCGCAGTTTACAACCAAGTTTTGGCAATCTTTTCAGAGGGTCCTGGGGACGTAGGTTAACTTGAGAAACCTTCCATCTTTAGACAGATAGGCAAGCAGAACGTACTATCCAGACGCTCGAGGATATGTTATGGGCGTATGTGCTATATTTTGGAGGCAGCTGGGATGAACATCTACCGCTTATTGAGTTTTCCTATAATAACAGTTATCATTCAGCAATTCAGATGGCGCCTTATGAAGCGTTATATGGACGGAAGTGTAGGTCCCCAGCTGGTTGGTTTTGAGGTAGGAGAATAAGCATTGATTTGGCCAGATATTATCATCAGTCAAAAGAGAAAGTAAAGCTTATCAGGGAAGGTCTGCTGACACCTCAAAGCTGCCAGAAATCTTATGTTGATGTGCAGCGAAGAAACATAGAATTTAATGTAGGTGACAGGGTATTCCTGAAGGTTTCACCGATGAAGGGTGTGACAAGATTTGGTAAGAAAGGTAAGCTCAGCCTAAGGTTTATTGGACCTTGTCAGATTCGACGAAGGATAGGCCAGGTGGCTTATGAATTGGATTTACCCCCGGAATTAGAATCCATTCACCCAGTTTTTCATGTATCAATGCTGAGGAAGTGCATAGGAGATCCCTCCAGGATTGTCCCAGTCAAAGACATTCAAATCACTGAGGAGTTAGCTTATGAAGAGGCTCCAGTAGCAATACTAGATCGGCAGATCCGCAGACTAAGAACTAAAGATGTTTCTTCCGTTAAAGTGTTATGGCGGAATAAGAACAGAGAGGAGATGACTTGGGAGGCAGAAGACGATATGAAAACCATATATCCTCAGTTATTTCAGACTAAGTCAAATTGTGCAGCTAGAAATATATTGTTGTTGTTGTTTCATAGGTTTCATTACATACATGTATATGTGAGATAATTGACTTCCGTCTATTGTAAAGTGAACGCTAGAGTATAGTGTGAAGTATCTGTATTAGACTTTTTTTCGTTTTAGGGTATTTGGGTAGTCCATATTTCAGGGGATACTCTGCCAAAATTTTTCCAGAATAAGCAATTGTAAGGTTAAGGTTCTTGCAAGAAAAAGTTAACATTCGAGGATGAATGTTCTTAAGAGGGGGGGGGGGGAAGGATGTTACACCCCGTAAGTTTCTAATGTTTAGTCGGCCTATTCATATGTTAGTTAAGAGTTTTAGAGTGCCATACATATGAGGAAAGGGCCTGTGTAGAAGGTCGAACGAGTGCAAGTCGGGATTTCACGGGAGGAGGCCAAACCAAGTTTCCCAGAGGGGCAAAGTGGCACGGTGCAGCCCCCGCCACATTACCCAAAGTGGCACGGAGTAGAATCAGGCGGGACCGACAGAGTGCCACATTTCCTTGTCTGCCGCCTCAAATATATAATGGCCTCACACTTAGATGTTATGTTATATCCATACATATCTCGGCCAGAACAGAGGTAGAAGCGAAGGGAGATCATAATAATCGTCCGATTACACTGCTAAACACCGTCCAATTCCAAATTAACTCTGGGTATTGAAGTATAAAGTTGCAGGGAGCACCGTTACGGAGTTATTTTCATAAAATACGCCCAGCAAATCATCCTCCCGATGAGCCTAAGTTGGTGGAATTATTTCAAACTAGTGTCAATTTAATCACGTGCCTAAAGTAAGTATTTTTCCCCTCTAGATTTCCGAGAAATTATGAGTTTTTTTATCATCTTTTGATAAGTTGAAGTACATTCAGTATATATATATATAAAAGTTATTGTTTTCTTCGAATATGGTAATAGAGTATCCCTATTCTTCCGTTAATATGATTACAGTTGAGAAGGGCAGTTGAACACAAGTTGAAACTTTCCAGTTAATCGGTAAACAACGAAACAGGTATGTTAAGGCATTTTCCTTCGGCAAGTTAGTTTCTTCAGCATAGTAGTCTAGTATGAATCCCAGTAAAGCATGTTAGGCGTATTTTATAATGTCTAGTTGTTGTTGTCATTCAAGGCTCGTAATTTATATTGTTTTATGCTGGATTACACCTGTATAGCTTTCGTGACCACCCAGGGTTAATAGCTGTGTCGCCGCCCACCAGGGGAGAAGATACGTCACTCTACGAAGCGGCATACCGTCCGCAAGGGACGAAGATGGGGATCTACATCCTTATATGCCTTAGTTGGCCTATAACACATCCTCGCCGAGCGCTTACGCCCGGGGTATAGATATCAGGAGTCCTCCAGACTCAGAAACAGCTACAGTCAAGGGCTGAGCTGGCCCAGTTGAAGACACAGGGGATCGACAGTATGCTTATAGCTGGTAATTGACTCAGTATGACCTGGATAAGGGTATATATACTGAGGTGTACTCACTAGTGCTAATGGGGGCCCAGATGGGTTATTCTGTGTTGATTGTACCTTTTTACCTATTAGGACCAGGTGAGGTTTATGCTTGCTTTAGTTATTGATAGTTAGACAGTAAGACTCCTCGTTTGTTAGGTATGACTGATCTTGCGCATATTTACATGCCCAAATAATATTTTATACCCATGTTTTACCCATGTTTTACCCATGTTGTACCTTAATTTAAGAATAATCTCATGTATTTTGTGTAATTTGTGGCCATGGACTAACAAATATGATTAGCTTTCTTTGTAGGTTGAAATTGCTAATGTATGGAGCTCAATGTGTATGTAATGGTCCTTATATTGAAGATAAATGTTAAGGGATCAATTATGGATGATGATACAAGATAAATGGGACATTTGGAGTCAACTCTGTGCCACGGAGAAGCATTAGGGGATTCAACAACGTTCCACGGAGCAAAGAATTAATATATATAAGCAAGGGTTGCCAAACCAGTGTGCTGCCGCGTTACCTCCATGCCACGGAGCAGTTCACCAACGTGGCACGGAGGAAAATCTCCGTGATAGCCTCCGTCCCATGGAGCTGTTCCACCATAGGCCAAATTTTGCATTTTTTCAGCATAGTATAAATTGAACCCTTAGCTTCTAAAATCATTTATCACCAAATAACTTGCGGAAATTGTAAAAGAGCGAATGGAGAAATGAATAATTGTACCTAGGGTTGATTTTGTTTCATTCTACTTTAATTATTCTTGTAAGTACACTACTTTAAACATGTTTTTGAGTATTTGTACGAACATGAGTAGCTAAAACCCTTCCTCTAGGGTGAGGCTATGTAAGATGATTGTAATTGCATGAATTCTTCTTGGTTTGAGTTTTTAGTTGTTGTTTTGTCTTACATTCTTCATTATTTGTTGTTTTTATGCTTGATCACCATGAAAACATATGCGTTAAGCTTAGGCAAAAGCTTGAGAGAGTAACCCTAGACTAGAACAAAAGAATGTAGGGAGCAAGTTCTTACTTTTATGATAGGATTCACAATTAGGATAGAAAATATACCTAATTTGCCTTGCTTGGTTACTAAAACGGGATGAGCTATACACCAACTTAGAATTATCACATCAACACTCGTAGTAGTTGTGAAGCTAAGTTCAGTTAAATGATTAGAGGTACAAAACTCCATAATCAGTAGCACAAACTCCATAAACCACATCCATGTAGTTAAATTGCTCACGAATTAGGACGTCACATCCCCGCTCAACGATGTAGGTGTGAGACTAGTTTTTCATGTTTAGAGGCTCTAAAGACCATGAACATAGTATTTTAATTATCTGAGACAACAACTGAAGTTTTCATACTCGAACCATTGAGAATTGTAGCATTGCATGAGCAATAGGCCTTAACTCTAGTTGCTCCTTATATTGTTTCTCAAGTATTTTGTGATCACCCTAGACTTAATTATAATTTCCCAAAAATTTCTATAATCAACACTTGTGGAGGTTAATTTTAACACTTGAACTTGATAATTCGCTGAATTGGTCCAATCCCGGTGGGTTCGACATCTGGCTCTTAAAAAGAGCCACTGTATTACTTGTACCACCGCGTATGATTGCATGTGCACTGGAGCGTGAACAATGACCCCTACCCTCCTTATTACAGTTATGTTTAGCCCTGACTTCATTACTTCAGTCATCTTCAGTCCGGTTCCTTTACTTCAGTCGTTGTTAGTTCTATTTCCTTACTATCATTTATTTAAAGTTACTGCCTTACATATTCAGTACCTGTGGTAGTGACGCCCTCTTCTGGGGCGCTGCAATACCTGCCTGCAGGTACAGATAGACGAGGAGCAGGTCCCTCGTAGTTCCAGTCAGTCGTACAGAGCCGTCAGCTTCCTTGTTCCGGAGCTTGTGTGATAGAGGTTTACTTCTTTTGTTTGTATAGTATGGGTAGGTTGGGGCCCAATCCTGACCATCTTATTACTCCTAAAGGCTTGCAGATTGTTTTAGTTCCCTGTGGTTAGATGAAATTAGTCGTTTGGGGCCCATATATGTTTTAAATTATGTATGTTGGCCGTGTGTGGCCCTGTTAGCTGTTGATTAGCGGCCTTGTTGGCCATAGTTCAGTTTAACATCTAATTTTACTTTCCAGTTATAACTAGATATCATGGTGGCCTTGTCGGCCTGCATAGGACTCCCTATGATTGTTTGCCTCTGGTTAGTTGTTTACTTCCAATAAGTGGCTATAGGCTTTGTCGGCTAGGGGTTGTATTTACAGCCGCTATATTGCCCGTTGTTTTCTCGATTCTAGAGTTAGAGTTAGTGCTGCACCAGAGGTGCTTAGGTTCAGTCAGCTCAGCAGTTCAGGTCCAAGTAGGGAACTAGGTGCCAGTCATGCCTCCCAAAGTGGGGCTTGACACTCAAACTCACACTTCCTGGCAGAGTACAAAGTGGACGTTGTTAATAAAGAACCCAACAAAGAGGTTGGGGTCAAACTCATAGGGAATAAGGTAAGATCTAGACTAATTGTAGTACTTAAACTTGTTGGTAAGTTATCTCTAAGATGGGGGGTTCAAAGAAAAACAATTATAAAACATGATTGCAATTGTGGTTTTTATCAAAATTTGCAAATAACTAGGGTAAGTATTCCCCATGGGTTCATAATTACTTCGGGTATACACACGTGATCAATCTCAATGCTTACTTGTAGAACTGATAACTAGGGTTCATCCAAATGATTGGTTCATCCCTATTGGATGATGATACTCAATTAGTGGATCAGGTCTCATGAGCGATTTCTTTATAACCATTATCAATACGTTCTAGATTAACTTTTATGCGGCCTCAGCTTAAGTCATAAAATGATCATAAAACTTAAGGCTTTGTTGTAATTCTCTTTTCTTAATCTTTACTTCTCCAGGTTCAGCAGGTAAAGAATTCGGACAAATCCTAATGTTGCACACCATTAAGAAATGTTTAAAGATGAAGAGAATACAATACAAGCATTTAGAATTGATTTTGTATCGCTTTTGTGTAACCCTATTTGGTTAATACACCATTGTTCCCACAATCCTAGTTATGGAGGTTTTAGCCTCTCATAATTGTAAGATTGTATTTAGCATCCATAGGAAAACACATAATTAAATACTTACAACAATAATTGGAAGAAAACCTTCTTTGAATATCAACAAACAAACTCAAGAACAATTGATAAAATCAAGTGTTGATCCTAATAATTTCTCTCCAAAACATGATAAAACTTCACAAGTAAAACTTTTCACACGTATACTACTTTCTCTCCATATTCTCCTACTAAAACAAAACATAAAGGTATTTATAAAGACATCAGAAATCTTTTCCTAAGCTAATAGGGAATTTTCCATATCTAGTGCCGAATTAACTCATGACTAATCATACGACCCGTAATAGGATTACATGGTCATACTCACCTCTCATACAACCCTTGGCTGCTGTAGATTTGTCTACGTGTTGGAACCTGGTATGATTTGTACCATAGTCCTATGAGTCGTACAATCCGTCTTTGGCTTGGCCGTGAGAACTTTGATTTCTTCTGAAGTTTTTTACGAGTGTTGTGGTATGCCTTGTATGTTCCTCCTACAACTCATACTTTCTTGATGCATCTGAAGTTCTGCCAAGTATTTAACAATCATTGTAGCTCCCCACCGTTCATTGTACGCTTTCTAGGTAGTTTTTACGATCTGTGGGTTCCACCCGTAGCAAGAGATTGCCTAGTGCAATTTTCTCTAAAGATTTATGCGACTCCAGTTACGGTTCGTACCATATTGGTACGGCTCGTACTGAGAGTCGTACTTTGTGTTCACCTTATTTTAGCCTTCTGAGTTTACTACGAATCTTAGTATGACCCATACAATCCATGTACGGCTCGTACTGAGATTGGTACTTTGCTGATTTTCTACACTTTTATGCATCTTTTACACATTTTTTCTCCAATACCTATTTTTCCTGAAAATAAAATAAAAGTAGGTCATATCCATATAAGCATACCTAAGTCCATGCTTTTTTCTCAATTTTAAGCATTGAAAGTACAATGAACTCACAACACATCATGTATTCCTGGCATTTCACTTACATGTTGCATACTCAGTACATTTAAAGTACTGATGCATATTTCCATGTTGTATCGCATTATGATACAGGTGTAGGTTCTTACTCGCAGCAGCATCAATAGTTCCATACTAAAATCATGATTTTTAATAACTGAATATCACAACTAAATATCATAACTAAATCCAATGACCCAACGCTAAAAACTGATAATCATAAGTAAAACTAAACATTGGGTCAAACCTGCTAAAAACATAATATCATGACAAATAGACATGCATAATTGAATTCATGAGGAACATTGGGAGGCTCTTCTTGTAACCGACATTACCACGATAGAGCTTGTGTGGTCTCGACTATTACACATAAGGGGGCAGAGCCATCCCAAGCCTTGCCAGGGCTGGGGATGCTACCATGATATCAATATCAAGCTTAAGGCCCTTTGGAGGTAGGGGAAACTCACAAGGGAGGTATCAAATAATTTGAACATACCTACATTGGCATGTAGTTTTGAATAGGGTTGACTAATCCTTAGCCTACTCATTTCTAGACACTAATTGCAAAAATATGCATATGCTCCCCATCATTTTTCAACAAAGTTGAACCATCGTCTGTTGATGAAGTTGACTCATAACATACATTCTTAATCTGAAATTGTAACATGAGGAACCTTGAGCTCAAACCATACCACAAGATGAAAACGGTTATGTCAAGGTCTCGGGACTTACTCAAAGGGTACTAGAATTGTAAGGAGTCACGAAAGACAATGTGGCCCCCGGATCTAGAAAGGCATAAACATCAATATGAAAGACACACAACATATTAGTGACCACTTCTAGGGAAGTCTCTTTCTCCTGGAGTGAGGCAAGGGCATATAATCGGCTTAGGCGATGTCCGCCACCCCCACTGGTCGATGCTCCCTGCACTGCAGAACGGGCTCGAGCTGTTGCTGTCCTAGTGGTCTATGCACGACCCCTATCATCACCCTGTCTAGCATATGGGCATGCTCGGTGTATGTGCCCAGATCTACCACACCCATAACAGACATCTAAGCTGAGCAGGCACTCTCCTGTGTGACTCTTGCCGCACTTACCCGTAGGCTGGAGAGGTATACTCTAAATGGGTGCCCCTCTGATCACTCGACCATGAAGCCCAGCTCCTGTGATCACCCCTAGGTCTAGATGGAACACTAGCTGATGATGGTACTGGGGCCGCGACCTCTGCTGAAACTATGGAAGGTAGCCACCACCGATCCTTTGATGTGAAAACCCATGACTATTAATCCGAGCTGTCTTTGCCTCCCTCTCCCTCGCATGAGCCGCCTCCATCTACTGGGCGTCCAACACTATGCAAGGAAAGTCCGTATTGTGGCGGAGCATAGCAGTCATACAATCCCTGTTTAAATAACCGGCCACACAATGAAAAAATCGGCTTACCTGCACCCTCTGGTGCACCACTAACTCTGGGGCGTATTTTGACAACCGGGTGAACTTAAGAGAATACTCCAGAACTGTCATTTTTCCCTGTTTGAGGTTTGCAAAATCTGTTGCTTTTAACTCCCTCATTTCCTGAGGGAAGAACCTGTCGAGGAAGGCCATGTGGAACTCATCCCAGCTGATAGGGCCCGCTCCCGCTACCCTACTGTCCTTCCATTGTTGGTAGCAAATATGAGGGACCTCTTTTAGTTGATAAGACGCCAAGTCAACACACTCCCCATTAGTCACCTCCATAACCTGAGTGACCTTAAAGATCCCTTCAATGAAATCGTGTAGAGAGGGAAAAGCTTGTCACTGAGGCATGTCACCCGAGGCTTGGCCTAACATTTCAGGATGGGGCATATTAGACTCTAGGGCGATTGGCGATTGGGCGGACCCATGGGAGAGGGATTCTTATTGCATTCCGAAGACCTGTAGTCGCTTTTTTTCACTGTCGGTTCCTTGACATCTCTCTTCTGCTCAATATCGATCACACCCAATGCATCATAAGGAGTTATATCTGGGAATAGAAGCACGCCAGCTGCTGACAAAAGCTGGGAAATTAAGACAACGTAGGGCATTGAGGTACTATATTGCCGGGCCTTTTTCCTCATTCGTTGAGCGACAATTTCCTTGAAGTTAATGGGGACTCCCGTAATTATGCAAGCGATAATTATGGCGGCTTCAAGGCTGACCCTCTGCTCAGTTTTAGTGTCGATGATCCGATCACAAACAAATTCGAGCCACAACTTTGCCTCGAACTTCAAGTCATGGTGAGAAATTTTGCCACCCATAGAGGCCCAAAGATGATTACCAGAAGCAATGATGCGGCCTACCTAAGCAAACTTATCCTTCATATCAGTCACCATTGCCATGTACTCCATAGAGGAGTCAACTTCGTCCTCCCAGAACAGGTAGATAATGGCTATTGGGGTTATATCAACCTCCACTCCCCGGATCATCACCGATGCCAAGAACGAGAAATCATCCACTTTGCCCCTATTCTACATACTCTTTTGTCGGTCTTGATATGGGGCATATAATTCAGCTACCAAGCTACAGTATTATGGTGGGAGTGGGTTGGCAAATGTATGCCACTGCCTATTGGAGAACTACTCGGTTGTTACATCCCGTAAATTCTCGACATGTAGATGGATCGCATGTTGGTTAAGAGTTTCTGAATGCCATACATGCTTGGAAAAGGGCCGAGAAAAGATCGGATAAGTGGCAAGTCAAACCATCACAAGAGAAGCCTGGCAGACCTCCTCCGCGATGGCTAAAGTGTCACGGAGGCTCACTTCCGTGATACACAGCGTGTCACGGAGGCTAGGCTCCGCGATACACAGCGTGTCACGGAGGTGAGGTGCAGCCCCAAGTATAAAAGCATCCAACTTCGGTTTTAATGTTAAATTTCATATAATTTTCCAGAGAAGTCGAGGGAAAATAGAGAGAATGAAGGTTCCTTTATATTATTCATCCGATTACGCCGTCAAATGCGGTTCAAACTCAAATTAACTCCAGATACCGAGGTATTAAGCAGTAAGGAGCATTCCTACGGATTTAGTTTCGTGAAATTCGGCCGGCGAATCATCGTGCTACCGAGATAAGGTAAGTGGAATTGCTACAAATTAATGTAAATATACTCCTCGCCTTAAAATGATTATTTCACCCTTTTGGACTTTCGACAAAAAGCGAGTTTTCGACTGTTTTTGGATAAGCCAAAGTTTGGGCTATATATATATCGAAAGTGATGTTTTCTTCTGTAATATTAGTTTATTTAGTTCTAATTGATATACATGAATGCAGTTGGGAGAAATAGCAAAAGTACTGGCCAAAGTATGCCAGTTAGTCGGAAACTTTGAAGCGAAGGTATGTAAAGCTAATTTCCTTCAGCAAGTTAGTAATCCAGTACAATAAATAGCGTGAGGTATAGATGGAAGAATTCAGAAGTCGAGAATTGAGTCCAGTATGAGTTATGCAAGTGTGTTTTGAATTTAGCAAGAATGTTTATAATGTTATGATATATATATATTCAGAATAAAAGTTAGCAAACCAATATCAGACAGTCAGATAATATCTCAAATACAGTATAGCCAGACAGTCAGATAACATCTGAGATATAGTATAGTTCAGTATGAAAATAAGTATAATGTAGAAAAGAGTTCAAAATGAGAAATCAAAATACAGATAGTATTTTCAGTTTAAACATGCTTGCTATATGTGATTATTGTTTGTCGAGACCTGTTTGTGTTATGAGGGCAATCTTTGAGCGTCCTCACCGCCCCTGGGTTCGTAACTGTGTCGACCCACTGTGAGGGTGGGGATACATCACTCCAAGGAGTGGCATGTCGTCCGTAGTAGGACGAAGATGGGATGGAGCATTCCCTATATCAGGCTGATCAGCATAACAATATAGCTTACCCTGTTGTGCGCTTGCGCCCAGGGGATAGATTAAAGATACAGACATAGTTATAATTTATAGATAATAGTACAGGAGTCCTCCGGACTCAGACACAGTTATTTATATCATAGGCCATAGCCCGAGCTGGAGACCCAGGGGGCCGATAGAGGTGCTCGTAGTTAGTAGACGAGTGGGGTGATTTATTTTTGGATGGTTTTGACCCAGGTAGGGGTATATAGATTGTTTTTTGGTTGGCACCTTCCGGCTTATGGGAGCTGGTATTGGTCCTTGCTTGTTATATATATGTATATATTTGTTATTTATTAACTAATAGATAGCAGATCGCCACGTCGACAGGTATGCTCCTACCTTATTCTCATTACAGAAAATCCTGTTTCAGATTCTATCAGTTCAGACAATTTCAGATATCTTCTACTGTTTAGAGTTTCTAATTATGTGGTTTATATTCAGTTATGATCAGTTTACTTTGCATACTCGGTACCAGTGGTACTGACGCCCGTTTGGGGCGTTGCATTACTTGCCTGCAGGTACTCATAGACGAGGAGCTGATCCCTCGTGATTCCAGCCAGCTCATAGAGTCATCAACTCCTGTCATCCGGAGCTTGATATTCAGAGGTGTAGTTCATTTCCTTTTGTTGTATAATACTGGTAGGTCGGGGCCCTATCCCAACCATCTTATCAGTATTCTTAGAGGCTTGCAGATTGTGTATATATATCTCCCTGTGGTTAGTTGTGCCGGTCGTGTGGGGCCATGCGTTTGTTTAGTTGTTTAGTGTTGTTGATTGTGTTCGTCGTGTGGGGGTGTATTCACATAGTAGTGGTGACCTTGCCGGTCACGTAGATGTTCAGTATTCATTCTATTGAGTTAGAGATAAGTAGACAGCATGGTGGCCTTGTTGGCCCGCATAGGTTTCCGTATACGATAATGATTCTGGTTAGCTGATGTTACAGTACAGGTGGCTATAGGCCCAGTCGACCAGAGGCTGTATTTACAGTCATTATATAGCCTGTTGATTCCATGAATCTGAGTTAGAGCCAGCCAAGCACCAGATGTGCTTAGGCACAGTAGTCTAGCAATCCAGGTCCTAATAGGGCACCAGGTGCCAGTCATACCCCCAAGCCGGGGCGTGACAAGCTTGGTGTCAGAGCAGGTCGTGTCCCAGGGAGTCTGCAAACCGTGCTAAGTACTCTCTATGGATGTGTTGTGCACCACAGACTATAGGCAGGAGGCTGCAAGGCATGATAGGATGGTTACTCTTTCTTCCTATTCAGTCGTGCTGTAGAGTGGTACAGTATAGGGTCGAGTTCTTAAAACTTATCATATTCTTTGACTACAGATAAAAATGGCAGACCAGCGACACCCTGCCATAGGTAGAAGGTTGGATACTGCAGCAGGAGAAGGCACTAGCAGGATGCCTCAGCTTCATTTAGACTCAGCCCGATCTGAGGGCGATATAGAGGCATCATCATAACCTTCTCAGCAGTCCCCATCTCATCTGGAGCCATTCGGAACGACACTGCCTCCGATAGCTCCTGTACCTACACCATCCGACCAGGAAGTTCGCAGTGCAGTTGTTATGTTGGCACAAATGATGGCCACTCAGCACCAGTCAGTGCCACTCGTACCATTAAAGCCATTAGATGGATCTGGCAGTTCGAGGGTCAGGGAATTTTTGGCATTGGGTCCCCCACAGTTCACAGGGTCGGATAAGGCAGAGGACCCCTAGGATTTCCAAGAGTAGATGCAGAGAATCTTCCGGGTCATGCATGTCTCACCTACAGAATCAGCTGAGATGACAGTATTCCAGTTGCGAGACATAGCTGTGTTATGGTACGAGCGCTGAGAAAGGTTCTCGAGGGAGAGATGTTTCCCCTCCGACCTGGTCCAGCTTCTCGGAGGCCTTCCTGGATCGTTATTTGCCACGGGAGATCCGGCAGGCCAGGATGGATCAATTCTTGCACTTGGAGTAGGGGGCGAGGAGCGTACGAGAATATGCCTTACAGTTTGACTCCTTAGCCTGCTATGCTCCAGCTTTTGTGGACACCATGCCATCCAGAGTCCACCGGTTTATTATGGGACTGAACCCAGAATACATTGAGGCATGCATGACAGCTACATTACGGGAAGATATGGACATTGCTCGGGTGAAGGCCTTTGCCCAGACTATTGAGGGTCTTAGACAGCGGCAACAGGACAGTAGACAGACAAATCAAGAGCAGCGCCGCAGGGATAGATCAGATGAAATATAGAGGGAGATTTAGAGAGGACCCAGGCCCCGGTTGTCAGACAAGCCCCCCTAGACCCCCACCTCCACCACATGAGCAGATGGGTAGATTTATTCGTCGAGGGCAGTCAGAGTCTGGTGGAAGTTCTCGAATAGTGGATTCACCTCAGCAGAGGAGGGTAGAGCAGAGCAGATACACACCCCCACCCTTCCCTATTTACAGCCGACCTCACATCGGAGCTTGTAGATATGGCTCCTCAGGATGTTATATATGCGCGCTGGAGGGGCACATGATGAGAGATTGTCCGACCAGGGGGCAAGGTAGCCGAGATAGCCAGGACAGGGGATCCGCAGGGCCATGAGGTCTAGTAGCCTCGGTAGGGCATAGGCCCTCAGATTCAACAGGTAGAGGCCGAGGTAGATCAGGAGCCTCTAGTTCAGGTACAGGCTCAAGCCGTACCTATGCATTACCTGGGAAACAGGACTCAGAGGCGTCTCCAGATGTGGTAACAAGTATGATGACTATTTGCTCACGCCCTGCTTATGTACTGATTGATCCAGGGTCAACTTTGTCCTATGTTACCCCATTTGTGGCTCGAAAGTTCAGTGTTGTGTTCGGGGTGTTATATGGGTATATAACTACACGCAAGTGCATGTGGTCGAACAAGTAGTAAAGTGGCTTAAGTAAGCCAAGTATCGATCCCACAGGGACTTGGATGAAGTGCAATTTTCTCAAGTGTACTATGTTTTAATTCTAAAAATACAGACAACATTGCAACAAAGAGTTTGATATTTTGTTTTATAATTTTTATGCCAAAGCTAAAACAATTATCTACTTTGAGTATGAACTATGAATGAGAGCATGCTGAGGTTAAACGAACATGTAATGAAATTAAGTATCATCATAATTTGGTTAATCTTTGCCTCCAGTTGCTAGCCAAGAACTATTGCCAAGAGATTAAAACTCTCGTATTTAACCTCACTTAAGAATCATGAACCATCCATCTACATTTCTGTGATTAAATGCAATTCATGTTCTAGCCATACAAACCTGGTTCCTAAATTGACTAATACGACTTTCAGGTATATTTCTATCCTGAAAGTAAATCAATTCTCAGTTTTCCCAAACCAAGTAAAGAACATATCCTATTAATTCACAACTTTCCAATTTCTTGCTCTCTCGAGTGAAACCGGACTTTTTAGATATACATTAACGTAGGCCACACATTAATGCAGTAAGAACAAGAATTAATAGAACAACATGGAAGAAAAGATGAAAAACCAAAGAATCAATGATCACATTTCATCACAATTGTTCATAACCTCAGCAAGAAGAGGAATTAGCCACTCATTTGTGGATTAAACATCTTTAAATGAGTGTTAATCATACAAGCAATTGAATTAAAGAAGAAAGAAAGAGAGAAAAACCCTGATATTTTCGTCCCCTCAACTGCCTGCAACCCACGTTCTTGCTCCACCAAGTCAGAATATTGAAAAATGAACCAAAGTGTTCTATTTATACTGGTGGGAATTTTTCCTAGACTAACGAGCAACGTGTCACGGAGTGCATCGCGGAGCACTGCCTCCGTGACACGCTACGGACGCGGACCTTCACTGGAACTGGGGGTCCAGGAATTAAAGCTCAACGTGGCACGGCGTGCAACGCGGAGCCAAGCCACCGTGCCACGGACCGGACGCGGACCCTCTCTGGAATTTGGGCGAAATTTCCCTATCCAGCCAGAAGGCCTCCGCGATGGCAGCGGACACGGCTCCATCGCGGAGCCCCTTTATTTCATGTTGTCCCATGTCTTGTCCCTTGCTCGCATCCAAGTCCAACCCCGATATCCTCCAACATGCATTTTAGCTTCCCGAAATTACATTTTACCTGCAAAACAATGCTAATCATGTTGGTTAGTATAAATTCACATTTTATTACCAATTACATGAGAATGTATACACATTGATAGATAAACAAGGCGAAAATGGTACTTTTGAGTATCACTTGGGCATATAAATTTGCCCAAGATCACTTACCCCACACTTAAATCCTTGTTCGTCCTCGAACAACAATCCTACACTTCATGCAATTTACATCCCAACCTAACTACTTTGGTTCGACAATTTAGGCTACGGTCATACCGATTATTCAATACAGCTAATCATCAAGAAAACATGCATGGTCTTATCAATGCAATGACCTTCAATACATCAAGACCACCTAGACTTTAAGAATCGACTCTCGATATTGGCAAACTCATGCAAATCAGCTGATCAAGATATCCGACACGAAAATTAATCTTTCATCAAACATGTGCCCTCACAACACAAGAGAATCTTCCCCTTTTTGCTCATATGACTCACAAAATTTTAAGCAGGGGCATGTAAACACAATTTCGCTCTCTCCCAAAAGAATTCACATGCATCCTGTCATGACCCATAAGCTTGCCCTTAGTGTATTACTCCACTAATATAAAGAAGTGTGATGTAAGATCACGTAGGACTTTAACTGGTTGTAATGGAAGCTACAGAACTAGTAAATATTGGGTTAGCCAATAATAGCCACTAGCATCCTTAAGCGCCTTTTCAACACATCCCATCAACTCATGGACATTGTTTCTTTTTTTTCATCATCCCATTCTTGATGTTTTTCTTTAGTATGGCCCATCATATTAAGCACACTCGACACAACAACAAAGATTATTCATCCACCTTCATTATAGTTCATTTATAGCAAGTGCACCTTCAACCTTTTCTTTTCTTCCCTCACTCTGCTTTTCTTTTTCTTTTAACCATTCTCACTCTTTGACACTTCGGGAAAATGATTTTCTCTTCCTAAGCGCTTAAGAGTTTTGTATAGACTTTACAGCTAATTAAAAGAAGGGATAAAGCTCGGTTTACACTTTTTGACAAAAGAAAAAAATAATAGGCTAAAGGCTCAACGGGCTGACTAGGGTATACAATCAAGGTGGGTACGACAATGAAAAATAGAAACTCTCGGTTAAAACAAAGAAATGCCTACATCCTTTCCCACAATACACCTCCTTCATTTCATTTTGTACACACACCAGGCAAGTTATAGACACTTCACAATAGCATGGAATAACAACACCTCACTTCACACTTTTTGCACATGCTCAATTCAAGATGTATTCACAGACTCTTCAATCAGCTAATTACAGGAATTCAAACATTAAGTCTCAATCACACTGAATCAAACTCTATGGCCTAGGTATCTCAACATATTTGCAAAGTTGCATGCTTTCATCTGAATCACCTTTGCATTTTAAATATCATGTACAACACACAACCAGAATTTCGCAACCATATAGTAACTGCAGGTTTTGGGATGCAACCCACCAAAGAAAAAAGCAAAAAAATAATTGAAAAAGACTACTCCTAACGACTACATTTCCCTTAAGACGGTCTTCATCCATCCATTATAGGGAACAATCACTACTATGACTTCGGTTCAATGGGACCATTCTCGGTAAAAGAACCGAACACAAACGCCGAGAAACCCAAGAAGTAAAAAAATGTCGAAAATATCGATCATTTCGATAGAAAAAAAATATGTACGAAATATTTTAAATTTTTTTAAAAAATATCGATCATTTCGATAACAAAAATATGTACAAAATCAGCTAGCAACATTCAGCAACACACATCCATTTCATATAAATTTACAAATACAGAACAACACTTAACAATTCACAACTCACAGGGAACAACAAGATTTCACTTGCACGACAACAGATTAGAGCATACATACAAAACAGCACAGCCCAACACCTAACTACTCCCACCCCACACTTAGCTCGAACACTGTCCCCAGTGTTCACAAAAATTAAAATAGCAAAATCGGGTGGTGGAACTCCCTGATCAGTCAAAGTATTCCACTTCTTCATCGGGTGCTGCTGCTTCATCTCCTATGTCTGAATCGCCCCCGTCGTCTTCATCGGACTCCACATCGGAGTCCTCCCGATGTGTCTCCTCGTCTGTGGGGACGGCATCCTCCGTAGGCTCTACAAATGCTGGCCCCACTCAGCATAGAGCCCTGGCATTTTCGCCGAAGGGGTAGTCTAGCTCAAGCTGCCATAGCTCCTCCTCTGTCGCCGGCCTCCCACCTATCCTCAGCTGGAGCATCTGCATCCCATTCATTCGAGCCATATACTGATCATCATGAGCATGTTGCTCGCCAAGTGTAAGCACTGGCCCATGGGTGGTGTCGGGAGCCTTAGTTTTAGTAACATCTAAGGCCCGCTGCTCCATCTGCGGGATATAGTCAAGGGCCTCCTCCTCAACATCTAGGCCTCTGAGGAAGGTGGTGAGTAGTCCACCAAAGCCATACTTGTGCCCCTGATGCAACCGGGCTCTCTTCATTGCGGAGATAATCACCGCCCCCACGTTGATCTCCAGCCCTTTCATAAGGGCATACACCAGGCATACACGATCCTGGGTTACATCTGTCATATGTACCCTCGGGATGAGGCAGGAACATACAATCTTCAGCCATATTCTGGCTTCCCTGTTCATCTGTGAATAGGGCAAAGTCTGGTGGTAGCCCCTCTCATTGTGTCTGCTCCATCTAGCTGTCAATCATGTCCCACACAATGTACGTCTGATGTCCGCATACGGTGGGGTAATGTTCAGCTGTCGGAGTACGTGGGCGTCTGTGTCCCACGCTCCTATGATGGCATTGAGGTGGTGGGGCTCCAAAGTGACTATTTTCCCTCTGATTTTGATGGTGTGACTTCTGATCGTCGAGTACCAGTTGGCATAGAACTCCCGAACCAGGTGCAAATTACATTCCTTGGGCTCTTCAAAGATGAAGTTGAGCCCAACTGCCTCGATTCGGTGGACCATCCTAGGGAACTCCTGTGCCAATGGTTCCCGTGCTATGTGCTCCTCGGAGAAATATTTGTTTTCTTTGTGCTTTGCGTACCACTTTTTCCCCTCATCAGTCACCCATCTCGTTCCGTATTGGCGGCGTTTGCCGCGTGGAACTTCTAGTGCTGCTGGGACTGCTGTGCCCAGTCTGATTCCCTTCCTTCCGGCGCCCGAAGTTGATGCGCCTTTCCCTTTCTCTTGCCTGCTTGCCATTTTACCTGTCAACCCAAGTAGACAAGATCAATGTTAAGCTAATGGATATTAACTTCGGCTAAGGTCGGGTTAAGCTAGGTTACCCCACACTTAGTCCTTAGCTAAAGTTACAACAATACGACAAGATTATCTTTATTTACACACAATAACCAACTATACAATCATGCTTAGTGCATTCGAAAAATTCGACGGTATATCTTCTGTCTACTACTCAGACTTCGTACAGCTAATCACAATCACTACCATTGCTAACATTTTACCCATCACACTTAGCAAGGAAAAACAAAGAAATGAAAACAACAACAAAAATTTATCTACACGAACCTATACAACCAACCAAATTCTTACAAATTTCAACATTCCCTTAACTCGAGAATCCGTCGTTCTATTAACATCCTAACAATTAGTACATTGACTCATCTCATTCAACATGTACATCCCGGCATGAAATTCACAAGTTCACTACATTTTCAACTTCAAATTCAAAAACAAGCCTTACAATTGATATTATCAAGCAAATTCGATTAATTTATGCAATTGACGAGTTCGAGCAATCATAACAACATTCCGAACATTCATCAACAACAATTAAATTGAATTCATGATTAATTTCTACTTAGGGCAATTTAGCTCACCTCACATGCTCAATATCTAAGAAAATCGACAAGAAATTGAGGTGGAATCAAAGAACATACCTTGAAGTTGAAGAAATTACGCAAATTTGATGATTTTCTTATCCACTGTCGTGTCACGTTGAAGGGGGATGGGTTTTGGGGGGTTTTGGTCGCGGAGTAATTGAAAAATAAGGAAAGGAAGGGGTTTTTCGGGGTTAAAAAGTAGCAAAATCGCGCGGGTCACCCGGCGACCCGGTGTGACCCGTTGAGATATATACGGCAACGTGTCACGGAGTGCATCGCGGTGCACTGCCTCCGTGACACGGAGCCATCGCGAGCCTGTTCTGGAGATTTTTTAAAAAATCCAGATTATACCTCAACGTGTCACGGAGGTAACGCGGAGGTCCACCTCTGTGACACAGAGCTATCGCCACAGCTCACTGTTTTGCCACTTTTTGTTAATTTTCATACCTCGACTTTTCCTTCGCGATTCCGTGCATATTTTCCTCCGTTTGACCTGAAATTCATCTCACTATACAAAATTGGTTAGAATTATAGGTTTCACTCTAAATACAAATAAAACAAAAACTAAAACGAAAAATTTTGTAATAAATCAAGAAAAAGAAAAAGAAAAAGAAAAATCTAATTACACTTTACAAAAAGAAAAAAAAAATTCACGGGTTGCCTCCCGTGCAGCGCCTGGTTTACCGTCACGACTCGACGTCGTTAAGCTCAATTGTCCTCTAGGGTGATGGACGATTTCTCTCGATCACCGTCCTCCCCCAGTAGTGCTTACACCTTTCCGGTGGTTTTCCCATTGACTCTCGTGAATCCTTCATCTGCTTACCATCACCTTGATCAATCACATTGATCACCGAGAGTTCTTCGTGCACCATCGGGAGCTTGGGTGCCTTGTACACATCGAACACCTCCACCTTGTCGTGTGCTCGCATTGTTAGCTGCCCCGCAGCTACGTCAATTAGTGCTTTCCCGGTTGCCAAGAAAGGACGCAACAAAATAAATGGGACTTCCGCGTCTGGTTCAAAGTCCAGCACGACAAAATCTACCAGAAAAATTAGGGAGCCAACTTGCACCAGAACGTCCTCCACAATGCCATCAGGTCTGGCTAAGGATCGATCCGCCAATTGCAAGATTACTGTTGTGGGTCTAGGACTCCCTAGACCCAACTTTCTGAATACCGATGAAGGCATCAAATTTATGCTCGCTCCCAAATCACACAATCCACGAGCTCGGATGCTCTGCCCAATAGTAATCTGGATAGTAAAGCTCCCAGGGTCTTTGAGCTTTGTGGGCAGTCTATTTTGAATCCGGGAAGTGCACTCCTCCGTTAGAGCCACCGTAGCATACTCAGTCAACCGACTTTTGTTTGCCACGATGTCCTTTATATACTTAGCATATTTTGGCATTCCCTGCAAAACATCAACAAGAGGTAAGTTAATATGTACCTGTTTCAGCACCTTCATGAATTTCTTGAAACACGCCTCCTCCTTGTGTTTCTTTAATCGTTGAGGGAACGAGGGTGGAGGTCTTTTTGATTCAGCTTCCTTAGTCTTCCCCCTTTCAGTAATTTGCTCCCTCTCAACTTCTGCTGCTCCCGACTGTTGAGGTGATCTTTCTGGTTCCACCTCTTTCAGCTGCAAACCACTCCTTGTGGTCACTGCATTTACCTGCTTAGGATTGGGATCCGTGTCGCTCTGCAGTCCTCCTCTAGGCCTTGTGTTTTGGGCACTAGCAAATTGCCCAAATTGATATTCAAGTGCCTTGGTAGCTAACTGGTTGTTTTTCACTTCGGCTGCCAATTTCACATAGTCAGCCTGCAATTGAGCTTGGTTAGCTATCATAGTCTTGAACATTTCCTCAATGCTGGGTGATGGTGGTGTAGGAGGTGCATTGTTGTTTTTGAATTGTGCTTGATAATTCTACTGCCCTCCTTGGTTCCTTTGCACACCCTGACCCGAACTTTGTCCCTGATGGTTGTTGCTACCCCAGGAGAAATTAGGGTGATTCCTCCAATTGGAATTGTAGCTATTGCCATGTTGTTGGTGGTTCCTTTGCACATTTCCCACAGTTTACCGAGTCAGGATTGGCTCCACAACACTCAGCTGAGTGCTCACTGCTTCCACACACTTCACACCACATCTGCTGCACTGCATTAACCGGGGCTTGAGGCTGGTTCATTGTCATGTTGCTGAAGTGGGTGTTAAGTTGATTTTGCAATGCAGCTATCTGTGCAGCAATAACTGTAAACCCATCCACTTCTAGCACTCCTGCTGCTTTCCTTGTCCCGCCTCTTGACCAATCAGCATTCCATTCTGGATTGCCCTGCGAAATACGGTTCAACAAGGTATACGACTCCTCATAAGTTTTCTCCAGCGCTTGTCCTCCAGCTGCCGAGTCTAGCAATATTTTGGTGTGGGGTTCCAAACCCTCTATAAAAGTGTGCACCAGCACATCATTGGACTGATGATGATGAGGACAATCCCGCAACATGGACTTAAATCTCTCCCAGGCCTGATATAAATTCTCTCCCTCTCTTTGTATGAAACTTAGAATTTGACTTCTAAGTCTTGTTGTTTTACCGGAGGGAAAAAACCGTATCAAAACTTTCCTTGCAAGATCATCCCACGTAGAAATAGAATTCGGTGGCTCAGCTTTGAACCACCTCTTGGCTTCTCCCAATATTGAGAATGGGAACAATGTAAGCCAGACATAATCTGATGACACTCCAGCGGGGATGTAAGTGTCACTTATCTCCAAAAAATTTTTGAGATGCTGCTGTGGATCTTCATGAGGTTGACCGGTAAACTGCCCACTAGTGTGCAGCAATTGCACCATATTCTGCTTAAGTTGAAACCTCCCTCCTGGCTCAGGTTTGCGGATGCTAGATGTGACATTATTAGCATGTGGGATTGCCACCTCGCGAACCGGCCGAGCTGCTACTTCTTCGGGCACTAACACTGCCCGTACTACCGGTGGATTCTGTTATTGCTCCATGATCGCCTGTCTGAGCAACTGCAGCTTTCTTTGTAGAGCTTCTCTACGTTTACTGTGAAATATCCTTTCTGGCTCTATATACGATTCCACCAGCTCCTTGTCTGTTGCCAGTGTTCAACAGAAATTAAGTCTGCAAAATACAGGCTAAGACCAAGTTGTCAACACTAAGAAAATAAAAATACAGTAAATTAACACTTAAAACAAATTCACCAATTACCAAGTCCCCGACAACGGCGCCAAAAACTTGTTCGGGGTGTTATATGGGTATATAACTACACGCAAGTGCATGTGGTCGAACAAGTAGTAAAGTGGCTTAAGTAAGCCAAGTATCGATCCCATAGGGACTTGGATGAAGTGCAATTTTCTCAAGTGTACTATATTTTAATTCTAAAAATGCATACAACAGTGTAACCAAGAGTTTGATATTTTATTTTATAATTTTTATGCTAAAGCTAAAACAATTATCTACTTTGAGTATGAACTATGAATGAGAGCATGCTGAGGTTAAACGAACATGTAATGAAATTAAGTATCATCATAATTTGGTTAATCTTTGCCTCCAGTTGCTAGCCAAGAACTATTGCCAAGAGATTAAAACTCTCGTATTTAACCTCACTTAAGAATCATGAACCATCCATCTACATTTCGGTGATTAAATGCAATTCATGTTCTAGCCATACAAACCCGGTTCCTAAATTGACTAATACGACTTTCAGGTATATTTCTATCTTGAAAGTAAATCAATTCTCAGTTTTCCCAAACCAAGTAAAGAACATATCCTATTAATTCACAACTTTCCAATTTCTTGCTCTCTCGAGTGAAACCGGACTTTTTAGATATACATTAACGTAGGCCACATATTAATGGAGTAAGAACAAGAATTAATAGAACAACATGGAAGAAAAGATGAAAAACCAAAGAATCAATGATCACATTTCATCACAATTGTTCATAACCTCAGCAAGAAGAGGAATTAGCCACTCATTTGTGGATTAAACATCTTTAAATGAGTGTTAATCATACAAGCAATTGAATTAAAGAAGAAAGAAAGAGAGAAAAACCCTAATATTTTCGTTCCCTCAACTGCCTGTAACCCACGTTCTTGATCCACCAAGTCAGAATATTGAAAAATGAACCTAAGTGTTCTATTTATATTGGTGGGAATTTTTCCCAGACTAACGAGCAACGTGTCACGGAGTGCATCGCGGAGAACTGCCTCCATGACACGCTACGAACGCGGACCTTCACTGGAACTGGGGGTCCAGGAATTAAAGCTCAACGTGGCACGGCGTGCAACGCGGAGCCAAGACACCGTGCCACGGACCGGACGCGGACCCTATCTGGAATTTGGGCGAAATTTCCCTATCCAGGCAGAAGGCCTCCGCGATGGCAGCGTGACACGGCTCCATCACGGAGCCCCTTTATTTTATGCTGTCCCATGTCTTGTCCCTTGCTCGCATCCAAGTCCAACCCCGATATCCTCCAACATGTATTTTAGCTTCCCGAAATTACATTTTACCTGCAAAACAATGCTAATCATGTTGGTTAGCATAAATTCACATTTTATTACCAATTACATGAGAATGTATACACATTGATAGATAAACAAGGCGAAAATGGTACTTTTGAGTATCACTTGGGCATATAAATTTGCCCAAGATCATGTTTCACCAGAATTGTTACAGTAGCCCTTCTTAGTATCTACACTTGTCGGTGACTCCATTATAGCTACCAGAATTCATCGAGGGTGTACGGTAGAGGTTGCTGATCGTCACACTACAATAGATCTGGTAGAACTGGAAATGATTGATTTCGATGCCATTATGGGTATGGATTGGTTGGTATCGTGCTATGCCAACATAGAATGTTTGACCAAGACATTCTGATTCCACTTTCCAAGGGAGGAAGTGCGAGAGTGGAAGGGCAGCACAGCTACGCCAAAAGGTTGGTTTATTTGCTACCTTCAGGCAAGGAAGTTGATAGCTAAAGGATGTATTTACCACCTAGTCAGGGTTCAGGATGTTCGGGTAGAGTCTCCGACACTCCAGTCTATTCCAGTGGTAAATGAATTCCCTGATGTATTTCCAGACGAGCTACCTTGTATTCCCCCAGAAAGGGAAATAGATTTTGCAATTGACTTGCTACCAGTCACTCAACCCATATCAATTCCTCCATATCGATGGCCCCTGCAGAACTTAGAGAATTAAAGGAGCAGTTGAAGGATCTGTTAGATAAGGGCTTTATCAGGACGAGTACTTCACCGTGAGGTGCGCCAGTTCTATTTGTGAGAAAGAAGGATGGCTCGCTCCAAATGTGTATAGATTACCGGTAGCTGAATAAGGTTACAGTCAAGAACAAGTATCCGCTTCCCAGAATAGATAATTTGTTTGATCAATTACAGGGGGCCAGATATTTCTCCAAGATTGACTTACAGTCCGGATACCATCAGGTTTGAGTCCGCGAAAGAGACATTCCTAAAATAACCTTCAGGACCCGATATGGCCACTTTGAATTCCTAGTTATGTCCTTTGGGTTGACAAATACCCCAGCAGTATTTATGGACCTGATGAACAGCACCTTCAGACCATACCTGGACCTGTTCGTGATAGTATTTATCGATGATATTCTGGTGTATTCTCGCTCTGAGGCAGACCACCAGGCTCATTTATGGACAGTGCTCCAGATTCTTAGGGACTGCCAGTTATATGCTAAGTTCTCCAAATGTGAATTTTGGCTGAACTCAGTGCCTTCTTGGGGCATATTTTGTCGGATACTGGTATACAGGTTGACATGCAGAAAATAGAAGCAGTCAAAATATGGCCTAGACCTACCACTCCGACCGAAGTCCATAGTTTTTTTGGATTAGTAGGATATTACAGAATATTTGTTGAGGGATTCTCCACTATAGCGGCACCTCTGACTAAGCTGACGCAGAAAGCAGTAAAGTTTCAGTGGACAGAGGCATGTGAGCAGAGTTTCCAAGAATTAAAAGACAGATTAACCTCGCTCCAGTGTTAGCATTATCGGAAGGTACAAAAGGTTATTCAGTGTATTGTGATGCATAAGGTATTGGGTTAGGTTGTGTTGATACAGCATGGTAAAGTGATTGCGTATGCTTCCAGACAGCTGAGGAAACACGAAAAGAATTACCCTACCCACGACCCGGAGTTAGCCGCAGTGATCCACGCCTTAAATATATGGAGACATTACTTGTATGGCATCCATGTGGATATTTTCATAGATCATAAGAGCCTACAGTATATCTTCAGTTAGAGGGAGTTGAATTTGCTATAGCGCCGCTGGTTGGAGTTATTGAAAGATTATGACGTGGACATTCTGTATCATTCGGGAAAAGCCAATGTAGTAGAAGATGCTCTCAGCCATAAATCAATTGGATGTTTGGCATATTTGCAGCCCGAGCAGCGGGAGTTGGTCAGAGAAATACATCAATTAGCCAGCCTAGCCGTTCGTGTAGCGGAAATAGAGGACAACAGAGCGGTAATTCAGAACACAGCTGTGTCGTCATTAGTTGTGGAGGTAAAAGAATGGAAATATGAAGATCCTGACCTAGTCCAGCTTAAGGACAGAATTTAGCAAGGGAAAGCGCCAGATTTTCAGATAACTGAGGATGAAGTGCTGCGATGTAAGGGCCGCCTCTGTGTTCCAGATATTTCAAGGCTTCGCCAGAAGATTATGAATGAGGTACATTACACCCGCTATTCTCTCCACCCAGGCGCGACGAAAATGTAGCACGATATCAAGGAAATCTACTAGTGGCCAAGTATGAAAAGGGAAATAGCAGAATTGGTAGCCCAATGTCCTAACTGCCAACAGGTAAAAGAGGAATACCAGAAACCGGGTGGATTGACTCAGCACCTAGCTGTGCCTCTCTAGGAATGGGAAGCAGTGAACATGGACTTTGTAGCAAGATTACCCCGTACCAGACATAGACATGATTCCATTTGGGTAATAGTTGACAGACTGACGAAATCATCCCACTTCCTGCTAGTGAAAGCTACTTTCTCTGCCGAAGATTATGCTGAATTGTATATCAGAGAAATAGTTAGATTACATGGTGTTACATTATCTATTATCTCTAACAGAGGAGCAGAACTTACAGCTAGATGGCAGTCATTTCAGAGAGGTCCGGGAACGCAGATTAATTTGAGCACAGCATTCCACCGTCAAATAGATGGACAGGCGGAACACACTATTCAGACGCTCGAGGATATGCTACGGGCGTGTGTGCTAGACTTCGGAGGTAGCTGCGACGAGCATTTTCCACTGATTGAGTTTGCTTATAATAATAGTTTTCACTCAGCTATCCAGATGGCGCCCTTTGAGGCACTGTAAGGGCAAAAATGTAAATCGCCAGTTGGCTGGTTTGAAGTGGGAGAGTCACGCTGATTGGGCTAGATATTATTCATCAGTCAGAGGAGAAGGTAAAGCTTATCAGAGAACGCCTACTGACTGCACAGAGCCGCTAGAAATCATATACCGATGTGCGGCGCAGAGACCTGGAATTTGATGTGAATGATTGGGTATTTCTGAAAGTATCTCCAATGAAAGGGGTGATGAGATTCGGCAAGAAAGGTAAGCTCAGTCCGAGATTCGTTGGGCCTTATCAGATTCGACGGAGATTAGGCCGAGTGGCTTATGAATTGAACTTTCCTCCAGAATTAGAGTCTGTTCATCTAGTTTTCCATGTATCTATGCTAAGGAAGTGCATAGGAGACCCTCACAGAGTTGTCCCAGTCCAGGATGTCTAGGTTACGGAAGAGCTAGCCTATGAAGAGGTTCCAGTAGCTATCTTAGACAAACAAATTCGTAGATTGAGAACCAAAGATATTGCTTCTGTCAAGGTGCTGTGGCGTAATAGGAACCGAGAAGAGATGACCTGGGAAGCAGAGGAAGATATGAAAATCATATATCCTCACTTGTTTCAAGCCTAGTCAGTCAAGAGGTATATTAGTATTGTTATTTTATATAGTTCCTTATAGTATATGTATAAATGAGATAATTGACTCTAGTCTTTTTCGAGATGGATACTATAGTATTGTCTGGAGTACCTGTATTGGACTTTTCTGCATTTCAGATTCTTGAGATAGTCCACATTACAGGGGAGACTCTGCCAAAATCTTTCTAAAAATAAGTTGAGTAAGTCGAGAAATCCTATAAATAGAAGTTTACATTCGAGGACGAATGTTCTTAAGGGGGGGAGAATGTAACATCCCATAAATTCTCGACATGTAGATGGCCTATTCGCATGTTGTTTAAGAGTTTTGAAGGCCATACATGCTAGAAAAAGGCCCAGAGAAAGATCGGATAAGTGACACATCGAACCATTATTCGGTGCTTTGGTTGGGTGTATAAAACCGACACGCAAGTGCACGTGGTCAAACAAGTAGTAAGTGGCTTAAGTAAGCCAAGTATCGAACCAAGGAGACTCTGGATAAGTAAAAATTGCTCAAGTATACTATATTCTATCTTACTTCTATATATGCTGACAGCAAAGTAACCAAAAGTTAATTAATTTGTTTATAAATTATATACTAAAACTATTAACAAATATCTACTTTGAATTGAAACTTTGGATATGAGCATGCCAAGGTTAAGAACATGTAATGAACTTGATTATAATCATAATTTGGTTAGTCTTCTCTTCTAATTGCTAGCCAAGAACATTAGCCTAGAGATTAAAACTCTCGTATTTAATCTTACTTAAGAATCATAAACCATTCGTCTACATTTCTGTGATCAAATGCAATTTATGACCTAGCAATACAATTCCGGTTCCTAAATTGACTAATACGACTTTCAAGTATATTTCTATCAGGAAAGCACATCAAAACCCAATTTTCCCAAATCAAGTTAAGAAAAATATCCTATTAATTCACAACTTTCCAATTTCGTGCTCTCTCGAGTGAAATAGGACTTTTTAGATGTACATTAATGTCGGCCACACGCCAATGCAGTAGAAACAAGAATTAATAGAACAACATAGAAGAAGAAGATGAAAAACCATATAATTCAATAATCAAAATTCATCACCATTGTTCATAACCTCAGCAAGGAAGAGAATTAGCCACTCATTTGTGGATTAATCATCCTAAAACAAGTGTTAATCATACAAACAATTGATTGAAAGAAGAAAGAAAGAGAGAAAAACCCTGAGCTTTTTCATCCCTCAACTGCCTGTAACCCACGTCCTTGCTCCACCAAGTATGAATTAATTAAAAATATGCCTAAGTGTTCTATTTATACTATTGGGAATTTTTCCCGGAATAACAAGCAACGTGTCACGGAGTGCATCGCGGAGCACTGCCTCCGTGACACGGCATGGACGCGGACCCTTTCTGGAAATTTAGGGTCCAGGAATAAAGCTTCAACGTGGCACGACGTGCAACGCGGAGGCTTGCCTCCGTGCCACGGAGCTGTCGCGAGGCTCCACTGGAAATTGACAAATTCTTCACCCTCCAGGCAGAGTGCATCCGCGATGGTAGAGTAGCACGGCTCCATCGCGGAGCCCCTTTAATTGGTACCATCCAATGCCTTTTCCGTGCTCGAATCCAAGTCCAACTCCGATATTGTTCCAACATGCATTTTAGCTCCTCGAAATCACCTTTTACCTACAAAACAATGCTAATCATGTCGGTTAGTATAAATTCACATTTTATTACCAATTACATGAAAATGTATACACATTGCACAATAAACAAGGCGAAAATGATATGTTTGAGCATCACTTGGGCATATAAATCTGCCCAAGATCACTTACCCCACACTTAAATCCTTGTTCGTCCTCGAACAACAAATACACAATTCATGCAAATTACATCCCAACCTTCGCCACTATGGTGCGACAATTTACGCTACGGTCATACCGATCATTCAATATTGTAAATCATCAAGAAAACATGCATAGTCTTAACAATGCAATGACCTTTAATACATTAAGACTTCCTAGACTTTAAGAATCGACTCTCGATATCGGCAAACTCATGCAAATCAGCTAATCAAGATATCCGACACGAAAATCAATCTTTCATCAAGCATGTGCCCTCACAACTCAAGAGAATCTTCCCCTTTTTGTTCATGTGACACACAAACATTCAAGTAGGGGCATGTAGAAATTAATTTCACTCTCTCTCCCAAAAGAATTCACATGCATCATGTCATGACCCATAAGCTTGCCCTTATTGTATTACTCCACTAATATTAAGAAATGCAATGTAAGATCACGTAGGACTTTAATGGGTTGTAATGGAAGCTATGGAACTAGTACATATTGGATTAGCCAATAATAGCCACTGGCATCATTAAGTGCCTTTTCAACACATTCCCATCAACTCATGGACATTGTTTCTCTCTTTTCTTTTTTCATCATCCCATTCATGCTGGTTTACTTTTGTATGACCCATTTCAACAAGCACACTTGACACGACAACAAATGTTTTTCATGCACCTTCATTATCATTTAATTATAACAAGTGCCTCTTCTCCCTTCTCTTTTCTTTCCTCACTCTGCTTTTCTTTTTCTTTACACCATTCTCACTCTTTGACACTTTGCGGAAAAAAACTTTTGTTCTTCTTAAGCGCTTAAGAGTTTTGTATAGACTTTACGGCAAATGAAAAGAAAGAATTAAGCTTAGTTTATACATTTTTGGACAAAAGAAAGAAAGAATCGGCTAAAGGCTCCACGGGCAGACTAGGGTATACAATCACATAAAAAGGAGAGTATGACAAGAAAAAAATAGAAACTCTCGGTTAAGACAAAGAAATGCCTACATCCTTTCCAACACTACACCTCCTTCATTTCGTTTTGTACACACACCAGACAAGTTCTAGACACTTCACAATAGCATTGAATACCAATACCTAACTTCACACTTCATGCACATGCTCGATTCAAGATGCATTCACAGACTCTTTAATTAGCCAATTACATGAATTCAAAAATTAAGCCTCAATCACACCGAATCAAATTCTACAGCCAAGGTAACTCAACATATTTACAAAATTGCATGCTTTCATACGAATCACTTTTACATTTTGAATATCAGTTACAACATGCAACCAAAATTTCACAACCATATAGTAACTACAGGTTCCGTGATGCAATCCACCAAAGGAAAAAACTGAAAACAAATTAAAAGCACTACTCCTACCGACTACATTTCCCTTAAGACGGTCGTCATCCATCCATCATAGGGAACTGTCACTAACTATGACATCCGTTCAATGGGACTATTCTCGGAAAAGAACCGAAAACAAACTCCGAGAAACCCACAAATAAAAGTTTGAAAATTTTTTCAAACACACCGATCATTTCGATGGAAAAATATTTACAAAATATTTTAATATGTACAAAATATTTTCGCAAAATTTTTAAACATATTGATCATTTCGATAGAGACAAAAAAATAAATTATGAAAATATTTACAATTTTTTTTTTGTTTTTACAGACTTAGCTGGCAAACCACAACATTTCACAACACACATCATCAATTACCACAAATATATACAGATACAAACCAGTTTGCACTTCACAAACACAAGGAAACATAAACATAAATACAAAACAGAGGAAAGAACATACAAGCAAACCAGCCCAGCCCCAGCACCTAACGACTCCCCACCCCACACTTAAATCGAACACTGTCCCCAGTGTTCACAAAAATTAAAATCACAAAATTTTGGGTGGTGGAACTCCCTGATCAGTCGAAATATTCGACTTCTTCATCCGGTGCTGCTGCCTCATCGCCCATGTCCGAGTCACCTCCATCATCGTCATCGGACTCCACATCGAAGTCCTCCCGACGTGTATCCTTATCCGTGGGGACATCATCATCACTGGCTCTACAAAAGCTGGCCCCACTCGGCATAGAGCCCAGGCGTTTTCGCCAAATGGGTAATCCAGCTCGAGCTGCCATAATTCCTCCTCCGTGGCTGGTCTCCCACCAATCCGAAGCTGGAGCATTTGCATACCAAACATCCGTGCCATGTACTGGTCGTCACGAGCATGTCGCTCGCCAAGTGTCAGCACTGGCCCGTGTGTGGTGTCGGGGGCCTTAGTTTTCGTCACGTCAAGGGCCCTCCGCTCCAACTGCGGGATGTAGTCCAAAGCCTCTTCCTTGACGTCGAGGCCCCGAAGAAAGGTGGTGATAAGTCCTCCGAACCCATACCTGTGGCCCTGGTGTAGTCGGGCTCTCTTCATGGCGGATATGATGACCGCCCCAACATTAATCTCCATCCCTCTCATCAGGGCATACACCAGGCAGACACGGTCCCGAGTCACATCAGTCATGTGCACCCCCGGGATTAGGCACGAACAGACTATCTTAAGCCAGATTCTGGCCTCCCTGTTCATTTGAGAATACGGCAGAGTCTGGTGGTAACCCCTCTCCTTATGTCTGCTCCATCTGGCTGTGGATCGAGCCCCACATAATGTGCGTCTGATATCAGTATATGGTGGGGTGATGTTTAGCTGGCGGAGAACGTGGGCGTTTGTGTCCCGCGCTCCGATGATGGCATTTAATTGCTGGGGTTCCAGAGTGATAATCTGCCCTCTGATCTTGATTGTGTGGCTTCTGAATACCGGGTTCCAATTTGCATAGAACTTCCGGACTAGATGTAGGTTGCATTCCTTGGGCTCCTAAAATATGAAGCTGAGCCCAGCTGCCTCGATCCTTTGCACTATGCGGGGGAACTCCTGTGCTAGTGGTTCCCGTGCAATATGCTCCTCGGGGAAGTATTTGTTTTCCTTGTGTTTGGTGTACCACTTCTTCCCTTCATCAGTTACCCACCTCGTTCCGTATTGGCGGCGTTGGCCGCGTGGAATAGCTGGTGCAGCTGGGACTGCTGTGCCCAGTCTAAGTCGTTTTCTCCCGGTGCCTGAAGTAGATGCACCCTTACCCTTATCCTGCCTACTAGCCATTGTACCTGTCAATACAAATAAACAAGCGCAATGTCAAGCTAAATGCATGTAAACTTCGGCTAAGGTTGGGTTAAGCTAAGTTTACCCCACACTTAGTCCTTAGCTACGGTTACGATACTACGGCAAGGATCACTTTATTTACACCAAAAACAAATAACTATACAATTTATGCTTAGTGCGTTCGCAAAGAAAATTTTTGACGGTATACTTTAGCGTACTACTCGGACTTCATACAGCTAATCCCAATCACTACCATCTTAAGCAATTCAACCATCGCACTTAGCAAAGAAAACAACAAAACAAAAACAACAACAAAAATTCTATTTACATATGAACCTATATAATCAACCCAATTTGAACAATTTTCAACATTTTCCCAAAATCCTTGAGAATTCGTCGTCTATTACATTCAAACAATGTTTACAACGACTTATCTCAATTCACAAGCATACCCCGACATATAATTCACCAATTTACCAAGTTACCCATTTCGATTTCAACAACCAAGCCCTAGAATTGAATTTCACAATCAAATTCGAATCATTCATGCAATTAACAAGTTCAAATGCATATTACAACATTCCGAACATTTATCAATCAAGGAATAACTCAATTTCATGCTAAATTTTGACTTAGGGTGATTTATCTCACCTCCCATTCTCAAATTCGACTAAAATCGACAAAAAACTTGAGAGAGAGAAGGAAAACATACCTTTAAGTTGAATAATCGAAGAAAACACGATAATTTCTTTGCTTTATGCCGTGGCACGTTGATGGGGGAGGGAAATTTGGGTGTTTGGTCGCGGAGAAGTGAGAAAATGAGGGAAAAGGGAATAAAATCGGGGTTTAAAATGAAGGAAACACGCGGGTCACCTGGCAACCCGGTGTGACCCGTCACAAATTATAGGGCAACATGTCACGGAGTGCATCGCGGAGCACTGCCTCCGTGACACGGAGCCATCGCGATGGCTCACTGGAATTTTTAAAAATTCCAGATTAAACCTCAACGTGTCACGGAGGGTAACGCGGAGGTCCTCCTCCGTGACACGGAGCCATCGCCCCAGCTCACTGTCTCTTCATTTTATTGATTTTTTCATACCATGCCTTTTCCTTCATGATTCCGTGCACATTTTTCTCCGGTTGACCTGAAAATCACCTCACTAAACAAAATTGGTTAGATTAATAAGTTTCACTAACTAAAATGAAAAAATACTCCTAAAACGAAAAATTTGTACTAAATCAATAAAAAAAGAAAATTAAAAGATAAAATCTATTTACACTTTACAAAATAAAAGAAAGAAAGAAAAGAAAAAAAAATATATTTTTCACGGGTTGCCTCCCGTGCAGCGCCTAGTTTACCATCGCGGCTCGACGTCCCTTATGCTCAATTGTCCACTAGGGTGATGGAAGATTTCTCACGACTATTGTCCTCCCCCCAGTAGTGCTTACATCTCTGCCCATTTACCAAGAACGTAGCACTCCGATCTTCTTGCCACAGTTCTACCACCCCGTGAGGGGTCATTCTTACCACTTCAAATGGTCCCGACCATTTAGACCTCAGCTTTCCAGGAAACAACTTCAATCTCGAATTAAAGAGCAAAACTTTCTGTCTCGGCTCGAAAATGCGATGCACCACATGCTTATCATGCCATCTTTTGGTTCTTTCCTTGTAGTACTTAGCACTCTCATAGGCATGCCAGCGGAACTCATCAAGTTCACTGAGCTGCATTAGTCTCTTTTTGCCCGCCAGCTCTGAGTCCATATTTAGCTTTCTGACAGCCCAGAAAGCTCTGTGCTCTAACTCCACCGGGAGATGACATGTTTTGCCATAGACCAATCGGTATGGTGAGGTTCCAATCGGTGTCTTATAAGCAGTTCGGTAAGCCCACAACGCATCATCGAGTTTGCTTGACCAATCATTTCGTTGTGTATTCATCGTTTTCTGAAGAATCTGCTTCACTTCTCTATTTGACACCTCTACTTGCCCACTAGTTTGGGGGTGGTATGTTGTTGCCACTTTATGGCGCACCCCATACTTGGCTAGTAATTTCTTGAAACTTGCATTGACAAAATGAGCCCCTCCATCACTGATAATTGCTCGGGGTGTCCCGAACCTTGTGAGAATGTGTTTTTTCACAAACTTCGTTACTACCTTGTTGTCATTTCTGGGGAAAGCTATTGCTTCCACCCATTTTGATACATAATCTACAGCCACCAAGATGTAACGATTACCAAATGACGGTGGGAATGGACCCATGAAGTCAATGCCCCATACATCAAAGGGCTCAACTTCCAGTATATTCTGCAAAGGCATCTCTTGTCTTCTGCCAATTGATCCTATACGCTGACATTTATCACACATTTTGACATACGCCATAGAGTCTCTGAACAGTGTTGGCCAAAAGAAACCTGACTGTAGAACCTTGTGCGCTGTTCTCTCGCCTCCGTGATGCCCTCCATACAACGAAGAATGGCAGCCCCTCAACACTTCTGCTATCTGACTCTCTAGGATGCATCTTCTCATCACCTGATCTGGTCCCTGTTTAAACAAATATGGCTCATCCTATACATAATGCCGGCTGTCATGCCTCAATTTCCTTCTTTGTTGGTCTGTTGTCTCAGGTGGGTAGACTCCGCTCACTAGCAAGTTGACTATGTCTGCATACCAGGGAACTTCAGCTTCTCCCACTGCCAAGAGTTGCTCATCGGGGAAATCTTCATTTATGTTATTACTTTCCATCACATGCGACTGACTTTCCAGTCGTGATAGGTGATCTGCTACTTGGTTCTCGCTCCCCTTCCTGTCTCTGATCTCAAGGTCGAACTCTTGCAACAATAAGATCCATCTAATCAATCTGGGCTTAGCATCCTTCTTGTTGAATAGGTATCGAATAGCTGCATGATCGGTGTACACCACAACTTTCGAACCCACCAAATAGGACTTGAATTTGTCAAATGCAAACACCAGAGCTAGCATTTCCTTTTCTGTGACTGTGTAATTGCTCTAGGCCGTATTCAGTGTTTTGCTTGCATAATAAATAGAATGGAAAATTCTATTTTTTCTTTGTCCCAATACGGCTCCCACAACCACATCACTGGCATCACACATCAGCTCAAATGGTTGTTCCCAATCAGGAGAAGTAAGTATAGGTGCTTCTATCAATTTCTGCTTCAACTTTTCAAATGCTGTAACACACTCATCATTCAACTCAAACTTTACCTCTTTTTCTAGCAGTCTGCATAGTCGTCTAGAAATGTTGGAAAAGTTTTTGATGAATCGTCTGTAGAATCCTGCATGCCCCAGAAAACTGCGCACACCTTTCACTGACACTCGTGGTGGCAATTTTTCAATAACCTCGATCTTAGCACGATCGACTTCCAACCCCTTTTTAGATACTTTGTGGCCCAGGACAATCCCCTCCTTCACTAAGAAGTGGCATTTCTCCCAATTTAATACAAGGTTGGATTCTTGACATCGAGCCAGCACCCAGTCAAGATTCTGCAAACAAGTAGCAAACGAATTACCGAAAACAGAAAAGTCATCCATAAATACCTCAACAAAATCCTCAACCATGTCATGGAAAATAGCCATCATGCATCTCTGGAATGTGGCGGGTGCGTTGCATAACCCAAATGGCATCCGCCTGAAAGCATATGTCCCATAAGGACAGGTGAATGTAGTCTTCTCTTGATCCTCCGGAGCTATGGCTATTTGGTTATAACCAGAGTACCCATCAAGGAAGCAATAATACTCCTGTCCTGCCAGCCTATCAAGTATTTGATCAATAAAAGGGATGGGGTAATGATCTTTCCTCGTCGCTTCGTTGAGCTTTCTATAGTCCATACAAATCCGCCAGCCTGTGACGGTTCGAGTAGGGATCAACTCATTTTTCTCGTTGGCGACTACAGTCATCCCCCCTTTCTTTGGAACACATTGAACGGGGCTGACCCACTCCCTGTCTGAAATTGGGTAGACCACACCTGCATCAAGCCACTTGATTATTTCTTTCCTTACCACATCCTTCATTGCTGGATTAAGTCTCCGTTGTGGCTGAACGGTTGGTTTGGCTCCTGTCTCCATGAATATCCTGTGTGTGCAAAAAGCTGGATTAATACCCTGAATGTCAGACATTTGCCAACCCATTGCTTTCTTCCTCTTTTTGAGGACACCCAATGCTGCCTTTTCCTGTGCCTCCATCAAGTCTGCAGAGATGATAACTGGTAACGTCTCCCCCTCCCCCAAAAAGATATATTTTAGATGGGGAGGCAATTCTTTCAGGTCCAGCTTCGGTGCCTCCTCAACGGATGGTTTCAGCAAAGGCTCTAGAGATCTCATCAATGACTGGAATTCCTGTCTCCTCGGATGATTAGGTGCTCCATTCAACAATTGGACCATTCCACACGCCTCTCTATCCCCAAAATGATCAGAGTGTGTCAACGCTCTTTCCAATGGGTCTTGAGATTCAACAATCAGCCTAATTTCTTCATGCTCAACCACATTAATTTCCGAAAGCTCCTCATTTATAGCTGGCAGCTTCATGGCTTTTAACACATCAAATACCTCTACCTTGTCATGTGCTCGCATTGTAAGTTGACCAGCAGCCACGTCGATTAATGCTTTCCCGGTTGCCAAGAAGGGTCGTCCCAAAATAAATGGGACTTCCGCGTCTGGTTCAAAATCCAGAACAATAAAATCTACCGGGAAAATGAGGGATCCCACCTGCACAAGCACATCTCAACAATGCCATCCGGCCTAGCTAAGGATCTGTCTGCTAACTGCAAGATTACCGTTGTAGGTCTAGGACTCCCTAGACCCAAATTTCTGAATACCAAAGATGGCATCAGATTTATGCTCGCCCCTAAGTCACACAATCCACGAGCTCGGATACTCTGCCCAATAGTAAGCTGGATAGTAAAACTTCCAGGGTCTTTTAGCTTCGTAGGCAGTCTATTTTGGATCCGGGAAGTGAATTCCTCCGTCAAAGCTACCGTGGCATAATCAGTCAAACAACTTTTGTTGGCCACGATGTCTTTAATATATTTGGCATATTTTGGCACTCCCTGCAAGACATCAACAAGAGGTAAATTAACATGTACCTGTTTAAGCACCTCCATAAATTTCTTGAAACACGCCTCCTCCGTGTGTTTCTTGAGTCGTTGAGGGAACGGGGGTAGAGGCCTTTCTGATTTAGCTTCTTTGGTCTCCCCCCTATCCGAAGTTTGTTCTCCCTCAACATCTGCTACTCCTGACTTTTGAGGTGGTCTTTCTGGTTCCACCTCCTTCAGTTGCAAACCACTCCTTGTGGTCACTGCATTTACCTGCTTCAGATTAGGATCCATGTCGCTAGGCAGTCCTCCTCTTAGCCTTCTGTTTTGGGCACTAGCAAATTGCCCAAATTGATACTCAAGAGCCTTGGTCGCTAATTGATTATTCTTCACTTCGGCTGCCAATTTAACATAGTCAGCCTGCATTTGCGCCTAATTAGCGATAATGGTCTTGAACATCTCCTCAATGGTAGGTGATGGTGGTGGAGGAGGGGCATTGTGATTTCTGAATTGAGATTGGTAGTTCTGTTGCCCTCCTTGATTTCTTTGCATACCCTGACCTGAACTTTGGCCTTGTTGGTTGTTGCTACCCCACGAAAAATTTGGATGGTTCCTCCAATTTGAGTTGTAGCCGCTACCAAACTGCTGCTGATTTCTTTGTGCATTGCCCACAAAGTTAATAGAATCTGGGTTTGCTCCACAACACTCAGCTGAGTGCTCACTGCTTCCACACACTTCACACCACATTTGCTGTACCGCATTGACTGAAGATGAAGGCTGGTTCAAACTCATGTTGCTGAAGTGATTGTTCAATTGATTCTGCAAGGCAGCTATCTGTGCAGCGATAGCTGTGAATCCATCCACTTCAAGCACTCCTGCTGCTTTCCTTGCTCCACCTCGAGATGAATCAGCATTCCATTCTGGATTGCCCTGTGAAATCCGGTTTAGCAAAGTGTACAACTCCTCATAAGTCTTTTCCAGCGCTTGCCCTCCAGCTGCTGAGTCTAACAAAATTTTAGTATGGGGTTCCAAACCCTCAATAAATGTGTGTACCAACACCTCATTGGACTGATGATGATGAGGACAGTCCCGCAACATGGATTTAAATCTTTCCTAAGCTTGATAAAAATTTTCTCCCTCCATCTGTTTGAAACTTAGAATTTGACTCTAAGTCTGGCTGTTTTACCAGAGGGAAAAAATCTTATCAAGAACTTCCGTGCTAGATCATCCCACGTTGAGATAGAATTTGGTGGCTCAGCTTTTAACCACCTCTTGGCTTCACCAAGTAATGAGAATGGAAATAGTGTGAGCCGAACATAATCAGGTGACACTCCAGCGGGTATATAAGTGTCACTTATCTCCAAAACGTTCTAGAGATGTTGTTGTGGGTCTTCATGAGGGAGACCGGTAAATTGCCCGCTTGTGTGCAACAGTTGCACCATATTCTGCTTTAGTTCAAATCTCCCTCCAGGCTCTGGTTTGCGGATACTTGAATGTACATTGTTGGCATGTGGGATTGCCACCTCACGAACCGGCCTTGCTGCTACTTTGTCGGGCACTAACACTGCCCTTACAACCGGTGGATTTTGTTGCTCCATAATAGTCTGTCTGAGCAACTACAGCTTCTTTTGTAGAGCTTCTCTGCATTTACTATGAAATTCACGTTCAGGCTCTATATAAGATTCCACCAGCTCCTTGTCCTTTGCCAGTGTTCACAGAAATCAAGTCTGCAAAATACAGGCTAAGACCAAGTTGTCAACACTTAAGAAAATAAAATAAAAATACAGTAAATTTACACTTAACACAATTTCACCAATTGCCTAGTCTCCCCAGCAACGACGCCAAAAACTTGTTCGGTGCTTTGGTTGGGTGTATAAAACCGACACACAAGTGCACATGGTCAAACAAATAGTAAGTGGCTTAAGTAAGCCAAGTATCGAACCAAGGAGACTCTGGATAAGTAAAAATTGCTCAAGTATACTATATTCTATCTTACTTCTATATATGTTGACAACAAAGTAACCAAAAGTTAATTAACTCGTTTATAAATTATATACTAAAACTATTAACAAATATCTACTTTGAATTGAAACTATGGATATGAGCATGCCAAGGTTAAGAACATGTAATGAACTTGATTATAATCATAATTTGGTTAGTCTTCTCTTCCAATTGCTAGCCAAGAACATTAGCCTAGAGATTAAAACTCTCGTATTTAATCTCACTTAGGAATCATAAACCATTCGTCTACATTTCTGTGATCAAATGAAATTTATGACCTAGCAATACAATTCTGGTTCCTAAATTGACTAATACGGCTTTCAAGTATATTTCTATCAGCAAAGCACATCAAAACCCAATTTTCCCAAATCAAGTTAAGAACAATACCCTATTAATTCACAACTCTCCAATTTCGTTCTCTCTTGAGTGAAATCGGACTTTTTAGATGTACATTAATGTCGGCCACACACCAATGCAGTAGAAACAAGAATTAATAGAACAACATAGAAGAAGAAGATGAAAAACCATATAATTCAATAATCAAAATTCATCACCATTGTTCATAACCTCAGCAAGGAAGAGAATTAGCCACTCATTTGTGGATTAATCATCCTAAAACAAGTGTTAATCATACAAACAATTGATTGAAAGAAGAAAGAAAGAGAGAAAAACCCTGAGCTTTTTCGTCCCTCAACTGCCTGTAACCCACGTCCTTGCTCCACCAAGTCTGAATTAATTAAAAATTAGCCTAAGTGTTCTATTTATACTATTGGGAATTTTTCCCCGGAATAACAATCAACGTGTCACGGAGTGCATCGCGGAGCACTGCCTCCGTGACACGGCGTGGACGCGGACCCTTTCTGGAAATTTAGGGTCCAGGAATAAAGCTTCAACGTGGCACGGCGTGCAACGCGGAGGCTTGCCACCGTGCCACGGAGCTGTCGTGAGGCTCCACTGGAAATTGACTAATTCTTCACCCTCCAGGCAGAGTGCATCCGCGATGGTAGCGTGGCACGGCTCCATCGCGGAGCCCCTTTAATTGGTGCCGTCCAATGCCTTTTCCGTGCTCGAATCCAAGTCCAACTCCGATATTGCTCCAACATGCATTTTAGCTCCTCGAAATCACCTTTTACCTACAAAACAATGCTAATCATGTCGGTTAGTATAAATTCATAATTTATTACCAATTACATGAAAATGTATACACATTGCACAATAAACAAGGCGAAAATGATACGTTTGAGCATCATTTGGGCATATAAATCTGCCCAAGATCAACCATCGCAAGAGAAGGCTGGCAGACCTCCTCCGTGATGGCCAGAGTGTAACGGAGGCTCACCTCCGCGATACACAGCATGTCACGGAGGCTAGGCTCTGCGATACATAGTGTGTCACGGAGGTGAGGTGTAGCCCCAAGTATAAAAGCCTCCAACTTCGATTTTAATGTTAAATTTCATATAATTTTCCAGAGAACTCGAGAGAAAATAGAGAGAACGAAGGTTCCTTGATAATATTCATCCGATTATGCCGTCAAATGCGGTCCAAACTCAAATTAACTCTAGATACCGAGGTATTAAGCAGTAATGAGCATTTCTATGAATTTAGTTTCATGAAATTCGGCCAGCGAATCGTCGTGCTACCGATCTAAGGTAAATGGAATTGCTCCAAATTAGTGTCAATATACTCCTAGCCTTAAAATGAGTATTTCTCCCTTCTGGACTTTCGAGAAATAGCGAGTTTTTGACCGTTTTTCGATAAGCTAAAGTTTGGGCTATATATATATATCAAAAGTGATGTTTTCTTCCGGAATATTAGTTTATTTTGTTCTAATTGATATATATATGAATGCAGTTGGGAGAAATACCAAAAGTACTGGCCGAATTACGCCAGTTAGTCGGAAACTTCGTAGCGAAGGTATGTAAAGCTAATTTCCTTCGTCAAGTTAGTAATCCAGTACAATAAATAGCGTGAGGTGTAGAAGGAAGAATTTAGAAGTCGAGAATTGAGTCCAGTATGAGTTTAGCAAGCGTGTTTTGAATTTAGCAAGCATGTTTATAAGGTTATGATATATATATATTCAGAATAAAAGTTAGCAAAGCAATATCAGACAGTGAGATAATATCTCAGATACAGTATAGCCAGACAGTCAGATAACATCTCAGATACAGTATAGTTATGTATGAGAATCAGTATAATGCAGAAAAGAGTTCAGAATTAGAAATCAGAATACATATAGTATTTTCAGTTTAAACATGCTTGCTATATGTGATTATTGTTTGTCGAGACCTGTTTGTGTTATGAGGGCACCCTTTGAGCGTCCTCACCGCCCCTGGGTTCGTAACTGTGTCGACCCACTGTGAGGGTTGGGATACATCATTGCAAGGAGTGGCATGTCGTCCGTAGTAGGACGAAGATGGGATGGAGCATTCCCCATATCAGGCTGATCAGCATAATAGTATAGCTTATCCTGTTGTGCGCTTGCGCCTAGGGGACAGATTACAGATACAGACACAGTTAAAGTTTACAGTTTACAGTACAGGAGTCCTCTGGGCTCAGACACAGTTATTTATATCAGAGGCAATATCCCGAGCTAGAGACCCAGGGGGCTGGTAGAGGTGCTTGTAGTTAGTAGACGAGTGGAGGGGTATATAGACTGTTTGTTGGTTGGAACCTTCTGCCTTATGGGGGCTGGTATTGGTCCTTGCTTGTTATATATATGTATATATATGTTATTTATTACCTAATAGACTGCAGATCACCACGTCGACAGGTATGCTCCTGCCTTATTCTCAGTATAGAAAAGCCTATTTCAGATTCTATCAGTTCAGACTGTTTCAGATATCTTCTACTATTTAGAGTTTCTAGTTATGTTGTTTATATTCAGTTATGATCAGTTTGCTTTGCATTCTCGGTACCAGTGGTACTGACGCCCATTTGAGGTGCTGCATTACTTGCCTACAAGTACTCATAGATGAGGAGCCGATCCCTCGTGATTCCAGCCAGCTCGTAGAGTCATCAGCTCCTGTCATCCAGATCTTGATATTCAGAGGTGTAGTTCATTTCCTTTTGTTGTATAATACGGGTAGGTCGGGGCCTTGTCCCAACCATCTTATCAGTATTCTTAGAGGCTTGCAGATTGTGTATATATATCTCCCTATGGTTAGTTGTGTCGGTCGTGTGGGGCCATGTGTTTGTTTAGCTGTTTAGTGTTGTTGATTGTGTTCGCCGTGTGGGGCCGTATTCAGATAGTAGTGGTGACCTTGCCGGTCACATAGATGTTCAGTATTCATTATATTGAGTTAGAGATAACTAGACAACATGGTGGCCTTGTCGGCCCGCATAGGTTTCCCTATATGAGAATGATTCTAGTTAGCAGATGTTACAGTACAGGTGGCTATAGGCCCAGTAGGCCGGAGGCTGTATGTATAGCTGTTATATAGCCCATTGATTCCATGAATCTGAGTTAGAGCCAGCCAGGCACCAAGTGTGCTTAGGCACAGTAGTCTAGCAGTCTAGGTCCTAATAGGGCACCAGGTGCCAGTCATACCCCTCAAGGTGGGGCGTGACATCGGTGATGTTGGGAATATCAACTTTTCGTTCTGCCAAATCGAACCGTTTTTTGGATATCAATTGAACAGCCTTGGAAAATAATGTAATAGCTCTTGCATATTGGGGACACAGAAGATGATTTCCTCCTTTGTGTTGGCCCGATGTGGGGAAGCCTTTGCCTTGCCCTTGCCTTTGCTAGCAGAAGAAGCAGGGGCCTTTCCTTTTCTTGTGTTTTGGGTTGAAGACATGGTTTTCTTTTTGTGCAAGAAGTATGTTAGTGACAAGAATTTGAAGTGGAAATTAAATGAAAAGAGACTAGACTATGGAATAACTGAGAAATAAGTCAAAACCAAACAATCATGTTAACGCCCAATAGCACCGGCAGAAGACCGGCGGTTCGTAGAAGGCATTTCACAGACTGGTGATTGCCCACCGATGCCTTACCGAAAACTGGGAAAATGAGTTGGATTCGGCAGTTTAGGTGGCGAATCACCGATATAGGTTCGTGAAACGCCGATTTAAGCACGGGATTCACTCAGTGGCCAGAGCCAATTCTCAAAGTGACCTGGTGCTCCATCGACGATTCACCAAATCTGACAGGTGAATCGCCGGGCTCTATCGTTCCCAAATTTTTTACTCACTATTTACAAGCATCCATTAACACACACTCATACCAAACACAAATAAAAGCATCACTACTCTATTCAACAACATATTTATGACGTTTAGCCCTTAAGAAGGATTTCACTCGGTCTATCATCGAGCAAAATATCGTGCTTTATTAAAATAGGTTACTCAAACATCACCCTTTTCGTAATTTCACACACAAAAGCACATCCCAATTTTATTCAAGAACTTAAAAAGGAAGGGAAACAAAGTATCACTTCTAAAGAGTTAAGCTCCACTAATAAAATTAAAACAAAGGCAAGAAAATTATTACCAAATTAGGAGATTGATTGCACACACTTGATTGTCAAAAAATGGCTTATCTAAACCTTGCAATGGCACCTTGAGAGAGATGTACTATAGAGAGTATGAGTGAAATGAGTGATTTGGTGAAATATGGAGTGGGTTTTATAGGTGAAGGATGGAAGTGTGATAGGTTGAGTTTAATATGGGTGTGTTGGTGGGAGGTGGAAAGGTTGAAACGGATGGATATAAGGAATTGGTAATATTGGTAATGGAAATATAAAAATGGAATGGAATTTTCTAAAAGGGATCTATGGGAATATTTGCTTAATAGGGTGGCTGGTCAAGTATTTGGGATTTTGTTGGCCAGCTTCTTATATTCCAACTTGCAATAACTTCGCAGCTTGACCCGCGTGTCATCAGTGGTTTATCGAATTACACTAGCAGTTCTACGCTATAATTTATTTTGCCAGTTATTTCACCCGGTGATCTATTTCTTACCAGTGATCCACCGGTGGTTCGGGAATCGTATCGGCGACCCACCGATTATCTGCCAATTCTGTGGCCGAGCTTTAGGTTTCCTATTCTCTATCGGTGATCCACCGGAAGCCCACAGATCTAATTCGGCGGTTCATCGATGGGCCCACCGGATCATCGATCCAAACTGCGACCTTTTCCTTTATGCTCACCTTCATCGTCGCTTTGCATTTCTAGACCGGCTGCTCATCAGTCTGTTGTCGTTCCTTCCCTCATGGTTTATTTCTCCCTTTTTTCTACATTTCACAACTCCTATGTAAACCAAAATAGTAAAAACATCAAATAATTCACTAAACACTTGGGTTGCCTCCCAAGAAGCTCCTTAGTTAATGTCGTGGCACGACGTAGACCTATTTTTTAGCAACTCTTTTCCGATGAGTCATTATCCGACTCTATCTCCTTTAGCTCCCATCGTTTTTCCTCATTGTCATTTTGCAATACTATAACCACTTTGCATTCGGGAGATGTTGTAGCTGATGGAAACACCTTGAAAGTAACCTCCTCACTCCCAACCCGAAATTTTAGCTCTTCAAGCTCCACATCCACCACTGTCTTACCGTAGCCAACAATGGTCTTCCCAAAATAATTGAAACGTCTGCATCCATCTCACAACCAATAATAACAAAATTAGATGGTAGAATAAACTTGTCCACTCTCAGCAGCACGTTCTCTAGCACCCCCGCCGGTCTTTTTATTGACCTATCTGCCATTAGTAACCTCATTGACATCGGTTTCGTGCTTCCGAGTCCCAATTTCTTAATAATAAGCAGAGGCATCAAGTTTATGCTGGTGGAAAGATCACATAGGGCCTTCTGAAACACATATATCCCAATTGTGCATGGAATTGTAAAAGCTCCAGGATCCTCCATTTGGGGAGGGAGATTACTTATCATCACCGTACTACAATAGTGCATTTTCTCTCCATTTCCTGCATCAACTACCTTTTTCATCTTTAGCATGTCCTTCATGAACTTTGCATAACCGGGCTTTTGGAGTAAAGCATCCACTAATGGTATATTTACGGAAAACTTGCTAAACATGTCAACAAACTTCCTAAACTGGTAATCCTTTTTTTCTTGGTCATCCATTGTGAATAAGGAGGTGGGATTCCTGGTTAAACCCTATCATCATTTGGGGCCTTCATGCCGGCCTCATCATCATCCGCATGGAGGAGGATTTCATCATCCTTTCCTTCTTTTTCCTCCTCAGTATTTTCTTCATTCACCGGAGTAATTAGCATTTTATCGACTCCATCCTCTTCAACTGATTTCGGGCTTTTCTCCTCACTAGGCTTCACCGGGGGATCTCCAATCACCTTTCCACTCCTACTGACCATGGCCATGCATTGAACATGTTTCTTAGGATTAGGAATTGTATCACTAGGTAGTGTTCCCTTAATCCAGGGATTCATTTGAGGTGATAGGTTATTTGTTTGGGCTTCCAAATGCTTGATGGAAGCCGAGTGTGAACTCAATATTGAGCGAGGTTAGACACCTCATCTCTCAATTCCTTCACCCCACTCTCGGTCGACTCCACCTTCTTCAGCACTCTTGATATCATTTATTCAATTTCTGAATTGCCTGAATCACTCACGCCCAACTAATTCTGAGGATTTCCAAACTTAGGAGGTGGAATGTATGGGTTTGAAATTCTGTGATAGTGATCATTCTCTCGGTTTGGATCTCTATTACCCCACCTATACCTTTCAGGCCATCCTTGTGGTTCACGATTTCTCCATACTTGATTGTCATCCCTTGGGCACCATGGACCTTGGTCGGCTCCTTAGAAGCCAGGTCGAGAACCTCCCATTTGGTTGCCCATATATTGGCATTCTTCGTCATATCTCGGCGGTGATGACTCTCCTTCGTATTTTAAGGGACCTTGCATTCCAATAGCATTTACTACCTTTGGCCTAACTCCCATCACTTGCTTGGTCATCAATTCTAATTATGTCATCATCTTTGCGAGATTTTCATCTCGTTATTCATCCTATTTTCCCAACTCTGCTGCCAATGCACTTGACCTAATCTCATGAACGGATACACTTGTTTCTCTTGTGCACCAAGCCTTGTTGTTCTTTGTCATTCGGTCTAGGAGAGCTTTGGCCAACCTGTATGTTTTGTCAACAATAGAACCACCAGCTAGGGTGTTTGCCACAGACTTGTTAATTGAATCAAGGGCCCTATAAAAGCTTTGGAGAAGCACTCCATCTGGCAATCCATGATTTGGGAAAGGAGCCATCTTCTTTTTAAACCTTAACCACTCCTCATCTCTCCCGGTTCTTGCCTGAAATTTGTAATATCATCCCTCAGCTAAATCATCTTTGATGGAGGGAAAAAAGGGTCTAGGAATGCCTCAATTATCTCCTTCCATGAAGTAATACATCTTGGAGAGAGTTCCTCTAGCCACATTATTGCCTCTCCCATCAATGAAAAAGGAAAGAGTCTCAACCTGATGGACTCTTGGCTGATATTTGTTATATTGAAGTGCTGGCATATTTCCAAGAAATTCCTCAAATGACGATTCACATCCTCACTTGGTTTTCTTCCAAAGAGTCCATTCATTTGTAACAAGTGAAGCATTATGCTGGTGACTTGAAAAACTGTATTCCCTATTGTTGGTGGTAGGAGAATAGCTCCTGCAACTTTCGGCATCACTGGATTATCTTCCTCGAGTTCCATGTTACCCTCCACTGAGCTATCCCTTTCTTGGGAGTGATGACTCATATAGTTATGAGCTCCTAGAAACATAGAAAACTCATGTTAAGTAACTACAATGTAAAACTATTTCAACTTAACAATCAACACAAGATCATCAAGCGCTAGTCCCTGGTAACGATGCCATTTTTATGAAGTCCAAAATATATTCCTTAATTCAAAGAATATACATGGCCGAAGTATCAAAATCAGTAACCCGGCGAGTGCTGGGGTCGAATCCCATGAGGACTAGGCAATGATAATTTCAAATGTTGATTGAGAAATTGATGTTATTTTGCACAACGTAGATTTAATATAAAAACAAATAAAATGGGGGAGTTGAAATTTTTAGAGAGTTGTATTGGTTGATTTAGCGAAGTAAAATAACAAGATCAGCTATGTTGTATACAAGGTTGTGAAATACTGGATATGTAGTGCAGATGAAATACTAACTCGATTTGGACATGCCATGTCATCTTGTGAGTTCAATTAATATAAATAATCTCAGGAAGTGGGTAATCTCAACTTCTCAACCTATTGACCACCTCTTGCTAGAGTGTTATCAAAACTGTAAACATAATTTAGCTCAACCCAACATGATTCGGATTAGCAACTGCACTATTCCTAGCTATTAGTTGCCAATAAGGAATCAGATTCTCTTTGAATACTTAATTATTCTCTCTCAAGCAACAATCAAGCAAGAATAAATAGACCAATATCATAATCAATGGATCTTCATTAATAAATTTAATAGAATCTAATAGATTTACACTTAATTGAACAATATGAAGTTGACTCTAGCAATATTCAATCCAATTAAGTATTCATCATCACACACCTCTAATGAATGATTTTGGCTACTCATAGTTAAGAAATTCAAAACACATTCACCAACAACATCATCGAATTTAATAGAAAGATTAGATAAATCAACTTCACAAAATAATCTTCAACAATAGCTGAAACTTACTAGTACTAGAGGAAATAGAAAATAATACTTTCTACAATTTTCACTCAAAATCCCCCTCTTCAGCTAAGAGAATCTTTTTTAGCTGAAAAGAGAAAAGATGATGTGATGTAAGGTTTTTTTCTCTCTTCAAGTTCTCTATCTCTATCTATCTCTCTAAATCTCCGAGTACAAAGTACTTTATCTCTATTTTTACCCTAAAATGTATGGCACCTTTCAACTCCTTTTTAGTGTTGAACGATCATACCCTTATGAACACCATTCTAGAACTGGCGGAAGAACCAGCAATTCGCCGGTTATAATCTGTGAACAACTGGGTGTCCTTTCTACATCTTCACTAAATTCCAATGAGCACCGGTGGTTTACCTGACATTTCACCGATCTGAATCTGTGAACCACTGGGTCTTCAAGACATTTTCTAGAAATTTTGAGTATCATTCGACGACTGGACAGGCAACTCGCCACTGGCAAGTCGCGAACCACCTGTGGCATTACTCCTCAAGGCAGTGAGATTCGGCCCTTGGCTGGTGTTTCACCAGTTTACGTCTGTGAATCGCCAATTCAGCCTCATTCATGCTCTACTCTATCTGAATGTTGCTTCCTCAAAGGGTCCTCCCCACCCATAATCACTCTCTGGGGGGTAGTGGAGCTCCCCACTCCTCAGGCTCATTCCTGCAACTCTGACATATGTGCGTTGTGATCTTGTAAGCTCTCTACTCTCACCCCTTTTCTCTCTTTCTTCTCCTTCTGTTTCCTCTTATGTTAGGGCTCGTTTGCAACTTACTCTAATACCCTCTTCTTTCCTTTTTCTCCCCTAGCAATCGTTGGGGCCCAATATGCCTCCAAGTCAAGCTCCTCATCTAGGTCAGTATCTAAGTTCGAAAGATTAGGGGCTGCTAGAATTGCCAGTTGTCTTGATGACAACTCGGTCACTTGGCTCCGAGGAGCCTGCAAGTCCTCTCAGAGGCTACCAGTGTTTGGCTACTCCACTAAGCGCTTGTTGAATCGGCGCTCAAATCCATCAATTCGGCCATGTAATCCCCTTACGGCCTCCCCTATCTCCGCCTTCACCCAAGGCTTAACATTTTCCATTATAGACTAAACTTTTTTCTCTGTCACCGTCAGCCTTTTAGCTATCTTTTGGAGGATTTCATGAGGGACCAACACATACCCAGCTGGTGTCTAGCTTGGTCAATGAAAGGTGCAACTGAAGTACTGGGTGGTGCCTCTATATGGCTGTCCTCTATGGCCAGTGTTTCATCCTACTCCATTAAGGTAGGGGCATTAACATGCTTGTCCCAAGTCACCCATGGTACCGGGATTGCATCAGAAGTGTAGGATGGCTTATCGGGTTGATTTCACCCCCAATCAGTCCTATATCAGCCGTCCACTAGCCTTTGATCTCAACATCAACTTCTTTTAGTAGTCGGGGCTTGCAACCCGTAAGTTTCTAGTATTTAACTGATGTGTGCGTGCGTATGTTAAGAGTTTTGGAGTATGATTCATGAGGAGAAAAATGTCTGGAGGAATGGGTACACGAGCACGACATCGAGCAAGCAGGAGGCCGGGATTGGAAGCCCCACGCATCGGGCGCCATGCCGCGCCAGCAAACCCGGCACTATGATCGGTCTGTCATGCCTCTAGGCTAGTCCTATGGGCGGCGCGCCGTGCCCCTTAGCCAACTGCCTAAATACTATATATGGCTTGTTTTCATTGAAGTTGGATCATTTCTAACATTTCCCCTCAGCTGGAATAAGAGAGTTAATGATGGTTTCGTTTGTTTTTCACCGATTTATGCCGCTAAACTCCATCCAAACACAAATTACCATCAGGTAACAAGTTTTTCGCCTACGAAAAGCATTTATATGGAGGTATTTCTGGAAAATTCGCCCAATACACCGGAACCCCACCGAATAAAGCTTGTCGGAATTGCTCCAAATTGGACTTTAAACGGCCACAGACAATAGGTAAGTACTTCTCCCTTCTAATCTCTCAAGAAATTATAAGTTTTTGACCGAATGAAATGGAGTAGAAATTATAGTTAATTCTATTGAAAAGATATTGTTATTGGCCGTTCTTATTGTTGAAACTAGTTATATTCTCTTAGCGTAAAGGCAACAATTAAGTGGAATTACTGGCTTCAGGTGGAATATTTTCCTAAAGAAACAAAAGTCGGCATTCGAGGTATGTTAAGGCTTATCCCTTCGCTAAGTTATTCTCGTCGTATCATGATAAAACTATGTTTTGAATTGAAATAATGGTCCCATATGTTGCAAATTGTTTCTATCAGTAGATTGTGATTAGATATGTTGTGGTTAACTGTGCTTCGTAAATTACGAATACATATAAGTTGTGATTAGCTGCTAGAAAGTATATCGAGAGTATATTGCAGTATCACTCATCCGCAAAGAGTATGTTAAGTGTGATTCATGCAAGGAGCGTCATAGAAACTCCTCCGTCCGTCTGTCCACTGTATTAGTAGAATTTTGGATGTCTTGCTATCACTCCAAGGCCCTAGAATTTTATGGTCAGTTATTGTGCCTGATTTGATAAGTTAGACATCATTGGGCGTAGCTAGACGATATGACTTCTAGAGGACATCCGTATTATTAGTAAAGCTCTCCCTTAGGACATTGGCGTTCCTTCACGCCCCAGGGCAAAAAATTCAGATAGGAAAGACATACAATAGAGTCAGAGACACTAGTTGTCTAGTGAACTGAGTGACAACCTTCCATTTAGTTAGCTACTACCAGTGACTACAGTTTTAATCGACTTAGTACTTTTCATACAGGTCACTCAGAAAGTCATTCCAGTCATTCAAGGCCGACAGACCCGTGGCTACCGTAAGGAGGGAACCTTGTCAGTAGTTGAATGTTGGGCCAATGCCCCAGCCTGCACTCATAAGATACTCAGGAATAGGTTGTCGTGAGTGGCTAGGTCCAGATAAACTCACTTACGAGGTTAGGAATTGCCCAGAAATGACATAGGAGACCCAAATAGAGCAAGTTAAGGTCTAAAGGGCCAGAACCATGTTAGTACAGTATCACCCTCGCGCTAAGAATTACAATAAGTTTCCTATGGAGGATTAGGGGTCGATTGCTCAAAAGCAGGTACGGTCAGTAGCAACCTACAGTCGTTCTAAGCAAAGGAATTAAGTAGTTAGTCATCTGCGACCGCATAGTTGCTTATGTGTTAAAATCATCCAAGAAGGACATTTAGAGTTTTGTTAGGCTACTGCAGACCTCACCCTATCTGGTCTAGAACACTAGAGATTGTGATCACTATCAGGATTCATCAGGTACAGGAACATGGGGTGTGCCTGTTAGCAACTATACAGATCATTCTAGGGGCGAGAAGCAGCTACATTAGGCCTAGAAGGCCAGATATGCCCTTTGAGTGGCTAGATTGAGACTTTAGTATAGCACATCGGTTGGGATTGCCCTCAACTAGGAGCCTTCCATGACCACCCCAGGGTTACTAGCTATGTCGTCGCTTACAGAGGATATATAAACATGCTTCAAGGAGCGATATGTCGTCCCAAGGGATGATGCAGAGGCCCATGGGCCATATTACAGTCCATTGCATGGATGGACTATTATTTCTATGTCGTATCGGCATCACTGACCCTCCGTGACACGCTACCGACGCGGACCTTCACTGGAAACTGGGGGTCCAGGGAATAAGGCCCATCGTGGCACGACGTGTAACGCGAAGCCATGCTACCGTGCCACGGACCTATCGCGTACCCTCACTAGAATTAGGCTGAAAATTCCCTCTCCAGGCAGAAGTCCTCTACGATGGCAGCGTGACACGGCTCCATCGCGAAGCCCCTTTATTTTGTGCTTTCCAATGCCTTGTCCCTTGCTCGCATCCGAGTCCAAACCCGATCTCTTCCAACATGCATTTTAGCTTCCCGAAATTACATTTTTCCTGCAAAACAATGCTAATCATGTTGGTTAGTATAAATTCACATTTTATTACCAATCACAAGAGAATATATAAACATTGATAGATAAACAAGGCTAAAATGACACCTTTGAGTATCACTTGGGCATATAAATTTGCCCAAGATCACTTACCCCACACTTAAATCCTTGTTCGTCCTCGAACAACAATCTTACACCTCATGCAATTTACATCCCACCCTCGCTACTTTGGTTCAACAATTTAGGTTACGGTCATACCGATTATCCAATACAGCAAATCATCAAGAAAACATGCATGGTCCTATCAACGCAATGACCTTCAATACATCAAGACCTCCTATACTTAAGAATCCACTCTCGATATTGGCAAACTCATGCAAATCAGCTGATCAAGACATCCGACACGAAAGTTAATCTCTCATCAAGCATGTGCCCTCACAACACAAGAGAATTTTCCCCTTTTTGATTATATGAACTCACAAAATTTCAAGCAGGGGCATATAAACACAATCTCGCTCTCTCTCCCAAAAGACTTCACATGCATCATGTCATGACCCATAAGCTTGCCTTTAGTGTACTACTTCACTAATATAAAGAAGTGTGATGTAAGATCACATAGGACTTTAACGGGTTGTAATGGAAGCTACGGAACTAGTAAATATTGGGCTAACCAATAATAACCACTAGCATCCTTAAGCGCCTTTTCAACACATCCCATCAAACTCATGGACATTGTTCCTTTCTTCATCCTCCCATTCTTGAAGTATTTCTTTAGTTTGGCCCATCTTATTAAGCACACTTGACACAACACAAACATTATTCATGCACCTTCATTATAGTTTATTTATAACAAGTGCACCTTCAACCTTTTCTTTTCCTCCATCACTCGGCTTTTCTTTTCTTTTCACCATTCTCACTCTTTGACACTTTGGGATAATGATTTTCTCTTCTTAAGAGCTTAAGAGTTTTGGATCAAACTTACGGCTAATGAAAAGAAGGGATTAAGCTCAGTTTACACTTTTTGACGACAGAAAAGATTAATAGGCTAAAGGCTCAATGGGCTGACTAGGGTACACAATCCAAGTGGATATGATAATGAAAAATAGAAACTTTCGGTTAAAAACAAAGAAATGCCTACATCCTTTCCTACAATACACCTCCTTCATTTCATTTTGTACACATACCAGGCAAGTTCTAGACACTTCACAATAGCATGGAAAAACAAAACCTCACTTTACACTTATTGCACATGCTCAATTCAAGATATATTCACAGACTCTTCGATCAGCTAATTACAGGAATTCAAATATTAAGCCTCAATCACACTGAATCGAACTCTATGGACTAGGTATCTCAACATATTTACAAAGTTGCATGCTTTCATATGAATCACCTTTGCATTTCAAATATCATGTACGACACACAACCATAATTCCGCAACCATAAAGTAACTACAGGTTTTGGGATGCAACCCAAAAAAAAAGAAAAACAACTGAAAAATAATTGAAAAATCTACTCCTAACGACTACATTTCCCTTAAGACGGTCGTCATCCATCCATCATAGGGAACGGTCACTAACTATGACTTCGGTTCAATGGGACCATCCTCGGTAAAAGAACCGAAAACAAACGCCGAGAAAACCAAGAATTGAAAAAAATTTAAAAATATCGATCATTTCGATTAACAAAAATATCGATCAATTTGATAACAAAAATATGTACAAAATCAGCTAGCAACATTCAGCAACACATAACAGGTTCACATGTATTTTCAATACAGAACAACAACTTACAATCACAAATCACAGGGTCAGAAAAATTTGTTCACAGCCACAACAACAGATTAGGACATACATACATAACAGCACACCCAGCACCTAACTACTCCCACCCCACACTTAGCTCGAACACTGTCTCCAGTGTTCACAAAAATTAAAATAGCACAAAAATCGGGTGGTGGAACTCCCTGATCAATCAATGTACTCCACTTCTTCATCAGGTGCTGCTGCTTCATCTCCCATGTCTGAATCACCCCCGTGGTCATCATCGGACTCCACATCAGAGTCTTCCCGACGTGTCTCCTCTTCTGTGGGGACATCATCATCCGTGGGCTCTACAAATGATGGCCCCACTCGGCATAGAGACCTGGCATTTTCGCCAAAAGGGTAATCTAGCTCGAGCTGCCATAGCTCCTTCTCTGTTGCCGGCCTCCCTCCTATCCTCAGCTGGAGCATTTGCATCCCAAACATGCGAACCATATACTGATCATCACGAGCATGTCGCTCGCCAAGTGTAAGCACTGGCACGTGGGTGGTGTCGGGTGCCTTAGTTTTAGTGACATCTAAGGCCCGCCGCTCCATCTGCGTGATATAGTCAAGGTCCTCTTCCTCAACATCTAGGCCCCTCAAGAATGTGGTGAGTAGCCCACCAAATCTGTATCTGTGCCCCTGATGCAACCGGGCTCTCTTCATGGCGGAGATAATCACCGCCCCCATGTTGATCTCCAGCCCTTTCATCAGGGCGTACACCAGGCATACACGAACCCGGGTTACATATGTCATATGTACACCCGGGATTAGGCAAGAACAGACAATCTTAAGCCATATTCTAGCTTCCCTGTTCATCTGTGAATAGGGCAAAGTCTGATGGTAGCCCCTCTCCTTGTGCCTGCTCCATCTAGCTGTCGATCGGGTCCCACACAATGTGCGTCTGATGTCCGCATACAGTGGAGTGATGTTTAACTGTCGAAGCACATGGGAGTTTGTGTCCCGCGCCCCTATGATGGCATTGAGGTGGTGGGGCTCAAATGTGACTATTTGCCCTCTGATTTTTATGGTGTGACTTCTTAGAGTCTGGTTCCAATTGGCATAGAATTCCTGAATCAGGTGCAAGTTGCATTCCTTGGGCTCTTCAAAGATGAAGTTGAGCCCAGCTGCCTCGATCCGGTGGACAATTCTAGGGAACTCCTATGCCAATGGTTCCCGTGCAATGTGTTCCTCGGGGAAGTACTTATTTTTCTTGTGCTTGGCATACCACTTCTTCCCCTCATCCGTCACCCACCTAGTTCCGTATTGGCGGCGTTGGCCGCGTGGAACCGCTGGTGCTGCTGGGACTGCTGTGCCCAGTCTGATTCCCTTTCATCTGGCGCCAGATGTTGATGCGCCTTTCCCTTTTTCTTGCCTGCTCGCCATTTTACCTATCAACCCAAGTGGACAAGATCAGTGTTAAGCCAATGAATATTACTTCAACTAAGGTCGGGTTAAGCTAGGCTACCCCACACTTAGTCTTTAGCTACAGTTACAACATACCGGCAAGATCATGCTTATTTGCACAAATAAACAACCAACTATACAAACATGCTTAGTGCATACGAAGAATTAGATGGTATATATACTATGTACTACTCAGACTTCGTACAGCTAACCACAATCATTACCATCGATAACCTTTGAATCCATCGCACTTAGCAAGGAAAAAAAACAAAGAAACGAAAACAACAAGAATTTATCTACACGAACCTATACAACCAACCCAATTCTTGCAAATATAAATATTCCCCTAACCCGAGAATCCGTCGGTCTTTTAACATCATAACAATTAGCACATTGACTCATCTCATTCAACATGTACAACCCAGCATGAATTTCACAAGTTCACTACCTTTTTCCACTTCAAATTCAAAAACAAGCCCTAAATATGATTGTATCAATAAAATTCGATTAAATTATGCAATTAACGAGTTCAAGCAATCACAATGATATTCCGAACATTCATCAACACTAATTCAATTGAATTTACGTTTAATTTCTACTTAGGGCGAACTTAGCTCACATCACATGCTCAATATCAAAGAAAATCGATAAGAAATGAGATGGAATCGAAGAACATACCTTGAGATTGAAGAATTGAAGAAAACTTGATGAATTTCTTGGCCTATTCCGTGTCACGTTGAAGGGGGGACGGGTTTTAGGGGGTTTGGTCGCGGACTGTGTGAGAATTCTACTCAAAAAAATTGGTTAGAATTATAGGTTTCACTCAAAATAAAAATAAAACCAAAATTAAAACTAAAAATTTTTTAGTTAAACAAGAAAAAGAAAAAGAAAAATCTATTCACAATTTACAAAGAAAAACTTTTTCACGGGTTGCCTCCCGTGTAGCGCCTGATTTACCGTCGCGGCTCGACGTCATTAAGCTCAGTTGTCCTCTAGGGTGATGGACGATTTCTCTCGATCACCGTCCTCCCCCCAGTAGTGCTTACACCGTTCCGGTGGTTTTCCCAATAACTCTCGTGAATCCTTCCTCTGCTTATCCTCGCCTTGATCAATCACATTGATCACCGAGAGTTCTTCGTGCACCATCGGGAGCTTGGGTGGCTTGTACACATTCAACACCTCCACCTTGTCGTGTGCTCACATTGTTAGCTGCCCACAGCTACGTCAATCAGTGCTTTCCCAGTTGCCAAGAAGGGACATCCCAAAATAAATGGGACTTCCGCGTCTGGTTCAAAATCCAGCACGACAAAATCTACCGGGAAAATCAGGGAGCCAACTTGCACCAGAACGTCCTCCACAATGCCATCAGGTCTTGCTAAGGACTGATCCGCCAATTGCAGGATCACTGTTGTGGGTCTAGGACTCCCTAGACCCAGCTTTTTGAATACCGATGATGGCATCAAATTTATGCTCGCTCCCAAATCACACAATCCACGAGCTCGGATACTCTGACCAATAGTAATCTGTATAGTAAAGCTCCCCGGGTCTTTGAGCTTATTGGGCAGTCGGTTTTGAATCCGGGAAGTGCACTCCTCCGTTAGAGCCACCGTAGCATACTCGGTCAACCGGCTTTTGTTAGCCACGATGTCCTTTATATACTTGGCATATTTCGGCACTCCCTGCAAAACATCAACAAGAGGTAAGTTAATATGTACCTGCTTCAACACCTCCATGAATTATTTGAAACACGCCTCCTCCTTGTGTTTCTTTAATCATTGAGGGAACGGGGGAGGTGGTCTTTCTGATTTAGCTTCCTTAGTCTTCCCCCCTCTCAGTACTTTGCTCCCTTTCGACTTCTGCTGCTCCCGATTGTTGAGGTGGTCTTTCTGGTTCCACCTCTTTCAGCTGCAAACCACTCCTTGTGGTCACTGCATTCACCTACTTGGGATTGGGATCTGTGTCGCTCGGAAGTCCTCCTCTAGGCCTGGTGTTTTGGGCTCTAGCAAATTGCCCAAATTGATATTCAAGTGCCTTGGTAGCTAACTGGTTGTTTTTCACTTCGGTTGCCAATTTCACATAGTCATCCTGCAATTGAGCTTGGTTAGCTATCATGGTCTTGAACATCTCCTCAATACTGGGTGATGGTGGTGGAGGAGGTGCATTGTTGTTTCTGAATTATGCTTGATAATTCTGTTGCCCTCCTTGGTTCCTTTGCACACCCAGACCCGAACTTTGCCCCTGATGGTTGTTGCTACCCTAGGTGAAATTCGGGTGATTCCTCCAATTGGAATTGTAGCTGTTGCCATACTGTTGGTGGTTGTTCCTTTGTACATTTCCCACAAAGTTTACCGAGGTAGGATTTGCTCCATAACACTCAGCTGAGTGCTCACTGCTTCCACACACTTCACACCACATCTGCTACACTGCATTCACTAGGCTTGGGGCTGGTTCATTGTCATGTTGCTGAGGTTAGTGTTAAGTTGATTTTGTAATGCAACTATTTGTGCAGCAATAGCTGTAAACCCATCCACTTCTAGCACTCCTGCTGCTTTCCTTGTCCCTCCTCTTGCCGAATCAGCATTCCATTCTGGATTGCCCTGAGAAATACGATTCAACAAGGTATACAGCTCCTCATAAGTTTTCTCCAGCGCTTGTCCTCCAGCTGCTGAGTCTAGCAATATTTTTGTATGGGGTTCCAAACCCTCTATAAAAGTATGCACCAGCACATCATTGGACTGATGATGATGAGGACAATCCCGCAACATGGACTTGAATCTCTCCCAAGCTTGATATAGATTCTCTCCCTCTCTCTATTTGAAACTTAGAATCTGACTTCTAAGTCTTGCTGTTTTACCAGAGGGAAAAAATCATATCAAGAACTTCCTTGCACGATCATCCCACGTAGAAATAGAATTAGGTGGCTCAGCCTTCAACCACCTCTTGGCTTCTCCCAATAGTGAGAATGGGAACAATGTAAGCCGGACATAATCTGATGACACTCCAGTGAGGATATAAGTGTCACTTATCTCCAAAAAATTTTGGAGATGCTGCTGTGGATCTTCATGAGGGAGACCTGTAAACTGCCCGCTCGTGTGCAGTAATTGCACCATGTTCTGCTTAAGTTCAAACCTCCCTCCTGGCTCAGGTTTGCGGATGCTAGATGTGACATTATTAGCATATGGGATTGCCACCTCGCGAACCGGCCGAGCTGCTACTTCTTCGGGCACTAACATTGCCCGTACTACCGGTGGATTCTGTTGTTGCTCCATGATTGTCTGTCTGAGCAACTGCAGCTTTCTTTCTAGAGCTTCTCTCCGCTTACTATGAAATATTCTTTCTGGCTCTATATACGAGTCCACCAGCTCCTTGTCTCTTGCCAGAGTTTAACAGAGATTAAATCTGCAAAATACAGGCTAAGACCAAGTTGTCAACACTAAGAGAATAAAAAAATACAGTAAATTAACACTTAAGACAAATTCACCAATTGCCAGTCCCCGGCAACGGCGCCAAAAACTTGTTCGGTCTCGCGTTATATGGATATATAACTACACGTAGGTGCACGTGGTCGAACAAGTAGTAAAGTGGCTTAAGTAAGCCAAGTATCGATCCCACAGGGACTGGGATAAAGTGCAATCTGCTCAAGTGTACTATATTTCAATTCTAACAATGCAGACAACAGTGTAACCAAGAGTTTGATATTTTTGATTTCTAATAATTATGCTAAGTCTAAACAATTATCTAATGTGAGTCTGAACTATGAATGTGAGCATGCTGAGGTTAAACGAACATGTAATGAAATTAATTGTCGATATAATTTGGTTAACCTTTTCCTCCGGTTTCTAGTCAAGAATTATTGCCAAGGGATTCAAACTCTCGTAGTTAACCCCACTTAAGAATCATGAACCATCCACCTACATTTCTGTGATTAAATGCAATTCATGTTCTAGCCATACAAAACCGATTCCTAAAATGACTAATACGACTTTCAGGTATATTTCTATCCTGAAGGTAAATCAATTCTCAATTTTCCCAAACTAAGAAAAGATCATATCCTATTAATTCACAACTTTCCAATTTCTTGCTCTTTCGAGTGAAACCGGACTTTTTAGATGTACATTAACGTAGGCCACACATTTATGCAGTAAGAACAAGAATTAATAGAACAACCATGGAAGAAAAGATGAAAAACCAAAGAATCAATAATCACATTTCATTACAAGTTTTCTTAACCTCAGCAAGAAGATGAATTAGCCACTCATTTGTTGATTAAATATCGTTAAATGAGTGTTAAACATACAAGCAATTGAATTCAAGGAGGAAGAAAGAGAGAAAAACCCTGATAATTTCGTCCCCTCAACTGCCTGTAACCCACGTTCTTGCTCCACCAAGTCAGAATCTTGAAAAATGAACCTAAGTGTTCTATTTATACTGGTGGGAATTTTTCCTGGAATAACAAACGTGTCACGGAGTGCATCGCGGAGCACTGCCTCCGTGACACACTACCGGCGCGGACCTTCACTGGAAACTGGGGGTCCAGGGAATAAGGCCCAACATGGCACGACGTGCAACGCGGAGCCATGCTACCGTGCCACAGACCTATCGCGTACCCTCACTGGAATTAGGCTGAAAATTCCCTCTCCAGGCAGAAGTCCTCCGCGATGGCAGCGTGACGCGGCTCCATCGCGGAGCCCCTTTATTTTGTGCTTTCCAATGCCTTGTCCCTTGCTTGCATCCGAGTCCAAACCCGATCTCTTCCAACATGTATTTTACCTTCCCGAAATTACATTTTTCCTGCAAAACAATGCTAATCACGTTGGTTAGTATAAATTCACATTTTATTACCAATCACATGAGAATATATAAACATTGATACATAAATAAGGCTAAAATGACACCTTTGAGTATCACTTGGGCATATAAATTTGCCCAAGATCACTGTTTAATCAAAGACAGACTCCAGCAAGCCAAAAAATAACTTCAACAATAGGAGGAGGTACCAATGAGGTGTCATAGTTGCGGGATTGTTAGCCTAAGGGCGGAACTAGACTTCTTTTAAATTTACACATCACCCTCCCGAGGTACCAGGAACCTAGTAAGGTGATAGATATGTCAGCATCGTCCCTGAATCTTTTTTCAGCTTCAAAATAGTACCTTAGAATAGTATATATATGAGTTGGCTTACCTACTAGCTACTTAGAATAATACAGGGGCAACAGTTAATATTGGACCACTTGAGCATACGGAGGATTGTGCGAAGTTTGTACCACCAGCCTTTAATGTTATTGAAATTCACGCCCTAGCCTTGGTATAGATTGATAGGGTTACTTCCTACCTCCCAGTTTATTCTTTCAGTACAACAGAAAGCGTAGGTAGCACTGCCATGTTGCTCAGAATAAAGAGTAAATGAGAGCTAGAATTGTTGATGTCGAGAAGGGTTAGAAAGTGGTTAAGACCCCTAGTGTTTACGAAGTTTTCTATACCCTCACAATAGTAAATCAGGAGGGCAGACAAGATTGTCAGTAGCACCTAGGTGAGTGTGAGAGAGTCCATCAATGACAAACCCCCAGAGTTAGTAAAGTTTAGGTCAGAAGTAGGATGATTCAGCCATAGTGTGCGAATGATGGTAGGGCATACCTGTAAGATAATGGTTATGGCCCTAGTTTGTTATGTCGAAGGACAGAGAGATCATATGGAAAAAATAGGCCCGAGTGCGGATCATAAGGATACATGTCGGTATACTTGGGTAGTAATATCTTTGACAACATAAGGCAGAGGGCACAGACCTCAAATCTCAGTCTAAGGAAGCAAGGGAAAAGGCATGAGTATCTAACTCTGGAGGGAAACAGAATCACCTCTAGGTAGAAGTAGACTGATGGAGCATAGGACCAATGTTGAATGTCAAGAAATAAACATCGAACTGACATTTAAGGAATAGTGAGGTTGTAACCTCTGATACTGCAATATCACCATTAGTGTGGGGGAAAAGGACTGACGGTATAGAGACCCTAGCCTAGTACAACAGGGAGTCATCAGCCTTTAAGGTAATAGGGTGCAGAATCATTGGACCCAAAGGTCAATTGTGCATTCTAAAGGTGGCAGGGCTTTGTTAGAAGACTATGGCCAAGGTGCACCATGTTTGTTACTCCCTCCATCCGGAGTTTAATGAAGAAAATTAAATATATTAGACCGTAAAGAGAGACTAACTAATAATAAGGGAAGAGGGAAGATATTGTTGAATCGTAGCACTGAACTCAAATGACCAGCCGGAGGAGGCTGGACAGCAGGAACTGAGTAGGCCAATTCAAAAATGGTCGTGCCTGCAAGGAAGTGGAGAGTAATCGATATGAATACAATTACAAGATTATCTCATACCAGGTGTAAATTAAACTTATTTTTGTCAGTATAGAAAGGCTAACGAGGTCAACTCATGACTTGCCTGATGAAACTATGTTTAACTAAAGATTATCCCGAGTAAATATGTAGGGAATAGTGGGCTATGTGGAGCCCTAGTGTCTAATAAATTTTGACAGAGAGGCACAATGCACAACTAGGTTCTTGATGGGTGTTAGAATAGATTGGGACATAAATTAAGTTGTGTTTAACTTTCCGTCCCCAAGCAAAGGGACAAGCAAAGCACCCGATTTAGGTGCTCAAAGATTCACAGGTGAAAATGTAGGTCCCCTATATGATAGCCTGAAGTAGATAAGTCCGGACTAATCGCACCTGGCATAACACACCAGTCAAAAGTGAAAGGTTCAAATCATTAGGGAGTACTTACGGATAGCATAGGTTCGCTAGGAGTGCTATTCCAAAATATGGTGTAAGGAGTTAAAAATTGAAGTAAGGACAAGGTATTCATGAAAGTTTCATCAATGAGGGGCGTTATGAGATCTGACAAGAAGGGAAAGTCCAGCCCTAGATTCGCGAAGCTATACCGAACCCTCCGAAAGAACAACCAAGAGGCCTATGAGATAAGTTGTCTCCGAGGCTATAATCTATTTATCAACACTATGCGAGCACGTAGAAAGCCTTGTTTCAGATAATTCAACCGAGGATGTTGCAGGTACAAAAGCACCATTTGATAGAGGGAATCTAATAGTTACATGAGCCATCTTGAGAACTAGAGTTGTAGCTTATTGTAGTACCATGGGGGAACAGAAATATAGTAGAAATGGATTGAAAAGCTACGAATGATCTACGACAATAGTATATAGACCCAGATGATTTATGTTATGGAAAAATATCTCCAGATGTTATGCAGTTGACCTTATTGCTATTATTATCAGTTCATTATACTATATGAGATAGAGCTATTATTCATTTTCAAGTAATCTCTTGTAAGACGTCTATGTTGGACTTTTCTGTGTTTCATGGTTTGCGGATAATCCATATTACAGAGGAGAATCTGCCTAATACTTTTTCCGGAAATAGTTATCAGAGTTGAGTCTTTTTAGCCTAAGAGGACATTCAAGGAGAAATGTTCCTAAAGGGGGGATGATGTTACACCCCATAAGTTCGTAGTGTTTAACTGATGTGTGCATGCGTATGTTGAGAGATTTGGAGTACGATGCATACAGAAAAGAAAACCCGAGGGAATAAGTACACAGGCACGTATCGAGCGAGTAGGAGGTCGAGACTAGAGGCCCAGTGCACCAGATGTCGCGCCGTGCCAGCCAACCTAGCGCTATGGCCGGTGCATTGCGCCTCTAGGCCGGTGCTACAGGTGGCACACCACGACCCCTATCCCACCGCCTCAGCACTATATAAGGATTCTTTACATTGAAGTTGGGTCATATCTAACATTTCCCTTCAGCTAAAATAAGGGAGTGAATGATGGTATCGTTCATTTTTCATCGATTTATGCTGCTAAACTCCGTCCAAATGCAAATTAAGTTCGGGTAACAATTTCTAGGCCGAGGGAAAGCATTTCTACAAATTTATTTCTTCAAAACTTGCCCAGTACACCGAACCTTGCCGAGTAAAGGTTGTCGAAATTGCTCCAAAGTAGACATTAAACAGCCACAGACAATAGGTAAGTATTTCTCCCTTATAAACTCTCGAGAAATTATAAGTTTTCGACCAAATGAAATGGAGTGGAAGTTAGAGTTAATTCTATTGAAAAGATATTGTTATTGGACGTTCTTATAGATGAAAATAGTTGTATTCTCTTAGCGTAAAGGCAACAATTAAGTGGAATTACTATCTTCAGGTGGAAAATTGCCTAAACACATAAAGGTCTGCACTCGAGGTATGCTAAGGCTTATCTCTTCGGCATGTTATTCTTAATGTATAGTGATAAGACTATGATTTTAATGGAAATAACGGTCCCACAAGTTGCAAATAGTTGCTATAAGTAGATTGTTATTAGATATGTTGTGGTTAGTTGTGGTTTGTAGATTATGAATATATATATAAGTTGTGGTTAGCTACTAGAAAGTATATCAAGAGTATATTGCAGTATCCCTCATCAGGAAAGAGTATATTAAGTGTGATTCATGCCAGGAGCGTCATAGAAAATCCTCCATCCATATGTCCACCGTATTGGTAGAATTTTGGATGTCTTGCTATCACGCCAAGGCCCTAAAAGTTTATGGTTAGTTATTTGGCCTGATTTGATAAGTTAGACAACATTGGGCGCAGTCAGACCATATGACTTCCAGTTGAAATTTGTATTCTCAGTAAAGCTCTCCTATAGGCCATTGGCATACCTTCATGCCCCAAGGCTAGAAATTCAGATAGGATTACCATATTATAGAGTCAGCAGCACTAGGGTTGTCTAGTGAACAGAGTGACAGCCTGCTATCTAGTTAGCTACAACCAGTGACAGGCAGTTTTAGTCGACTTAGTACTTGTCATATAGGTCACCCAAGAAATTCTAGTCATCCAAGGTAGACAGACCCATGGGTACCCTAAGGAGGGAACCTTGTTAGTAGTTGAATGAGGGGCCAATGCCCCAGCCTTGTTTTATATGATATTCAGGAAAAGGTTTCCATGAATGGATAGCACTAGATAAACTTACTTACGAGGTTAGGAATCGCCCAGAAACATCATAGGAGAGCAAAACAGACCAGGTTATGGTCTAAAGGACTGGAAACATGTTGGTACAATATTACCCTCACGCTAAGAATTATAGTAGGATTCCTGTGGAAGATTAGGGGTCGACCGCTCAAAAGCAGGTTTGGTCAGTAGCAACCTATATTCGTTCTAAAGAAAGGAACTAAGTAGTTAGTCGTCTGCGACCCTACAGTTTCTTATGAGTTAAAATTGTCAGAGAAGGACGTCCACAGTATTGTTAGGCCACTCCAGACCTTGCCCTATCTAGTCAGACCATTTGAGATTATGATCACTATCAGCATTCCCTAATAGGGTATAGGTACACCGTGTGTGCGTCCTAGCAGCTATACAGATCATTCTAGGGGTGAGCAGTAGTCGTGTTAGGCCCAGAAGGCCATATATGCCCTTTGAGTGGCTAGATTGAGAGTTCAGTATAGCACATCAGTTGGGATTGCCTTCACCGAAGAGCCTTCCATGGCCACTCCAGGGTTACTAGATGTGTTGTCACCTACAGAGGCTATATGACGTTTTTCCAAGGGGCGATATGTCGTCTCAAGGGGCAATGCAGAGGCCCAAGGACCATATTACTTTCCATTCCATGGTTGAACTATTACTTTTATACTGTATCAGCAAAACTCACTCTCGTCGAGCCTGGTGCCCAGGGTGCAGTTATCAAGAGTCCATTTAACTTAGACACAACTACGAATCATCAAACAAGCGGGTTTAGTTGTAGACCCAAGGGGCATGTAGGTTAGCTGTAGCACCAGTAGAGTTATAGGAACTTCGATAGGGGTATATAGATTGAAGTGTACTAGCCAAGGCTTTTGGGGGTCCCGATGGATTATTCTATGTTGATTGTACCTTAAAAGCTTATGGGGGAAAGGTTAGGTTTTTGTTTGTGTTCTTGCCTACTAGCTATAGCCTCTGAATATATAATTGTATTATCGTAGCTCATATACGTGTAGTGTTTTACTAAATACAGGTTATGAATAAGGAGACATCCGGTTAACATCTGCCCTTTCTTTATACTTACTTTCAGTCTTGAATAGCTTCTACTCAGATTTTATTATTTCCTTACATATTCAGAACATATTGTACTGACGCCCAACTATAGGGCATTGTATATTTACCTATAGGTTTAGACAAACAGAGTTCAGGATCTCTATTAGCAGTTGTTGAGCGTCAGCAGTTTGGCCAGCTCCTATTATTCGGAGTTGACAGGTTGTACGGGTTACAGTCTTTCATTTATATAGCATTTAGGTAGGTCGAGGACCTATGCTTATCATTATTTGTATTCCTAGAGGCTTGCGGACTACAGTATCCAGTTTTTTATTTATATTTGGCCATGTGGGGACCATATATGTCTTATTTGAGAGCTTGGTCGTGTAGGGCCTAGTATAGTTTCTTATTTTCCTTTTCGACATAAATAGACAGCATGGTGGTCTTGTCGGCCCATATAGGATCCCCATTAATGTATGTTTGCTGAGTTAGCTATTTTCTTTCACAAGTGTTGCACGGCCTTGTCGGCCCGAGGCTGTGTTTACAACCAAGATATAGCAGTTTGTTTTCTTAAGGTTTAGTCATTGATGGGCACAAGAGGTGCTTGTGCCCAGTCAAGTCAGCCCAGATTCTAGTATGACATTAGGTGCCAGTCATGCCTCCCAAGGTGGGGCATGACATCGGAACCCAACTTCTCTGCACATCCGATAAATAAGGATTGAAAATGGCATGGTGGTGCTCAACCTAGGAGCACGATCCCGGATCTCATTTTCTATCACCCTCGGGATATATATTTCTTACCGGTACATAATTCTTTCTAGTTGCCCTATCTACATTGAGTCTGTTATCATTCACAGTTGGCATTAGTTTGTGGGGAAATAGTGTCCAGCAGGCCATCACTATGAAGTTCAGTGAAGATTTTGTGACCTACTTTCCACCACCTACCCACTCACCTTTTTCCTCGTCCTCCACAATGATGCTAGCTAACCACTTGAGTTGGATCTATCTCTCCTCATAACCCAATTACATTACCCATTTCAAGGCATCTATCTTGTGGTTGAAATCTGCTATTGATGATGGAGCAATGAACTATGGCCCGTAGATTATCCAGGCAATTGTTTTCTCTGATATCTTGACCTTTTTCCCTCGGACTGATACTTTGTCAAGTTTGGCTACTCCTTCAGTCGCTTGACAGTATGTGCATTCTACTCCAACACAGCATAATGCATAGAACTCCTTGACCATCTCTGGATTGTGTTGTTCAAGGGTCCTAGCCATCTAATCGAAACCATAAAAGATAAAGATCTACTTCATCTCTTCAACCCCATTTAAGGAACTATTGAGGATCCGTAATTCTTCCTGAATTCTACGCCTGGTGTGTTTCTTGGACGTGAGTGTCAAGCCCTTCTTATAGATCTCTAGTTCCCTAAGCACTTATGATCTCATAGTATGCCTTGTTTTAGGAGGTCTCTGCTCAATATCCTCCGCAACATTTCCTTCTTCAAACCCAACTTTGTTGTTTCCATCTCCAGATTAGGCCTCCTTGGACCCCACATCATCATTGGACTCAATCTCAGACTCCTGAGCTTGTTCTTCTGCTCCCTCTTCAGACTGGGGAACAGTGACCAGAGCAGTAGAAGTGGCTTTAGCCTGTGCCTTTGCTTGAGCCCTAGTGGTCGGTGGCTCATCAGTGTCAGACGTCTCAACTCGATACACTTCCACTGAACCAGAAGGGGAGCTTCCTTCTTGATTAGAGTCGTAGGGATCATCCCTCAATGCCCTCCGAGTAGCTATCTCCACTCTAGCACTCTTGTCCTAGGAAGATTTGGTTGCTCTTTTCTTCATTATCATTTTACCTGTGGAGATAATGGTTAGTATGTAGGTTCTGAGAAAAAGAAAGAAATAACAATTACCCTCTATACTTTTCGACGAGTCTATAATATGAGTCCTGCAATGGTGGTACAACTCATACTTTCACTCATAGTTCATGTTGATTCTGTCATGACTTCTAGCTACGACTCGTACCAGGTAGGTAAGGTTCATAAAAAGAGTCATTGGAGGATTTTCCTAAATTTCAAAGTTACTGTCTTTTTGTATGACTCACGTTACAGTTTGTGATTAGGTTATGTGAGTCATACAAAGGGTAATCCATTACTTGTGAACGTTGGCCCTTGCTGCCTCACATTACGATCACTAGGTATGACCCGTAGTAGGAATCTATGAATCATACCAGGATTTGTACCAATACATAAACTTTTATTGACCTAGGACAGTCCCAATGAGACATCATACGATTCATGGTATGGAACCATGACTGGTAGGAAGACTCATGAAGCCGGCCCACCACTTTATTTTTGTTCAGTTGTTCAGGTAAACCCATTATTTGTTCTAGGTACTCAGACTTCCCCGCTTTAGGCTACCAATTTTCATTGTTTATGAATACCCAGTTCACTCCCTACCTAGGTCACATCCCGTAACTCAAATTTTCAACTTTTTTACCAACCCAATTTATTGTTTTAAGTATTTTGAAGTTTTAATGATTTAATAGAATCAAAAAAGCTATTAATCATCTTCCACAACCCATTTTTGGTGATTTTGAGGAATTACATTCGGCTATAAGTTCATACAAAGCAAGCTTTTCACAAATTTAAATAGGGTTACTTACTTAAAGATTCAAGTGTTTGCTTGCTTTAGTGATTTTAGGGTAGGAATGCTGATTGTGTAGGAGTAAACTTGCTAAGGTCTGAGCTTGAATTTCGTGGGAAATTTATGTTACGGGTGTGAAGTAAAGGGTGAGAGTCATGGGTTTGATAGCTTATGCTTGGATGGGAGTGAATGTTGAAGATATTCAAGTTTAAATAGGTTAGGGAAAATTTTTGAGGAATCCGGGTCAAGTCAGGTCGCATTCATTAAATCAGTCCATCACGTCTCATACCACGAGTCATAGGTTTGACTTACAGCTCATCCCTTGGATCTATAGTCGAAGTCTTGGGAAACTTACTTGGGAACCTACAAGTGCATAGTACAACATGTAGCACCGTTGTACGAATCGTACTATGAACCATAGGTCATCACTTTTCTGAACTTTTATACTCGGCATGGTTTACCATTACAGTAAGTATTACGACCCCTAGAACATAAGTACGATTCATAATATCCAACCGTAATGTAAACTCATGCTTTAGCTCAGTCTCTGCCTTGAACCAAGGATGGTAGTACGAGTTATATGACTTGGGCTAAGACTCATAGTACAGCCCTGTGGTGCAATTTTTTTTCACCCAGTTGCTTTTGTTTTACCTGCACATTAAATACACAAAAGTTAAGATAGTTGGGTTATCTCCCAAGAAGCGCTTGATTAAACGTTACAGCATGACGCACATGGTTTGGTTACTCAAACTTCACCAAACCACCACATAGGTTGCCTCCAATGAAGTACCTGATTTAACGTCGCGGCATGACACAAGTTTCTTGCCTACTTAGAATTCATCAAGAAACACAGAATCATCATTGATTACTAAGACAATCCTGAATTCATTAGGCTGCTTCATTGACCGGCAGACATTAAAATTGACCTCCTCTTTATTTAACCTAAAATTAGGTTGGATAGCTTCCATATCTATCAAGGCTCTCCAAGAGGCTAGGAATGGTTGCCCCAAGATAATAGAGACCTCAAAATCAACCTCACAATCAAGGATTACGAAGTCCACTGGGAAGATGAAACAGTCCACCTTGACAAGAACATCAACTAAGATCCCCACTGGCTTTTTAACTATTTTTTTGGCATCAATAGCCACATCGATGTCGGTGTGGGGGCTCCCAAGTCCAAATATTTAAAGAGAGCTAATGGCATCAAATTGATGATTGCAACTAAATCACAAACTGCCTTCGCAAATTCAAAATCACCAATCATGCATGGAATGGTTAAGGTACCTGGATCGTCCTTCTTTTGAGCACGGACCTGTGAAATTATGGAACTTCAATGATGCAAGTTACCTACTAGCTCATAGCTCACAGACCTCTTCTTGGTTACAAGGTCCTTCATAAACTTGGCTTATCCAGGCGTCTAGTCCAATGCCTTGACCAATGGTATGTTCACCGATCATTGTTTAAGCATAGAGAGGAACTTTTGAAACTTACCATCTTCCACCTTCTTCTTCATACTTTGAGGGAATGGTGGCGGTGGTCGAGGGTAGCCTTATAAAATTATGTGCCCCCTTACTTCTTACACTTTTTAGCTTCGGACTCCTTTGCACAAACTTGAGCCCCAGTCAACTCAGCCTCACTTGCGCGCTCATGCTCAACAACCTCATCTTCCTCATAGAGCTCAATCCCTTTTTGTTTATCCATCTCAACTACAACTGCTAGAGGGGGGTCAACTGTGGTCTTTCCACTCCTAGTCATCACATCCATACCGTGGTTGTCATTCTTTAAGTTCTACACAGTGTTGCTAGGTAGTGTTTCCTTCAGCCTTTGGTTTAGGGATGCTGACATATGTCCAAGCTATTGCTCAATCTGTTTGATCGAAGTTGCATGCTATTCAACTATTTGATTCATACCTGATATATCTTCCCGAATGTCCCTCAACTGATCATCGATGGATTTTACCTTTCTGACCATCTTAGCAATAATGTTCTCCAATCTAGAGGGTCCAGTCTCACCCTCACGTGCATTAGGAGGAACCTACAAACCTATGTGTTCATTGGGATAACCATCATTCTTTCTCCATTCTCCCTCTCACTCACACCTTCGGCTCCTATCCCTATACCCATTTTGGTTTTAGTTGTCCCGATACTAGTTCCAGCCTTAATTTTTTTAACCTTGGCGCTAAGTGTCCTATCAAGAACCTTGAGCGTTGGCCTAAAAACCTGCCACCTAGTTGTCCAAGAAGTTTGCCTCCTCTTCAAAATCTAAATGCTCCTTCCCCGGTTCCTGTTCATGAGCTTTCACTGCATTTACCTTTCTAGCACCAACACCCATAATATGCTTCATGAACAGGTCTAATGATGTCCGCATATGAGCTAATTGCTGATCACACAACTCCTTCATTTTGCGTTGATCTGCAGTAATACAAACATCATACGTACGTGTAGTTTCTTCCTCTTCCCTGGTGTGCCCAGACTAGTTAGTCTTTGTCACTCTATCAAGAATAATGGTAGCCTTCTCCCATGTGTAACTCATCAATGCTCCTTCCACCACGATATATGTTATAGCTTATGTTCTGTTATTCAAGGACCAATAAAAAATCTCCAACAAGTTGTCATCTAGAATTTTATGGTTCGGGCACTTTCTCAGCATCTATTTAAATATTAACCAGGTTTCATGAAGTGCCTGCATTTTTAGTTGTCGGAAGTTATAGATCTCAGCCTTAAGTTGTAGCATCCAGGAGGGTAGGAAGAACCATTATAGGAAAGCCTATTTAAGCTCCCTCCAGTTGGTAATGGAGTCGTTGAGTAGCTCCGATAACCATAGAGTGACCTCCACAGAAAGAGAGAAGGGAAAGTCTCAACCTTAATGCATCCTGACTTACATCAGGCAACCTGTACGCCATGCATACTCTGACGAAGTTCATCAAGTGCAGGTTGGCATCATCAGCTGCATGACCACTAAACACCCCTTTCATATTCAACAATTGTATCATGGGGCTAGTGATGTCAAACTCTTCCCCAGTAGGTAAATGTGGTGGTATGATGGCTCCAGCTGACCCGACTTCATCAATATCTAGGACATCCTCATTAAGGAACTAATGATCATACCTCTGGCCTCTATTGCCCCTTCCATGGCAGCTAGCATTAGCGACTTCATCCCGAGCATCCTCGGTTTCTTGAAGTGCAGTATGCTGAGCTAGTTTAACTTGCCTAGCTTCTTCAACAAGATGAGCCTCTTTTTGCTTAGGGTTCTCCATTCTTCATAGTGTTCCTTGTAGTTTAAGATCAAGAGGAATCAGGGGGTTTCTGTTGTATCTAGTAGTTGGCAGTCATGATGAGACAACCTGTGGATGTCAAAAACAAACAAAAAACGTAAATGATGAAGTAACAACTAAAAGTTAAATGCAAGAAATTAATCTAATCTTAATCTGTATTCATCGGTAACGGCGCCAATTTTTTATAAATCTCAAACTCCCACTCCTAATAAAGTATGAAGCGGCCATTGTCAATAAACAACCCAACAAAGGTTGGGATCGATCTAACATGGAATATGGTCAAGATTTAGAATAACACAAGTATTTAAGCTTTTAGGTATGTTATCTACATAAAGTAGTTTTATAAAAACAATTACAAAATAAGATTGAAAATTAGTTGTTGTTTATCAAGATTTGAAATTAACTAGGGTAAGTGTTCCCTATGGGTTCATAAGCATTTCAGATTTACACTCGTGATCTATCTCATTGCTTACTTGTAAAACTGATAACTAGGATTCATCCAAATGATTTGTTCATCCCTATTTGATCACTATACTCAATCCCCGGTTTAGGTCTCATGACCAATTTCAATTCGACCATTATCAATCTATTCCAAGTTAATTATCTTGCAAATCCAACTCAAGTTATACAATGAGCCATAAAGATCAAGTCTTTGTTGTTATTTTCTTTTCCTAATCTCTAGTTCTCTAGGTTCAAGCAAGTAATGAATTCAGGCAAGTCTTAACATTGTGCTTCGTTAAGAAACATTAAAGATTAAGAGAATAAAATACAAGTGTTTATCATTGATTTAGAATGACTTTGTGTAACTCTACTTCGTTAATTCACCATGGTTCCCACAACCCTAGTTGTGGAGGTTTTAACCTCTCATGATTGTAAGATCGTTATTGGCATTCATAGACAAACACATAATTCAATACTTACAAAGATGATTGAAAATAAAACCTGCTTGATTATTGCAGGAATTGATGTTGAATAATTCAAGAACAAGAAATCAAAGCATGAAAATCTCCAAAACTTGAATAAAAGTGAACAACAACTTGTCTCTCAATTAAATAAAACTCAATGTTCGACTTTCTGGCCTTCTCTCTACTGAAAATAACCTAAAAAGTATTTATACCGATAATTCAAACCCTTTCCTAAGTAAACAGGGAAACCACCAAAAACTGTCGCCTCCTTCACATACGACCCATAATAGGATTGTATGGGTCGTACCTTGACTCCTATATAGGCTGGCTTCTACTGAATCTGGCTAAGTGTTGACTTTTTGTATGACTCGTATGAAGAACCTACGAGTCGTACAATCTTCCCGTGGCTTGAACTTGCACTTGCTGACATTCTCTATTAACTTCCACGGATGGCTTGGTCCAACTCGTACCTTAGTCCACAATTCGTTACTCCTTCTCGTACGTTGGGTTCTTCTAGTCTTCTCTTTTCTTGTCTTTTCCTTGGTTTCTTGGTTAGGGTCTTACGTAGGTCTCTCAACTCAAGGTTGCTACCTATACCAAGATACTTGAATTGTGAAAAACCTTCTAGAATTTACTACAACTGCTATGGTACAGCTAGTACCAAGATGGTATGTCTAGTACCATGAGCAATAAGTTTCATTTGCCTCATGATTTGGTACTAGACCTTTCCATAATTCTCAGTAGGGCTCGTATTGAGATCCCTACTAAGCTACTTTACTGCATTTTTCTCCATCTTTTGCACAATTCAACTCCAATATCTATTTTCCCGAAAAACAATGTTAAAGTGCCTCGCATCCATGTAGACCCACCAAAGTCCATGCTTGTTTCCTCATTTTTAAGCGTAAAAAATGTTGTCAGCTCATAGCACATCAGTAAGGCGCCTGAAGATAGACTTTAAAGGAAAATTGACCTAAACATGGAGCTATGCATGGGGCAAGGTGCCAGACACTCCCTAGATGAATTGTTGCTGATTTTTTAGCCAAGTACTTGAGGGCAATAGTTTCATTTGAAGGCTCACCTATAAATATAACATCTAGGGGATTTTTAGCATATCATTCATTATTTTGTTTGATCATAGAAGGTTGTAAACGTAGCTTTTGGAGGAAAGATAAATTATACTAAGGTTTCACCCCTGAAGGGAGTCATGCGGTTTGGGAAGAAAGGAAAACTCAGTCCTTGTATATTGGCCCCTACTGGGTTATGAGAAGAGTTGGTAAGGTGACGTGTGAGTTAGACTTGCCCTTGGAGCTATCTTCGAGTCATCTCGTCTTTCATGTGTCACTTTTGATGAAGTTCTTGACTGATCCACCCTTGGTAGTTCCAGTAGACAGCGTTGGAGTGAAGGACAAACTCAGTTATGAAGAAATTCTTGTTCAGATCTTGGATCATCAGGTTTGGAGGCTGAGGAACAAAGAAGTCGCTTCAGTTAAGGTTTTATGGAGAAATCAGCATGTTGAGGGAGCTACGTGGTAGGCCGAAGAGGACATAATGGCTAGATATCCACATTTGTTCTCTACTGCCTCGGTTTTGACATAAGGTATCAGTTCTACCCTATGATCCAATGTAGTTTTCATGTTCAGTTCATGTGTGAAAATTTCTTTTATATGTATGAATGTGTATGTCAATTATAAGATCAGTTTAGCTATATGGTTTTATTCAGAGGTATTCATTCCATGAAAAATTTCGGTTAAAATGATCAGTATATAGCTATGATAAATTGTATGTTTCTATTCGCTGCTTGTTTCCTACATTCGAGGATGAATGTTTCCAAGGGTGTGATATTGTAATACCTCGGAGAGGTCTAAGATCAAACCGGGGAGTGGAATTTGAAAAGTGCAAAAAACTAGCAAAAATATCACAAGACGGACCACAGAACGACTCGTGGTGACAAACCACGCGTTGTTGTATGCTGTCATTGGTTATGGAAGAATTGGTGGCAGTGGAGACGAAGAGAGGTATGACTACCCATTGTGGGATACAACGGGCCATCCTTTGCAGCCGTGGTTAGCATCAGGCCGGGCAATAGGGTAAACAACGGGAGACCCAACGACTGGTTTGGAGAAGCCATGGGTCGTTGGTTGCGGTCATTAATTGAGGTTGATACTTTCCTATGTAGGCAAGGGGTTGAGACCACGACTCATTTGAAAGAACCACGAGTCGTGGTGAGGCTCATGGTAAGGAAGTCAGATTTGGCCAAGAAGTCGATAATAGTCGATGCAACGACAGTCGTTTGAAGTGACGGCTTATCCTGACGAACCGTGGGAAGGATCTGATATATGTTAGGAGGCAGTGGACCCAACGACTCGATACCACAAGTCATGGTATGTTTCCACGACCCATTGGATCGGTCGTTCGTCCGCCTAGAGCAGTTTTCAGGGAAATTTTATTAAGGGCATTTTCGACTTTTTCATGCTTTGAGACCCTAAGCTACGTCATTTGGGATATTTTTCTAAGTGTGATAAGATGAGTTATGTACTTTATGCATGCCTATTCTCATGCAAGAACTTTAGAGAGTTTTTTTGGAGATTGAAGGTCTTCTTTCTCAAGATTCCACCAATTTCTTTGTGGGTTTTCAAGAAACTTCAAATCATTCCATTCCCAGGTATGTAGGGTTTTAAAATGGGTGAAATTCTTCCTCACCCATTCCCAAATTTCAAGTTAATTCACGAATGAAAAATATTATTTCACTTTATGGACATGATTTAATTGATTTTAATTATTGAATTATGCATGTTGGGCAGATTTTATGTTATTTCCTTCAAAATATGTTTCAATCTTCTTAAATCTAAAATGCCCATTGATGGAAGTTTATGAAAATTTATGATGATTATTCATTATTTTGAGTTATTGATGATGGAAAAGCATGAATCCAAGTTGCCCATGTTTATGAGCATATTTTGAAAGAATTGAGAATGATGATCTTTTGGGCAATGCCCCATGATGAAGAATGATTTATGATTTATCAAACAAATTTCGTAATTTTATCGATTTATTATGTTGGCCGATGAAAATGGGCCTTTGATTCTTGTCTAAGCATGTTTAAAGGGGATAAATGATGATAAATGTTATTTTCTAGCAAATGAATCTTAACGCATGATGTTAATGAATTATGTATGAGCCTATATGCATGTTTCTTGGAGTCGTGTCTAGCACCTAGCAGCCCGGCGTTCAAAGGACTACGTCGGTGTCTCATAACCACGTGCCACCGGGGGTTTGTGAATGATATGATGTATTGATAACAATCCCCTCAAATGTGATATCACGCTTTTTGCATGACCCTCTCTTGGAAAGCCAAGGTCGGCTCTGCCCACTTGAGCGAGATAGTGGGGTATCATGAAAGGCTCTACCATGATGGTGTCAGTTATGACGAGTCCTCCAATTGTTCCGCATGTTTATGCATTGACATGTTTATGTTATTGGCTCAAGTTATATTCTCATTAAGTTACTTATAATTATGATAATGAATGATTATGAATGATTTGAAAGCCTTGAGCCTTATGTTTTCGTACGATGTTTATGATACATGCATGACGTTCTCCTCTTATGTACTTATAAGTTTTTTTTTTACTTTTAAATGTCCGTTTTACGTAGCTTGCATACTCGATAGATTCCACGTACTGAGAACATACTTTCTATGCTGTATCCTTTCATGATGCAGGGTCCGGATCTCAGGCTCATCCTCTTCCTTAGTCCATCCCAGCCTACGCTTTCAGCTTATTGTTGAGTCCACATATTCCGAGGGCCGTTTGATTGACTTTCATGTTTGTTATGTTCAGTTTGGTCGGGTTAGTCGGGGATGTTGTCCCATCAACCTATCTTAGGTATAAGAGTCTTTCAGACAAGTATGTATTGCTCCGCTGTGTATACGCCCAGTATTTCCTGATGTTATGCTGTAATTATGTATTCACTATGTTTTATGATTATAATTCTAATTATTTGAACAAGATTAGTTGTATGCATGTACCATGGGGCGACTTGGGGTCTCTTGGGGTCCCTTTTCTAGTGTCTACGATCCGGGTGTACATCCGGGTCATTAAATAAGGTTGGACCTTTCATTTTATGGGTAGACTTCATAATCCTGGATTATGAAGCAGATGCAGCAGTTTCCCTCATTTAGGTGAGAGAATTCTTAGCCACTACAAACACTATTATAAATGTGAAGTCAGGTAAGATGTCGATGACTGTGGATGGTCACGACAAAATTTTTTGTTGTGATGAGAGTAGCAAGATTGCCACCCCATGATGAGGAGCTTAAGGCTATTATGTAAGTGGAGCTAGAAATATCTACTATGGCCTTAGAGCAGTATATATCATAGGAAGCTCCACTTGGGAGACATTGGTATATGAAAAAGAATAGGCTGATTGCTTAGAGAAGTTTGAATGTTTAGCATTCTAGGATGCCACCAGTGCACATGTTAACAGAGAGGGTCCTTTGAGACACTTGAAAAACCTTTGACTTGGAAAATGCCGAAGCCAGCCATTGAAAAATCGCTTGTTCTTAAATTAAAACCTTTACTTGCACATTTGAAATATGAATTTCTAGGCAGTGATAATACACTTCCTGTGATAATATCTACTTTGTTGTCTGATAAACTGGTTAACAGGTCATTCGAAGGGCTAAGGCGTTGTGCCACAGCACTTGGATGGACAATAGCTGATACAAAATGGATAAGTAGTTCTTTTTTCATTCAGAATGTCTAGAAGAGGGGGTCGGACCCAGTTTTGAACACCCGTGGAGACTGAACCCAATTATGAAAGAGGTAGTGAAGAAGGAGATAATAAAGTGGCTAAATGCAAGCATCATCAACCCAATTGCATATCGTGATTGGGTGACCCCTACTCAGTGTGTCCCAAAAACGGTTGGGATGATGGTCGTGCATAATGAGAGGGATGAATTGATACCCTAGAGAATAGTCACAGGGTGAAGGATTTGATTTGATTACCGAAAGCTTAACGCAACCACTAGAGGAAAGACCACTTCCCACTTCCTTTCTGTGGTCAAATGTTAGACAGGTTATCCAGGCATGATTACCATTTTTTTATGGATGGGTATTCATGTTACAATCAGATCTTGATCACACATGAGGACTAGGAGAAGACTACTTTTACTTGCCTATTGGACACCTTTGCATTCTGAAGGATGCCGTTTCGACTATGTATTACTCTAGGAACATTCCAGAGGTGCATGCTAGCTATTTTTACAAATATGATGGAGAAACTAGTGGAAGTATTCATGGACGACTTCTGAATCTATGGGATTAACTTTGATGATTATTTGAAACATTTGTATGTTGTACTAGCCAGATTTGAGGAGACTAATCTTGTACTGAATTGGGAGAAGTGCCATTTCATGGTACGCGAAGGGATAGTCCTGTGCTATGAAATTTCAGAGGTAGGTATTGATTTAAGCAGAGCTAATATTGAGGCCATTGAAAAGCTACCACACCCTATCTCTATAAAAGAGGTGCGTAGTTTCTTAGGACTGTTGGATTTTACAGGAGGTTCATTTAAGACTTCTCTAAAATAGCAAAACCAATGTGAAAACTCTTGGAGAAGGATGTGAAGTTTGAGTTCAATACAGAATGTGTGCAGTCTTTCAATACATTGAAGGATAAGTTGACTATAACTCCAACCATCTTTACCCCTGACTTGTCATTACCATTCATTGTAATATGTAATGCTAGTGATTTTGCAATAGGAGATATCTTGGGAAGAACAAGGGGATGATGATTAGAATTTTATGATTATGTCTCCAAATGGGTGGAGGCTATTGCACAACCTAACAATGAAGGAAAAAGTATCACAACATTTCTGCGAAAGCACATATTTGCTAGATTAGGTACTCCCAGAGCAATCATCAGTGATAGTAGATCACACTTTTGTAAATGCCTATTTAGAACCCTATTGGAGAAATATGGCATCAAGCATACAGTGGAAACACCTTACCATCCTCAGTCAAGTGAGCAGGTAGAAGTTTCAAACAGGGAGATAAAGACCATTCTTGCCAAAACAATGAATACTAATGAGATAGATTGGTCTAGGAAGCTTGATGAGCGTTATGGGCCTATCGAACAACTTATAAGACCCATATTGGTTCATCTCCGTATCAGCTGGTCTATGGAAAATCATGTAATCTACCGGTTAAATTAGAGCATAAGGCATTATGGGCTCTAAAAAAAGCTGAACTTAAATTGGAATGAAGCAGCCAAGTTGAGACTTGACCAACTCAATGAGTTGGATGAATTCCCACTTAGAGCATATGAGAGTGTGGCCATTTATAAATAAAGAATGAATATTTATCATGATAATAAGAATGCAAAAAGGGAGTTCCACTCAAGGCTTCGTTTGCATCCTGAAAAATTGAAATCTAGGTGTATGGGACCATACAGAGTGGTGAATGTTTCCCGATACGGTAGAGTGGAACGTGAGGAAAAAGATGGAAAAAGGTTCAATATGAACAGGCAAAGAATAAAGCTATATCTGGGAGGTACGGAAGAAGTAAGAGGAATTGAGGCAGTGTATCTTGTAGATGCCTGAAGAATCACAAAAGTTATGTCATGTCGCGACATTAAATTAGGTGTCATATGGGAGGCAAACCATGGATGGTGAAGTTTGAGTAGCAGCATGCATGTTCCTTTCCTTCTGTTTTTTCATTCTATGCTTCGGGGACAAAGCATTTTTTAAAAAGGGGAGGTGGTGTACCTGTATTTTTTGATTTTTAATTCGTCCGAGGGTTTTTCTTGCCGTATTTATTTTCTCTCCGGCATGCTATCTAGTAGAACCTAAATATTTAGGATTTTATTTTTGTCATTTTTGTTTAATTAGAAAGTATCTTAGGAGTACTCAGCCAATAAAATTACACTAGTTTTGGATTTGTAAAAGTTGACCCTGTTTAAATTTTTTTGATGATTAGTTATGTACTTGTGATTGCAAGCATGATTTCTATAGATATTTTTATTTCATTTAGTATATTAGAATGAATAGATTTTGTTAATCCATGAATAAATTGGATAGGTAGAGAGAATGCAAGACATGTACCATTAGTGAATGAGGTTAGATACCTAGTTCGATACTGCGTAGATTATCTAGAACTTGCCCGGTTGTTCCTTACATAGGTTTTAGGATGGTTGGTTAGGAAAGGATCATAGGCCATTTTTTTTATCCCATTTTTATCTTTAAAAACCCTACAAAAATTATATGATTCCCTCGATCCCAATTTTCAGCCTTAAATGAACCATTTTTCTTTGATTAACCAATTAACCATACACATTTTTTATAATGAACCTACTTTGGCCCTGCCCTCTTATTGGATATTATGAACCTCAACATAGGCAAAATGCCTAAATTGAGGGTGGCTAGAGTAGGGGTGCACGAATAATGGGAAGGTGAAAGAGGAAGAGAAAAGAAAAAAGTGAAAAATGAGGTGTGATGTGAAAAAAGAAAAATAAAAACAAAGAACAATTTAAAAAGAAAAAAAAAGAGAGAATGATGCATGAAAAGCTTGAAGAAACACACCACACTCATACATGTGCATAAATAGGGTAAAAGGGGAGGAAAAAGTGGAAAGAAGCAAAAATGGTGAAAAATTGAAAAAATGGAGCCACATGTATGTAGTATCCTAGGTATATTTTCTAGTTGAGCGTGGTGTTTAGTTTTTATTTTCTTTTTGTGAGGACATGTAAAAGTCTTAAGTTGAGTGTGTTGATGTGCTGTGAGTTTACAGCACTTTCGAGGCTTAAAAATGAGAAGATAGAATGGACTTAGGGATCTTTACATGGATATGAGGTACTTTTACTTTGATTTCAGGGAAAATAAATTTTGGAGCAAAAATGTGCAAAAAGAATCCTAAAAATGCAGAGAAATATCCAAGTACAAGTGTCAGTTTGAGCCATACCTTGATTGTACGAGTCGTACTAATAACCTTGGTGAAATTCAGAAGGCTGGATTAAGAGGAAGGCAACATACGACTCTTAGTACAAACGGTACGAAGATGGTATGAGCTGTAACTGGAGTCGTGGAAATGTTCAGTCAAAATTGCATAAAGGCAGACTCCTGGTATAGATGGATTTACAGATCGTAGCACCAACATACGACCCATACCATGAGGCATGGTGAACTTCAAAAGATTCTTCAATACTTTGCAGAACCTCAAACACAACAAACATTACGAGTCATAGGAAGAAGGTACAAGTCATACAACAATACTCATGGAAAACTTCAGAAGATGTTTGGATTCTCAAGGACAAACCACGAATGCATTGTACCACCCTTAAGAATATGGTACGACTCGTACCATCCTGCCAACACTTAATCTGCAACAGCCAAGGATGTACGAGAAGCAAGTATGACTCATATAATCCTGCTATGGGTCGTAGTTCCAGTAGTGACACAGTCGACGCCAGATATGGAAAATTCCGTGTTAGCTTAGGAAAAGTATTCTAATGCGTGTATAAATATCTTTTATGTTTTATTTTTTTAGAGAACATAGAAATGATGTAGTAGAAATGTGAATAATATTTTTTGTGAATTTTTATCAAGTTTTGGAGAGCAATTCTAGGGATCAAATTCTTGATTTCATACATTATTCTTGTGATTGTTCTTTGATATTCAGATCTGATTTTCTTCCAATTATTGTTGTAAGTATTTAATTATTTATTTTTCTATGAATATGAATTGTAATATTACAACTATGAGAGGCTAAACCTCCACAACCAGGGTTGTGAAACCATGACGGATTAATGAAATAGGGTTACACAAAAGTGATTGAAAACCAATCTAAATGCTTGTATTGTATTCTGTTCATCTTTAAACATTTCTTAATGGTGTACAACCTTAGAACTTTTACAAATTCTTTACTTTCTTGAAACTGGAGAAGTAGAGATTAGGGCAAGAGAATAGCAACGACGTCTTGGTCTTTATGATCACTGTATTAACTTGAGTTGTGGTCGCGGGATAGTTAAATTTGGAACATATTAATAATAGTTAGTTTGAAATCATTCATGAGACCTAACCTGGTGATTGAGTATAGTCATCCAATAGCAACAAATCAGTTGTTTGGATGTACCCTAGGTATCAATTCTATAATTAAGCATTGGGATTGATCACGTGTGTATACCTGAAGTATTTATGAACCCATGTGGAACACTTACCTTAGTTGTTCGCAAATCTTGATTTCAATCACAATTATTATCTTTGCATTAACATTATTTTCTTTGAAACCCCTCAATTTGGAGATAACTTACCAACAAGTTCAATTACAGACATTAGTATATATCTTACCTTTTTCCCTGTGGGTTCGACCGCAACCTCTAAGTTGGGTTCTTTTTTTACAACGTCTGCTTCATACTTTGTCAAGAAGTCTGAGTTTGAGGATTATCTGTTGCCTGACTTGTTGTCTCAGTTTTTACGCTTTATGATATCTTAGATTTCCAACTTATGCCTTATATTATGTTTATTCTGCCCACTGTATGCTTATGCTTATGTTGTGCATGTGCCATGGGTTAGCTTGGAGCCATTTGTTGTTCTATATCGTGCATTATGTCTGGGTCTATGCTCGGGTTGTGACAAATTTGGTATTAGAGCATTAGGTTTCGGTGTGTCCTTGGGTTTCTACAAGTCGCGTTAAGTAGAGTCTATTTTCATGGATGTGAAGTGCGCCAAACTTATGAGGAAGAGGCTACAAGATATTTTAGGAAATTTCCCTTTTTTCTGATTCTATGTCATGCGATGCAGTTCAACTCTCTCTACTCTTCTAACTCATACATTATGCATTTGCAGAAAATGCCTCCCTAAAGAGTCAACAAAAGAAGAAATGGCAACGGGCATCAACCATCCCCACCAGCTCCAGCGGACCCTTTGAATGATAAGATGACTCATGCTTAGTCTGGGGTTGCTTTTTAGATATTGGCTAAAGCTAATGCAGCCCAGTTCAACCAGCAGGCGGTTGCACCTGCAAACACGAAAGGGTGTGCAGTAGTGGCGAGAGTATGAGACTTCACCAAGATGAACTTGCCAGAGTTTCATGGTTCCAAGGTTGATGAGGATCCACAAGAGTTCATTAAGAAGATCCAAAAGATTACCCAGATTATCAGTGTTTCAAGAGAGGAGAGTGTGGATTTGGCCTCCTATCAACTGAAGGGGGTAGAAAACATTTGGTTTTAGTAGTGGAAGACAGTTCATAGGCCAAGTGTAGTTCCTATCTTCCCATAGATAACCCGCTAAGAGCATCAACAACAATATTAGCCTTACCTGGGTGGTAGAGGATACTCATGTCATAATCCTTGAGCAACTAAAGCCACCTCCTTTGTCTGAGATTCAATTCCTCTTAGCTGAACACATACTACATGCTCTTGTGGTCTGTGAACGTATCAAAATGTGCACCATAGAGATAATGATGCCAAATCATCAATGCAAATATTATAGTTATCAACTCAACATAATGAGTTGGATAATTGATCTCTTGGACTTTACCTTGTTTAGAGGCATAAGCTATAACTCTCCAATTCTGCATCAATACACAACCGATGCCTAGTCTAGATCCATCACAATACAAAACAAAGCCATATGTACCCTCTTCTAGGGTCAACACTTGAGTAATAGCCAAATGAGTCTTCAATTCAAGAAAGCTTTTCTCACAATTTTCAGATTGTTGAAATTTGAATTTCTTCTAAGTTAACTTAGTCAACGGAGAAGAAATACTTGAGAATCCATCTACAACCTCCTGTAGTAATCAACTAAAGCCAAGAAACTCTTGATGTTAGTTGGGGCTGTGGGTCTAGGACCTACTAAACCCGACATCCTACTAGTGTTTTTATATGCTTGCTAATGACATTCACCAACTGACTTATATCTACTCGGATTGTCGCCACACCATCTACTCTGAGCTTTCCTAGAACTTTGCCTGCTATGTATCCTCTACCTGAGTGCTGATAGTCTTGGCTCCCCACTGACATGAGGTTCATAATATCTTCTATCTCATCACAACTCTTGGATAAAATTTATCCCTGTGCGGTAGCGTCGAGCAAGATCTTTGACTCTAGATTTAGCCCTTATATAAAGTTGTACCAATAATTTCCCAAGCCTGAGCTAAGGTTTAACCATCTCTCTACACAAAACTAGAGATCTTCCCTCTCAACGCTTTGTCCTCCTTAAAGAGAAGAACCTATTGATGAACTTGTTGGAAAGAACCCCCAAGTAGTGATGAACTTGATGGCTCGTTTTGAATCCACTCCTTGGCATCACCAATTAACATGAGTTTAACATAATTATCGAATTTGTTCTGATAGTGAAAGTTGTCACTCAGCTCCAACAACATTATATGACGTCTATGAGGATCCTCGTGTGGCTATCCCTGATATTGGCAAGTGTTTTGGACCAACCGCATGGTCCCTTCTTTTAAGTCGAAGTTCCAAAAGATGGGCAGCTTGATGATTGCTTTAGAAGTGTTCTCCTAAGTTCAGCCTGGCAAAATTCACCATTGGAACCCTCTCCTAGTTGTTTCCTATTGACTGTTCATTATTCTCCATCGTTCACCTTGGAAAGGTTCTCTTAATTTCAGGATCAAAATAAGCCAAAAGTGGTCCTTGACTACTCGTATTTGGCATACACTAAGCATACAACACCTATAAACTTCTCAACCAACCAAACAAAAATGTAAAATACCTGAATAAAAATTGTAATGTACAAATGATCAATCAATCTGAATGTCCCCGACAACAACGCCAAAAACATGGTGGCGCCCATGCGCACGTGGTCATAAAATAAAATAGGTCAAAGAGTTGTTAGATCAATTGTTTTAAGGTTAATTCTTTATTTCATTATTATAATAAAATGGATAAATGGGGGAATGGTTTGAAGAATTAAACTACTAAAACATGAAGTGTAAAATTAACTAAAGACTAAGATCGTCGCAGTCTTGTTTGTACTTCAAATGATGATGAAAATCTAGGGAATGTGCACTTTCATATCAGGTTGAGTTTTCAAGAGGTGATTACACTAAATTAATTCTTCCTAAGGTTCCTAGTTGCAAGTTACTATCCCATTTCTTGCCACTCTCCCTGAGCATCCAAGAAGTATCACATGGGGCAGGTGAAGGTAGTCTTTTCTTACTCTTCTGGGGCTATAGTGATCTGATTGTACCCCGAGTAGCCATCGAGAGAATAGTACCAGCCTCTACCTTCCAATCTATCAAGCATTTGATATATGAATGGAATTGGAAAATGGTCATTCTGGGTCCAGTGGTTGATCTTCCTGTAATAAATACATACACGCCACCTTATGACTGCTTTTGTCGGTATCAGCTCATTTTTCTCATTGGGTACCACCTTTCTTTGGCACACACTATACCAGACTTATTCACTTGCTATTAGAAATAGGGTAGACTACACCAGTGTCTAGCCACTTGATAATCTCCTTTTTCATTACTTCTTGCATTGGGTTGTTCAGGCATCACTGATGCACTATACTTGGTGTGCAGTTTGGCTCGAGCTATATTTTTTCAGTACATATGCCTGGAGGGATCCCAATGATATCAACTATTGTCTAAACAATTTCCTTTTTGTCCCTTTTTAATACTGCGACCAAAGCTTCTACTCGCCAATCTGTCAATTCTGCTACAATAATCACTGGAAATATATTGTCTTCACCCAAGAAGGCGTATATGAGATAAGGTGGTAGTGCCTTCAGTTCAAGTACTGGTGTTCCTCTACTAATGGCTTTGCTGGTGGAGTCAAACGATTCTTCAAATAAAGGTCTTACTTCTTTGGTCTTAAGTTATATGATCCCATTCCGTCTAGGGCATTCACCAGCTCCGTGTACCTCGATACACCATCTCCTTCATAGTTCATCAAGACAGATACTAGTGTGTCAATATTCATCATCTTTTCCACAAGCGCTAGAAGCCTCTTGTCTCCCATCTGGGTGTTTGCAAAGGTAGCTCCCTTGGTGTTGGCCTGAATGGATCATAAAAGAAAAACCAAGAAAACATAAACGGGGAAATAACAACCACAAGTCAAATACAAGAAATTAATCTAATGTTAGTCGTATTTCCTAGCAACGGCACCAATTTTTTATAACTCTCAAACTCACATTTCCTAGCAAAGTATGAAGTGGACGTTGTTAATAAATAACCCAACTATGAGGTTATGGTCGAATCCACAGGGAATAGGGTATGATATAGTCTAATGCCGATAATTAAACTTGATGGTGAATTATCACCAAATTGGGGGTTTTAAAGAAACCAATATTAAAGAAAAGATTATATTTGAGATTTAAATCAAGATCTGCAAACATATAGGGTAAGTGTTCCCCATGGGTTCATATCTACTTTAGATATACACATGTGATCAATCCCAATGCTTACATTTAGAACTGATAACTAGGGTTCATCCAATTGACTAGTTTGTCCCTATTGGATGACTATACTCAATCACCAGGTCAGGTCTCATGAGCGATTTCAAACTAACTGAATATGTTCCAAATTTAACTATCTGGCGACCACAATGTAAGTTAATACAATGATCATAAAGACCAAGGCTTTATTGTAATTCTCTTTTCCTAATCTCTACTTTTCTAGGTTCAAGCAAGTGAAGAATTCAGGCAAGTCCTAATGTTGTACACCATTGAGAAAAGTTTAAAGATGAAGAGAGTACAATACAGGCGTTTAGCTTTGGTTTTGAATCACTTTTGTGTAACCCTATTTCGTTAATCCACCACAGTTCCCACAACCCCAAGTTATAGAGGTTTAGACTCTCATGATTGTAAGATTACAATTTGCATTCATAGACAAACACATAATTGAATACTTACAACAATAATTGGAAGAAAATACGATCTGAATATTAAAGAACAATCTCAAGAATAATGTATGAAATCAAGAATTAGATCACAAGAATTTCTCTCAAAAACTTGATAAAAGTTCACAAAAACTATTCTTCACACATATACTACTTCATTTTTATGTTCTATGACTAAAATAAAACGTAAAAGATATTTATAAAGACATTAGAAACCTTTTTATAAGCTAAAAGGGAATTTTCCATATCTGGCGCTGACTGTGTCACCACTGGACCTACGACCCGTAGAAGGATTGTACGGGTCATACTTGCTTCTCGCATGTCCTTGGCTGCTGTAGATTTGTGTAGGTTTTGGCAGGCTGGAATGACTCATACCACAATCCTACGAGCCATACAATGCATCCATGATTTGGCCCCGAGAACCCTGACATCTTCTTAAGTTCTCCACGAGTGTTGTGGTACGACTTGTACCTTCTTCCTATGACTCATACTGTTTTTTGTGTCTGAAGTTCTGCCATGTCTTCAGTAATCTTCTGAAGCTCACCACAACTCATGGTACGGGTCATATGTTGGTGCTACAATCTGTGAGTCCAACTGTACCAACAGTCTACCTTTGTGCAAATTTCACTAAACAATTCCACGACTCCAGTTACACCTCATGCTGAGTGTCGTATGTTGCCTTCCTCTTAATCCAGCCTTCTGACTTTCACCATGGTTCTAAGTACGGCTCGTACTAAAACTTTTACTTGGCTGTTTTTCTGCATTTTTAGGCTTCTTTTGCACATTTTTGCTCCAACACTTACTTTTCCTAAATCAAAGTAAAAGTGCTTCATATCCATATAAACATACCTCTGTCCATGCTATTTTCTCAGTTTTAAGCATAGAAAGTATTGTTAATTCATAGTACATCAGCATCTGAATATCTATACATCAGGTATGAAAAGCCTCTAAAATGTACTATGAGCTAAAGGGAAAAAACCCCCCAACTGGCTATGTTAATTCTAAATAATGAAATGACATCAAAAGACATGAATCAGAACTAATGTCCTCGAATGATTAGGAGTCACCAAAATTGATTTGAATTTGGAGCAAGATCGAAACTAGTGGCAGGGCTGAGACTATTCACCTAAACCTATATCATGATATGATATAGAAAAAAATATGTGATTGTTACATTGAATGTATTGAGTATGTAAGATAAGTAAAACATGAGAGTAAGGACAACATCCTGTAAATCACAATCATGGTACTCATAAACATGCATTTTTCATCATAGTTGAAGCATAATGACCTAAGGTTTTGTAAGTAAACACAAAAACCTCATCGTATATGAAAACATAAGTAAAACTCATAACCTAATGAATGGATCAAATAAACTATAAAACAAGATATCATAAGTTCTAAACATGAAAAACACAAAACATAATGAATAATGGGAGATTCTCATAACCGACCTACTCCAAGCGAGCATCATGGAGCTCGACTTATAACCTTAGTTGGGAGGGTGTCCATATCTTACCAAGGGTAAGAACCATGAAGGAATGATATCGCTCATGAACCCAGTAGACTAAGGGAGACACTCTCAGCTAGCGAGGGCCTCTTAGCTAGGGGTAAGAGAGACACTCTTATAACACAACAGATATTTAGACCGATAAGTTTGTGCTTTTGAGGTAGGAATGAGTGCACTTAATAGGCTAAGAAGGATTTTTTATGAGGTACTTGGTTCACTCTATAACCATATTTAAAATTGAATGCCGATCAAGTTGTGGAACGAAATTCGGCAAAAGTAATCTCAAATTCCTTCTTGAGATTCCTGAAATTTAGGCCAAATGTCTCAAAAGTTTTCTCCCAGTCTATAAGAAGTTATGGGGCCTACGACCTATAAATTTAAATATATATGGTAGTTTCCAACACATTAAACCAATCATTAATCCTACTTCAAAGTAAGAGAGATCGCGTTTTTGTGAGACCGCAAAAGCAGGCGATGAGGGGTAAAGAGGCTCCGCGATGGCAGCGTTTGATGCCACAAAATTAGTGCATTGGGCACTGTGACACATTGCTACTACGGTTGTGGTTTTCTATATATGTATTTTGGCCTTTGTTTCTATCATTTATCATTTTTCCAGCACCTTCTCACGACCAGAAGCCCTCTCCAGTTCCTCTCTTCATATTATATTGATTAGAAAGTTAGAACTCACCCTCCAATTTTATTCTTGGGGTCGGGAAGTAAGAGTCCTCAGTGTAGACTATGGTTTAGTGTCGTTTTGGATGGTTTTGGTGGCTGCTCCGTGAGTTGTGATCTTGGGCAGATTTATATGCCCAAGTGATACTCAAACGTATCATTTTCGCCTTGTTTGTTATGCAATGTGTATATATTTTCATGTAATTGGTAATAAAATGTGAATTTATACTAACCAACATGATTAGCATTGTTTTGTAGGTAAAATATGATTTAGAGGAGCAAAAATGAATGTTGGAACAATATCGGAGTTGGACTTGGATGCGAGCATGGAAAAGACATTGGAATGCGCAATGTAAAGGGGCTCCGCAATGGAGTCGTGCCACGCTACCATCGCGGAGGCACTCTGCCTGGAGGGTGATTTAATTGGCAATTTCTAGTGAAGCCTCGCGACAGCTCCGTGGCACGGAGATAAGCCTCCGCGTTGGCCTCCGTGCCACGTTGAGGCTATATTCCCGGACCCTATATTTCCAGTGAGGGTCCGCGTCCACGTCGTGTCACGGAGGCAGTGCTCCGCGTTGACCTCCGTGACACGTTGCTTGTTATTCCGGGAAAAATTCCCAATAGTATAAATAGAACACTTAGGCTTATTTTTAAGAAAATTCAGACTTGGTGGAGCAAGGACGTGGGTTAGAGGCAGTTGAGGAACGAAAAAGCTAAGGGTTTTTCTCTCTTTCTTTCTTCTTTCAATCAATTGTATGTATGATTAACACTTGTTTTAGGATGATTAATCCACAAATGAGTGGCTAATTCTCTTCCTTGCTGAGGTTTTGAACAATGGTGATGAATTTTGATTATTGAATTGTATGGTTTTTCATCTTCTTCTTCTATGTTGTTCTATTAATTCTTGTTTCTCCTGCATTAGTGTGTGGCCGACATTAATGTACATCTAAAAAGTCCAATTTCACTCGAGAGAGCAAGAAATTGGAAAGTTGTGAATTAATAGGGTATTGTTCTTAACTTGATTTGGGAAAATTGGGTTTTGATGTGCTTTCCTGATAGAAATATACTTGAAAGCCGTATTAGTCAATTTAGGAACCAGAATTGTATTGCTAGGTCATAAATTGCATTTGATCACAGAAATGTAGACGGATGGCTTATGATTCTTAAGTGAGATTAAATACGAGAGTTTTAATCTCTTGGATAATGTTCTTGGCTAGCAACTAGAAGAGAAGAATAACCGAATTATGATGATAATCAAGTTCATTACTTGTTCTTAACCTTGGCATGCTCATATCCATAGTTTCAATTCACAGTAAATATTTGTTAATAGTTCTAGTATATAATTTATAAACAAAAACTTATTTAACTTTTGGTTACGTTGTAGTCAACATATTTAGAAGTAAGATAGAATATAGTAGACCTAAGCAATTTTACTTATCCAGAGTCTCCTTGGTTCGATACTTGGCTTACTTAGCCACTTTATTACTTGTTTGACCACGTGCACTTGCGTGTCGGTTTTTAACCTATAGCAAACCACCGAACAAGTTTTTGGTGCCGTTGCCGGGGAGATTAGGCAATTGGTGAAATTGTGTTATGTGTAAATTTACTGTATTTTTGTTTTATTTTCTTAAGTGTTGACAACTTGGTCTTAGCCTGTATTTTGCAGACTTGATTTCTGTGAACACTGGCAAAGGACAAGGAGCTGGTGGAATCTTATACCGAGCCTGAACGTGAATTTCATAGTAAACGCAGAGAAGCTCTACAAAAGAAGCTGTAGTTGCTCAGACAGACTATAATGGAGCAACAAAATCCAACGGTTGTGAGGGCAGTGTTAGTGCCCGACGAAGCAGCAGCAAGGCCGGTTCGCGAGGTGGCAATCCCACATGCCAACAATGTACATTCAAGTATCCGCAAACCAGAGCCTGTAGGGAGATTTGAATTAAAGCTGAATATGGTGCAACTTTTGCATACAAGCGGGCAATTTACCGGTCTCCCTCATAAAGACCCACAACAACATCTCCAGAATTTGTTGGAGATAAGTGACACTTATATACCCGCTGGAGTGTCACCTGATTATGTGCGGCTCACACTATTTCCGTTTTCCTTACTTGGTGAAGCCAAGAGGTGGTTAAAAGCTGAACCACCAAATTCTATATCAACGTGGGATGATCTAGCACGAAAGTTCTTGATAAGATTTTTTCCCTCTGGTAAAACAGCCAGACATAGAAGTCAAATTCTAAGTTTCAAACAGAGGGAGGGAGAAAATTTGTATCAAGCCTAGGAAATATTTAAATACATGTTGCGGGACTGTCCTCATCATCATCAGTCCAATGAGGTGTTGGTGCACACATTTATTGAGGGTTTGGAACCCCATACTAAAATTTTGTTAGACTCAGCAGCTGGAGGGCAAGCGCTGGAAAAGACTTATGAGGAGCTGTACACTTTGCTCAACCGAATTTCACAGGGAAATCCAGAATGGAATGCAGATTCATCTCGAGGTGGAGCAAGGAAAGCAGCAGGAGTGCTTGAAGTGGATGGATTTACAGCTATCGCTGCACAGATAGCTGCCTTGCAGAATCAGTTGAACAACCACTTCAGCAACATGAACTTGAACCAGCCTTCAGCTTCAGTCAATGCGGTCCAGCAAATATGGTGTGAAGTGTGTGGTAGCAGTGAGCACTCAGCTGAGTGCTGTGGAGCAAACCCAGATTCGGTTAACTTTGTGGGCAATGCACAAAGTAATCAGCAGCAGTTTGGTAGTGGCTACAACTCAAATTGGAGGAACCATCCAAATTTTTCGTGGGGTAGCAACAACCAATAAGGCCAAAGTTCGTGTCAGGGTATGCACAGGAATCAAGGAGGGAAACAGAACTACCAATCCCAATTCAGAAATCACAATGCCCCTCCTCCACCACCATCACCTACCATTGAGGAAATGTTCAAGACCATGATCGCTAATCAGACGCAATTGAAGGCTGACTATGTTAAATTGGCAGCCGAAGTGAAAAATAATCAATTAGCGACCAAGGCTCTTGAGTATCAATTTGGGCAATTTGCTAGTGCCCAAAACACAAGGGCCAGAGGAGGACTGCCTAGCGACACGGATCCTAATCCGAAGCAGGTAAATGTGGTGACCACGAAGAGTGGTTTGCAGTTGAAAGAGGTGGAACCGGAAAGACCGCCTCAAAAGTCAGGAGCAGCAGATGTTGTGGAGGAACAAAGTTCTGATAGGGGGAAGACCAAAGAAGCAGAATCAGAAAGACCTCCACCCCCGTTCCCTCATCGACTCAAGAAACACAAAGAGGAGGCGTGTTTCAAGAAATTTATGGAGGTGCTTAAACAGGTACATGTTAATTTACCTCTTGTTGATGTCTTGCAGGGAGTGCCAAAATATGCTAAATATATTAAAGACATCGTGGCCAACAAAAGTCGTCGGACTGAGTATGCCACGGTAGCTTTGACGGAGGAATGCACTTCCCGGATCCAAAATAGACTGCCTACGAAGCTAAAAGTCCATGGAAGTTTTACTATCCAGCTGACTATTGGGCAGAGTATCCGAGCTCGTGGATTATGTGACTTGGGGGCGAGCATAAATCTGATGCCATCTTCGGTATTCAGGAAGTTAGGTCTAGGGATTCCTAGACCTACAACCATAATCTTGCAGTTAGCAAACAGATCCTTAGCTAGGCCGGATGGCATTGTTGAGGATGTGCTTGTGCAAGTGGGCTCCCTTATTTTTCCGGTTGATTTTATTGTTCTGGATTTTGAACCAGATGCTGAAGTCCCATTTATTTTGGGACGACCCTTTTTGGCAACCGGAAAATCGTTAATTGACGTAGCTGCGGGTCAACATACAGTGCGAGCACATGACAAGGTAGAAGGGTTCGATGTGTACAAAGCACCCAAGCTCCCGATGGTAAATGAGGAACTCTCGGTGAGCAATGTGCTTGATCATGGGAAGGCTAATCAAATGAGTGAATCCCGAGAGTTGATAGGAAGACCACCTGATAAGGTTGAGCACTACTGGGGGGAGGACAATGATCGTGAAAAATCGTTCATCACCCTAGTGGATAACTGAGCATAAAGGACGTCGAGCCGCGACGGTAAACCAGGCGCTGCACGGGAGGCAACCTGTGAAAAATAATTTTTTTTTCTTTTCCTTTGTTCAGTAAAGTGTAAATAGTTTTTATTTTAATTTTTCTTTTTCTTGAGTTAGTATAGAATTTTTGTTTTAGTTAGTATTTTTCATTTTAGTTAGTGAAATCTATTAATCTAACCAATTTTGTTTAGTAAGGTGATTTTCAGGTCAACCGGAGAAAAATATGCATGGAATCGGGAAGGAAAAGGCAAGGTATGAAAAAATGAATAAAATGAAGAGACAGTGCACTGGGGCGTTGGCTCCGTGTCACGGAGGAAGGGCTCCGCGTTACCCTCCGTGACACGTTGAGGTTAAATCTGAATTTTTTAAAAATTCCAGTGAGCCATCGCGTTGGCTCCGTGTCACGGAGGAGGGGCTCCGCGTTACCCTCCGTGACACGTTGCCCTATATTTAGTGCCGGGTCACACCGGGTTGCCGGGTGACCCGCGTGTTTTTCTTCATTTTAAACCCCGAAAAACCCCTTTTTCCCCTCATTTTCTCTCTTCTCCGCGACCAAACACCTAAGTTCCCTCTCCCAACAAACGTGCCACGCTACTAAGCAAACAATTTGTCAAGTTTCTTCGGTTATTCAATGTAAAGGTATGTTTTCCTCGTTTCTCTCAAGTTTTTGTGGATTTTAATAGAATTTGAGCATGGGAGGTGAGATAAATCATCCTAAGTAGCAATTTAGCATGATATTGAATTATTCTTTGATTGATAGATGTTCGGAATGTTATAATTAGCGTTTGAACTTGTCGATTGCGTGAATGATTCAAATGTGATTGTAAAATTGAATTCTAGGGCTTGGGTTTTTGAAATCGAATTGGGTAACTTGCTAAATTGGTGAATTATATGCCGGGGTGTGTTTGTGAATTGAGATAAATCGTTGTAAATATTGTTTGAAGGTAATAGACGACGAATTCTCTGTTTTTGGGAAAATGTAAAAATGGTTCAAATTGGTTTGATTATTTGGATTCGTATGTATATAGAATTTTTTTCGTTGTTTTTGTTCGTTGTTTTCGTTGCTAAGTGCGATGGTTGAATTGCTAGAGATAGTAGGATTGGGATTAACTGTATGAAGTCTGAGTAGTACGCAAAAAGTTATACTGTCGAATTGTTTTTGTAAACGCACTAAGCAATAAATTGTATAGGTTTTTGTTTGTGTAAATAAAGTGATCCTTGCCGTAGTATCGTAAAAGTAGCTAAGGACTAAATGTGGGGTAAACTTAGTTTAACATGTATTTAGCTTGACATTGTGCTTGTTTATTTATGTTGACAGGTACAATGGCGAGTAGGCAGGATAAGGGTAAAGGTGCTTCTACTTCAGGCATCGGGAGAAAATGACTGAGACTGGGCACTACAGTCCCAGCTGCACCAGCTGTTCCGCGCGGCCAGTGCCGCCAATACGGAATGAGGTGGGTGACCGATGAACGGAAGAAGTGGTACGCTAAACATAAGGAGAATATGTACTTCCCTGAGGAGCATATTGCACAGGAACCACTAGCATAGGAGTTCCCCTGTATTGTGCAGAGAATCGAGGCAGCTGGGCTCAGCTTCATATTTCAGGAGCCCAAGGAGTGCAACCTACACTTAGTCCAGGAGTTCTGTGAAATTGGAACCCGGCCATCAGAAGCCACACAATAAAAATCAGAGGGCAGATTGTCACTCTGGAACCCCAACAATTAAATGCCATCGTTGGAGCGCGGGACACAGACGACCACGTTCTCCGCCAGCTGAACATCACCCCACCATACGCCGATACAGACGCACTTTGTGTGGGGCTAGATCCACAGCCCAATGGAGTAGACATAAGGAGAGGGGTTACCACCAGACTCTGCCTTATTCGCAGATGAACAGGGAGGCCAGAATATGGCTGAAAATAGTGTGTTCGTGCTTGATCCCGGGGGTTCACATGACGGATGTGACCCGGGACCGTGTCTGCCTGGTGTATGCCCTTATGAAAGGGCTGGAGATTAATGTTGGGGCGGTCATCATATCCTCCATGAAGAGAGCCCGACTACACCAGGGCTACAGGTATGGGTTCGGCGGACTCATCACCACCTTTCTCCGGGGCCTCGACGTTGAGGAAGAGGCTTTGGACTACATCCCGCAGTTGGAGCGGAGGGCCCTTGATGTGACAAAAACTAAGGCCCCCGACACCACACACGGGCCAGTTCTGAAACTGGGCGAGCGACATGCTCGTGACGATCAGTACATGGCACGAATGTTTGGTATGCATATGCTTCAGCTTCGGATTGGTGGGCGACCAGCCACAGAGGAAGAGTTATGGCAGCTGGAAGTGGATTACCAGCCACAGAGGAAGAGTTGAGCCCACTGACGATGATGTCCCCACGGATGAGGAGACACATCGGGAGGACTCCGATGTGGAGTCCGATGACGACGAGGGAGGAGACTCAGACATGGGCGACGAGGCAGCAGCACCAGATGAAGAAGTCGAATATTTTGACTGATCAGGGAGTTCCACCACCCGAAATTTTTGTGATTTTAAATTTTTGTGAACACTGGGGACAGTGTTCGATTTAAGTGTGGGGTGGGGAGTAGCTAGGTGCTGGGACCTGGGCTAATCTGCTGTATGTTCTTCCTTTTTTTTGCATGTATGTTTTTTATGTTTCCCTGTGGTGTGTGTACAAAACGAAATGAAGGAGGTGTATTGTTAGAAAGGATGTAGGCATTTCTTTGTTTTTAACCGAGAGTTTCTATTTTTTTCTTGTCATACTCTCATTTTTATGTGACTGTATACCCTAGTCAGCCCGTTGAGCCTTTAGCCGATGATTTCTTTCTTTTGTCCAAAAATGTATAAACTAAGCTTTATTCTTTCTTTTCATGAGCCGTAAAGTCTATACAAAACTCTTAAGCGCTTAAGAAGAAAAGAAAAATTTTTCCCAAAGTGTCAAAGACTGAGAAGGGTGAAAAGAAAAAGAAAAGCAGAGTGAGGAAAGAAAAGAAAAAGGTGGAGGGTTCACTCATCTTAATTAAATGATATTGAGGGTACATGAAAACACTTTGTATTGTGTCAAGTGTGTTGGATGAAATGGGAAGTACGAAAGTAAACAAGCATGAATGGGATGAGAGGAAAAAGAAAAGAGAGAAACAATGTCCATGAGTCAATGGGAATGTGTTGAAAAGGCGCTTAAGGATGCTAGTGACTGTTATTGGCTAATCCAATATATACTAGTTCCATAGCTTCCATTACAACCCATTAAAGTCCTACTTTATCTTACACCGCATTTCCTTATATTAGTGGAGTAATACACTAAAGGCAGGCCTATGGGTCCTGACATGATGCATGTGAATTCTTTTGGGAGAGAGAGTGAAATTAATTTCTACATGCCCCTACTTGAATGTTTGTGTGTTGCATGAACATAAAGGGGAAGATTCTCTTGAGTTGTGAGGGCACATGCTTGATGAAAGATTGATTTTCGTGTTGGATATCTTGATTAGCTGATTTGCATGAGTTTGCCGATATCGAGAGTCGATTCTTGAGGTCTAGGAAGTCTTGATATATTAAAGGTCATTACATTGTTAAGACCATGCATGTTTTCTTGATGATTTACAATATTGAATGATCGGTATGACCGTAGTGTAAATTGTCGCACCATAGTGGCGAAGGTTGGGATGTAATTTGCATGAGTTGTGTATGTGTTTTTCGAGGACAAACAAGGATTTAAGTGTGGGGTAAGTGATCTTGGGAAGATTTATATGCCCAAGTGATACTCAAACGTATCATTTTCGCCTTGTTTGTTATGCAATGTGTATACATTTTCATGTAATTGGTAATAAAATGTGAATTTATACTAACCAACATGATTAGCATTGTTTTGTAGGTAAAATATGATTTAGAGGAGCAAAAATGCATGTTGGAACAATATCGGAATGGACTTGGATGCGAGCATGGAAAAGACATTGGAATGCACAATGTAAAGGGGCTCCACGATGGAGCCGTGCCACTCTACCATCGCGGAGGCACACTGCCTGGAGGGTGATTTAATTGGCAATTTCCAGTGAAGCCTCGAGACAGCTCCGTGGCACGAAGATAAGCCTCCGCGTTGGCCTCCGTGCCACGTTGAGGCTATATTCCCGGACCCTATTTTCCAGTGAGGGTCCGCATTCACGCCGTGTCACGGAGGCAGTGCTCCGCGTTGGCCTCCGTGACACGTTGCTTGTTATTCCGGGAAAAATTCCCAATAGTATAAATAGAACATTTAGGCTTATTTTTAAGAAAATTCAGACTTGGTGGAGCAAGGACGTGGGTTAGAGGCAGTTGAGGAACGAAAAAGCTAAGGGTTTTTTTCTCTTTCTTTCTTCTTTGAATCAATTGTATGTATGATTAACACTTCTTTTAGGATGATTAATCCACAAATGAGTGGCTAATTCTCTTCCTTGCTGATGTTTTGAACAATGGTGATGAATTTTGATTATTGAATTGTATGGTTTTTCATCTTCTTCTTCTATGTTGTTCTATTAATTCTTGTTTCTCCTGCATTAGTGTGTGGCCGACATTAATGTACATCTAAAAAGTCCAATTTCACTCGAGAGAGCAAGAAATTGGAAAGTTGTGAATTAATAGGGTATTGTTCTTAACTTGATTTGGGAAAATTGGGTTTTGATGTGCTTTCCTGATAGAAATATACTTGAAAGCTGTATTAGTAAATTTAGGAAACGGAATTGTATTGCTAGGTCATAAATTGCATTTGATCACAGAAATGTAGACGGATGGTTTATGATTCTTAAGTGAGATTAAATACGAGAGTTTTAATCTCTTGGCTAATCTTCTTGGATAGCAACTAGAAGAGAAGAATAACCGAATTATGGTGATAATCAAGTTCATTACTTGTTCTTAACCTTGGCATGCTCATATCCATAGTTTCAATTCACAGTAAATATTTGTTAATAGTTTTAGTATATAATTTATAAACAAAAACTTATTTAACTTTTGGTTACGTTGTTGTCAACATATTTAGAAGTAAGATAGAATATAGTATACCTAAGCAATTTTACTTATCCAGAGTCTCCTTGGTTCGATACTTGGCTTACTTAGCCACTTTATTACTTGTTTGACCACGTGCACTTGCGTGTCGGTTTTTAACCCCTATAGCAAACACCCGAACAAGTTGTATCTTTGTAAGCCTTTTCTTTCATTGATTCTTAGTGGTTTAGGATGATTCGCAGTGTGGAAGTGTTGGTGGATCATTACCTTTAAGTTCTTATCATCGAATTCATAGAAATCGCATCAAGTAAGCTTTGTTTGGGTTATTTTATTGTCGAGTTGTATTAGCTACGTCCTTCGTAGCAACTACAGATTCGTTTAGACAACATCTTGTAGTTCGTAAGAGTGGAGTTTCATCTTAGCTCAGTCTTCACCAAATCGAGGTATGTTATGGCTAAATCTTCTTCGGCAAGTTCTCTTTGTCGTGTTGTTAATACGATTTTTTGTCTATCGAGGTACTACTCATGTCTATGTTGTTGTGGTTGGTTAGCTGCTGGAAGTTGAACTAATGGTTTGGAATAATCATCCCTTGTCTGAATTTTCCACGTATAGCTCCATCTTCACTTAAAGTGACATGAAAGTAAATCAGTTGAATTGTTGTCACTTAGATTGGCTATTGATAGTTTTGCTGTTTCACCAATGTCGTTAGGCTTTCTAGTTACCTGTTGAACATGTTTTGTTGACCTTGGCTGCATAATGAATAACTTCGTGGTAGGAATCCATGTTCATGATGCCTATATTTGACAAAGCTCGCCTATAGGCCGTTGGCGTACCTTGATGCCTACAGTGCTAGAGTTTTAATATTGTAATCTTACCTTCAGGTTAGCGACAATGTAGTTGCCTAATGAACTAGATGGTATCTTGCAGGATGTGATACTTATTGCCAGTGATTGTATAACTTCATGCAGCATATAACTTGTTGTATAGGTCGCTCAAAAGACCACCTTAGCTGATAAGAATCTGATAGATTATATGAAGCCTTAAATGGCGATCTTATCAGGTATCAAATGGTAGGCCAATGCCTATGGCTATTCATGTAGATGCACACGTGCATATACACAGGTGCATATTTCCTAGAAGGGCTGAATATAAGTGTACCTTGCACATGTGCAAATTTCTTAGAAGGGCTAAATATATTCCTACCTTGCTTATGAGCCTATAATTCTCTTATATGAGCTATATAATATCTAGGAAGATCATATTGAAGCCTGTATAGTCATATTGAAGTCTATACACTTATGGACTTCCCTTGTGCCTAATATGGCATTACTGAACCTCAATAGTGCTTTATGTGCTTAAAGTACAGTGATAGGAGCCTAGAAGGCTTAGATGCAGTTACAGGAGCCTAGACGACTAAGATACAATCTCAGAAGCTGAGTATGCTCTAGTCTACAACTTGCCTACGGGGCTACAGTGTTACCTACAGGGGTATATAGATTGATTTGTACTTGTCAATGCTTATGCGGGCCCAGTTAGGTTACTCTGTGTTTTTTGTAACTACTAGGCCTGTGGAGGTAAGGTTAGGTTCTTGTTTGAATATTACCTATTATTTTACAGTATATATTTGAGAGATCTTATTGGTTAATTTCTGAATCTTATAGCTTTTTACCTTCAATTCCTTTATCAGCTTTAGTTTAGCTTATTATTACTACCTTATTTACTTGGTACATGTTGTACTGATGCCTACGCATGGGACACTACATACTTGCCTCCAGGTTCTAAAAGATAGGTTCTGAGACCCCCTAGTAGTCATTCAAACTCAACAGCGTGGTCAACTCCCTTCTGCCGGAGTTACCATACATTAGAGGTTTGCCCGTCTTTTGTTGTTCAGTTTTTGGGGTAGGTCGGGGCCCTGTCTGTCACACCCCGCCTTGGGGGGGGGGGGGGTACGACTGGCACCTGGTGCCCTACTAAGATCTGACCTGCTAGACTATTAAGCCTGGGCGCGTCTGGCGCCTGGCTGGCTCTAACTCAGATTTCTGGAAACAAAGGGCTATATAACGGCTGTAAATATAGCCCCCTGGCCCATTGGCCTATCGCCTGTTGTACCTGTCTTGGCAGCTAACCAGAAATATAGTAACTCAGGGAAGCCTATACGGGCCGACAAGGCCACTATGCTGTCTAGTTATCTGCTGCTTAATCAAAAGCACAAAAAGAAGCTACGTGACCGGCGAGGTCACCACTGCTGACAACTATGGCCTCACACGACCATTACAGAAGTAAGAAAGAGTAAAGACAACTATACAACTGCACGGCCCCACACGACCGGCTCATCTGACCACAGGGATTTGATACAGAATGCAAGCCTCTAGGAATAGTAATAGAACTGATCGGGACAGGGCCCCGATCTACCCATGCTATATACAACAAAAGGAACTGAATTACACCTCTGAAATTCAGCCTCCGGATGACTGGAGCTGAATAGTCAACCGCTGATAGGGAGTCACGTAGAATCACCTGCTCGTCTAGGAGTACCTGCAGGCAAGTAATGCAGCGCCCCACTGGGCGTCAGTACCACTGGTACTGAGTATGTAAAGCAACTGAAATACTATAACTGAAAATAACATCTGAAAGCAATAATATGACTGATGAAGCTGAAGTAGGAGGAATAACTTAACTGTCTGATTATGTAGATCGCACCTGTTCTTACTGATACCGAAGGAAGTAGGAATCATACCTGGAAGCGTATCATTCTACTACCAACCCACTCGCGTCTAATATAACATGGCATAGTATACATAACATAACACATCACATACAAACCTTACCCGTCCCCCATAAGCCGGGAGGTACAATCAACACAGAATATATGCCAAACTTGGTATCAGAGCCAGGTTGTATCCCAGGGAGTCTGCAAGCCGTGCTAAGTAGAGTCCTGTCCATGGATGTGTTGTGCACCACATACTATGGGTAGGAGGCTGCAAGGCATGATAGGATGGTTGTCTTTTATTCTGATTCAGTCGTGCTATAGAGTTGTACAGTATAGGGTTGAATTCCAAAAAATCTTATCATATTCTTTGGCTACAGATAATGTCAGACCAGCGCCATCCCGTCACAGGTCGGAGCTTAGACATTGCAGCAGGGGAAGGCACCAGCAGGATGCCTCCCCCTCATTTGTAGACAGCCCGACCAGAGGGCCCTACAGAGGCTTCATCTCAGCCTCCTCAGCAGTCTCCACCACGTCAGGAGCCGTTTGGAGCGACAGTATCTTCAGCAGTCCCTATACCGATGCCTTCCGATCAGGAAGTTAGGAGTGTTGTAGTTATGATAGCACAGGTGATGGCTGCTCAGCGGCAGCAAATGCCATCCACAGTTGCAGAAGCATCAGGAGGGCCCGGTAGTTCGAGGGTCCGAGAGTTCTTAGCCTTGAACCCCCCACAGTTTACAGGCACGGACCGCACCGAGGACCCCCAGGATTTTCTGGATCAGATGCAGAGAATCTTCAGGGTTATGCATGCTACACCTACTGAGTCAGTTGAATTGGCCGCATTTCGGTTGCGAGATATTGCGGTGTTATGGTATGAAAGCTGGGAGAGGTCCCGAGGGAGAGATGTTCCCCCTCCTACCTGGTCCAGCTTTTCAGGAGCCTTTCTGGATCACTATTTGCCGCAGGAGATTCGACAGGCCCGGGTAGACCAGTTCCTACATCTGGAACAGGGGGCCATGAGTGTTCGGGAATATTCCTTGCGGTTTGATTCTTTGGCTCGATATGCACCAGCTTTTGTTGATACCATGTCATCCAGAGTGCACCATTTTATTATGGGGTTGAACCCAGAGTATGTCGAGACTTGTATCACGACCACACTGCGAGAAGATATGGATATTTCCCGAATCCAGGCATTTGCCCAGAATATTGAGGGCATCAGACAGCGACATCGGGAAATCAGAAGGGTTAATCAGGAGCAGCGTCGCCGGGATAGGCCAGCTGAGTTACAAAGAGAGGCCCGGGGAGGACCCAGGCCACGATTGTCAGACAGGCTGCCCAGGCCCCCGCCTCCGCCACAGTCACAGGGAGGTAGATCCAACCGTAGGGGGCAATTAGAGGCTGGTAGAGGTTCGCAGACGGCAGACTTACCTTCACAGAGAAGGGCGGAGCAGAGTAGGTATACCCTACCACTTTGTCTTATATGTAGTCGATGCCATTCTGGAGCATGCAGGTATGGTTCCACCGCATGCTATATTTATGGCCAAGAAGGCCATTTGATGAGAGATTGCCCAGCCAGAGGTCGTGAGGACCGGGGCAGACAGGATAGGGCATCAACAGGATCACGAGCTACAGCATCCTCGACTGGGCGGAGGCCCCCAGTTTCAGCAGGCAGGGGTCGAGGCAGATCAGGGGCCTCCAGTACAGGTGCGGGTCTAAGCCGCACATATGCCTTACCAGGGAGGCAAGATTCAGAGGCATCGCCTGATGTTGTGACAGGTATGCTAACTATCTGCTCACACCCTGCTTATGTGCTAATTGATCCAGGGTCTACTTTGTCCTATATTACTCCATTTGTGGCATGGAAGTTTAGTATTGTACCAGAATCATTACAGCAGCCCTTCTTAGTATCTACGCCCGTCGGTGACTCTATCACAGCTAGCCGAATTTACCGCGGGTGTACAGTAGAGGTTGCTGATCGTCAGACCACAGTAGATCTGGTCGAGTTAGAGATGATAGATTTCGATGCCATAATGGGTATGGACTGGTTAGTACCATGTTTTGCTAATGTTGAATGTTGGACCAAAACGGTCCGATTCCACTTCCCGGGGGAGGCAGTACGGGAATGGAAGGGCAGCACCGTGACGCCAAAAGGTAGGTTTATTTCCTACCTTCGGGCGAGAAAGTTGATATCTAAGGGATGTATTTACCATCTTGTCAGAGTTCAGGATGTCCAAGCAGAATCTCCGACACTCCAGTCTGTCCCAGTGGTAAATGAATTCCCAGATGTATTTCCTGATGAGTTAACTGGTATTCCCCGAGAAAGGGAAATAGACTTTGCTATTGACTTGCTACCAGGCACTCAGCCAATATCAATACCTCCTTATCGTATGGCTCCTGCAGAACTCAGAGAATTAAAGGAGCAGTTGAAAGATTTATTAGATAAAGGTTTTATCAGGCCGAGTACTTCTCCGTGGGGTGCGCCAGTCTTGTTCGTGAGAAAGAAAGATGGCTCGCTCCGAATGTGCATAGATTATCGGCAGTTAAACAAAGTTACAGTAAAGAACAAGTATCCGCTTCCCAGAATTGATGACTTATTTGATCAGTTGCAGGGAGCCAGATACTTTTCTAAGATTGACTTGCGGTCCGGATATCACCAGGTCCGAGTACGTGAGAGGGACATCCCTAAGACAGCATTCAGGATCCGATATGGACATTTTGAATTTCTGGTTATGTCCTTCGGACTAACAAATGCCCCAGCAGTCTTTATGGACCTGATGAACAGTATTTTCAGACCCTTCCTGGACTTGTTCGTGATAGTATTCATTGATGATATTCTGGTGTATTCTCGCTCCGAAGCAGATCACCGGACTCATTTGCGGACAGTGCTCCAGATTCTCAGGGACCGCCAGTTGTACGCAAAATTTTCGAAGTGTGAATTTTGGCTTAACTCAGTAGCCTTTTTAGGGCATATTGTCTCAGATATTGGTATACAGGTAGACAAACAGAAGATAAAAGCAGTTAAGTCATGGCCTAGGCCTACCACCCCGACTGAAGTTCGTAGCTTTTTGGGGTTGGCAGGATACTATCGAAGATTCGTTTAAGGGTTCTCAACCATTGCAGCACCTTTAACTAAATTGACACAGAAAGAAGCAAGGTTTCAGTGGACGGAGGCATGTGAGAAGAGTTTCCAGGAACTGAAAGATAGATTGACCTCCGCTCCCGTATTAGCACTGCCGAAAGGCACAGAAGGTTATTCAGTCTATTGCGACGCGTCAGGTGTCGGATTGGGATGTGTGTTGATGCAGCATGGTAGAGTAATTGCATATGCTTCCAGGCAGCTGAGGAAACATGAGAAGAATTACCCCACCCATGATCTAGAGTTGGCCGCAGTAATTCATGCCTTGAAGATGTGGAGGCATTATCTGTACGGAGTTCATGTTGATATTTATACAGATCATAAGAGCCTACAGTACATTTTCACTCAGAGAGAGCTGAATCTGCGGCAACGCCGCTGGTTGGAGTTGTTAAAAGACTATGATGTGAATATTCTATACCACCCCGGAAAAGCTAATGTTGTAGCAGATGCCCTGAGCCGTAAGTCAATGGGGAGTTTAGCGTATTTGCGACCTGAGAAGCAGAAATTAGTTAAAGAAATTCATCAGTTAGCTGGGCTAGCCGTTCGGGTAATGGAAACAGGAGATAATGGGGCCGTAATTCAGAATTCTGCAGTATCATCGCTAGTTGCGGAGGTAGAAGAACGACAGTATGAGGATCCCGATTTAGTCCAGCTCAGAGATAGAGTTCAGAAGGGTAAGGAGCCAGATTTTCAGACAACCGAGGATGGTGTACTACACTGTAAGGGCCGCGTTTGTGTCCCGAATGTCTCAGGCCTTCGTGGGCAGATTATGCACGAGGTACATTACGCTCGCTATTCCCTCCATCCAGGGGCGATGAAAATGTACCACGACATCAGAGACATGTACTGGTGGCCAGGTATGAAAACTGAAATAGCCGAATTCGTATCTAGATGTGCCAATTGTCAGCAGGTGAAAGCAGAGCACCAGAAACCGGGTGGTTTGACTCAAGAGATATCAATACCTATGTTGAAATGGGAAGCAATAAATATGGATTTTGTGACAGGATTACCCCGTACGAGGCGCATAAATGATTCCATTTGGGTAATAGTCGATAGGCTGACAAAATCAGCTCATTTCCTGCTAGTAAGGACTACCTTCTCAGCGGAGGATTATGCCGAATTATATATCAGAGAAATAATTAGGTTGCATGGAGTGCCAGTATCTATCATTTCAGACAGAGGGGCACAGTTTACAGCTAGATTCTGGCAGTCATTTCAGAAAGGTCTGGGGAAGCAGATTAATTTGAGCACAGCATTACATCCTCAGACAAACGGGCAAGCTGAACGTACAATTCAGACGCTCGAAGATATGCTACGAGCGTGTGTGTTAGATTTTGGGGGTAGCTGGGATGAACATATTTTGTTAATCGAATTTGCTTATAATAACAGCTACCATTCAGCTATTCAGATGGCGCCTTTCGAGGCATTGTACGGGCGAAAATGTAGATCACCGGTGGGCTGGTTTGAAACAGGAGAATCAGCATTAGTTGGCCCAGACATCGTTCGGCAGTCCGAGGAAAAGATAAAGCTTGTCCGGGAACGTTTACTGACCGCTCAGAGTCGTCAGAAGTCATACGCAGATAGACGGCGCAGAAATCTAGAATTTTCGGTAAACGACTGGGTATATCTGAAAGTGTCCCCGATGAAAGGGGTAATGAGGTTTGGCAAGAAAGGCAAGCTTAGCCCAAGATTCATTGGGCCGTATCAAATTCGGCGAAGAATAGGCCGCGTGGCATACGAGTTAAACTTGCCTCCAGAATTAGCATCTGTTCACCCAGTATTCCACGTTTCCATGTTAAGAAAGTTCATAGGGGACCCTTCTACAGAAGTTCCAGTTCAGGATGTTCAGATCATAGAGGGATTAGCCTATGAAGAGGTTCCCGTAGCCATCTTAGACAGACAGATTCGCAGGCTGAGAACTAAAGATGTTGCATCTGTCAAGGTATTGTGGCATAACAGAAATCGGGAAGAAATGACGTGGGAGGCTGAAGAAGATATGAAAACCAGATACCCTCACTTATTTCAGGCCTAGTCAGACGACAGGTATGTCCGTATCATTGCTTATACAGTACTTTATGATATGTATGTTGTAAATGATAAAGAGAGAAGTAATACTTAGTTGTCTAGTGGATTGTAGAACATTGTGTGCAGTGCCTGTGTTGGACTTTTCTGCATTTCAGGTTTTTGCGATAGTCCATGTTACAGGGGAAACTCTGCCAAAATTTTTCCAGAAAGTAAAGTAAACAGTCCTCTAGATAGCAGTATACATTCGAGGATGAATGTTCCTAAGGGGGGGAGAATGTTATACCCCGTAGAATTCCCGGCACTCAGATGACCTATTCGCACATTGGTTAAGCATATTTGAAAGCCATACGTGCTAGGGAAAGGCCCGGGAAAAGATCGGACGAGAAACCCGTCGAACCATCACGGGAGGAGCCGAGGCAGAGCCCCTCCACGATGGCAGCGTGTCACGGAGGTGAGGCCTCCGCGATGGCTCCGTGACACGTTGCCCAGGTCCAGGCCCAAGTATAAAAGCCTCCACTTCAGTCCAAATCAGATTATACTTTATAAATTTCCAGAACACGCTGCAACCAGAGAAAAACGTAGGAAAATTAAATATTTTCATCCGATTACGCTGCCAAACGCTGCCCAGACCCAAATTAATCCTAGATACCAAGGTATTTAGCAGCAGAGAGCATTTCTACGGAATTAGTTTCCTGAAATACGGCCGACGAATCGGCGAGCCGCCGAACTAAAGTAAGTAGAATTGCTCTAAATTAATGTCTATGTGTTCCTAGTTGAGAAGTAAATATTTCTCCCTTCTGGGCCGCTGAAAAATAGCGAGTTTTCGACCGTCTTTCGATAAGCCTAAGTTTAGGCTATAAACTATATCGAAAGTGACGTTGCCTTTTGAAATAACGTTGTATTTAGTATTGATTGACGTATTTATGAATGCAGTTGGGAGAAAACAGTAGAAGTACCGGCCGAGCTTCGTCCGACGGACGAATATTCAAAGAAAAGGTATGTAAAGTTAAGTTTCCTCGGCAAGTTGAGTAACATTGAAGCAGCGTAGTAATTTACAGACCAGTAGAAGGTTCAGAAATTGATTATTGTATTATTTTGAACATTGGTGCAATATGAGCAGTTTTGGGCGGTAACTTGTACGATACCTATCCGTACGATATAGATTTGGGCGTAAGTGGTTAAGGTTGCCTAGTATATTCAGTATGTGATATAATATGCCCTGCCAAGATATTGTTGTGTTTAGCTGAAACCTCGCTAGATAGTACCGCATTAGTAAAGCATTCCAGATATAGAATAGTAACTGTATATGGTTTAGGGAGCATGTTTGAAATAGGAAATCATGTTAATGCAGAAACCTAGTGAACAGCATAGCCTTCAGCAGAAACACCCGCTTGTATAGCCTTTGCCCCAGTACAGTTAGACAGGGAATTATATTCATATTTATACTTACCTGTCTCAGCATGTATCAGACACTTACATATTGCTATTATTAGCCCAGTACATGATTTATATAATACCTTACGCCTATTAGTTTTGGCTTATGAGATACACAGACAGCATGACTAGTTGAGACCGTTGTATTGATTGGGGTTGGATTACCTATCATCCCTGACCGCCCAGGGTTAATAGCTGTATCGACTCGTCCGCCAGAGGACGAGGATACGTCACTCTACGTAGTGATATGTCGTCCCGCAAGGGGACGAAGATGGGATGCCAGTTTCCCCATATTGTGCCTTGGTCGGCCCTTATACACCCCCGTCGAGCGGGTACGCCCGGGGTGTTGATTTAGAGTCCTTCGGGCTCAGGTACAGTTATAGTCAGGGGCTCAACGAGCCCAAGTGCATACCCAGGGACCGGCAGGATGCTTACAGCCACTATAGGAGATGGGATGACCGGGGTAGGGGCATAGATTCTGTGTTGATTGTACCTCCCGGCTTATGGGGGCCGGGTAAGGTTTGTATGTGATGTGTTATGTTATGTATACAATGCCATGTTATATTATACGCGAGTGGGTTGGTAGTAGAATGATACGCTACCAGGTATGATTCCTACTTCCTTCGGTATCAGTAAGAACAGGTGCGATCTACATCATCAGACAGTTAAGTTATTCCTCCTACTTCAGCTTCATCAGTCATATTATTGCTTTCAGATGTTATTTTCAGTTATAGTATTTCAGTTGCTTTACATACTCAGTACCAGTGGTACTGACGCCCAGTGGGGCACTACATTACTTGCCTGCAGGTACTCCTAGACGAGCAGGTGATTCTACGTGACTCCCTATCAGCGGTTGACTATTCAGCTCCAGTCATCCGGAGGCTGAATTTCAGAGGTGTAATTCAGTTCCTTTTGTTGTATATAGCATGGGTAGGTCGGGGCCCTATCCCGATCAGTTCTATTACTATTCCTAGAGGCTTGAATTATGTATGAAATCCCTGTGTTCAGATGAGCCGGTCGTGTGGGGCCGTGCAGTTGTATAGTTGTCTTTACTCTTTCTTACTTCTGTAATGGTCGTGTGAGGCCATAGTTGTCAGCAGTGGGGACCTCGCCGGTCACGTAGCTTCTTTTTGTGCTTTTGATTAAGCAACAGATAACTAGACAGCATAGTGGCCTTGTCGGCCCGTATAGGCTTCCCTGAGTTACTATATTTCTGGTTAGCTGCCAAGACAGGTACAGCAGGCGATAGGCCAATGGGCCAGGGGGCTATATTTACAGCCGTTATATAGCCCTTTGTTTCCAGAAATCTGAGTTAGAGCCAGCCAGGCGCCAGAAGCGCACAGGCTTAATAGTCTAGCAGGTCAGATCTTAGTAGGGCACCAGGTGCCAGTCGTACCCCCCCCCCCCCAAGGCGGGGTGTGACACTGTCCCAGAAAATGACTTACTCTCTAGAGGCTTGCAGACTATGGGTTTTGTATACATATGTTATTGTCCATAGTGGCCTAGTTGTTTTGTTATTTGGCAACCCTGATGGCTTCTACATATTTTTATATGCTTATCTTTCAACTTTATCTGATTTTTACAAAATGGCTGTCTTGTCGGCCTGCATAGGATTTTATTACCATCATGAGCTGTTGGGTTAGCTGAATGTCTGCACCGGTGTTTATATAGTGGCCTTATCGGCCATGGGCTTCTTTAAGCTTGGATATACTTGATTATTTTCTTGTTTACATGATGATGGTTGGTACCATAGGTGTATATGCCTAGCTAAGTTAGCTTAGGGTCCAGTGTAGCATCAGGTGCCAGTTATGCCTACGACTCCCTGGGTGGGGTGTGATAACTCTCAACTAGTGAGGACCCCTTATGCTACGGTTCCACGAAGTTTTGAGACTTGGGTGCACTAAACCCAACCTACTCGCTATTAAATACCACTCCTAAAACCACACAAAATGCTTATATTATAATCATGTAGCATATGTAGTTTTGCATGATCTAGTTTAAATCATATAATTCATAAAATTACTTGACATACGTGAACTAGCCATGAAAATAATGTTGAAAATCAGCCATGATATATAAGCTTGAGATCATGAAATTCATGCATAATCGGATAATTCATCATAACTTGAAAGTCGAGATTCATGAGATTTATTTATAGAAATCATATAATAGTATGCATAAAACATAATTATAAACATGAGAAAGTAAATTCCATAAGAGATTACAGAGTTTTCACCAAATTGGGTCTAACCCTAGAAATTCATAAAAATCACAATTGGAGACTTGAATTCATGAAATTGAGTTTTAATTGGGCATGAGGGTGGAAGGAGTCCCCCATTCATGACCCTACTTACCTGGGTTTTGATGAAATCTTTCTTGGACTTGAGAGCCAAGAGAATTAAGAAGAAGAAAACCCTAGTTTCTTGAAACCCTTGAGAGAATGAATCTTCAATCTATGGTGTTTGAAAAAAATGAGGGTTTAAGCTAAAAAAACCCTTAATACACTCTTTAGGAAACCCAAAATGTCCTAATTTAGGAGTTAAAAGTATAAGAAGTTACGATAATACCCATGGAAAATCTACTTAAAATCCTGTCCGCCATTAACAATGAGCCACACCATGAGCCATTGGGTGTCACCATGACTTGTGGTGACCATCCATCACAAGCTAGGCCAAATTTACTACTCTGATCTTCATGCTACAGCTCGTCATAATGACTTGTTACAAGGACAAATGATTCGTATCTTTACTCAATAGTTCTGGAAAAAAATCCAAATGGTTATAGACTTCTCAGGAAGAGTGACATAACGACTCATCAGTACAACTAGTGACTCATACCATGAGTCATCACCATTGGACAAAGATGGACTACTAGCCTACCATGACTCCACTAATGACTCGTCAAGGCATACTGCTGTTGGGCATATTGTTTTGCCAGTTTCCATGTTTTTACCCATATTTGATGATGTTTTGAGTTCATAATCCTTAATTTATGCTTAAATTCATGTATATGTGTGTTTTATGCGCTAACAAATGATTTGAGTTTATTTCAGCAGGAAACAAAGCAAAATGGGCTTGAAATGATGCAAGGAATGAAGATTTGAGGAGCTAAAGGGTCGGGTGCTACGGCCGGCGCCCTATACCAAGTCCTAAACATCAGAGAACAAAAACATCAGGTTGGTCAATTGATGGAACGCCCCTCCATCCCTTAAACAACGGAGAATTGAACTTCACAAACTTGGCAAGATGAATGGCGCCCCGCGCCAGAGGTGTCCAGACTTAGAGAAATTTGACGAACACCTTGGCAAGATAGAGTGGGCAGCGTGCCAAGCCTTGTATGGAGCTAAAATTGTTGGAAATTTTACTAGGTCTATGGTGACATACATGAGGCAGCGTACCAAGGTCATTCCAGGGCAGAAAATGCTGATTTTAAAGCTATATTTGAAGGGCAGAAACATCATTTGCATGCTCATCTATAAATAGAAGCCTTAGGTCTTTTGTTAAGTAGCTTTTGACATCTTGGAGTAGTATTTTATCATTTACATTCCTTAGTTCATTTATGAAAACTTGTAAGCCGTTTGGAAGGAAGACACAGTTCTACAACTAGGTTTTCTGTTCTTTACTATGTATTTTTGTATGATGATGACTAAATATTTGTGTTTCCGCTTTTCTATGAGTGGACAAACTTATATTTTAAGATTGTGGCTTTGGTGAATGGTTGATTTTCTGATAGACTAATTAAATTTGATTTTGATTCTTCTTTTATTGTTGTTTGTATTTATTTTTGTTAATTTATTATTTAGGAGATTGATCACCTTTTGAGTAATCTGTTGGCTTTTGATTAAACTTAGGAAAACGAATCGAAAGGGTTAAAAATAAATACAAAACGAGAATCCAAAGACCCTTGAACCCATTGGTGATAGGATAGAAGTTGTTGTTGAGGATAAGGATATATCCTTAAGCACCGTAACCGTCATTTCATTACTCTCCTGCGACAATAGGAATATAGGCGGAGGGTTCGTGAAATAGTTCTTGGATGCTAGGGATGGCGCAAGAAATGGGATAGTAACTTGCAACTATCAACCATAGGAAGAATCATACCAGTTTAATTACGTCTTGAAAATTCAACTTGAAACCAACAAAGTGCCATGCCCTAGTCTTTCACCATCATCGAAATACAATAAAACTTGTAATAGTCTTTTAGTTAATTTTATATTTGAAGTTTTAGTCAGTTAATTTTTCAAACCAATATTCATTTTACTTGTTTTTTAGATTAGTGAAATTAAAGTGCCAACCTTATAATGATTAAATTGACAAGTCCCTTGGGTACGATATCTTGACTTCAAAATCCTATATTACTTGACGACCGTGTGCCCTTTTTTGCGCTTGGGTGACATCATAATTTTGGCACCATTTGTTGGGGATTTGAATATTTTTTAATCATTTATAGGTTTGGATTTTATTCCGCTATTTTGTATATATTGTATTAATTTTTCTTTTTCTTTTTTTAAAGTATTATACAACTCTGTTAACATGACATCTTGGTATAAAATGGGTTGAACATTGGGTATTCATATTTGATGATCCATGTCTAAATTGAGGAGGACCTCACTTGTGGCAGTACTGTTATACTTGTGCTGTATGTGGTGGTTTGGATGGCCAATCGAATGGTTGCCCAAATTTTATTCCCTTTCCCCAAGCACCTATTACGATCCTCCTATTGTTTTTGACGTTTGCAGGAATAATGAAGAGGATGAACATTATGGTCAAATATGCAATATGGAAAAAATTATCATGGAGCATATGAAAGTAATGAGGGAGCAACTTATTAAATAGGGAGGAGCCTAAAAAAGATTGAGTGCCAAGTTCACAAAGATGAAGGCAGAGACTACAACTTGTAAGAATATGCAAGTCACGGTCTTAGCCAATATTCAAGAGGAACCTCAAGTTGAAGGGAGAATAGATCTCAGACAAGAGATGGATCAAATTACACATTGTGAATGAGATGTAAAGCGGTCGATGTCAAATGTAGAATGCAACCAGGGTTGGTATTAAATCCTACGAGGAATATGACAAGAACATAAATTAATGCATTTAGCTCGTATTTCCGAGCTTCCCACCCCCAAAGAAAGCACCTAAATTGGCTAAACATTGGCCCGTGTGTCTCCGGCTACACTTGCCACTCTCTGGGATGTTGTACTCTGTGGGTCTACTCCCCTGACCTCATTCCCTCTGGTCGGACCTAGATCCAGATGGCATACTCATAGCTGACGGAGCTGAAGCTGAAGATCTCTGATGGGACTGCTGACGGTGCCTACCACTAGGTGTCTGCTGCGAGAATCCAAAGCTATTGGTCCTCTCCCTTTTGGCCTCTCTCTCCCGCTCACTTACATGTACCGCCTCTACCTGCTGGGTGTACAGAACTATTAGGCGGAAGTCAATGTCCTGATGAAGCATCATGGTCTAGCAATCTTTGACCAAATAGTCTGCTATCCTATGTACGAACCGACTCACTCGGGCTATCTAATCAATCACCATCTCAAGTGCATACTCGGATAAGCGAGTGAACTCCGAAGAATACTCCTGAACTATCATATTATCATATCTTAGGTTCAAAAACTCAGCGGATTTAATCTCCCTCATCTCACGAGGGAAGAATCGATCCATAAATGCGGTATGCAACTCATCCAAAAGAATGGGGCCTGCTCCAACTATCTTGTTATCTTTCCATTGCCTGAACTGGATGTCTGCAACCCCTTTCAACTTATACGAGGCTAAATTTGCATACTCCTCTCCGGTCACCCCCATGATCTAGGAGATCTTCAGAACTTCAACAATAAACTAATGTGGATCCTCGTCCACCTTTGATCCGAGAAACTTCGAAGGGTTCATCCTCAAAAAGTCTCTAACTCTTGCCACTACTACATTCCCATTTAGAGGGACATGTGGTACCGCCTGTTGGTTGACATGGGCAGTCAAAGCCTGAGCTAGCATCTGTATGGCTACCCTTAACTTTGTGTGGGCAACCTATTTGGGTACATTCTCCTTGGGGACTAGTGGGGCCTGCTTGTGTCTATCCCATTACCATTCTCATGGCCATTTCCGTTTCCATTCCTTCTTCCATTGACTCAGCGAGGAGACATGATTCTGCAAACGCGTATAGCATGAGTAGAAGTATAGAGAGACATTTAATCACACGACATAGATCATGAAAGAAGGGAACATTCCTAAAACATTTCGTAGCCTCTTCATCATAAGTGTGGCGCGCTTCCCACCCGTAAAATAGAACCTACCTAATGCGGTTTTCAAACACCCCAGGACACTTCAAAACCTAATGCTCTGATACCAAGTTTGTCACAACCCGAACATAAGTCCGGATCGAGACACGGGACAAAGAACCCGAAGAGTTTCCAAGTCGACCTATGGAATGAACATAACATCTAAGATCAACATTTTAAATGCAGAAATCTAACGTATAATATAGAGGTAGTCTAAAAATCTCATGACATTTGAACAATTGAATACATAATACATGTCTGAAGCTAAATACATACTATATGTAATAAGCCTCTACTACTGACAAGTTGATGGGACAAAACCTCAACTAACTTACTAAAATCTAAAACTGAAAATATTGAAAATAACTAACAGGAAGGGCCTCGAAAGATGAGGACTCACCAAATCTATCTGGGAGATGTTAACACTAAAGATCCAACTAGCAGCGGGACTGAGCCTCTATCATGAAATAATATAGCATAAAGTATGTGGTCAGTACGTGGAATGTACCGAGTATGCAAGGTAGGTAAAACTGCTAAGTAAGTAAAATCATAGATCATGCATATCATAAACATTTCATCATAAGAGTTTGAGAGTAGGGCTTGCATCCTTTTATCTAATATCATAACTGAATCGAATGACCCAAAGCTGAAAATTGTTAATCATAAGTAAAACTGAATGTTGGGTCAAACCTGTTGATAAGATAGTATTTTAACTGATGAACATGCATAACTGAAATCATGAGGAACAATGGAAGACTCTTCATATAACCGACATTACCATGATATAGCTTAAGTGGTCCCGACTATTACACTCGAGTGGGCAGAGCCGTCCAAAGCGTTTCCATGGCTAAGGATGCTACCATGATATCAATATCAAGATGAAGGCCCCTTGGGAGGGAAGGTAATAAGGGAGGTCCAAATAATCTAAACATACCTACATTTGCACGTAGATCTGAGGCATAGGGTTGACTGACCCTTAGCCTACTCGGTGCTAGAGATACTCCTAATAACATGCATGAGCTCTCTATCATTTTTCAACAAAGCTGACCATCGTCTAGTGATGCAGCTGAATCATGACATGACATACATATTCTTAACATGGAGACACTTGTCTCAAACCATACCATAAGTTGATCAAGAGTGGGAGTCTAGACTCCAAAACCATGTGGTAAGCTAATAACATAAAAGTTAGATAAATCCTGAAACGTACTTCATCATATGGGCTTGCCCAATACTTAAACATGCTTGAAAGAGGCTTTGATTACTCAAAACATGAACATAGACATGGGCATTTCGAAATTATACTTTCACCATGAACATCTCATCATAACTAGAAGCATAGATCATAATATCATTTTTTCATGAACATCCATAGATGGGCTTCTTATTTGTAAATCTTTCAAATCATAATTTGTAATCGAAAACCTTATAAAACATGCCCGTAAATTGATCTTGGCCAGATTTATATGCCCAAGTGATACTCAAACATATCATTTTTGTCTTGTTTATTGTGCAATGTGTATACATTTTCATGTAATTGGTAATAAAATGTTAATTTATACTAACCAACATGATTAGCATTGTTTTGTAGGTAAAACATGATTTTGAGGAGCTAAAATGCATGTTGGAACAATATCGGAGTTGGACTTGGATGCGAGCACGGAAAAGACATTGGAATACACAATGTAAAGGGGCTCCGCGATGGAGCCGTGCCACGCTACCATCGCGGAGGCACACTGCATGGAGGATGAATTAATTTGGCAATTTCCAGTGAAGCCTCGCGACAGCTCCGTGGCACGGAGGCAAGCCTCCGCATTGCATGTCGTACCACGTTGAGGCTATATTCCTGGACCCTGGATTTCCAGTGAGGGTCCGCATCCACGCCGTGTCACGGAGGCAGTGCTCCGCGTTGGCCTCCGTGACACGTTGCTTGTTATTCCGGGAAAAATGTCCACTAGTATAAATAGAACACTTAGGCTTATTTTTAAGAAAATTCAGACTTGGTAGAGCAAGGACGTGGGTTACAGGCAGTTGAGGGACGAAAAAGCTAAGGGTTTTTCTCTCTTTCTTTCTTCTTTCAATCAATTGTTTGTATGATTAACACTTGTTTTAGGATGATTAATCCACAAATGAGTGGCTAATTCTCTTCCTTGCTGAGGTTATGAACAATGGTGATGAATTCTGATTATTGAGTTGTATAGTTTTTCATCTTCTTCTTCTATGTTGTTCTATTAATTCTTGTTTCTACTGCATTAGTGTGTGGCTGACATTAAGGTACATCTAAAAAGTCCAATTTCACTCGACAGAGCACGAAATTGGAAAGTTGTGAATTAATAGGGTATTGTTCTTAACTTGATTTGGGAAAATTAGGTTTTGATGTGCTTTCCTGATAGAAATATACTTCAAAGCCGTATTAGTCAATTTAGGAACCGGAATTGTATTGCTAGGTCATAAATTGCATTTGATCACAGAAATGTAGATGGATGGTTTATGATTCTTAAGTGAGATTAAATACGAGAGTTTTAATCTCTAGGCTAATGTTCTTGGCTAGCAACAGGAAGAGAAGAATAACCAAATTATGATTATAATCAAGTTCATAACTTGTTCTTAACCTTGGCATGCTCATATCCATAGTTTCAATTCACAGGAAATATTTGTTAATAGTTTTAATATATAATTTATAAACAAAAATTATTTAACTTTTGGTTACGTTGTTGTCACGATAATTAGAAGTAAGCTAGAATATAGTATACTTAAGCAATTTTACTTATCCAGAGTCTCCTTGGTTCGATACTTGGCTTACTTAGCCACTTTATTACTTGTTTGACCACGTGCACTTGCGTGTCGGTTTTTAACCTATAGCAAACCACCGGACAAGTTTTTGGCGCCGTTGCCGGGGAGACTAGGCAATTGGTGAAATTGTGTTAAGTGTAACTTTACTGTATTTTTGTTTTATTTTCTTAAGTGTAACTTTACTGTATTTTTGTTTTATTTTCTTAAGTGTTGACAACTTGGTCTTAGCCTGTATTTTGCAGACTTGATTTCTTTGAACACTGGCAAAGGACAAGGAGCTGGTGGAATCTTATACAGAGCCTAAACGTGAATTTCATAGTAAACGCAGAGAAGCTCTACAAAAGAAGCTGCAGTTGCTCAGACAGACTATAATGGAGCAATAAAATCCACCGGTTGTGAGGGCAGTGTTAGTGCCCGACGAAGCAGCAGCAAGGCCGGTTCGCGAGGTGGCAATCCCACATGACAACAATGTACATTCAAGTATCCGCAAACCAGAGCCTGTAGGGAGATTTGAATTAAAGCTGAATATGGTGCAACTTTTGCATACAAGCGGGCAATTTACCGGTCTCCCTCATGAAGACCCACAACAACATCTCCAGAATTTGTTGGAGATAAGTGACACTTATATACCCGCTGGAGTGTCACCTGATTATGTGCGGCTCACACTATTTCCGTTTTCCTTACTTGGTGAAGCCAAGAGGTGGTTAAAAGCTGAACCACCAAATTATATATCAACGTGGGATGATCTAGCACGAAAGTTCTTGATAAGATTTTTTCCCTCTGGTAAAACAGCCAGACATAGAAGTCAAATTCTAAGTTTCAAACAGAGGGAGGGAGAAAATTTATATCAAGCCTGGGAAATATTTAAATCCATGTTGCGGGACTGTCCTCATCATCATCAGTCCAATGAGGTGTTGGTGCACACATTTATTGAGGGTTTGGAACCCCATACTAAAATTTTGTTAGACTCAGCAGCTGGAGGGCAAGCGCTCGAAAAGACTTATGAGGAGCTGTACACTTTCCTAAATCGGATTTCACAGGGAAATACAGAATGGAATGCAGATTCATCTCGAGGTGGAGCAAGGAAAGCAGCAGGAGTGCTTCAAGTGGATGGATTTATAGCTATCGCTGCACAGATAGCTGCCTTGCAGAATCAGTTGAACAACCACTTCAGCAACATGAATTTGAACCAGCCTTCAGCTTCAATCAATGCGGTCCAGCAAATGTGGTGTGAAGTGTGTGGAAGCAGTGAGCACTCAGCTGAGTGCTGTGGAGCAAACCCAGATTCGGTTAACTTTGTGGGCAATGCACAGAGAAATCAATAGTTTGGTAGCGGCTACAACTCAAATTGGAGGAACCATCCAAATTTTTCGTGGGGTAGCAACAACCAACAAGGCCAAAGTTCGGGTCAGGGTATGCACAGGAATTAAGGAGGGCAACAGAACTACCAATCTCAATTCAGAAATCACAATGCCCCTCCTCCACCACCATCACCGAGCATTGAGGAGATTTTCAAGACCATGATCGCTAATCAGGCGCAATTGCAGGCTGACTATGTTAAATTGGCAGCCGAAGTGAAGAATAATCAGTTAGCGACCAAGGCTCTTGAGTATCAATTTGGGCAATTTGCTAGTGCCCAAAACACAAGACCCAGAGGAGGACTGCCTAGCGACACGGATCCTAATCCGAAGCAGGTAAATGCAGTGACCATGAGGAGTGGTTTGCAGTTGAAGGAGGTGGAACCGGAAAGACCGCCTCAAAAGTCAGGAGCAGCAGATGTTGAGGAAGAACAAAGTTCGGATAGGGGGAAGACCAAAGAAGCAGAATCAGAAAGACCTCCACCCCCGTTCCCTCAACGACTCAAGAAACACAAGGAGGAGGCGTGTTTCAAGAAATTTATGGAGGTGCTTAAACAGGTACATGTTAATTTACCTCTTGTTGATGTCTTTCAGGGAGTGCCAAAATATGCTAAATATATTAAAGACATCGTGGCCAACAAAAGTCGTCTGACTGAGTATGCCACGGTAGCTTTGACGGAGGAATGCACTTCCCGGATCCAAAATAGACTGCCTACGAAGCTAAAAGACCCTGGAAGTTTTACTATCCAGCTTACAATTGGGCAGAGTATCCGAGCTCGTCGATTATGTGACTTGGGGGCGAGCATAAATCTGATGCCATCTTCGGTATTCAGGAAGTTAGGTCTAGGGAGTCCTAGACCTACAACCGTAATCTTGTAGTTAGCAGATAGATCCTTAGCTAGGCCGGATGGCATTGTTGAGGATGTGCTTGTGCAAGTGGGCTCCCTCATTTTTCCGGCCGATTTTATTGTTCTGGATTTTGAACCAGATGCTGAAGTCCCATTTATTTTGGGACGACCCTTTTTGGCAACCGGAAAAGCATTAATTGACGTAGCTGCAGGTCAACTTACAATGCGAGCACATGACAAGGTAGAAGCGTTCGATGTGTACAAATCACCCAAGCTCCCGATGGTAAATGAAGAACTCTCGGTGATCAATGTAATTGATCATGGGAATACTAAACAAATGAATGATTCCCAGGAGTTGATAGGAAGACCACCAGACAAAGGTGAGCACTACTGGGCGGAGGACAAGGATCGTCAAAAATCGTCCATCACCCTAGTGGATAATTGAGCATAAAGGACGTCGAGCCGCGACGGTAAACCAGGCGTTGCACGGGAGGCAACCCGTGAAAAATACTTTTTTTTCTTTTGTTTAGTAAAGTGTAAATAGTTTTTATTTTAATTTTTCTTTTTCTTGATTTAGTACAAATTTTTCGTTTTAGTTAGTATTTCTCATTTTAGTTAGGGAAATCTATTAATCTAACCAATTTATTTTAGTAAGGTGATTTTCAAGTCAACCGGAGAAAAATGTGCATGGAATCGGGAAGGAAAAGGCAAGATATGAAAAAATGAATAAAATGAAGAGACAGAGCACTGGGGCGATGGCTCCGTGTCACGGAGGAAGGGCTCCGCGTTACCCTCCGTGACACGTTGAGGTTAAATCTGGATTTTTTAAAAAAATTCCAGTGAGCCATCGCGTTAGCTCCGTGTCACGGAGGAGGGGCTCCGCGTTACCCGCCGTGACACGTTGCCCTATATTTTGTGACGGGTCACACCGGGTTGCCGGGTGACCCGCGTATTTCTTTCATTTAAAACCCCGAATTTTTGCCCTTTTTCCCCATTTCATCTCTTCTCCGCGACCAAACACCTAAGTTCCCTCTCCCAACCAATGTGCCACGCTACTAAGCAAACAATTTGTCAAGTTTCTTCGGTTATTCAACGTAAAGGTATGTTTTCCTCGTTTCTCTCAAGTTTTTGGCAATTTTAGTCGAATTTGAGCATGGGAGGTGAGATAAATCACCCTAATTAGCAATTTAGCATGAAATTGAATTATTGTTTGATTGATAAATGTTCAGAATGTTGTAATTAGCGTTTGAACTTGTCGATTGCGTGAATGATTCGAATTTGATTGTAAAATTGATTTCTAGGGCTGGGGTTGTTAAAATCGAATTGGGTAACTTGGTGGATTGGTGAATTATATGCCGGGGTGTGTGTGTGAATTGAGATAAGTCGTTGTAAATATTGTTTGAAGGTAATAGACGACGAATTCTCTGTTTTTGGGAAAATGTAAAAATGGTTCAAATTGGTTTGGTTATTTGGATTCGTATGTATATAGAATTTTTTTCGTTGTTTTTGTTTGTTATTTTCGTTGCTAAGTGCGATGGTTGAATTGCTAGCGATGGTAGGATTGGGATTAGCTCTATGAAGTCTGAGTAGTACGCTAAAAGTTATACTGTCGAAAATTTTTTGTGGACGCACTAAGCATAAATTGTATAGTTGTTTGTGTTTAGGCTGTAAATAAAGTAATCCTTGCCGTAGTATCGTAAGAGTAGTTAAGGACTAAGTGTGGGGTAAACTTAGTTTAACCCGACCTTAGCTGAAGTTAACATGTATTTAGCTTGACATTTTGCTTGTTTATTTATGTTGAGAGGTACAATGGCGTGTAGGCAGGATATGGGTAAAGGTGCTTCTACTTCAAGCACCGGGAGAAAACGCATGAGATTGGGAACAGCAGTCCCAGCTGCACCAGCTGTTCCGCGCGACCAACGCCGCCAATACGGAACGAGGTGGGTGACCGATGAAGGGAAGAAGTGGTACGCTAAACATAAGGAGAATAAGTACTTCCCTGAGGAGCATATTGCTCGGGAACCACTAGCACAGGAGTTCCCCCGTATTGTGCAGAGAATCAAGGCAGCTGGGCTCAACTTCATATTTCAGGAGCCCAAGGAGTGCAACCTACATTTAGTTCGGGAGTTCTATGCAAATTGGAACCCGGCCATCAGAAGCCACACAATAAAAATCAGAGGGCAGATTGTCACTCTGGAACCCCAGAAATTAAATGCCATCATTGGAGCACGGGACACAGACGCCCACGTTCTCCGCCAGCTGAACATCACCCCACCATACGCTGATATCAGACGCACTTTGTGTGGGGCTCGATCCACAGCCCGATGGAGCAGACATAAGGAGAGGGGTTACCATCAGACTCTGCCGTATTCTCAAATGAACAGGGAGGCAAGAATTTGGCTGAAAATAATTTGTTCGTGACTGATCCCGGGGGTGCACATGACGGATGTGACCCGGGACCGTGTGTGGCTGGTGTATGCCCTGATGAAAGGGCTAGAGATTAATGTTGGGGCGGTCATCATATCCGCCATGAAGAGAGCCCGACTACACCAGGGCCACAGGTACGGGTTCGGCGGACTCATCACCACCTTTCTCCGGGGCCTCGATGTCGAGGAAGAGGCTTTGGACTACATCCCGCAGTTGGAGCGGAGGGCCCTTGATGTGACCAAAACCAAGGCCCCCGACACCACACACGGGCCAATGCTGACACTGGGCGAGCGACATGCTCGTGACAATCAGTACATGGCACAGATGTTTGGTATGCAAATGCTTCAGCTTCGGATTGGTGGGAGACCAGCCATAGAGGATGAATTATGGCAGCTGGAGCTGGATTACCCATTTGGCGAAAATGCCAGAGCTTTGTGCCGAGTGGGGCCGGCCTTCGTTGAGCCCACTGACGATGATGTCCCCACGGATGAGGAGACACGCCGGGAGGACTCTTATGTAGAGTCCGATGACGACGATGGAGGTGACTCAGACATGGGCAATGAGGCAGCAGCACCTGATGAAGAAGTCGAATATTTCGACTTATCAGGGAGTTCCACCACCCGAAATTTTTGTGATTTTTAATTTTTGTGAACACTGGGGACAGTGTTCGATTTAAGTGTGGGGTGTGGAGTAGTTAGGTGCTGGGGCTGGGCTGATTTACTGTATGTTCTTCCTCTGTTTTGTATGTATGTTTATGTTTCCCTGTGGTTGTGAGTGGAAACTGGTTTGTATCTGTATAGGTACATATTTTTGTGGTAATTGATGTGTGTTGTGGAATGTTGTGGTTGCAGTGTAAATATTTTGTAAATTTTCTAAATATTTTTTTTTCTATCGAAATGATCGATATTTTTAAAACATTTTCCGAAAATATTTTGTACATAGTAAAATATTTTGTAAATATTTTTCCATCGAAATGATCGATGTTTTGCAAAAATTTTACAATTTTTATTTTTGGGTTTCTCGGAGTTTGTTTGCGGTTCTTTTACCGAGAATAGTCCCATTGAACCGATGTCATAGTTAGTGACCGTTCCCTATGATGGATGGATGACGACCGTCTTAAGGGAAATGTAGTCGGTAGGAGTAGTGATTTTAATTTATTCTTAGTTTTTTTCTTTGGTGGATTGCATCACTGAACTTGTAGTTACTCTATGGTTGTGAAATTATGGTTGCGTGATGTAACTGATATTCAAAATGTAAAAGTGATTCGTTTGAAAGCATGCAATTTTGTAAATATGTTGTGTTACCTTGGCTGTAGAATTCGATTCGGTGTGATTGAGGCTTAATTTCTGAATTCATGTAATTAGCTAATTAAAGAGTCTGTGAATGCATCTTGAATTGAGCATGTGCATGAAGTGTGAAGTGAGGTGTTGTTATTCCATGCTATTGTGAAGTGTCTAGAACTTGCTTGGTTTGTGTACAAAACGAAATGAAGGAGGTGTAGTGTTAGAAAGGATGTAGGCATTTCTTTGTCTTAACCAAGAATTTCTATTTTTTCTTGTCATACTCTACCTTTTTATGTGATTGTATACCCTAGTCAGCCCGTTGAGCCTTTAGCCGATTATTTCTTTCTTTTGTCCAAAATTGTATAAACTAAGCTTTATTCCTTCTTTTCATTAGCCGTAAAGTCTATACAAAACTCTTAAGTGCTTAAGAAGAACAAAAAAAATTTCCCAAAGTGTCAAAGAGTGAGAATAGTGGAAAGAAAAAGAAAAGCAGAGCGAGGAAAGAAAAGAAAAAGGTGGAAGGTGCACTTGCTATAATTAAATGATAATGAAGGTGCATGAAAAACCTTTGTTGTTGTGTCAAGTGTGTTTGGTGAAATGGGCCATACGAAAGTAAACCAGCATGAATGGGATGATGAAAAAGGAAAAGAGAGAAACAATGTTCGTGAGTTGATGGGAATGTGTTGAAAAGGTGCTTAAGGATGCTAGTGACTATTATTGGCTAATCCAATACATACTAGTTCCATATCCTCCATTACAACCCATTAAAGTCCTACGTGATCTTACATTGCATTTCTTTATATTAGTGGAGTAATACACTAAGGGCAAGCCTATGGGTCATGACATGATGCATGTGAATTCTTTTGGGAGAGAGAGTGAAATTAATTTCTACATGCCCCTACGTGAATGTTTGTGTGTTACATGAGCATAAAAGGGGAAGATTCTCTTGAGTTGTGAGGGCACATGCTTGATGAAAGATTGAGTTTCGTGTCGGATATCTTGATTAGCTGATTTGCATGAGTTTGCCGATATCGAGGGTCGATTCTTAAAGCCTAGGAAGTCTTGATATATTAAAGGTCATTGCATTGTTAAGACCATGTATGTTTTCTTGATGATTTACCAAATTGAATAATCGGTATGACCGTAGCATAAATTGTCGCACCATAGTGGCAAAGGTTGGGATGTAATTTGCATGAGTTGTGTATGTGTTGTTCGAGGACGAACAAGGATTTAAGTGTGGGCTAAGTGATCTTGGGCAGATTTATATGCCCAAGTGATACTCAAACGTATCATTTTCGTCTTGTTTATTGTGCAATGTGTATACATTTTCATGTAATTGGTAATAAAATGTGAATTTATACTAACCAACATGATTAGCATTGTTTTGTAGGTAAAACATGATTTTGAGGAGCTAAAATGCATGTTGGAACAATATCGGAGTTGGACTTGGATGCGAGCACGGAAAAGACATTAGAATGCACAATGTAAAGGGGCTCCGCGATGGAGCCGTGCCACGCTACCATCGCGGAGGCACACTTCATGGAGGATGAATTAATTTGGCAATTTCCAGTGAAGCCTCGCGACAGCTCCGTGGCACGGAGGCAAGCCTCCGCGTTGCATGCCATGCCACGTTGAGGCTATACTCCCGGACCCTGGATTTCCAGTGAGGGTCCGCGTCCACGCCGTGTCACGGAGGCAGTACTCCTTCTTCTATGTTGTTCTATTAATTCTTCTTTCTACTGCATTAGTGTGTGGCCGACATTAATGTACATCTAAAAAGTCCAATTTCACTCGAGAGAGCACGAAATTGGAAAGTTGTGAATTAATAGGGTTTAGTTCTTAACTTGATTTGGGAAAATTGGGTTTTGATGTGCTTTCCTGATAGAAATATACTTGAAAGCCGTATTAGTCAATTTAGGTACCGGAATTGTATTTCTAGGTTATAAATTGCATTTGATCACAGAAATGTAGACGGATGGTTTATGATTCTTAAGTGAGATTAAATACGAGAGTTTTAATCTCTAGGCTAATGTTCTTGGCTAGCAACAGGAAGAGAAGAATAACCAAATTATGATTATAATCAAGTTCATAACTTGTTCTTAACCTTGGCATGCTCATATCCATAGTTTCAATTGACAGTAAATATTTGTTAATAGTTTTAATATATAATTTATAAACAAAAATTATTTAACTTTTGGTTACGTTGTTGTCAGCATAATTAGACATAAGCTAGAATATAGTATACTTAAGCAATTTTACTTATCCAGAGTCTACTTGGTTCGATACTTGGCTTACTTAGCCACTTTATTACTTGTTTGACCACGTGCACTTGCGTGTCGGTTTTTAACCTATAGCAAACCACCGGACATAAAACATAATTAAACATTAGAAACATGCATAGAGGATACCCATGATAGATACTTAGAGAATTCACAAGTTGGGTTAAACTCCCACAGGTTCATCAAATTAAAAATCACATGAATTTGAAGACGGATTGAGCATGGGAGTGGATGGATACACCCATTCATAACCCTACATACCTGGGATATTTTGATTGCATAATCCTCTTGAATGCCCAAAGGAATTTGTGGAAGAACTTGATGAATCCTTAGCTGATCACCCTGAGGAACTTCTAGGTTTGCATGCATGGAGCGAAATAGGCTTAAAATGAGTTAACCCCTCTTAAAACACACCTATTTGAGATTAAAATGAAATAGTATAGGCCTTAGGTACTTAGGAATTACAAAAAAGCCCTTGATAAATTCGCAGGAAAATACGCACTGCCAGTCCCAATGAGGAACTAGATGACTCTTCGTCAAGGACCATCACTCATGGTCTGCCTTCCATCGTCAGCATTAGAAGCTTATAATCCTTGGTCACCATGAGTGACACCACAACTCGTGGTGTATCTGACGACTCGTGATGACTAACCGTTAGTAGTACTGCCAAATATTTCAACCCTCAGGTAAAACTCCTGACCCTGGCTAACATAACTACTCGTGGTGTTGATGACGACTAGTGCCTTCACCTATGGTCAACCACCAAACCAAAAATCCAACAAAGTTCAACCTTCTCTCCCTGAGTCAACTAACAACTCTTGGTGCACCTCACGGGTCACTGGATGACGTGTGTGGTGACCTCGTGCAGAAAATTCTGTTTTACTCCATTTCTACCCTCAAGTTTGATCTTAGGGATTTCGAGGTATTACAATTTCAAGTATTGACCGCATAGTCTATGTTGTATCATTTCATTATATAGGTTCAAACATTCATATTTAGCCACATCACTAGCTAGGCTACTGAGTTGTTAGGTGCTCCAGTTAGTGAATCCTCATCCTTTGAGGACCTTCTACTAGCTTTTTCATGACCATCTTTCAGCTTTAGACTTGTAGTGAGCTAGTTGGGGTGTTGTCCTATCAACTCGTCTATATGTTATAGGCTTCTCAGACATTGTGTTGTATTCAACTTCTGATTTAGAGTTTTGATATTCCATTGTTTAGATGCTATAATGTTCAAACTTTCTCTATAATAGAACTCAGTTATCCATTTTTGTTATGTTGATCCTTAATTATCATGTTCATACCACTGATCGACTTGGACAATTTATGGCTCTAGGTTCTATGTCTCAATTCGGGCCTATGTTCGGGTCATGAAAAACATGGTATCAAAGCAAAGGTTTAGTGTGTCCTAGGGTGTCTAAAAGCCGCGTTAAGTAGAATCTTTTTAATAGGTGTGAAGCGCGCCAGATTATGACTAAGAGTCTACGAAGCGTTTTAGGGAATTTCCCTTCTTTCATGATCTATGTCATGCGATGAAGTACCTCTCTATCCTTCTAACTCATTCTATATGCACTTGTAGAATCATGACTCCATACTGAGTTAACCGTAGAAGGAATGGCAATGGAAACTGGAATGGCCATGAGAATGGCAACAGAGATAGGCACTAAAGAGCCCCACCAGCCCTAGAGGATCATGTGCTTGAGGAAGTTTCCCAAGCTGAGTATAGGGCAGCCATCCAAATGTTAGCACATGTGTCACCACTCAAGTCAATCAACAAGCGGTGGCTCATGTTCCCTAGAATCGGAATGCAACAACGGCTAGAGTCATGGACTTCCTCAGGATGAATTCCCCTGAGTTTCTGGGGTTGAGGGTGAATGAGGATCCACATGAGTTTATTGAGGAGATTTAAAAGATCACTCAGGTTATGGGAGTGAAGGAGGAGGAGTATGTAGACCTAGCCTCTTATCAGTTGAAAAGGGTTGCTTATATTTTGTACAAGCAATGGAAAAATGGTCAGGGAGTCGGAGCAGGACCCATTTGTTGGGATGAGTTTCTCATTGCATTCTTTGATGAATTCTTTCCCCGAGAGATGAGGGAAATCAATGTAGCAAAGTTTGTGAATCTTAGACAGAATAACAAAAAAATCCAAGAGTATTCTTTGGAGTTCACTCAAGTATCTAAATATGCACTGGAGATGGTGGCCAATCAGAGGGCTCAGGTGAGCAGTTTTGTGAATGCGATAGCGGACTATTTGGTTAAGGATTGTAGGACCGCTATGCTTCATCTGGATATTCACTTCTCCCGATTATTCTTGTATGCCCAGTAGGTAGAGGTAGTGTATATGAGGGGGGAGAGAGAGAGGCCAAGAGGGAAAGGAAAGAAAGTTTCGGGTTCTCCCAATAGAGGTCTAGTGGTGGGAATCGTCAGCAGCCCCAACAGAGATCATCAGCCCAACCACTATTAGTAGCAAGTGTGCCATCAAAATATAGGCGTGGATGGAGGGGACAAGCATCAGAATCTCGAGGATAAAGGAGTAGGCTTGTAGAGCCTAGTATTCTAGATAGTGACAGATGCGGTATAAGGCATGCTGGTCAGTGCTTCATGGGTACAGGTGCATGTTTCAGGTGTGGGAAGCCCTATAATATGCTCAGATATTGTCCAGCTGCCAAAAAGGTCTATGGTAGAGATCGAGACCCAATTACCAGTTCAGCAACTCCACCATAACACTTAGCTCGGTAGGGTGCATCCACTAGTGCACGTGGTGGACATAGTCAGAACAGGTTTTATGCCTTATCATCTCGTCAGGAGTAGGAGGACTCTCAAGACATAGTCACTGGTATGTTACGAGATTTCATTTTTATGTATATGCATTATTAGACCTAGGGGCTACTTTATCTTTTATGATGCCCTATGTTACTAGTTGTTTTAGAGTCAGTCCTGAAACCCTATCAGAACCCTTCTCAGTTCTCAGTCTCTACTCCAGTCGTGACTCAGTAAGACTCGACGGGTATATATAAATTGCCCTGTCAGAATCCATCAGAAAGTTACTTCAGCAGGTTTAGTAGAGTTAGCCATGGTGGACTTTGATGTTATCTTTGGAATTGATTAGTTGTATGCATTTTATACCTCAATAAATTGTAGGACCCATGTGATAGAGTTTTGACTTTTGTGTGAGCCAGTCCTATAGTGGAAGGGTAGTTCAGCTGTGCCGATAGGTCTTTTTATTTCCTACCTCAAGGCCAGAAAGTGGAATTCTAAGGGTTGCGTGTACCATCTAGTTTGGGTTAAGGATGCTACGTCTGAGACACCAACTCTCCAATCAGTTCTTGTAGTGTGTGAGTATATGGAGATGTTCCCAGAAGATTTATCCGGAGTCCCTCCCGATTGAGATATCAACTTTTGTATTGACCTTCTTCCCGATACGCAGCCTATATCTATTCCTCCATATAGAATGGCTCCTGCTGAGCCAAAGGAGTTGAAAGAGCAGTTAAAGAAGCTCCATGAAAAGGGTTTTAGCAGATCTAGCAAATCCCCGTGGGGTGCACCAGTTCTCTTTACTCAAAAGAAGGATGGTTCTCTTGGTATGTGTATCGACTATTCGCAGTTAACAAGGTTACAATCAAGATCAATTATGCTCTTCCTAGAATTGATTATTTGTTTGAACAACTTCAGGGTGCTAAGTGCTTCTCAAAGATAGATCTTAGGTCTGGTTATCACCAGCTCAGGGTTAGAGAGATGACTGCCTTGAGGACTCGATATGGTCACTATGAATTTGTTGTTATGTCTTTTAGACTAATGAATTCTCCTGCAGCTTTTATGTATTTGATGAATAGGGTGTTCAAGCCATATTTTTATATTTTCATGATTGTTTTCATAGATGAAATTTTCATATATTCTCGGAGCAGGGAGGAGCATGCCACTTATTAGGTGATTGTGCTACGACTCTCAAGGATTGCCAACTATTTCCTATATTCAGCAAGTGTGAGTTTGGGTGGGACTCAGTATATTTTTTGGGTCATATGGTGTCCAGTGAGGGTGTATAGGTGGACTCTCAAAAGAAAGAAGAGGTGAAGAATTGGCCTAGACTAGTTAGCCTTTCATACATCAGGAGCTTCTGGGTTTGGCAGGTTACTACAAAAGGTTTGTTGAGGGATTTTTATCAAATGTCGCGTTGTTGACTATGTCGACCTAGAAGAAAGTCAAATTACTATGTTCAGATGCTTGTGAGAAAAGTTTTCTAGATTTAAAGGCTCGACTCACTTCAGCCCCAATATTGACCGTACCTGAGGGTATCAAGGGATTTGTGGTGTATTCTGATGCCTCTAGGGTTGGACTTGGTTGTGTGTTGATGAAGATAGCCAAGTCATTACGTAGGCCTCTAGACAGCTTAAGATTCATGAGAAGAATTACTTGACACACAACCTTAAATTGGTAGCAAGTATTTGCGTTGAAGATTTGGAGGCACTATTTGTATGGGGTCCATATGGATGTGTTTATGGACCACAAGAGTCTTCAGTCCGTGTTTCCCCAGAAGGATCTGAATTTACAATAGAGAAGATGGTTAGAGCTTCACAAGGACTACGACATGAGTTTCCTTTATCATCCGGGCAAGGACAATGTAGTGGAGTATGGTCTTAGCAGTTATCCATGGAGAGTGTGTCTCATATTGAGGAGGAAAGGAAAGAATTTGTTAAGGATGTGCATCCACTTGCTCACTTCGGGGTTCGCCTTGCCGACTCGACAAACGGTGGTGTGACTACTCAAAATGGGTCAAAATCTTCATTGGTGACCGAGTTCAAGTCTAGACTAGATGAGGATCAAATCTTCATAACGTTGAACGTGATTCAAAATCAGGAGGTGGAGGTCTTCTCCCAAGAGGGAGATGGTGTACTTCGATATCAGGGTCATTTATGTTTTCCAGATGTTGATGCCTTGAGAGATGGGATGTTTCATCAAGCTCATGGTTCCTGATATTCTATACACCCAGGTGCTATAAAGATGTATTGTGACCTATAGGAAGTCTATTGGTAGAATGACATGAAAGACATTGCGGAGTTTATGACTAAGTGTCCAAATTGTTAGTAAGTGAAGGTTGAGCATCAAAGAGCTGGAGGTGTGCTTCAAGACATTAGTATCCCTATGTGGAAGTGGAATGAGATCAATATGGACTTCATCACAGGGTTGCCTCGTACTCATCGATAATATGACTCTATTTGGGTGGTGGTAGATAGGTTGACTAAAGTCGCTTATTTTCTACCAGTCAAAACTACTAATTTAGCAGAGTATTATGCTAGATTGTACATTCGGGAATTGGTTCAGTTGCATAGAGTTCCCTCTTCTATCATTTCAGATAGAGGTACTTAGTTGACCTCCCAGTTTTGAAAGTTATTTCAGAAGGGGCTTGGTACTCAGGTCAAGCTTAGCACAGCTTTTCACCCACAGACGGATGGTCAGGCTGAGTAGACCATTCACACTCTAGAGGATATGTTGAGATCATATGTGATTAACTTTAAGAGTTATTGGGATGATCATTTACCTCTCCTCGAGTTTTCATATAACAGTAGCTACCATTCGAACATTCAGATGGCTCTGTTTGAGGCTCTTTATGGGTGGAGATATAAATATCCTACTGGTTGGTTCAAAGTAGGTGAAGCTACGTTGATAGGGCCAGATTCAATTCATGAGGCTATGGAGAAAGTTCAACTTATAAGGAAAGGCTGAAAAAAGCTCATCAAAAGCCCTATGCGGATGTGAGGAGGAGAGGACTTGAATTTGAAGTTGATGATCAGGTATTTCTAGAGGTGTCCCCTATTAAGGGCGTAATGAGGTTTGGAAAGAAAGGGAAGCTTAGTCCCCGATATGTCGGCCCATACAAGATTGTGAGACGTGTTTGCAAGGTGGCCTACGAGTTAGAGTTGCCCTTAAAGTTGGCTTCAGTACATCAATTTTTCCATGTTTCTCTCTTGAAGAAGTGCATTGGTGACCCGACTTTGGTTGTTCCGGTGGGGAGTGTAGGTATGAAGGATAGCCTTAGCTATGAGGAGGTACCAGTTGAAATTCTTCATCGTCAGGCTCGAAAGTTGAGGAACAAAGAGGTAACTTCAGTAAAGGTTTTGTGGAGTAATCATCATGTTGAGGAAGCTACATAGGAAGCCAAAGCTGATATGATGGCTAAAGACCTGCATCTTTTTCCTCCCAACTCAGTTTCAGCTTGAGGTATCAATTTCCTGCTTAGTACATTATTCAGTTTCGTGTCTAGTTCATGTATCCCTGTTTCTCTCATGTAAGTCCATGTATGTGTGGTTCATGGATTCAGTTCAGTCATGTATTTCAATTTGGACTTAGTCGCTCTATTAGTTTACAGCTTCAGATGTTCAACATTTGGGGATCACATTTCCAATCCTCAGCTTCTTAGTAAGTTTATCAACATTTGAGGATGAATATTCCCAAGGGGATGATATTGTAATACCCCAAAAGTCCCTAGCATCAGACTCGAGGGCTAAAGGAAAGAAAATAGGAAAATATTTCCCAGGTCACAGGATGAGTCGTCCAGTGACCCGTGAGGAGATTCACGAGTCATGATGTGACTCGTAAATTGGAGGTTGATTAGTGGGAACTCGTGTCCAAGGGGTGACCATAAGTCACAGTCATGAGTCGTGGAGTGCCTAACAAGTCGTGAAGTTGGCCATGATTAGCAGATCTGAGTTGAAGTGGAATTCTGGCAGAAGACTTAACGGATTGAACGCACGAGTCATCTAGTGCCTCACGAGTCGTGTAATTACTCATGAGGATTGGCAGTGTCCAAATTTCCGTTGTTTTAGTAAGGGTGTTTCCGTAATTCCTAAGCTCTCAGGTCCTAAACTATGTTGTTTCAAGCTTTGTTAGGGGGGTTTTAAGAGTGCTTAACCTATCCTAAGTCATTCTATTCCATGCATGCATGATTAGGGTGCTCCATTGGAGATCAAGCTTTAGAATTCCCTTAGTTCTCCCCCTTATCTCTTGGGCATTCAAGGAAGGTGTGAAATCATATTTACCCAGGTATATAGGTGTCACGACCCGAACGGAAGCCCGGATCATAGACACTGGACAAGTGATCCCGAGAGACCCAAAGTCTACTCATGGCATAAGCACACAACTAACTCATTCTATAAACTGAAGAAAACATGAATATAATATCTGCGGAAGTCTAAACAACATCACATCAGAATAACATCTGAAGCTACACATACGTAAGACTGAAAAGCGTCTAGTCTGGACAAATTGATGGGACAATACCCCAACTAACTCAACAATACTAAACGAAATAAATACAATAAGAAGTGAATGTATAGACCTCGAAGGATGAGGACTCACCAATCACGTAGAAGCTAACTCTGACAAGTAACTACGCACGGGGCTGAGCTGGGGAGCTGGGTCTTGTATCATGAAACAATACAACATTGAAAGTATGCGGTCAATACGTGGAATGTACCGAATATGCAAGGTAAGTAAAACCTCTTTAGTAAAGTAAATCACTTAAAAACATTTCATATATATCATAAGCTTTCAACATGACAGGAAGGGCATACATGCATTATTTCTGTAATCAAAATCTCTTCATAACATGATCATGCATAGCTTTATAACATCATTGCTGACTAGAATGAGTCGAAGCTGAAACATGAAATTTATTTTAAAAGATGAATAATGAGTCAAACCTTACTTTTAGAACATGCATATGTAAGATAACTTCCATGAATAATTCATATGAAAATTTGAATAGTATAGATAGTGGGAGACTTTTCACATAACAAACATACCACGATAGATCTTACATGGTCCCGACTATCACACACAACTGGGCAGAGCCATCCAAAACCTTTCCAGGGCTAAGGACGCTACCAAGATATCGATATCAAGCTCAGAAGGTCCAAATGGGCCGGGGATAGCTCACAAGGGAGGTCCCAAAAATATAATAGTATCAACCTACATTGGTGCATAGTTCGGGGCATAGGGTGGTCAACCCTTAAACCACTCGGTGCTAGACTCTTCTCCCAAAACATGCAATGCTCTATATCGTATATTACAAAGATCAACATCGTTTATTGACGAAGCTCAACATGAAATCATGCATAGCTCAACATCGTATGAAATGAAGCTTAAGATTGTTCTTTTACAAAGCACAATAATGACATACATCTCAATTATGGATTCATGAATATGAGATGCTTATTTCGAAACATACCACAATCTAGAACTTTATGAAATTCGTGAGACTTCACTCCAAGTCACGTGGTAAGCTTATTTCGAGAAAAATCATTATTTTAAATCAACCTGTGGGCATTTCCCAAAGCTTTATTAAACTTATATCTACTTAATTCATTTTGAAATCAATATCATAATCATGGGTAGCTTTAGAAACATGCTTTTCATCACCAAAACTCATCATCATCATACATTCAACATCATTCTCTTCTGTCATGAACTTCTCATCCATGGGCATTAAATTTCATAATTTAGAAATCACAATTTGGATTGAAAATAATTTAAAATTTGCCCAAACTCCACAATTCATCAATGTAAATATAATCTAATCATACCCATGTATAGAGATTGAAGAATTATGCAATTTGGTAGAAACCCCATACTTGATCGTAGGCAATTCATCTTGTTGATAGAAATTGGGCATGGGTATGGAAGAAGACAAACAATAAAAACCTTACATACTTGGGGATGATGAATTCTAAAACCCTCTAATTGCCCAAGCTGAGATTCCAATAGAAACCTTGAAATTTTGCCTTGAATCCTCTCTTCAAACCTTCAAACTTGCATGCATGGGAAGAATGACTTAGAATCGGTTTTCTCCCTACTTAAAACCCACTAATATAGGCCTTAAACGATGTAGTATAGGTCTGAGGAACTTAGGAAATTACGAGAAGGACCTTACTAATTCACAGAAAATAACTGCTAGGTGACTCTAATAGGTGACCCGACGACTCGTTAAGTAACTCTCTAAGTACACTGGATAATAACTATGATAGGGCTCATAATGGGGGACATGAGGACTTGTGCCTCGAGACCACGGCTCGTGGTCACATTCTATCAAGTACACTATCCCATTCTCCCAATTAATCTTCACCCTCACCCCCACAACTAACATGACGACTCGTGGTGGCTGACCATGAGTCGTTCCCTCACTCGTGGGGACCTCAATCCTTCACTTCCTCCAAGCCTTCTCACGAGTCACTTGACGACTTGTGGGGTCTCCTCACGAGTCGTCCAATGACTCATCCTGCAACTGAAGTGCCATTTTCTAGATCTTTTCCCATTTGAATCTCGGGTCTGATCCTTGGTTTCTCGGGGTATTAAAATATCTCCCCCTTGGCAACATTCATCCTCAAATGTTAGAAACAAGTAGAAAACAGAAACATGAAATTTTCAAATTAAATTACTGATTATTTTGACCAAAAAATGACGGAATGACTACCTCCGTAAAGAACTACACATATCGACTGAATTCAGACATCACATACATTTATCATAACATAATTAAAACTTGTGAACATGAACTAAACATAGAAACTGATTAGAGAATTAGGGCAAAAACTGATACCTCAAACTGAAACTGAGCCGGTAGAATATAGGTGGGGTTATGTAGCCATCATGGTTGCTTCGACCTCCCTCATAGTTCCCTCAACAAGCTGGTTTCTCCATAATACCTTAACCAAAGCTACTTCTTTGTTCCTCAGCCTCCAAACCCGGCAATCCAAAATTGCAACTGGAAATTCCTCATAACTGAGGCTATCTCTCACACTAGCACAAGTTCGGGTTTTTGCTTTGGGTATAAAGCTACACGCAAGATTACGTGGTCGAGCAAGTAGTAAAGTGGCCTTAAGTAAGTCAAGTATCGATCCCACAGGGACTGGGATAAGGTAGCAATCTACTCAAGTGTACTATATTTTAACTCTAACAATGAAGACAACAGTGCAAAGAAGAGTTTGATATTTTGATTTCTAATTTTATCCTAAATTTAGAAAGATTATATAATTTGAGTCTGAACTATGAATGTGAGCATGCTGAGGTTAAACGAACATGTAAGGAAATAAATTATCGATATAATTTGGTTAACTTTTCCTCCGGTTGCTAGTCAACACTATGGCCAATGGATTAAAACTCTCGTATTTAACCCAACTTAAGAATCATGAACCGTCCACCTACATTTCAGTGATTAAACGAAATTCATGTTCTAGCCATACAAAACCGATTCCTTAATTGACTAATACGACTTTCAGGTATATTTCTATCATGAAGGTAAATAAATTCTCAATTTTCCCAAACTAAGAAAAGATCATATCCTATTGATTCACAACTTTCCAATTTCTTGCTCTCTAGAGTGAAACCGGACTTTTTAGATATACATTAACATAGGCCACACATTAATGCAGTAAGAACAAGAATCAATAGAACAACCATGGAAGAAAAGATGAAAAACCAACTTAATCAACAATCACATTTCAATACCATTGTTCTTAACCTCAGCAAGAAGAGAAATTAGCCACTCATTCGTGGATTAAACATAGTTAAGTGAGTGTTAAACATACAAGCAATTGAATTAAAGAAGAAAGAGATAGAGAAAAACCCTGAGATTTTCGTCCCCTCAACTTCCTGTAACCCACGTTCTTGCTCCACCAAGTCGGAATATTGAAAAATGAACCTAAGTGTTCTATTTATACTAGTGGGAATTTTTCCCGGTATAACAAGCAACGTGTCACGAAGTGCATCGCGGAGCACTGCCTCCGTGACACTCCACTGACGCGGAGCCTCACTGGAATTTGACTGTCTTGGTAATAAGGCCCAACGTGGCACGGCGTGCAACGCGGGTAGGCCAACGTGCCACGGCCCCAACGCATACCCACACTGGAATTTGGCCAAAAATTCCCTAACCAGGCAGAAGGCCTCCGGGATGGCAGCGTGACACGGCTCCATCACGGAACCCTTCGTATTTGTGTCGTCCAATTCTATGTCCTTTGCTACATCCCAGTGCAACCCCGATCTCTCCCAACATGCATTTTAGCTTCAAAAAATTATATTTCACCTGCAGAACATCGCTAATCATGTTGGTTAGTATAAATTCACATTTTATTATCAATCACATGATAATGTATAAACATTGATAGATAAAGAGGGCTAAAATGACACATTTAAGTATCACTTGGGCATATAAATTTGCCCAGGATCACTTACCCCACACTTAAATCCTTGTTCTTCCCCGAACAACAATCTTACACCTCATGCACTTTACACCCCATCCTGGCTACTTTGGTTCGACCATTCAGGCTACGGTCATACTGATTATCCAATACAGCAAATCATCAAGAAAAAACATATGGTCCTATCAATACAATGACCTTTAACACATCAAGACCTCGTAGACTTAAGAATCAACTCTCGATATTGGTAAACTCATGCAAATCAGCTGATCAAGATATCCGACACGAAAATTAATCACTCATCAAGCATGTACCCTCACAATGCAAGAGAATTTTCCCTTTTTAATCACATGAACTCTAACGGTTACATGCAGGGGCATATAAACACAATTTCAGTCTCTCTCCCAAAAGAATTCACATGCATCATGTCATGAACCATTGGCTTGCCCTTAGTGTATTACTCCACTAATATAAGGAAATGTGATGTAGGATCACGTAGGACTTTAACGGGTTGTAATGTAAGCTACGGAACTAGTAAATATTGGGCTAGCCAATAATAGTCACTAGCATCCTTAAGCGCCTTTTCAATACATCCCATCAAACTCATGGGCATTGTTTCTTCCTTCATCCTCCAATTCTTGAAGTTTGTCTTTAGTTTGGCCCATATCTTTAAGAACACTTGACTCGATAACAAAGATTATTCAGACACCTTTATTATATTTTATTTATAACAAGTGCACCTTCAACCTTTTCTTTCCTTTCATCACTCTGCTTTTCTTTTCTTTTCACCATTCTCACTCTTTGACACTTTGGGAACATTATTTTATCTTCTTAAACGCTTAAGAGTTTTGGATCAAATTTACGGCTAATGAAAAGAAGGGGTTAATCTCGGTTTACACATTTTGACACAAGAAAAAACATAGGCTAAAGGCTCAACGGTCTAACTAGGGTGTACATTCAAGGTGGGTACAACAATGAAAAAGAGAAACTTTCGGTTAACACAAAGAAATGCCTACATCCTTCCCTACAATACATGTCCTTCATTTCATTTCATACACACACCAGACAAGTTTTAGACACTACACAATGGCATGGAATAAACAAAACCTCACTTCACACTTATTGCACATGCTCAATTCAAGACGTATTCACAGACTCATCAATCAGCTAATTACAAGAATTCAAACATTAAGCCTCAATCACACAGAATCGACTCTATGGCCTAGGAATCTCAACATATTTACAAAGTTGCATGTTTTCATACAAATCACCTTTGCATTTCAAATATCATGTATGACACGTAACCAGAATTCCGCAACCATAAAGTAAATACAGGTTTTGGGATGCAACCCACAAAAGAAAACAACTGAAAAATAAATGAAAACCCTACTCCTAACGACTACATTTCCCTTAAGACGGTCGTCATCAATCCACCATAGGGAATGGTCTCTAAATAGGACTTCGGTTCAATGGGACCATTCTCGGTAAAAGAATCGAAAACAAACGCCGAGAAACCCAAGAATTGAAAAAAAGAAATTTTAAAAATATCGATCATTTCGATGAAACAAAAATATGTACAAAATCAGCTAACAAAATATTCAGCACCACATAACAGTTTTACATTTAATTACAATACAGAACAACAACATCATAATCACAAATCACACGGTCACAAACTTTTTCATCAGGCACAACAATAGAACATAACATACACAACAACACAACCAGCACCTAACTACTCCCACCCCACACTTATCTCGAACACTGTCCCCAGTTTTCACAGAAATTAAAATAGCACAAAAAATTGGGTGGCGGAACTCCCTAATCAATCAAAATACTCCACTTCTTCATCAGGTGCTGCTGCCTCATCTCCCATGTCTGAATTACCCCCATCGTCATCATCGGACTCCACATAGGAGTCCTCACGACGTGTCTCCTCATCTGTGGAGACATCATCATCCGTGGGCTCTACAAAAGTTGGCCCCACTCGGCATAAAGCCCTGGCATTTTCGCCAAAAGGGTAGTCTAGCTCGAGCTGCCATAGTTCCTCCTCTGTTGCCGGCCTCCCGCCTATCCATAGCTGGAGCATCTGCATCTCGTACATGCGAGCCATGTACTGATCATCCCGAGCATGTCACTCGGCTAGTGTAAGCACTGGCCCGTGGGTGGTGTCGGGAGCCGTAGTTTTGGTGACATCTATGTCTCGCCGCTCCATCTACGGGATATAGTCCAGGGCCTCTTCCTCAATGTCCTGGCCCCTCAGGAATGTGGTCAGTAATCCACCAAATCCGTATCTGTGCCCTTGATGCAACCGGGCTCTCTTCATGACCGAGATAATCACCGCCCCCACGTTGATCTCCAGCCCTTTCATCAGGGCGTACACCAAGCATACAGGATCCCGGGTTACATCTGTCATATGCACCCCGGGGTGAGGCAGGAACACACGATCTTAAGCCATATCCTGGCTTCCCTATTCATCTGTGAGTAGGGCAAAGTCTGATGGTAGCCCCTCTCCTTATGTCTGCTCCACCTAGCCGTCGATCGGGTTCCATAAAAAGTGCGTCTGATGTCCGCATATGGTGGACTGATATTCAGCTATCAAAGCACGTGGGCGTCTGTGTCCCGTGCCCCTAAGATAGCATTGAGGTGGTGGGGCTCAAAAGTGACTATTTGCCCCTTATTTTGATGGTGTGACTTCTGAGAGTCAGGTTCCAGTTGGCGTAGAATTCCCGAATCAAGTGCAAGTTGCATTATTTGGGCTCTTCAAAGATGAAGTTCAGCCCAGCTGCCTCGATCCTCTGGACAATTCTGGGGAACTCCTGTGCCAACGGTTCCCTTGCTATGTGTTCCTCGGGGAAGTACTTGCTCTCCTTGTGCTTTGCGTACCACTTCTTCCCCTCCTCTGTCACCCACCTGGTTCCATATTGACGGCGTTGGCTGCGTGGAACCACTGGTGCTGCTGGGACCGCTGTGCCCAGTCTGATTCTTTTTCTTCCGACGCCAGATGTTGATGCGCCTTTTAAATTGTCTTGCCTGCTTTCCATTTTTCCTGTCAAACCAAATAGACAAGATCAATGTTCAGCCAATTAAAATTTGCTTCGAATAAGGTTGGGTTAAGCCAGGCTACCCCACACTTAGTCCTTAGCCAAAATTACAACATTAAGGCAAGATCATGCTTACTTACACAAACAAACAACAAAACATAACAAATATGCTTAGTGCCTTTGGAGAATTCGATGATATATATTCCATGTACTACTCAGACTTCGTAAAGCTAGCCACAATCATTACCATCGATAACATTTTATCCCATAGCACTTAGCAAGGAAAAACAGAAGAAAAATTTAACTACATGATCCTCTACAATTCACCCAATTCTTGCAAATTCCAATATTTCCTTCACCCGAGAATCCGTCGGTCTTTTAGCATAGTAACAGTTAGCACATCGACTCATCTCACTCAACATGTACAACCCAGCATGAATATCACTAGTTCAACTAAATTTTTTCATTTCAAACTCAAAGGCAAGCCCTAGCTATGATTTTATCAAAAATTCAATTAAACTATGTAATTAACGAGTTCAAGCAATCACAATGATATTCCGAACATCAATCAACAATAATTCAATTGAATTTAAGCTTAATTTCTACTTAGGACAAGTTTAGCTCATATCACATGTTCAATCTCGAAGAAAATTGACAAGAAATGAGATAGAATTGAAGAACATACCTTGAATTCGAAGAATTGATTAAAACTCGATGAAAGTCATGGCCTAAGTCCGTGTCACGTTGAGAGGGAAGGGGTTTTTGGGAGGTTGGTCGTGGAAGAGATGAAAAATGAGGAAAATGGAGGGGGAATCGGGGTTTAAAAGTGGGAAATTCACGCGGGTCACCCGACGACCCGGTGTGACCCGTCGCGAGATACACTTCAACGTGTCACGAAGGGTAATGAGGAGCATGCCCTCCATGACACGGAGCTATCATGTGGGTGTTCTGGAATTTTTAAAAATTCCAGATTTACACCTCAATGTGTCACGGAGGGTAACGCGGAGGCCCTCCTCCGTGACACGGAGCCATCGCCCTAGCTCACTATTTTGCCACTTTTTATTATTTTTCATACCTCGAATTTTCCTTTGCGATCCCTTCCACATTTATCCTCTGTTCAACCTGAAATTCATCTTACAGCAAGAAGTTGGTTAGAATTATAGGTTTTACTCAAAATAAAAATAAAAACAAAAATAAAAACTAACAATTTTGTTGTTAATCAAGAAAACAGAAAGAAAAAAAATCTATTCACAATTTACAAAGAAACATTTCTCGGGTTGCCTCTTATGCATCGCCTGGTTTACCGTCGCGACTCGACGTCATTCAGCTCAGTCATCTTCTAGGGTGACGGACGTTTTCTCTCGACCGACGTCCTAACCCCAGTAGTGCTTACATCGCTCCGGTGGTTTTCCCAATAACTCTCTTTAATCACTTATCTGCGCATCATCACCTCGATCAATCACGTTGATCACCGAGAGTTCCTCGTACACAGTCAGGAGCTTGGTGGCGTGGTACACATCGAACACTTCAACCTTGTCGTGTGCTCACATGGTTAGCTACCCTGCAGCTACATCAATCAGCGCTTTCCCGATCGCCAAGAAAGGACGTCCCAAAATAAATGGGACTTCCGCGTCTGGCTCAAAATCCAGCACGACAAAATCCACCGGGAAGATAAGGGAGCCCACTTGCACCAGCACTTCCTCCACAATGCCATCAGGTCTGGCTAAGGACCGATCCGCTAGTTGCAAGATCACTGTTGTTGGTCTTGGACTACCTAGACCCAACTTCTTGAATACCGATGACGGCATCAAATTAATGCTCGCTCCCAAATCACATAATCCGCGAGCTGGATAATCTGCCCAATTGTAATTTGTATAGTAAAGCTCCAAGGATCTTTGAGATTTGTGGGCAGTAGGTTTTGTATCCGAGAAATGCACTCCTCCGTGAGAGCCACCGTAGCATACTCAGTCAACCGACTTTTGTTTGCCACGATGTCCTTAATGTACATTGCATATTTCGGCACTCCCTTCAAAACATCAACAAGATGTAAGTTAATATGTACCTGTTTCATCACCTCCATGAATTTCTTGAAACACGCCTCCTCCTTGTGTTTCTTTAATCTTTGAGGGAACGGGGGTGGTGGTCTTTCTGATTCAGCTTCCTTTTTCTTCCCCATCTCTTCACCTTGCTCCCTCTCAACTTCTGCTGCTCCCGATTGTTGAGGTGGTCTTTCTGGTTCCACCTCTTTCATCTGCAAACCACTCCTTGTGGTCACCATATTCACCTGCTTGGGATTGGGATATGTGTCGCTCGGAAGTACTCCTCTAGGCCTGGTATTTTGGGCTCCAGCAAATTGCCCAAATTGATATTCAAGTGCCTTAGTAGCTAACTGGTTGTTCTTTACCTCAGCTGCCAATTTCACATAGTCAGCCTGCAATTGAGCTTGGTTAGCTATCATCATCTTGAACATCTCCTCAATACTGGGTGATGGTGATGGAGGAGGTGCATTGTTGTTTCTATATTGTGCCTGATAGTTCTGATGACCTCCTTGATTCCTCTGCGCCCCCTGACTCGAACTTTGCCCTTGATGGTTGTTGCTACCCTAAGAGAAATTCGGGTGATTCCTCCAGTTGGAATTGTAGCTGCTGCCACACTGTTGGTGGTTGTTCCTCTGTACATTTCCCACAAAGTTCACCGAGTCAGGATTTTCTCCACAATACTCAGCTGAGTGTTCACTACTCCCGCACACTTCACACCAAATCTGCTGCACTGCATTCACTGGGGCTTGAGTCTTGTTCATTGTCATGTTACTGAATTGGGTGTCTAGCTGATTCTGTAAAGCAGCTTTCTGTGCAGCAATAGCTGTAAAACCATCCACTTCTAGAACTCCTGCTGCTTTCCTTGTTCCTCGTCTTGACGAATCAACATTCCACTCCGGATTTCCCTGCGAAATATAGTTTAACAAGGTATACAACTCCTCATAAGTTTTCTCCAATGCTTGTCCCCCAGCTGATGAGTCTAGAAAAAAATTTTGTGTGGGGTTCCAAACCCTCTATAAAGGTGTGCACCAGCACATCATTGGATTGATGATGTTGAGGACAATCCCGCAACATGGACTTGAATCTCTCCCAAGCTTGATATAGATTCTCTCCCTCTCTCTGTTTAAAACATAAAATTTGACTTCTAAGTCTTGCTGTTTTACCGGATGGAAAAAATCGTATCAAGAATTTCCTTACAAGATCATCCCAAGCAGTAATAGAATTTGGTGGCTCAGCTTTCAACCACCTCTTGGCTTCTCCCAATAGTGAAAATGGGAAAAATTTAAGCCTGACATAATCTGATGACACTCCAGCGGGGATGTAAGTGTCACTTATCTCCAAAAAATTTTGGAGATGCTGCTGTGGATCCTCATGAGGGAGACCTGTGAACTGCCCGCTGGTGTGCAGCAATTGCACCATGTTTTGCTTGAGCTCAAACCTCCCTCCTGGCTCAGGTTTGCGGATGCTAGATGTGACATTGTTAGCATGTGGTATTGCCACCTCCCGAACCGGCCTACCTGCTACTTCCTCGGGCACTAACGTTGCCCGTACTATTGATGGATTCTGTTGTTGCTCCATAATTGTTTGTCTGAGCAACTGCAGCTTTCTCTCTAGAGCTTCTCTCCACTGACGATGAAATAGTCTTTCAAGCTCTAAATATGAGTCCACCAGCTCCTTGTCTCTTGCTAGTGTTCAACAGTATTTCTGCAAAATATAGGATAAGACCAAGTTGTCAACACTAAGAAAAAAAATATCGTAAATTAACACTTAAGAAAAAGTCACCAATTGCCAGTCCCCGGCAACGGTGCCAAAAACTTGTTCGGGTTTTTGCTTTGGGTATAAAGCTACACGCAAGTGCACGTGGTCGAACAAGTAGTAAAGTGGCTTAAGTAAGCCAAGTATCGATCCCACAGGGACTGGGATAAGGTAGCAATCTACTCAAATGTACTATATTTTACTCTAACAATGAAGACAACAGTACAAAGAAGAGTTTGATATTTTGATTTCTAATTTTATCCTAAATTTACAAAGATTATGTAATTTGAGTCTGAACTATGAATGTGAGCATGCTGAGGTTAAACGAACATGTAAGGAAATAAATTATCGATATATTTTGGTTAACATTTCCTCCGGTTGCTAGTCAAGAACTATTGCCAATGGATTAAAACTCTCGTACTTAACCCAACTTAAGAATCATGAACCGTCCACCTACATTTCTGTTATTAAACGAAATTCATGTTCTAGCATTACAAAACCGGTTCCTTAATTGACTAATACGACTTTCAGGTATATTTCTATCTTGAAGGTAAATCAAATCTCAATTTTCCCAAACTAAGAAAAGATCATATCCTGTTAATTCCCAACATTCCAATTTCTTGCTCTCTCGAGTGAAACCGGACTTTTTAGATATACATTAACATAGGCCACACATTAATGCAGTAAGAACAAGAATCAATAAAACAACCATGGAAGAAAAGATGAAAAACCAACTTAATCAACAATCACATTTCAATACCATTGTTCTTAATCTCAACAAGAAGAGGAATTAGCCATTCATTCGTGGATTAAACATAGTTAAATGAGTGTTAAACATACAAGCAATTGGATTAACATAGAAGGAGATAGAGAAAAACCCTGAGATTTTCGTCCCCTCAATTGCCTGTAACCCACGTTCTTGCTCCACCAAGTCAGAATATTGAAAAATGAACCTAAGTGTTCTATTTATACTAGTGGGAATTTTTCTCGGAATAACAATCAACGTGTCATGGAGTGCATCACGGAGCACTGCCTCCGTGACACGCCACTGACGTGGAGCCTCACTGGAATTTAACTGTCCAGGTAATAAGGCCCACGTGGCTCGGCGTGCAACGCGGGGCTAGGCCAATGTGCCACGGCCCCAACGCGTACCCACACTGGAATTTGGCCGAAATATCCCTATCCAGGTAGAAGGCCTCCGTGATGGCAGCGTGACACGGCTCCATCGCGGAGCCCCTTTAATTTTTTGCCGTCCATTGCTATGTCCTTTGCTACATTCGAGTCGAACCCTGATCTCTCCCAACATGCATTTTAGCTTCACAAAATTATATTTCACAAGCAAAACAATGCTAATCATGTTGGTTAGTAAAAATTCACATTTTATTATCAATCACATGAGAATGTATAAACATTAATAGATAAACAAGGCTAAAATGACACATTTAGGTATCACTTGGGCATATAATGTCACATCCCGCCTTGGGGGGTATGACTGGCACCTGGTGCCCTACTAGGACCTGAACTGCTGGACTGCTAAGCCTGGGCACATCTGGTGCCTAGCTGGCTCTAACTCACATTTCTGGAAACAAAGGGCTATATAACGGCTGTAAACACAACCCCCGGCCCATTGGCCTATAGCCTCCTGTACCTGTACTGACAGTTGACCAGAAACATCTCAATATAGGGGAAACCTATGTGGGCCGATAAGGCCACCATGCTGTCTAGTTATCTATAACTTAACCATGAAGTACTGGATAGCTACGTGACCGGCAAGGTCACCACTACTGTCAAACTTACGGCCCCACATGGCCAACATAAAAGAAACAAAAGTACTAACAGCTAACAACTGAACGGCCTCACACGACCGGCTCATCTGACCACAGGGAACATATACAGACTGCAAGCCTCTAGGAATAGCAATAGAAATGATCGGGACAGGGCCCCGACCTACCCGTACTATACAACAAAAGGAAATGAAGTACAAATCTGAAATTCAGTCTCCGGATGACAGGAGCTGAATACTCGATCGCTGACAGGAATCACGTGGTATCGCCTGCTCGTCTATGAGTACCTGCAGGCAAGTAATGCAGCACCCCACCGGGCGTCAGTACCGCTGGTACTGAGTATGTAAAGAAATAACTGAAAAATATATCTGAAAACAAAATATAACTGATGAAACTGCAGTAGAGAGAAATAGATTAACTGTCTGATAATGTAAGTCATACCTTCTCTCAATTATACTGAAAGGAGTAGGAGTCATACCTGGAGACGTATCATTCTACTGCTGATCTACTCGTATCTACTGTAACACGGCATAACATATCATAACATAACATAGCACACACAAACCTTACCCACCCCCATAAGCCGGGACGTACAACCAGCACAGAATCTATACCCCTATCCCGGTCATCCCATCTCCTATAAACCTTGTAAGCATCCTGCCAGTCCCCTGGGTATGCACTTGGGCTCGCTGAGCCCCTGACTATAACTGTACCTGAGTCTGGAGGACTCCTGAATCAACACCCCGGGCGTATCTGCTCGACGAGGGTGTATAAGGGCCGACCAAGGTACAATATGGGGAAACTTGCCATCCCATCTTCGTCACCTGTGGGACGGCATGCCACTCCATAGAGCGACGTATCCTCGTCCTCTGGCGGACGAGTCGATACAACTATTAACCCTGGGCGGTCATGGATGCTAGGTAATCCAACCCCAAACAACACAACGGTCTCAACTAGTAATACTGTCTGCATATCTCACATGCTGAGGCTAATAGGGGTAAAGTATCATATATATTATATGTTGAACTAGTCATAGTAATCTGTACGTATTTAATACGTACTGAGGCTGGTAAATATGTATATATATGAATATAGTCTCCTGCCAGACTGTTCTGGGGCTAATACTGAACAGGATATAGTATTTCTGCTGAAAACCATGTTGTATACTGAGCTTCTATAGTAACATGATTTACTAGTTCTAATAAGCTTTCTAGCTTCACTTTAGCTTATCGTTCTATTTCTGAGATATCTTATGGATATTACATTACTTTACTGGGTTTCAACTGAATACAATGATATACTAACATTCTGTGTCACATCACATACTGAGCATGCTGTGCAGTTCCTAACACTTATATTGAAATATATATCGTGCTAGCAAGTCTCGCGCTGATCATAACATAACGTTTCTAGTATCGTACCATCATTCATAGTATGCGTCATACATGGCTTCTGAATATTCTACTGGCCTTTAAATTGCTGCACTATACCAAGATTACTAACTTGCCAAGGAAACTAGCTTTACATACCTTATCCTGGAACTATCCGTCTGTCGGACGATGCTCGGGCCGGTACTTCAACTATTTTCTCCCAACTGCATTCATAAATATGTCAATTAATACTAAATACAGCTTTAGATTAAAATGTAACGTCACTTTCGATATGGTTTATAGCCTAAACTTAGGCTTATCGAAAGACGGTCGAAAACTCGCTATTTTTCAGAGGTCCAAAAGGGAGAAATATTCACTTCACAGCTAGGAACACATAGACACTAATTTAGAGCAATTCCACTTACCTTAACTCGGTGGCTGGACGATTCATCGGCCGTATTTTACGAAACTGAATCCGTAGGAATGCTCTCTGCTGCTAAATACCTCAGTATCTGGAGTTAATTTGAATTTGGACAATGTTTAACAGCGTAAACGGTCGAAAATTATATTATCTCCTTCGTTCCTTTTCTCCCTCTGCTGGTTTGCTCTGTTCTTTGGAAGTTTAAAATATGTTTTTATCATTTAAAACTGAAGTGGGGCTTTATATACTTGGGCTTGGACAAGGCCAACGTGTCACGGAGCCAACGCGGAGGCCCCTCCTCCATGACACGCTGCCATCGCGGAGGGGCTCTGCCTCGGCTCCTTCCCCTATGGTTCGATAGGTTTCTTGTCCGATCTTTTCCCGGGCCTTTCTCCAGCACGTATGGCCTTCAAATATGCTTAACCAACGTGTGAATAGGTCATTTAGGTGCCGGGAATCCTACGGGGTATAACATTCTCCCCCCCTTAGGAACATTCGTCCTCGAATGTATACTGCTATCTAGAGGACTACTTAACTCACTTTTTAGAGAGAAAAAAATTTCGGCAGAGTTTCCCCTATAATATGGACTATAGCAAAAACCTGAAATGCAGAAAAGTCCAACATAGGTTCTGCACATAATAATCTAGGATCCACTGGATAACTAAGTATCAACCTTTCTCATTCACACACATACAACTATAAGGTACTGCATAAGTAACAATACGGACATACCTGTCGCCTGACTAGGCCTGAAATAGGTGATGGTATCTAGCTGTCATATCTTCTTCAGCTTCCCACGTCATTTCCTCACGGTTCCTGTTACGCCACAATACTTTGACAGATGCAACATCTTTAGTCCTCAACCTACAAATCTGTCTGTCTAGGATAGCTACTGGAACCTCTTCATATGCTAACTCTTCTGTGACCTGAACATCCTGGACTGGAACAACCGTGGAAGGATGTCCTACGAACTTCCTCAACATGGATACATGGAATACCGGGTGAGCAGATGCTAACTCTGGAGGCAAGTTCAATTCGTATGCAACTCGGCCTATTCTTCGCCGAGTCTGATATGGCCCAATGATTCTCGGGCTAAGCTTGCCTTTCTTGCCAAATCTCATTACCCCTTTTATCGGAGACACTTTCAGATATACCCACTCATTTACCGCAAATTCTAGATTTCTACGCCGTACATCTGCATAAGACTTCTGCCGGCTCTGAGCAGTCAGTAAACGTTCTCGGATAAGCTTTACTTTTTCCTCTAACTGCCGAACAACGTCTAAGCTAACCGATGCTGACTCTCCTATTTCAAACTAACCATTTGGTGATCTGCATTTTCGCCTGTATAATGCCTCAGAAGGCGCCATCTAGATGGCTGAATGATAACTGTTATTATGAGCAAATTCAACTAACGAAAGATGCTCATCCCAGCTACCCTCAAAATCTAGCACACGCGCTCGTAGCGTATCTTCGAGCGTTTGGATAGTCCGCTCAGCTTGCCCATCTGTCTGAGGGTGGAATGCTGTGCTCAAGTTGATCTGCGTTCCCAAACCCTTCTGGAACGACTGCCAGAATCTAACCGTCAACTGTGCTCCTCTATCAGAGATAATAGATACTGAAACACCGTGTAATCTAACTATTTCTCTAATATATAATTTGGCGTAATCTTAGGCAGAGAAAGTAGCTTTTACTGACAGGAAATGGGCTGATTTCGTCAGTCTATCAAAAATTACTCAGATTGAATCGTGTCTATGCCTGGTACGGGGTAATCCTGCTACAAAGTCCATGTTTACTGCTTCCCATTTCCAGAGAGGCACAGCTATGTCCTGGGTCAAACCGCCTGGTTCCTGATGTTCTACTTTCAGCTGTTGGCAATTAGGACACTGAGCTACAAATTCAGCAATTTCTCTTTTCATACCTAGCCACCAATGGTTTTTTTTCGATATCATGGTACATCTTCGTCTCGCCTGGGCGGAGAGAATAGCGGGCGTAATGCGCCTCGCTCATAATCTGCTGGCGAAGCCCCAAAATATCTGGAACATGAATGCGGCCTTTACATCGCCACACTTCATCCCCGGTTATCTGAAAATATGTCACCTCTTCATAAATTACGGCTAAGGGCATCTGCTACCACATTAGCCCTTCCTAGGTGATACAAAATATTCACTCTTTAAGGCATAAACTACTACGGCTAACTCTAGGTCATGGGTAAGATAATTCTTTTCATGTTTCTCCAACTGCCTGAAGGCATCAGCTATTACTTTATTATGCTACATTAACCCTCTGTACCTTCTGACGATACTAACACTGGGGATGATGTTAACCTGTCTTTTGACTCCTGGAAGTTCTACTCACATGCCTCGGTCTGCTGGAACTTTACTACCTTCTGTGTTAATTTAGTCAGAGGTGCTGCTAAGGTGGAAGATCCTTCCACAAACCCTCTGTAGTACCCGGCTAACCGCAGGGATTGCGTATTTTGGTCGGAGTGGTAGGTCTGGCTATGTCTTCACTGCTTCCTTTTTTCTGTGTATCTACCTGTACACCAACTTCCGATGCAATGCGACCAAAAAGGCTACTGAACTCAGCCAAAATTCACATTTAGAAAAAATTGACATATAACTGACGGTTATACTGGTTTATTATACCAGAGAATCTGATAAGTAACCTACCGGTATAACTAGAGCTCATCTGGCCTTCTGGCCGCATGCTAAGGCTTCTTGTTGCTGAGATAACTTGAACAACTATCTGCACACCATGTGCCCGTATCTGATCAGAGGATTCTGACAATGATCATGATCTCTAATAATCTGGTTGAATAACCTCGACTAACTAAATGGCTGGGTTAGATGATCCGAATGCTGCAATAGTCTAACAATGCTCTACATGTCCTACTTGAACATCTGTAGCTCATGCATAACTGCGGGGTTGTGGACAGCTAACCGTTTCGTCCTCCTAATTGAACAACTGTGATGTTGTGCTTAGTCCAACCTACTCTCAGGCGATCCGTCCCTGGATCTTCATAGGGAACCTACCGATCTCCTTGTCTTAGTAAACACTGTGCTAGCAGAGCACTACCAATTTCTTACGCCTTGTGTGTATCCACTTGGATTTATATTGCTATTCTGGGGAATTCTCGGTCTTATGAGCTATTCTGTAAATACTGGCCTTCTGCCAGGGCTCCGCATCTGAATATCTTACGAGAACTGGCTGAAGCACTAGTCTATCGCTGAGTACTGATGTGGACCCCTTTGTTGGGGTGCCCACGGGCTTGTCTGACTTGCGGAGTATTCCTTGTAATAACTGCTAGGTTGACTAAGGTTGACTCTCACCTACAAGGCTGGGAAAATGATTTACGACCACTTAACATACTGGAAAAATTCTGGTTCCAGCATATACGATAATGCTATTGATTTTTAAAGATACTTCCCTGCTAATATAAGCGCCAGCTAGTCATTAGACCATCTAACTGTGCTATTATCATCTAGCCATCTGATTCAGGCCATTAACTCTAGTAAGCTTCCAGAGCCTAGATCTGGCAACAACACATAAGTCCATTAACTTATTAACTGAGAACTGAGACAGTTCCTATGACTTCATACGTAATTCACACTTAATATGCCCTTTCTCTTCTCCTTTCCCTTTCTCCTTTCTTCTCTCCTTTCTTTCTTTCTTCTCTCTTCTCTCTCTTTTTCTCTTTCTTTTTGGCAAGGGGATCCTACAATGCAATTTGTACATGCTTTCTATTACTAATCAATATCTGTGATTATACCCCTTAGGCAGCTACTCAGAGCATACCTATTATCTGTATATATATATATTGCTAGCTACGTACAATATGTACTGAATTCTGCGGTAATACATAATCTCTGACATGCTCTACTGAGTCTCATACCGTACATGATTCACCGCTTCTACGGCCTAATACTATCTCTTGCCCTGACTTATCATTTCATTGTATTGTCACCCCATTCTGAAAGTAACAAACATAAACACCTTAGTTATTGTCTGCTATTTGAAATTCCACCACTCCTGCGATGTGGGGTCAACGTTCGAATCTTGTGGACTTACTTGGCTTATATTAAGAGCCCATGACTGTCTGCTGGGCCTTATCTCTAGGCCACACTAGATTAGAATTGTTGTATCAATAATTTCTTAACTTCTCCATGAACAGGCATACTGCGGTATTCTAAACCGCAATCTTACTGTCAGCCCAAGGCTTAATCCTTAAAACGATACTCTATCAATCTGGGGGGGGGGGGGTAACCCTGATTTCCCCACAAAATCTGGCATTCCTGCTTCTTCCTCTCATCTTTCTTAAGCTGTACTCTGGGGTTCAAGGTACCTGCCTTTCGTTGCTAATGAGATTACTGATCAAGCCTCGGCTTATACTTCTTCTGGCTTATATTCAGGCCCATCTGATTCACATGACCTCTATATCTTTCGATGTCACAACTGGATCATAACTATAATCTTACAAGTATGTCTTGCTATCTGTTAGCATATATGTCGGACTTGGCCTTTTTCTGACTCAAACTTGACTATTATTAGGCATTCATCACTAGCAGGTCTTTTACCCCTACTTCGGGTAAGCTAACAGTCTTAGTCCCTCTTTATGCTCACTAACACTTACTGGAATTAATCAATCTATCTTCACTTACTGCTTGTTTTGGGCAGCCTCGCCTCAATTCTTATGCCCCTTTACTGTACTGGGATCAAGGTCAAGAGGTAGGAATAGCCCTTTTCTTGTTGCAACAGATAGAAACATATAACTGTACCATATCTGGAAAAAAAACGTGGTTGGGATTCCTGCATTTCCCTCTCTTCCTTATGCTTTCCTGGTGGTCTGACCTTATCTGTAATCTTAATCAGGTCTTATATAGCTAATAAATAAATCAACTCGTATGTGCATTACATTCCTGACTTCCTATTTTGATGTTATCAACATATACTGGGGATAGTATCGATAAAGGTATCATGCTGGAAGGTTTCAAGTACCTCCTACTGCTACTGTAGTTATCATGTAACTGGCTGATGCCCTCTTCTGTTGCTATATCTGATCTTCTGCCTATGATATGATAATGCTAATCTGCCTTTGTATCTGTAATCAAAGAATACGGTAAGTTTATAGGGACCCAACCCTATGCTGTACCGCTCTAAAGCACGACTGACTGAGAAGGAAGGGTAACCATCCTATCATGCCTCGCAGCCTCCTACCTATAGTATGTGGTGCACAACACATCCATAGACAAGACTCTACTTAGCATGGCTTGCAGACCCCCTGGGACACGACCTGCTCTAATACCAAGTTTGTCACACCCCGCCTTGGGGGTATGACTGGCACCTGGTGCCCTACTAGGACCTGAACTGCTGGACTGCTAAGCCTGGGCACATCTAGTGCCTGGCTGCTCTAACTCACATTTCTAGAAACAAAGGGCTATATAACGGCTGTAAACACAACCTCCGGCCCATTGGCCTATAGCCTCCTGTACCTGTACTGACAGCTGACCGGAAACATCTCCATATAGGGGAAACCTATGCGGGCCGACAAGGCCACCATGCTGTCTAGTTATCTATAACTTAACCATGAAGTACTGGATAGCTACATGACCAGCAAGGTCACCACTACTGTCAAACTTATGGCCCCACACGGCCAACATAAAAGAAACAAAAGTACTAACAGCTAACAATTGCACGGCCTCACACGACCGGCTCATCTGACCACAGGGAACATATACAGACTGCAAGCCTCTAGGAATAGCAATATAAATGATCGGGATAGGGCCCCGACCTACCCGTACAATACAAGAAAAGGAAATGAAGTACACCTCTGGAATTCAGTCTCCGGATGACAGGAGCTGAATACTCGATCGCTTATAAGAATCATGTGGTATCGCCTGCTCGTCTATGAGTACCTGCAGGCAAGTAATGCAGTGACCCACCGGGCGTTAGTACCGCTGGTACTGAGTATGTAAAGCAATAACTGAAAGAAATATCTGAAAACAAAATATAACTGATGAAACTGCAGTAGAGAGAAATAGATTAACTATCTGATAATGTAAGTCATACCTTCTCTCAATTATACTGAAAGGAGTAGGAGTCATACCTGGAGACGTATCGTTCTACTACTGATCTACTCGTATCTACTGTAACACGGCATAACATATCATAACATAACATAGCACACACAAACATTACCCGACCCCCATAAGCCGGGAGGTACAACCAGCACAGAATCTATACCCCTACCCTGGTCATCCCATCTCCTATAAACCCTGTAAGCATCCTGCCGGTCCCCTGGGTATGCACTTGGGCTTGCTGAGCCCCTGACTATAACTGTACCTGAGTCCGGAGGACTCCTGAATCAACATCCCGGGCGTATCCGCTCGATGGGGGTGTATAAGGGCCGAACAAGGCACAATATGGGGAAAACTGGCATCCCATCTTCGTCCCCTGTGGGACGGCATGCCACTCCGTAGAGCGACGTATCCTCGTCCTCTGGCGGATGAGTCAATACAGCTATTAACCCTGGGCGGTCATGGATGCTAGGTAATCCAACCCCAAATAACACAACGGTCTCAACTAGTAATACTGTCTGCATATCTCACATGCTGAGGCTAATAGGGGTAAAGTATCATATATATTACATGTTGAACTAGTGATAGTAATCTGTACGTATTTAATACGTGCTGAGGCTGGTAAATATGTATATATATGAATATAGTCTCCTGCCAGACTGCTCTCGGGCTAATACTGAACAAGATATAGTATTTCTGCTGAAAACCATGCTGTATACTGAGCTTCTATAGTAACATGATTTACTAGTTCTAATATGCTTTCTAGCTTCACTTTAGCTTATCGTTCTATTTCTGAGATATCTTATGGATATTACATTACTTTACTGGGTTTCAACTGAATATAATGATATCCTAACATTCTGTGTCACATCACATACTGAGCATGCTGTGCAGTTCCTAACACTTATATTGAAATCTATATCGTGCTAGCAAGTCTCGCGCTGATCATAACATAACGTTTCTAGTATCGTACCATCATTCATAGTATGCGTCATACATGGCTTCGGAATATTCTACTGGCCTTTAAATTGCTACACTGTACCAAGATTACTAACTTGCCATGGAAACTAGCTTTACATAGCTTATCCTCGAACTATCCGTCTGTCGGACGAGGCTCGGCCGGTACTTCAACTATTTTCTCCCAACTGCATTCATAAATATGTAAATTAATACTAAATACAGCTTTACTTTAAAAAGTAACGTCACTTTCGATATGGTTTATAGCCTAAACTTAGGCTTATCAAAAGACGGTCGAAAACTCTCTATTTTTCAGAGGTTCAGAAGGGAGAAATATTCACTTCACAGCTAGGAACACATAGACACTAATTTAGAGCAATTCCACTTACCTTAACTCGGTGGCTCGACGATTCGTCGGCCGTATTTTACAAAACTGAATCCGTAGGAATGCTCTCTGCTGCTAAATACCTCAGTATCTGGAGTTAATTTGAATTTGGACAACGTTTAGCAGCGTAAACGGTCGAAAATTATATTATCTCCTTCGTTCCTTTTCTCCCTCTGCTGGTTTGCTCTGTTCTCTGGAAGTTTAAAATATGTTTTTATCATTTAAAACCGAAGTGGAGCTTTATATACTTGGGCCTGTACAAGGCCAACGTGTCACGGAGCCAACGCGGAGGCCCCTCCTCCGTGACACACTGCCATTGCGGAGGGGCTCTGCCTCGGCTCCTTCCGCGATGGTTCGATAGGTTTCTCGTCCGATCTTTTCCCGGGCCTTTCTCCAGCACGTATGGCCTTCAAATATGCTTAACCAGCGTGCGAATAGGTCATTTAGGTGTCGGGAATCCTATGGGGTATAACATATAAATTTGCCCAAGATCAGCACATTCCACCGGGACTACTAAAGCTGGATCACCCAAGAACTTTTTTAAGAGTGACACATAAAACACGGGATGTACTAAAGATAACTCTGATGGGAAGTGCAATGCATACGCTACCTTACCAACTCTTCTCATAACTTGGTAGGGACAAACATAGTGGGCACAAAGTTTTCCTTTCTTTCTAAACAGCATGACTCCGTTCATAGGAGATATCTGTAGAAATACCCAATCATCAACCTCAAACTAAAAATGTCTTCTTCTCATATCTGCATATGACTTTTAACGACATTGAGCAGTTTTCAGCCTATCCCTTATCAACTAAACCTTTTCCATAGCCTCGTGAATCGAGTCTTGCCCTATCATAGCTACCTCACAAACCTCAAACCATCCGATGGGCGACCTACATCTCCTCCTGTAAAGAGCCTCGAATGGTTCCATTAGATACTGGTGTGATAGCAGTTATTGTAAGCAAATTCGATCAAGCAAAAGTGATCATCCCAACTACCTTTGAAGTCCATCACACAGGCTCTCAACATGTCCTCGAGAGTTTGGATTGTCTGCTCCGCCTGACCATCCATTTGTAGACGGAATGTTGTGCTTAGTGTTCGGTGTTTTTGCTTTGGGTATAAAGCTACACGCAAGTGCACGTGGTGGAACAAGTATGAAAGTGGCTTAAGTAAGCCAAGTATCGATCCCACAGGGACTAGGATAAGGTAGCAATCTTCTCAAGTGTACTATATTTTAACTCTAACAATGAAGACAACAGTTCAAAGAAGATTTTGATATTTTGATTTCTAATTTTATCCTAAATCTACAAAGATTATATAATTTGAGTCTGAACTATGAATGTGAGCATGCTGAGGTTAAACGAACATGTAAGGAAATAAATTATCGATATAATTTGGTTAACTTTTCCTCCGGTTGCTAGCCAAAAACTATTGCCAATGGATTAAAACTCTCGTATTTAACAAAACTTAAGAATCATGAACCGTCCACCTACATTTCTGCGATTAAAGGAAATTCATGTTCTAGCCATACAAAACCGGTTCCTTAATTGACTAATGCGACTTTCAGGTATATTTCTATCCTGAAGGTAAATTAATTCTCAATTTTCCCAAACTAAGAAAAGATCATATCCTATTGATTAACAACTTTCCAATTTCTTGCTCTCTCGAGTGAAACCGGACTTTTTAGATATACATTAACATAGGCCACACATTAATGCAGTAAGAACAAGAATCAATAGAACAACCATGGAAGAAAAGATGAAAAACCAACTTAATCAACAATCATATTTCATTACAATTGTTCTTAACCTCAGCAAGAAGAGGAATTAGACACTCATTCGTGGATTAAACATCGTTAAATAAGTGTTAACCATACAAGCAATTGAATTAAAGAAGAAGGAGATTGAGAAAAAACTCGAGATTTTCGTCCCCTCAACTGCCTGTAACCCACGTTTTTGCTCCACCAAGTCAGAATATTGAAAAATGAACCTAAGTGTTCTATTTATACTAGTGGGAATTTTTCCCAGAATAACAAGCAACGTGTCACGGAGTGCATCGCGGAGCACTGCCTCCGTGACACGCCACTGACGTAGAGCCTCACTGTAAATTGACTATCCAGGTAATAAGGCCCAACGTGGCAGGGCATGCAACGCGGGGCTAGGCCAACGTGCCACGGCCCCAACGCGTACCCACACTGGAATTTGGCCAAAAATTCCCTATTCAGGCAGAAGGCCTCCGCGATGGCAGCGTGACACGGCTCCATCGCGGAGCCCCTTTAATTTGTGTCGTCCAATGCTATGTCCTTTGCTAATCATTCGAGTCCAACCCCAATCTCTCCCAACATGCATTATAGCTTCAAAAAATTATATTTCACCAGCAAACCAACGCTAATCATGTTGGTTAGTATAAATTCACATTTTATTTTAAATCACTTGAGAATGTATAAACATTGATAGATAAACAAGGCCAAAATGACACATTTGGGTATCACTTGGGCATATAAATTTGCCCCAAGAGCACTTACCCCACACTAATCCTTGTTCGTCCCCGAACAACAATCTTACACCTCATGCACTTTACAACCCATCCTGGCTACTTTGGTTCGACCATTCAGGCTACGGCCATACCGATTATTCAATATAACAAATCATCAAGAAAACACACATGGTCCTATCAATGCAATGACCTTCAACACATCAAGACTTCCTAGCCTTAAGAATCGACTCTTGATATTTGGAAAACACATACTAATCAGCAGATCAAGATATCCGACACGAAAATTAATCTCTCATCAAGCATGTGCCCTCACAATGCAAGAGAATTTTCCCTTTTTAATCACATGAACTGTAACGGTTACATGCAGGGGCATATAAACACACTTTCACTCTCTCTCCCAAAAGAATTCACATGCATCATGTCATGAACCATAGCCTCGCCCTTAATGTATTACTCCACTAATATAAGGAAATGTGATGTAGGATCACGTAGGACTTTAACGGGTTGTAATGTAAGCTACCGAACTAGTAAATATTGGGCTAGCCAATAATAGCCACTAGCATCCTTAAGCGCCTTTTCAATACATCCCATCAAACTTATGGGCATTGTTTCTTCCTTCATCCTCCCATTCTTGAAGTCTGTCTTTTGTTTGGCCTATATCTTTAAGCACACTTGACTCGATAACAAAGATTATTCAGACACCTTCATTATATTTTATTTATAACAAGTGCACCTTCAACCTTTTGTTTCCTTTCATCACTCTGCTTTTCTTTTCTTCACACCATTCTCGCTCTTTGACACTTTGGGAGAATTATTTTCACTTCTTAAGCGCTTAAGAGTTTTGGATCAAATTTACGGCTAATGAAAAGAAGGGGTTAAGCTCGGTTTACACATTTTGACACAAGAAAAAAAAAATAGGCTAAAGGCTCAACGGGCTAACTAGGGTGTACATTCAAGGTGGGTACAATAATGAAAAAGAGAAACTTTCGGTTAACACAAAGAAATGGCTACATCCTTTCCTACAATACACGTCCTTCATTTCTTTTCGTACACACACCAGGCAAGTTCTAGACACTTCACAATGACATGGACTAAATAAACCCTCACTTCACACTTATTGCACATGCTCAATTCAAGACGTATTCACAGACTCTTCAATCAGCTAATTACAAGAATTCAAACATTAAACCTCAATCACATTAAATCGACTCTATGGCCTAGGTATCTCAACATATTTACAAAGTTGCATGCTTTCATACGAATCACCTTTGCATTTCAAATATCTTGTATGACACGCAACCAGAATTCCGCCACCATAAAGTAACTACAGGTTTTGGGATGCAACCCACAAAAGAAAACAACTGAAAAATCTACTCCTAACGACTACATTTCCCTTAAGACGGTCGTCATCCATCCATCATAGGGAATGGTCACTAACTAGGACTTCGATTCAATGGGACCATTCTCGGTAAAAGAACCGAAAACAAACGCTGAGAAACCCAAGAATTGAAAAAAAGAAATTTTAAAAGTATCGATCATTTCGATGAAACAAAACTATGTACAAAATAAGCTAGCAAAATATTCAGCACCACACAACAGTTTCACATTTAATTACAATACAGAACAACAACATCACAATCACAAATCACAGGGTAACAAATTTTTTCATCAGGCACAACAACAGAACAGAACATACACCATAATACAACCAGCACCTAACTACTCCCACACCACACTTATCTCAAACACTGTCCCCAGTGTTCATAAAAATTAAATAGCACAAAAATTTGGGTGGCGTAACTCCCTGATCAATCAAAATATTCCACTTCTTCATCAGGTGCTGCTGCCTCATCTCCCATGTCTGAATCACCCCCATCGTCATCATCGGACTCCACATTGGAGTCCTCACGACGTGTCTCCTCATCTGTGGGGACATCATCATCCGTGGGCTCTACAAAAGCTGGCCCCACTCGTCATAGAGCCCTGGCATTTTCGCCAAAAGGGTAGTCTAGCTCGAGCTGCCATAGCTCCTCCTCTGTTGCTGGCCTCCCGCCTATCCGTAGCTGGAGCATCTGCATCCCGTACATTCGAGCCATGTACTGATCATCCCGAGCATGTCGCTCGGCTAGTGTAAGCACTGGCCCATGGGTGGTGTCGGGAGCCTTACTTTTGGTGACATCTAAGGCCTGCCGCTCCATCTGCGCGATACAGTCAAGGGCCTCTTCCTCAATGTCCAGGCCCCTCAGGAATGTGGTGAGTAATCCACCAAATTCGTATCTGTGCCCCTGATGCAACCGGGCTCTCTTCATGGCGGAGATAATCACCGCCCCCATGTTGATCTCTAGCCCTTTCATCAGGGCGTACACCAAGCATACACGATCTCAGTTTACATCCGTCATATGCACCCCCGGGATTAGGCAGGAACACACGATCTTAAGCCATATCCCGGCTTCCCTGTTCATCTGTGAGTAGGGCAAAGTCTGATGGTAGCCCCTCTCAATATGTCTGCTCCACCTAGCCGTCCATAGGGTTCCACATAAAGTGCGTCTGATGTCCACATATGGTGGAGTGATATTTAGCTATCGAAGCACGTGGGCGTATGTTTCCCGTGCCCCTAAGATAGCATTGAGGTGGTGGGGCTCAAAAGTGACTATTTTCCACCTTATTTTGATGGTGTGACTTCTGAGAGTCCGGTTCCAATTGGCGTAGAATTCCCGAATCAAATGCAAATTGCAGTCCTTGGGCTCTTCAAAAATGAAATTCAGCCCAGCTGCCTCGATCCTCTGGACAATCCTGGGGAACTCCTGTGCCAACGGTTCCCTTGCTATGTGTTCCTCGGGGAAGTACTTGCTTTCCTTGTGCTTTGCGTACCACTTCTTCCCCTCCTCTGTCACCCACCTGGTTCCATATTGACGGCATTGGCCCCGTGGAACCACTGGTGCTGCTGGGACCGCTGTGCCCAGTCTGATTCTTTTTCTTCCGGCGCTAGATGTTGATGCGCCTTTTCCCTTGTCTTGCCTGCTTGCCATTTTTCCTGTCAACCCAAATAGACAAGATCAATGTTCAGCCAATTAAAATTTGCTTCGACTAAGGTTGGGTTAAGCCAGGCTACTCCACACTTAGTCCTTAGCCAAAATTACAACATTAAGGCAAGATCGTGCTTACTTACACAAACAAACAACAAAACATAACAAACATGCTTAGTGCATTTGGAGAATTCGACGGTATATATTCTATGTACTACTCAGACTTCATACAGCTAGCCACAATCATTACCATCGATAACATTTTATCCCATAACACTTAGCAAGGAAAAACAAAAGAAAAATTTAACTACATGATCCTCTACAATTAACCCAATTCTTGCAAATTCCAATATTTCCTTCACCCGAGAATCCGTCGGTCTTTTAGCATAGTGACAGTTAGCACATCGACTCATCTCACTCAACATGTACAACCTAGCATGAATTTCACTCGTTCAACTAAATTTTTCCATTTCAAACTCAATGGCAAGCCCTAGCTATGATTTTAGCAAAAATTCGATTAAACTATGTCATTAACGAGTTCAAGCAATCACAATGATACTCCGAACATCAATCAATCAATAATTCAATTGAATTTAATCTTAATTTCTACTTAGGGCAAGCTTAGCTCATATCACATGTTCAATTTGAAGAAAATCGACAAGAAATGAGATAGAATTGAAGAACATACCTTGAATTCGAAGAATTGATGGAAACTCGATGAAATTCTTGGCCTAAGTCCGTGTCACATTGAGGGGGAAGGGGTTTTTGGGAGGTTGGTCGTGGAAGATATGAAAAATGAGGAAAATGGAGGGGGAATCGGGGTTTAAAAGTGGGAAATTCGCACGGGTCACCCGGCGACCCAATGTGACCCGTCGTGATATACACTTCAACGTGTCATGGAGGGTAACAAGTAGCATGCCCTCCGTGACACGAAGTTGTCGCGTGGGTGTTCTGGAATTTTTAAAAATTCCATATTTACACCTCAATGTGTCACGGAGGGTAACGTGGAGGCCCTCCTCCATGACACGGAGCCATCGCCCTAGCTCACTGTTTTGCCACTTTTTATTATTTTTCATACCTCGAATTTTCCTTTGCGATCACTTGCACATTTATCCTCTGTTCAACCTGAAATTCATCTTACGGCAAGAAATTAGTTAGAATTATAGGTTTCACTCAAAATAAAAGTAAAAACGAAAATAAAAACAAAAAAAATTTATTGTTAATCCAGAAAAAAGAAAAAAAAAAGAAATTTATTTCACAATTTACAAAGAAAAATTTCACGGGTAGCCTCCCGTGCAGCGCCTGGTTTACCGTCGCGGCTCGACGTCATTCAGCTCAGTCATCTTCTAGGGTGACAGACGTTTTTTCTCGACCCCCGTCCTCACCCCAGTAGTGCTTACATCGCTCCGGTGGTTTTCCCAATAACTCTCGTGAATCAACTATGTGAGCATCATCACCTCGATCAATCACGTTGATCACCGAGAGTTCCTCATACACAGTCGAGAGCTTGGTGGCCTTGTATACATCGAACACTTCCACCTTGTCGTGTGCTCGCGTGGTTAGCTTCCCTGCAACTACATCAATCAGCACTTTCCCGGTCGCCAAGAAAGGACGTCCCAAAAAAAATGGAACTTCCGCGTCTGGCTCAAAATGCAGCACAACGAAATCCACCGGGAAGATAAGGGAGCCCACTTGCACCAGCACATCCTCCACAATGCCATCAGGTCTGGCTAAGGACCGATCCGCTAGTTGCAAGATCACTGTTGTTGGTCTAGGACTCCCTAGACCCAACATCTTGAATACCGATGATGGCATCAAATTAATGCTCGCTCCCAAATCACATAATCCTGGAGCTCGGATACTCTGCCCAATTGTAATTTGTATAGTAAAGCTCCAGGGATCTTTGAGCTTTGTAGGTAGTCTATTTTGTATCCGGGAAGTGCACTCCTCCGTGAGAGCTACCGTAGCATACTCAGTCAACCGACTTTTGTTTGCCACGATGTCCTTAACGTACTTTGCATATTTTGGTACTCCCTGCAAAACATCAACAAGAGGTAAGTTAATATGTACCTGTTTCGGCACCTCCATGAATTTCTTGAAACACGCCTCCTCCTTGTTTTGTTTAATCTCTGAGGGAACGGGGGTGGTGGTCTTTCTGATTCAGCTTTCTTTTTCTTCCCCCTCTCATCACTTTGCTCCCTCTCAACTTCTGCTGCTCTCGATTGTTTAGGTGGTCTTTCTGGGTCCACCTCTTTCATCTGCAAACCACTCCTTGTGGTCACCACATTCACCTGCTTGGGATTGGGATATGTGTCGCTCGAAAGTCCTCCTCTAGGCCTGGTATTTTGGGCTCCAGCAAATTGGCCAAATTGATATTCAAGTGCCTTAGTAGCGAACTGGTTGTTCTTTACCTCGGCTGCCAATTTCACATAGTCAGCCTGCAATTGAGCTTGGTTAGCTATCATTGTCTTGAACATCTCCTCAATACTGGGTGATGGTGGTGGAGGAGGTGCATTGTTGTTTCTATATTGTGCCTGATAGTTTTGATGACTCCTTGATTCCTCTGCGCCCCCTGACTTGAACTTTGTCCTTGATGGTTGTTGCTACCCCAAGAGAAATTCGGGTGATTCCTCCAGTTGGAATTGTAGTTGCTGCCATACTGTTGGTGGTTGTTCCTCTGTACATTTCCCACAAAGTTCACCAAGTCAGGATTTGCTCCACAACACTCAGATGAGTGCTCACTACTCCTACACACTTCACACCAAATCTGCTGCACTGCATTCACTAGGGCTTGAGTCTGGTGCATTGGCATGTTGCTGAAGTGCGTGTTGAGCTGATTCTGTAAAGCAGCTATCTGTGCAGCAATAGCTGTAAAACCATCCACTTCTAGAACTCCTGCTGCTTTCCTTGTTCCTCCTCTTGATGAATCAGCATTCCACTCAGGATTGCCCTCCGAAATACGGTTCAACAAGGTATACAGCTCCTCATAAGTTTTCTCCAATGCTTGTCCCCCAGCTGCTGAGTCTAGCAAAATTTTTGTGTGGGGTTCCAAACCCTCTTTAAAGGTGTGAACTAGCACATCATTGGATTGATGATGATGAGGACAATCCCGCAACATGGACTTGAATCTCTCCCAAGCTTGATATAGATTCTCTCCCTCTCTCTATTTAAAACATAGAATTTGACTTCTAAGTCTTGCTGTTTTACCGGAGGGAAAAAATCGTATCAAGAATTTCCTTGCAAGATCATCCCAAGTAGTAATAGAATTTGGTGGCTCAGCTTTCAACCACCTCTTGGCTTCTCCCAATAATGAAAATGGGTACAATGTAAGCCTGACATAATCTGATGACACTCCAACGAGGATGTAAGTGTCACTAATCTCCAAAAAATTTTGGAGATGCTGCTGTGGATCCTCATGAGGGAGACCTGTGAACTGCCCGCTGGTGTGCAGCAATTGCACCATGTTTTCCTTGAGCTCGAACCTCCCTCCTGGCTAAGGTTTGCGGATGCTAGATGTGACATTGTTAGCATGTGGGATTTCCACCTCACGAACCGGCCTAGCTGCTACTTCCTCGGGCACTAACATTTCCCGTACTACTGGTGGATTCTGTTGTTGCTCCATAATAGTTTGTCTGAGCAACTGCAGCTTTCTCTCTAGAGCTTCTCTCCGCTGACAATGAAATAGTCTTTCAGGTGCTAAATATGAGTCCACCAACTCCTTGTCTCTTGCTAGTGTTCAGCAGTATTTCTGCAAAATACAGGCTAAGACCAAGTTGTCAACACTAAGAACAAAATATAGTAAATTAACACTTAAGAAAAATTCACCAATTGCCAGTCCCGGCAACGGCGCCAAAAACTTGTTCGGTGTTCTTGTTTGGGTATAAAGCTACACGCAAGTGCACGTGATCGAACAAGTAGTAAAGTGGCTTAAGTAAGCCAAATATCGATCCCACAGGGACTGGGATAAGGTAGCAATCTACTCAAGTGTACTATATTTTAATTCTAACAATGAAGACAACAGTGCAAAGAAGATTTTGATATTTTGATTTCTAATTTTATCCTAAATCTACAAAGATTATATAATTTGAGTCTGAACTATGAATGTGAGCATGCTGAGGTTAAACGAACATGTAAGGAAATAAATTATCGATATAATTTGGTTAACTTTTCCTCCGGTTGCTAGCCAAGAACTATTGCCAATGGATTAAAACTCTCATATTTAACCCAACTTAAGAATCATGAACCGTCCACCTACATTTCTGTGATTAAATGAAATTCATGTTCTAGCCATACAAAACCGGTTCCTTAATTGACTAATATGACCTTCAGGTATATTTCTATCCTGAAGGTAAATCAATTCTCAATTTTCCCAAACTAAGAAAAGATCATATCCTATTGATTCACAACTTTCCAATTTCTTGCTCTCTCAAGTGAAACCGGAATTTTTAGATATACATTAACATAGGCCACACATTAAGGCAGTAAGAAAAAGAATCAATAGAACAACCATGGAAGAAAAGATGAAAAACCCACTTAATCAACAATCACATTTCATTACAATTGTTCTTAACCTAAGCAAGAAGAGGAATTAGCCACTCATTCGTGGATTAAACATCGTTAAATGAGTGTTAAACATACAAGAAATTGAATTAATGAAGAAGGAGATAGAGAAAAACCCTGAGATTTTCGTCCCCTCAACTGCCTGTAACCCACGTTCTTGCTCCACCAAGTCAGAATATTGAAAAATGAACCTAAGTGTTCTATTTATACTAGTGGGAATTTTTCCCAAAATAACAAGCAACGTGTCATGGAGTGCATCACGGAGCACTGCCTCCATGACGCGCAACTGACACGGAGCCTCACTGGAAATTGACTATCCAGGTAATAAGGCCCAACGTGGCATGGCATGCAACGCGGGGATAGGCCAACGTGCCATGGCCCCAACGCGTACCCACACTGGAATTTGGCCAAAAATTCCCCATCCAGGCAGAAGGCCTCCGCGATAGCAGCGTGACACGGCTCCATCGCGGAGCACCTTTAATTTTTTGTCGTCCAATGCTATGTCCTTTGCTACATCCGAGTCCAACCCTGATCTCTCCCAACATGCATTTTAGCTTCACAAAATTATATTTCACCAGCAAAACAACGCTAATCATGTTGGTTAGTATAAATTCACATTTTATTATCAATCACATGAGAATGTATAAACATTAATAGATAAACAAAGCTAAAATGACACATTTAGGTATCACTTGGGCATATAAATTTGCCCAAGATCAGCACATTCCACCGGGACTACTAAAGCTGGATCACCTAAGAACTTTTTTAAGAGTGACACATGAAACACGGGATGTACTAAAGATAACTCTGATGGGAAGTGCAATGCATACGCTACCTTACCAACTCTTCTGATAACTTGGTAGGGGGACCAACATAGTGGGCACAAAGTTTTCCTTTCTTTCTAAACAGCATGACTCCGTTCATGGGAGATATCTGTAGAAATACCCAATCATCAACCTCAAACTAAAAATGTCTTCTTCTCACATCTGCATATGACTTTTAACGACATTGAGCAGTTTTCAGCCTATCCCTTATCAACTAAACCGTTTCCATAGCCTCGTGAATCGAGTCTTGCCCTATCATAGCTACCTCACAAACCTCAAACCATCCGATGGGCGACCTACATCTCCTCCTGTAAAGAGCCTCGAATGGTGCCATTTAGATACTGGTGTGATAGCAGTTATTGTAAGCAAATTCGATCAAGGGAAAGTGATCATCCCAACTACCTTTGAAGTCCATCACACAGGCTCTCAACATGTCCTCGAGAGTTTGGATTGTCTGCTCCGCCTGACCAACCATTTGTAGACGGAATGCTTAGTGTTCGGTGTTTTTGCTTTGGGTATAAAGCTACACGCAAGTGCACGTGGTGGAACAAGTATGAAAGTGGCTTAAGTAAGCCAAGTATCGATCCCACAGGGACTAGGATAAGGTAGCAATCTTCTCAAGTGTACTATATTTTAACTCTAACAACGAAGACAACAGTGCAAAGAAGATTTTGATATTTTGATTTCTAATTTTATCCTAAATCTACAAAGATTATATAATTTGAGTCTGAACTATGAATGTGAGCATGCTGAGGTTAAACGAACATGTAAGGAAATAAATTATCGATATAATTTGGTTAACTTTTCCTCCGGTTGCTAGCCAAGAACTATTGCCAATGGATTAAAACTCTCGTATTTAATCAAACTTAAGAATCATGAACCATCCACCTACATTTCTGTGATTAAAGGAAATTCATGTTCTAGCCATACAAAACCGGTTCCTTAATTGAATAATACGACTTTCAGGTATATTTCTATCCTGAAGGTAAATCAATTCTCAATTTTCCCAAACTAAGAAAAGATCATATCCTATTGATTAACAACTTTCCAATTTCTTGCTCTCTCGAGTGAAACCGGACTTTTTAGATATACATTAACATAGGCCACACATTAATGCAGTAAGAACAAGAATCAATAGAACAACCATGGAAGAAAAGATGAAAAACCCACTTAATCAACAATCACATTTCATTACAATTGTTCTTAACCTCAGCAAGAAGAGGAATTAGCCACTCATTCCTGGATTAAACATCGTTAAATGAGTGTTAACCATACAAGCAATTGAATTAAAGTAGAAGGAGATAGAGAAAAAACTTGAGATTTTCGTCCCCTCAACTGCCTGTAACCCACGTTCTTGCTCCACCAAGTCTGAATATTGAAAAATGAACCTAAGTGTTCTATTTATACTAGTGGGAATTTTTCCCGGAATAACAAGCAATGTGTTACGGAGTGCATCGCGGAGCACTGCCTCTGTGACATGCCACTGACGCGGAGCCTCACTGGAAATTGACTATTCAGGTAATAAGGCCCAGTGTGGCACGACATGCAACGCGGGGCTAGGCCAACGTGCCATGGCCCCAACGCGTACCCGCACTGGAATTTGGCCAAAAATTCCCCATCCAGGCAGAAGGCCTCCGCGATGGCAGCATGACACGGCTCCATCGCGGAGCCCCTTTAATTTGTGTCATCCAATGCTATGGCCTTTGCTAATCATCCGAGTCCAACCCCGATCTCTCCCAACATGCATTTTTGCTTCACAAAATTATATTTCACCAGCAAAACAACGCTAACATGTTGGCTTGTATAAATTCACATTTTATTATAAATCACTTGAGAATGTATAAACATTGATAGATAAACAAGGCCAAAATGACACATTTAGGTATCACTTGGGCATATAAATTTTCCCAAGAGCAATTACCCCACACTAATCCTTGTTCGTCCCCGAACAACAATCTTATACCTCATGCACTTTACACCCCATCCTGGCTACTTTGGTTCGACCATTCAGGCTATAGCCATACCAATTATTCAATATAGCAAATCATCAAGAAAACACACATGGTCCTATCAATGCAATGACCTTCAACACATCAAGACCTCCTAGCCTTAAGAATCGACTATCGATCTTCTTCTTCTTTCATGTTGTTCTATTAATTCTTGTTCTTACTGCATTAGTGCTTGGCCAACATTAATGTACATCTAAAAAGTCCACTTTCACTCGAGAGAGCAAGTAATTGGAAAGTTGTGAATTAATAGGGAATTGTTCTTAACATGATTTGGGACAATTGGGTTTTGATGTGCTTTCCTGATAGAAATATACTTCAAAGCCGTATTAGTCAATTTAGGAATCGGAATTGTATTGCTAGGTCGTAAATTGCATTTGATCACAGAAATGTAGACGAATGGTTTATGATTCTTAAGTGAAATTAAATACGAGAGTTTTAATTTCTAGGCTACTGTTCTTGGCTAGCAACATGAGGAAGAGATTAACCGGATTATTATTACAATCGAATTCATTACTTGTTCTTAACCTTGTCATGCTCATATCCATAGTTTAAATTCACGGTAAATAATTGTTAATAGTTTTAGTATATATTTTATAAACAAAAACTCAATTAACTGTTGGTTACGTTGTTGTTAGCATAGTTAGAAGTAAGATAAGAATATAGTATACTTAGGCAAATTTTACATACCCTGAGCCTCCTTGGATCGATACTTGGCTTACTTAGCCACTTTATTACTTGTTTGACCACGTGCACTTGCGTGTCGGTTTATAATATATAACACCAATCGAAATAGCACCGAACATGAGGCAGCTATAATAGGACCAGATTCAGTTCATGAGGGGATGGTGAAGGTTTAGTTGATAAGGGACCGGTTGAAAACTTCTTAGAGTTGTCAGAAATTATATGCTGATGTAAGGACAAGGGATTTGGAGTTTGATGTGGACGACTCGGTATTTCTAAAGGTATCACCCGTAAAGGGAGTCATGTGGTTTGGGAAGAAAGGGAAACTCAGTCCCCGCTATATTGGCCCCTACCGGGTTGTGAGAAGCGTTGGTAAGGTGGCGTAAGAGTTAGACTTGCCATCGGAGCTATTGTCGTTTCATTCCGTCTTTCATGTGTCACTTTTGAAGAATTGCTTGGGTGATCCAGCCTTGGCAGTTCCAGTAGACAACATTGAAGTTAAGGACAACCTCAGTTATGAAGAAATTCCATTGAGATCTTGGATCGTCAGGTTCAGAGGCTAAGGAACAAAGAAGTCGCTTCGTTTAGGTTTTACGGAGAAATCAACTTGTTAAGGGAGCTACATGGGAGGCCAAAGCGGACATGATCGATAGATATCCACATTTGTTCTCTAGCATCTCGGTTCCGACTTGAAGTATCAGTTTTGCCCTATGACTTTATTTAGTTTTCATGTTTGGTTTATGTGTGCAAGTTTCCTTTATTTTTATGAATGTGTATGTAAAGTATGAGGTCAGTTTAGCTATATGGTTTTATTCAGAGGTAGTCATTCCATGAAATTTTGGTTAAAATAATCAGTATATGACTCTGATGAATTGTATGCTTCTGTTTTCTTCTTATTTCCTACATTCGAGGATGAATGTTCCCAAGGGGGAGATATTGTAATAGCCCGGAAATGCTTAAGAATAGACCCGGAAAGGCCTATTGAAAAGTGCAAAAAACTACAAAAATATCACAGGACGGACCATAGAACGACTTGTGGTATCAAACCATGAGCCGTTGTATGCTGTCATTGGTTAGGGAAGAGTTGGTGGCAGTGGATGCAACGAGAGGTATGAAGACCCATTGTGGATACAACAGGCCTTCCTTTGTAGCCTAGGTTAGGGTCAGGCTGGGTGATAGGGTAAACAACGAGAAACCTAACGACCCATTTTAAGAAGCCACGAGTCGTTGGTTGTGGTCGTTGTTGGTGGTTGATGCTTTCCCGTGTAGGTGACGGGTTGAGACCATGACTCATTGGAAGGAACCATGAGTCATGGCAAGGGTTGTGGTAAGGAAGTCAGATTTGGCCAAGAAGTTGAGGACGGTCGATCCAACGACCCATCGTTTGAAGTAACGGGTCGTCCTGACGAGCCATGGGAAGGATCTAAGATATGTTAGGAGTCAGTGGAACCAACAACTCGATACCACGAGTCGTGCTTTGAGACCCTAAACTACGTCCTTTTGGATATTTTTCTGAGTGTGATAAGATGGGTTAAGTCCTTTATGCATGCCCATTCTCTTGCAAGAATTTTAGAGTGATTTTTTTGAGATTCAAGGTCCCCTTCTTCAAGGTTCCACCAATTTCTTTGTCGGTGTTCAAGGAACTTCAAATAAATCCATTCCCCATTATTTAGGGTTTTAGAATGGGTGAAATTCTTCCTCACCCATGCTCAAATCTCAATTTAAATCACGAATTCTCCTATTCAAGTATATGTGGTTTTACTCAAATGCATGAAAATGTGATTTCTCTTTATGGGTATGATTTAATTGATTTTTAATTATTAAATTAAAATGATGGGTAGGTTTTATTATTATTTTCTTTAAATCATGTTTCAAGCTTTTAAATCCAAAATTCCTATTTGATGAAAGTTTACGGAAGTTATGATTTATGATGAATACTCTATAATTCGAGTTTATTGATGATGAAAAAGCATGATTTTCAAGTTACCCACGTTTATGAGCTTGTTTTTAAAGAATTGAATATGATGAAGTATTGTGCAATGCCCACATGTTGAAGAATGATTTATGATTTATGAACCGAATTTCATGATTTATCGATTTATGATGTTGGTCGATTCAAAGGGCTTATGATTCTTGGATAAGCATGTTTTAAATGGGATCAATGATTATAAATGTTATATTTTATCCAATGAATCTTAATGCATGATATTATTGATTTATGTATGTGCCTATATGCATGTTTTTGGGAGCCATGTCTAGCACCGAACAACCCGACCTTCAAAGGACTACGCTGATGTCTCATAACCACGTCCCACCATTTGTTTGTGAATGATATGATGTATTGATAATGATCCCCTCAAATGTGATATCACGCCTAACGCACGACCCTCGCTTGGCATGCCACGGTTGGCTCTACCCACTTGAGCGACATAATGGGGCATCATGAAAGGCTCTACCATGATGGTGTCAGTTATGAAGAGTCCTCCCATTTTTCCGCATATTTATACATTGTTATGTTTATGTTGTGGCTCAAGTTATGTTTTGGTATAGTTTACTTATGATCATTAAAATGAATGATTACAAATGATTTGAAATCCTTGAGCCTTATGTTTCATTATATACATTTTGATGTAAGCATGAACTCCTTCTCTTACATTATTTATGAGTTTTATTTACTTTTAAATGTCCTTTTTACTTACCTTGAATACTCAGTACATTCCACGTACTAACCACATACTTTCTATGTTGTATCGTTTCACGATATAGAATCTGGACCTCAGGCTCGTCCTCATCCTTAGTCCACCTTAGCTTATGTTCTCAACTTATTGGTGAGTCCTTATGTTTTGAGGGCTGCTTGACAGATTTTATGTTATCTTATGTTTCAGTATTGTTCGGGTTAGTTGGGGATGTTGTCCTATCAACCCATTGTATGTTGTAGAGGCTTTCAGACTATGTGTAATATTCAGCTTATGTGTACGTATAGTACTTTCTAATGTTATGCTATAATTAAATTTACGCTATGTTTCTATGATTATCAGTCCGCTTATTTGAATGAGATTAGTTGTATGCATGAGCCATGGGTCGACTTGGTGTCTCTCGCGATCCCTTTTCCCGTGTCTACAATCCGGGTCTACGTTCGGATAGTGATATACCTTCACCTTCTTTTGGGTTAATTTGGTCAAGGGTGCTGCTATAGAGGAGAAACCTTCAACAAATCTCAGATAGTAGCCTTCTAAGCCTAAAGAGCTCCGGATATTTGAAGGATTCACCAGTCTGGGACAATTCTTCACCGCTTCTATTTTCTGACATTCCACCCTCATATCCTCACTTAATACCACATGGCCCAAAACACAACAGAGTTCAACCAAAACTCGCACTTGATGAATTTAGCATATAACTAGCGCTCCTTGAAAGTCTGCAGCACCACCCTCAAATGAGCGGCAGGCTCCTCCTTACTTCGAGAGTATATCAGGATATCATCAATGCACATGATCACTAACATATCCAAGTCTGGCTTGAACACCCTGTTCATCAGGTCCATAAAAGTTGCAAGAGAATTCGTTAGTTAAAAAGACATAACTATAAACTCGTAATGACCAAACCACGTCCTGAAGGCTGTAGTCAGGATATTCCTCTCTCGAACTTTTAGCTGATGGTACTCAGATCTGACATGTATCTTCGAAAAAAACTTGGCACCCTGAAGCTGGTCAAATAAATTATCAATCCTAGGTAAAGGATACCTGTTCTTGACGGTGACTTTATTCAATTGCCGATAGTCAATGCACATACGAAGAGAACAATCCTTCTTTCGGACAAAGAGAACTAGTGCACCCCACGAGGACTTGCTTGGACTAATGAAACCCTCATCCAAAAGAGCCTTCAACTGCTCCTTCAACTCTTCTAGATTAGATGGAGCCATTCTGTAGGGAGGAATAGATATAGGCTGTGTGTCAGGAAGAATTTCAATACAAAAATCAATTTCCCTCTCAGGAGGAACACTCAGTAAATTATCAGGGAACACTTCTGCGTATTCACATACTATTGGGACTAAATGGATAGTCAGGGTCTCAAATGTTGCATCCTTAACCCTAACTAGATAATACACGCAACCTTTGGAGATCATCTTTTTGGCCTTAAGGTAGAAAATGAAATGACCTACTGGCACAGCTAAACTACCCTTCAACTCTAAGACTGGCTCACCCAAAAATCTAAACTCTACTGCCTAGGTTCTATAATTAATTGAGGTATAACATGTAAATAGCCAATCCATGCTGAGGATAACATCAAAATCGATCATGGCTAACTCTACTAAAACTGCTGAGATGACTATCTAAAGGACAGTGACTGGCAACTCCTATATAGCCATCTAGCTACAATTGAATCAACCACTGGGTTAGAGACTGAGAAGGATTCTAGCAAGATTTGGGGATTGGGCGCCACCTGTGCTAGTAGATGCCCCATGTTGTGCTGGGCATGCGGGTGGGGCTGTTGAATTGGAATCTTGGCCTCAACTCCCATCATGATAATGTCTCACTGCTGGGAAATCTCTGAGCATATGTCCAGGCTTCCCACACCCGAAACAAGTAATTGAACCAGCCAAGCACTAGCCCATGTGTCCCTAACCACACCTGCCGCAAGCTGGGATGCTAGAATCTACGGGCCTACTGCTCTGACCCCTAGAGTTTGATTCTTTCCCTCTCTGGTCATACCTAGGTCTGGATGGTACACTAAATGCTGAATATGCTGGGGCTAAAGATCTCTGGTGGGTCCGCTGTTGGTTCCCACCACCCGACCTCGGCTGAGAGAATTTGTAGCTATCGGTTATGGCCCTCTTGGCCTCTGTCTCTCTCATATGCGCCGCCTCCATCTGATGGGTGTACAAGACTATCTAAGGCATATCCATATCTTTATGGAGCATAGAAGTCTTGCAATCCTTGTCTAAGTAGCTCGCCACTCCATGAACAAACTTGCTCACTCGCGTCCTATGATCTGCCACTAACTCTAGGGCATAGTTTGACAAATTAGTGAACTCAAGGGCATATTTTTGCATCGTCATTTGTCTCTGATTGAGATATATGAACTCAACTTCCTTCAACTCCCTCATCTCATGAGGGAAGAACCAATCTAGGATAGCGACATGGAACTCCTCCCAACTGACAGGGACTGCTCTGGTGGACCTAGTATCCTTCCATTGTCGAAACCAGATGTGTGCTACCCCTTTCAGCTAATATGAGGCCAACTCAGCGGACTCAACTCCATTCACCCCCATAACTTGGGTGATCTTCACAATCTCCTCAATGAACTCATGTGGGTCCTCAACTACTTTTAACCCAAGGAACTCTGGCGGGTTCATTCTAAAGAAATCCCTGACTCTAGCTACTGCCGCATTTAAATTTTATGGGACATGCGCCACGGCCTACTGGTTCACTTGAGCGGTGAAGGGCTTCACGAGCATCTGAATAGCTTCCCTAAATTCAGCATGGCCAACCGGTTCCGATGCATGGTGCTCCTAGACTTGTGTTGTTGCTGCCCGTCTCCATTGCCATCGTCGTGGCTGTTTCCATTTCCATTACTCCTACTGTTAACTCTGTGGGGAGCCATAGTTCTACAATCGCGAATAGCATGAGTTAGCAGGATAGGGAAGCATTTCACCGCACAACATAGATCATGAACGAAGGGAACATTTCCTAAACGTCTTGTAGCCTCTTTGTCATAAGTGCGATGCGCTTCCCACTCATGAAAAAGAGTCTACTCAATGCGGCTTTCAGACACCCTAGGACACTTCAAACCTATTGCTCTGATACCAAGTTTATCACGACCCGAACGTAGGCTTGAATCGAGACACGGGACAAGGAACCCCGAGACTCAAAATCTATCCATGGCATGAACATACATTTAACTCAATCGATTAAATAGAAGGATTGACATGATAATCTTGGCGGAAATATGAAATAAGCATAACATCAGAAATGCACGAATCTGAAGCTGAATACATTTTATTATCTGAAAAGCCTCTAAGTCTGATGAGTTGATGGGACAAGACCCCAACGAACTATACAATATTGAAACTGAAAGTACACCAATACCTAAAAGAAAAAGATCCTCAGAAGATGAGGACTCACCACTAAGCTAGGTGGTAACTCTGGAACTGGCTACTAACTGGGCTGAGTCTGAGTGTCAAGTCCTATATCATGAAATGATACAACGTAGAGTATGCCGTCAGTATGTGAAATGTATTGAGTATGCAAGGTAAGTAAAACCACTTAAATAAGTAAAATCATTTAAACGGTGCATAAGATAAAACATAAATAAAATAAGAATTTGAGAATCAGGTTTTCATGCTATATTCTGGAAACATGATCTCAACATAACATAACATCACAACTGAATCGATTGACCTAAAGTAGAAATCTATTAATCATAAGTAAAGCTGAACATTGGGTCAAACCTGCTTTAGAACACATATAGATATATATATATATATACACACATACACACACACACACACACACATATATATATATATATATATCATGAATGATAAACATGCATAACTAAACTCATGAGGACCAATGGGAGACTCGTCATATAACCGAAACACCACGATAGAGCTTACGTGGTCCCAACTATCAGACTCAAGTGGGTAGAGGCGTCGAAAGCGTTGCTAGGGCTGAGAACGATACCATTATATCGATATCAAGCTCGTGGCCCAATCGGGAAGGGGATAGCTCACAAAGGAGGTCCCAAAGTATATATATGAATCAACCTACGTTGGCACGTAGTTCTTAGGCATAGTGTGATCGACCCTTAGCCTACTCGTTGCTAGACATTACTCCTAAAAACATTCATATGCTATCCATCGTTATTTACAACGAAGATTACTATCGTCTTTTGACGAAGCTCAATAATCAAATACATCTCAAAATCTAAAAGATTATATATGAGAAGCTTTAGCTCAAACCATACCAAAGGCTTAAAATAATTGGCAGTCTTCGTTTCAAAACCACGTGGTAAGCTCAATTCAGGGAATCAAAAATCATACTTTAACATGTGGGCTTTGCTCAATGCTTCAACAGGCTTGAAAATACTCAATTTACTCGAAAACATGATAACAAACATGGATAATGTTGCGCTCCAGCACACTTACAAGCTTACGCGGTCGTATAAGTAATACAGTGTCCCTTTTTAAGAGCCAGATGTCGAAATCACAGGGACTGCACCAATTCAGCGAATTATCGAGTTCAAGTGTTAAAAATAACCTCCACAAGTGTTTATTATAGAAATTTTTGGGAAATTATAATTAAGTATAGGGGTGATCACAAAATACTTGAGAAACAATATAAGGAGCAACTAGAGTTAAGGCCTAATACTCATGCAATGCTACAATTCTCAATGGTTCGAGTATGAAAACTTCAGTTGTTGTCTCACATAATTAAAATGCTTTGTTCATGGTCTTTCGAGCCTCTAAACATGACAAACTAGTCTCACATCTACATCGTTGAGCGGGGATGTGACGTCCTAATTCGTGAGCAATTTAACTACATGGATGTGGTTTACGGGGTTTATGCTCTTTATTAGGGACTTTCATACCCCTAATCATTTGATCCAACTTTGCTTCACATCTACTTCTACGAGTGGTGGAGTGATAATTCTAAGCTGGTGTCTTTCTCTCATCCCATTTTAGCAACCAAGCAAGGAAAATTAGGTATATTTTCTATCCTAACCGCAAATCATATCTAAAGATAAGAACTTGCTCCCTACATTCCTATGTTCTTGCCTAGGGTTACTCTTTCAAGCTTTTACCTAAGCTTAATGCATCTGTTTTCATGATGATCAAGCATAAAAACGACAATAATGAAGAATTTAAGACAAAACAACAATTAACAACTCAAACCAAAAATGAATTCATGCAATTACAATCATATCACGTGGCCTCAACCCTAGAGGAAGGGATTTAGCTACTCATGTTCATATAAATACTCAAAAAAATATTTAGAGTAATGTACTTACAAGAATAATTAAAGGAGAATGAAATATAATCAACCCTAGGTAGAGTTCTTCACTTCTCCCTTCGCTCCTTTATGTTTTTCAGCAAGTATTTCGTAACCAATGATTTTAGAAGCTAAGGGTTCAATTTATACTAAGCTGAAAAAATTCAAAATTTTGCCTATGGTGGAACAGCTCTGTGGCATGGAGGCTATCATGGAGATTTTCCTCCGTGCCACGTTGGTGAACTGCTCCGTGGCATGGAGGTAACGTGACAGCACACTGGTTTGGCAGCCCCTTCTCATATAAATTAATTCTTTGCTCCGTGGCACATTGTTGAATGCCTCAATGCTTCTCTGTGACACAGAGTTGACTTCAAATGTCCCATTTAGCTTGTCTCATCATCCATAATCCATCCCTTAACATTTATCTTCAATATTAGGACGATTATATTAACATTGAGCTCCATACATTTGTAATTTCAACCTACAAAGAGAGCTAATCATATTTGTTAGTCCATGGCCACAAATTACACAAAATACATGAGATTATTCTTAAATTAAGATACAACATGGGTAAAACGTGGGTATAAAATAGTATTTGGGCATGTAAATATGCCCAAGATCAGATAACTCGAAAACATGCTTTTCATCATAAATACGTCATCATACATGAACATTTATCATAAATCTTAACTTTCATAAACTTTTCATAATTGGGAAATTTGAATTTGAAAAGCTTGAAACATGAATTTTAAATAAAAAACAATGTAAAACTTGCCCAAGAATCATAATACAGTAGTAGAAATATATTTAAATCATACCGATGAAGAGAATTAGAAATTTCATGCATTGGGTTAAAACCTCATAGAATTAACATAGGAGATTTCATGATTTTGAGAGAGATTGACATGGGTGTGAAAGGATTTACCCACTCATAACCCTACATCCTGATTACAGATGATTCTTACACTTTCTTGATTGCCCAAAAGGAATTTGTGAAGAATTGGAAGGGCTTAAGCTTGATCTCCTCTCTAACCGCCCTCCCCCAACTTGCATGCATGGGTTTAGAATAGGAAAGAATGGCTTATCCCACCATAATACACCCTGAAAATGGCTTGAAACGACATAGTATAGGACCTTAGAGCATAGAAATGATGAGAATACCCTTAAGCAGTTTGCAGAAAATAGCTACTCGTCAATCCCCAGAGGGACCAAATGAGTCGTTACCACCATCCACGAGTCAGCAAATCAGTCATTAGGTACACTACTGAAATCCCACCTGGAACTCCTGACGGGCCATCTCATGAGTTTTTACCGATGACCACGACTCATAGTCACCACTGGTTATCCACATTTCCTCGACTGAGATCATTATTTACTTGATGATCACGATCCACCCAATGAATCGTGGTATATGACCACGACTCATGGGGTATATCCATCAGGTGTACTGCCACTCACACTACCCTTTTTAATTTCCTTCGCCACGATTGACCTGGAGAGTCGTGGGACCTGACCACAACTCGTGGTCATGCCCATGGTAACCCTAACAATAACTTTTCAAATCAAGCCTAGTAACGTACCACAAGTCCCCTCACGACTCGTGATCTTACCCACGGGTCACAGAATGACTAGTTCTAAGACCTGGTGCATATTTTAAAATTTTCTCCATCTCAACTCCCGGATATGATCTTTGGGTTTCCGAGGTATTACAATTATAGAGGAGATCAAGGGCAAGACGAATTTCTCTCGCGGGTTAATTCTTCTCCTAACTTTCTATCATGTTTCTCTTGTGAACTCATGAATTCTCTTCATCTTTTTGGGGATTATGAGTATCTAAGAATTTTAGTTCTAGGATTTTTGTATAAACATGAAGGTTGAATGTTGATTATTGTTTATATTTACTAAAGCTTTCCACTATTGATTTAGTTATTTCTTCTTAGTCTGAATTATTTGATTAATCGATGAAATAGTTAAAGGATTATCTACAACTCGTTAATTAAACTTGGAAAAAGGAATTGTAAGGGAAATAAGATGGAATAGTTCTTGTTCGTGAACTCTATAGAAAAAGGAGAAAGATTTGTTAATATGGATAGAAATATACCCGTTAGCCTTACTTAGTTGACACAGATGAGATCTTATATACACTCAATATTTTCCTACTACCATAGAAATATAGGAGTTAGGGGTAGTCAAGTAGTCTTAGAGTAATCAGAAATAATGCAAAACTATGTAATATCAACCTACAACTAGTAACTCAGGAAAGTGAATAAATATAACAATCTGGTACTTTGACTGGATTAAATTGCCAAGACCCTGGATATTTTATAACATCTAAGAAACAACCAACCAGTTAAGTGATTTCTTAAGTTTTAAATTTGTTTAGTTAGTATTAGAAAAAATTTTCCAAGAATAATCTCCTTATTGTGGAATAGTTTCAGTAAGAGTTTAAAGTGGACGAATAATCTAACAAGTCCCTGTGAGTATGATATCTAGACTTCACCATCCTATATTACTTGATGACCGCGTACACTTGTATGTTTATCTGGATGCATCAAGTTTTGATCGCCGCTGTCGGGGATTTGGCAAAGATTGTTTTCTAGTTTGAATTTTTATTTAGCTATTCAGTTTTTATTTAATTTGTTGTTTTTTGTGCACCACAGGTCACAGGTTACTGTAGGTCGAATACTCAGAGCTAAGGATATCCGTTGATTCCTCTTAAGCTTGAAATCGAAAGAACACTCCAAGAGTTGAGACAAATGGTAGAAGAAATTCGTAACCCTAATATTATTGAGAAAGGAAAGCAAGATTGACTCGCGAGATAGTGTCAGAGAGGATTGTTGTGTTAAAATTCTCAAGGCCTTGCTTGGAGAATGCCTCAAAGGCTATTGTGAAGCCTGAGATCACAGGAAATTTCGAGTGAAAGAAGGTACAGTGAGGCTGGTGCAGAACACATCCAGTATTAGGGTAAATCACATGAAGACCCATATAAGTACTTAGTAACATTCATGAGCTAAGAGAAAGTTTGCACTATTAGAATGTCTTAGATGAATATATGAAGTTGACACTCTACTCATTGATTGGATAAGAAAATGAATGGCTATAGAGTGAGCATCCAGGATCCATTACATTGGCAGATTTTATTGAATAAATTCCTCAATTAGATTTTTCTCTTCAAGAAGAATAAAAGAGTTGAGAGGAAAGATCTCAGGGTTCATTCAAAAGGATGGAGAATCTTTTTCTTAGGCTTAGGAGAGATATAAAGGTTATATGAGAGATTTTCCTTATCATATGCAGCCCAAGGAAATTATTGGCCATAACATTATCGAAGGACTGTGGCATGAGTCCAAGATATTTTTAGATACAACAGCTCAAGAGAAATTTTTTTCCCCAGAGCTATGACGAAATTGAGGCATTTTCAATTTAATGTCTGTAGGTAGTTAGGCCTATTAGGAGCCAAGCAGAGCATTCAACACTCATAAGCAAACAAGTATGTTGGAGGTTGATGGTTTCACAGCAATATGGTCTGACACTGGTCAGCTGGTGAGCACGTTACAGAAGTTGGTAGCTACATCACAGGTTCAACAAGTTATACAGGTTCAAACAGCTTGTGAGCTCTATGGAGAGTCATGCTTACATAATTCGGTCATTAAATACATAATCTATTTACTATTTGGGGCAACATAACAGAGGTTATATTAACCAAAGGAAACCAGTTTGGTTATAATTTCAACAAAAACGGGAAGAGCCAAGCATGGGGTTGGAATTTCAATGGTGACAGATCATAGAAAATATTTTAGCAACCTCCACCTAACGAAGCAAGTAGATCTCAAGAGGAAATGCTAAAGCAGATGATGGAATAGCAATAACACGCTATAGCACTGCAAAAATGGGTTACAACTCAGCAACAAATTTTGTCATAAATAAGATGTTGTAGTCGGTACATGAGCTGGAGAGACAGATGGGATAAATAGCTTTTTTGCAGCAGGCTAGGTATGTAGGCGCATTACCGAGTGATACAAAGCCCAAAGTCTAAGCAGGTAATGACCATCTCTTTGACAAGTGGAAAGGTGTCACGATCTGAGCATCGACCTCGGACCACCACACGGGACCTAGAACACAAATGGCTCCAAGCTAACCCTTGGCGTAGCATATTATTAGCATAATATAACTTATAAGGAAAATTTTGCAAAAGATATTTCCTTATGGATAACAAGATAATCTAACAATTTAAACACTAATTTACAAAGCTGAACATACAAACTCTCTATCTAAAAGCCTCTACTAACTGATGAGCTGCTGGAATAATCCCCCAGCTAACCCCAATGTCTGAAACTAAAACACGGTAAAAGAACTTAAACAAAGTCATTAACTCTAGTCCTTGAAAGATGAGGACTCACCACTACTAGCTAATCATTATCGGGACGTATCTAACCATGGGGCTTAGTTTGAGTACCTAAATTTATATAAAATGATACAACATAGAGTATGCAGTCAATACTTTGAATGTACTGAGTATGTAGAATATGTAAAACATGCTAATAAGACAATAAAAGATATCATGAGTAAAAGATTGCATAAAACATGAGATTTTGATAGTGTACTTATCATAAAGGCTCAAGGTTTGCAAAACTATAAAATAAGGTTGATCATTACTGAGTTCGTCAGTAAAGTCCTCATAATCCATATTTCTAAGCCAAATCATCATAGGTCATAAAACCATGAAATATATATATATATATATATATATATATATATTGAAACTAACGAATAGTGAGAGACTCATCATAACCGACACCATCATGATAGAGCTTACATGACGCCCCAACTATCTCGTTCAAGTGGGTATAGCGATCTTAAGCCTTACCAGGGCAAAGAATGATGAAAGGTATGATATTACTTATGACTTAGGGCGACAAACTCTAATAACGATGACCCCTGCATGCGCCCATTGAGGCAAGAAAGACACTCTCGAATAATGAGCGTCCCATATTCCTTTGGACAAGAGAAACTTTCTCTAATATCGAGATCCCTTATCCAACAGTGGCACTTAGTTGTGACACCTGGGTTCACGGAAGCCCCGACCTACTCGATGTTATACGCTACTCCCAAAAACATGCTCATGGATCATAAACATTATCGTGAAACATACTTGAGTTTTACATGTGCTATTTGGAAATCATGAGGTTGATAAATATGTTGTAAATACATTAACTAGCCATGAAACAAGGTCCTTGAGTCAACCATAATGCATAAGCTTGAAATTCATGAAATCATGCATTGAGAAAAAACATAATAACTTAAGAATTGTAAATTCATGAGAGAATCTAGTAGAAAACATGCATTCATAATCAAAACATGGGTTGAATCATAAGGGGACTAATTTCACAGAAAAACATGAAAGAATTCAACAACAATCAAGCCCAACCCTAAAATATTAAAATTTAAGGCATAGAAGAATGGAAATCACGAACTCAACTTAAAAAGGAAATGAGGGTGGAAGAAATCCCCCATTAATGACCCTACATACCTGGAATTGATGAATTTATAACTTGACTTGAAGAGCCTAGAGAAACTTGGCAGGGGATAATAAAGAACCCTAGCCTTCCCTTGAGAGAGAAACTTCAATTTACGGATCTTTGAAGGGAATGACGATTTAGTATAGGTTAAACCCTCTAATAAACCCCTTAGAAAGCCTCAAAAGACCTAGTTTAGGATTTAAAATCATATAAAATTATAAAAATACCCCTGCAAAAAAGTTCTAAAAACTCTGTCCGTCCAATGCTACGGGTCATACCATAACTCGTGGTGACATACCACAGGTCATGGTATGCCATAAATGGCTTCTATATGGCTTAGAAACTTTCTGAAACACTTACTATGGGTTCTTGGTATGATTCATATCTTCCCACCATGAGTCGTACCATGATTCGTGGTAACTGGGCTAGTCTTGTCCGTCAAACCTGATAGTGCTTCACTAAATTGGTCATAACCTTTTGCTCTAAATTCCAATTGATGCAAGGTTAGATGTTTTAGAATGTAAACTCAAAGGTTTATTTTTATATTATTGATCACCCAAGAAAAGTTCATACAATGGGAGTTATGATTGTTTAAATTTTACCTTATAAAAAATTATATGAAAAACTCAATCGGTAGGAAAGCTCTCAACTCAACTTTTTGCTAGAGGTTTCTTATAATCTGAACTTGTATCCATTGCACCTCTTACAGTTAAGAATTGATAATAATACCTTATTTTCATAAAATTCATCAGTTTTAGGTCTATCCACATACCTAGAACGATTCCAAACTTATCCTAAAAGTCCAAGGTGTTAGAATATCTCAACTCATGAATAGATGGTGCAAACTGTACAAAGATTTTACGATCCGTTACATGATGATCCTATCTTGCAAGCCAAATTAGTCATTCTTTGGACCCCTTACCATGAACGCTAATAACGACTAATACCACCTTACTACGGGTTGTACCATGGCTCGCGGTTACCCAAGATTTCCTAAGCATTTTTTCTGATTTTTCCCTACTACTGACCATCACTATGACTCATACAATCTATGTATGAATCATAGGATCCACTCGTGGTTCTCGCCAAACTTTTGTTGAAGCCTCAGGACTTCATACTATGGTTCCTTGGTATGACTTGTACTATCCTCCTATAAGTTGTACTGAGGCTCTTTCTGAGGGCATTTTAAGTTTTTTCAGCATGATCAAAATTCAAATATATGGTCTAGTCATAAGGACTCTTAGGGTGTTACAAAAGGAGTTATATGTAGCTCCACCTCCATAGGAATAAGACAAAAAAAGTAAAGCTAGAAAGCAGGAGGAAAATTCTGTGGAAGGAAAGTAAGCCTCCCCACTATTCTACATAGGCTAATTCTAGTGCCTACCATAGAGTCTGCACAGGAGGGAGAAGTTGAGTAAAAGGTTTCTGAGAAACCTAAAAATAAAGTTAAGTGACTCCACCATCATTTTCTCAAAGATTACAGAAACGCAAGGACGAGGCTGGGTTTAAGAACTTCTTTGATATTTTCAAGGAGCTACACATAAACATTCCTCTGACTGATGCTTTAGAGGAGATGCCAAAATATGCGAAGTATCTTGGGGATGTAGCTACTTGCAAGAGAAACTTGATAGAGTTCATGATAGTTGCACTTACTGAAGAGCGTAGCTCAATGGTGTTGAGTAAGATTCCCCAGAAGGTTAAAGACCCAGGGAGTTTCACCCTTCCCATACAAATTAATGAAAGTGAAGTGGGGAAAGCTCTTTGTGATTTGGGGGAAGTATCAATTTTATGCCCTTATCTGCATCCAATATAGTTGGTTTGAGAAATCAGAGGCCCATTACCATCACTCTGCAAGTACCCAACAGATCGTACATCACTCTAGATGGCATCATTGAGGATATTCTTATTCGAGTTGGTAAGATTGTAATTCCTGCTAACTTCATAATTCTTGATTTTGAAGCAAAGAAAAAGATGTCAGTCTATTGAGAAAATCATTCTTAGCTACTAGAGGGGCTATCATTGATGTCAGAGAAGGAAAGCTCAAGATGAGAGTACATGATGAGGAGGCCACCTTTAATCTGTACAAAGATATCTCCACATTGTCACACTACAAAGACTTATGTATGATCAGAAATGTGTTCCATGATAAGAGTGTGGTGAAGAAAGAGGACGTTAGAAAACCATATGGAGATTTGATAGTAGAGAGAAACGTAAAGTTGTTGACAGTCAGTACGTGGTTGGACCATGAGCTAAATGGGGTGAGGTGGAGCAAAAGAGAAGAAAGAACAAATTTGACAAACCTCCGAAAAGGAGGAGAAAACATTTGAGGGTATCTTGAGCTGAGAGATGTGTTGTGCCACGATGTTAAATCAGTCCCTTGTTGGGGGACAACCCAATTTGTAATTGTAACACCTTGCACGTTTGAGGACATCCTTTTAAATTAGAATTTGATAAACTATATTTTATGTCACATTATTTAAGAAAAATTTTAAACTATGATGTATTGATGCATGTATTAAATTTTTCAAGATTATTACATTTTATTAATATTTTTAATGATAATATTAAATCTAGCCATGTAGAGGAAATTTTAGACCGTACATTTTTTAATAAACCCATATATATGATGTGACATAGGACGATCATATTTACCAATATATAAGTAATTAAGTGCTCTAATTCATATCAAATTAAAGGTTTTTGAGTCTAGTTACAACAAAATTAACCTCTCATTACTTCGAGCTCGGAATAAGAAATTATGCATGCTTTACGACGAACCTATGCAACACCTAAGTGCACATGTGAAATATACCATACCCCAAGATAATGGATAAGGGAAGGGTATGTGTTTCCACCTCCAATACCATGTGGAATTTTAGGAATAGATGCAGAAAGTAAGATATTAGTCATTTCTTTTCATTAAATGCCAAAGAATTTACGCGCCAACTTTATCATTAAAAGAAACATATATGAATTGAATAGAATATCACTTTCTCTTCTTTTCCTTTAACCACAAAGAACTCTTAGCAGCGCAAATTTGGGCTATATGTGTACGTGCACTAATTATGAATTAGCTGTAAAATGTTTTGTTTGAACCTCTATTTAATTATACGGATTTGGATCCACGACTAGAACGTCAAATCTATCAACTAGCTCATGTTGCATTTATCATCGTTGTCCCATTGTTTCGGTAACTATTACAAATAGACTAGATGGTCACGTTTTGGTAGTGTTGAGGCTTCTTTGATGAAGAATCTTTAAGGTGTTGGTGGCATCAGTTTGTGTAATACCTCTAAAGTCCTAAGATCAGACCCGAGGGTTAAAACCGACAAAACAAAATTTTCTGCACCAAGTCACAAGACAAGTCATCCAATGACCCGTGAGGTGCACCACGACTCATTAAGTGACTCATGGGACTTAGTTGGAATTTTTTATTTAAGGTTGACCACGGGTGAGACCATGTGTCGTGGTCATCACACGAGTCGTCAAGTGGGCCGTGGTCAGGAGTTTGATTTGGGTGTTAAGATGATGGAAGTGTCCACAATGATTAGTCACCACGAGTCATTTGATACACCACGAGTCATGATGTATCTCATGGTGATCGATAGTAATGAAATCATAGTTCTGGCAACGGGAGATGACCATGAGTCGTGGTCAGTGGCGACGAGTCTTCAAGTCCCTCATTGAGGCTGGTAGTGATTATTTGCCTACAAATTTATCAAGGAATTTTATGTAATTCCTAAGTTCTCAAGGCCTATACTACATCATTTTGAGCTCAGATATGTGTGTGTTAAGAGGGGTTAATTCATTCTAAGCCTATTCCCCTCCATGCATGCAAGTCTAGAAGCTCCTAAGAGTTATCAAGCCTAGATTCATCATGTTCTTCCCCAAAATCCTTTCGGTTCTCAAGAGGGTTGTAAAAATCAGATTCTCCCAGGTATGTAAGGTTATTAATGGATGTATTTATCCACACCCATGCCCAATCCCTCTTCAATTTCATAAAATTATAGCTGATGAATCTATAGGGTTTAACCCAACCCGTGAATTCTCTAAGTAACTATCATGGGATGTTATATTCATGTTTCTAATATTGAATTATTATTCCTGAGCATGTTTATAATGTTTTAAATTAATATTTATGGTTTCAAAGTGTTACAAATTATGATTCCCAATCATAAGAATTCATGAAAGGTTGATATTATGATGTATTTTTCAATTTTGATGAGAGGTATATGAAGAAAGTATGATTTTGAATTACCCATGTCTACATTCATGTATTGAATAATCAAAGTGTATTTCAAGCATGTTTAAATATTGGGAAAGCCTATATAATTTAGTATGTTTCATGATTTATAAAAATTTCATATTGTTAGCATACCACGTAGATTTTGGAGCCTAGATTCCAACTCTTTTCAGTTTGTGGTATGGTTTGAGCCCTAGGTTCCTGATGTTATGTTTTAAGATTTTAGCATGTATTATTAAATTTCAGCTTTGTCACCAGACTATGGTTCAACTACATTGAAAAATGATGGAGAGAAAATGCATATTTTTAGGAATAGTGTCTAGCATAGAGTAGGCTAAGGGTCAGTCAACCCTGTTCTCAGAACTACGCGCCAATGTAGGGTTACATATATACTTTAGGACCTCCATTGTGAGCTTCCCCTACCCCCAATGGGCCTTGAGCTTGATATCGATATCATGGTAGCGTCCTTACCCCTGTCAGGGCTTTAGATTGCTCTCCCCACTGGAGTGTAATAGTCGGGACCACGTAAGATCTATCGTGGTAATTTTGGTTATAAGATGAGTCTCCCACTATTCCTCATTATTTAAGTTATGCATGTTGATCAGTCATATTATCATGTTTTCAGCAGGTTTGACCCAATGTTTTGTTTTACTTATGATTATCAGTTTTTAGCTTTGGGTCTTCCGATTCAGTTATCATATTCAGTTATGTTTAAATCATGTTTTTAGATAATAGCATGCAAGCGCTCCTCTCGGACTCTTATGATGAAATGTTTTATGTTATGCATGATCACTGATTTTACATACTTAGCAATTTTACTTACCTTGCACACTCAATACATTCCACGTACTGACCGTATACTCTATGTTGTATAATTTCATGATATAGGCTCAAACATTCAGGTTCAGTCCTGCCGTTAGCCAGATACTCAATTTTAGCAATTTCCAGCTAGAGTTCGTGTGTCCTCATCTTTCGAGGGCCCTTCTTTTCATTTGTATTTTCATTATTTTCAGTTTCGGACTTTAGTGAGTTGGTTGGGATCTTGTCCCGTCAACTCATCAGTAGTAGAGGCTTATCAAACATAGTATGTATTAAGCTTCAGACTCATGTATGTATTCAGTTTTTTAGATATTATGAGATTTTCAAACTTCCTCTATGCTATATATGTTAGATTTTTGCGTTTATCTATGTTGAGATTTAGATTTCATGTTCATGCCATGGGTCGACTTGGAGCCTCTTCGGGTTCCTTGTCCTATGTCTCGATCCAAGCCTATGTTTGGATCGTGACAAACTTGGTATCCGAGCATTAGGATTTGAAGTGTCCTCGGGTGTCTTAAAGCGAGGTTAAGTAGAGTCTTTTTTATGGGTGTGAGCCCAGCTGCCTCGATCCTTTGTACTATGCGGGGGAACTCCTGTGCTAGTGGTTCCCGTGCAATATGCTCCTCGGGGAAGTATTTGTTTTCCTTGTGTTTGGTGTACCACTTCTTCCCTTCATCGGTTACCCACCTCGTTCCGTATTGGCGGCGTTGGCCGCATGGAACAGCTGGTGCAGCTGGGACTGTTGTGCCCAGTCTAAGTCATTTCCTCCCGGTGCCTGATGTAGATGCACCCTTACCCTTATCCTGCCTACTTGCCATTGTACCTGTCAATACAAATAAACAAGCGCAATGTCAATCTAAATGCATATTAGCTTCGGCTAAGGTCGGGATAAGCTAAGTTTACCCCATACTTAGACCTTAGCTACGGTTACGATACTACGGCAAGGATCACTTTATTTACACCAAAAACAAAAAACTATACAATTTATGCTTAGTGCGTTCGCAAAGAAAATTTCGACGGTATACTTTAGCGTACTACTCAGACTTCATACAGCTAATCCCAATCATTACCATCGCTAGCAATTCAACCATCGCACTTAGCAAAGAAAACATCAAAAATTCTATTTACATATGAACCTATATAATCAACCCAATTTGAACAATTTTCAACATTTTCCCAAAATCCTCGAGAATTCATCGTCTATTACATTCTAACAATATTTACGACGACTTATCTCAATTCACAAGCATACCCTGGCATATAATTCACCAATTTACCAAGTTACCCATTTCGATTTCAACAACCAAGCCCTAGAATTGAATTTCACAATCAAATTCGAATCATTCATGCAATCGACAAGTTCAAACGCATATTACAACATTCCGAACATTTATCAATCAAGGAATAACTCAATTTCATGCTAAATTTCGACTTAGGGTGATTTATCTCACCTCTCATTCTCAAATTCGACTAAAATAGACAAAAAAAAATTGAGATAGAGGAGGAAAACATACCTTTAAGTTGAATAATCGAGGAAAACTCGATAATTTCTTTGCTTTATGCCGTGGCACGTTGATGGGGGAGGGAAATTTGGGTGTTTGGTCGCGGAGAAGTGAGAAAATGAGGGAAAAGGGAATAAAATCAGGGTTTAAAATGAAGGAAACAAGCGGGTCACCCGGCAACCCGGTGTGACCCGTCACAAATTATAGGGCAACGTGTCACGGAGTGCATCGCGGAGCACTGCCTCCCTGACACGGAGCCATCGCGATGGCTCACTGGAATTTATAAAAATTCCAGATTAAACCTCAACGTGTCACGGAGGGTAACGCGGAGGTCCTCCTCTGTGACACGGAGCCATCGCCCTAGATCACTGTCTCTTTATTTTATTCATATTTTCATACCCTGCCTTTTCCTTCACGATTCCGTGCACATTTTTCTCCAGTTGACCTGAAAATCACCTCACTAAACAAAATTGGTTAGATTAATAAGTTTCACAAACTAAAATGAAAAAATACTCCTAAAACGAAAAATTTGTACTAAATCAAGAAAAAAGAAAATTAAAAGATAAAATGTATTTACACTTTACAAAATAAAAGAAAAGAAAGAAAATAAAAAATATATATTTTTCACGGGTTGCCTCCCGTGTAGCGCCTGGTTTACCGTCACGGCTCGATGTTCCTTATGCTCAATTGTCCACTAGGGTGATGGACGATTTCTCACGATCATTGTCCTTCCCCCAGTAGTGCTCACCCTTATCTAGTGGTCTTCCCATCAACTGTCGGGAATCATTCATTTGTTTAACATTCCCATGATCAATTACATTGATCACCGAGAGTTCTTCATTCACCATCGGGAGCTTGGGTGCTTTGTACACATCAAACACATCTAATATTTCATGTGCTCGCATTGTAAGTTGACCCACAGCCACGTCGATTAATGCTTTCCCGGTTGCCAAGAAGGGTCGTCCCAAAATAAATGGGACTTCCGCGTCTGGTTCAAAATCCAGAACAATAAAATCTACCGGGAAAATTAGGAAGCCTACTTGCACAAGCACATCCTCAACAATGCCATCCGGCCTAGCTAAGGATCTGTCTGCCAACTGCAAGATTACGGTTGTAGGTCTAGGACTCCCTAGACCTAACTTTCTGAATACCGAAGATGGCATCAGATTTATGCTCGCCCCCAAGTCACACAATCCACGAGCTCGGATACTCTGCCCAATAGTAAGCTGGATAGTAAAACTTCCAGGGTCTTTTAGCTTCGCAGGCAGTCTATTGTTGGCCATGATGTCTTTAATATATTTGGCATATTTTGGCACTCCCTGCAAGACATCAACAAGAGGTAAATTAACATGTACCTGTTTAAGCACCTCCATAAATTTCTTGAAACACGCCTCCTCCTTGTGTTTCTTGAGTCGTTGAGGGAACGGGGGTGGAGGCCTTTCTGATTCAGCTTCTTTGGTCTTCCCCCTATCCGAAGTTTGTTCTCCCTCAACATCTGCTGCTCCTGACTTTTGAGGTGGTCTTTCTAGTTCCACCTCCTTCAGCTTCAAACCACTCCTTGTGGTCACTGCATTTACCTGCTTCAGATTAGGATCCGTGTCGCTAGGCAGTCCTCCTCTGGGCCTTGTGTTTTGGGCACTAGCAAATTGCCCAAATTGATACTCAAGATCCTTGGTCGCTAATTGATTATTCTTCACTTCGGCTGCCAACTTAACATAGTCAGCCTGCAATGGCGCCTGATTAGCGATCATGGTCTTGAACATCTCCTCAATGGTAGGTGATGGTGGTGGAGGAGGGGCATTGTGATTTCTGAATTGAGATTGGTAGTTCTGTTGCCCTCCTTGATTTATTTGCATACCCTCACCCGAACTTTGGCCTTGTTGGTTGTTGCTACCCCATGAAAAATTGGGATGGTTCCTCCAATTTGAGTTGTAGCCACTACCAAACTGCTGCTGATTTCTTTGTGCATTGCCCACAAAGTTAACAGAATCTGGGTTTGCTCCATAGCACTCAGCTGAGTGCTCACTGCTTCTACACACTTCACACCACATTTGCTAGACCGCATTGACTGAAGCTGAAGGCTAGTTCAAATTCATGTTGCTGAAGTGGTTGTTCAATTGATTCTACAAGGCAGCTATCTGTGCAGCGATAGCTGTAAATCCATCCACTTCAAGCACTCCTGCTGCTTTCCTTGCTCCACCTCAAGATGAATCAGCATTCCATTCTGGATTGCCCTGTGAAATCCGATTTAGGAAAGTGTACAGCTCCTCATAAGTCTTTTCCAGCGCTTGCTCTCCAGCTGCTGAGTCTAACAAAATTTTAGTATGGGGTTCCAAACCCTCAATAAATGTGTGTACCAACACCTCATTGGACTGATGATGATGAGGACAGTCCCGCAACATGGATTTAAATCTTTCCAAGGCTTGATATAAATTTTATCCCTCCCTCTGTTTGAAACTTAGAATTTGACTTCTATGTCTGGCTGTTTTACCAGAGGGAAAAAATCTTATCAAGAACTTCCGTCCTAGATCATCCCACGTTGAGATAGAATTTGGTGGCTCAGCTTTTAACCACCTCTTGGCTTCACCAAGTAATGAGAACGGAAATAGTGTGAGCCGAACATAATCAGGTGACACTCTAGCGGGTATATAAGTGTCACTTATCTCCAAAAAGTTCTGGAGATGTTGTTGTGCGTCTTCATGAGGGAGACCGGTAAATTGCCCGCTTGTGTGCAACAGTTGCACCATATTCTGCTTTAGTTCAAATCTCCCTCCAGGCTCTGGTTTGTGGATACTTGAATGTACATTGTTGGCATGTGGGATTGCCACCTCGCGAACCGGCCTTGCTGCTGCTTTGTCGGGCACTAACACTGCCCTTACAACCGGTGGATTTTGCTGCTCCATAATAGTCTGTCTGAGCAACTGCAGCTTCTTTTGTAGAGCTTCTCTGCGTTTGCTATGAAATTCACGTTCAGGCTCTATATAAGATTCCACCAGCTCCTTGTCCTTTGCCAGTGTTCACAGAAATCAAGTCTGTAAAATATAGGCTAAGACCAAGTTGTCAACACTTAAGAAAATAAAATAAAAATACAGTAAATTTACACTTAACACAAGTTCACCAATTGCCTAGTCTCCCCGGCAACGGCGCCAAAAACTTGTTCGGTGCTTTGGTTGGGTGTATAAAACCGACACGCAAGTGCACGTGGTCAAACAAGTAGTAAGTGGCTTAAGTAAGCCAAGTATCGAACCAAGGAGACTCTGGATAAGTAAAAATTGCTCAAGTATACTATATTCTATCTTACTTCTATATATGCTGACAACAAAGTAACCAAAAGTTAATTAATTTGTTTATAAATTATATACTAAAACTATTAACAAATATCTACTTTGAATTGAAACTATGGATATGAGCATGCCAAGGTTAAGAACATGTAATGAACTTGATTATAATCATAAATTGGTTAATCTTTCTCTTCCAGTTGCTAGCCAAGAACATCAGCCAAGAGATTAAAACTCTCATATTTAATCTCACTTAAGAATCATAAACCATCCGTCTACATTTCTGTGATCAAATGCAATTCATGACCTAGCAATACAATTCCGATTCCTAAATTGACTAATATGGCTTTCAAGTATATTTCTATCAGGAAAGCACATCAAAACCCAATTTTCCCAAATCAAGTTAAGAACAATACCCTATTAATTCACAACTTTCCAATTTCGTGCTCTCTCGAGTGAAATCGGACTTTTTAGATGTACATTAATGTCGGCCACACACCAATGCAGTAGAAACAAGAATTAATAGAACAACATAGAAGAAGATGATGAAAAACCATATAATTCAATAATCAAAATTCATCACCATTGTTCATAACCTCAGCAAAGGAAGAGAATTAGCCACTCATTTGTGGATTAATCATCCTAAAACAAGTGTTAATCATACAAACAATTGACTGAAAGAAGAAAGAAAGAGAGAAAAACCCTGAGCTTTTTCGTCCCTCAACTGACTGTAACCCACGTCCTTGCTCCACCAAGTCTGAATTAATTAAAAATAAGCCTAGGTGTTCTATTTATACTATTGGTAATTTTTCCCGGAATAACAAGCAACGTGTCACGGAGTGCATCGCGGAGCACTGCCTCCATGACACAGCGTGGACGCGGACCCTTTCTGGAAATTTAGGGTCCAGGAATAAAGCTTCAACGTGGCACGGCGTGCAACGCGGAGGCTTGCCTCCGTGCCACGGAGCTGTCGCGAGGCTCCACTGGAAATTGACAAATTCTTCACCCTCCAGGCAGAGTGCATCCGTGATGGTAGCATGTCACGGCTCCATCGCGGAGCCCCTTTTATTGGTGTCGTCCAATGCCTTTTCCGTGCTCGAATCCAAGTCCAACTCTGATATTGTTCCAACATGCATTTTAGCTCCTCGAAATCACCTTTTACCTACAAAACAATGCTAATCATGTCGGTTAGTATAAATTCACATTTTATTACCAATTACATGAAAATGTATACACATTACACAATAAACAAGGCGAAAATCATACGTTTGAGCATCACTTGGGCATATAAATCTGCCCAAGATCACTGACCATGACCCATCCCACGAATCATGGTGACTGACCACGACTCATGGGGACCTTTCATAGGGTACACTGTTGGGCCCCCTTCACATTCCTTTATCCCTAGCCCACGGCTGACTCAATGAGTCATGGGGACTGACCACGACTCGTGGTCAGGTCTGTGGGGACCTCAAATTCCAAAATTAAGCCCAAGCCTTGAAGCTCACCACGATTCTCCTCACGACTCATGGTCTACTCCACGAGTCACAGAATGACTCGTTTTGTGACCTGGTGCCAGTTTTCCAATTTTCTCCATTCAACTCTCGGGTTTGATCTTTGGGCTTTCGAGGTATAACAATATCTCTCCCTTGGGAAAATTAATCCTTGAATGTTGAAAATCATATAGAAAAGCAGATAAATGCAGTCATCATATTCAAATACTGATCATTTAAGCTGAAAATTGACGGAATGATTACCTTCGAACTGAACTAGATGGCTACCTGAATTCATGACTCATACATACATCCATATACTTGAAAGAAACTGGAGCACATGAACTGAACATTAAAACTAAATAGAGGACTAGGGAAAAACTTATACCTGGACCTGAAAATGAGCTAGAAGGGAATAGGTGTGGGTATCTAGCCATCATATCCACTTTGGCTTCCCACGTAGCTTCGTCAACCTGCTGATTCCTCCAAACAACTTTGATTGAAGCTACTTCCTTGTTCCCTAGCCTTCAAACCTGATGATTCAATATTTCCACCGAAACCTCCTCATAACTAAGGTTGTCTTTCACACCAAAGCTGTCCACCAGGACAAGTAGCGCTGGATCACCCAAACACTTCTTTAAAAGCGATACATGGAAAACAGGAAGCACAGAAGATAATTCTCAGGGCAACTCTAATTCATATGCCACCTTGCCAACCAGTTTCACAATCTGGTAGGGGCCAACAAAATGAGGGATGAGTTTCCCTTTCTTTTTGAATCTCCCCAACCCCTTCATAGGAGACACCTTTAGAAATACCTAATCGTCGGCTTCAAACTCAAGTTCTCTCATTCTCACATCTGCATAGGACTTTTGGCTACTTTGAGCGATTTTCTACTTATCTCTTACACGCTGAACCTTCTATATGACCTCATAGACTAAATCTGGACCTATCATTACAGCTTCCCCGACTTCAAATTAACCAATAGGCGATCCACATCTCCGCCCATAGAGAGCCTCAAACGGGGCCAGCTGAATGCTCGAATGATAGTTGTTGTTATACATAAGCTCAATGAGAGGCAAATGCTCATCCCAACTATCCTTGAAGTCAATCACGAATGCTCTCAACATGTCCTCGAGAGTTTGAATTGTCTACTCCGCCTAACCATCGGTTTGCGGTTGAAATGTTGTACTGAGCTTGACTTGAGAACCAAGTCTCTTTTGAAACGACCTCAAAAATAGGGAAGTAAACTGAGTACCTCTGTTTGATATGAAGGAGAAGGGCACCCCTTGCAACGGAACTAGCTCTCAAATCATCAAAACCCTAGAGAACACCAACTACCATGATATCGAAGCACACCATCTCCCCCTTTGAAGACGACCTCTACCTTCTGCTCCTAAATGACCTCCTTCAACTTCACCAAGATATGATCCTCATCTTACCTAGCCTTGACATCGGTCACCAAGGAAAATTTCGATCCATTCCAAACAATGAACACAAAACGTTTGAACCCCCCTCCCGAAACTCATTCGGAATCCCCGGTCACAACCCAAATACGCCATTCAATCATAAAGCCCATTTCGGACCGGTTTGGGATCATCAAATTACTAATAATAAGTTGTTTTGTTCAAAAATTAACCATTGTAAAACTTAGCCTCCTCAAAGCTCATAACTTCAACCAAGGGTTCAAATCACTCTCGAATCTCCCCGAGATCTAATTAAACTACCCAACAAAGTCATAAATCACCATCAGGAACCCACAGAGCTTCCACAACCCAAATTCAAGTTCATTAACCTAAAATGTTCACTCTAGTCAAACACCTCTAAGCTTAAACCCTCAAAGATTGAAAATCTCATTTGATCTTCGTTAGATCATCTCAGCAATGGTGTCATCCACCTCCGAGAGACATGAATAAAAAAATAATGATATGGAAAGGTTCGATCTAGGAAAATGGATCTAGAATCAAAAAATGACCATGAGGCTATTACACTTCTAGGCTTGGCTAACAACTGAACTTCTTGGACATCTACATACCCGACACCTAAGGCAAGGATAAGGATTACCTTGAACGTACCCATATGAACCATCATCTCCAGTAGGGGGAACATCCATAAAGTTTAGAGAAAGGGAATCATGAGCATGAATCATTTAAGAAATCTAAGTTGGGCATATACTTGATGTAGCACAATCTTATGAGCCGATAGACTAAATCTTAGGGACTGAGTTCATAGAGCTGAGATGCTAAGAGACATGAGTTTACATACATAACAAGGGTCATGACATGAAGATGTATGGGTAACATTGGGATCGCTGACTGATGGGGTTACCTATCATCTTAGGGTTTTGAACATAAGCATGAGTTGAGCGTAGCATCGAGTGAAACATAGGAGAAACATCTAAATGAGGATGGATTGATTATCCCCGAGAGTTATTTATAGAACTCCTTTACTAAAAAACTTAAGACCTGACTTGGCCCTTCACTTACTATTTTCCTACCTTCCACGAAATAAATCTCATATTTGAATGCATAAAGGGATCTTGTACATTGTATAGTAGTTCTCGGAACCAACAATCATGGTAGGTTCGATAGGAAGGCTTATAGCATACCTGAGACAAAATCTGAGGCTAACTGCCACTTTCTCTTGTTAACTTGTGCTGCTGAGATGGGTGGGTTGCAGACCTGATAGCTGGGGCATGGGCTACACCGTCACCCGGTCTAACAGAAGGGCAATCTCTGAGTTTGTGTCCATAGTTACTGCACCCCAAGAAAGTATCCTTGCCGATCAAACACCTTCCCAGGTGGTTTCTACCATACCTTTGGCAAGATGGCCATCTGGATGGGGTTGCTGAAGGGGCGGCCAGTGCACAGCCCCTCTGGCCGGCTTGCTTGGATGAAGGGAAATCTTTGTGTTTATGACCGGGCTGGCCATAATAGAAGCAAACATTTGAACCTGCCAAAACTTTCCAAAGTGGTTCTTCCTACAGCACCCACAAACTAGGTATGTAATCTCCCTCACCCTGGGCTTGTATCCCCAAACTTGAGCTAGAGACATCTGATGGGGTTGAGAGAGACTCCCACTACTTGACCCTTGGTGCGAACTCTAAAGGTTTTCGGTCCTGGGCCTCTTGTTCCTCCTTTATTTCCCCTTTCTCTCTCCACTAATATTCGTATCACCAAATATAGATGGGCTCCTCTTCATGAGTTCTTGAACCTTAGTGGCTACCGCCTCTCCAGTATGGTTCACTGATGAGATCTGCAGGTTATGCTGGGTGATCATGGCCCGCATCAACACTATAAGGGCAGGCCCGAGTTCTACATCCATAACTTGCATGGGACCTATTGGAGTTGGTGGGGCTAACTAACTCCTATTGTTGATTTGAGAAGACATATTTCTGCATACACGTATAGCATGAGTTAGAGGAATGGAGAGAGTCCAACTCATGGCACAAGATAGATTCATGAAAGAAGGGAGTATTTTCTAACCGTCTCGTAGCCTCCTCGTCGTAAGTGTGGCATGCATCACACCCATGAAAAAGACTCTACTTAACGCGGCTTTCAGATACCTCGGGACACTTCTAAACCTACTGCTCTGATATAAAGTTTGTCATGATCCAAATATAGCTCCAGATCGAGACACGGGACAAGGAGCTTGAAGAGACTCCAAGTCAACCCATGGAAGAAACATACATCTAAGTCAATATCAACAAAGTGGGGTACTCGACATAATGACATAGCGGAAGTATAATCATAACATAATGTAGAAGGCAGAATATACTTAATACATGAAAGTTGACTGCTACACATAGTCTAAAAGCCTCTAACATATCTGATGGGTTGGTGGGAAAACAACCCCAGCTAACCTGACAAGTCTAGAAAATCGAATATTAAGAGATCACTGACATCCACGGTCCTTGGAGAATGAGGACTCCGGAAACGAGCTAATGATGGTGTTGGGGCTGACGATCAGAGCTTGTATCATGAAAGGATACAACATAGAGTATGCGGTTAGTACGTAAAATATACCGAGTATGCAAGGTAATTGAAATGGACATTTAAAATACATAAAAGTGCATAAGAGATCACAAGAGTAGGACAACATGCTCATAACAAAAATTTTATAATGTAAAATAAGGCTCAAGGTTTTCAAAACATTTGTAATCCATTCATTATCATTTTCATAAGAGAAACTTCATATAATATAACTTGAGCTAAAGTGACATAAACATAACAATGCATAAAACATGTGGAACAACGGGAGGACACGTCATAACCAACATCATCATAGTAGAGCCTTACATGATGCCCCAACTATCTCACTCAAGTGGGCAGAGTCTTCACATGTTTCGCAAGCAAGGGATGTACATAATGTGATATCACAAAAGAGGGGATCCATTAACATTATAATGTATCATCATGAACCTATGGTGGAACTTATTATGAGACACTGTCATAGTACCTTGAATGTTGGGATACTCGGTGCACGACACTGCTCCCAAAAACATGCACCTTAGGCTTTTACGTAAATCATAAACATCATTCATGAGATTCATGGCCAAACAAACATTTAACATAGTTGATTCCCATCTACATACATGTTTAGCCATGAATCTGGGGCCCATAAATCATCCAACATAATAAATAGATCAATCATGAAATCCATATCAGAAATCATAAATCATTCTTGAACATTAGTGTCACACCCCGCCCTGAGGGGGGGTACGACTGGCACCTGGTGCCCTACTAAGATCTGACCTGCTAGGCTGTTAATCCTGGGCGCGTCTGGCGCCTGGCTGGCTCTAACTTAGATTTCTGGAAACAAAGGGCTATATGACGGTTGTAAATATAGCCCCCGACCCATTGTCCTATCGCCTGCTGTACCTGTCTTGGCAGCTAACCAGAAATATAGTAACTCAGGGAAACCTATACGGGCCGACAAGGCCACCATGCTGTCTAGTTATCTGCTGCTTAATCAATAAGCACAAAAAGAAGCTACGTGACCGGCAAGGTCACCACTACTGACAAGTATGGCCTCATACGACCATCACAGAAGTAAGAAAGAGTAAATGCAACTATACAACTGCACGGCCCCACACGACCGGCTCATCTGACCACAGGGACTACATACAGAATGCAAGCCTCTAGGAATAGTAATAGAACTGATCGGGACAGGGCCCCGACCTACCCATTCTATATACAACAAAAGGACTGAACTACACCTCTGAAATTCAGCCTCCGGATGACTGGAGCTGAATACTCAACCGCTGACAGGGAGTCACGTAGAATCACCTGCTCGTCTAGGAGTACCTGCAGGCAAGTAATGCAGCGCCCCACTGGGCGTCAGTACCACTGGTACTGAGTATGTAAAGCAACTGGAACACTATAACTAAAAATAACATCTGAAAGCAATAATATGACTGATGAAGCTGAAATAGGAGGAATAACTTACTGTCTGATGATGTAGATCGCACCTGTTCTTACTGATACCGAAGGAAGTAGGAAACATACCTGGAAGCGTATCATTCTACTACCAACCCACTCGCGTCTAATATAACATGGCATAGTATACATAACATAACACAGCACATACAAACCTTACCCGGCCCCCATATGCCGGGAGGTACAATCAACACAGAATCTATGCCCCTACCCCGGTCATCCCATCTCCTAAAGTGGCTGTAAGCATCCTGCCGGTCCCTGGGTATGCACTTGGGCTCGCTGAGCCCCTGACTATAACTGTACCTAAGTCCGAAGGACTCTAAATCAACACCCCGGGCGTACCCGCTCGACGGGGGTGTATAAGGGCCGACCAAGGCACAATATGGGGAAACTGGCATCCCATCTTCGTCCCCTGGCGGGACGGCATATCACTCCGTAGAGTGACGTATCCTCGTCCTCTGGCGGACGAGTCGATACAGCTATTAACCCTGGGCGGTCAGGGATGCTAGGTAATCCAACCCCAATCAATACAACTGTCTCAACTAGTCATGCTGTCTGTGTATCTCATAAGCCAAAACTAATAGGCGTAAGGTATTATATAAATCATGTACTGGGCTAAAAATAGCAATCTGTAGATGTCTGATACATGCTGTGACAGGGAAGTATAAATATGAATATAGTTCCCCATCTAACTGTACTGGGGCAAAGGCTATACAAGCGGGTGTTTCTGCCGAAGGCTATGCTGTTCACTAGGTTTCTGTATTAACATGATTTCCTATTTATAACATGCTTTCTAAACCATATACAGTTACTATTCTATATCTGGAATGCTTTACTATCTTGCGAGGTTTCAGCTAAACACAACAATATCTTGGCAGGGCACATTATATCACATACTGAATATACGGCCAATCTTAATCATTTATATTCGAATCTATATCATACGGATAGGTATCGTACACGTTACGGCCCAAAACTGCTCATATTGCACCAATGTTCAAAATAATACAATAATCAATTTCTGAACCTTCTACTGGTCTGTAAATTGCTATACTGCTTCAATGTCACTCAACTTGCCGAGGAAACTTAACTTTACATACCTTATCTTTGAATATTCGTCCGTCGGACGAGGCTTGGCCGGTACTTCTACTGCTTTCTCCCAACTGCATTCATAAATACGTCAATCAATACTAAATACAATGTTATTTCAAAAGGCAACGTCACTTTCGATATAGTTTATAGCCTAAACTTAGGCTTATCGAAAGACGGTCGGAAACTCGCTATTTTTCAGCGGCCCAGAAGGGAGAAATATTTACTTCTCAGCTAGGAACACATAGACATTAATTTAGAGCAATTCTACTTACTTTAGTTCGGCGGCTCGCCGATTCGTCGGCCGTATTTCGTGAAACTAACTCCGTAGAAATGCTCTCTGCTGCTAAATACTAGCGTATCAAGGATTAATTTGGGTTTGGGCAGCGTTTGGCAGCGTAATCGGACGAAAATATTTAATTTTCTTCGTCTTCCTCGACTTCACTGCGTTTCTATGGAAATTTATAAGTGTAATATGATTTTAAACCGAAGTTGGGGCTTTATATACTTGGGCCTGGACAAGGGCAACGTGGCACGGAGCCATCGCGGAGGCCTCCCCTCCGTGACACGCTGCCATCGCGGAAGGGCTCTGCCTCGGCTCCTCCCGCGATGGTTCGACAGGTTTCTCGTCCGATCTTTTCCCGGGCCTTTCCCTAGCACGTATGGCTTTCAAATATGCTTAACCAACATGCGAATAGGTCATCTAAGTGCCGGGAATTCTACGGGGTATAACATTCTCCCCCCCTTAGGAACATTCGTCCCCGAATGTATACTGCTGTCTAGAGAGCTGTTCACTCTAGTTTATGGGAAAATTCTGGCAGAGTTTCCCCTGTAATATGGACTATCGCAACGCCCTGAAATGCAGAAAAGTTTAACACAGGCACTGCACACAATATTCTACAATCCACTGGACAACTGAATACCACTTCTTTCTTTATCATTTACAACATACAACCATAAAGTACTGCATAAATAATGATACGGACATACCTGTCATCTGACTAGACCCGAAATAAGTGAGGGTATCTGATTTTCATATCTTCTTCAGCCTCCCACGTCATTTATTCCCGATTTCTGTTACGCCACAATACCTTGACAGATGCAACATCTTTAGTTCTCAGCCTGCGAATCTGTCTGTCTAAGATAGCTACGGGAACCTCTTCGTAGGCTAACTCCTCTGTGACCTGAACATCCTGGACTGGAACTACTGTAGAAGGGTCCCCTACGAACTTTCTTAACATGGAAACGTGGAATACTGGATGAACAGATGCTAATTCTGGAGGCAAGTTTAACTCATATGCCACGCGACCTATTCTTTGCCGAATTTGGTACGGCCCAATGAATCTTAGGCTAAGCTTGCCTTTCTTGCCAAACCTCATTACCCCTTTCATCGGGGACACTTTCAGATATACCTAGTCGTTTACCGAAAATTCTAGATTTCTGCGACGTCTATCTGCATATGACTTCTGACGACTCTGAGCGGTCAGTAAACGTTCCCGGATAAGCTTTATCTTTTCTTCGGACTGCCGAACGATATCTGGGCCAACTAATGCTGATTCTCCTACCAAAAACCAGCCCACCGGCGATCTACACTTTCGCCCGTATAATGCCTCGAAAGGCGCCATCTGGATAGCTGAATGGTAGCTGTTATTATAAGAAAATTTGATTAACGAAAGATGTTCATCCCAGCTACCCCCAAAATCTAATACACACGCTCGTAACATATCTTCGAGCGTCTGAATTGTACGTTCAGCTTGCCCGTCTGTCTGAGGATGGAATGCTGTACTCAGATTAATCTGCGTCCCCAGACCTTTCTGAAATGACTGCCAGAACCTAGCTGTAAACTGTGCCCCTCTGTCTGAAATGATAGATGCCGGCACTCCATGTAACCTAACTATTTCTCTGATATATAATTCGGCATAATCCTCAGCTGAGAAGGTAGCCCTCACTGGCAGGAAATGAGCTGATTTTGTCAACCTATCAACTATTACCCAAATGGAATCATTTCTGCGCCTCGTACGGGGTAATCCTATTACAAAATCCATATTTATTGCTTCCCATTTCCACATAGGTATTGATATCTCTTGAGTCAAACCACCCGGTTTCTGGTGCTCGGCTTTTACCTGCTGACAATTAGAACATCTAGACACAAATTCAGCTATCTCAGCTTTCATACCTGGCCACCAATAGATGTCTCTGATATCATGGTACATTTTCGTCGCCCCTGGATGAAGGGAATAACGAGCGTAGTGTACCTCGTGCATGATCTGTCCGCGAAGTCCTGAGACATTCGGGACACAAAGGCGGCCCTTACAGCGTAGCACACCACTCTCGGTTGTCTGAAAAGCTGGCTCCTTACCCTTCTGAACTCTATCTCTGAGCTGGACTAAATAGGGATCCTCATACTGTCGTTCTTTTACCTCTGCAACTAATGATGATACTGCAGAATTCTGAATTACGGCCCCATTATTTTCTGTTTCCATTACTCGAACGGCTAGGCTAGCTAACTGATGGATTTCTTTGGCTAACTTCTGCTTCTCAGGTCGCAAATACACTAAACTCCCCATTGACTTACGGCTCAGGGCATCTGCTACAACATTAGCTTTTCCTGGATGGTACAACATGTTCACATCATAATCTTTCAACAATTCTAACCAGCGACGTTGCCGCAGATTCAACTCCCTCTGAGTGAAAATGTACTGCAAGCTCTTATGATCTGTGTAAATATCAACATGAACTCCGTATAGATAATGCCTCCACATCTTCAAGGCATGAATTACTGCGGCCAATTCTAGGTCATGGGTAGGGTAATTCTTTTCGTGTTTCCTCAGCTGCCTGGAAGCATATGCAATTACTCTACCATGCTGCATCAACACACATCCCAATCCGACACCTGACGCGTCGCAATAAACTGAATAACCTTCTGTGCCTTTCGGCAGTGCTAATACTGGGGCAGAGGTTAACCTGTCTTTCAGTTCCTGGAAACTCTGCTCACATGCCTCCGTCCACTGAAACTTGGCTGCTTTCTGTGTCAATTTAGTTAAAGGTGCTGCAATGGTTGAGAATCCCTCAACGAATCTCCGATAATACCCTGCTAACCCCAGAAAGCTACGAACTTCAGTCGGGGTGGTAGGCCTAGGCCATGACTTAACTGCTTCTATCTTCTGCTTGTCTACCTGTATACCAGTATCTGAGACAATATGCCCTAAAAAGGCTACTGAGTTAAGCCAGAATTCACACTTCGAAAATTTTGCGTACAACTGGCGGTCCCTGAGAATCTGGAGCACTGCCCGCAAATGAGTCCGGTGATCTGCTCCGGAGCGAGAATACACCAGAATATCATCAATGAATACTATCACGAACAAGTCCAGGAAGGGTCTGAAAATACTGTTCATCAGGTCCATAAAAACTGCTGGGGCATTTGTTAGCCCGAAGGACATAACCAGAAATTCAAAATGTCCATATCGGGTCCTGAATGCTGTCTTAGGGGTGTCCCTCTCACGTACTCGGACCTGGTGATATCCGGACCGCAAATCAATCTTAGAAAAGTATCTGGCTCCCTGTAACTGATCAAATAGGTCATCAATCCTAGGAAGCGGATACTTATTCTTTACTGTAACTTTATTGAGCTGCCGATAATCTATGCACATTCGGAGCGAGCCATCTTTCTTTCTCACGAACAAGACTGGCGCACCCCACGGGGAAGTACTCGGCCTGATAAAACCTTTATCTAACAAGTCTTTCAACTACTCCTTTAATTCTCTGAGTTCTGCAGGAGCTATACGATAAGGAGGTATTGATATTGGCTGAGTGCCTGGTAGCAAGTCAATAGCGAAGTCTATTTCCCTTTCTGGGGGAATACCAGGTAACTCATCAGGAAATACATCTGGGAATTCATTTACCACTGGGACAGACTGGAGTGTCGGAGATTCTGCTTGGACATCCTGAACTCTGACAAGATGGTAAATGCACCCCTTAGATATCAACTTTCTCGCCCGAAGGTAGGAAATAAACCTACCTTTTGGTGTCGCGGTGCTGCCCTTCCACTCCCGTACTGCCTCCCCCGGGAAATGGAATCGGACCGTTTTGGTCCAACATTCAACATTAGCAAAACATGGTACTAACCAGTCCATACCCATTATGGCATCGAAATCTATCATTTCTAACTCAACCAGATCTACCGTGGTCTGACGATCGACAACCTCTACTGTACACCCGTGGTAAATTCGGCTAGCTGTGATGGAGTCACCGACGGGCGTAGATACTAAGAAGGACTGCTGTAATGATTCTGGTACAATACTAAACTTTCGTGCCACAAATGGAGTAATATAGGACAAGGTAGACCTTGGATCAATTAACACATAAGCAGGGTGTGAGCAGATAGTTAGCATACCTGTCACAACATCAGGCGATGCCTCTGAATCTTGCCTCCCTGGTAAGGCATATGTGCGGCTTGGACCCACACCTGTACTAGAGGTCCCTGATCTGCCCCGACCCCTGCTTGCTGAAACTGGGGGCCTGCGCCCAGTCGAGGATGCTGTAGCTCGTGATCCTGTTGATGCCCTATCCTGTCTATCCCGGTCCTCACGACCTCTGGCTGGGCAATCTCTCATCAAATGGCCTTCTTGGCCACAAATATAACATGCGGTGGAACCATACCTGCATGCTCCAGAATGGCGTCGACTGCATATAGGACAAAGTGGTAGGGTATACCTACTCTGCTCCGCCCTCCTCTATGACGGTGAGTCTGCCGTCTGATGAACCTCTACCAGCCTCTGACTGCCCCCTGCGGCTGAATCTACCTCCCTGTAACTGTGGTGGAGGCGGGGGCCTGGGCGGCCTGTCTGACAATCGTGGCCTGGGTCCTCCCCGGGCCTCTCTTTGTAACTCAGCTGGTCTATCCCGACGACGCTGCTCCTGATTAACCTTCCGATTTCCTGATGTCGCTGTCTGATGCCCTCAATATTCAGGGCAAATGCCTGGATTCGGGAAATATCCATATCTTCTCGCAGTGTGGCCGTGATACAAGTCTCGACATACTCTGGATTCAACCCCATAATAAAACAGTGCACTCTGGATGCCATGGTATCCACAAAAGCTGGTGCATATCGAGCCAAAGAATCAAACCGCAAGGAATATTCCCGAACACTCATGGCCCCCTGTTTTAGATGTAGGAACTAGTCTACCCGGGCCTGTCGGATCTCCCATGGCAAATAGTGATCCAGAAAGGCTCCTGAAAAGCTGGACCAGGTAGGAGGGGGAACATCTCTCCCTCGGGACCTCTCCCAGCTTTCATACCATAACACCGCAATATCTCGCAACCGAAAAGTGGCCAATTCAACTGACTCAGTAGGTGTAGCATGCATAACCCTGAAAATTCTCTGCATCTGATCCAGAAAATCCTGGGGATCCTCTGTGCGATCCGTGCCCGTGAACTGTGGGGGATTCAGGGCTAAGAACTCTCGGACCCTCGAACTACCGGGCCCTCCTGATGCTTCTGCAACTGTGGATGGCATTTGCTGCCGCTGAGCAGCCATCACCTGTGCTATCATAACTACAGCACTCCTAACTTCTTGATCGGAAGGTATCGGTATAGGGACTGCTGAAGATACTGTCGCTCCAAACGGCTCCTGAAGTGGTGGGGACTGCTGAGGAGGCTGAGATGAAGCCTCTGTAGGGCCCTCTGATCGGGCTGTCTCCAAATGAGGGGGAGGCATCCTGCTGGTGCCTTCCCCTGCTGCAATGTCTAAACTCCGACCTGTGACGGGATGGCGCTGGTCTGACATTATCTGTAGCCAAAGAATATGATAAGATTTTGGGAATTTAACCCTATACTGTACAGCTCTATAGCACGACTGAATCAAAATAAGAGACAACCATCCTATCATGCCTTGCAGCCTCCTACCCATAGTATGTGGTGCACAACACATCCATGGACAGGACTCTACTTAGCACGGCTTGCAGACTCCCTGGGATACGACCTGCTCTGATACCATGTTTGTCACACCCCGCCCTGAGGGGGGGGTACGACTGGCACCTGGTGCCCTACTAAGATCTGACCTGCTAGGCTGTTAAGCCTGGGCGCGTCTGGCGCCTGGCTGGCTCTAACTCAGATTTCTGGAAACAAAGGGCTGTATGACGGCTGTAAATATAGCCCCCAGCCCATTGGCCTATCGCCTGCTGTACCTGTCTTGGCAGTTAACCAGAAATATAGTAACTCAGGGAAACCTATACGGGCCGACAAGGCCACCATGCTGTCTAGTTATCTGCTGCTTAATCAATAAGCACAAAAAGAAGCTACGTGACCGGCAAGGTCACCACTACTGACAAGTATGGCCTCACACGACCATCACAGAAGTAAGAAAGAGTAAATGCAACTATACAACTGCACGGCCCCACACGACCGGCTCATCTAACCACAGGGACTACATACAGAATGCAAGCCTCTAGGAATAGTAATAGAACTGATCGGGACAGGGCCCCGACCTACCCATTCTATATACAACAAAAGGAACCGAACTACACCTCTGAAATTCAGCCTCCGGATGACTGGAGCTGAATACTCAACCGCTGACAGGGAGTCACGTAGAATCACCTGCTCGTCTAGGAGTACCTGCAGGCAAGTAATGCAGCGCCCCACTGGGCGTCAGTACCACTGGTACTGAGTATGTAAAGCAACTGGAACACTATAACTGAAAATAACATCTGAAAGCAATAATATGACTGATGAAGCTGAAATAGGAGGAATAACTTACTGTCTGATGATGTAGATCGCACCTGTTCTTACTGATACCGAAGGAAGTAGGAAATATACCTAGAAGCGTATCATTCTACTACCAACCCACTCGCGTCTAATATAACATGGCATAGTATACATAACATAACACAGCACATACAAACCTTACCCGGCCCCCATAAGCCGGGAGGTACAATCAACACAGAATCTATGCCCCTATCATGGTCATCCCATCTCCTATAGTGGCTGTAAGCATCCTGCCGGTCCCTGGGTATGCACTTGGGCTCGCTGAGCCCCTGACTATAACTGTACCTGAGTCCGAAGGACTCTAAATCAACACCCTGGGCGTACCCGCTCGACGGGGGTGTATAAGGGTCGACCAAGGCACAATATGGGGAAACTGGCATCCCATCTTCGTCCCCTGGCGGGACGGCATATCACTCCGTAGAGTGACGTATCCTCGTCCTCTGGCGGACGAGTCGATACAGCTATTAACCCTGGGCGGTCAGGGATGCTAGGTAATCCAACCCCAATCAATACAACGGTCTCAACTAGTCATGTTGTCTGTGTATCTCATAAGCCAAAACTAATAGGCGTAAGGTATTATATAAATCATGTACTGGGCTAAAAATAGCAATCTGTAGATGTCTGATACATGCTGTGACAGGGAAGTATAAATATGAATATAGTTCCCCGTCTAACTGTACTGGGGCAAAGGCTATACAAGCGGGTGTTTCTGCTGAAGGCTATGCTGTTCACTAGGTTTCTGTATTAACATGATTTCCTATTTCTAACATGCTTTCTAAACCATATACAGTTACTATTCTATATCTGGAATGCTTTACTATCTTGCGAGGTTTCAGCTAAACACAACAATATCTTGGCAGGGCACATTATATCACATACTCAATATACGGCCAATCTTAATCATTTATATTCGAATCTATATCATACGGATAGGTATCGTACACGTTACGGCCCAAAACTGCTCATATTGCACCAATGTTCAAAATAATACAATAATCAATTTCTGAACCTTCTACTGGTCTGTAAATTGCTATACTGCTTCAATGTCACTCAACTTGCCGAGGAAACTTAACTTTACATACCTTATCTTTGAATATTCGTCCGTCGGACGAGGCTTGGCCGGTACTTCTACTGCTTTCTCCCAACTGCATTCATAAATACGTCAATCAATACTAAATACAATGTTATTTCAAAAGGCAACGTCACTTTCGATATAGTTTATAGCCTAAACTTAGGCTTATCGAAAGACGGTCGGAAACTCGCTATTTTTCAGCGGCCCAGAAGGGAGAAATATTTACTTCTCAGCTAGGAACACATAGACATTAATTTAGAGCAATTCTACTTACTTTAGTTCGGCGGCTCGCCGATTCGTCGGCCGTATTTCGTGAAACTAACTCCGTAGAAATGCTCTCTGCTGCTAAATACTAGGGTATCAAGGATTAATTTGGGTTTGGGCAGCGTTTGGCAGCGTAATCGGACGAAAATATTTAATTTTCTTCGTCTTCCTCGACTTCACTGCGTTTCTCTGGAAATTTATAAGTGTAATATGATTTTAAACCGAAGTTGGGGCTTTATATACTTGGGCCTGGACAAGGGCAACGTGGCACGGAGCCATCGCGGAGGCCTCCCCTCCGTGACACGCTGCCATCGCGGAAGGGCTCTGCCTCGGCTCCTCCCGCGATGGTTCGACAGGTTTCTCGTCCGATCTTTTCCCGGGCCTTTCCCTAGCACGTATGGCTTTCAAATATGCTTAACCAACGTGCGAATAGGTCATCTAAGTGCCGGGAATTCTATGGGGTATAACAATTAGGGCATTGCCCAATACTTTAACTTGCTTCAAAAATAACCAATTCACTTGAAAATATGATTATAAACATCGGTAACTTGAAAACATGCTTTTCATCATTAATACTTCATCATACATGAACATTCTTCATAAATCTAACTTTCATGAACTTCTAATAAATGGACATTTAAATTTAAAAAGCTTGAACATGATTTTTATGAAAAACAACGTAAAACTTGCCCATGATTCATAATTCAATAATAAAAAAACATTTGAATTATAATATCTTGAAAATTTTTTGGTGATTATTTGATGTTTCTATGCTAGGTTAAGGAATGTATGGGTTGTATATTTTTGTAGATGACAAGATAAATGTGTACGAATGGAAAACCACAGAGTATTTGAAGTTCATAAGTAAAGGTCAATTTTAAATGACCATATCTCCCAATATATAACTAATTAGAAGCCCCACAACCTATCAAATTAAAGGTCTTTGATTGTTTGTGAGCTGAGTTTTGCTCGTTTTCCTTAGGGTTTTTGGTTGTTTATTTTGCTGAAATTATAGTTCATATTGAGGGGACGAATTACAGAAAACGTTAGGTAATAATTTCCTCTTGTTTCTCCCTCAAAAGATAGTGAAAACTAGTTGAGAAAGTGGCTAAATGTTTTTGATGTTGCCGTGTGTTGTTGTAGCTATTGTAACTACCTTTGGTTAGTTATTTTACGCTGCATTTTGTTCTACATATTACGAATATTATTGGCCTATAAAACACTGGATTAAGGAGGTTGAAGGCTGATCATTGAAATAGGAAATTGGCTAGAGAAAAGATCATCGGAGAAAGGTATGTAAGGCAGCCCCGTTCATCATTCTTTTAAGCGCGATTTGTGCGTTGTGAATCGAATGAGCAAGCAAACTCTTCAAAAGTATTGAGGCAGTATGTTAAGCTTCATTTAAGCTTTAATGTATCACTTTTTATTGAGGTTAAATGTTAAGATTATGCCTAGCCGAAGTGAGCCATCTAAAGTGTGATATTATGTTGATTGTTGTCGTAGTTGTACATTGAGTTGGAGACCCCTCAACGTGGGCATTGTTAACTGGTCCTTAAAGTATGTTGTGTATATATATATGTGATGTTAGATGTTTTTAAAGGTCTGGTTGCTACCTGAAATTGGTGAAAGAGCCAAGATGATGACGTGTAAACCTTTTTAAGCCAAGTAAAGATATTGCAAGCTATAGAGGGTCGACGAGCTTATGGAATTTAAGATTTCCTATTTATGGTTTTCCTGTATATTATGTTTATGTTATGAAATAGTCCAAGCCAAGGGGATATTTCATAATCCCTTTCGCTTAAGCCGAACGACAAGCTAGAGAGTCTTCGAGCTCTAATGTCCTTAAAACATGATCTATAAATCTTGTTGAAACTCTTAAGTCATTCGTTGTTCCTTATGATTTATACAATTTTTGAATACATGCATTTATGTTTTATTTTATAGCTTTACATGTTAGATATACTCACTTGTAGTTATGCATTACGAAGGAGGCCTATGCAGGCCACATGTTTAGTATTCTTCATTTCTATGCTATACATATTAATTTGGCCAGTATAAGCGATATCGACTCTATTAATGATTTTTTTAAGATTTATTGATTTAACCTCTGTGTGGTACCCTGGTTGGAGGTATTGTTATTTCACCCTGGTGTGGTACACCAGCTGAACGAATTTTACCTTGGTGTGGAACACTAGCTAGAGGCATTTTTATTTTTACCCCGGTGTGGTACACTAGCTGGATGAATTGTATAACGATTTTCTGATCAGCTGGCCTCTGGTATTTCAGTTATAGGCTTTGTTGTGCATTAGATGATTGCATTTACACTATAATAATGAGTTATTGACAGGTTTCTATTGTCAGGATTCAGGGTTGTTACTATTCCTTATTTCTGGCCCCGTTATCATTTTTATCTTACATGTTTACAATTTTTAGCCTTACATACCATTATATTTTATTCGTATTGACGTCCCTTCATATTGCGACCCTTACTGTAGTTGTGTTGCAGGTACAAACTGAGTCTCAGAATATCGGATGCAGTAGGAGCCAGATTTCAGTGGAATAGTTGTATGCTCCTCTCTTCTAGGTGTCATGTCCTAGTTTTTACTATTTTGTGTTTTGTGTACAACATGGGTAGGTCGGGACCCTATCCCATGCATTTTAGTTTGTTCACTCTATAGAGGCTGATGTGGAATAGTTTGTATAGTAGTGTTGGTTGTGTAGTTGTGTTGGTTTTCCATTGCTCTGCTTAGCTTTATTGTAGCCTTTTCGGCTTTCCAGGTTGCATATTTATAATTTCCAAGGCATTATGCATCTAGTATTTCTCTTGGTTAGTTGTGACAGGTGGCTTAGTCAGCCTTACTGTTACATTTATAGATGCTATATAGCTAGCTTCTCGATCAATCATTAATCGAGTGCCAGTTTTGCACTATCCCAGTTTTGGGGCGTCACAAACTTGGTATCAGAGCGATGTCAAGTCCTATGGATTCCACAAAGTCGTGTCTAGTAGAGTCTTTCCTATGGGCATGTTGTGCACCATACTTATAATCCGGAATCTACAGGACATCTAGGAATTGTTTCACTTCTTTTACTAATAGTTCTACTGTGATATCTAAATAGTGTTATTGTTTTAGAGTATCCCTTTGAAAAGGAAGATGACTATGAGGTTGATTGACACGGCAGTTGGAAAGGGTACTAGTCGCCCACCAGAGGATTAGGGAGATAGGTTAGAGGCTTAGAGTGGGTCTTCTACCCCAAAGATTATAGTTCCTTCAACATCAGTTAGAGCAATGGGACATAGACCTCCATCTCCTCCCACACCAGCAGTACCCGAGGGTAGTAGAGAGGTAGATCCTCTCGTGCATGTGGTACCTTTGATTGTTCCAAAAGGACAGGGTCTTGAGGGAGCTGTTTAGCTGATGGCTCGTATAGCCGCAGGTCAAGAGCGATGATTGGAGGCGATAGAGAGACATAGAGGCCAGGAAACTGTGAGTTTCAGGGTCCGCGAGTTCTTGAATTTGAGCCCTCTTATATTCACTGGATTAGACCCGAGCAAGGATCCTCGGGACTTTATTGATCATACTTATAGAGTGTTAAAGAGGATGCAAGCTACAGTGACTGAGCAAGTAGAGTTGGCGGCCTTCAGTTTACGTGATGTGGCTATATTGTCATATGATGCTTGGGCTCATACTAGATGAGCCGATGCACCGCCAGCTGAGTGAGAAGAGTTCTCTGAGGCCTTTTTTTACCACTATCTACCTTGGGAGCTTCGATAGGCTCGAGCTGAGTAGTTTTTCACCTAATGTAGGGAAGTATGAGTGTGCATGACTATTGTCTTTAGTTTAATTCTCTTTCCAGGTATGCTCCACACGTGGTTCAGAAGATGTAGGATAGAGTTCATTGGTTCGTGTTTTGGTTGAGGCTTCATATAGCTCGACATTGTTTGGGGGTATCTATTAAGGAGCACACGGACAATTCACAAATTAAGGCTTTCGCCAAGAGGGCAGAGGATTTGGTTCATCAGTTACGGGATACTCAGAGATACTAGGAGCAACGAAAGAGAGCTAGGACTGTGGGTCCTTATAGAGGGCCACAGAGTGACCTAGGGACTCAGTTATCGAGGCAGTTCATTAGGCCTGTAGGGAGTGCCCCACCTCAGTTTCAAGGACATAGAAGAGACCAAGGCCTATCTTCATCGAGCTCTAGACAACAGGAGCGGGTGGGGCAGAGGTGACCACCATTTCCTCCTTGTCCTCAGTATGGGAAATCACATTTAGGTCAGTGTCGTCAGGGGTAGAATGTATGCTATCATTGTGGGATGTTTGGGAACTTTATGAGGGATTGTTCAGATAGGGTCGAGGCGGATCAGGCGTGATCAACAATTGCTTCGTCATCCTTCGTTTGACCTTCCATACCTGATCCTCAGCTAGCAGTATGCCGTGGAAGAGGTATAGGGAGAGAGGCTTCTAGTTCTGGGGCAACACAAAATCGATTTTATGCTTTAGACAGTCGACAGGACTTGGCGGCCTCAACTGATGTTGTTTCAAGTACTTTGATTATTTATTCTCATGTAGTATATGTCTTACTTGATCTTGGTTCTACACTCTCTTATGTTGAACCATTGGTTTTGAGTCAGTTTGAGACAGTCCTTGAGTTATTATCTATACCATTTGCTATTTCTATGCTAATTGGCGAATTTGTGTTAGCTAGACGAGTTTACAAGAGCTGTGTAGTATTGGTATGTGATAGATCAACCTTAGCTGATGTAGTTGAGCTTGAAATGGTTTATTTTTATGTCATTATGGGTATTGATTGGTTGGAAACACGTTATGCTAATGTTCATTGCAGAGCTAATGTTTTTAGATTCCATTTTCCCAGCGAGCCATTCCGGGAATGGCAAGGTAATGCCACTACGCCGAAAGGTAAGTTTATTTCATACCTTAAGGCTCAGAAGTTAATATCCAAAGGATGTATTTCTCACTTGATTCGGGTAAGAAACTTGGAATGTTATCTTAAAGGGAGATAGAATTTTCTATTGATCTACTTCTAGACACTCAGCCTATATCAATCCCTCCTAACAGAATGGCTCCAGCAGAGCTAAGGGAATTGATGGAACAATTGAGAGATTTGCTCGAGAAGGGATTTATTCGACCTAGTGTATCGCATTGGGGTACACCAGTGCTCTTTGTGTGAAAGAAAGATGGGTCGTTAAGAATGTGCATTGACTACAGGCAGCTTAATAAGGTTACGATTAAGAATAAATACCGACTTCCCAGTGTTGATGACTTTTTAGATTAAGTATAGGATGCCAGATGCTTCTCAAAGATTGACTTGAGATCCAGGTACCATCAGTTACGGGTTAGGGAAGTTGATATCCCTAAGACTGCGATCAGAACTAGATATGGCCATTATGAGTTCTTACTGATGTCATTTGGGTTACTAATGCCCCAGTAGCCTTTATGGATTTGATGAATAGGGTGTTCAGGCCCTTCCTTTATATATTCATGATTGTCTTTATTAATAACATCCTGATTTATTCACGGTCAGAGATTGAGCATGCAGATCACATGAGAATTGTGTTACAGACTCTCTAGGAGCACAAGTTGTATGCTAAATTTTCTATGTGTTAATTTTGGCTAACATCTGTGGCTTTCCTTTGTCATGTAATTATAGCTGATTGTATAAGAGTGGATAGTCAGAAGGTTGAGGTAGTAAAGATTTGGCCATGACCCTTGAATCCTATAGAGGTTCGGAGCTTTCTGGGGTTAGCAGGTTATTATCGCCGATTTGTGGAAGCTTTATGTAGTATCGCTGCACCTTTGACAAAGTTGACTCATAAAGCAGCTAAGTTTCAGTGGAAATAGGCATGTGAGTGAAGTTTTCAGGAGTTGAAGGATAGGCTGACTTCAGCACCTATTCGGTCTCTTCCATAGGGTGTTGAGGGTTGCATGGTCTATTATGATGCTTCAAGAGTTGGGCTAGGTTGTGTTCTAATGCAAAACGACAAGATCATTGCTTATGCCTCTAAACAGTTGAGGAAGGCCGAGCAAAATTATCCTACCCGTGATCTTGAGTTGTATGCAATGGTGTTTGTATTGGAGATTTGGCGCCACTACTTATATGGGGTACATGTTAATATCTTCATAGATCATAAGAGCCTCCAATATTTGTTTCAACAGAAGGAGTTGAATTTACGCTAGAGAAGGTGGTTAGAATTAATGAAAGATAATGATTTTAGCATTCTTTATCATCTGGGCAAGGCAAATGTTGTAGCTGATGCACTAAGTCGCAAGTCTCAGGGTAGCTTGAGTCATATTCAGGTTGAAAGGATTGAAATGAAAAATACTCTTCAGCGGTTAACTGACTTACAGATTCGGTTACTGAATGCCAAAGATGGGGGTATTATTGTCAAAAACACAACATAATCGTCCTTGGTAGCGGAAGTTAAGCAATGACAATATGATGATGCAGAGTTAGTCTTACTAAGAGACACTAACAACATAAGAAGATCCTATTTGATTGTGGACCCGATTGACTTCTTAGATACAAGGGTTGTCTTTGTTTACCTAACATGGGTGAACTACAGGAACAAATTATGAATGAAGCTCATTATTCTTGATATTCAGTAAACCCAGGTGCCACAAAGATGTACCGTGACCTGAGGAAGCTATATTGGTGGAATGGAATGAAAAAGGACATCACCAGTCCTGTGACTTAGTGTCCAAATTTCCAGCAAGTGAATGTTGAGCACCAGAGGCCTGGAGGTCTAGTGCAGGATATAGAAATTCCATCCTGGAAATGAGAGGTGATTAATATGGATTTATTACAAGATTGCCTCGCACGAGCTGGACTCATGATTCTATCTAGGTAATAGTTGATAGATTAACTAAACCATCTCAGTTCTTGCCAGTTAAGACCACATATGCTGCAGAGGATTATGCTAGGCTTTACATACGGGAGATAGTTCGCCTGTATGTCATCCCCTTATCCATTATTTATGATAGAGGTGCTCAGTTCATAGCAAACTTCTGCAAGTCATTCCAAAAAGGCCTGGGCACTTAGGTAAGGCTCAGTACAACATTTCATCCTCAGAAAGATGGACAGGTTGAATGCACCATTCAGTCGCTTGAAGATATGCTGCGTTCCTATGTTCTAGATTTTGGCGGAAGCTGGGAAGATCATGTTTCCTTGATTGAGTTTCCCTATTATAATAGCTACCAGGAGAGTATTCAGATTGTCCCATATGAATCTTTTTATGGGAGAAACTGCAGTTCGCCAATGGATTGGTTTGAACACAGTGAGGCAATGTTATTGGGGCCAGACTTAGTGCAACAGGCAATTGACAAGGTAAAACTTATTAGAGATCAACTTCAGATGGCCCAAAGCTGGTAGAAGTCTAATGCGGATGTACACCGTCAAGTGCTGGAGTTTGCTGTTGATGATTGGGTCTGCCTAAAAGTTTCTCCTATGAAAGGCGTCATGCGATTTGGCTGAAAAGGAAAGTTAAGCCCTAGATATTTTGGGCCTTACAGAGTTATTCGCAAGATAGGCAAAGTAGCCTTCGAGTTGGTGTTGCCACCAGAGCTAGCGACAGTCCACCAAATATTTTATGTATCAATGTTGCGGAAGGGTATATGAGACCTATCCCGCGTTAAGCCTATCGATGATGTCATAGTTTTTGAGGAGATGTCCTACACCGAGGTCCCAGTTGCTATTCTTGACCGGCAAGTCAGGAAACTTCGAGCCAAAGTAGTCACTTCAGTTAAAGTATGAAGGCGAAGTAATAACATCAGGGAAGTGACTTGGGAGGCCGAGCAGGAAATGAAGAAGAAATTTCCTCACCTATTTTCGATGTCGACGTGATGTTAAGTTATGTGCTTGATACCTGAGTTACTGAGTATCTATTTTGATGCATATTAAGAGAAATTAATTTCCATTCGAGGACGATTATTCCTGGGAGGGGGGGAGAGTATAACACCCCCGAAATTTTTTTGTAATTATTTGATGTTTGTATGTTATGTTATGGAAAGTACGGGCTGTATATTATTCATAGAGGACAAGGGAAATGTGTACGAACGAAAAACCAAAGATTATGTATTCATAAGTAAGGGTAAACTTTAAATGACCATATCTCCCAATATATAATCAATTAGAAGCCCACGGCCTATGAAATTAAAGGTCTTTGAGTCTAACGTTCATAACATCAAACATCTTATCAATCGGAGTTCATAGTAAGAAGTTATGGGCATTTTACCGAAGCACCCCGAGCGGTGACGCGGGCATGATGACCTAGCACCTCCACCACCCTATTTACTTAAAAACTGATTTTTCACTTGTAGAAAACATATTCATCTAAATCTAAATCGACCAGATTGTTAAGGATTCTATTTCTCTCTCAATTCCAGCAGCTAGGAGAAATAAAATCAAGGGAACATCAAGCAAAGTCCAAGCAAATCACAAGATAAGATTAGATTACTTTGCCAAGTGTGCTAGGGGCTGCTTTGGAGCTCAATTTGGCAAGGTTTTGAACGAGTTTTTCTATATTTCAAAATCTATTTGGACTAACTATATATCCATATTTGAGTAGGTTTTAAAACCAGGAGGAAAGGTTAGGATTTTGCCCCTTAGAAATCTCTCAAATTGCAAAGCGAAAATCTGGAAATTGGCAGCTAAGTGAGCTGTCGATGGACTGTTTGTAAGCTGAGTTTTTTTCGTTTTCCTTATGAATTTTGGATGTTTCTTTTTCTTGAATTATACTTCATATTGAGTTGAAGAATTATATAAAAACTATGGAAAAAATTTCTTCTTTTTTTCTCCCTCAAAATTTAGTGAAAACTAGTCGAGAAAATGGCTAAATATTGTTGATGTTGCCATGTGTTGTTGTTGCTATTGTGACTGTGTTTGGTTACTTATTTTGGGAATCATTTTGTGCTACATATTAAGCTTTATTTTTGCCTATAAAACCACTGTATTAAGGAGGTTGAAGGATGATCATTGAAGTAGGAAATCGGCTAGAGAAAAGTTCATCGGAGAAAGGTATGTAAGGCGCCTCGTTCATCGTTCTTTTAAGCACGATTCGTGCGTTCTGAATCGAATGAGCTAGAAACCTCTTTAAAAGTATTGAGGCAGTATGTTAAGCTTCATTTAATCTTTAAATTTTCATGTTTTATTGAGGTTAAATTTTAAGATTATGCCAAGTCGAAGTGAGCCATCTAAAGTGTGATATTGTGTTGATTGTCGTCATAGTTGTACATTGAGTTGGAGACCCCTCAGCATGGGCATTATTAGCTGGTCCTTACTGTATGTTATGTATATATATCTGCGAAGTTTAATGTGTTTAAAAGTTCGGTTGCTAAATGAAATTGATGAAAGAGCCAAGATGATGGCATGTAAATGATTTTAAGACAAGTAAAGACATCACAACCTATTAAGGATAAACGATCTTATGAAATTACAATTGCCTGGTTATGGTTTTCCTTTATATTATGTGTATATTATTATATAGGCCATACCAATGGGAGATTTCATAATCCCTTTCCCTTAAGCCGAACGACAATCTAGCGAATCTCCAAGCTCTAATGTCCTTCGAACACGATATATAAATCTTGTTGAAACTCTTGGGTCATCCGCAGTTCCCTATGATTTATTCAAATTTTGAATGCATTTAAGTTCTATTTCCAGTTTTGCATTATGAAGGAGGCCTATGCATGCCACATATTTTGTATTCGTCATTTCTATGCTATACGTATTAAGTTGGTCAAGTATAAGCCGTATCAGCTCCATTTACGATTTTGTTTAAGATTTATTTATTTTACCCCGGTGTGGTACACCAATTGGAGTATTGTTATTTCACCCTGGTGTGGTACACCGGCTGGACGAATTTTACCCCAGTGCAGTACATTGACAAGAGGCATTTTTATTTCTATCCCGATGTGGTACACTGGCTGGAAAAATTGTATATAGATTTCATGATCGGCTGGCCGCTGACATTTTAGTTATAGTCTTTGTTGTGCATTAGATGAATGTATTTGCATTTCAATAATGAGTTATTGTCAGGTTTCTATTTTCAGGATTTTGGGTTGTTACTATTCCTTATTTCTGGCCTAGTTATCATTTTTATCTTACATTTTTATAGTTTTTAGCCTTACATACCAGTACATTTTACTCGTACTGACGTCCCTTCATCTTGGGACTCTTCCTGCAATCATGCTGCAGGTACAAACCGATGCTCAGATCATTAAACGCTGTAGGATCCAGATTTTAGCGAAATAGTGGTATGCTCCTCTCTTCCAAGAGCCATGTCCTAGTTTTTACTATTTTGAGTTTTGTGTATAGCATGGGTAGGCCGGGGCCCTGTCCCGTGCATTTTAGTTTGTTCACTCTATAAAGGCTTATGTGGACTAGTTTGTATAGTAGTGTTGGTTGTGTAGTCTTGTTGGTTTTTCGTTACTATGCTTAGCTCTATTGTAGCCTTGTCGGCTTTCCAGGTTGCATATTTATAATTGTCAAGGCATTATGGGTGTAGTATTTATCTTTTTTGGTTGTGATAGGTGGCTAGGTAAACCTTAGTGTTACATTTATAGATGCTATATAGCCGGCTTCTCTATCAATCATTAATCGAGTGACAATTGAACCCTACCCAAGTTTTGGAGCGTGACATGAATCATACCCATATAGAAAATTAGGAATTTCATGCATTGGGTTAAAACCCCATAGAATTAACATAGGAAATTTCATGACTTTGAGGGGGATTGGGCATGGGTGTGAACGAATTCAAACATTCATAACCCAACATACCTGATTAAGGATGATTCATACACTTCATTGATTGCCCAAGAGGAATTTGACAGGAATTGGAAGGGCCTATGCTTGATCTCCTCTATAACTCCCTAACTTGTATGCATGGATTTAGAATAGGCTAGAATGACTTAACCTATCTTAATACACCCTGAAAGTAGCTGAAAACGACGTAGTATAGGACCCTACAACATAGGAATGATGAGAATACCCTTAATAACTTTGCAGAAAATAACTACTCATCAGTCCCCACGAGGGACCTAACGAGTCCTTTCCACCAGCCACGATTTAATTGGGTACACTGTCAAGGTGTCACCTGGATATCATAATGAGCCATCACATGAATCGTTATCGGTCATCACTACTCGCGGCCTTCACTACCTAGATTTCAAATTAATTCTAACTTACTGTCCACGACCCATCCCACGAATCGTGGTGACTCACCACGACTTATGGGGACCTTTCGTTAAGTACACTTCCAGGTCCCCTTCACTTTCCTTAATCCTTACTCCGTGAAGACCTCAAATTCCAAAACTCAACCCAAGCCTTTAACCTCACCACGAGTCTCCTCACGACTCGTGGTCAATTGTCATTCCGTGACCCGGTGTGAGTTTTCCAGTTTTCTCCGTTTCAACTCCCGGGTTTGATCTTTAGGCTTTCAAGCTAAACACTTTGACCGCCCAAGTCAACCAATAGGCAGTAGCGCATGTCCCTCAGAATGGTAATACGGCAGCGGCGAGAGTTAGAGATTTTCTGAGGATGAACCCTCCGGAGTTTCTCGGATCAAAGGTGGACGAGGATCCACATGAGTTTATTGATGAAGTTTTGATGATCAACCATATCATGGGGGTGACTGGGAAGGAGTGTTCGGATCTAGCCTCATATCAGTTGAAAGGGTTACACATATCTGGTCCAAGTAATGGAAGGATAGTAGGGCAGTTGGATACCGCATTTCTGGATCGGTTCTTTCCTCGAGAGATAAGGGAGATTAAAGCAGCTGAGTTTGTGAATCTAAAGTAAGGTAAAATGATAGTCCAGGAGTATTCTTTAGAGTTCACTCGCTTATCCAAGTATACAACTGAGATGGTGGCTAATCAGAGGGCCCGATTGAGTCTGTTCGTGCATGGGATAATAGACTATTTGGTCAAAGATTGCAAGACCGTGATGCTTCATCAGTACATTTACTTTCCTTGGATAGTTTTGTATGCCTAGCACATAGAGGGGGTACAGGTGAGTGAGCAGGAGAGAGAGGCCAAGAGGGCTAGGACTGATACCTTCGGATTCTCCTAGAAGAGACCAGGTGGTGGGCACCGTCAGTAGTCTCACTGGAGATCATCAGCCCCAGCAACGTCAGCTATAAGTGTGCCATACAGATCTAGGCACGATAAGAGGGGATGAGCATCAGGCTCTCAAGGATAGAGGAACATACTCGCAAAGTCCAGCATTCTAGAGTGTGGCAGTTGTGGGCAGATACATACGAGTCAGTGCTTAGCTGGTACAGGTGCTTGTTTCGGGAGCAGGAAGCCCGGAATACAGAGATTGTCCAGCAACCAGATAGGGCCATGATAGGGGCTGAGGCCCAGCTACTAGCTCAGTAGCTCCACCAACATGCTCAGCTCAGCAGGGTGCATCCACTAGTGCACGTCGTGGTTAGCGCCATAATATATTCTATGCCCTAGAATCTCATCAAGAGCAGGAGGTCTCCCCAGATGTGGTCATTGGTATGTTACGAGTATTCCACCTTGCTGTATATGCATTTTTAAATATAGGGGCTACATTATCTTTTGTGACACCCTATGTTTCTAGTAGTTTTGGAGTCAGTCCCGAAATCTTATTATAACCCTTTTAAGTCTCCACTCCACTTGGTAATTCAGTTATAACTCGATGGGAATATAGAAAATGCTATCACAGTCCTTCAGAAAATCAGCTCAGCAGACTTAGTAGAGTTATCCATGACTGATTTTGATGTTATCTTCGGCATGGATTGGTTACGTGCATGTTATGCCTCAGTAAATTGTAGAACCCATGTGGTGGATTTTTGATTTTCGAGTGAGCTATTCCTTGAATGGAAGGGTAGTTTAGTCATGCCTGTAGGTCATTTCATTTCCTACGTTAAGGCCAAAAAGATGATTTCTAAGGGTTGTGTGTACCATCTATTTAGGGTTAAGGACGCTACATCCAAAACCCCGACTATCTAGTAAGTTCCTATAGTATGCGAATATTTAGAAGTGTTTCCAGATGATTTTCCACGAATCCCTCCCCAATGGGAGATCGATTTTTGTATTGACCTTCTTCACGATACGCAACCTATATATATTCCTCCTTATGGAGTGGCTCCAAGTGAGCTAAAGTTGTTGAAAAAGAATTTGAAATACCTCTTAGACAAGGGTTTCATCAGACCTAGCAAATCCCTGTGGGGTGCACTAGTTCTCTTTATCCGAAAAAATGATGGTTCCCTTTGGATATGCATTGATTAGTGGCAATTGAACAAAGACACGATTAAGAACAGGTATCCTCTCCCCAGGATTGATGATTTGTTTGACCAGCTTTAGGATAATAAGTGCATTTAAAAGATAAACCTCAAACTCGGATACCACCAGCTCAGGGTTCGGGATAGTGACATTTTGATGACAACACTCTGGACTCGGTATGGTCACTACGAGTTAGTAGTTATGTCTTTTGGACTAACGAATGCTTCTGGAGCTCTTAGGGAATTCATGAATAGGGTGTTCAAGCAATATTTGGATATGTTCGTTATTATGTTCATAGATGATATTCTCATATACTCTCGGAGCAAGGAGGAGCATGCCGCTCATCTAAGGATTGTGCTACAGACTCTTAAGGATCCACGGTTGTATGATAAGTTAAGCAAATATAAGTTTTGGTTAAACTCAATAGCATTTTTGGGTCATGTGGTATCAAGTGAGGGTGTGCAGGTGGACTCTGAAAAGATAGAAGCAGTGAAGAATTGGCCTAGACTAGTGAATCCTTCGGATATCAGGAGTTTCTTGGGGTTAGCTGGCTATTAGCAGAGCTTTGTTGAAGGGTTTTCATCCATTGCAGCACCATTGACTAGATTGACCCAAAAGAAAGTGAAGTTTCAATAGTTGGAGGCTTATGAGAAGAGATTCCAAGAGTTGAAGACTCCACTCACCTCAGCTCCAGTGTTGACCCTACCTGAGGGTACCGATGGGTTTGTGGTGTATTGCAACGCTTTGAGGATCAATCTTGGTTGTGTATTCATGCAGCACGGTAAAGTTATAGCCTCTGCTTCCAGGCAACTGAAAGTCCTTGAAAAGAACTATTCGACTTACAGCCTCAAGTTGGCGGCGGTAGTATTTTCCTTGAATATTGGGAGACACTATCTATACGGAGTCCAAGTGGATGTGTTTATGGACCACAAAAGCCTATGGTAATTGTTCACCGAAAAGGATCTAAATCTACGTAAGAGGATGTGGTTGGAGCTTTTGAAGGATGATGATATGAGTGTCCTTTATTATCCGGGCAAGGCTAATGGGTGGCAGACGCTCTGAGTAGGCTTTCTATGGAGAGTGTGCCCTATGTAGATGATGAAAGAAAAGAGTTATTGAAGGATGTGCATTGGCTTGCACGACTAGGAGTCCGTCTTGTTGACTCGACACATGGTGGTGTCATTATTTAGGATGGATCAGAATCTTCCTTGGTGACCAAGGTCAAATATAGACAAGGTGATGATCCAATTTTAGTAAAGTTGAAGGAAGCCATTTAGAATCAGAAGGTGGAGGTCCTCTCCCAGGGGGGAGATGGTGTGCTATGATAGTAGGGTCATTTGTGTGTATCGGGTATTGATACCTTGAGGGAGCGAATGTTATATGAGTCTCATGGTTCTAAATATTCTATTCACCCAAGAACCACCAAGATGTACCATGACCTACGGAAAGTCTATTTGTGGAATGGCATGAAGAAGGACATAACAAAGTTTGTGGCTAAGTGTACGAATTGTCAACAAGTGAAGGTTGAGCATCAAATACCTGGAGGTGTGCTCCAAGATATTAGTATTCTTACATTGAAGTGAAAGGAAATCAATATGGACTTCATTTTATGTTTGCCTCATATGCGTCAACAGTGTGACTCTATTTGGGTTGTTGTAGATAGGTTGACTAAGACAACTCATTTCTTATCGGTCAAAACTATTGATTCTGTGGAGGATTATGCCAAATTATACATTTGGGAGTTAGTTGTTGCATGGAGTGCCCTTTTCAATCATATCAGATAGAGGTACCAAGTTTACTTCCCAGTTTTGGAGATCGTTTCAGAAGAGACTCGGTACTCAAGTCAAGCTTAGCTCAGCATTTCACTCGCAAATAAATGGTCACGCCGACTGAACCATTCAGACTCTTGAGGATATTTTGAGAGCGCATGTGATTGATTTCAAGGGTAGTTGGGATGATCATTTTCCTCTCCTTGAGTTTGCATATAACAACAATTACCATTCCAGCATTCAGATGGCTCTGTTTCAGGCTCTCTATGGGCAGAGATGTAGATCACCTATTAGTTGGTTCGAAGTCGGTAAAGGTGCATTGATAGGAACATATTCCGTTTATGCGGCTAGGGAGAAGGTTCAGCTCATATGGAAAAGGTTGAAAAAAGCTCAGAGTCATCAAAAGTCTTATGCAGATGTAAGGAGGAGAGAACTTGAGTTTGAAATTGATGATTGAATGTTTCTAAAGGAATCTCCCATGAAGGGAGTGATGTCGGAAAGAAAGGGAAACTCAGTTCTTGTCATGTTGGTCCGTACCGAATAGTGAGACGGGTTGGCAAGGTAGCATATGAGTTGGAGTTGCCCTCAGAATTAGTTCAGTTCATCAAATTTTCCATGTATCGTTCTTAAAGAAGTGTTTGTGTGAAGCAGCACCAGTTGTTCCAGTGGAGAGTGTAGGCGTGAAAGATAGCCTTAGTTATGAGGAGGTTTCGATGGCAATACTAGATTATCAGGTTTGAAAGCTAAGAATCAAGGAAGTAGCTTCAGTGAATGTTTTATGAAGGAATCAGCATGTTCAGGGAGCTACATGGGAGGCCGAAGAAGACATGATGGCTAAATACCAGCATCTATTCCCTTCCAGTATAGTTCCATGTAGAGGCATCAGTTTCATTCCTAGTACCCAATTCAGTTTCAAGTTCAGCTCATCTGCCCCAGTTTCCTTCATGTCAATGTATGTATGTGTGATTCACGAATTCAGTTAAGTCATATAGTTCAGTTAGGAGTTAGCCACTCCGTCAGTCTTCAGTTTTAAAATGTTCAGTAATTGATATGGCACCTGCATTTCTCATCTTTTCAATATGATTTCCCACATTCGAGGAAGAATGTTCCCGACAGTGAGATATTGTAACACCCTGAAATCCCTAAGATTAGACCCGAGGGTTGAAATGGAGAAAAGAGGATTTTCTACACCAGGTCATAGGACGAGTATTCTAGTGACACATGAGGTGCATCACAAGTCATTAAGTGACTAATGGAGTGAAGGGTGGACTTAGTTGGAATTTTGGGTTTGAGGTTGACCATGGGTGAGACCACGAGTCTTGGTCATCACCACGAGTCGTTAAATGGGCCGTGGTCAGGAGTTTGAATTTGGTGTTGAAACGTTTGTACTATGATGAATGACAAGAGTCGTGAGGTACACGACGAGTCATGGTGTCCCTCGTGGTGACCAGCGGTGATGAAATTCCAGTTTTTCCAATGGGAGATGACCACGAGTCGTGGTCAGTGGCAACGACCCGTCTAGTCCCTCGTTGGGACTGGCAGTGAGTATTTTCCTGCAAATTTATTAAGGGATTTTCTATAATTCTGAAGTTCCTAAGGCCTATACTATGTCATTTTAAGCTCAAATAGGTGCATTTTATGAGGGGTTAATACATTTTAATCCTATTCCCCTCCATGAATGCAAGTCTAGAAGCTCCTAAGGGTGATCAAGCTTAGATTCATCAAGTTCTTCCCCAAAATTGTTGGGTTCTCATCTCTGAGGAATGTAGGGTTATTAATGGGTGTATTCATCCATATCCATGCCCAATCCCTCTTCAATTTCATGAAAATTTTGGTTGATGAATCTATATTGTTTTAACCCAACTTGTGAAATCTCTAAGTAGCTATCATCGGTATGGTCTATTCATGTTTCTAATGTTGAATTATGATTCTTGGTCATGTTTTATAATGTTTTAAATTAAAATTTATGTTTTCAAAGTGTTACGAATTATCATTCCCAATCATAAAAGAATTCATGAAATGTTGAGATTATGATCTATGTTTTTTCAATTATGATGACAGGTATATGAAGAAAGTATTCTTTCAAATTACGCATGTCTACATTAATGTTTTGAATGATCAAAGTCTATTTCAAGAATGTTTAAATATTGGGCAAGACCATATAATAATGTATGTTTCATTATTTATCTAAATTCATAATTTTAGCCTACTACATGGATTTTGAAGTCTAGACTCCCACTCTTTTCAGCTTGTCGTATAGTTTTAGCCCAAGGCTCCTCATGTTATGTTTTCAAATTTTAGCATGTATTATTACAATTCAGCTTTGTTTCCAAATGATTGTTCCACTTCGTGGAAAAATGATAGAGAGCAAATACATGCTTTGGGAGTAGTGTCTAGAACAAAGAAGGCTAAGGGTCAGTCAACCTTGTGCCTCAGAACTACGCACCAATGTTTGATTACAAATATACTTTGGGACCTCCCTTGTGAGCTTTCCCTACCTTGAGATTGATATTGATATCATGGTAGCATCCTTAGCCATGGTAAGGATTTAGACGGCTCTGCCCACTTGAGTTTACTAGTGGGAACCACATAAGCTCTATTGTGGTAATGTTGGTTATAAGACGAGTCTCCCATTATTCCTAATGATTTCAGTTATACATGTGCATTAGTCATGTTGTCATGTTTTCAGCAAGTTTGACCCAATGTTCAGTTTTACTTATGATTATCATTTTTCAACTTCGGGTCATTCGATTCAGTTATGATATTCAATTATGCTTAAATCATATTTTTAGATAATAGCATGCTAGCCCTACTCTCAGACTCTTATGATGAAATGTTTTATATTATGCATGATCACTTATTTTACTTACTTAGCAGTTTTACTTACCTTGCTTACTCGGTACATTCCGCGTATTGACTGTATACTCTATGTTGTATCATTTCATGATACAGGTTCAAACATTCAGACTTAGTCCCATTGTTAGCCAAATCTTCAGTTTTTGCACTTTCTAGCTATAGTTGGTGAGTCCTCATATTTCGAGGGCCTTCTTTTTAGTTGTATTTTCAGTATTTCCTATTTAAGTCATTAGTTAGTCAGTTAAGGTCTTGTCCCATAAAATCGTTAGTAGTAGAGGCTTATCAAACATAACATGATTTCAACTTCAGACTCGTGTATGTATCCAGTTGTTAAGATATTATGATATTTTTAGACTTCTGCTACGCTATATATGTTAGATTTCTGCTTTTATCTATGTTGAGATTTAGATTTCATGTTCATGCCATGGGTCGACTTGGAGCCTCTCGGGGTTTCTTGTCCTGTATCTCAATCCAGGCCTATGTTCTGGTCATGACAGTTTGCCTATGTAGACTACATCGTGAAAGTTTGACTATGTTCGAGTAGTCGACATAGATGTATGTCAAGTCTTGTCCCTCTCTTTATCGGTGTAAATGTTGTAATCGTTGTTGTTATTTTAATTGTGCTTGTTGTCTATTTCTTGAAGCCTTGAATTCCTACTAGTATGGTCTTTTGTGTGGAAATTAATTGTTTATGAACTTGCCTTTGGTTATATTTCTAACTAGTGCCTTGAGGCTTATGGATACCTGACGCATGAGAGTGGTTCCGGCTAGGAGTTGTGCCTGAGGGTTAAAGTGAACTTTGGGTTTTATGTTTCCTCAATATTATCGAGATGATAAATGATTTAAGAGTTGTTCCAGCATGTTAGAGCCTTCGTGGGATTGTGATAGTTTCTCCCAGTCAGAATAAGCTCCAGTTAATATGCATAGTCGGGAGTTGCTCCGACGGTGCTTGATTGATGTTATTGCTAATGTGTGTGATTATCTTTGCATTGCTTGAGATGTATTGGTTGCCTATTTAGGTTGTACTTTCTCACTGCTTACGCAGATGATGTTATGTTATTGTTTAGAGTCTTATATATAACCCAAGTATGTAGGTTTAGCATGTTGTTATCACCTTGTGCATTGACTCATCTGTTTGTGCGTTCTTATGTTCTCGAGTTGTCCTACGTTCTGACAGTTGTTTTTTATCTCTCAACTCTTAATCTATTTTCACCTTACATACTCAGTACATTGTGTACTGACATCCTAGTTAGTGCGCTGCATTCATGCCTGCAGATTTTGATCGCCAGTCTGATTAAGGTCCCCGTGTCTATGTCATGTTCTTGGTGATTGGTAAGCTCCATCTTGTTCGAAGTTGGCTTTTGAGGTTTAGTGTATATATTGGGTAGGTCAGGGCCTTGTCTCGATCAGTATATACTTGTTGAACACTATAGAGGCTTGTAGACTATATCTGATAGTTGTAGTGTTGTGTTAGGCCTTGTTGGACCTTATATATATATATATATATATATATATATGAGGCCTCATCGACCCTAGTGCATATTTAGTTTTTTGCCGAGTATATTTGTCACGACCCCAACTAGGACCTCGGACAAAGACACGGGGACTTAGAACCATGAATGGCTTCAAACTAACCCCTGGTACATACATAGAAGGACTTAAGAGCATAATCAAGGGGAAATTAAACATTAGCATTGATAAGCGGAACTCTATTACTATAAACTGTAAGTAAAGCGACAATATCACAATGCTGAGTCACAAAACTAAATATACTAACTCTATGTTTGAAAGCCTCTGCTAACTGATGAGTTACAGCTAACTCCAACTTGAAACTAAAGCAAGGCACAATAATATTAACTGATAGACGTCCTCGGATAGTTGTGGCTCACCAAGATTGGGGATAGTTGGCTGGTCTGAGTAGTTGCAAGCTAATGACGAGACTAAGATGGATAACTTGAACCTATATTATTAGATGATATTACATAGAGTATGCAGTCAGTTCTTTGAATGTACTGAGTATGTAAGGTAAGTAAAACACTCTAGTAAAACGTTTGTCTAAAATCATTAGTATAAATCAAGAAAGATTATGAGGGTAAGGACAACATCCTAAAAGCCATAAATCTGAAATATACTTATTCTTAAGCTATTCATCATAATCTAAATATTATAACCCAAGGTTTAGAAATAGAAATCATATAACTTGTCCTTCTTGAAATCGTAACTGAAAGCTCATAAACTGATCAATAGATCAAATATGCTATAAAACATAATATCATAAGTCATGAACATGAGTAACATAAAACATGAGGAACAGTGGGAGATTCTTGTAACCAATATACCCCACATAGGCATACATGAAGCCCGACCTGTAAATCCTAGGTCAGGAGGTTGTTCATACCTTGGAAAGGGTATTACAATGAAAAAGGAGTGATATCACTCATGGTGGCCCATTTGTGCATGTGAGACACACTCGTGGAGGACCCCATCATGGCTACATTGGCACGTAGTTCTGAGACTTGGGTGTGTTGGAACCCCGATTTACTTAGTGTTAAATACTACTCCCAATATATATATATATGGTGCTCATATCATAATCATGAAACATACTTGAAGTTCATGGGTTAGTTGAAATCATGAGATTCATAAACATGCTTGTTATACATGACTAGCCATAAAATAGGCTCGTGAGTTTGCCATGATCATAAACTTGATATTCATAAAAACCATGCATACTTGAGGAAATCATAATACTCTAAAATTCATAAATTCATGAAGGGTTCTTGATAAAATCATGCATCATGATCATAACACGTCATTTAATTCGTCATACTTGCGATTGTGGACTCATAAGATTAAATTTCATAAATCATGCATAATAGGGCGTAATCTTCATAAACTTGAAATCATGAATTAATAATTAAATTGGGTAGTAACCCTAGAGATAAATTTGACATGAATTAGATATTAACCCTAGATTTCAATAAAAACATGAAGGGATTATACCCATAGAGAATGAATGGAAGATTTCCTGAAAATTGGGTAGTAACACTAGAGTTAAATTTGACATGATTTAGAGACATAAATTAAAGAATTGGGCTGAAATCAGGCATGAGGGTGGAAGAAATCCCCCATTCATGACCCTACATACCTGGGTAAATTTATTTCTATGCTTGTGTTGATCACCCAAGAATATTGGGAGAGAATTTAATGAGGAACCCTAGTTTGATCTTGGAATAGGATTTTAATTCTATTAAATTATGAGAGCATGATGACTTAGGCTAGGATAAACCCCTTAAAACACTTTTGAAAAGTCTAAAATGATGTCATTAAGGGGTTAGAAGCTTAGGAATTTACAGAAATACCCCTAGGAAAACATTATTAAAAACTGACTGTCAGCTACAACGAGTTATCCAATATGTCATTGTCAGACATGACGACTCATTAAATCCACCAGTTGTTTCTGGAGTACTTGTGGAACTCTTCTGATTTTCCCGACCAATGGTTAGATCGAACAAGTCATCACAAGCTACAATGAATCTTCACTCCTCTCATTTTCACCGTCGTCACACCTACCCTAATTCTGAAATCCTCCAATGGATCAACACCATGAGTCATCACATGCCCAAACGAGTCGTGGTATCCTTCCATTATCTGTAACCCAAATTTGACCCTTCTCTAAACTCTACTTAACGACCCCCTTAGGATGACCTGTTGCAAGAACTAACGAGTCGTCACTTGACTCATTGATTTTGGGAAGCCCTAACTAGGGGATTACAACGTGGAACATAATGGGTGATGGTTTCTCATAATAACTTGTTCCTTAAGCCTTTCTGTGACTTGATCTTGGGCAGATTTATATGCCCAAGTGATACTCAAAAGTATTATTTTCGCCTTGTTTGCGTGCAATATGTATATATTCTAAAGTAATTGGTAATAAAATGTGAATTTATACTAACCAACATGATTAGCATTTGTTTTGCAGGAAAATATGATTTTTAGGAGCTAAAATGCATGTTGGAACTATATCGGAGTTGGACTTGGATACGAGCGTGGAAAAGACATTGGAATGCACAAATTATAGGGGCTCCGCGATGGAGCCGTGCCACGCTACCATCGCGGAGGCACACTGCCTGGAGAGGAAATTAAATGTCAAATTCCAGTGAGGCCTCGCGACAGCTCCGTGGCAGGGAGATAGGCCTCCGCGTTGGCCTCCGTGCCACGTTGAGGCTAATTTACCGGACCCTGGATTTCCAGTGAAGGTCCGCGTCCACGCCGTGTCACGGAGGCAGTGCTCCGCGTTGACCTCCATGACACGTTGCTTGTTATTCCAGGAAACATTTCCCTCTAGTATAAATAGCACACTTAGGTTTATTTTAATTAGTTCAGACTTAGTGGTGCCAGGACGTGGGTTAGCAGCAGTTGAGGGACGAAAAAGCTAAGAGATTTCTTCTCTTCCTTTCTTCTTTCAATCAATTGTATGTATGATTTACACTTGTTTTAGGATGATCAATCCACAAATGAGTGGGTAATTCTCTTCCTTGCTAAGGTTTTGAACATGTGTAGTGAATTTTGATTGTAAATGATATGGTTTTCTTCTTCTTCTTTCATGTAGTTCTATTGATTCTTGTTCTTAATGCATTAGTGCTTGGCCGACATTAATGTACATCTAAAAAGTCCAATTTCACTCGAGAGAGCAAGAAATTGGAAAGTTGTGAATTGATAGGGTATTGTTCTTAACTAGATTTGGGAAAATTGGGTTTTGATGTGCTTTCCTGATAGAAATATACTTGAAAGCCGTATTAGTCAATTTAGGAACCAGAATTGTATTGCTACGTCGTAAATTGCATTTGATCACAGAAATGTAGATGAATGGTTTATGATTCTTAAGTGAAATTAAATACGAGAGTTTTAATTTCTAGGCTACTGTTCTTGGCTAGCAACATGAAGAAGAGATTAACCGAATTATTATTATAATCGAATTCATTACTTGTTCTTAACCTTGGCATGCTCATATCCATAGTTTAAATTCACAGTAACTAATTGTTAATAGTTTTAGTATATATTTTATAAACAAAAACTCAATTAACTGTTGGTTACGTTGTTGTTAGCATAGTTAGAAGTAAGATAAGAATATAGTATACTTAGGCAAATTTTACATACCCTGAGCCTCCTTGGATCGATACTTGGCTTACTTAGCCACTTTATTACTTGTTTGACCACGTGCACTTGCGTGTCGGTTTATAATACATAATACCAACCGAACAGACCGAACAAGTTTTTGGCGCCGCTGCCGGGGAGGCTAGGCAAATTTGTGAAATTGTGTTTAGTGTAAATTTACTGTATTTTTATTTTTATTTTCTTAAGTGTTAACAACTTGGTCTTAGCCTGTATTTTGCAGATTTTGTTTCTGTGAACACTGGCAAGGGACAAGGAGCTGGTGGAATCTTACTTAGAGCCTGAACGTGAATTTCATAGTGAATGTATAGAAGCTCTACAAAAGAAGCTGCAGTTGTTCCGACAATCTATTATGGAGCAACAAAATCCACCAGTTGTGAGGGCAGTGTTAGTGCCCGATGAAGCAGCAGCAAGGCCGGTTCGTGAGGTGGCAATCCCACACGCTAATAATGTACATTCTAGCATCCGCAAACCAGAGCCTGGAGGGAGGTTTGAATTAAAGCAGAATATGGTGCAACTCTTGCACACAAGCGGGCAATTTACCGGTCTCCCTCATGAAGATCCACAACAACATCTCCAAAACTTTTTGGAGATAAGTGACACTTATATACCCGCTGGAGTGTCACCTGATTATGTTCGGCTCACCTTATTTCCATTTTCCTTACTTGGTGAAGCCAAGAGGTGGTTAAAAGCTGAACCACCCACTTCTATATCAACGTGGGATGATCTTGCACGGAAGTTTTTTATTAGATTTTTCCCTTCTGGTAAAACAGCCAGACTTAGAAGTCAAATTCTAAGTTTTAAACAGAGGGAGGGAGAAAATCTATATCAAGCCTGGGAAAGATTTAAATCCATGTTGCGGGACTGTCCTCATCATCATCAGTCCAATGAGGTGTTGGTACACACATTTATTGAGGGTTTGGAACCCCACACTAAAATTCTGTTAGATTCAGCAGCTGGAGGGCAAGCGCTGGAAAAGACTTACGAGGAGCTGTACACTTTGCTCAACCGAATTTAACAAGGCAATCCAGAATGGAATGCAGATTCATCAAGAGGTGGAGCAAGGAAAGCAGCGGGAGTGCTTGAAGTGGATGGATTTACAGCTATCGCTGCACAGATAGCTGCCTTGCAGAATCAGTTAAATAACCACTTCAGACATATGAACTTGAACCAGCCTTCAGCTTCAGTCAATGCAGTCCAGCAGATGTGGTGTGAAGTGTGTGGTAGTAGTGAGCATTCAGCTGAGTGTTGTGGTGCAAATCCTGATTCTGTTAACTTTGTGGGCAATGCACAGAGAAATCAGCAGCAGTTTGGTAGTGGCTACAACTCGAATTGGAGGAACCATCCGAATTTTTCTTGGGGTAGCAACAACCAACAAGGACAAGGTTCTGGTCAGGGTATGTAGAGAAATCAAGGAGGGCAACAAAAATATCAAGCTCAATTCAGAAATCACAATGCCCCTCCTCCACCACCATCACCTACCATTGAGGAGATGTTCAAAACCATGATCGCTAATCAGGCACAATTGCAGGCTGACTATGTTAAGTTGGCAGCCGAAGTGAAGAACAATCAGTTGGCGACCAAGGCTCTTGAATATCAGTTTGGGCAATTTGCTAGTGCCCAAAATACAAGACCCAGAGGAGGACTACCTAGCGACACGGATCCTAATCCGAAGCAGGTAAATGCGGTGACCACGAGGAGTGGTTTACAGTTGAAGGAGGTGGAACCGGAAAGACCGCCTCAAAAGTCAGGAGCAGCAGATGTTGAGGAGGAACAAAGTTCTGATGGGGGAAGACTAAAGAAGCAGAATCAGAAAGGCCTCCACCCCCGTTCCCTCAACTACTTAAGAAACACAAGGAGGAGGCGTGTTTCAAGAAATTCATGGAGGTGCTTAAACAGGTACATGTTAACTTACCTCTTGTTGATGTCTTGCAGGGAGTGCCAAAGTATGCAAAATATATTAAAGACATCGTGGCTAACAAAAGTCGTTTGACTGAGTATGCCATGGTGGCTTTAACAGAGGAATGCACTTCCCGGATTCAGAATAGACTGCCCACGAAACTGAAAGACCCTGGAAGTTTTACTATCCAGTTGACTATTGGGCAAAGTATCCGAGCTCGTGGATTATGCGACTTGGGGGCAAGTATAAATCTGATGCCATCTTCGGTATTTAGAAAGTTAGGTCTAGGGAGTCCTAGACCTACAACGGTAATCTTGCAGCTAGCGGACAGGTCCTTAGCTAAGCCGGATGGCATTGTTGAGGATGTGTTAGTGCAAGTGGGCTCCTTCATTTTTCCGGTCGATTTTATTGTTCTGGACTTTGAACCAGATGCTGAAGTCCCATTTATTTTGGGACGTCCCTTTTTGGCAACCGGAAAAGCATTAATTGATGTAGCTGTGGGTCAACTTACAATGCGAGCACACGACAAGGTCGAAGTGTTCGACGTGTACAAGGCACCTAAGCTCCCGACGGTGAAGGAAGAACTCTCGGTGATCAACGTGATTGATCATGGGAATGCTAACATGATGAATGATTCCCGAGAGTTAACAGGAAGGCCACCAGATGAGGTTAAGCACTACTGGGGGGAGGACAAGGATCGTGAAAAATCGTCCCTCACCCTAGTAGATAATTGAGCATAATGGACGTCGAGCCGCGACGGTAAACCAGGCGCTGCACGGGAGGCAACCCGTGAAAAGAAAAATATTCTATTTTTCTTCTTTTAGTAGAGTGTAATTAATTTGTATTTTTATTTTATTTTTCTTTTTCTTGATTTCATACAAATTTTTCGTTTTAGTTAGTATTTTTTCATGGTAGTTAGGAAAATCTATTAATCTAACCAATTTCGTTTAGTGAGGTGATTTTCAGGTCTAACGGAGAAAAATATGCATGGAAGCGGGAAAAATATGGCAAGGTATGAAAATAATTTTTATTGAAGAAACAGTGCACTGGGGCGTTGGCTCCGTGTCACGGAGGAGTGGCTCCGCATTACCCTCCGTGACACGTTGAAGGCAAAATCCGGATTTTTAAAAATTTCCAGAGAGCCAACGCGTTGGCTCCGTGTCATGGAGGAGGGGCTCCGCGTTACCCTCCGTGACACGTTGCCCTTTATTCAGTGCCGGGTCATACCGGGTTGCCGGGTGACCCTCGTATTTTTCTTTAAATTAACCTAAGTTTTGCCCCTTTTCTCCCCATTTCTCTCCTCCTCCGTGACCAAAACACCCAATTCCCCCTCCCCAACCAACGTGCCACGCTAATAGGCAAGGAAAACGTCAAATTTCTTCGGTTCTTCAACTAAAAGGTATGTTTTCATCGTTTCTCTCAAGTTTTTGGCGATTTAAGTCGAATTTGAACATGTGAGGTGAAATATATCACCCCAAGTAGCAATTAAACATGATGTTGAATTATTTTGTGATTGATTATGTTCGGATTGTTGTAATTAGCGTTTGAACTTGTCGATTATGTGAATAATTCCAATTTGATTGAAATATTGCATTCTAGGGCTTGAGTTATTGAAATTGAATTGGGGAACTTGATAGTTTGATGAATTAGATGTCGGGGTGTGGTTGCAAATTGAGATAAGTCGATGTAAATATTGTATGAATGTTAAGAGAAGACGAATTCTCGAATTGTTGGGGAAAATGCGAAAATTTTGTAAATTGGTTTGATTATTTAGATTTGTATGTAAATAGAATTTTTGTTGTTGTTTTTGTTTTTGTTTTTTGTTTTGTTGCTAAGTGCAATGATTGGATTGCTATCGATGGTAGGATTGGGAGTAGCTGTATGAAGTCTGAGTAGTGCGCTAACCGTTATGCTGTCGAAATTTTTCGTGAACGCACTAATCAATATACCTTATAGTTGCTTGTGTTTGGGGTTGTAAATAGAGTAATCCTTGCCGAAGTATTGTAAATATAGTTAAGGACTAAGTGTGGGGTAAACTTAGTTTAACCCGACCTTAGCCTAAGTTAAGTTGTATTTAGCTTAACTTTGTGCTTGTTTATGTATATTGACAGGTACAATGGCAAGTCGACAGGACAAGGGCAATGTTGCTTCTACCTCAGGCACCGGACGGAAAAGATTGAGGTTGGGCACTGCAGTGCCAGCTGCACCAGCTATTCCGCGTGGCCAACGCCGCCAATATGCAACAAGGTGGGTAACCGAGGAAGGGAAGAAGTGGTACGCGAAACATAAAGAAAACAAGTACTTCCCCGAGGAACATATTGCACGGGAACCACTTGCACAGGAGTTCCCACGTATTGTGCAGAGAATCGAGGCAGCTGGGCTCAGCTTTATCTTTCAGGAGCCCAAGGAGTGCAACCTTCATTTGATCCGAGAGTTCTACGCAAATTGGAACCCGGCCATCAGAAGCCACACAATAAAAATCAGAGGGCAGATTGTCACTTTGGAACCCCAGCAATTTAATGCCATCGTTGGAGCGCGGGACACAGACGCCCACGTTCTCCGCCAGCTAAACATCACCCCACCGTACGCCGACATCAGACGTACGTTGTGTGGGGCTCGATCCACAGCCCGATGGAGTAGACATAAGGAGAGGGGTTACCACCAGACTCTGCCTTATTCGTAGATGAACAGGGAGGCCAGAATATGGCTGAAAATTGTATGTTCGTGCTTGATCCCGGGAGTTCACATGACGGATGTGACCCGGGACCATGTCTGCTTGGTGTATGCCCTTATGAAAGGGATGGAGATTAATGTTGGGGCAGTAATTATATCCGCCATGAAGAGAGCCAGACTACACCAGGGCCAAAGATACGGGTTTGGCGGACTCATCACCACCTTCCTCCGAGGCCTCGATATTGAGGAAGAGGCCTTGGATTACATTCCGCAGTTGGAGCGGAGGGCCCTCGATGTGACAAAAACTAAGGCCCCCGACACCACACACGGGCCAGTGCTGACTTTGGGCGAGTGACATGCTCGTGACAATCAGTACATGGCACGTATGTTCGGCATGGAGATGCTTCAGCTACGGATTGGTGGGAAACCAGCCACCGAGGAAGAATTATGGCAGCTGGAGCTGGATTACCCATTTGGCGAGAATGCCAGAGCCTTATGCCGAGTGGGACCAGCCTTCGTGGAGTCGATGGATGATGATGTCCCTACTGATGAGGAGATACGTCGTGAGGACTCTGATGTGGAGTCCGATGACGACGATGGAGCTGACTCAGATATGGGCGACGAGGTAGCAGCACCAGATGAAGAAGTCGAATATTTCGACTGATCAGGGAGTTCCACCTCCCGAAATTTTGTTTTGTAATTTTTGTGAACACTGGGGACAGTGTTCGATTTAAGTGTGGGGTGGGGAGTAGCTAGGTGCTGGGACTTGTGCTCTAATTTGTTGTATGTTTTTCCTTGGTTTGTATGTATGTTTGTGCTTTCCCTGTTATGAACTGATTTGTGTTGTATGTGTATATATTTGTTTGTGTGGTTAATGATGTGTGTTATGAAAAGTTATGGTTGCCAGTGTAAATATTGTGTAAATATATATTTTTTTCTTTCTATCGAAATGATATATATTTTTCAAAATTTTTGTGAAAATATTTTGCACTTATCAAAATCTTTTGTAAATATTTTCTTTCTGTCGAAATGACCGATGTGTTGCAAAAAATTTTTGGTTTTTATTTTTTTGGGTTTCTCGGAGTTTGTTTTCGGTTCTTTTACCGAGAATAGTCCCATTGAACCGATGTCATAGTTAGTGACCGTTCCCTATGATGGATGGATGACGACCGTCTTAAGGGAAATGTAGTCGGTAGGAGTAGGTTTTTAATTTGTTTTTAATTTTTCTTTGGTGGATTGCATCAATGAACTGTAGTCGCTTTATGGTTGCTAAAATTTCATTGCGTGTGTAACTGATGTTCAAAATGTGAAAATGATTCGTTTGAAAGCATGCAATTTTGGTAAATATATTGAGTTACCTAGGCTATAGAATTTGATTCAGTATGATTGAGGCTTAATTTTGAATTCATGTGATTGGCTAATTAGAGAATTTGTGAATGCATCTTGATTCGAGCATGTGCATGAAGTGTGAAGTGAGGTATTGTTATTCCATGCCATTGTGAATTGTCTAGAACTTGCCTGGTGTGTTTACAAAACGAAATGAAGGAGGTGTAGTGTTGGAAAGGATGTAGGTATTTCTTTGTTTTTAATCGATAGTTTCCATTTTTTTCTTGTCAAATTCTCCCTTTTTATATGTTGTATACCCTAGTCAGCCCGTTGAGCCTTTAGTCGATTTCTTTCTTTCTTTTGTCCAAAATTGTATAACCCAAGATTTATTCCTTCTTTTCATTAGCCTTAAAGTCTATACAAAACTCTTAAGCGCTTACAAAGAAAAGAAAATGTTTCCCAAATTGTTAAAGAGTGAAAAGAGTGAAAAGAAAAAGAAAAGCAGAGTGAGGAAAGAAAAGATGATGTTGAAGAGGCACTTATTATAATTAAATGATATTGAGGGTACATGAAAACCCTTTGTTTTGTGTCAAGTGTGTTTGATGAAATGGGCAGTACGAAAGTAAACCAGCATGAATGGGAGAAAAAGAGAAAAGAGAGGAACAATGTCCATGAGTCGATGGGAATGTGTTGAAAAGGCGCTTAAGGATGCTAGCAACTATTATTGGCTAATCCAATATATATACTAGATCCATAGCCCCGTTACAACCCATTAAAGTCCTACGTGATCCTATATTGCATTTCTTTATATTAGTGGAGTAATACACTAAGGGCAAGGCTATGGGTCACGACATGATGCATGTGAATTCTTTTGGGAGATAGAGTGAAATTAATTTTTATATGCCCCTACTTGCATGTTTGTGTGTTGCATGAACAAAAAGGGGAAGATTCTCTTGAGTTGTGAGGGCACATGCTTGATGAAAGATTGATTTTTGTGTCGGATTTCTTGATTAGCTGATTTGCATGAGTTTGCCGATATCAAGAATCAATTCTTAAAGTCTAGGAAGTCTTGATGTATTAAAGGTCATTCTAGTGTAAGGCCAAGCATGTTTTTGTGATGATTTGCAAAAATGGAATAATCGGTATGACCGTAGCGTAAATGGTCGCACCATAGTGACGAAGGTTGGGATGTAATTTGCATGAGTTGTGTATGTGTTGTTCGAGGACGAACAAGGATTTAAGTGTGGGTTAAGTGATCTTGGGCAGATTTATATGCCCAAGTGATACTCAAAAGTATTATTTTCGCCTTGTTTGTGTGCAATATGTATATATTCTAATGTAATTGGTAATAAAATGTGAATTTATACTAACCAACATGATTAGCATTTGTTTTGCAGGAAAATATGATTTTTAGGAGTTAAAATGCATGTTGGAACTATATCGGAGTTGGACTTGGATACGAGCGTGGAAAACACATTGGAATGCACAAATTATAGGGGCTCCGCGATGGAGTCGTTCCACGCTACCATCGCGGAGGCACACTGCCTTGAGAGGAAATTAAATGTCAAATTCCAGTGAGGCCTCGCAACAGCTCCGTGGCACGGAGATAGGCCTCCGCGTTGGCCTCTGTGCCACGTTGAGGCTAATTTACCGGACCCTAGATTTCCAGTGAAGGTCCGCGTCCACGCTGTGTCACGGAGGCAATGCTCCGCGTTGACCTCCGTGACACGTTGCTTGTTATTCCGGGAAAAATTTCCCTCTAGTATAAATAGCACACTTAGGTTTATTTTAATTAGTTCAGACTTGGTGGAGCTAGGACGTGGGTTAGCAGCAGTTGAGGGACGAAAAAGCTAAGAGATTTCTTCTCTTCCTTTCTTCTTTCAATCAATTGTATGTATGATTTACACTTGTTTTAGGATGATCAATCCACAAATGAGTGGCTAATTCTCTTCCTTCCTAAGGTTTTGAACATGTGTAGTGAATTTTGATTGTAAATGATATGGTTTTCTTCTTCTTCTTTCATGTTGTTCTATTGATTCTTGTTCTTACTGCATTAGTGCTTGGCCGACATTAATGTACATATAAAAAGTCCAATTTCACTCGAGAGAGCAAGAAATTGGAAAGTTGTGAATTAATAGGGTATTGTTCTTAACTTGATTTGGGAAAATTGGGTTTTGATGTGCTTTCCTGATAGAAATATACTTGAAAGTCGTATTAGTCAATTTAGGAATCGGAATTGTATTGCTAGGTCATAAATTGCATTTGATCACAGAAATGTAGACGAATGGTTTATGATTCCTAAGTGAAATTAAATACAAGAGTTTTAATTTCTAGGCTACTGTTCTTGGCTAGCAACATGAAGAAGAGATTAACCGAATTATTATTATAATCGAATTCATTACTTGTTCTTAACCTTGGCATGCTCATATCCATAGTTTAAATTCACATTAAATAATTGTTAATAGTTTAAGTATATATTTTATAAACAAAAACTCAATTAACTGTTGGTTACGTTGTTGTTAGCATAGTTAGAAGTAAGATAAAAATATAGTATACTTAGGCAAATTTTACATACCCTGAGCCTCCTTGGATCGATACTTGGCTTACTTAGCCACTTTATTACTTGTTTGACCACGTGCACTTGCGTGTCGGTTTATAATATATAATACCAACCGAACAGACCGAACATGACTTTGTTGCCATTTCCTACTGAAAGTCTCGGGTCTGATCTTAGTAACTTTTGGGTTGTTACAATATCTTTTGATTATTATCTTATTGGTTGTTAGGTCATCAAACCTAAACGGTTCTGGCCAATTGTTCCTATAGTTTGGGTGGTAGGGCGTGCTCAGTCAGGTTCAAAATAGGTGCCAGTCTTGCCTCCTATGGTGGGGGTGTGACAGTACTAGTGTAGTTTGTCTTAATTTCTATATAGTGTCACTTTTCTATATAAGAAGGAGAAGGGGAAGGGGAAGTCTGAAAACCTGAAATTAAAGCTAAGGAGCATATTTTGGGCTTCACTGTGGGGTTATGCTACTAGCTAGGCCCTAGAGGGTCTCAAGTAGTATTTCTCACCCATGTCTTATTTTAATTTGTAGATGCTCTGAAGATAAAACATGACTTTAAACTTGGGGTGGGTATATCTTCTTCTATTTTCAGGTTAAGGGTGACTATGCTAGGGGTTCATGTGAAAATTTTTGAAACTGGCATGTCTCATCCACCTTTTGAGTTTTCTAATAACCTCGACATTTATTCGAAGGTGAGACCCTTATACCAGCTAAAATTTTCATTTTTAGGATTAGTGTTCAAAAAAACTGTAGGAATAGAAAAGGGCTTTTCCTGATGATGGATGGTTTATGAGCGTCTTGATGAAAGTTAGTCATTAGTAACTAGGTAGGAAACTTGATCCTTAAGCCCTTTGAATGCTATGTGCACAGGTTATACGCTAATGTGATCGAATAATTCAAGTATTAGTTTTGGATGTATAAAACATGTTGTAATGACATAAGTGACCTCCATTAAGAGGCCTAGGCTCATTTACCCGACACTTGTGTGATTGTATTGGTTTGATATGAAATTCTTTCTATTGTTTGCCTAATTTTATGGTCTACTATAATCTGTCTGGAGTTTAGCATGTGTCATGTTTGTGTGAGATAATTTGCATATAATCCATGATTTTATATTTATGTCTAGGACTTGCCTAATGTGTGTGTGCTAAATCAAATGATGGGTATTGAATTTAGGAGATGATATAGGAATTTCTTTGATTAGACCACTATTATTCTATGAATTACCTACCCATTTGTGATATACTTAGTTAGCCATATTAAAAGATAAATCCCTTTCTTTCTGTTGACCTTTATTAGATCTAAATGACTCCTAAGGAGCTTTAACAATTGAAGAAGAGAAATGATGTTTCAAAAGGAGCACAAGTGAAGAAAAAAAGGGGAAGCTATGATGTTGAAGTTAGAGGAAAAGATAAAAGGTGAAAAATGTAAAACAAAGTAGGTGATGTTAGTAGGGAGATGAAAAAAAAAAGAAAAGAGAATGAATAAGCTGAAAAGAATAACTATTGTCAAGAACTCCCTAGTACTCACCCAAGTTGCAAAAGTTTTATCACGCCCCGAGTCTACATCCTGGATTCCGACTGGCACTTACACCACTTTCGTGAGCCAAGCTAACCTTTAGCCTAGTTTACTATCAGTTTAATCTCAATATAACAAAGTGAAAGTACTAATTGTACGGGCTTAATGAAATAAACTAAAATTTATCAGTTGAAACCAATATCAATGTTACAAAATGACATTATTGACTGAATTCGAACTCTATCTATGAAAAGCCTCTATAACTCAAGACAGGTGCCGAGACATAGCATCCACGACTACCTCAAGCTATATAAAATAAAATACTCAATGCTGGGACTCTCTGAAAGTAGGAGGCCACACTAACAATTGAATGATAAAACCTCCCAGTGTTACATTTGTTGTTAATCCTGTCTATCTGAGTCAGCATTATAATAAGATGCAGCACCAAATAGCGTCAGTACCTAGAATGTACTGTGTATAATAAGGTTGAATTAAAAAACAGTTAACCAAGAATATCTTAACTGAAGGAATAACTGAATGAAATAACATACTGCAATTAAAACTCCGAATGGTGAACTAAACTCAATATGATCAATGAGTAGAACTTTTATGTAGTAAAACTATGCATCAAAACAATCTCTGAAAGATACATAAACAATGCAAACTTTACTTGGGTGGGAGTTTCTCGTAACTAACCCTATCATAAATTAGTAAATGATACCCAACTATCTTGCTCAATTTTGCAAAGCCACTCAAAGACTTGCCAGGGCAGAGAACAATCACATCTTGGATCCATAACATCGAGTCCTTACTAGGGACTTATCTTTGAGGAGTCACTCGAACTAACGACATGATCCTATCCTACGCTGGCTACATAGTTTTGGGGTTGTAGAGTTATCTGAACTCTTCACAAACTCTATGCTAAGTCATCCTCTCAAAATATATGCTCATATACTTATGTCTATCTAAGGTATCCTTAAAAATATTTTTTATAAAGCACTTTAACTATAGATATAATAGATATTTAAAAATTTCTTTAGAGTCTTTAGCTCAAAATATTATCTAAAACTTGGGAGACGTCATGATCAGAACATCTCTTTGAAAACTTATGAGCTTTATACTCAAATCATCTCATGAGTGTCAAAAAAATGACTTCACTTTAACTTTGAAAATCATGTTCAAAATCATAGTTTCATTGTCAAAAATAACTTTATGCAATTCTCTTTAAAATATGCTCAAGCTTTTGAAAATAATGCATTCACTTAAAAACACAATGCTTTGGAAACCATGCCTTTCAAAATCATGACATTACGCCTTCGGTTCATGGGATAACAGACATGAACCAAGCTCAATCAACAATTGAAAATAGAGTAATAATCAACAATCTATAGAGGATGATCGAAAATCCAATAGACTAGGATTATAATAGTTAATCAAGGACACCAACAATCAACTCAATATAAAGAATTCAACAATGGCATTTCAATTTATATAGATATGGAAGAATAAAATTCAAGAATCTAGTCAAAAACCCTAGCTTTAATCTCAACGAAATGTTGCATAAATTTAGGGCTAAGTATGATTTCCTCACTTTAGTTATCTTTATATACCAGGAGGTTAATCTTAGACTCAAGCATGAAGAACCCTAATTTTGAGAAAAAGACTTCCTAGCTTGTTTGATGAACTTGATAGCTTAATAATTTTAAATTCATGTTTTAATGGAAGGGATAGGAGTTTATGATAATTAAACCCTTAAATATACTCATTAACAATACCAAAACATTTTGGTTTAGGAGATAAATATGGGAATTTACTAAATTACCCTTAGGAACTCGTCTATGATTTTCTCCCGCCCAATGACGAGTTGTACCATGAGTTATTAATTGTCACCACATCTTGTGGTCACTGAGGCCCCTTAGTGAATTTTTGATCCTCGACTAATGAACGGATAGGACATCTCACTGGTTGGTGCCATGAGTCGTTCCATAACTCGTGGTTACACGACCAATTGTTGGGCACTTTTTGAACTTCTCCTGGTGACCTAACAAGACGATCTGTTACTTGACGTAACGAGTCATCACTTGACTCACTGGTTCTAGGTAAATCTACACTGTTGGCTTATGGCAAGGCTTATAATAGGTTGTTGTTCCTCGCAATGACTCATTCCTTGAGTCATTCTATGAGCTGGTTTATTTTCTACTGGTTTTTGTACTTCATGTCTAGGATCTAATCTTAGAGACTTTTGAAGGTTGTTACAATATCTCCCCCTTGGGATCATTCATCCTCGAACAAAGATTAAGCTGGACTAATAGATGATCTAACTATGAGTAAGTAAACTGAACTTAACTGAATTCACGGAATATGCAACCACAATAAGGACTTCAACATGAACTAATGGAACATGAAACCGATAAGAATACTTTGAAAATGGAATGTTACCTCAAGATGATCCCAGACTATAAGGGAATAAGTGAGGATACTTGGCCATCATATCTACTTCTGCTTCCTAAGTAGCTCTGTCAACTTGCTAATTCCTCCATAGTACCTTTATAGAGGAAACCTCACTGTTCCATAGCTTACGACCTTACGATCTAGAATCTCAACTAGTACTTCCTTATATGACAGGGTGTCCATAGCTCCTACAAACTCTACATGGACAATGATTGAGGGGTCTCCCACAAACTTCATGAGCATAGATATGTGGAAAATTGGATGAACTAATGCAAGTTCAGCTGGCAACTCCAACTCATAAGCTACCTTACCAACACTCCCTAAAATCGTATAGGGATAAATATAGTTGGGACTGAGCTTTCCTCTCTTCTTAATTATCATAACATCATTCATAGGTGAAACCTTCAAGTAAATCCAATCATCTACCCGAAACTCCAAGTCTCTATGTCTAACATTTATATAAGTGTTTTGGTGATACTGTGTAGTCTTCAACATTTCTTGTATGATCTTAACATTATCCATAGTTTGTTGCACTAAGTTTGGTCCTATCAACTCTTCTTCACAAATTTCAAATAAGTCAATCAGAGTTCTATATCTCCACCCGTAAAGAGCCTCACAAGAAGCCATCTGAACGTAGGAATAACTATTGTTATATGAAGACTCTATAATAGGTAAATGGTCATCCCAATTTCCGTTGAAGACAATACCACATGTTCTCAACATATCTTCCAATGTATAAATAGTCCGTTCTTCTTAACCATCTATCTGGGGATGAAAAATTGTGCTAAGATTCACCTTTATACCCAAACCTCTCTAAAATGACTTCCTAAACTGGGTAGTAAATTATGTGCCCCTATCTGATATGAGTGACAATGGAACTCCATAAAGTCTGACTATCTTACGGATATAAAATCTAGCATAGTCATCAGTTAAATCTGTATCTTTGACCGATAAGAAATGAGCTGATTTGGTCATTCGATCTACAATCACCCAAATAGAGTCATGTTGTCTACGTGACTTTAGTAGATAGGTAATAAAGTCCAAATTAATCATCTCCCACTTCCATTAAGGAATGGCTCTATTCTGAGCTACACTACATGGACTTTGGTCCTCAACCTTAACTTGTTGACAATTTGAGCATCTAACTAATGAGTTGGTAATTTACCAACTCATTAGGCTCTTAGAAATGAGGTTTTATTAGTTTTCAAGTCATTCAGGTGGATTTTATTCCCTTTCTCCTTGATCTTTGCAAGTCCTTAACTTGAGTAGAGGCAGCATGAAATTGAGCAAAAAGCAAGAAATTTTAGATGAGGGTCGGCGCTCCCAGTGAGAACACTAGTGAAACTCCGGCTGACCTCGGATGCTCACTGTGCTAAAGAGGAACGTCTACCGGTGGACCACGAATATGCACCGGTGAACTACCAGTGCAAATGCCAGACTGCTCTAGAACTCACTAGACACCAGATGCAATAGACCGGTAGAACATAGATCTGCACTGGCGAAACACCGGCGACTCGGAAGTGATGGACGTCAGAAAAGGGCAAAAGCGTCCATCTCAGAAAAAAGGAGCATTTTTACCCCACTTTTGTATCTTTATAAAAAAGAGAGGCAGAACATTCCATTCCAAAAAATAGTAGAGAGTGGTACAGACAGTTTTCGAATTGAATTGTAGAGAGAAAATTCTTCATGTTCTTCTTTGAATAGGTAGAAAAAAACTCCATTGGAGACCAGAACATTGTGCTACAGGTTTCTTACTCATTTAGTTGAATGGATACCAAATTATTGCTTAATATAGTGTCTTCTTCTACTTACATGAGTGGATAAATTCCTTCCTAGGCGTGTGTGAATGATTAGGGTTGATTTGGATTAGGTATTGTTTAATTGATCTTCGATTTACCCAATTGGTATAATTCTAGTGTTTCCTCTGACTTTTAATCTAAATACTCATAGTTGAAAATGTGGGTTGTATTTACTTACTCTAATTTTTCGTTCAAAAAAGGGATTTAGAGTATGGTGAGGAAACACTAGTGGATAATTGGGTGTTGATCATATAGGGGTTGGGCTAGAGATAGCCATAACACATTTTCACATACCCATTGAGAATCAAAGCTAGAAATAGTTTGATTCTTACCCAAGTTGTTGTGGTTCTTGTGAAAAGGACTTTGGGGTTTGAGAAAACCCGAGGAATAAGGCACCTAATTGGTGGAAAAATGTCGAGTGAAACCTCATCCACAACTAATTATACTCTTGAGTAATGATAGGAGCTATTAGTAATCCCAATCCGATGATGCCCTATCAATATCACACCCCAGTATTCTCTCCTTTGGTATTTTCTATATTTTGTCCCTATTTTTGTGTATGAATTTGCAGTTCAATTGACAAGTTGTGAACCCTTCAATCTTTACATTATTTATTTTGAGACATTGATGCAAGTTACATCAATTTGATAGACAACTCTTGTGTGATCAACTACTACTCCTTGTGGCATTCGACCTCGACATTCATCGGGTATATTTATTTTGCCAACAACCATTTACACTCCATCCTTGCGAGGAGTGAATTTGGACATTATCAAAAATGTCAACGTTGTTGGGGAATATAGTTTGATAATCTTTAGTTGTTTGTTATTTTTAATTGATTTTGCATTTTGGTTGTTTTGGATTTATTCTTGTGGGTGGTTCCATCTAGGTTGATTTGATATGAGCCAATATTCACAAGAACGAGAAGGTTCGGTGGACGGACATATGGATTCCGAGGATGATTATCCCATGATGCCCATTGTAGGGTGTGCCATTCACCTACCTCCTACGGTAGGGAATGTTATTTTTCATGTGACGAGTACAATGCTGCACTTACTTCAAATGAAGAGGCTCTTCAGAGGAATGCCGAGCAAATATTCAAATAGGCATCTCCATAACTTCCTTTAAGTTTTCCAATCCTTCAACATCGCAAATATAAGTCAAGAGTCAATCAGATTAAGGCACTTCCTATTTTCACTAACAGGGGAAGCCATCGCTTGTTGGAGGAATTGCATCCGGCGTCCATTACCTCTTTGAATGAGCTTACGAAAGTATTTTTTGACAGGTTCTTCCCTCCCTCGAGGATGCTACAGTTGAGGGATGACATTACCAATTTCTGAAAACTTATGTGGGAACAATGATGTGCTGTGAGTTTACAGCATTTTCAACGCTCAAAACTAAGAAAATAGCATGGACTTAGGTATATTTATATGTATATAAGGCACTTTTTCTTTGGTTACCGGACAAATAGGTGTTGGAGCAAGAATGTGCAAAAGATAGCCTAAAAGTGCAAAAAATAGGCTTAAGTCACAAGTCTCAATACGATCCTTACTGAAGATAGTTGAAAGTTCTAGATAATCAAGTATAAAGAGTGCATCCTACGACTCTCAGTACGAGTCTTCCAATACTTGTACAAGCTGTAGTATTGAGTTGTGGAAAGAATAAGAAGATTTGCACAAGAGGCTGACTCCTGATACAGATAGACAATATGAGTCGTGGCTTCAAGGTGCGAGTCATACCATAACACTCGTGATGAACTTCATAAAAATTGGGATCTTAGAGTCAAGCCACGAAAGCATAGAACGACTTGTAGGAAGCATGTACGAGTTGTACCAAGATCCAACACTTAGCCAAATTTTAGCCAACCAATGACATATGGGAAGCAGGTATGACCCGTACAAACCTGCTACAGGTTGTAGGATTGGTAGTGAAATAGGAGACATCATGTCACGACTCGAATGTAGACCCGGATCGTAACATAGGACAAGGAACCCTGAAAGGCCTCGAGTCAACCCATGGCATAATCATATCTAACTTCATTCGCTTTAAGCGGAACGCTGATCATATAATATAGCGGAAACATAAACATAAAATAACATGTCAAAACATTCAGAAACGCTAGACATATACATAAGATGAATACTACATACTATCTGAAATCCTCTACTTGTAAGATGGGTTGATGATACAAAATCCCCAACTAACCCGGCTAACAACTGAAACATAGAATAACATAAATGTCTAGTCAAACGGCCCTCGAAACATGAGGACTCACCAATAGAGCTAAAAACAAACTCTGGGATGGACTAAGGATGAGGATGACCCTGAGAGCCAAGTCATGTATCATGAAATGATACAGCATATGAAGTATGCGGTCAGTACGTGAAATGTACCGAGTATGCAAGGTAAATAAAACGGACATTTAAAACATGCAAAATTTCATTAAACATAATAAGAGTGGGACATCATGCTTACCATAAACATCATAAAATAACATAAAGATCAAGGTTTCTAAATCATTCGTATACCATATATTTTCATAATCATAATAGAAACTTTATCAAATCATCACTTGAGCTAATATCGTAAACATAACAAAAACATAAAACATGTGGAACAATGGTAGGACTCATCGTAACCGACATCATCATGGTAGAGCCTTTCATGATGCCTTAACTATCTTTTTCAAGTGAGCAGAGTTGCCCCGGGCTTGCCAAGTGAGGGATGTGCATTATGTGATATCACGAAAAGAGGGGATCATTATCATTGTAATGTATCAATAAACCCATGGTGGCACATGGATATGAGATACTGGTGTAGTCCTTTGAACGCCGGGCTACTCAGTGCTAGACATGGCTTCTAAAAACATGCATATTAGGCTTATACATAAATCAATAACATTATTCATTAAGACTCATGGCTAAAATAAGCATTCATCATTAATTGATCCCCATTAAAATATGATCAAAGAATCAAAGGCCTCTTTTGTCGGCCTACATCATAATTCGATAAATCATGAGATCCATTTCATAAATTGTAAATCATTCTTCAAAATGTGGCCATTTCCCAATACATTTCCATGCTTTACAATAATCAATTCATTTGAAAACATGCTTATTAACATGGGTAACTTGAAAAGATGCTTTTCATCATCAATAGTTCATAAATCATAAGATCCATGCATACTTGAAGATCATGCATATAACTTGTAAATCATCAAATCATGTTGGATATTTGAATAAATCTATATTCAAATCATAGATCATGCTGGGTTTGTAAATATCAACAATTGAAGTTTGTAAATATCAACAATTGAAGTGTAGATCATAAATTAATTCATCATAGATCATTCATAATTATTCTTGGTTTAGTAGAAATCAAAAATAATAAATTTATAATCGAAAATAGTTGTAAAATCTTATCAAAATCCTTGGAATAAGATGTAAATCACAATTCATAACAGCCCGTTAGTAAAATATTAGATTTTCACAAAAATTGAATTGAAAACCCCATGAGATTTTTGATAGATTTTCATAATTGATAGAGAATGGGCATGGGTGTGAACCGAAACACCCATTTGTAACCCTACATAGCAGGTGAAGATCAGATTCTAAGATCCCTTGATAGCCCATGAAGGATTGATAGGGAACAGCTTGAAGCTATGCTTGATCTCTCTTAAATTCTATTAATTTTCATGCATGGGAATGGCTTATGCAAGAGGGAGTTAACCTATTTTATCATACCCAAAAAAATACATAAAACGACATAGATTAGGACCTTAAAGCTGGAAAGGTCGAAAATACCCTTAATGAGGAAAACTGAACTGGATGAACTAATGACAGATCCAACGAGTCGTTGCTTGAAACCACAACTCATGGTATCTAGTCGTGGGTCTACTGCTTCCCTTACACTTTTGGATTCTTCCCACGACTCGACAGGACGAGTTGTTACTTCAAACGACGGGTCGTTAAATCGATCGTTGCCAGCCCCCTTCACAAACCTGAACTTCCTTACATAAACATCACCATAACTCGTGGTTGCTTCAAACTTGTTGTGGTAACCATCCATTAGATGCACTGGAAATCCTAGCAACCAAACGACGACTGGGGACCACGGGTCGTCACTTCTCACCATGAGTCGTTGGATGACCCGTGGTATCCCTAACTGCAAAAGTCTAGCCCTTCCTACAAATGCAAACAATGACTCGTTGTTCCAAGAAATGAGTCATTGCTTCGTCCATTATCACCACTATCACCCAGACCTCCCTTATCACAACTGCTAACAATGACTTGTGGTGTCCAACCACGAGTCGTCATATCATCTGTCCTGAGAAATTTTCTCCAGTGTTCATCCAACTTCCCATTTTGATCCCAGGTCTAATCTTAGGAACTTTCGAGATATTACAATATCTCCCCCTTGGGAACATTCGTCCTCGAATGTTGGAAACAAGCGAAAAAACAAATACATGCAATCCTTTCATACAAATACTGATCATGTAAACTGAAACTAACAAAATGACTACTTTCGATTCATATCACATAACTGAACTGATTTAATGCTTCACATACACATCCATATACATAAAAGAAACTTGAACACATGATTTGAACATGAATACTAAATAGAGTTATAGGGAAAAACGGATACCTCATGCCAGAACTGAGCCGGTAGAGATTAAGTATGGGTATTTAGCCATCATATCCGATTCGGCTTCCCACGTAGCTCTTCAACATGCTGACTCCTCCATAATACTTTAACTGAATCTACTTCTTTGTTCCTTAGCTTCCAAACATGATGATCTAATAATTCCACCGGAACCTCCTCATAGCTAATGCTATCTTTTATACCAACACTGTCCACCAGGACTACCAGAGTTGGATCTCCCAAACATTTCTTCAAAAGCAATACGTGAAACACAGGATGCAAGAAGACAACTATGAGGGCAATTCCAACTCATACGCTACCTTACCAACTCTTCTCACGATCCGGTAGGGACAAACATAGCGGGGACTAAGTTTTCCTTTCTTCTCAAACCACATCACTCCCTTCATGGGAGACACCTTGAGAAGTACCAAATCGTCCACCTCGAACTCCAACTCTCTCCTCCTCACATCAGCATAGAACTTTTGACGACTTTGAGTGGTCTTTAGCCTGTCTCTTATCAACTGAACCTTCACCACAACCTCATGAATCGAATCAACCTATCATAGCTGCCTCACCAACCTCAAACCATCCAATGGGCGATCTACACCTCCACCCATAAAGAGCCTCGAATGGTGCCATCTGAATGCTGGAGTGATAGTTGTTATTATATGCAAACTCGATCGGGTGCAAGTGGTCATCCCAACTACCTTTGAGGTATATCACGCATGCTCTCAACATGTCCTCGAGAGTCTAGATTATTCGTTCCGCTTGACCATCCGTCTGCGGATGAAATGCCGTGTTGAGCTTAATTAGAGTCCCAAGTCCTTGTTGGAATTATCGCCAAAACTGAGAGGTAAATTGAGTACCTTGGTCTAAAATAATGAACAAGGGCACTCCATGTAATAGAACCAACTCCCGGATATATAATCTGGCATAGTCATCTGCTGAATCTGTGGTTTTCACCGGTAAAAAATGTCTAGCCCTTGTTAACCTGTCTACCACAGCCCAAATGCAATCATATTGATGGCGAGTATAAGGTAGTCCTATTATAAAATCCATATTAATCTCTTCCCACTTCCAGTTAGGAATGCGGATATCCTGAAGTACTCCTCCCGGCCTTTGATGCTCAACCTTTGCTTGCTGATAGTTCAGGAACTTGGCTACGAATTCTTCAATATCCTTCTTCATGCCATCCCACCAATAGAGTTCACATAAATCATGATACATTTTAGTGGCACCCGGATGGATGGAATACCTAGATCCATGTGCCTCATGTAATATCCGGCTCCTCAAATCATTAACCTCTAGAACACATAGGCGGCCATGGTACCGAAGCACAGCATCTCCAATTGGGAGAAAACCTCCACCTTCTGAATTCGAATGGCTTCCTTAAAATTTACGAAAATCGGGTCCTCGTCTTGTCTAACCTTTAAATCAGTCACCAAAGATGATTTGGATCCGCTTTGAACAACAACACCGCCATCGGTAAAGTAATCCAACCTAACTCCTAATCTTGCGAGATGATGCACATCTTTCACCAGTTCTTTCTTTCCTTCATCCACATGGGATACACTTTCCATCAAGAGCCTACTAAGTGCATCCGCCACCACATTAGCCTTACCCGAGTGGTAAGGAAACTCATATCATAGTCTTTGAGTAGCTCTCACCACCTCCTTTGTTGTAGGTCGAGATATTTCTGTGTGAATACATATTATAAGCTCTTGTGGTCCATAAACACATCCACATGGACCCAATACAAGTAGTTTCACCATATCTTCAAAGCAAATACCACCGTGGCTAACTCTAGATCATGGGTCGGGTAGTTCTTCACATGGATCTTTAACTATCTAGAGGAACATGCTATTACTTTCCCTTGCTGCATCAATACACACCCAAGTCTGATTCTCAAAGCATCACAATACACCACAAAATGATCTATCCCTTGGGTAGGGCCAACACCGGTGCAGTAGTAAGTCTAGTCTTCAACTCTTGGAAGTTCTTCTCAGAAGCCTCCGATCATTGAAACTTCACGTTCTTCTGAGTCAACTTGGTCAAAGGTTCTGCGATTGATGAAAAACCCTCAAAAAATCTCCGGTAGTAACAAGCTAGTCCCAAGAAACTCCGAATATCCGAAGGATTCACCAGTCTAGGACAATTCTTCACTGCCTCAATTTTCTGAGAATCTACTTTTATGCCTTCGCTTGATACCACATGGCCCAAAAATGCTATCAAGTTTAACTAAAACTCGCACTTGTTGGATTTTGCATACAATTGATGATCTTTGAGAGTCCAAAGCACTACTCTCAAATGAGCAGCATGCTCCTCCTCGCTCCGAGAGTATATAAAGATGTCATCAATGAACACAATCATGAACATGTCTAGGTACGGCTTGAACACCCGATTCATCAAGTCTATAAAAGTTGCAGGAGCATTTGTTAGTCCAAAAGGCATAACTAAAAACTCATAATGACCATACCTCGTCCGGAAGACCGTCTTCGGGATGTCACACTCCCAAACCCTGAGCTGATGATACTCGAACCTGAGATCTATCTTTGTGAAACACATGGCACTCTGAAGCTAGTCAAACATATCATTGATCCTGGGTAAAGGATACCTGTTCTTAATGGTGACCATGTACAACTATCGACAATCAATGCACATCCGAAGCGAACCATCCTTCTTCCAAACAAACAAGATTGGCACCCCATTTGGACATGCTCGGTCTAATGAAGCCCTTATCTAGCAGGTCTTCAACCGATCCTTCAATTCCTTTAGCTCGGATGGAGCCATCCTGTAAGGAGGGATAGAGATAGGCTACGTATCGGGTAGAAGATCAATACCAAAATTGATTTCCCTCTCAGGAGGAATACCTGGTAAATCATTGGGAAAAACCTCTAGATACTCACGCACTACTAGAACTGACTGGATAGTCAGGGTCTCGGACTCAACATCCTTAAACCTAACTAGATGATACATGCAACCCTTAGAAATCATCTTTCTGGCTTTAAGATATAAAATAAATTAACCTGCTGGTACAACTAAACTACCCTTCCAATCCAAGACCGACTTACCCGAAAAACAAAATTCCACCACATGGGTTCTACAATTTACAGAAGCATAACATGCATACAACCAATCCATTCTAAGAATAATATCAAAGTCAGTAATGGATAACTCTACAAGGTCTGCAGTGGTAACTTTATGCAATATAGGGACTGGGCATCCCCTATACACCCTCCTAGCTACAACCGATCACCAACAAGAGTAGAAACTAAAAATGGTTCTGACAGAGTCTCGGGACTAACTCCAAGGCTACTAGCAATATAAGGAGTCACAAAAGACAAGCTAGCCCTCGGATCTAGCAAAACATAAACATCAATATGGAAAACTCGTAATATATCAGTGACCACATCCGGTGAAGTCTCCTGCTCCTGACATGAGCCGAGGGCGTATAATTTGTTTTAGCACTGTCCGCCACCCCCACTAGAAGATGCTCCCTGTGGAGCGATACGTGCTGGAGCTGCTACTATGCTAGTGGTTTGCACACGGCCTCTATCACCATCCTGTATAGGAAATTGACATGCTCAGTGCATGTGGCCAGAACTACCACACCCACATCAAATATCTGAGTCGAGCAAACACTCCCCGGCATGACTCTTGCCGCACTTCCCGTAGGCTGGGGAGGTACACTCCACCTGTGCACCCTTCTAGTCCCTCAATCCTAAAGCCCTGCTTTTCTGATCACCTTTGGTTCTTGATGGAACACTAGCTAATGATGGTGCTAGAACTAGTGAAATCTATTGATACTGAGGGCGGTGACCATCGCCAGATCTCTAATGAGTAAATCCATGGCAATCTGTCTGAGCCCTCTTTGCCTCCTTCTCCCTCGCATGATCCGCCTTCATCTGCTAGGCATACAACACTATACGAGGAAAGTCCATAACTTGATGAATCATGGTATTCCTACAATCTCTATCAAAATAACTAGCCACACCATGAACAAATCTCCTCACCCACGCCTTCTGAACCACTGCACATTTTGACAAGCAAGTGAACTCAATAGCATACTCCTATACTGTCATCTTCCCCTACTTCAAATTCAGAAATTCTTTAGCCTTAAACTTCCTCATCTCCCGAGGGAAGAACTGATCTAAGAATGCTGTATGAAACTCCTCCCAAGTAACTGGCACTACTCCGGTGGCCCTAGTGTCTCTCCATTGCTTGAACCAGATATGCATGACCCCTTTTAGCTAATACAAGGCCAACTCTATGCATTCAACCCCATTCTCCCCCATAACCTGGGTGATCTTCACAATTTTGTCAATAAACTCATGCGGGTCATCATCCACTTTGGACCCAAGAAACTTCGAAGGGTTCATCCTCAAGAAATCTCTAATTCGAGCCGCTGCCACAGCTCTATTATGTGGGATATGCGCAAAAGCCTATAGGTTGACCTGAGCGGTCAAGGCCTGCGCCAACATCTGGATAGCCGCCTGAAACTCTGCATGGGCAATGGGCTCAGGTGCTTGGGGCTCCTGAAAAGGTGGGGCTTGTTGATGCCCATGACCATTGCCATCCTCATGGCCTTCACCATTTCCATCTCTTATTACGTTCATTCTCCTAGGAGCCATGATTCTACAATCGCGAATAGCACAAATTAGGAGGATAGAAAGACTTTCATCACACGACATAGATCATAAAAGAAGGGAATATTTCCTAAACGTCTCATATAATCTTCGTCATAAGTGTGGCACGCTTCAAACCCATAAAAAAGACACCACTTAACGCGGCTTTCAGACACCCTAGGACACTTCAAACCTGTGGCTTCATTACCAAGTATTTCACGACCCGAACATAGACCCAGATCGTAACACGAGACAAGGAACCTCGAAAGGTCCCAAGTCAACCATTGGTGTAAGCATATCTAACTTCATTCACTTTAAGCGAAAAACTGATCATATAACATAGTGGAAACGTAAATATCACATAACATGTCATAACGTTCGGAAACACTGGGCAAATACATAAGTGGAATATTACATACTATCTGAAAGCCTCTACTGTGTAACATGTGTTGATGAGACAACACCCCTAACTAACCCGGCCAATAACTGAAATATAGAATAACATAAATGTCTAGTCCAATCGCCCTCGGAACATGAAGACTCACCAATAGAGCTGAAAATGAACTTTGGGATGGACTAAGGATGAGGATGAGCCTGAGAGCCAAGTCCTGTATTATGAAATGATACAGCATAAAAGTATTCAGTCAGTACGTGGAATGCACCGAGTATGCAAGGTAAGTAAAATGGACATTTAAAACATGCAAAAATTCATAATACATCATAAGAGTGGGACATCATGCTAATAATAAACATCGTAGCATAACATAAGGCTCAAGGTTTTCAAATTATTCTTATACAATTCATTTTCATAATCAGAAGAGAAACTTTATCAAATCATCACATGAGACAATATCATAAACATAACAATGCATAAAACATATGGAACAATGGGAGGACTCGTCATAACCGACACCATCATGGTAGAGCCTTTCATGATGCCCCAACTATCTCATTCAAGTGGGCAGAGTTGCCCCTGGCTTGCCTGGTGAGGTACGTGCATTATGTGATATCACAAAAAGAGGAGATCATTATCATTGTAATGTCTCATTATGAACCCACGGTGGGACATGGTTGTGAGACACCGATGTAGTCCTTTGAACGCCGGGCTGCTCAGTGCTATACATGGCTCCCAAAAACATTCATATTAGGCTCATATGTAAATCAATAACATCATTTATTAAGAGTCATGGATAAAATAAGCATTCATCATTCATTGATCTCCATTAGAACATGATTAGCCAAGAATCAAATGACCTTTTTGTCAGCCAACATCATTATTCGATAACTCAGAGATCCGTTTCATAAACCATAAATCATTCTTCAATATGTGGGAATTGCCGAATACATTGCCATGCTTTACAATATTCTATTCATTTGAAAACATTCTTATTAATATGGGTAACTTGAAAACATACTTTTCACCGTCAACAGTTCATAAATCATAAGATCCATGCATACTTGAAGATCATGCATATAGCTTGTAAATCATCAAATCATGTTGGGTATTTGAATAAATCTATATTCAAATCATAGATCATGCTGGGTTTGTAAATATAAACAATTGAAGTGTAGGTCAAAAATTGATTAATCATAGATCATGCTTAATTAGGCTTAATTGGGTAGAAATCGATAACAATAAATTTATAATCGAATATGTAAATCACAATTCATAATATCCCATTAGCAAAACATTAGATTTTCACAAAAATTGAATTCAAAACCCAATGAAAGTTTTGATAGATTTTCATAAGTTGATAGAGAATGGGCATGAGTGTGAACAGAAACACCCATTAGTTACCCTACATTCCTGGGTTAAGTCAGACTCTAAGTTCCCTTGATTTCCCAATGGAGGATTGATAGGAAAGAGCTTGAAGCTATGCTTGATCTCTCTAAAATTCTCTTAATTTGCATGCACAAGAATGACTTATGCAAGAGAGAGTTAACCTATCTTATCACGCCCAGAAAATGAAATAAAATGATGTGGTTTAGGGCCTTAGAGAATAGAAAGTTCGAAAATACCATTAAGGAAATTTCCCTGAAAAATTGAACTGGATGAACCCACGGTTGATCCCACGAGTCGTTGCTTGAAACCACCACTCGTGGTATCCAGTAGTGGGTCCACTACTTCCTTTATACTTTCAAAATCTTCCCACGAATCGACTGGGTGAATCGTTACTTCAAACAATGGGTCTTTAAGTCGATCATTGCTAGGCCCCTTGACAAACCTGAACATCCTTACCACGAACCTCATCATGACTCGTGGTTACTTTCGACGAGTCGTGGTAACCATCCATTAGATGCACTGGATATCCTAGCAGCTAAATGATGGATGGTGACCATGGGTCATCACTTCTCACCACGAGTCATTGGATGACTCGTAGTATCCCCAAATACCAAGTTCTAGCCCTTCCTGTGATTGCAAACAACTACCAAGCAATGAGTCGTTTCTTTGTTCGTTGTCACCACTGTCACCCAGACCTCCCTTATCACGACTGCTAACAACGTCTCGTGGTGTCCAACCACGAGTCATCATATCATCCTTCCTGAGATATTTTTTTCAGTTTTTAGCCAACTTCCCATTTTGTTCCCGGGTCTTATGTTAGGCATTTTCGGGGTATTACACATCAGTTATGAAAAATACACCCTGTTAGCCTAGGAAAAAGATTTTTATATATGTATAAATATGTTTTATGTTTTATTTTCATTAGACAATGTTAGAGGACATCAGATAGAGGAGCGAATGTGAGAAGTAGTTAGAGAACGTTGAGATAAGATAGAATTGAGTTGATTGGCTCGTGATCATCCTTTTTTTTATTTTCTCTTGATCTTCATACTTTGTTTTTGAGGATTTTGCTGATATATTCAAAGAAGTTTTTCTCTCATCCATAGTTGTAAGTATTGGTTAATGTATTTAATTATGAATGCAAATCACAATCTTGAAACTATGAGAGGCTAAAATCTCCATAGCTAAGTTTGTGGGAACCATGGTGGATTAACACGATAGGATTGCACAAAAGTGATTCAAAACTAATGCAAAAACATTTGTATTGTATTCTCTTCATTCTTAAACGTTTCTTAATGGTGTACAATGTTAGGACTTTCCTGAATTCTGTATTTGCTTGAGCCTACAGAGGTAGAGATTAAGAAAAGAGAATTACAACAAAGCCTTGATCTTGATAATTATTGTATTAACTTGAGCTATGACTGCAGGATAGTTAAATTTGGATCTAATTAATAATGGTTAAATTGCAATTGCTCATGATACCTGACCCGGTGATTGAGTATAGTAATTCAGTAGGGACGAACCAGTTGTTTGGATGAACCTTAGTCATCAGTTCTACAAGCAAGCTTTAGTGATGATTACGTATGTACACACGAAGTAGTTATGAACCCATGGGGAACACAAATCCTAGTTATTTTTCGTTCTTGATTTCAACCAAAATTTTAACAGTTGTTTTTAACTATTGTTTTATTTTGAACCCCTAATTTGGATGAACTACCCAACAAGTTCACTTACTAGCTTTAATCTAGCTCTTCCATATTCCCCATGGGTTTGACCCCAACCTCTAGTTGGGTTCTTTGTTGACAATGTCCTCTTTATACTTCAGTAGGAGGTATGGTTTGAGTGTTATCAAACAACTCCATGAAGCATGACTGAGGTTTGAGAAGAAAGTTACCATTTCCCCAAACCATGGGTTGCCTGATGGGATTCAACTTCAGAGCTTCTATCGTTCATTGGATTCCATCAACAAGTATGTGGAAAATAATTTGGTCGAGTGACCCATCATGGATTAGCCCTATTGAGTGGCCAAAGCACTTCTTCATAGAATGATTAAGACCAATCGAGCATGGCATACTAGAGAAGCGGAGGTATCTTCTAGTGGTATTGCTCCCAATCTAGTTAATGCGGAGATGAGGAAAAGAGATGAGACTTGAGATGAAACTCTTGCTAAGATGATGACCCAGCTAGAGTTGATAACGAAGCATTTGATGGTAGCTGATGCAAAGAGTGCGAATGTTGTGGTTGCCCAAGGCCACACTCAATTTGATGATTACACTTCACCAACAAGGTATGATGAGGAGTGTCACTACATGGCGCGCCAAGTGGGGGGTTCTCTCCATGGGTATTAAGGTGCCTATCAATGCCCTTGGTACCCAAGGGATGAGAATCATGATTGGAGAAATTGTGACAACAAGGGATAGGGGAGAGAATTGATCAATGGGGGAATAGAGATCAAAAATGTGAAGGAGAGCATATCACCGAACTTCTAACCCCTATGTGCCTCCTCCAAAAGCAGAAGCATCTCAATGGCAGCTCGGAGTGAGTAATGTGTGCAATTAAAAGATTGAAGATGTGTTGTCTTGGGTGTTGAAAAAGGTAGAATCCACCTATAGTGGGGTTAAAGAGTTAAAAGGGGAAGTCTCTAACCTCACCCGAACAGTGAGTTCCTGCTCGGCATCAATCAAGCACATTGAAGCTCAAATGAACCACTTGTCTTCATAAATGAACTGCCTCAAGCAAGGTGCCCTCCATAGTGACATTTTTCCCAATCCAAAGAAAGATGGTCATTGTATGGAAATCGTGACTAGGAGTGGCAAGATGTTGAATGATGTGGGTGTGAAGCCCAAAGATGTTGTTTCCCCAAGGGCAAATGATGATGATTTGTTGGAGGAGGTGCCAAAAACAACAAGTGTTGGCGATGATGAAGAAAGGATGGATGATGGAGAAGTTGATTTGACTCCCTCAAAGGATGTGTGTCTGAATGAGGGAAAGAGTTCCCCCAATGACAAAGATTAAGAAGCAAGAGTTCCACCTACATATCCACAATGGCTAACCAAAAAAAGGGAGGATAATCAATTTTGCAATTTTATAGAAATGTTTAGCAAATTATCTATTAATATACCGCTTGTGGATGACTTGCTTCAAATACCAGGCTATGCAATGTTTATGAAGGAACTTTTGAAGAAAATAAAGGCTGTTGATACGGGCACCGAGGAGGTGAACCATCATTGTAGTGTTGTGATGTCCAGCAACCTTGGTTCAAAACATGAAGATCCTGGGGCATTTACTATTCTTTCCAGAATTGGCTTGTGCATGTTCAATAAATCTCTTTGCAATCTTGGTGCCAGTATTAACTTAATGCCTCAAGTGATTTTCATGAAAGAAGGGTTGGGGAATCCCAAACCTACATCCATGAGACTTTTGATGGCGGAGAGGTTGATTCAACGATCCGTTGGAGTGCTAGTTGATGTCTTTGTGTGGGTGGACAAATTTATAATCCCAGCTGATTTTGTTGTGCTAGACTGTGATATACATCGAGGTTCCAATTATCATAGGGCGCCCACTACTACCAACGAGAAGAGCTTCTATTGATGTGGAGCTTAGGGAACTTAAGTTCTTAGTAGGTGGTGACGAGGTTACCTTCCATGTGTGCTAGCCTACCAAGCCCCTGGATGAGTTTAAGGTCATAACAGTGCTTGATGGTTAAGGGGAGCATGATAAATCTTTTGATGATGAGATTGAATCGAAGGATTACCCTCCATATTTTTGAATATTGACAAGGTATCCTTCGTGCCATGATGTCAGCTAAAGCGCTTCTTGAGAGGCAACCCAATTGTTTTTCCTTTGAGTATTTTAATATTTTAGTTGTTTTTGTTTTGTAAGATTGACTGGATATGCAACAAGGAAGATGAAAAAAATAGGGCAGGCACTGCACTTGACCAGCGAAACACCGGTCCACATGCGCGCAATGCCGCTCCAACATGAGCTAAGGGCAGAAACCTAGAGAGGAAGAGAGAAAACCGGCAATTAACTTGCGAAATGCTAGTGACAATCCAAGAACAACCGAATGCAATGCCGATTAAAACTAGTACACCTGGGAGTTGAAGCATAATCAGTGACCAGACCGAAGAAATACAGGTGCCAGCCCACGAACTGTCGGTCAACCGCCGCATACAGAGCAGTTAACTAAAGAGGGTGATGGTCACCTACGTTAGAATAGCAAAACGATGGTGAGGCGCAAGTAGAGGTACACACTTCATTAAAAATATTGACCGACCCAAACCCATGGATCTAAAAATCCGGTCAAATATTTCCAACTCCCCAAAAACCCTTCTCTCCACCTTTTCATGTCTCCCGCTACACTTTTTAACTTCCCAATAAACCACCTTTCCATCTTCCCACCATCAAACTCACCTCCTCACCTACCACTCATCTCCACTCTTCTTCTCATATAAATCCCCCAATCCTATTCACCTCATTTCATCACTTCTCACTAATCTATTCACTGACCTAAAGCAATTGTTCTTGTGGACACCCATTGTTGGTCAACACCAAGCTTATATCTCTTTGCTCTTTGCTTTCAACCTCATTCGGTATGTGTGTTATACTCTTATATTTTTTATTGTATAAGGATGTGACTATATTAGATCATTCTAAATTAGAAAGTTCCCCCTACTAATTTTCCCCAATTCCCATTTTTGTGGATTCTCTTTAATCACATATTTCTATTTTTATGGGTTCGTTAGTGATTGATGGATAAATATTTCATGATGAGGGTGTGAGTGTGTTTGTAGTCAAAATGTGATATGTGGTGTGTGTTGGAGATATTAGTTGGGGGTGAAGTTTGAGTAGTCCCGTGTGTTCTTAAAAATTATGATTTGCCCGATCATAGACTGGCTGACATTGTCCTTTAAGGCAAATCATCTTGTTTATTTTATGGCGATTTGATTGGTTCAATGAGGTTATTTGAATATGAATGTTTGTGGTTCTAGTTTGTTGTTAAAAATAAAAAAATTGAGTTTCATGATTTGGGGGAGAGTATGACAAGCAGCATGTCCCTTATGACTCGTAGGTAAAGATCGATGAATTGCTGGCTGAAACAAAGGTCAGAGTTTGTGGCTTTAGGCCACTTCTTAGAACCTACGAGTCGCCGATGCCTCGTAGATCATTAGTGGAGAAACACCAGTGTGGCACCGTCTTACTCCCAGTTTTCTGCCAAGCCCCAACGTCTCCTTGGTGCTTCACGGGTTTCCACCTACATATTACCTGTGGTCCGCCAGTACTGCAATTTTAATCTTCTTGTTTGTTTATCCTTCAATCAATTAGCTAAAGTAGTTGTTGATTTTTCTTTTCCATTATAAAAAAAAGACAAAAGAATAAAAGATTATTGTTGTGTTGTACTAATATGGCTCTGCAGATTATGTCTTCATCCAGATAAACAAGCAAAGGGAAGGCTCCAACCACATCAAAAAGCAAGGGCAACGGGAAAGAAAAGGCGACCCCAGCCCCCACCAACACCAGAGAAGCCATTACATTTTGTGTGCCGGACATGAAAGGGCACCACACTATATACGAGGAGTGCTCTTCACAGTATAGAAGCACTTCGACTTGGTGGGGTTGCAGGGTGATTTCCCCAATATCACGGCGTAATTCACTGACTTCTAGAGGCATGTATTGACCAATCATCTTCCAAACTTCAACACTAGCCTAGTGCCGGAGTTCTCATACCAGGCCAGGCAGGAGAGCATGCAGTATAAGGGCAAGGTTGACGAATTCCACTACCTTCCCTCAGTCATGTTGAGGGGTGTGGAAGTTGAAATTACATCGGTGATCATTGGTTATTTATTTTGGGAGGATGAGATTGACTCCAAAACTGAGTTTGCATCTAGAATCTCCAACAAAGAAGATCAGTTTAGTTAGACAGCTCCCATTGTTGCCGTTGATACACCTTTCTGGCCTTCTATGGGTAGAGAGATCTCCAGGCATGACTTTAACTTTCAAACCAAGTTGTGGCTTGATTTCATTTGCGACTGCATCATTCCCTCGAAGAATGAGTAATAGGTGAATCTGGAGGTGGCCATCTTTATCACTTGCATCATGACAGGGGTCCCCATAAATATTAGGGAAATAGTGGCTATTCAAATGAAAAGAAAGGTGAGGCAAGTCGGAACTTTAATACCCTATGTTGTGCTTATAACTCAGTTTTACGTTCGAGAAGGAGTGCCACTTTTCCCAGATGAGGCCCCCAGCTCTACTGGTGTGATCACTATTGAAATAAAGAGGGACACGGATGCTCCCAAGAGAAAGCCAAAGAGGATGCAAGCCTTTGAGGTCTCCGAGGAGTCCATCTCTCATGGTTTAAAGCAAGCCCCAATTGCCCACGATCTCAACATGTCAAACCACTAGGCATTGCGCCAGGCTTCCGGAGAAGCACCTTTTAGGGGATCCTCACCTCCTCCCATATCTTCTCGCCCAAGCAGCCTTCACAAACTTGCAAAGATTACACAGTCCCATGAGAGCCAATGCCAAAAATTAGCTAAAAGTCTCCTTGCTCTAATTTCCAAGATTGCGAAAAAGGAGATAAAGTCGATGTATGATAGCTTGAGCAAGTTGTGCTCTCTTGTGGATGTTGTGGAGGGGGATGTCACTTCACTTAGGGCTGAATTGAGGTAATAGAAAGGTCGGGTGTCTTGGAGGTTTCTGACATGAGCACTCTTAATGCAGCTATCGCTGCCCCGTCTATAGCCCGAGGCCCCATAGACGACTTGTTCATGGACAAAGGGGATGATGAGAAGGATCTAGGAGATGATGGATGTTGCGATCGACGATGATGATGATTATGAGTGACCACTTCAGGGAGTTCTTACATTCACTTGCTTTGCATGCATACATTTGGGACAATGTATTGTTTTAGTTGGGGCAGGATGAGTGTATCTCTCTTGTGGTTATTGTTGTTGATTTTTTTCCCTTGTCGGGCTTTTATTGATGATGTTGATGTTGCCCTTATCGAGTTGCTGTTTTCAAATTGTTGTTGGTTGTTGAGCCTTTGTTGGGCTCGGGATGAATGAAATGAAAAAAATGTTCCGGATTATTAGTGAAAATAAGTGGGTCTTTGTTTAAATTGCAAAATGTTCCATGACCCAAGTTTTGTTTTCACCTTTGTGAATAGTAGTTAATAACTCCAAGGATTTTCTTTATACCATGGGTCTTTCTCGAAGAGAAATTTCTTTTTCTTTTCTTTTTCTATTGTCAAACAGGGTGACATTTTCCAATGATAGATTGTGAGGCGACTTTCTTATGGGAAAATGCCATGTTTTTAGTCTAGTTGAAATTACTTTTGAGAGGTACCACCAAATTTTTTTGTGTGGCATGAAAAAAATCAATTTGGAAGAAATGGGGCATTTGGAATGGAAAATGTAGCAATCACTTGTAATACATTTCACATTCCTTGTGTGTTTTGTTGATTCACATGCTCAATGATCTTAAATCATAATCTAGTAGTGGTGATGAATTGTGTGAACTACTTGGACTGTTATTCCTTGTGTGGTGAGGTTGATTGAATTATTCTCATGCATACATAGTTGTCTAGAACATGTCTTATGTGTGACTCATGGAAAAATCTTAGATGTTGCTGAATTTATAACATGATTTTAGGCTTTCTATTGCTAGTCACTTCATCAAAAATGACCTCTTTAAACATCTTCCTTTGCTAGCAAATATTGAGCCTTTGAACGTTTTTTCTTGAAAATCATATTACAAGTCCAATGACCCTTTTTACTCCTCTTTTTTTTTGGAACCCATCCTCCCTAGTTGCTAGTGGCGAAAGAATGAACAATGGGGCCTCAAGCCCAAGAAATAGGGAGATATTAGGGAATGATTGAAAATGAGGTAGAAGCCTAAGCTTTGGGGTTTAGAAGAAATTATAGAAATGTAAGAGCTTCAGTATGAGATAGCACCAAATTATGATTAAAATGAATGAATTGGTTGGTAGAAGAACCTTGAATAATCACTTAAAGAGAAAGAATAGTTGAAAGGTGTTACCTCTTTCTTACAAGAGGATGAGTATGAAACCCAAAGGAGTTATAAGGGTGGCTCTTGCTAAACAAAATAAGGAAAATGATGAACAAGGAGAAACAAGGAATTGATTTCAATAGAGAGAGGGAATGTTGCAAGTGTTCGCAAAAAGGCATTAGGGAGGTTGTAACAACTAGAACTCTTTATTTATCCTACCTTAACCCATCACCTTCATTATGACCCTCAAGTTATGATTGATTTTGAGTGTAGAAACATTAGTGGCAAGTTACACGAAGGGCAAGCCTATGGGTCTAGTTGTGTACATGGAGAATTTCTTTGCGAGAATGAGCATCATTGTCTTATTCTATAATCCGTTGTGCGTGCATTGCTTGATGATAGAAATGGATCCACTCTTCTCGTGAGTGGCATCACCCACTTGGAGAACAAGCTTGTATTGGTGAGAAAATGTGGTTGGGACAAGAGTGTTGTGAGCTTCAAGGCAGGCATTGAATGTGAATTTGCAATGATTTGAGATGCTATGTATGCTTTTTTTAATAAACCATGCCCTTGTTATGAAGAATAAAAACATTTGCAAATCATGCCTGTTTATTGTGGTTACCTCTTGAAACTGTTGTATATTTTGTGGAGTCTATTCTCTTTCCCTTGAGTCAGCGAGGGTTTTTGGGTTGTCTTAGGCTTAGTGGTCCTTGGTGCATAGATTCATATGGTATAATATGATGTTCCATTTGCTCAGCTATAAAAAATGGCATTACTTGAAAACCATCAATAATTCAAGTTTGGGGTTTGATGAGTTGGTAATTTACCAACTCAATAGGCTCTTCGAAAGGAGCTTTTGTTTAGTTTTCAAGTTATTTAGGTAGATTTTATGCCCTTTCTCCTTGATCTTTGTAGATACTTAAATTGAGTAGAGGAAGCATGAATTTGAGCAAGAAGCATGAAATTTGAGATAAGAACTGGTGCTCCACTGGAGGACACTGGTGAAACTCCGACTGATCGCAGATGCTCACTATGCTAAAGAGGAACATCTATCGACAAATCGCGGATCAGCACTGGCAAACCGTCGGTGCTAACACGGGACATCTCCAGAACTCACTGGCTACCAGGTGTGAATAGATCAGCGAACTACAGATAAATACCGGTGAAACACTAGTGACTCACAGGTGATGTCCATCAGAAAAGACGAGCAGTTGTACCCTACTTTTGTACTATTCTAGAAAATAGAGATCAGAACATTCCATTCTTAATAAAAGTGTAGAGTGGTAGAGAGATTTTTTGAATTAAATTTCAGAGAGAGAAGTCTTCATCTACTTCTTTGAAAAGGTAGAAAAAAACTCGATTGGAGACCAGAACCTTGTGCTTGAATTTTCTTGCTCATTTTGTTCAATGGATTTTGAATTATTGCCTAGAGCAATGTCTTCTTGTACTTATATGAGCAACTAAATTCCTTGCTAGGGGTGTGTGAATGATTGGACATTGATTTTGATTGGGTATAGTTTAATTGATCTTCTATTTGCTCATTTGGTATAATTCTACTGTTTCCTCTGAGTTTTAATCTAAATACTCATAGTTGCAAATATGGGTAGTATTTTCTTACTCTAATCTTGCTTGAAAAAAGGGATTTAGAGTATGACTGATCAAACATTGATGGGTAATTAGGGGTAGATTATGTGGGGATTGGGCTAGAGATAGTCAAAACCCATTTTCACACACTCATTGAGAAACAAAGCTAGAAATAATTTGATTCTTACCCAAGTAATTGTGGTTGTTGTGAAAAGGACTTTGGGGTTTGAGAAAATCTGAGGCATAAGACACCTAATTGGTTTTAAAACGTCAGGTTCCACCACGTCCACAACTAATTATACTATTGATTAATGCTAGGAACTATTAGTAATTACAATTCGATGATGCCCCTTCAATATCAGACCCCTCATATTCTCTCATTTGGTATTTTCTATGCGTTGTCCCAATTTTCACGTATGAACTTGCAGTTCAATTGACAAGTTGTGATTCCCCCAATCTTTAATTTATTAATTTTGAGACATTTATGCAAGTTACTTCAATTTGATAGACAAATCTTGTGTGATCAACTACTATACCCTATGGGATTCGACCTCGACACTCGTCGGGTATATTTGTTTTGCGAATAACTATTTACGTTCCATCCTTGTGAGGAGTGAATTTGGACGTTATCACTGGCCACAAATTCTGCAATGTCTCTCTTCGTACCATTTCACCAATAGACTTCTCTCAAGTCATGGTACATCTTAGTAGAACTTAGGTGAATAGAATACCTATAGCTATGTGCTTCTACCATGATCCTCCCCTTTAATCCATCTACATTTGGATGACATAATCTACCTTGATACCTTAAGACACCATCTCCCCCTTTTGAGAAAACTAATACCTTATGCTTGTGAAAATCTTCCATTAGTTGAAGCTAGAGGGGATCCTTGTCCTGCATTTTCCCTAACTTCTGCTACTAGGGATGATTCGACTCCATTTTGCCCAAGCATACTACCTTCTCCGATGTCTAAGCGTTGGACTCCTGAGTGTGAGTGTCCGTGCACATACTTTGCAAACACTCTCTTTCCCTTCTCTATATGAGTAGTGCTTTCCATGGATAGCCTGCTAAGAGCATCAACAACAACATTTAGAGAATACTAATGTCAGAGTCCTTGAGAAACTCAAGCAACCTACTCTGTCGAAGATATAACTCCTTTTGGTTGAACACATATTGCAAGATCTTGTGGTTTGTAAATACATCAACATGCACCAGATCTTTAATGCAATACTAACGTTACCAACCCATGATCATGAGTTGGATAATTCTTCTCATGGACCTCAAGCTATCTAGATGCGTAATCTATAACCTTACCGTTTAGCATCTATACACTACCAACACATACACTCTATGCATCACAAAATACAATGTAACTATCTACACCCTATGCTAAGGCCAATATTAGAGCAGTAGTCAAAAGAGTGCAATTTTTGGAAGATATGCTCATAAGCTTCATGCAGCTGAATTGGAGCTTATTTTGGTCATCTTACTGAACAAAGCAGCAATAGTTTTAAATCCTTCTACAAATGTCCTGTAGTAACTAGCTAAGCTCAAGAAATTCCTGATATTAGTTAGGGTTGTGGGTCTGGGCCAACTATTCACCACCTCAATCTTTTGAGAGTCAACCTTAATAGCCTCAGTGGAGACTATATATCACGAACCAAACATAGGCCTTAATCTAGACACGGAACCTAGAATCATGAATAGATCCATGTTGACCCACGGCATGAACATGATAATTAAAGATCAGTTTTAAGCATAACTAATAACTGAATTCTGAAATAGTGGAAGTCTGATAACTCCTCAGTCATACAGAGTCAATACCGACAAGCTAAGATTCTGCACATTGTCTAAAAAGCCCCTAACATAATTGAAGAGTTGATTGGACAACATTCCGAACTAGCTCAGTAAAAGTCTGAAAACTGAACTAACATAATCAAACATTAAGCTAAAGGTCCTCGGATGATGAGGACTCACCAACAGTAGGGATTGAGCTTGATTGAGAGGAAATTGAACTAAAGGTGGAACTAAATCTGATGTTTGAACCTATATCACGAACTGATATAGCATAGAGTATGCAGTTAGTATGTGGAATATACTGAGTATATTAGGTAATTAAAATAGGTTGTGTAAGTATAACTGAAATCATGTACATAACATTAATTATAAGATCATGAGAATAAGGAATTGCATGTCGGTATCTGAAAATGTGTATAGTCATAAACTGAATTTCACATCTGAGTAGAATGACCCAAAGCTGAAAATATATGCAAATAGCTTGCCATAACTGAAATCATAAGTAAATGCTTATAAATTGATCATTGGGTCAAACCTGTTGAAAAGATAGTATCATATGTCATAAACATGCATAGATGAAATCATAAGGAATAATGGGAGACTCGTCATATAACTGACACCATCATGATAGAGCTTACGTAATTCCCCAATTATTACACCCAAGTGGACAGAGCTGTCCAAAACCTTGTCAGGGCTAAGGACACAACCATGATACCTATATCAAGATGAAGGCGCCTAGGGGGTGGGGAAAGCTCTCTTTAGAGACCCCAAATATATATATAAAAACCTACGTTGGCGCGTAGTTCTGAGACTGGGGAATCTTGAAACCCCAAGCCTACTCGGTGCTAGACACTGCTCCCAAAAACATGCATAGTGCTTCCATCATTTTTCAACAGAGCTGAAAGAATAACTACATGCATAGTCCAAAATATGAAATGGGGATTCTTGAATCCAAATCATATCATAAGCTGCAGTGGGAGTGTTGACTCAAAAACATATGATAAGTTGATCTTATTAGCCTTGGCTAAATCATGAAAACATACTTAACATGAGTGGGCGTGTCCAAATCTTAAAATCATGCATATTTGTAATAGACTTCATAAGTTAAAATCATAGATTCATGCATGGGTCATTTGTAGACATTCATACATACTTGATATCTCATCATACTTGAAATCATAAATCATAACATTTTTCATTAACTTACATAATAGGGTATAAGTTTTTCAGAAATTTGAAATTATTAAATTATAATCCAAATAGATATAAAATCTGCCCATGAAAATTAAAACATACTTTAAAACATGAAGGAAATTGACCCATAAATAAATCATATAGAATTTCATAAAATTAGGATAAAACCCCATAGGATCATGAATTTTATCAAGAACTTGAATTCATAGAATTGAGGAGAATTATGAGCATGAGAATTAAAAGAACCCTCATTCATAGCCTTACATACTTCAGAGAACTGAATCTACACTTGTCCTAGAAAGCCAAAAAGATTTGGAGTATATCTTGAAGGGTCTTAGGCTAGATCTTCAATGGAGAGGTCTAGACTTGCATGCATGGGAGGGGAATGGTTAGAATAGGATTAACCCCTCTTAATACACTTCTTTTAGAGCTTAAAATGATATAGTTTAGGGATTAAAATTTTAGAAATTACAAAAATACCCTTGTTGATTCGCTTAAAGAAAAGGACACTGCCTGTCCTAGTGAGGGACTAGACGAGTCGTTACCCTACATGACCACTCATCGTTCTGTTTCATCATCACCACTGGAACTTCTAATTTTTCTTCCAACTTTATCTAACCAATGGTCAACCTGAAGAGTTCTGAAGTGACACCACGACTCATCCTTTCACTCTTTAAGTCCCTCTAAAAGACATCCATGATTCTAACTCCACACCTCCTAATGAGAGACTCAATGACTTGTTGCGTATAATCATGCATCATTCCTCGACTCAATACCACTGAAACATCACAACAAAGCACCACTCCACGAGTCACTGAACGATCCGTTAAGTTACCTAACGGGCCACCTGACTAGTCATTCTGCAACATGGTACATATTTTCCCTCCTTCTCTAATTCAAACCATAGGTTTGATCTTAGGTACTTTTGGGGTATTAGAATATCTCCCCCTTGGGAACATTCATCCTCTAATATGGGTAAATATATTAAATAGCTAGGGAAAGGAACTGCAATCCCAAATACTAAACATCTAGAGAAGAAAACTCTATGGGTTTATTTTCTCAATGTTAATCGGGAGTTTGTTACGACCACATATTCTATGGGTTTCCATACGGTTCATCAAGAAGAAAATAAAAGCTCTTGGGAATAGGGATATGGAAATCAATATCGGAACTATGAGCATGTATGTGATTTGGAAAATCGAGGAAGAGAAGAGTCCATCAATTCAAAAATTGAAATCATGCTAGAAAGTCTTTTTGAAAGTGTGACTTCCACAAAAATAGGAGTTTGGGAGTTGAAGTGTAATCTACTAGACCTCTTTTAAACCATGGAATCTCATGAAATTTGTATTAAGAATCTAAAAGAATGAATGCATCAATTGTCTTCTCTAATGGAATCGAGATTAAAAGTAGATGCAAGGATTCCATTGGTGGAAATGATTGCTGCGAATTTTGAATGTGGTAAAGGCGGTGGAGATAGAATGATCAGGGGTGGAAAACCTCCTTGTGATCCAGTGGAGAAGGACGATGGAGAAGATATTGACCAAGATTATAGGGCAATGCTCTTCATGGAATCCATAGAAGGCATCTTGTTGAATTACAATGGTAAAGGTGTTGAGCGGTTTGAAGAAGTATGTCACACCTTGATAGGACTAGAGTTCTATTCGTACCAATCAAAGAAGCTTGATCATGATTTGAAATATCAGCAAACTCCTCCATTAAAACCATCAATCATTGAACCTTTGGTGCTGGAACTAAAGCCTTTGCCCACTCACTTGAGGTTGACGATAACTAATATAATTGGCATACCTCCGGGCACTTTCACTCACAAGATTAATCTTCAAGTGAATTGCATCCCATCCATCGAGCATCAAAGGCAATCGAATAACCTATGAAAGAGATAGTTAAAAAGGAGATTCTCTAATGGTTTGATGCAGGAGTGGTATACTCGATAGCCAATAGTACTTGGGTAAGCTCGGTGTGGTGTGTACCTAAAAAGGGAGAATCAATATAGTTCCAAATGAGAAAGATGATATAATAGCCATATAGTCGGTGACCTGATGGAGGGTATGCATGGATTATCGAAATTTGAACTCATGGACCAAGAAGGATTATTTCCCTATCCCATTCATAGATCAAATGCTCGATCGAATCACCAAGAAAGAGTATTACCACTTTCTTGATGGATACTCGGGGTATAATCATATTTGAATTGCCTCGAAAGATCAAAAGAACACTACTTTTACGTGTCCCTATGGAATATTTATTTCAAGAGAATGCCATTTGGGCTTTTCAATGCTCTGACCACATTTCAAAGGTGTGGATATTTATCTTCTTGGATATAGTAGAAGGTACTATGGAAGTCATCATGGATGACTTTTATATTGTAGGGAATTCATTTAAGGAGTTCTTGTTTCACTTGAATGATGTATTAAGACAATGTGAAGTAAAATGTTTGATCCTCAATTGGGAGAAATTCCACTTCATGGTGAAGGAAGGTATCATTTTGGGTCATAAAAGTTTCGAAAAAGGTATAGAAGTGGACAAAGAAAGAATTGAAGCTACCTCTAACTAACTCCCGCAAAAACTGTGTAAGTAGTAAGAAGTTTCTTAGGTCACACCAATTTCTATCGATGGTTCATCAAGAACTTTTCAATTGTGGCTCACCCATTTTTTAGATTATTGGAGAAGGATTCTAAGTTCCATTTAGATGACACTTGCACGAAGGCATTCCTTGACTTGAAGGAAAAACTCATATCAACCCCTATTATTATAGCACCTGATTGGTCTAAACAGTCAGAGTTAATGTATGATGTTGGTCATGTTACTTTAAGGGCGTTTCTTAGGCAAAGGAAGGATAAGATCTTCCATCCTATATACTAAGATAGTAAGTCCTCGAATGAAGCTCAAGAAAACTACAGTCATGGAGCAAGAGTTGCTTGCGGTGGTATTAGCTTTTGAAAACTTTTGAGCTAATTTGTTAGGCACTAAGGTAGTGGTTCATACGGATCATGCAGCATTCCGATACCTTATGACAAAAAAGGATGCAAAAACCAAACTCATTCGATGGGTTATCTTGATTCAGGAGATTAACTTCGAGTTAAATGATATGAGAGGGTGCGAAAATCAGGTGGTTGGTGACATTTCTCGGTTAAAGGAAGACAATAGGATTATTGGATACCATGATATAGATGATTCATTTCCCGATGAAGTTATCTTGGCTGCTTCTCATGATTATTCCCTTGGTTTGCCAACTTTGACAATTTCCTGGGTTGTGATATAATGCCTGCAGGCTATAACTTCCACCATAAGAAGAAGTTAATGTATGATGTCCGGAAAATTCATTAGGATGAACCATACCTTTTCTGCATATGAGCTAATGGCATATTTCATCGATGTTTCTTGGAAGAGGAAATAACGCCTGTTCTTGAGGTGCGCCATTCAACACTCATCGGGGGGCATTATGGGAGTGTACAGATAGCTAGAAAAGTCTTGCAAAGTATTCTAGTAGCCTACTCTCCACCATGATGCTCATGATCTGGTCAAGCACTATGATTAATGGAAGCGTTTCAGTGGCATTTCAAGGCATTCTGAGCTTCCTTTAACCCCTATCTTAGATGTTCATCTATTTGATGTATGGGGAATGGACTTCATGGGTCCTTTTGTAATTTCTTATGAGAACACTTACTTTCTTGTAGTTGTAGACTACGTGTCTAAATGGGTGAAAGAAGTGGCTTTGCCTAACAATGAGGAGAGAAGTGTGATGACATTCTTAAAGAAACAAATCTTTTCAAGGGTTAGCACCCCATAAGTGAAATGCATTCCTTGCTAAATATGGGCTGAAACATAAAGTCTCTACTCTTTACCATCATCAAATGAATGGCCAAGTAGAGGTGTCTAATAGGGAGATCAAATCCATCCTGACAAAGAAAGTCAATATCAATAGAACTGACTGGGCTAGGAAGTTAAATGATACACTTTTAGCATATCGAATGTTTTTCAAAATGCACATTTGTATGTCCAGTTATTAGTTGTTTACGAAAAAGCTTATCATTTACCTATGGAATAGGAACATAAGGCTATGTGGGATTGAAGAGCTTGAACCTTAACTAGGGAAAAGCCGCTTAAGCAAGGGATGAGAATCTTAATAAAATTGATGAGTTTGGGATACGAGCTTATGAGAATGCTTCTCTATATAAATTTCAAAGGAAATACCTTCATGATAATAGGATATTGACATGGGAGTTTGTTCTGGGAGAATAGGTGCTTCTGTTACTCAAGGCTATGTCTATTCCTGGGAAAATTGAAATTCAAGTGGTTTGATCCATTTAAAGTGTTCCAAGCTTTTTCAAATGGTGCTATTGAGCTTGCAGGGGAAGATGGGTTGAAATTTAAGGTGAATAGGCAATGAGTCAAGAAATATTTGGGGACTCTTGAAGAGATCAACTTGATTGAGGTCACTTACCTCAATGACCCTTAACATGAGGTCCTTCCATCGTGCCACGATGTTAACTCAAGCACCTCTTGGGAGGCAACCCAAGTGTTAATTTTAATCTTATTTCCTTTCTTAATTTGTTGTTGTTTTTTTTCTTATTCCAGGTGGCATAGAGCTTAATTGAAGAGATCTTAAGGCTGGGGTGACAATGTGCAGCACACAGGTCAGGCTCAGGTGACTACCAGAATACCTGGAAGCAAACCTTCTAAGACTGATGCGTTTGTTTTTCACCTACGGCATGCATATGCTAATGTGCAGTTTGCATGTCCAATGCAGGTCCTCAGGCAAATCACTAAAGCTCACCATGTGTAATTTTTTCCTACTATCCTGTGCTAAACATACAGCTGTTGAAATAAATCTACCTCACGCATGTCTCCATTAATCCAGGGTGTTTTCTCACCCATTCTTCCTTTATTTTGTTTGATCTTGTGCATCAAGGACAATGCATTATTTTCGTTAGGGTTGAAGTCTGAGTAACCCTATTATTACTGATGCATGATTTGGCCCTATGATAGATTGAGTGACGTCATTGTAATGGGAAAATTGCCATTTCTTGCTACTTAGAATTGCCTTTGTAAATCATGGTTAATCAATAAACTCCAAAGGTTATCTTCATACCACAATTCTTTCTGAAGGAGAAAAACTTTTCTAATTTTATTCCCGTGTTGAACCAGGTAATATTTCCCTATGACGGATTAAGAGCCGACTTTCTTAAGGGAAAATTTCATGTTTTAGTTATCATTTTGAGTCCATGTTGCACCTATTTTAGGCAGCACCACCAAAATTTTCTTACTTGGCCTAAGAAATGTGATTTTTGAGATAAAAGGGACTAATGAATTTGAAAAAGAGCATTCCCTTTCATGATGTCACGACTCAAGTCTGCACCCTAGACGCGACATGGTGGTTGGTGCTACAAGTGACCCCAAGCTAACCCATGCATTAACATCACAATAGTACACTAAATTAAATAGAAGAGGTATTTGTATAAACATAACTAAATAACACTTTTCAAAAGAAAAGAATATTTTTCTGATTAAATACTGAACAAAGCTGTGTCTGAAAGCCATATAAGAACAGACGAGTTGCTGGGACAAGCTCCCAGCTAATTCCAAAAATCTGAAAGCAAGAAAAGTAAAATAGAACTAAATCCCTATCCTTGAAAGATGAGGACACACCAAGATAATGCGGCTGAAATCGGCTGAAGGGAACTACTGACGATGTTGTGACTGAAAACCAACACCTGTATCATAATATGATACATCATGGAAGATATGCATTAGTAGTTTGAATGTGCTGAGTATGCAAGCGGTAGGAAAAAATAATAGACTACACAACTAAGCTGATATAGCATGAAATGACCAATTGTTGACTAATAAGTACTGGGATATAATTGCAATAATGTAAATACAGATACTAATTGATGGTCATAAACATATCCTGAAAACTAACTAAACTGAACTGAAATTTGTGACTGAACTGAACTGAGATGTATTGACAAGTGGGACACCATGGGAGAGACTATAACCGACATGTAACCACGTGAGCTAAATGTGGAGTCCGATGTATACTCCCCATCGGAGAAGGCCCACCATACCCTGCTGGTAGCTGTACTGAGTGATCACTACTTGTAGCCTATTAGGATAAAATCCTATGGTGGCAACATATATCTGGGAACCTGACAGCGCTGAACCTCGGCCCGCTCGGTGCTAAGTCTTACTCAAACTATAAATCCTAACTATCAAAGCTAGACCGATAGCTCAAACCTAATGTCCTAAGACTTATGTCAGGAATACTGATCTAGAAGTACCATGAGAGTTTGAAGGACTTGATGACAGAAAGCTAGGTGTTCTAAGACTTTCCAGAGTTTCTTTATCATAAAAATGATGTAATCATCTAAAGAACAACCTAATCACTGATAATTGAGTCTACAGAATCTTACTAAACTCCTCAGGAGACTGAACATAGTCAAACTGATCAGCTGACATTTCTGTAAGACACTGAGACTGATAAGCACTAACTGAGGTTAGACAAGCCATAAACTAACTTCTAATCATATAATGATACTGTCATGGTGATTTAGGGAACTATTCAGAATCAAGCAACAATCGTATCTGGACTATTATGCACGACTCTTTGAATCACATTTACAGACTAGGGCTAAAACACATATTCCATGGGAATACAAAAACATGCATTATAACTTGTAATAACCTTCAAGAATTCACAAGAATCATCACAAGAAGGAAACTCATAGTCTAACTAGAGCATAACCCTTGTGTTGATCTTTAAATAATTATAACTCGATAGAATTTCTCTAAGTGTTTTGGGACACAAGGGATGAGAAGTTCCCTGGTTTAAATCCCACACACCTGGAGTGGGATTACTTTGAAAGAATCTTGAGAGAGATTATAGCCCTAGCCTTTTCCTTGAGAAAGTTGTCTGGAACTTCTATGTATTGAATCTGAGAATTGAGAGGAAAAATGAGAGGAACACGTCAGTCAACCCTTTTAACACCCCCCCTAAACCTACCCAAAATGATGTAGTTTATAGATTAAAATAGCTAGAAGTTACAAAAATGCCCCTGGAATATGAACTTTTATAAAATCTTGCTGCCACTCACCATGACGAACCTAACGAGTCATTAGGTCACAAAACGACTCGTGGCCTCCCCTCGTTACCAATGGCAGTTTTTCCTCCCTTTAGAGCTTAATTGACTACTCCATCTAATGATTCATCATGACTCCTAAAGGATTGTTTCACCACACATCACGACACTCTAAAAGTCAAGTTTTTTCAACAATCCATCTTGCCCCACGGGACACCTAATTACTCGTTAGGTGTCACAATGACTTATCGCCACCAGTCATCATCATCACTGGAATTTTCCCCTCATTTTACCCCTTCCAAACAATTACTTACTTGATGAGTCGTGTAGTATAACCATTACTCATCACTCAACTCGTTAAGTCCCTAAGAAATCCCAATATTCACCAACTAAGGCACACATAACAGGTAACTTAATGACCTGTCAAGTAACACTACGAGTCACTCCACGACTCATTTTGTGGCCTGGTGCAGGTTTTTCTATTTTTTAAATTTTAGTTCCCTGATTTGATCATAGGGACCTTTTGGGTGTTACCATATCTCCCCCTTGGGAACATTCGTCCTCAAATGTAGAATAAGCTTACTGGAAGGCTGAGTAAAGAACTAGAATCTCAGACTAAAGACAAAGAACTGAATTTCTAGAGGAGTGACTGACTCTGAACTACAATAGGCATATTAATTAAGTTCATACAACTTTGGTGCACATTAAAAACATGAACAATGTTGATGAGTACGGAACTTTATAGATTAGTGAGGAGGGATTTAATACCTAATACGGAAGCTGAGTTGGAAGGAAATAAGTGAGGGTATCTAGCCATCATGTCTGATTTTACTTTCCACATAGCTCCTTAAACTAGCTGGTTCCTCCATAACACCTTTACTAATGTGACGTCCTTGTTTCTCAGCTTATGCACCCGAAGATCTAGGATCTCAACTGGAACTTCCTCCTAAGAGAGGTTGTCCCTTACACCAACACTATCTAGAGGAACTACTGAGGTCAGATCATCGATGCATTTTTTCAGCAATGACACATTAAAGTCTAGGTGGACTGATTCTAACTATGTAGGTAACTCTAACTCATAGGCCACATTGCCAATGCGTCTCAGTATACTGTAAGGCCCCACATATCTCGGACTTTGTTTTCCTTTCCCAATACATAGCAAACTTTAATTCTCTTCCCCTCACATCTACATACGATTTCTGTCGGCTCTAGGCTCTTTGTAACCTTTCTCTGATAAGCTGAACCTTTTCTATAGCCTTATGACTTGTGTATGGTCCTATCATGGTAGCTTCACCAACTTCAACCATCCTATAAGAGATCTACACCTCCTACCTTACAATGCCTCAAACCAGGCCATCTGAATGTTGGAGTGGTAGTTTTTGTTATATGCAATCTCAATGAGAGGTAGATGATCATCCCAACTTCCCTTGAAGTCAATCACACAAGCCCTCAACATATCTTCCAAAGTTCTAATAGTCTGCTTAGCTTGTCCATTTGTCTCTGGGTGAAACGTTATGCTGAGCTTGACCTAGGTGCAAAGTCCCTTCTTAAATGATTTTCAGAATGGCAAGATGAAATGAGTACCTCTATCTAAAATTATGGAAAAGAGAACTCCGTGTAGTCTGACTAACTCCCAGATATACAGTCTAGTATAATCCTTAGCCGAGTCGGTAGTCTTCACAGGTAGAAAATATTCTGACTTAGTCATCCACTCTATAATCACCCATATTGAATCATGTTGTCGATGAGTACAAGGTAAACTTGTGATGAAGTCTATACCAGAGTTGTAGTGAGTCGAGTCTTCAACTCTTTGAAACTCACAAGCGTCTTGCCACTGAAACTTCAACTTTTTCTGGGTCAGTTTTGTCAGTGTGAATGCAATGGAAGAAAACCTTTTTACAAGCATCGGTAATAACCGCCAAACCCATGAAACTCCTGATATTTGATGGAGAAGTAGGTCTTGTCCAATCTTTTACTATGGCTATCTTTTGAAAATCTACCTAAACACCCTCACTTGAGACCACTGGACCGAGGAAAGCCACTGACTTCAACCAGAATTCACACTTACTAAATTTAGTGAACAACTGATGGTCTCTGAGAGTCTTCAACACTATACTTAGGTTGTTGGCATGATCCTCATCCTTGGTGTATACGAAGATGTCATCTATGAATACAATGATGAATGTGTCCAAGTATGTCTTGAATACGTTGTTCATCAGATCCATATATGCTTTAGGAGCATTGGTTAGTCCAAAAGACATAACCACAAATTCGTAGTGACCATACAAAGTTCTGAAGGTTGTTTTCGGAATGTAACATTGTTTGACCCTGAGCTGGTGGTATCCTGATTTGAGTTCTATCTTGGAGAAAAAACTAGTTCCCTAAAGTTGAGCGAATAAGTCGTTAATCTTGGGCAGAGGATACCTGTTCTTAACTATAATATTATTCAGTTGACAATTGTCGGTGCATATTCTGAGTGTACCGTCATTCTTTCGAACAAACAAAATTGGAGGGCCTCATGGAGAGATGCTGGATCTGATGAAGCCCTTATATAGAAGGTCTTCTAGTTGTTCCTTCAACTCCTTAAGCGTAGCCAGAGCCATTCTGTAAGAAGGAATAGAGATGGGGCTGGTTCTGGAAGAAGGTCTATGCCAAAGTCTATTTCCCTCTCGAGAGGGACTTCAGGAAGATCTTCAAGAAAGACAAGGAAATTCGCTAACAAATAGGAAAGACTGAATAGTTGGGGTCTCAGAACTGGAATTACTAACCCTAACCAAGTGATTGATGCAACCCTTTGAAATCATATTTCGGGTCTTAAGGTATGAAATAAACCCAACTTTAGGCGCTAAAATGCTACCCTTCCATTTTAACTATTGCTCATTAGGAAACTGAACCTGACGACTCTAGTTCTGCAATCGATTAAAGCATAATAGGGACGTAATCAATCCATGAAAAAATTAGGTCGAAGTTGATCTTGGGCAGATTTATATGCCCAAGTGATACTCAAACGTATCATTTTTACCTTGTTTGTTGTGCAATGTGTATATAATATCATGTAATTGGTAATAAAATGCGAATTTATACTAACCAACATGATTAGCATTTGTTTTGCAGGTAATTGTGATTTTTAGGAGCTAAAATGCATGTTGGAACTATATCGGAGTTGGACTTGGATGCGAGCCTGGAAAAGACATTGGAATGCACATTTTATAGGGGCTCCGCGATGGAGCCATGCCACGCTACCATCGCGGTATCACACTGCCTGAACAGGAATTAAAATGGCAATTTCCAGTGTGCCATCGCGTCAGCTCCGTGGCACGGAGAGAGGCCTCCGCGTTGGCCTTCGTGCCACGTTGAGGCCATATTCCCGGACCCTGGATTTCCAGTGAGGGTCCGCGTCCACGCCGTTTCACGGAGGTAGTGCTCCGCGTTGGCCTCCGTGACACGTTGCTTGTTATTCCGGGAAAAATTCCCACTAGTATAAATAGCACACTTAGGTTTATTTTAATTAATTCAGACTTGGTGGAGCAAGGACGTGGGTTAGAAGTAGTTGAGAGACGAAAAAGCTAAGGGATTTCTTCTCTTCCTTTCTTCTTTCAATCAATTGTATGTATGATTTACACTTGTTTTAGGATGATTAATCCACAAATGAGTGGCTAATTCTCTTCCTTGCTGAGGTTTTGAATAATGGTGATGAATTTTGATTGTTAATTATATGGTTTTCTTCTTCTTCTTCCATGTTGTTCTATTAATTCTTTTTCTTACTGCATTAGTGTGTGGCCGGCATTAATGTACATCTAAAAAGTCCAATTTCACTCGAGAGAGCACGAAATTGGAAAGTTGTGAATTAATAGGGTATTGTTCTTAACTTGATTTGGGAAAATTGGGTTTTGATGTGCTTTCCTGATAGAAATATACTTGAAAGCCGTATTAGTCAATTTAGGAACCGGAATTGTAGTGCTAGGTCATAAATTGCATTTGATCACAGAAATGTAGACGAATGGTTTATGATTCTAAAGTGAAATTAAATACGAGAGTTTTAATTTCTAGGCTAATGTTCTTGGCTAGCAACATGAAGAAAAGATTAACCAAATTGTGATTATTGTCAAATTCATGACTTGTTCTTAACCTTGGCATGCTCATATCCATAGTTTCAATTCACAGTAAATAATTGTTAATAGTTTTAGTATATATAATTTATAAACAAAAACTTATTTAACTGTTGGTTACGTTGTTGTTAGCATAATTAGAAGTAAGATAAGAATATAGTGTACTTAGGCAATTTTACTTATCCAGAGTCTCCTTGGATCGATACTTGGCTTACTTAGCCACTTTATTACTTGTTTGACCACGTGCACTTGCGTGTCGGTTTTTAACCCATATAGCAAACCACCGAACAGAAGTCGACCATGTCTTGCTCTAATAGATAAACTAGGATAACTTTGCTTAATACTGAGACTAAGCAACTTCTATATACCCAACTGGCTCTAACAGACTCCCCAATCGGAGTAAAAACTAAAATGGGTTATAAAAGGAACTCCGGACTAATATCAAACTGAACTGCAATATATGGAGTCACGAAGGAAAGTATGGCTCCTGGATCTAAAAAGGCATATTATAATACCCTGGAAGTGCCTAAGACTAGACCCGGGAATTTAAAAGTAGAAGTTGGCAGAAATCTAGAAAATTATCATAGAACGGGTCATGCTACAGATCATTGGTTGCACCAACGATCCATAGGAGGTATTCATGGTGAGGTACAATAGGGTTTAATTTGGGAGTAATAGGTCAAGGAAATACCCATGGTTTGATTTCACGAGTCGTTGTTTGTTGTCATGGTGAGACTGGACCTTAGTCTATGAGGATGTAATGGGTCGTAGGAAGACTCGTCGTGAGTAACATCGGATCATGGTAGTAACCTTTGGAAGGAGACAAAAATCTCCAGTCGAGGTGACGAATGAAAACCACGACTCATTAGAAGGAGGCACGAGTCATGGTGTGGCTCATTGGAAAGCCCAGGTGTTGGTTGTTATAGGGAAGTAATAGGAGGATCCAACGGATCGTCGTTTGATGTAATGACTCCTCCTATCGGGTCATGGGATTAGAATCTGAGATGTTATGAAATGGTATGAGATGTAATGGACGGCCACCACGAGTCGTAGTATCAAGGCATGGCCCGTAGGGTCGATCGTTATCACTGCTAGTTCCGAATTTTCAAGGAATTCATTAAGGGATTTTCATTATTCCAAAGTCCTAGGGTCCTAAACTACATCGTTTATTTCTCAAAATGCAGTGTTTTATGTGGGGTAAATCTATCCTAGGCTCAGTCACATCCATGCATGCATATTGAAGGGTCATAGGAGATGATCAAGTTAGATTTCTTCAAGCTTTCCTTCAATCTTTCATTGGGCTTTGTTCGGTGCTGTGGTTGGGTGTTAAAAACCGACACACAAGTGCACGTGGTCAAACAAGTAATAAAGTGGCTAAGTAAGCCAAGTATCGAACCAAGGAGACTCTGGATAAGTAAAATTGCACAAGTATACTATATTCTATCTTACTTCTAAATATGCTGACAACAACGTAACCAAAAGTTAAATAATTTTTGTTTATAAATTATATACTAAAACTATTAACAAATATTTACCGTGAACTGAAACTATGGATATGAGCATGCCAAGGTTAAGAACAAGTAATGAACTTGATTATAATCATAATTTGGTTATTCTTCTCTTCCTGTTGCTAGCCAAGAACATTAGCCTAGAGATTAAAACTCTCGTATTTAATCTCACTTAAAAATCATAAACCATCCGTCTACATTTCTGTGATCAAATGCAATTTATGACCTAGCAATATAATTTCGGTTCCTAAATTGACTAATACGGCTTTCAAGTATATTTCTATCAGGAAAGCACATCAAAACCCAATTTTCCCAAATCAAGTTAAGAACAATACCCTATTAATTCACAACTTTCTAATTTCGTGCTCTCTCGAGTGAAATTGGACTTTTTAGATGTACATTAATGTCGGCCACACACTAATGCAGTAGAAACAAGAATTAATAGAACAACATAGAAGAAGAAGATGAAAAACCATACAATTCAATAATTAGAATTAATCACAATTGTTCATAACCTCAGCAAGGAAGAGAATTAGCCACTCATTTGTGGATTAATCATCCTAAAACAAGTGTTAATCATACAAACAATTGATTGAAAGAAGAAAGAAAGAGAGAAAAACCCTTAGCTTTTTCGTCCCTCAACTGCCTGTAACCCACGTCCTTGCTCCACCAAGTCTGAATTAATTAAAAATAAGCCTAAGTGTTCTATTTATACTAGCGGGGATTTTTCCCGAAATAACAAGCAACGTGTCACGGAGGCCAACGCGGAGCACTACCTCCGTGAAACGGCGTGGACGCGGACCCTCACTGGAAATCTGGGGTCCGGGAATATAGCCTCAACGTGGCACGGCATGCAACGCGGTGGCTTGCCTACGTGCCACGGAGCTGTCGCGAGGCTTCACTGGAAATTTCCAAATTAATTCATCCTCCATGCAGTGTGCCTCCGAGATGGTAGCGTGGCACTGCTCCATCACGGAGCCCCTTTACATTGTGCATTCCAATGTCTTTTCCGTGCTCGCATCCAAGTCCAACTCCGATATTGTTCCAACATGCATTTTAGCTCCTCAAAATCATGTTTTACCTACAAAACAATGCTAATCATGTTGGTTAGTATAAATTCACATTTTATTACCAATTACATGAAAATGTATACACATTGCACAATAAACAAGACAAAAATGATACGTTTGAGTATCACTTGGGCATATAAATCTGCCCAAGATCACTTACCCCATACTTAAATCCTTGTTCGTCCTCGAACAACACATACACAACTCATGCAAATTACATCCCAACCTTCGCCACTATGGTGCGTCCATTTACGCTACGGTCATACCGATCATTCAATATTGTAAATCATCAAGAAAACATGCATGGTCTTAACAATGCAATGACCTTTAATACATTAAGACTTCCTAGACTTTAAGAATCGACCCTCGATATCGGCAAACTCATGCAAATCAACTAATCAAGATATCCGACATGAAAATCAATCTTTCATCAAGCATGTGCCCTCACAACTCAAGAGAATCTTCCCCTTTATGTTCATGCGACTCAAACATTCAAGTAGAGGCATGTAGAAATTAATTTCACTCTCTCTCCCAAAAGAATTCACATGCATCATGTCATGACCCATAGGCTTGCCCTTAGTGTATTACTCCACTAACATAAGAAAATGCAATGTAAGATCACGTAGGACTTTAATGGGTTGTAATGGAGGCTATGGAACTAGTATGTATTGGATTAGCCAATAATAGTCACTAGCATCCTTAAGCGCCTTTTCAACACATTCCCATCAACTCATGAACATTGTTTCTCTCTTTTCTTTTTTCATCATCCCATTCATGCTGGTTTTCTTTCATATGGCCCATTTCACCAAACACACTTGACATGATACAAAGGGTTTTCATGTACCCTCAATATCATTTAATTATGATGAGTGCACCCTCCACCTTTTTCTTTTCTTTCCTCACTTTGCTTTTCTTTTTCTTTTCACCCTTCTCACTCTTTGACACTTTGGGAAAAAATTTTCTGTTCTTCTTAAGCGCTTAAGAGTTTTGTATAGACTTTATGGCTAATGAAAAGAACGAATTAAGCTCAGTTTATACAATTTTGGACAAAAGAAAGAAAGAATCGGCTAAAGGCTCAACGGGCTGACTAGGGTATACAATAACATAAAAAGGTAGTGTATGACAAGAAAAAAAAATAGAAACTCTCGGTTAAAACAAAGAAATGCCTACATCCTTTCCAACACTACACCTCCTTCATTTCGTTTTGTACACACACCAGGCAAGTTCTAGACACTTCACAATAGCATGGAATAAACAACACCTCACTTCACACTTCATGCACATGCTCGATTCAAGATGCATTCACAGACTCTTTAATTAGCCAATTACATGAATTCAGAATTAAGCCTCAATCACACCGAATCGAATTCTACAGCCAAGGTAACTCAACATATTTACAAAATTGCATGCTTTCAACGGAATCACTTTTACATTTTGAATATCAGTTACATCACGCAACCAAAATTTCACAACCATATAGTAACTACAGGTTCAGTGATGCAATCCACCAAAGAAAAAAACTGAAAACTAATTAAAATCACTACTCCTACCGACTACATTTCCCTTAAGACGGTCGTCATCCATCCATCATAGGGAACGGTCACTAACTATGACATCGGTTCAATGGGACTATTCTCGGTAAAAGAACTGAAAACAAACTCCGAGAAACCCAAAAATAAAAATTGAAAATTTTTTGCAAAACATCGATCATTTCGATGGAAAAATATTTACAAAATTTTTTACTATGTACAAAATATTTTCGCAAAAAATTTTAAAAATATCGATCATTTCGATAGAGAAAAAAAAATATTTACAAAATTTACAAAATATTTACACTGGCAACCACAACCTTTCACAACACACATCAATTACCACAAAAATATGTACAGATACAAATACAAATCAGTTTGCACTCACAACCACAGGGAAACATAAACATACATACAAAACAAAGGAAGAACATACAGCAAATCAGCCCAACCCCAGCACCTAGCTACTCCCCACCCCACACTTAAATCGAACACTGTCCCCAGTGTTCACAAAAATTAAAAATCACAAAAATTTCGGGTGGTGGTACTCCCTGATCAGTCGAAATATTCGACTTCTTCATCCGGTGTTGCTGCCTCATCGCCCATGTCCGAGTCACCTCCATCGTCGTCATCGGACTCCACATCGGAGTCCTCCCGACGTGTTTCCTCGTCTGTGGGGACATCATCGTCAGTGGGCTCAACGAAGGCTGGCCCCACTCGGCACAAAGCTCTAGTGTTTTGGCCAAATGGGTAATCCAGCTCCAGCTGCCATAACTCTTCCTCTGTGGCTGGTCTCCCACCAATCCGGAGCTGAAGCATTTGCATACCAAACATCCGTGCCTTGTACTGATCGTCACGAGCATGTCGCTCGCCCAGTGTCAGCACTGGCCCGTGTGTGGTGTCGGGTGCCTTGGTTTTGGTCACATCAAGGGTCCTTCGCTCCAACTGCGGGATGTAGTCCAAAGCCTCTTCCTCGACAGCGAGGCCCCGGAGAAAGGTGGTGATGAGTCCGCCGAACCCATACCTGTGGCCCTGGTGTAGTCGGGCTCTCTTCATGGCGGATATGATGACCGCCCCAACATTAATCTCTAGCCCTTTCATCAGGGCATACACCAGGCACACACGGTCCCGGGTCACATCCGTCATGTGCACCCCTGGGATCAAGCACGAACAAACTATTTTCAGCCATATTCTGGCCTCCCTGTTCATTTGAGAATACGGCAGAGTCTGGTGGTAACCCCTCTCCTTATGTCTTCTCCATCGGGCTGTGGATCGAGCCCCACACAAAGTGCGTCTGATATCGGCGTATGGTGGGGTGATGTTCAGCTGGCGGAGAACGTGGGCGTCTGTGTCCCGTGCTCCAATGATGGCATTTAATTTTTGGGGTTCCACAGTGACAATCTGCCCTCTGATTTTTATTGTGTGGCTTCTGATGGTCCGATTCCAATTTGCATAGAACTGCCGGACTAAATGTAGGTTGCACTCCTTGGGCTCCTGAAATATGAAGCTGAGCCCAGCTGCCTCGATCCTCTGCACTATGTGGGGGAACTCCTGAGCTAGTGGTTCCCGTGCAATATGCTCCTCAGGGAAGTACTTATTCGCCTTATGTTTAGCGTACCACTTCTTCCCTTCATCGGTCACCCACCTCGTTCCGTATTGGCGGCGTTGGCCGCGCGGAACAGCTGGTGCAGCTGGGACTGCTGTGCCCAATCTCATGCGTTTTCTCCCGGTGCCTGAAGTAGAAGCACCTTTACCCATATCCTGCCTACTTGCCATTATACCTGTCAATACACATAAACAAGCACCATGTCAAGCTAAATGCATATTAGCTTCGGCTAAGGTCGGGTTAAACTAAGTTTACCCCACACTTAGTCCTTAGCTACGTTTACGATACTACGACAAGGATTACCTTATTTACAACCTAAACACAAACAACTATACAATTTATGCTTAGTGCGTTCACAAAAAATTTTCGACAGTATAAGTTTTAGCGTACTACTCAGACTTCATACAGCTAATCCCAATCCTACCATCACTAGCAATTCAACCATCGCACTTAGCAACGAAGACAACAAACAAAAACAATGACAAAAATTCTATATACATACGAATCCAAATAACCAAACCAATTTGAACAATTTTTACATTTTCCCAAAACCCGAGAATTCGTCGTCTATTACCTTCAAACAATATTTACAACGACTTATCTCAATTCACAAACACACACCGGCATATAATTCACCAATTTACCAAGTTACCCAATTCGATTTCAACAACCCCAACCCTAGAATTCAATTTTACAATCAAATTCGAATCATTCATGCAATCGACAAGTTCAAACGCTAATTACAAAATTCTGAACATTTATCAATCAAAGAATAATTCAATTTCATGCTAAATTGCTAATTAGGGTGATTTATCTCACCTCCCATGCTGAAATTCGACTAAAATCGACAAAAACTTGAGAGAGTAGAGGAAAACATACCTTTAAGTTGAATGATCGAAGAAACTCGACAATTTGGTTGCTTAATAGCGAGGCACGTTGGTTGGGGGGGGATTCGGGTGTTTGGTCGCGGAGAAGAGACGAAATGGGGGAAAAGGGACTAAAATCGAGGTTAAAAATGAAGGGAAACACGCGGGTCACCCGACAACCCGGTGTGACCCGTCACAAAATATTGGGCAACGTGTCACGGAGGGTAACGCGGAGCCCCTCCTCCGTGACACGGAGCTAACGCGATGGCTCACTGGAATTTTAAAAAAATCCAGAATTAATCTCAACGTGTCACGGAGGGTAACGCGGAGCCCTTCCTCCGTGACACGGAGCCATCGCCCCAGTGCACTGTCTCTTCATTTTATTCATTTTTTCATACCTTGCCTTTTCCTTCACGATTCCATGCACATTTCTCCGGTTGACCTGAAAATCACCTTACTAAACAAAATTGGTTAGATTAATAGATTTCCCTAACTAAAATGAAAAATACTAACTAAAAAAGAAAAATTTGTACTAACTCAAGAAAAAGAAAAATTAAAATAAAAACTATTTACACTTTACTAAACAAAAGAAAAAACAATATTTTTCACGGGTTGCCTCCCGTGCAGCGCCTGGTTTACCGTCGCGACTCGACGTACCAAGTCTCACCACTTTTTCCTCCACCTTGAGGATATGAATCTCACCCCTAATTTCTTCTCTAATTTCCTCTTATGCTCCAGGGGTGGTGGTGAAAAATTGTAAGGACCAAGCAGTAGATGTTTTCTTTTGAACCTATTGGCCCTTAAGTAAGCGAAGTCATTTTGTCTCTCTGAGTTAGCAAATTTCAAAATATACAGGGCTTGGTCCTCCGCTAAACATTTCTCTATAAGCTTGGAAGACTCTATTTCTATGTTGTCAACCAAACTTAATGTCGAAAAATGCTTCGAGTGTGGTCCCATACACCTCAACTCTAAAACTGCATTGTGCTTGACCTCCTTACTTGTAAACCCCTTCTCAGCATCGACATCTCTTTCTCCATTAATGTAAAATGGGGGATACTCTATCTCTTCTTCCATGAATGGATTTTCCATAAGTGTGAGCCTATCACGGGGACACTCAAGAGATTCTAATTGTTGGGCTTCATCCAAAAATTCACCCTTGTTTTCCTCTTGTAGTTCCTCTTGCATATCCGCTAAAACTGTCACCTGCAAGTTATCACAAGCTTCAGCTTCAGCGATCATCTCCGTGAATTTGACGCTCATCCTTTCTAGAGCCTCTGCATTCTCTTCTTGCTGAATTCTCAATACTGCTATCGCCTCCTTCATTTCTTTTGATTGCTCCAAGAGTTGTTTCATGATGTCTTCTATTCGAGCTTGGCGTCCCAAGTCCTCATTCTCAGCATGCCTATATTCAGGAAAAACAACAGAAGGATCATAGTAGGGTCTTGGGGGAGGGTAGTATGCATTCAGACAGCCATCCCAATGGCCATCTTGACCACCACATATATTGCACGTGTTACAGTGTTGCCACAAGTGGTGTCCTCCGCAATTCAGACAGGATTCATTAAAATATGAGTATCCACCATTTATACCATTTGTATTCCACGATGTCATGTCAATAAGGGTATACGAAAAAGAAAAAAATATATATATGTAAAATGAAAAAGAATTAAAACAAACACTAAGACCAAAGTGTCAACACTAAGAAAATAAAATAAAAATACAGTAAATTTACCCTTAATACAATTTCACCAATTGCCTAGTCTCCCCGACAACGGCGCCAAAAACTTGTTCGGTGCTGTGGTTGGGTGTTAAAAACCGACACGCAAGTGCACGTGGTCAAACAAGTAATAAAGTGGCTAAGTAAGCCAAGTATCGAACCAAGGAGACTCTGGATAAGTAAAATTGCTCAAGTATACTATATTCTATCTTACTTCTAAATATGCTGACAACAACGTAACCAAAAGTTAAAAAATTTTTGTTTATAAATTATATACTAAAACTATTAACAAATATTTACTGTGAATTGAAACTATGGATATGAGCATGCCAAGGTTAAGAACAAGTAATGAACTTGATTATAATCATAATTTGGTTATTCTTCTCTTCCTGTTGCTAGCCAAGAACATTAGCCTAGAGATTAAAACTCTCGTATTTAATCTCACTTAAGAATCATAAACCATCCGTCTACATTTCTGTGATCAAATGCAATTTATGACCTAGCAATACAATTCCGGTTCCTAAATTGACTAATACGGCTTTCAAGTATATTTCTATCAGGAAAGCACATCAAAACCCAATTTTCCCAAATCAAGTTAAGAACAATACCCTATTAATTCACAACTTTCCAATTTCGTTCTCTCTCGAGTGAAATTGGACTTTTTAGATGTACATTAATGTTGGCCACACACTAATGCAGTAGAAACAAGAATTAATAGAACAACATAGAAGAAGAAGATGAAAAACCATACAATTCAATAATCAGAATTCATCACCATTGTTCATAACCTCAGCAAAGAAGAGAATTAGCCACTCATTTGTGGATTAATCATCCTAAAACAAGTGTTAATCATACAAACAATTGATTGAAAGAAGAAAGAAAGAGAGAAAAACCCTTAGCTTTTTCGTCCCTCAACTGCCTGTAACCCACGCCCTTGCTCCACCAAGTCTGAATTAATTAAAAATAAGCCTAAGTGTTCTATTTATACTAGTGGGAATTTTTCCCGGAATAAAAAGCAACGTTTCACGGAGGACAACGCGGAGCACTGCCTCCGTGACACGGCGTGGACGCGGACCCTCACTGGAAATTTGGGGTCCGGGAATATAGCCTCAACGTGGCACGACATGCAACGCGGTGGCTTGCCTCCGTGCCACGGAGCTGTCGCGAGGCTTCACTGGAAATTGCCAAATTAATTGATCCTCCATGCAGTGTGCCTCCACGATGGTAGCATGGCACGGCTCCATCGCGGAGCCCCTTTACATTGTGCATTCCAATGTCTTTTCCGTGCTCGCATCCAAGTCCAACTCCGATATTGTTCCAACATGCATTTTAGCTCCTCAAAATCATGTTTTACCTACAAAACAATGCTAATCATGTTGGTTAGTATAAATTCACATTTTATTATCAATTACATGAAAATGTATACACATTGCACAATAAACAAGATGAAAATGATACGTTTGAGTATCACTTGGGCATATAAATCTACCCAAGATCAGGCTTTCAAGGAGTGGTACAATCAGATTTTCCCTATGTATGTAGGGTTATGAATGGGTGAATCTGTTCACACCATGCCCATTCTATCCCTAAATCATGGAAATTCCTTTTGCTAATTCTATGGGGTTTTAACCCAATGCATAAAATTCCTAATTCTCGACATGGATATGATCTAAATGAGTTTTTATTTTTGAATTATGAATCATGCGGAAGTTTTATGTTGTTTTCCATTAAAATCATGTTTCAAGCTTTATAAATTTAAATGCCCATTTATGAGAACTTTATGAAACTTGAGATTCATGATAAATCTTCATGTACGATAAGATACTATTGATGAAAAGCATATTTTCAAGTTACCCATGTTTACAATCATGTTTTCAAAGGAATTGAGTATTTTCAAACATGTTAAAGTATTGGGCAATGGCCACATGTTAAAGTATGATTTATGATTTATGAGATGGATTTCATGATTGATCGATTTATGAAGTTGGACGATTCAGGGGCCCTTGGTTCATCGCCAAACATGTCTTTAAATGGGTATCAATGATGTTAATGTTTATTTGTCCATGAATCACATGAATGATGTTTATGATTTACATATGAGCCTAATGTGCATGTTTTTGGGAGCAGTATCTAGCACCGACTAGCACGACGTTCAAAGGACTACATCCATGTCTCATAACTACGTGCCACCGTAGGTTCATGTAGATACATTATAATGTTAATGGATCCCCTCTTTCATGATATCACATACTGCACGTCCCTTGCTTGGCAGGCCTAGGACGACCTTGCCTACTTGAGTGAGATAGTTGGGGCATCATGTAAGGCTATACCATGATAGTGTCAGTTATGACAAGTCCTCTCATTGTTTCTCATGACTTATGCAATGTTATGTTCATATTATTTTGGCTCAAGTTACATTTAATGAAGCTTTTCTCCTATTATTATGATTATGACTAATTTACAAATTTTTTGAAAACCTTAAGCCTTATGCTACATTATGATATTTATGTTATAAGCATGTTGTCTTACTCTTATGAACTCTTATGTATTTAAAATGTCTGTTTTACTTACCTTGCATACTCGGTACATTCCACGTACTGACCGCACACTCTATGTTGTCTCATTTCATGATAGAGGCTCCAATCTTCAGATCTAGCACTATCATTAGCTTGTTCCCAGAGTTAGCATCCAGTTCATTGGTGAGTCCTCATCTCCCGAGGACCAATTAATATCAATTATCCTTTATGTTCAATTTTTTATAATTGTTGGGTTAGTTGGTGGTGTTGTCCCATCAACCCATTAGATATGTTAGAGGCTTTCAGACTATATGTAGTATCTAGCTATCATGTATGGAGCGGGTTTCACTTTCTATGATATGACATGATTAGGCTTCCACTATGTTATTATGTTGAGTATTCCGCTTTATTTGATTGAGTTAGATGTATGTTCTGTAATACCCCGAAAAGGCCTAAGAATATAGCCGTGAATTGAATTTGAAAAATGCAGAAAATTGGCAAAAACATCGTAGGAGGGGCGACTCAATGACTCATGGTTGGATACCACGAGTCATCGTAAGCTATCGTGGTATGGGAGTTCAGGGATGGAGTGGTGACAATGGATGGTGTATCGAATCATTTTTAGGAATAACTAGTCATTATTACTAGTAGTTGGAAGGACTAAACTTAGGCTAACGGGGAAACGATGGGGAATCCCAGGATTCATGGTGAGGAGAAACGACTTGTTGTTTCATGTCATTATTTGTGGGTTGAGAATTCTAGTGTATACAACAGATGAAGACCACGATTCGTTGGAAGCCACCACGAGTTGTGGTGAGGCTCGTGGAAAGAAAAGTCAGAATGGTTAATGGGTTAACAACGGTCGATCCAATAACCCATTAATTGAAGCAATGACTTGCCCTGACAAGTCGTGGGAAGAATCTGAGGATTTCATGAGGCAGTGGACCCAACGACTCGATACCACGAGTCGTGGTATTGTGCAACGACCCGTTGGATCGGTTGTTGGTCCGTCCCGAGCGGTTTTCAGGGGAAATTTTATTAAGGGCATTTTTTACTTTTCCATGCTTTAAGACCATAAACTATGTTTTTTGTGTATTTTTTTGAGTGTGTTAAGATGGGTTAAGTCGCTAATGCATGTCGATTCCCATGAAAGAGATTTCGAGAGGTTTTAGGGAGATGCAAGGTCTTCTTCCCCAAGTTTCCATCAATTTCTTTGTGGCTATTCAAGGAACTTTGAAATCAATCCATTTCCAAGTATGTAGGGTTTTAGAATGGGTGAAATCCTTTCACTCCCATGCCCAAATTTTGATTTAAATCATGAATTCTCCAACTCAAATTCTATTGAGTTTTACCTAAAAGAACGAAAATGTTATTTCTCTTTATGGGTATGATTTAATTCAGTTTTAATTATTGAATTATAACTGATGGGCAGGTTTTATATTATTTTCTTTAAAATTCATGTTTCAAGTTTTATAAATCTAAAATGCCCATTGATGAGAGTTCATGAAAGTTATAATTTATGATGAATATTCAATATTTTGAGTTTATTGATGATGGAAAGGCATGATATCAAGTACCATGTTCATGAACATATCATTGAAAGAATTGAGTATCTCAAAGTATTGGGCAATTCCCACATGTTGAAGAATGATTTACGATTTATGAACGAATTGCATGATTTATTGATTTATGATGTTGGCCGATTAAAAGGGCCCTAATTCTTGGCTAAGCATGTTTTAGAGGGGATGAATGATGATAAATGTTATATTTTAGCCAATGAATCTTAAAGCATGATGTTATTGATTCACGTATAAGCCCATATGCTTGTTTTTGGGAGTTGTGTCTAGCACCGAGCAGCCCGGCGTTCAAAGTACTATGCCGGTGCCTCATAACCACGTGCCACCGTGGGTTTCTAATTATGTATTCTATTGACAGTGATCTCCTCAAATGTGATATCACGTTTAATGCATGACCCTTACCTAGCAAGCTAGGGTCGGCTCTGCCCACTTGAGTGAGATAGTTGGGGCATCATGAAAGGCTCTACCGTGATGGTGTCGGTTATGAAGAGTCCTCCCATTGTTCCAAATGTCTTATACATTGTTATGTTTATGTTATTGGCACAAGTTATATTTTGATAAAGTTTACCTACGATTATGATAATGGATGATTTATGAATAATTTGAAATCTTGAGCCTTATGTTTTCTTACGAAGTTTATGATACAAGCATGATGTCCTTCTCCTATTCTTATTTATGAGTTTATTTTACTTTTAAATGTCTGTTTTACATACCTTGCATACTCGGTATATTTCATGTGCTGACCGCATATTTTATATATTGTATCATTTCATGATACAAGGTCTGGATTCCAAGCTCATCCTCATCCATAGTGCATCTCAGCTTGCGCTCTCAGCTTATTGGTGATTGCTCATGTTTCGAGGGCCGTTTGAAATAATTTTATGTTATCTTGTGTTTTCAATTTTGTTCGGATTAGTTGGGGATGTTGTCACATCATTCTTATGTAGTAGAGGCTTTCAGACAAGTATGTAGTACTCAGCCTATGTGTACGTCTAGTATTTTTTGATGTTATCCTATGGTTACGTTTCCGCTATGTTATACATTTAGCATTCGATTTATTTAAATAATATTAGTTATATGCATGTGCCATGGGTCAAATTGGGGTCTTTCAGGGTCCCTTGTCCCATTTCTATGATTCGGATGTACGTTCAGGTCGTGAAAAACATGGTATTAGAGAAATAGGTTTGAATTGTCCTATGGTATCCGAAAGCCGCGTTAAGTAGAGTCTTTTTCATGGGTGTGAAGCGCACCATACCTATGACGAAGAGGCTACTAGACAGTTAGGAAACGTTCCTTCTTTCATGTACTATGTCGTGGGATGAAAAGTCTCTCCATCCTTCTAATTCGTACAATTCGCGATGGTAGAATTATGGCTCCTACAAGAATGAACGGAAGGAGGAATAGAAATGATGAGCGCCACGGGGGTGGCAATGACCATGGGCATTAGCAAGCCCCACTTGTTCAACAGCCTTAGGCACCAGAGCCAGCTTCCCACGCTGAGTTTTGGGTAGCTATTGTTATGTTGGCACAGGCCTTGACCGCTCAGGTCAACAAGCAGGCCGTTGCACATTTCCCACAGAATGCCAATGCAGAGACGATTCGGATTAGAGACTTCTTGAGGATGAACCCTCCTGAGTTCACGGGATCAAAGGTGGACGAGGACCCATACGAGTTCATTGAAGGGATATTGAAAGGTCACTCAGGTTATGGGGGTGAAAAATGGGGAGTGTGTTGAATTGGCCTATTATTAGCTAAAAGAGGTCACTCATATTGGGTACAAGCAATGGAATGACAGTAGGGAAATGTGAGCTGGCCCTATCAGTTGGGATGAGTTCCACATGGACTTATTCGAGGTTCTTCCCTCGGGAGATGAGGGAATTGAAAGTAGCTGAGTTTGTTAACCTCAAGCAGGGAAAGATGATAGTGTTAGATTATTCTCTTGGGTTCACTCATTTGTCAAAGTATGCCCCAGAGTTGGTGATGGATCAGAGGGCGCGGTGAGCCGATTTATTCATGGTGTGGCTGGTTAATTAGACAAGGATTGCAAGATAACCATGCTTTAGCAGGATATGGACTTTTCTCGAATAGTGTTGTATGCCCAGCAGATGGAGGTGGCTCATGCGAGGGAGAGGGAGGAAAAGAGGGCTCGGACGGATAGTCATGGGTTTTCACATCAGAGGTTCGGTGGTGGCTACGATCCATAGTTTCAGTAGAGGTCACTAGACCAACACCATCATTAGATAGTGTTCCATTCAAACCCAGGGTGATCAGAGGAGCAAGGCTTCAAGGTCGAGGGATCTTAGGGGCAACCAGTTAGAGTACACCTCTCCAGCCTGTGGGAGGTACAGCAAGAGTCATACCGGTGGGTGCCTGCTCAGTTCAGATGTCTGCTATGGGTGTTGTAGATCTGGGCATATGCAATGAGCATACCCATATGATAAATAGGGTGATGATAGGGGCCGTGCAAGACAACCAGGACAGAAGAAACTCCAGGCTGTTCTGCTCCGCAAGGAGCATCGACTAGTGGAGGTTGCGTACAATGCCAAAACCAATTCTATCCCCCTGCCTCGTGCCAGGAGCAGGAGGCTTTACCAGATATGGTCACTTGTATGTTGCGTGTCTCTCATATTGATGTTTATGCCTTGCTAGATCCGGGAGATACCTTGTCTTTTATGACTACTTACATTGCTAGTAGTCTTGGAGTTAGTCTTGAGACCTTGTCAGAATCATTTGTAGTTTTGACCCCTTTTGGTGATTCGGTCGTATCTAGTTGGGTATATACAGAATGCTTGGTCACAGTGTTGCATAAGATTACCTCCGCAGACCTTGTGGAGTTAGCCATGACTGACTTTGACGTTATTCTTGGCATGGATTGGTATTTTGAATGTTATGCTTTGATTAATTATAGGACCCGTATGGTGGAATTTCATTTTCTGGGTGAGTCGGTGTTGTAGTGGAAGGCTAGTACGGTGGTACCAGCATGCCCATTTATTTCCTATCATAAGGCCAAGAAGATGATTTCTAAGGGTGCATGTATCATCTAGTTAGGGTTAGGGATGTTGAGTCCGAGACCCCGACTATCCAATCAGTTCCGGTGGTGTGTGTGTATCCAAATTATTTTCCTAATGAATTTCCAAGTGTTCCTCCTAAGAGGATAATCAACTTCGGCATTAATATCTTACCCAATACGCAGCCTATCTCTATTCCTCCCTACAGGATGGCTCCAGCCTAGCTAAAGGAGTTGAAGGATCAGTTAAAGGATCTGTTGGATAAGGGCTTCATTAGACCGAGCCAGTCTCCATGGGGTGCCTAGTTCTCTTTGTTTGAAAGAAGGATGGATCCCTTCGAATGTGTATTGACTATCGATAGCTGAATAAGGTCACTGTCAAGAATAGGTACCCCATGTCCAGGATTGATGATTTATTTGACCAGCTCAAGGGTGCCAGGTGTTTATCAAAGATAGATCTCAAGTCCTGATACAATCAAATCAAAGTTCAGGGTGTGTGATATCCCGAAGATAGCTTCAGAACTCGGTATGGACATTATGAGTTTTTAGTTATGTCATTTGGACTAACTAATGCTCCTGCGGCTTTTATGGACCTGATGAACAGGGTGTTCAAGCAGTATCTAGAAATGTTCGTAATTGTGTTCATCGATGACATCCTTATATACTCTCGGAGTGAGAAGGAGCATGTTGCTTACTCGAGAATAGTGCTTCAGACCCTCAAGGATTGTCAGTTGTATGCAAAGTTTGGCAAATGTGAATTCTTTTTGGACTCAGTGGCATTTCTGGGTCATGTGGTATCAAGTGATGGCATAAAGCTAGATTCCTATAAAATTGAGGCATTGAAGAATTAGCCTAGATCGGTAAATCGTTCAGTTCGGAGTTTATTGGGCTTAGTAGGATACTACCGAAGATTCATTGAGGTATTTTCATCAATTGCAGCCCCATTGACCAGGTTGACTTAGAAAGAGTTAAAGTTCCAATGGTCGGACGCTTGTGAGAAAATCTTCCAAGAGTTGAAGACCCGACTCACTTCAGCACCAGTGTTGACTTTACCCAAGGGTACTAATGGCTTTGTTGTATATTGTGATGCTTCGAGAGTTAGACAGGGATGTGTGTTGATGCTGCATGGGAAGGTAATAGTGTATGCCTCGAGACAGCTGAAAGTTCATGAAAAGAATTACCCAACCCATAATCTTGAGTTGGCCGCGGTGGTGTTTTCATTGATGATATGGAGACATTACTTATATGGATTTCAGCTGGATGTATTTACGGATCACATGAGCTTGCAATATGTGTTCACACAAAAAGATCTCAATCATCGGCAAAGGAGGTGGTTGGAGTTACTAAAGGACTATGACATGAGTGTCCTCTACCACCCCAGCAAGGCTAATGTGGTTGCAGATGCTCTTAGTAGGCTCTCTATGGAGAGTGTGTCCCACGTGGATGAGGGAAAAAAGGAGTTGGTGAGTGACGTCCATCGACTTGTAAGGTTGGGAGTTAGATTGATCGACTAGACCAACGGCGGCGTTGTTCTAAAGAATCAGGCAGAATCGTCCTTGGTGGCTGATATCAAGTCTAAGCAAGAGGGGGATCTAATTTTGAGGAAGCTGAAAGAGGCGATGCAGAGTCAGAAGGTGGAGGTTCTTGATGGTGCGCTACGATACCAGGGTTGTCTATATGTACCAAATGTTGATGATTTGAGAGTTCGAATATTGTAGGAGGCACATGGTACCAGATATTCCATTCACCCAGGATCCACAAAGATGTATCGGGACTTGCGGGAAAATCTATTGGTGGGATGGTATGAAGAAGGATATTGTGGAGTTTGTAGCAGAGTGTCCAAACTATTACCAAATGAAGGTTGAACATCAAAGGCCGGGAGGCATACTTTAGGATATCAGTATCCCTACTTCGAAGTGGGAATAAATTAACATGGATTTCATTACAGGTCTACCCCGTACTCGCCAGCAATTCGACTCCATTTGGGTGGTGGTCGACGGGTTAACAAAGGCTGCAAACTTTCTATCAGTCAAGACCATGGATTTAGCGGATGATTATGCTAAGTTATATATTCGGGAGTTGGTTTGACTTCATGGAGTGCGCTTGTCTATTATTTGAGATCGAGGTACTCAGTTTACCTCGCAATTCTGGCATTCTTTTCAGAAGGGACATGGGACTCAAGTTAAGCTTAGTACGGCCTTCCATCCGCAAACAGACGGTCAGGCATAACAAACCATTCAGACCCTCGAGTATATGTGGAGGGCATGTGTTATGGATTTTAAAGGTAGTTGAGATGATCATTTGCCCTTAATCGAGTTCTCCTATAATAAAAGTTATCACTCTAGTATCCAGATTGCACAATTTGAGTCTCTTTATGAGCGAAGGTGTGGATCACCCATCGATTGGCTTGAGGTTGGAGAGGCAGCCATGGTAGGACCAGATTTGGTTCATGAGACCATGGTAAAGGTCCAGTTGATAAGGGACTAGTTAAAAACCACTCGGAGTCATTAAAAATCGTATGCCGATGTGAGGAGAACGGATCTGGAGTTTGATGTGGACGATTAGGTGTTTCTAAAGGTATCTCCCATGAAGGGAGTCATGCGGTTCGGAGAGAAAGGGAATCATAGTCCCCGCTATTTTGGTCCCTATCTGGTTGTGAGAAGAGTTGGTAAGGTGGCAAATGAGTTTGACTAGCCATCGTAGTTATCTTTAGTTCATCCCGTCTTTCATGTATTACTTTTGAAGAAGTGTTTGAGTGATCCAACCTTGGGGTGACAGACAGCCTCAGTAATGAAAAAATTCCCGTTGAAATCTTGGATCATAAGGTTTGGAAATTGAGAAACAAAGAGGTAGCTTTAGTTAAGGTTTTATAGACAAATCAGCATGTTAAGGGAGCTACGTGGGAAGCCGAAGCGGATATGATGGCTAGATATCCAAATTTGTTCTCTACTGGCTCAGTTCCGACTTGAGATATCATTTTTGAACTATGACTCTATGTAGTTTAATATTCATTTCATCTATGCAAGTTTCTTTTATGTATAGTGTATGTGAAGTATGAGATCAGTTCAGCTATGTGGTTTTATTCGGAGGTAGTCATTTCGTGAAAATTTTGGTTGAAATGATCAGTATATGGCTATGATAAATTGTATGTTTCTGTTTGCTACTTGTTTCCTACATTCGAGGACGAATGTTTCCAAGGGGGAGATATTGTAATACCCTGAAAAGGCCTAAGAATAAACCCGGGAGTTGAATTTGAAAAATGTAGAAAACTAGCAAAAACATCGCAGGACGGGCGACAGAACGACTCATGGTTTGATACCATGAGTCATCCTAAGATATCATGGTATGGGAGTTCAGGGAGGTAGTGGTGACAACGGATGGTGTAATAACTCATTGTTAGGAACAACAAATTGTTTTTACCAGTCGTTGGAAGGACTGAACTTAGGCTTATGGGGAAACGACGGGGAATCCCACAATTCATACCCATTGGTTAAAGTCGTTGTTTGTGGGTTGATAATTCCAGTGCATAAAAGCGGAGGAAGACCATTACTCGTTGGAAGCCCACCATGAGTCATGGTGAGGCTTGTAGAAATGAAAGTCAGAATGGTCAAGGGGTTGACAACAGTCGATCCAATGACCCGTTGATTGAAGAAATGACTCATCCTAACGAGTCGTGGGAAGAATATAAGGATTTAATGAGGTAGTGGACCCAAGAACTCGATACCACGAGTCGTGGTATTCTGCAACGACCCTTTGGATTGGTCGTTGGTTGTCAAGAGCAGTTTTCAGGGGAAATTTTATTATGGGCATTTTTGACTTTTCCATGCTTTGAGACCCTAAACTACGTCATTTTTTGTATTTCTATGAGTATGTTAAGATAGGTTAAGTCCCTAATGCATGCCCGTTCCCATGCAAGAACTTTAGAGAGGTTTTAGGGAGATTCAAGGCCTTCTTCCCCATGTTTCCATCAATTTCTTTGTGGGTATTCAAGGAACTTTGAAATCAATCCATTCCCAGGTATGTGGGGGTTTTAGAATGGGTGAAACACTTTCACACCCATGCCTAAATTTTGATTTAAATCATGAATTCTCCTATTCAAATTCAATAGGGTTTTACCCAAATGCATGAAAATGTGATTTCTCTTTATGGAATTGATTTTATTGAGTTTTAATTATTGAATTATGAATGATGGGCAGGATTTATATTATTTTCTTTAAAATTCACGTTTCATGCTTTTTAAATCTAAAATGCGATGATTGTTCATGAAAGTTATGATTTATGATGAACATTCAATATTTTGAGTTTATATATGATCGAAAGGCATGATATCAAGTTATCCATGTTTATGAGCATATCTTTGAAAGAACTTAGTATGTCAAAATATTGGGCAATTTCCACATGTTGAAGAATGATTTAAGATTTATGAACGAATTGCATGATTTATCGATTTATGATGTTGGCTGATGAAAAGGGCCTTGATTCTTGGCTAAGCATGTTTTAAAGGGGATCAATGATGATAAATGTTATATTTTAGCAAATGAATCTTATTTCATGATGTTATTGATTCACGTATGAGCCTATATGTATGTTTCTGGGTGCCGTGTCTAGCACCGAGCAGCCCGCAGTTCAAAGGACTACGCCGGTGTCTCATAACCACGTGCCACCATGAGTTTCTAATTATATATTGTATTGATAATGATCAACTCAAATGTGATAGCACGTCTAATGCAAGACCCTCACTTGGCAAGCTAGGGTCGGCTCTGCCCACTTGAACGAGATAGTTGGGGCATCATGAAAGGCTGTACCATGATGTTGTCGGTTATGATGAGTCCTCCCATTGTTCCACATGTCTTATGCAATCTTATGTGTATGTTATTGGCTCAAGTTATGTTTTGATAAAGTTAACATATGATTATGATAGTGAATGATTTACGAATGCATTTGAAAGCCTTGAGCCCTATGTTTTCTTATGAAGTTTATGATACAAGAATGATGTCCTTCTCCTATGCTTATTTATGAGTTTATTTTACTTTTAAATTTCCTTTTTACTTACCTTTCATACTCGGTACATTCCACGTACTGATCGCATACTTTCTATGTTGTATTGTTTCATGATACAGGGTTCGAATCGCAGGATCATCCTCATCATTAGTCCATCTCAGCTTACGCTCTCAGCTTATTGGTGAGTCCTCATGTTCTGAAGGCCGTTTGGCAGACTTTTATGTTATCTCGTGTTTTCAGTTTTGTTTGGGTTAGTTGAGGATGTTGTCCTACCAACCTATCGTATGTAGTAGAGGCTTTCAGAAAAGTATGTAGTACTCAACCTATGTGTACGTCTAGCATTTTCTTATGTTATGCTATGGTTACGTTTTCACTATGTTTTATGTTTAGCATTCCATTTATTTAAATGATATTAGCTTCATGCATGTGTCATGGGTTGACTTGGGGTCTCTCGGAGTCCCTTGTCCCGTGTCTACGATCCGGGTCTACGTTCGAGTAGGGCAATGTTCATGCCATGGGTCGACATGGAGTCTCTCACAGCTCTTTGTCCTGTGTTGCGATCCGTGTCTACATTCAGGTATTGACAAACTTGGTATCAGAGCCATAGGTTTGAATTGTCCTAGGGTTTTTGAAAGTCACGTTGAATAGAGTATTTTTCATGGGTACGAAGTGCGCCCCACTTATGAAAAAGAGGCTACAGACGTTTAGGAAATATCCCTTTCTTTCATAATCTATGTCATGCGATAAAATGTCTCCCTATCCTTCTAACTTGTACTATTCGTGATTGCAATATCATGGCTCCCCATAGAGTTAATGGTAGAAGAAATGGAAATGTAAAAGACCACAAGGATGGCAATGGAGACGGGCACCAACAAGCCCCACCAGTCTAGGAGCACCATGCACCAGAGCTGATTGCCCATGCTAAATTCCGGGTAGCCATTCAAATGCTAGCACAGGCCTTGACCGCTCAGGTCAACTAGCAGGCAGTGGCACATGTCCCGTAAAATGGAAATGCAGTGGCAACACAGGTCAAAGATTTCTTAAGGATGAACCCATCGGAGTTCCTTGGGTCAAAAGTGGATGAGGACCCGCATGACTTCATTAATGCGATTGTGAAGGTCCCCCAAATAATGGGGGTTTCTGGGGAGGAGTGTGCTGATTTGGCCTCATATAAGTTGAAGGGGGTCATGCACATCTGGTTTAAGCAATGGAAGGATGGTAGGGCAGCCAGAGTAGGCCCTATACGTTGGGAGGAGTTTCACATTGCTTTACTAGACCAGTTTTTCGCTCGAGAGATGACGGACTTGAAGGCAGCTAAGTTCATGAATCTTAATGAGGGGAAGATAACTGTACAGGAGTATGCCATTGAGTTCACTCGCTTATCAAAGTACGCCCCAGAGTTGGTGGTCGATCAGACGACACGAGTGAGTAGGTATTTTCATGGGGTGGTGAACTATTTGGACAAAGATTGTAGGATCACTATGCTCCACCAGGATATGTATTTCCCTCGGATAGTCTTATATGCCCAAGAGATGGAGGTGGCGCATATGAGGGGGAAAGAGGCCAAAAGGGCCCAGATAGATAGTTATGGGTTCACTCAGCAGAGATCCGGCAGTGGTCACCGCCCTAACATTCAGCAAGGTGCAGTAGCCCTAGCACCATCATCAGCTAGTGTTCCATCCAGACCCAAGGGTGATCAGAGGAGTAGGGCCTTAGGTTCGAGGGACTAGAAGGACATGAAGGCAGAGCACACATTTTCGCCGTATGGGAAGTGTGGCAATAGTCATAACGGGGAGTGTTTGATTAACTCAGATATCTGTTATGTGTGTGGTAGATCCGGCCACATGCGTCGAGCTTGTCCATTAGCTAGAAAGGATGATGATAGAGGTCGTGCTCAAACTACCATGTCAGAAGCACCTCCAGCACGCTCAGCTTCACAGGGGGCATCAAGTAGTAGCGGTGCCTGGCAGCGCCAAAACAGATTCTATGCCCTTGCCTCGCGTCTGGAATGGGAGACTTCATCAGATGTGGTTACTGGTATGTTATGAGTTTTTCATCTTGATGTATATGCTTTGTTAGATCCAGGGGCTACATTGTTTTTTTTTCAGTAGCTTTGGACTCAATCCCGATATTCTGGCAAAACTATTCTCATTTTCTACTCCTGTTGGTGATTCAGTTGTAGCTAGGCGGGTGTATAGGAGTTGCCCAGTCACAGTAGTTCCGAAAGTCACCTCCGCAGACCTAGTAGAGTTATCCATGTCTGACTTTGATATTATTATCGACATGGATTGGTTGTATGCATGTTACGCTTCCGTTAATTGTAGAACTCGTGCAGTGGAGTTACGCTTTCCAAGTGAGTCAGTTTTAGAGTGGAAGGGTAGATCATCCATGCCTGTAGATCATTTTATTTCCTATCTTAAGGCCAGTAAAATGATTTCTAAGGGTTGTGTATACCATCTAGTTACTGTTAAGGATGTTGAATCCGAGACCCCGACTATCTAGTCAGTCCTGATAGTATGTGAATTCCCAGAGGATTTCCCAGATGATCTACCGGGAACACCTCCCGAGTGGGAGATTGATTTTTGTATTGGCCTTCTTCCTAATATGCAACCTATATCTATTCCCCCTTATAGAATTGCCCATCTGAGTTAAAAATGTTAAAGGACCTATTAGACAAGGGTTTCATTTGACTTAGAAATTCCCCTAGGGTGCACCAGTTCTCTTTGTCTAAAAGAAAGATGGTTCTCTTCGTATGTGTATTGATTATCGGCAATTGAACAAGGTCACCGTCCAGAATAGGTATTCTCTACATAGTATTGATGATTTTTTTGCCTAGCTTCAGGGTGCCAAGTGCTTTTCAAAGATAGATCTCAGATCTGGGTACCATCAGCTCAGAGTTGGGGAGAGTGACATCCCAAAGACAACCTTCAAGATGCGGTATGGCCATTATGAGTTTGTAGTTATCTCTTTTTGACTAATGAATGCTCCTGCAGCTTTTATGTACTTGATGAACAGGGTATTCAAGCCATATTTGGGTATGTTCGTGATTATGTTTATTGATGAAATCCTGATATACTCTCAAAATGAGAAGGAGCATGCTGCTCATTTGAGAGTGGTGCTACAGACTCTCAAGGATCGCCAATTATATGCTAAATTCAGCAAGTGACTGTTTTTTTTTGGACTCAGTGGCATTTTTGGGCCATTTGGTATCATGGGAGGGTGTAAAGGTGGACTCTCAGATAATAGAAGTGGTGAAGAATTGGCCTAGACCGGTGAATTCTTCAGATATATGGAGCTCTTTGGGCTTAACTGGCTACTATCAGATATTTATTGAGGGATTTTCATCTAAAGCAGCGCCATTGACCAAATTGACCCAAAATAAAGTGAAATTCAAATGGTCGAAGGCTTCCAAGAAAAGTTTCTGGAGTGGAAAACTCGACAAACTTTAGCACCTATATTAACTCTACTAGAGATTACTGATGGGTTTGTGGTGTATTGTGATGCTTCAAGGATTGGCCTTTGTTGTGTTTTGATGCAGCACCACAAGATTATAGCATATGCTTCTGGACAGCTGAAAGTTCATGAGAAGAATTACTCGACCCGTGATCTTGAATTGGAATCGGTGGTATTCTCCTTGAAGATATGGAGACATTATTTATATGGAGTCCATGTAGATGTGTTTACAGATCATAAGAATTTAAAATATGTGTTTACCCAGAAAGATCTCGATCATCGGCAAAGGAGGTGGTTTGAGCTACTTAACGGCTACAACATGAGTGTCCTTTACAATCTGGGCAAGGCTAATATAGTAGCAGACGCACTTAGTAGACTCTCTTTGGAGAGTTTGTCCCACATGTATAAGGGGAGAAAAGAGTTCGTGAAGGATGTGCATCAACTTGCAAGGTTGGGAGTTCAGTTGGTTGACTCGACTAATCGCGGCATTATTGTTCAGAACTGATCAGAATCATCCTTGGTGACTGATGTAAAGGCTAGACAAGACGAGGACCCTATTTTAGTAAAGTTAAAAGAAGTCGTTTAGAATTTGAAGGTAGAGGTCTTCTTCCAAGGGTGAGATGGTGTGCTTCGATACCAAGGTTGCTTGTTATGGATGTTGATGATTTAAAGAACTTGATATTGCCCGAGGCTCATGGTTGTAGGTATTCACTCCATCCAGGTGCCAACAAGATGCACCGTCACTTATGAGAAGCCTATTGGTGGAATGACATGAAGAAAGACATCGCAGAATTTGTAGCTAAGTGCCTAAACTGTTAGCAAGAGAACGTTGAGCATCATAGACCCGGAGGTGTGCCCCAAGATATTAGCATTCCTACTTGGAAGTGGGAAGAGATAAATATGGACTTTATAAAAGGGTTTCCTCGCACTCGTCGGCAATATGACTCCATTTGGGTTGTTATAGACAGGTTGACCAAAGTCGCTCATTTTCTACCGGTCAAAACCATTGATTCCGCAGAGTATTATGCCAAAGTATACATCTAAGAGCTAGTTCGGTTTCATGGAGTTCCCTTGTCCATCATATCATATAGAGGAACCCAATTTACCTCTCAGCTTTGGAGGTCGTTTCAAAAGGGACTTGGTACTCAGGTGAAGCTCAGCATAGCATTTCACCCATAAATGGATGGTCAAGCAGAATGGACAATTCAAACTCTCAAAGACATGTTGAAAGCATGTGTGATTGCCTTCAAAGGTAGTTGGGATGATCATTTGCCTCTTATCGAATGGCTCCATTTGAGGATCTTCATGGGAGGAGATGTAGATCACCTATTGGCTGGTTTGAAGTCAGAGAAGCTGCGATGGTAGGACCAAATTTAGTCCATGAGGCCATGGAAAAAGTTCATCTCATACGGGATAGGTTTAAAATAGATCAAAAGTTGCCAAAAGTTCTATGCAGATATGAGAAGGAGAGAATTAGAGTTTGAAGTGGATGATTGGGTGTTTCTAAAGGTGTCCCCTATGAAGGGAGTGATGAAGTTTGGAAAGAAAGAAAAAATCGATCCTCATTACATTGGCCCCTATCGGATTTTAAGGCGGGTTGGTAAGGTGTCATATTAATTGGATTTTCCCTTAGAATTAGCTTCTATTCATCCTGTTTTTCATGTACCGCTCTTGAAGAAGTTTTTGGGTGATCCAACTCTAGTTTTCCAGGTGGACCGTGTTGGTGTGAAAGACAACCTTAGTTATGAGTACGTTTGGTGGAGATTCTGGATCGTTAGGTTCGAAGGTTAAGGAACAAGAAAGTAGCTTCAGTCAAGGTTTTGTGGAGAAATTAGCATGTTGAGGGAGCTACAGGGGATGCCGAAGCAAACATGATGGCTAGATACCCACATTTTTTCTCTACCGGCTCAGTTGCATCTTAAGGTACAGTTCTTGCCCTAGAACTCTATTCAGTTTCATGTTCGGTTCATGTGCTCTAGATTCTTTCATGTATATGGATGTGTATATCATTCATAATTTAGTTCAGCCAGGTAGTTTATATCGGGGTTAATCATTCCGTCAGTTTTCAACTTATATGATCAGCATTTGAGTATGATGATTGCATTCTCTATGTTCTATATGCTTTCCCAAATTCGATGATGAATGTTCCCAAGAGGGAGATATTGTTATACCCCAGAATTGCCTAAGACTAGACCCAGGAATTTAAAAATGGAAGTTGACAAAAATCTAGAAAATTATCACGGAAAGGGTCATGCAAAGGATTGTTGGTTCCACCAACGATCCATAGGAGGTGTTTGTGGCGAGGTACGGCAGGGTGGAAGTTGGGAGTACCAGGTCAAGGAACGACCTATGTTTTGGTGACACGAGTCATTGTTTATGGTCGTGCTGAGACTGGTCCTTAGTCTAGGAGGAAGTAACGGGTCATAAGGCAACTCGTCGTGAGTAACAATGGATCACAGTAAGTATTCATAGGAAGGAGTAGGAAAATCTCTAGTCGAGGTGACGGATGGAAACCACGACTAGTTGGAAGGAGGCACGAGTCATTCTGTGGCTCGTAGGAAAGCCCAAGTGTAGGTCGTCAGGTGGAAGTAATGGGATGATTCAACGGATTATTGTCCAATGTAACGACTCATCCTGTCGAGTCATGGGATTAGTATTAGAGATGTTAAGAATTGGCATGAGATGTAACGGATGGCCACCAAGAGTCATGGTATCAAGGCTTGACCCGTAGGATCCATCGTTATTACTACCAGTTCAAAATTTTTAGGCAATTCATTAAGGGTATTTTCATCATTCCTAAGTTCTAGGGTCCAAAGCTACATCATTTAATGCTCGAAATGTAGTGTTTTATGAGGGAAAAATCTATCCTAAGCTCGTTCACATCCATGCATGCATATTGAAGGGGTTTACGAGTTGATCAAGTTAGATTTCTTCAAGCTTCCCTTTAATCTTTCATTGGGCTTTGAAGGAGTGATAAAATCAGATCTTCCCCAGGTATGTAGGGTTATGAAAGGGTTAATCCATTCACACGCATGCCCGATCTCTCCCTAAATCATGAAAATTCCTATGTTGATTCTATGGGGTTAAAACCTTATGCATGAAATTCCTAATTCTGGACATAGGTATGATTTATATGAATTTTTATTTTTGAATTACGAATCATGGGCATGTTTTACGTTGTTCTCCATTAAAATCATGTTTCAAGATTTATAAATTTAAATGCCCATTTATGAGAAGTTTGTGAAAGTTGATATTTATGATAAATGTTCATGTATGATGTGATATTATTGATGAAAAGCATGTTTTCAAGTTACCCATGTTTACAATCATGTTTTAAAGGGAATTGAGTATTTTCAAGCATGTTAAAGTATTGGGAAATGCCCTCATGTTCAAGTATGATTTATGATTTATGACATGGATTTCATGATTGATCGATTTATGATGTTGGCCGATTCATGGGCCCTTAGTTCATGGATAAAAATGTATTTAAAAGTTGATCAATGATGTTAATGTTTATTTAGCCATGAATCTCATGAATGATGTTTATGATTTACATACGAGCCAAATGTGCATGTTTTTCGGAGCAATGTCTAGCACCGAGTAGCCTGCTGTTCATAGGACTAAACTGGTGTCTCATAACTACGTGCCAATGTAGGTTCATATTGATACATTACAATGTTAATGTATCTCCTCTTTTGTGCTATCATATACTGCACGTCCTTTGCCTAGAAAGCCTAGGATGACTCTGTCCACTTGACTGAGATAGTTGGGGCATCATGTGAGGCTCTACCTTGATGGTGTCGGTTTTGACGAGGCCTCCCATTATTCCTCATGATTTATGCATGGTTAGGTTCATATTATTTTGGCTCAAGTCACGATTAATGAAGCATTTCTCCGATTATTATGATTATGACTAATTTAAGAATGTTTTAAAAACCTTGAGCCTTATGTTACATTATGATATTTATGTTATCAGCATGTTGTCCTACTCTTATGAACTCTTATGTATTTAAAATGTCTGTTTTACTTACTTTGCATACTGGGTACATTCCATGACTAACTGCATACTCCATGTTGTATCATTTCATGATACAGGCTCCGATCTTCAGACCTAGCACCATCATTAGCTTGTTACCGGAGTTAGCATCTAGTTCATTTGTGATTCCTCATCTCCTGAGGACCAATTGATATCATTTATCCTTTATGTTCAGTTTTCTAGACGTGTCAGGTTAGTTGGGGGTGTTGTCCCATCAACCCATCAGATATGTTAGAGACTTTTGGATTATATGTAGTATCCAACTGTCATGTATGGAGCGCATTTCACTTACTATGTTAAGTCATTATTATGCTTCCGCTATGTTATTATGTTGTTCCTCTTTATTTGATTGAGTTATATGTATGTTCATACCATGGGTCGGCTTGGAGTCTCTCGGGGCTCCTTGTCCCGTATTGCTATCCGGGTCTACGTTTGGGTCTTGGCACATATCCATCAATGTGGAAAAGGCACAATATACCTGTAACCAGATTAGGTGAGTTCTCCTGATTCTGGCGAGAAGACAAAGAATAAAAACGGTTTTGTCGTTGCCTGCCACCCGTACCTGAAGTAGTGCACCGCTGATTTAGCGACCTGCTAGGGATACTGAGGTAGTTGACTTGGTCTTTCATCGTCCTATTGATGGAAAATCTCCCAATAGGTGACCCAGCTGGCCACAAACGTAGCGATCCTCCTTGTCTAAGCGGCAGTCCCCAGGGTGATACTTGTCACAATTAGGGCAGCTTGAAATGTGCGGCTGCTGGAGACGTGAATCTATTATTGGGATTCTGACACTCCACCCTTTCGATCCTTGTGGGACCAGAAAGAAGGGGCACGAGCTGATGAGGGTACTGGAGGTTCTTGCTACTGCTGTTGTTGTGGTCAACTACCCCCACATGACTCCGCTGGCCATACTCAAACTAGCCTGTTCTCGCCATTTCTTCTCCATCTCAATTTCTTTATACTTCTCCAACTCTATCTGTTGTGCATCGATGATAAGGCTAGAGAGATCGATGTCCTTGATAAGCATCGCATTTCTGCATTCCTTAAGCACCAAATTCGTAACTCCTTAACAAATTTGAGCATGCGAGCCCTCTGCTCAGCGACTATTTTCAGAGCGTACCTCAAAAGCCGAGTGAATACAAATGCATATTCCTCAACTGTCATGTTGTTCTGCCTCAAGTTCATGAATTCGACAGCTTTAGCTTCCCTAAACTCCCGAGGAAAGAATCTATCATGGAACGCGGTAATAAACTCATCTGACTCTACCGGACCTGCTCCATTCTGCCTCCGTTCCTTCAACTGCTTATACAAAATTTGAGCCACGTGTTTCAATTGGTAGGAAGCCAATTCAGCACTCACCGTGCAGTGACACCCATGATTTGGGTGATTTTCTAGATCTCATCCAAAAACTACAGGTCTTCCTTTACGTCAGATCCATGAAAAGTTGGGGGATTCATTCGTGTGAAATCTCAAACTCTGGTCGCAGTGGCAGACATATTGGTATTGACAAGCACCATTTGCTAGCTCACTTGGTTGGTCACAGCCTAAGCCAGCATCTGAATTGCCGCCCTAATTTCAGCGGAGGATACCTGATCATTCTGAGGGGCTGCTGGAGCTGGTAGGGCTGCATTCCCGGTACTTCTTTTGTTTCCTCTTTCTAGAGGCATCATTATCTGAAAAGAGTAGAGTATGAATTAGGAGGATGTTTTTGAAATTAGCTCAACGCACGATAAAGATTATATAATAATGGGAAATATCCTAATAACGCCTTGTAGCCTCCCCGTCTTATGTGTGGCGCACTTTACACCCATGGAAAGGATTCTACTCAATGTGGCTTTCAGACATTCTAGGATGCCCTAAACCTAGGGCTTTGATAACAAAGTTTTCCATAATTCGAGTTTGCACCCTGGATGCGGCACGTTACTTGGTGCCAGAAGTGACCCGAAGCTAACCCATGTCATAACATCACATTGGTATATTGAACTAAATAGAAGCAGAAGCTATATAAACATAACTGAGTAACACTTCTCAAAAGAAAAGAGTACGTTTCAAATAAAATACTAAACAAAGTTTTGTCTGAAATTCATGTAAGAACTGACAAGTTGCTGGGACAAGCCCCAGCTAACTCTACAAATTTGAAAGCAAGAAAACTGAAATAGAACTAAATCCCCATCCTTGAAAGATGAGGCCTCACCAAGATAATGCAGCTGAAATCATTTGAAAGGAACTACTGATGATGATGTGACTAAGAACCTGCACCTGTATCATAATACGATATAACATAGAAGATATGCATCAGTACTTTGAATGTATTATGTAAGATGTAGGTAAAAATAGTAGAATACACAACAGAGCTTATACGACATGAAAATGACCAACTGTCAACTAATAAGTACTAGATATGATTGTAATAATGTAAATACAGACACTGACTCATGATCATAAACATATTCAAAAAATTAAACAAACTGAACTGAAAACTTTGACTAAATTGAGTTGCGTTGTACTGACAAGTGGGACACCGTGGAAGAGACTACAACCGAAATATAAACACGTGAGCTAAACATAGAGACCGATGTATACCCCCTATAAGAGAAGGCCCATCATAGCTTTCCAGGTATGGTAGCTGAACTGGGCGATCACTGTCTCTAGCCTATTGGTCTAAAGTCCTACGGTGTCAACGCAGTTGTAGGAATCTGGGTATGCTGAACCCCTTCCCTCTCGGTGCTAAGTCCTACTACCACTGGAATCCTAACTGTTACTACCATGCTCGTAGCTCGAACCTGATGTCCTATGACTTATGTCAGGAATACTTATTTGGAAGTACCCAGAGAGTCTGAAGGACCTGATAACTGAAAGCTAGAGGTTCTAAGACTTGCCAGAGTTGTTTTATCTAAAAAATTTCATAAATATCTAAAGAACAACCTAATGACTGATAACTGAGACTATAGAGTTTTACTGAACTCCTCAAGAGATTGAACATAGCCAAATTGATCAGTTGACATTGCTGTAAGACACTAAGACTGCTAAGCACTAACTGAGGTTAGACAAGCCATAAACTAAATTTTGATCATATAATGATACTATCATGGAGATTTTTGGAACTATTCAGAATCAAGAAACATTCGCATCTAGGCAATTATTCAAGACTCTTCAAATGACATTTATAGACTAGTGCTAAAATACATATTCCATGGGAAGACATCAACATGCATTATAACTACTAATAATCTTCAGGAATTCACAAGAATCATTACAAGAAGGAAGTTCATAGTCTAACTAGGGCACAACCCTAGTGTTGATCTTTAAATATGTGATTTGATAGAATTTCTATAAGGGTTTTGGGACACAAGGGAAGAGCAACTCCCTTGTTTAAATTGCACATACCTAAAGTAGAATTCCTTGGAAGAAATCTTGAGAAAGATTTCAGCCCGATACAATGACTTGAGAAAATTTTCTAGAACTTCTACATACTGAATCTGAGGATTGAGAGGAATAATGAGAGGAACTCGTCGATCAACCCCTGTAACTCCCCCCTTTAATGTGCCCAAAATGACATAGTTTAGGGATTAAAATAACTGGAACTCACAAAAATTCTCCTGGAATATGGACTGTTAAAATCCTACTGTTAGTCACCACAAGGGACCTAACGAGTAGCTAGGTCACTGAACGACTCGTGGCCTATCGTCGTTGCCACTGGCAGTTTTTCCTCGCTTTAGTGCTTAATTGACTACTCCATGTAATGATTCGGCGTGACTTCTAATGGATTATTTCACCATCCATCATGACACTCTAAACTCAAGTTTTTTAACCATCCAACTCACCCCACGAGACACCCAATGACTCATTTGGTTTCACAATGACTCGTCGCCACCACTCATAATCATCACTTGAAATTTTCCCTCCTTTTACCCCTTTAGGACAATGACTCACTTGGCGAGTCGTGAAGTGGCACTACAGCTCATCACCCAACTCGTTAAGTCCCCAATAAATCCCAATATTCACAAACTGAGGCATACATAATGGGTCACTTAACGACCCGTCAAGTCACAGAACGAGTCATTCCATGACTCGTTCTGTAACCTGGTGATGGTTTTCCTCTTTTCTTTATTTCAGTTACTTGGTGTTACACCCCGTAAGTTTCTAGCATTTAGTCAACCTATTCACATGTTGGTGGAGAGTTTTAGAATGTCATACGTTAGAGAAAAGGGCCTGGGGAAAGGTCGAACAAGTGCCAAGTTGGATTTTCGCAAGAGGAGGCCGAACCGCACTGCCTAAAGTGGCAAAGTGGCACGGAGCCGGGACCCCCGCGTTAGTCAATGTGGCACAGAGGCAAAACGGCGCGTTGGACAGTGTGCCAAGTTGCCATGTATTTTGCTGCAAGTATATAAAGGTCTCCCACTTCATTTTTAAGTCCTTCCTCATATTATTTTTAGTGAAAACAACCAGAGAATAGAGGAGCACGAATGGTTACTATAAATTTCCATCCGATTATGCCGTCAAACGCTTCCAAACTCAAATTAACTTTGGGTACCGAAGTATAAAGATGTAGGGAGCGTTTTTTCGGAGTTAGTTTCACAAAATTCGTCCGGTGAAGCTTCGACCAACCGAGTCAAAGTGATTGGAATTGCTCCAAACTAGTGATAATACACTCCCAGGCTTAAAGTAAGTACTTCTCCCTTCTAGACACCCGAGAAATTATGAGTTTTTGATCATTCTTTGATAAATTCAAGAATAGTCAGTAGATATATATCAAGTATCGTTTTCTTCCAGTATAGTAATGAAGTTAGTTCTATTCTTTCGTTAATATGATTACAGTTCGGGAGAACAATTGAATACTAGCCGAACCTCGCTAGTTAATCAGTAAACCAACAGTCGAGGTATGTAAAGCCAATCTCTTTCGGCAAGTTAGTTTCTCCAGTATAGTAAAATAGTATGAATCCCAGTAAGATATTGCAGAAACAGTATATCATGCTCAGTATGCAATTTAATAAAGCATGTCAGAAGTACCATATAATGTTTAGTATGAGACTCAGTACAGCATGTTAGAGATTATATTATTATCTTATTCAGTGTGTATTATATGTAGTTATTTCTATCAGTTGAGACTTGATTGTATTGTTTTGGGCTGAATTACCTAGCTTTCGTGATTGCCCCAGGGTTAATAGCTATATCGACTCGTCCCCCAGAGGGTGAGGATACATCGCTCTATGGAGTGGCATGCCGTGTTCTAGGGACAAAGATGTGATTCCAGTTTCCCCATATTTTTCCGTTGTTGGCCTATATATACCCCCGTCCAGCGCTTGCGCCCGGGATGTTGATTTTAGGAGTCCTCCGGACTCAGGTACAGCTATAGTCAGCGGCCCATCGGGCCCAAGTTGCATACCCAGGGGATTGGCAGGTTGTTTATGGTTACTAGGTGATGTGGTATGACCTGGGCAGGGGTAAATAGATTATGATGATTGTACCTTCCGGCTTATGGGGGCTAGGTAAGGTTTATGTTATGTTATGTTTTGTCATGTTATTTTAGTTGTGGTTGGATAGATAGTAGGACGCCACGTTACGAGGTACGACTCCTACTCTTTTCAGAATAGTTAAGGTTAGTCCTGAACCCACTATTCCAGTCAGTTTCAGTCTGTCTTTCTTATTGCTCCAGTTACAATTACTTTCATTATTTACTTTTAGTTATTTCCAGTTGTTGCTTTGCATACTTAGTACAAGTGGTACTGACGCCCATTTTTGGGCGCTGCATTACTTACCTGCAGGTACACATAGACGAGGAGCAGATCCCTCGTAGTTCGAGTCAGCGATACTGAGCCTTCAGCTCCTCCCATCTGCAGCTTAAAAGACAGAGGTTTACTCTCCTTTTGATTGTGTAGTATGGGTAGGCCGGGGCCCTATCCCGACTATCTTATTATTCTTAGAGGCTTGCAGATTGTATTATAGTCCCTGTGGTTAGATGTATGTGATGGCCGTGTGGGGCCTTGTTCAGTTGTTAGTTGGTGACCTTGTTGGTCACAGATCAGTTTAGTGTTAGATTTCATTTCTCAGATATAACAAGACAGCATAGTGGCCTTGTCGGCCCGCATAGGATCCCTTTAAGTTGGTTGTTCTGGTTAGCTGTTTATATCCTTACAGGTGGCTATAGGCCTTGTCGGTAGGAGGCTGTGTTTACAGCCATTATATATCCCGTCGTTTTCTTGAATCCAAAGTCAGAGCCAGCCTAGCACCAGAAGTGCTTAGGCTCAGTTAGTCTGGTAGTCCAGATCCTAGTAGGGCACCAGGTGCCAGTCATGCCTCCCAAGATGGGGCATGAAAAACTTGGTATTAGAGCAGGTCGTATCCCAGAGAGTCTGCAAGCTGTGCTAAGTAGAATCTTTTCTATGGATGTGTTGTGCACCACATACTGTACAAAGGAGGCTGCAAGCCATGATAGGATGGTTACTCTTTCTTCTAATTCATTCATTCTATAGAGCGATACAGTATCGGGTTGAGTCCCCAAAGCTTACTATACTCTTTGGTTACAGATAAAATGTCAGATCAGCAACATCCTATTACAGGCAGAAGATTGGATACAACACCAGGAGAGGGCACCAGCAGGATGCCTCAGCCTCGATTAGAATCAACCCGATCTGAGTGCGATACAGAGGCATCGTCTCGATCTTCCCAGCAGTCTCCGTCACATTAGGAGCCACATGGGATGACAACACCTCCGACAGTTCCTATACCTATACTATCTGACCAGGAGGTCAGGAGTGCAGTAGTCATGTTAGCATAGATAATGGTTGCTCAGCATCAGTCGATGCCATCTACAACTGCAGAATCATCAGGAGGACCTAGTAGTTCGAGGGTCCAATAATTCCTGGCATTAAGTCCCTCGCAGTTTATAGGGACAGATCGGACAGAGGATTCCTAGGATTTCCTGGATCAGATGCAGAGGATTTTTAGAGTAATGCATGCTACACCCACAGAGTCAGTTGAATTGGCCATATTCTGGCTATGAGACATCATTGTACTGTGGTAAGAGAGTTGGGAGAGGTCCCGAGGGAGAGATGTTTCCCCTCTAACCTGGTCCAGCTTTTCAGAGGCTTTTCTGTGTCATTTTCTACCATAGGAGATTTGACAGGCCCAAGTTGATCAATTTTTACACTTTGAGCAGGGGGCAATGAGTGTTCGAGAATACGCCCTGCAGTTTGATTTGTTGGCCCGATATGCGCCAGCCTTGGTGGATACCATGCCATCCAGAGTACACCATTTCATTATGGGGCTAAATCCAGAATATGTTGAGACTTGTATTACAGCTACTTTGCGAGAGGACATGGGTATTGCCCGAGTATAGGCATTTGCTCAAAATATTGAGGGCATCAGACAGCATCAACGGGAGATCAGGAGAACCAGTCAGGAACAGCGCTGCAGAGATAGGCTAGATGATTTTCAGAGGGAGGCCCGGGGAGGACCCAGGCCGCGGTTCTCAGATAGGCAGCCTAGACCCCCGCCTCCATCACAAGAGCAGAGGGGCAGGTCCAATCGCCGAGGGCAGTCAGAGTCTGGCGGTAGTTCGTGAGCAGTAGATTCACCATAGCAGAGGAGGGCAGAGCAGAGAAGGTATACACTATCAGTAGCCACTCTGGAGCTTGTAGATATGGATCCACAGGATGTTATATTTGTGGCCAAGAGGGTCATCTGATGAGAGATTGTCCGGATAGGGGTCAGGGTGACCGGGATCGATAGGATAGGTCATCAGCAGGGTCACGAGTTCCAAGATCCCCGACAGGGCGCAGGCCCTTAGTATTAGTAAGTAGAGGTCGAGGCAGAGCAGGGGCCTCCAGTTCAGGTGCGGGCCCAGACTGTACATATGCATTATCGGGGAGACAGGATTCAGAGTCATCACAAGATGTTGTGACAGGTATACTAACTATTTTCTCTTACCCTGCTTATGTGTTGATATATTCGGGATCCACCTTGCCCTATGTTACACAATTACTGGCTCGAAAGTTCAGTATTGTGCCGGAATTATTTTGGTGACCTTTTTCAGTATCCACACCCGTTGGTGACTCTATTATAGCCAAAAGGGCCTATCGGGGGTGTACAGTAGAGGTTGACAGCCGTCAGACTACAGCAGATTTGGTGGAGCTAGAGATGGTTGATTTTGATGCCATCATGGGTATGGATTGGTTAGCTCCATGCTATGCCAATGTTGAGTGCTGGACCGAGATGGTCCGATTCCACTTTCCAGGGGAGGCAGTACGGGAGTGGAAAGATAGTACAGTTACACCAAAAAGTAGGTTTATTTCCTATCATCGGGCGAGAAAGTTGATAGCAAAGGGGTGTATTTACCACATTGTCAGATTTAAGAATATTCGGGCAGAGCCTCCGATCTTCAGTTTGTTGTAGTGGTTAATGAGTTCCCCGATGTATTCCCAGAAGAGCTTCCTGGTATTCCCCCAGAAAGGGAAATTTATTTTGCAATTGATCTCTTACCAGGCACTCAGCCTATATCAATTCCCCCTTATCGGATGGCTCCACGAGAGAACTAAAGGAGCAGTTGAATGATTTTCTAGATAAGGGCTTTATTAGGCTGAGTACCTCACGTTGGGGTGCCCCGGTTTTGTTTGTGAGAAAGAAGGACGGCTCCCTCCGTATGTGTATAGACTATCGGCAACCGAACAAAGTCACGGTCAAGAATGAGTACCCACTTCCCAGAATAGATTATTTATTTGATCAGTTACAAGGAAAAAGGTATTTCTCCAAGATTGAATTAAGGTCTGGATATCATCAAGTTCGGGTTCGTGAAAGAGATATTCCAAAGACTGCCTTCAGGAGGAGATACGGCCACTTTGAATTCTTAGTCATGTCCTTTAGGCTGACGAATTCTGCAGTAGTGTTTATGGACCTGATGAACAGTATTTTCAGGCCATAGCTGGACTTGTTCGTGATAGTGTTTATCGATGATATTCTGGTGCATTCTCTCTTAGAGGCAGACCAGCAGGATCATCTGCGGACAGTGCTTCAGATTCTTAGAGAACACCAGCTATATGCGAAGTTTTCTAAATGTGAGTTTTGGCTGAATTCAGTATCCTTTTGGGGTTATATCATGTCGGATGCTTGTATTCAGGTAGATACACAGAAGATAGAAGTAGCAAAACAAGGCCCAGACCTACCACTCCGACTGAGATCCGTATTTTCCTGGGATTAGCCGGGTACTACAAAAGGTTTATGGAAGGATTTTCCACTTTAGCAGCACCCCTGACCAAACTGATGCAGAAGGCAGCAAAATTCCAGTGGACTGAAGCATGTGAGCAGAGCTTCAAGGAATTGAAAGACAAATTGACGTCAGCACCAGTATTAGCATTACCAAAAGGAACAGAGGGTTATCAGTTTATTGTGACGCTTCGAGTGTTGGGTTAGGATGTGTGTTGATGCAGCATGGTAAAGTGATTGCTTATGCTTCCAGGCAACTAAGGAAGCATGAAAATAACTACCCTACCCATGACCTAGAATTAGCCACAGTAAATCATGCCTTGAATATATGGAGACATTACTTTTATGGAGTTTACGTGGATATTTTCACTGATCATAAAAGCCTACAGTATATCTTCACCCAGAAAGAGTTGAATTTGTTGTAGTGTTGTTGGTTAGAGCCGTTGAAAGACTATGATGTGAATATTTTGTATCACTCAGGGAGAGCCAATGTGGTACCAGACGCCCTTAGCCGTCAATCTATGGGGACTTTGGCATACTTGCAGCCCGAGCAACAAGAATTGGCCCGAGAATTGCATCAGCTAGCCGGTTTAGCCGTTCGCATAGCAGAAACAACAGACAATAGAGCGGTAATCCAGAACACCGCAGTATCATCATTAGTCATGGAAGTGAAGGAATGACAATATGAAGACCCTATCCTGGTTTAGCTTAGAAACAAAGTTCAGCGAGGAGAGGTGACAGATTTTCAGGTAACTGAGGATGGAGTGTTAAGATATAAAGATCGCCTTTGTGTTCCAGACGTTGCAGGGCTTCGCCAGCAGATTATGGGTTAGGTACACTATGCCCGTTATTCTCTCCATCCAAGCTCGACAAAGATATACCATGATGTGAAAAAGATCTACTGGTGGCCAGGAATGAAAAAAGGGATAGCAACATTTGTTGTTCAGTGTCCCAATTGCCAATAAGTAAAAGCTGAACATCATAAACCAGGCAGACTTACCCAGGATATAGTTGTGCCTCTATGGAAATGGGAAGCAGTTAACATGGACTTTGTAGCAGGATTACCTCGCACCAGGCGTAGATATGATTCGATTTGGGTAATTGTTGACAGGTTGACAAAATCAGCTCATTTTCTGCCAGTAAGGGCTATCTTTTCAGCATAAGATTATGCCGAGCTGTATATTAAAGAAATACTCAGACTGCATGGTGTTCCATTGTCAATTATTTTCGATAGAGGGGTTCAATTTATAGCTAGGTTTTGGCAATCGTTTCAGAGAGGTTTGGGGACGCGGTTAACCTAAGCACAACTTTTCATCCTCAGACAGATGGGCAGGCAGAACGTACCATTCAGAAACTCGAGGATATGTTGTGAGCATGTGTGTTAGATTTTGGAGGTAGCTGGGATGAGCACCTACCGCTTATTGAGTTCGCCTATAATAACAGTTATCATTCAGCAATTCAGATGGCGCCTTATGAAGCGTTGAATGGGCGAAAGTGCAGATCTCAAGCTGGTTGGTTTGAGGTATGTTATACCCCGTAGGATTCCCGGCACCTAGATGACCTATTTGCACATTGGTTAAGCATATTTGAAGGCCATACGTGCTAGAGAAAGGCCCGGGAAAAGATCGGACGAGAAACCTGTCGAACCATCACGGAAGGAGCCGAGGCAGAGCCCCTCCGCGATGGCAGCGTGTCACGGAGGTGAAGCCTCCGCGTTGGCTCTGTGACACGTTCGCCTTGTCCAGGCCCAAGTATATAAAGCCCCACTTCGGTTTAATCTCATTAAAATCTCTTAAAATTTCCAGAAACCGCAGGAGAACAAGGAGAGAACGAAGAAGTAATATAATTTTCGTCCGATTATGCTGCTAAACGTTGTCCAAACTCAAATTAACCTCAGATACCGAGGTATTTAGCAGCAGAGAGCATTCCTACGGATTTAATTTCGTGAAATACGGCCGACGAATTGTCGAGTTACCGAGCTAAGGTAAGTGGAATTGCTCTAAACTAGTGTCTATGTGTTCCTAGCTGTGAAGTGAATATTTCTCCCTTCTGGACCTCTGGAAAATAGCGAGTTTTCGACCGTCTTTCGATAAGCCTAAGTTTAGGCTATAAACTATATCAAAAGTGACGTTGGTCTTTAAAATAAAGCTGTATTTAGTATTAATTAATATATTTATGAATGCAGTTAGGAGAAAATAGTTGAAGTACCGGCCGAGCCTCGTCCGACAGACGGATAGTTTGAGGATAAGGTATGTAAAGCTAGTTTCCTCGGCAAGTTAGGTAATCTCGGTACAGTACAGTAATTTAAAGGCCAGTAGAATGTTCAGAAGTCATGTGTTATGTTTATTACGAATGTTGGTACGATATTAGAAGCATTGAGTTATAACCTGCGTGAAACTTGCTAGCACGATATAGATTCTAAATCAAGTGTTAGAAACTGCACAGCGTGCTTAGTACGTGATGTGACACAGAATGTTAGGATATCATTGTATTCAGTTGAAACCCAGTAAAGCAATGTAATATCTGTAAGACATCTCAGAAATAGAATGATAAGTTAAAATGAAGTTAGAAAGCATATTAGGAATAGTAAATCATGTTACTATAGAAACTCAGTATACAACATAGTTTTCAGTAGAAACACTATATCTTGTTCAGTATTAGCCCCAGTACAGCCTGGCAGAAGACTATATTTATACATATATACTATTACCAGCCTCAGCATGTATTAAGTACGTACATAATACTATCTCTAGCTCAGCATATAGTATATACAAATACTTTACCACTATTAGCTTCAATATGTGGGACATGCAGATAGTATTACTAGTTGAGACCGTTTTATTGTTTGGGGTTGGACTACCTAGCATCCATGACCACCCCAGGGTTGATAGCTGTATCGACTCGTCCGCTAGAGGACGAGGATACGTCACTATACGGAGTGGTATGCCGTCCAACAAGGGATGAAGATGGGATGCCAGTTTTCCCCATATTTGTGCCTTGATCGACCCTTACACACCCCTGTCGAGCGGATACGCCCGGGTGTTGATTCAGGAGTCCTCCGGACTCAGATGTAGTTATAGTCAGGGGCTCAGCGAGCCCAAGTGCATACCCAGGGGACCGGCGGGATGCTTATAGCTATTATAGGAGACGGGATGACCGGGGTAGGGGTATAGATTCTGTGCTGGTTGTACCCCCCGGCTTATGGGGGCCGGGTAAGGTTTGTGTGTGCTATGTATGTTATGATATGCTATGCCGTGTTATAGTAGATACGAGTAGATCGACAGTAGAATGATACATCTCTAGGTAAGACTCCTACTCCTTCCAGTATAATTAAGAGAAGGTATGACTTACATTATCAGACTGTTAATCTATTCCTTCCTACTTCAGTTTCATCAGTTATATTATTGTTTTCAGATATTCCTTTCAGGTATTGCTTTACATACTCAGTACCAGTAGTACTGACGCCCGTTGGGGCACTGCATTACTTGCCTGCAGGTACTCATAGGCGAGCAGGCGATACCACGTGATTCCTGTCAGCGATCGAGTATTCAACTCCTGTCATCCGGAGACTGAATTCCAGAGGTGTATTTCGTTTTCTTTTGTTGTATAGTATGGGTAGGTCGGGGCCCTGTCCCGATCATTTTTATGGTTATTCCTAGAGGCTTGCAGTCTGTATATATTTTCCTGTGGTCAGATGAGCCGGTCGTGTGAGGCCGTGCAGTTGTATAGCTGTTAGTACTTGTGTTTCCTTTATGTTGGCCGTGTGGGGCCATAGTTCGATAGTAGTGGTGACCTTGCCTGTCACGTAGCTATCCAGTACTTCATGGTTAAGTTATAGATAACTAGATAGCATGGTGGCCTTGTCGGCCCGCATAGGTTTCCCCATATTGATATGTTTCTGGTCAGCTGTTAGTACAGGTACAGGAGGCTACAGGCCAATGGGCCGGGGGCTATGTTTACAGCCGTTATATAGCCCTTTGTTTCCTAAAATGTGAGTTAGAGCCAGCCAGGCACCAGATGTGCCTAGGCTTAGCAGTCCAGTAATTCAGGTCCTAGTAGGGCACCAGGTGCCAGTCATACCCCCCAAGGCGGGGTGTGACAAACTTGGTATCAGAACAGGTCGTATCCCAGGGAGTCTGCAAGCCGTGCTAAGTAGAGTCCTGTCCATGGATGTGTTGTGCACCACATACTATGGGTAGGAGGCTGCAAGGATTGATAGGATGGTTGTCTTTTATTCTTATTCAGTCGTGCTGTAGAGCGGTACAATATAGGGTTGAGTCCCTAAAAGCTTACTATATTCTTTGGTTACAAATAATGTCAGACCAGCGACATCCTATCACAGACCGGAGCTTAGATATTGCAGCAGGGGAAGGCACTAGCAGGATGCCTCACCCTCGTTTAGAAACAGCCCGGTCAGAGGGCACTATAGAGGCATCGTCCCAGCCTTCTCCGTAGTCTCCACCACATCAGGAGCCACTAGGGGCGACACTACCTCCAGCAGTCCCTATACCGACACCTTCCGACCAGGAGGTTAGGAGTGGGGTAGTTATGTTAGCACAGATGATGGCGGCTCAGCGTCAGCCGATGCCGTCTACAGTTGCGGAGCCGTCAGGAGGGCCCGACAGTTCGAGGGTCCGAGAGTTCTTGGCTCTGAATCCCCCACAGTTTACAGGTACGGACCGGACAGAGGACCCTTAGGATTTTCTGGATCAAATGCAGAGAATCTTCAGGGTTATGCATGCCACGCCTACAAAATCAGTTGAATTGGCAGCATTTCGGTTACGGGACATCGTCGTGTTGTGGTAAGAAAGCTGGGAAAGGTCCCGAGGGAGAGATGTTTCCCCTCCGACCTGGTCCAGCTTCTCAGGAGCTTTTCTGGATCACTATCTGCCGCGGGAGATTCGACAGGCCCGGGTAGACCAGTTCTTACATCTGGAGCAGGGGGGCCATGAGTGTTCAGGAATATTCCTTGCGGTTTGATTCTTTGGCCCGGTATGCACCAGCCTTTGTTGATACCATGGCATCCAGAGTGCACCATTTTATTATGGGGTTGAATCCAGAATATGTTGAGACTTGTATTACGGCCACACTGCGAGAGGACATGGACATTGCTGGAGTTCAGGCATTCGCCCAGAATATTGATGGCATCAGACAGCGACATCGGGAGATCAGGAGGGTCAATCAGGAGCAGCGTCGCCGGGACAGGCCAGTTGAGTTACAGAGGGAGGCCCGGGGAGGACCCAGGCCACGATTGTTAGACAGGCCGCCCAGGCCCCCGCCTCCGCCGCAGCTGCAGGGGGGTAGATTCAGCCGCAGGGGGCAGACAGAGACTGGCAGAGGCTCGCAGATAGCAGATTCACCATTACAGAGGAGGGCGGAGCATAGTAGGTATACCCTACCACTTTGCCCTATATGCAGTCGACGCCATCCTGGAGAATGCAGATATGGCTCCACCGCATGTTATAATTATGGCAAACAAGGCCATTTGATGAAAGATTGCCCAGCTGGAGGCCGAGAGGACCGAGATAGACAGGATAGGGCATCTACAGGGTCACGAGCCACAGCATCCTCGACTGGGCGCAGGCCCTTAGTTTCAGCAGGCAGGGGTCGGGGCAGATCAGAGGCCTCCAGTACAGGTGCGGGTCCAAGCCGCACATATGCCTTACCAGGTAGGCAAGATTCAGAAGCGTCGCCTGATGTTGTGACAGGTATTCTAACTATCTGCTCACACCCTGCTTATGTGTTGATTGATCCAGGGTCTACTTTGTCCTACATTACTCCATTTGTGGCACGAAAGTTTAGTATTGCACAAGAATTATTGCAGCAGCCCTTTTTAGTGTCCACGCCCGTCGGTGACTCTATTACAGCTAGCCGAATCTACCGCGGGTGTACAGTAGAGGTTGCTGACCGTCAGACCACAGTAGATCTGGTCGAGTTAGAAATGATAGACTTCGATGCCATAATGGGTATGGATTGGTTAGTACCGTGCTTTGCCAACGTTGAATGTTGGACCAAGAAGGTCCGATTCCACTTCCTAGGAGAAGCAGTGCGAGAGTGGAAGGGCAGCACCGCTACGCCAAAAGGTAGGTTTATTTCCTACCTTCAGGCGAGGAAGTTGATATCTAAGGGATGTATTTACCATCTGGTCAGAGTCCAGGATGTCCAAGCAGAATCTCTGACACTCCAGTCTGTTCCGGTAGTGAATGAATTCCCTGATGTATTTCCTGATGAGTTACCTGGTATTCCCCCAGAAAGGGAAATAGACTTTGCTATTGACTTGTTACCAGGCACTCAGCCGATATCAATTCCTCCCTATCGTATGGCTCCGGCAGAACTCATAGAATTAAAGGAGCAGTTGAAAGATTTATTGGATAAAGGTTTCATCAGGCCGAGTACTTCACCGTGGGGTGCGCCAGTTTTATTTGTGAGGAAGAAAGATGGCTCGCTCTGAATGTGCATAGATTATCGGCAATTAAACAAAGTTACAGTAAAGAACAAGTACCCGCTCCCCAGAATTGATGACTTATTTTATCAGTTGCAGGGAGCCAAATACTTTTCTAAGATTGATTTGCGGTCCGGATATCACCAGGTATGAGTACGTGAGAGAGATATTTCTAAGACAACGTTTAGGACCCAATATGGGCATTTTGAATTTCTAGTCATGTCCTTCGGGTTAACGAATGCCCCGGCAGTCTTCATGGACCTGATGAACAGTATTTTCAGACCTTTCCTGGACTTGTTTGTGATAGTATTCATTGATGACATTCTGGTGTATTCTCGCTCTGAAGCAGATCACCAGACTCATTTGCGGACAGTGCTCCAGATTCTCAGGGACTGTCAGCTGTATGCTAAATTTTCTAAGTGTGAATTCTTGCTTACCTCAGTGGCCTTTTTAGGGCATATCGTGTCGGATGCTGGCATACAGGTAGACAAGCAGAAAATAGAAGCAGTTAAGTCATGGCCTAGGCCTACCACTCCGACTGAAGTTCGTAGCTTTCTAGGGTTGGTAGGATATTACAGAAGGTTCGTTGAAGGGTTCTCGACCATTGCGGCACCTCTAACCAAATTGACACAGAAAGCAGCAAAGTTTCAATGGACAGAGGCATGCGAGCAGAGCTTCCAGGAACTGAAAGACAGATTAACCTCTGCCCCAGTATTAGCATTGCCGAAAGGCACAGAAGGTTATTCGGTCTATTGCGACGCGTCAGGTGTCGGGTTGGGTTGTGTGTTGATGCAGCATGGTAGAGTGATAGCATATGCTTCTAGAAAGCTGAGGAAACACGAAAAGAACTACCCTACCCACGACCTGGTATTAGCCGCAGTGATCCACGCCTTGAAGATGTGGAGACATTACCTGTACGGCGTCCATGTTGATATTTACACAGATCATAAGAGCCTACAGTACATCTTCACTCAGAGGGAGTTGAATCTACGACAATGCCGCTGGTTGGAGCTGTTAAAAGATTATGATGTGAATATTCTATACCACCCCGGAAAAGCTAATGTTGTAGCAGATGCCCTGAGCCGTAAGTCAATGGGGAGTTTGGCGTATTTACGACCTGAGAAGCGAGAGTTAGCCAAAGAAATTCATCAGTTAGCTGGTTTAGCCGTTCGAGTAATGGAAACAGAAAATAATAGAGCAGTAATTCAGAATTCTGCTGTGTCATCATTAGTTACAGAGGTAAAAGAACGACAGTACGAGGACCCGGATTTAGTTCAGCTCAGAGATAGAATTCAGAAAGGTAAGGAGTCATATTTCCAAATGACTAAGGATGATGTGCTACGCTGTAAGGGCCGCCTATGTGTCCCGAATGTTTTAGGGCTTCGTGGGCGGATCATGCATGAGGTACATTACGCTCGCTATTCCCTCCATCCAGGGGCGACGAAAATGTACCATGACATCAGAGACATCTACTGGTGGCCAGGTATGAAAGCTGAGATAGCTGAATTTGTATCTAGATGTTCTAACTGTCAACAGGTGAAAGCGGAGCACCAGAAGCCGGGCGGTTTGATGCAAGATATAACGGTGCCTACGTGGAAATGGGAAATGATAAACATGGATTTTGTAACTGGGTTACCCCGTACCAGACGCAGAAATGATTCCATTTGGGTAATAGTTGACAGGGTAACAAAATCAGCTCATTTTCTGCCGGTGAAGGCTACCTTCTCGGTTGAGGACTATGCCAAATTATATATCAGAGAAATAGTTAGATTGCATGGAGTGCCGGTATCCATCATTTCAGATAGGGGAGCACAGTGTATAGCTAGATTCTGGCAGTCGTTCCAGAGGGGTTTGGGAACGCAGATCAATTTGAGCACAGCATTCCACCCCCAGACAGATGGGCAAGCTGAGCGGACTATCCAAACGCTCGAAGATATGCTACGAGCGTGTGTACTAGATTTTGAGGGTAGCTGGGATGAGCATCTTTCATTGATTGAATTTGCTTATAATAATAGTTATCATTAAGCTATCCAGATGGCGCCTTTCGAGGCATTATACAGGCAAAAATGTAGATCGCCGGTGGGCTGGTTTGAAATAGGAGAATCAGCACTGGTTGGCCCAGACATTGTTCGGCAGTTAGAGGAAAAGATAAAGCTTATCCGAGAATGTTTACTGACTGCTCAGAGCCGCCAGAAGTCTAACGCAGATATGCGGCGCAGAAATCTAGAATTTGTGGTAAATGACTGGGTATATCTGAAGGTGTCTTCGATGAAAGGGGTAATGAGATTTGGAAAGAAAGGCAAGCTTAGCCCGAGATTCATTGGGCCATATCAGATTCGGCGAAGACTAGGCCGAGTTGCATACGAATTGAACTTGCCTCCGGAGTTAGCATCTGTTCACCCAGTATTCTGTGTATCTATGTTGAGGAAGTTCGTAGGGGACCCTTCTACAGTAGTTCCAGTTCAGGATGTCCAGGTCACAGAAGAGTTAGCATATGAAGAGGTTCCAGTAGCTATTTTAGACAGACAGATTCGCAGGTTGAGGACTAAAGATGTTGCGTCTGTCAAAGTACTGTGGCGTAACAGGAACCGAGAGGAAATGACGTGGGAAGCTGAAGAAGATATGAAAGCTAGGTACCCTCACCTATTCTAGGCCTAGTCAGGCGACAGGTATGTCCGTATTATTGCTTATGTAGTATTTTATGGTTGTATATGTATAAGTGAGAAAGATTGATACTTAGCCATCCAGTGAATCCTAAAGTATTGTGTACAGTACCTGTATTGGACTTTTCTGCATTTCAGGTTTTTGGTATAGTCCATATTACAGGGGAGACTCTGGCGAAATTTTTCTAAACAAGTAAGTTAAGTAGTCTGATCTTGGGCAGATTTATATGCCTATGCCCAAGTGATACTCAAACGTATCATTTTCGCCTTGTTTATTGTGCAATGTGTATACAATTTCATGTAATTGGTAATAAAATGTGAATTTATACTAACCAACATGATTAGCATTATTTTGTAGGTAAAACATGATTTTGAGGAGCCAAAATGCATGTTGGAACAATATCGGAGTTGGATTTGGATGCAAGCATGAAAAAGACATTGGACTGCACAATGTAAAGGGGCTCCGCGATGGAGCCGTGCCATGCTACCATCGCGGAGGCACACTGCCTGGAGGGTGATTAATTTGTCAATTTCCAGTGAAGCCTCGTGACAGCTCCGTGGCACGGAGGCAAGCCTCCGCGTTACATGCTGTGCCACGTTGAGGCTTTATTCCCGGACCCCAGATTTCCAGTGAGGGTCCGCGTCCACGCCGTGTCACGGAGGCAGTGCTCCGCGTTGGCCTCCGTGACACATTGCTTGTTATTCCGGGAAAAGTTCCCAATAGTATAAATAGAACACTTAGGCTTATTTTTAATTAATTCAGACTTGGTGGAGCAAGGACGTGGGTTACAGGCAGTTGAGCGACGAAAAAGCTCAGGGTTTTTCTCTCTTTCTTTCTTCTTTCAGTCAATTATTTGTATGATTAACACTTGTTTTAGGATGATTAATCCACAAATGAGTGGCTAATTCTCTTCCTTGCTGAGGTTATGAACAATGGTGATGAATTGTGAGTATTGAATTATATGGTTTTTCATCTTCTTCTTCCATGTTGTTCTATTAATTCTTGTTTCTACTGCATTGGTGTGTGGCCGACATTAATGTACATCTAAAAAGTCCGATTTCACTCGAGAGAGCACGAAATTGGAAAGTTGTGAATTAATAGGGTATTGTTCTTAACTTGATTTGGAAAAATTGAGTTTTGATGTGCTTTCCTGATAGAAATATACTTGAAAGCCGTATTAGTCAATTTAGGAACCAGAATTGTATTGCTAGGTCATAAATTGCATTTGATCACATAAATGTAGACGGATGGTTTATGATTCTTAAGTGAGATTAAATACGAGAGTTTTAATCTCTAGGCTAATGTTCTTGGCTAGCAACTGGAAGAGAAGACTAACCAAATTAGGATTATAATCAAATTTATTACTTGTTCTTAACCTTGGCATGCTCATATCCATAGTTTCAATTCAAAGTAGATATTTGTTAATAGTTTTAGTATATAATTTATAAACAAAAATTATTTAACTTTTGGTTACGTTGTTGTCAGCATAAATAGAAGTAAGATAGAATATAGTATACTTGAGCAATTTTTACTTATCCAGAGTCTCCTTGGTTCGATACTTGGCTTACTTAGCCACTTTATTACTTGTTTGACCACGTGCACTTGCGTGTCGGTTTTATAACCCCATATAGCAAACACCCGAACAATTTTTTGGGGCCGTTGCCTGGGAGACTAGGCAATTGGTGAAATTGTGTTAAGTGTAAATTTACTGTATTTTTTATTCTATTTTCTTAAGTGTTGGCAACTTGGTCTTAGCCTGTATTTTGCAGACTTTATTTCTGTGAACACTGGCAAAGGACAAAGAGCTGGTGGAATCTTATATAGATCCTGAACGTGAATTTCATAGTAAACGCAGAGAAGCTCTACAAAAGAAGCTGCAGTTGCTCAGACAGACTATTATGGAGCAACAAAATCCACCGGTTGTGAGGGCAGTGTTAGTGCCCGACGAAGCAGCAGCAAGGCCGGTTCGCGAGGTGGCAATCCCACATGCCAACAATGTACATTCAAGTATCCGCAAACCAGAGCCTGGAGGGAGATTTGAACTCAAGCAGAACATGGTGCAACTGTTGCACACAAGCGGGCAATTTACCGGTCTCCCTCATGAAGACCCACAACAACATCTCCAAAACTTTTTGGAGATAAGTGACACTTATATACCCGCTGGAGTGTCACCTGATTATGTTCGGCTCACACTATTTCCGTTCTCATTACTTGGTGAAGCCAAGAGATGGTTAAAAGCTGAGCCACCAAATTCTATATCAACGTGGGATGATCTTGCACGAAAGTTCTTGATAAGATTTTTTCCCTCTGGTAAAACATCCAGACTTAGAAGTCAAATTCTAAGTTTCAAACAAAGGGAGGGCGAAAATTTATATCAAGCCTGGGAAAGATTTAAATCCATGTTGCGGGGCTGTCCTCATCATCATCAGTCCAATGAGGTGTTGGTACACACATTTATTGAGGGTTTGGAACCCCATACTAAAATTTTGCTAGATTCAGCAGCTGGAGGGCAAGCGCTGGAAAAGACTTATGAGGAGCTGTACACTTTGCTAAACCGGATTTCACAGGGCAATCCAGAATGAAATGCTGATTCATCTCGAGGTGGAGCAAGGAAAGAAGCAGGAGTGCTTGAAGTGGATGGATTTACAGCTATCGCTGCACAGATAGCTGCCTTGAAGAATCAGTTGAACAACCACTTTAGCAACATGAACTTGAACCAGCCTTCAGCTTCAGTCAATGCGGTCCAGCAAATATGGTGTGAAGTGTGTGGAAGCAGTGAGCACTCATCTGAGTGTTGTGGAGCAAACCCAGATTCTATTAACTTTGTGGGCAATGCACAAAGAAATCAGCAGCAGTTTGGTAGCTGCTACAACTCAAATTGGAGGAACCATCCAAATTTTTCGTGGGGTAGCAACAACCAACAAGGCCAAAGTTCGGGTCAGGGGATGCCAAGAAATCAAGGAGGGCAACAGAACTACCAATCTCAATTCAGAAATCACAATGCCCCTCCTCCACCACCATCACCTACCCTGGGACCCCATGGAGGACACCACGAATTGTGGTGGGTGACCACGACTCGTGGTCACCATCTGTTGTCAACACTGCCCAAAAATCCTAGCCCAGCATCCAGTCTACGCCACGGGTGACTTCACGAGTCTGAGGCCTAGCCACGACTCTTGGTCTCGCCCCTGGTCTCCTTTTCAAATCCTACCAACCTTGCTGGACCACTAGTCACCTCACGACTCGTGATCACTCCTCACGAGCATCCTCATGGTTTGTCTTGTGACATGGTGTGAAATTTTAGTTTTTCACCGTTTTGACTCCCGGATATAATCCTTTGATTTCCAGGGTATAACAATATCTCCCCCTTGGGAACATTCGTCCTCGAATGTTAGAAACACATAGGAAATCAAAAACATGCAATCATCACATCCAAACACTGATAATTTAAACCAAAAACTAATGGAATTAACTACCCCCGAAAAGAACTACATAGATGAACTAAATTCAGACATCACATACATCCATCATAACATAAATCAAACTTGCGCACATGAACTGGACATGGAAACTAATTAGAGATTTAAGGCAAAACTGATACCTCAAACTTAAATTGAGCCAGTAGAGAATAAATGCGGGTATCTAGCCATCATATCCTCTTCGGCTTTCCATGTATCTCCTTCAACATGCTGATTTCTCCATTATACTTTAACTGAAGCTACTACATTGTTCGTTAGTCTTCGAACTTGATGGTCTAATATTTCCACAGGAACTTCTTCATAGTTAAGGCTATCCTTTACACCGACGCTGTCCACCGGGACTACTAGAGCTGGATCTCCCAAGCATTTCTTCAAAAGCGACAAATGAAAAATAGGATGCACAGAAGATAACTCTAAGGGCAGGTCCAACTCATATGCTACCTTACCAACTCTTCCCATAACCTGGTAGGGAACAATATAGCGGCGACTGAGTTTTCCTTTCTTTCAAAGCTGCATGACTCCCTGCATGGGGGATACCTTTAGAAATACCCAATCGTCTACCTCAAACTCCAAATCTCTTCTTCTCGCATCCGCATATGACTTTTGATGACTCTGAGTGGTTTTCAGCCTATCCCTTATCATCTAAACTTTCACAATGGCTTCATGAACCGAATCAGGTCCTATCATAGCTGCCTCACCAACCTCAAACCATCCGATAGGTGATCTACACCTCCACCCGTAAAGACCCTCGAACAGTGCCATCTGGATACTAGAGTGATAGCTATTATTATAAGCAAACTCGATCAAGGGCAAATGATCATCCCAGTTAACTTTGAAATCCATCACACATAATCTCAACATATCCTTGAGAGTCTTGATTGTTCGTTCGGCTTGGCCATCCGTTTGCGGATGAAAGGCTGAGCTGAGCTTAACTTGAGTCCCAAGCCCTTTTTGAAAAGATCGCCAAAACTGAGAGGTAAACTGAGTACCTTGGTTTGAAATAATAGACAAGGGAACTCCATGAAGTCAAACGAACTCCCGAATATACAATTTTGCATAATCATCCGCTGAATCTGTGGTTTTGACCGGTAGGAAGTGCGCAGCCTTGGTTAACATGTCGAACGCAACCCAAATGGAATCATAGTGTCGGCGAGTATGAGGTAGGCCTTTAATGAAATCCATATTAATCTCTTCCCACTTCCAAGTAGGAATTTTTATATCCTGAAGTACACCTTCCGGCCTTTGATGCTCGACTTTCACTTGCTGACAATTCGGGGACTTGGCTACAAATTTTGCAATATCCTTCTTCATGTCGTTCCACCAATATATTTCCCGCAAATCCTGATACATTTTGGTGGCACCCGGATGGATGTTATACGTGGACCATGTGCCTCATGCAATATCCGATACTGGAAATTATCGACATCTAGAAAACATAGATGGCCCTGGTACCGTGGCACCCCATCTCTCCTTTGGGAGAAGACCTCTACCTTTTGACTCCGAACAGCTTCGTTCAGCTTTACCAACATCAGATCATCATCTTGACTAGCTTTCACATCCATTACAAAGGACGATTCATATATGTTTTGCACAACAACAACGCCATTGGTCGATTCTACCAACCTAACTCCCAACCTTGATAGTCGATGGACATCTTTCATCAAATCCTTCTTTCCCTCATCCACGTCGGACACACTCTCCATAGAGAGCCTACTAAGTGTGTCCGCCACCACATTAGCCTTACCCGGGTGGTAAAGAACAATCATATCGTAGTCCTTAAGTAGTTCCAAATACCTCCTTTGTCGAAGATTGAGATCTTTCTGCGTGAAAAATACTGCAAGCTCTTGTGGTCCGTAAACACATCCTCGTGGACCCCATACAAGTAATGCTGTCATATCTTTAAAGCGAACACCACCGAGGCCAACTTAAGATCATGGATCAGGTAATTCTTCTCATGGATTTTCAACTATCTTGAGGCATACGCTATCACTTTCTCATGCCACATCAACACACACCCAAGTCCGATTTTGGAAGCATCACAATATAATACAAAACCATCAGTACCCTCGGGTAGGGTCAACACTGGTGCTGAAGTGAGTTCAGTTTTCAACTCTTGAAAGCTTTTATCAAAAGTCTCCGACCACTGGAACTTTATCTTTTTTTGAGTCAACCTGGTCAATGGTGCTGCAATTGATGAGAAACCCTCTACAAATCTCTAGTAATAGCCTGCTAGGCCCAAGAAACTCTGCATTTCTGAAATATTCACCAGTCTGGGCCAATTCTTTAGCGCCTCGATTTTTTGAGAATCCACCCTTATGCCCTCACTCGAGACCACATGGCCCAATAATGCCACAGAGTCCAGCCAAAATTCACACTTGCTGAACATAGCATACAACTGATGATCCTTGAGGTCTGAAGCACTATTTTCAAGTGAGCGGCATGCTCCTCCTCGCTCCGAGAATATATAAGAATATCGTCGATGAACACAATCACGAACATGTCTAGATATCTCTTGAACACCCTGTTCATGAAGTCCATGAAAGCTACAAGGGCATTGGTTAGTCCAAAATACATAACAACAAATTCTTAGTGACCATACAGAGTCTTGAATGCGATTTTCGAGATGTCATTCTCCCAAACCCTGAGATCTATCTTGGAGAAGTATCTAGCACCCTGAAACTGGTTAAACAAGTCATCGATCCTGGGTGAAATGGTACCTATTCTTGACGGTGACCTTGTTCAATTTTCGGTAATCAATACACATGCGAAGGGAACCATCTTTCTTCCAGACAAATAACACCGGTGCACCCCATAGAGACTTGCTTGGTCTAATAAAGCCCTTATCTAGCAAGTCCTTCAACTGATCCTTAAATTCCTTTAGCTCGGCTGGAGCCATCGTATAGGGAGGAATAGAGATGGGTTGTGTGTCAGGTAAGAGATCAATGCCGAATTCAATTTCTCTCCGGAGGAACACCTAGCAAATCATTGGAAAAAACCTCTTGATACTCACACACTACCAGAACTAGCTGGATACTTGGGGTATCGGAGTCAACATCCTTAACCCTAACTAGGTGATACATGCAGCCCTTAGAAATCATTTTCCTAGCCTTAAGATATGAAATAAGCCGACCGGCTGGTACAGGTATGTATGAAATAAACCGATCGGCTGGTATAGCTGACTTACCCTTCCACTCCAAGACCGGCTCACCCAGAAACCCGAGCTCTACTGATCAGGTTGTACAATTAATCGAAGCATAACATGAAAACAACAAATCCATGCCCAAAATGAGGTCAAAGTCAGTCATAGCTAACTCTACTAAGTCTGCGGAGGTAACCTTATGCAACACTATTATCACACCCCAAACTTGGGGAGGCATGACTGGCACCTGGTGCCACGCCTAATATGAGCATACCCGACGCCCAAAATATAAAATAAAGTCCAAAACCGATGAGGTTCAACAACACAACAACTATAAAATCAGAATAATATGATAGACTATAGCGGAAGCTGGCTCACCTGACCAACCAAAAATAATAAATACCGTGTGGAGTCAAGGCCAAGAAAAGGAAAACAACTATACAACATGGCCCACCTGGCCTATAACAACATACTAAAACCACAGTAATGTCTATGAGACTATATGAATACATTAGTGATCAAATGATCGGGACAAGGCCCCGAACTACCCTTAACTCAAAGATTTGGAGACTTCAAAAGACCTAGAGCACACCAACTCAGCTGGAACTCAACTCAGCACCCAATAACTCAATCTAACAGCCCACTATCACCTGTAGGCATTAATGCAACGCCCCGACTAGAGCGTCACTACAATAGTGTACCAAGCATTAAAGGCAGAAACAACTGAAAGACATAGATTAGAGATCAATAGATATACCCGATATCGCAAAAGGAGAACTGAACTTAAGTAAACACATAAAACCTACCTAGCCCCCATAAATCTCGCAAGTACAAGCAAACATACAAACAGAACCCACCTGGCCCTCATAAGCCCGACAAGTCCAAAAGTAAATAATAATACAGTGACACCTAGCTGAGCCAACTCACTGTCATCACCTCTAGAAAACTCAATGGCCTCAGCCAACACTAGCCAACATCTAGCACCCACTACTATCAGATAACAAATAACACAAGAAACAACCGCAATATAATGCCAACAAAATCACAAGCAAACACCAGTTAATCAACATCATCAATCAGACACTGCCGAACACTCTCTTGGCTGCGTAAAGTTAGCAGAGCTCAATCCATCTGGGAGAACCAATTGCAATCCCAAGAAGGCTCAGACATGTCGGACCACTCTCGAATCATGTCTCAACTTCACACTACGGAGGACATCATTCTCAACCCCGTAGCTCATTTCACTCCTTGGGCTCAACCCCTCAGCCGAAATCACTCTCCTGCTCAGGTATCCACAAGCCACAAGGCATCTCGGGCTCGACCTCTACCCGGAACAACTCTCTTGCATCGGGTATCCACAAACCACAAGGCCTCAAATAGAACACACACTCAATCACAACAATCACAACAATCAGAATGAACAACAACAATAATACATGCTAAAATAGCCCATAACCAGCTCTCGAACCCCACCAATCGATTATCACAACACAGTACTATTCTTTCATATCTATTCATCCTCCGACGAGCCATTAATCGAGCTAAGGGTTACCATCCCGGTGAATCTATCCCCAAGCATTACAAACAGCCCTAGAGCCACTCTACTTACCACTAACATCAAGGGACATGGCCAAATCAACCCAACTGTCACCACAGCCATCATGTGCCATCGATATGATCGACAGGATCGCTGATCCAAATATAACAAAAGATCATCACAATCATCGACCTTAACTACTCTAATACCCCATTCATTTGTCAATATGATCACCTAATTTAATTCTCTCAAATATCCCACAACTTGCTACAAGAACCACATGCCTCACATATGGCCTCTCGATACGAGCACAGATCATATACTCCCTAAGACGAAATGCTCTGATACCAAGTCTATCACACCCCAAACCCAGGGAGACGTGACTGGCACCTAGTGTCACCCGTGATATCAGCATACCCAATGCTCAAAATATAAAACAAAGGCCAGAACCGATGAGGTTCAATAACACAACAACTATAAAATCAAAATAAGATGATAGACTATAGCAGAAGCTGGCTCACTTGACCAACCAAAATAAATAAATACCATATGCCGTCAAGGCCATAAAAAGGAAAACAACTATACAACATGGCCCCCCTGGCCTATAACAACATACTAAAACCACAATAAGGTCTATGAGCCTCTATGAATACATTAGTAATCAAATGATCGGGACATGTCCTCGAACTACCCTTAAGTCAAATATCTGGCGACTCTGAAAGACCTGGAGCGCACCAACTCAGCTGGAACTCAACTCAACACCCAAGAACTCGATCTAACAGCCCACCATCACCTGCAGGCATGAATGTAGCGCCCCGACTAGGGCATTAGTACAATAGTGTATCGAGCATGAAACGCAGTAACAAATGGAAGACATAGATTAGAGGTCAACAGATATACCATATATCGCAGAAGGAGAACTAAACTTAAGTGAAAACATAAAACCTACCTAGCCCCTATAAGCCTGGCAAGTACAAACACACATACAAACAGAACCTACTTGCCCCCCATAAGCCCGGCAAGTCCAAAAAGTAAATAAAAATACAATGGCATCTAGCTGACCAAGCTCACCTGTCATCACCTCTATACCTCTTAATGGCCTCAGCTAACACCAACCAAAATCTAGCACCCACTGCTATCAGATAACAAATAACACAAGCAACAACCACAATATAATGCCAAACAAATCACAAGTAAACACCAGTTAATCAGCATCATCAATTAGGCACTGTCAGACACTCTCTCGGTTGCGCACAGTTCGCGGAGCTCAATCCATCTAGGAGAACCAATCGCTATCCCAAGAAGGCTCAGACATGTCTGACCACTCTCGAATCATGTCTGAACTCGACAATATTGAGGATATCATTCTCAACCCCGTAGGTCATTTCACTTATTGGCTCAACCCCTCAGCCGAATACACTCTCGTGCGTCGGGTATCTACAAGCCACATGGCACCTCAGGCTCGACCCCAAGTCGGAACAATTCTCGTGCATCGGGTTTCCACAAGCCACAAGGCCTCAAATACAACACATAATTAATAACAACAATCACAATCAACAAAAATAATAATACATGCTAAACTATCCCATAAGCAACTTTCAAACCCCACCAGTCGACTATTACAGCATAGTACTATTCTTTCATGTCTATTCGTCCACCGACGAGCCACCAATCAAGCTAAGGGTTACCGTCCCAACTAATCTATCCCCAAGCATTACAAACATCGCCCAAGCCACTACACATACCACTAACATCAAGGGACATTGCCAAATCAGCCCAAGTGTCACCACAACCGTCATGTGCCATCGACATGGTCGACAGGATTGCTGATTCGAATATAACAAAAGAACGTCGCAATCATTGAACTTGTCTACTCTAATACCCCATTCACTTGTCAATATGATAACCTAATATCATTCACTCAAATATCCCACAATTCTCTACAAGAACCACACGCCTCACACATGGCCTCTCGATATGCGCCTAACAATATGTCATGACTACGATTCTCCGCACTCAAGCCCAAGCCACCAACCAAACCAGAACGTTATACACACCTTTATAACCATATAAACATCAGACAAGAGTTCAAAAATAGCGAAAATACAATCCATCACAAAACAGCCAACACACACGTCAACACGGAAGACAACGGCTATGGAATTCATGCCGACAAAGGGAGGGACAAGCCCAACATACCTTAGATTCAAGCCTGGACAAACTTGAGCCTTCAACACCACGAAAATACTTCCTAAAGGCAGTCCAATATTCATCCAAAACGAAATCTACACAACTCAATAACAAAACAAGACAAACGAAGCTTACACGATAAGATTCATAGGAATTCGACGGTAGAAACTTCGAGACAACAACCTATCGGCATTAACACACCTATAACCAAACTTAAAAACTAAGGAGAAAAAAAAAGAAGTCTTAACAACAGCTTCACCATGAAACATCCACCAACAGCCTGGAAAAGACACCAAACCACGGACTACACACGATTCCCGACTTCCTGACACCAAAATCATGTTGAACCATGGCTTCTAGACTTAAAACAAAAAGAAAACCATGGAGAGAAGTTGAGAGAGGTTTCATAAGAAATATATGCTAGAAAAATGAATTTTTAATGAAGAAAAACCGACCAAGGGGCTAGTTATAGTTCTGCACCGCCTTAAGACCTTGTGAGGTGCCTACTTGCGCGGTCTCGCAAAAACGCAAATATCTCTCTACTCTAAAGTCGGAGTGGCAAACGGTTTGGTGCGATAGCAAATAGATTCATAGATACTTAATTTGATAGGTCACACACCTCCTAACTCGTTATAGAGGGTGATAAACACGTTGATTCATTTGACCTAAATTTCAAGGAATCTCAAGAAGGAAATTTTGCGATAACGTTTTTTTGATTTTTGTCCCACGACTTGATCGACGTCTAATCTTAAATATGATAAAGTGATTCAAATAACTTATAATACTTCCTTATTAGCCTATCAGGTACTCTTAATCCTGCCTCAAAAGCACAATTTTATTGCTCAAATTATCTAGGATGTTACAACTGTGATGGGGAAACCTCTATACACCCGCCTAGCTACAACTGAATCACCAACTGGAGTAGAGACTGAGAACGGTTCTGATAGGATTTCAGGGATAACTCCAAATCTACTATGAATATAACGGATCACAAAAGACAAAGTAGCTGCTGGATCTTGCTAGGCATAAGCATCAATAGGGAAAACTTGCAACAGGCTAGTGACCACATCTGGCGAAGCCTACTGCTCCTGGCTGGGTACTAAAGCATAAAACCTATTTTGGCGCTGACCGCCTGCTGAACTAGTAGAGGCACCCTGCTGAGGGGGACGTCCTGCTGGAGCGGTAGAACTGGCTGTTGTCACACAGGTCCCACCAACCCCTAATCTGGCTGAGGAGCAATCCCTAAGTTTGTGCCCGGGTTGGCCACACCTGAAACACGCATCTGAGCATACTAAGCACCTCCCCGTATGATTCTTGACGCACTTCGCACAAGATGGAAAGGTGCGCTCCACCTGCATGCTACCCTGATCCCTCGAGCCTAAATCCTTGCTTCTCTAATCTCCTCTAAACCTAGATGGCATGCTGGCCGATGATGGAGCTGGAGCGATAGACCTATGCTGGGATTGCTAACGATTTGCACCCCCTGACCTGACCTGAGAAACTCCATAGATGTCAATCCTGGCCCTCTTGGCCTCCCTCTACCTCCTGTAGACTGACTCCATCTGCTGTGCATGCAATACAATACGGAGAAAATTAATGTCTCGATGAAGCATGGAGATCCTGCAATCCTTGTCCAACTAATCCGCCACCCCATGCACAAAATGACTCACCCAAGCCCTCTAATCTGCCACCAACTCCAGAACATACATAGATAATTGAGTGAACTTTAACGTGTACTCTTGTAAAGACATGTTTCCCTACTTCAAATTAACAAACTCAGTCGCTTTGAGCTCCCTCATCTCTTGGTGAAAGAACCACAAAAATGTCACATGAAACTCTTCCCAACCTATTGGTCCTGCACTCACTGCCCTGGCATCTTTCCACTACTTATACCAAATATGAGCCACCCCCTTCAGCTGATAGGAGGTCAAGTCGACACACTCTCCATTGTTCACCCCCAAAACCTAGGTGATCTTTAGAATCTCCTCGATTAAATCATGTGGATCCTCATCCACCTTCAACCCCGAGACCTCAGGAGGACTCATCCTCAAGAAATCCCTCACCCTGGCTGCCACCGCATTCCCACTGTCTAATTTTGAACCTGGGCTGTCATGGCTTGTGCCAGCATCTGAATCCCTGCCCTAAACTCAGCGTGGGCAGCTGGCTCTGGTGCGTGCACCTCACAAACGGGTGGGGCTGGTTGATACTCCTCACTGTTGGCACCTTCATGATCATTACCGTTACTATTTCTTCTGGCGTTCACTCTGCATTGAGGCATTATTCTACAAATGTGAATAGCACGAATTAGAAGGGTATAGGACTTTCAATGTACGACATAGATCATGAAAGAAGGGAACATTTCCTAAACATCTAATAGCCTCTTTGTCATAAGTGTGGCACGCTTCACACCCATGAATAGGACTCCACCTAACACGACTTTCAAACACCCTAGGACACTTCAAACCTATGTATCTAATACCAGGTTTTTCATGACCTGAACGTACACCCGGATCGTAGACACGGGACAAGGAGTCCCAAGAGACCCCAAGTCAACCCATGGCATGAGCGTACATATAATTCAATTACACAAGCGGAAGACATAACATAAGAAAATGTAAACATGTCACATATAAAGACAAAGGACAATACATAATCCATACACGATGGATGAATACAACTTATAGTCTGAAAAACCTCTAATAATAAAAGACGGGTTGATGGGACAACTCCCCAACTAACCCAACTTTTTTAAAATTGAAAGAAAAGCATAGAGTCTAAGCATATGGCCCTTGGAACTTGAGGACTCACCATGTACGTTGATGGCAATCTCCTAATCACTATTGAGCAGGGTGAGCTTGAGAGCCGGGTCCTGTATCATGAAATAATACAACATAGAAAGTGTGCGGCCAGTACTTGGAATGTACTGGGTATGCAAGATAAGTAAAACGGACATTTAAAATATATAAAATCTCACAAATAATCAAAAGAGTAGGACCTCATGCTCATCCCGTAAACATCGTAACATAACATAAGGCTCAAGGTTTTCAAAACATACATAATACAATCATAATCATAATCATAAGAGAAAATCTTTATTTAACATTACTTGAGACAATATACATAATCATAAACATTCACAAATCATGAGGAATAGTGGGAGATTCTCTTAACCGACATACCCTATATGAGCACTCATGACGCCACACTTGTATTCCTAGTGGGGAGGGTGTTCGCACCTTGCAAAGGGTAGAACCAAGAAAGTGTGATATCACCATGAAAAGCCATTTGCGCTAGGAGCAGTCGCATAGGAGGTCCCAACATACCTACAGTGGCATGTAGTTTATCAGATCCGGGGTAGAACCTAGGCCCGAAATCTACCAGGTGTTACTACTCCCAAAACGTATATAGTGCTAATAGTATGACATACATGAATTCGTGGGCTAGTTAAATTGTGATAATCATAAACATGCTTGTACATACTTGAGCTAGCCATGGCATAAGGTCTGTGAGTCGGTCAAAACATAGTTCATGATTCATAAGGCTCATACAAGCTCGTAATTCATGCATACAGCTAGAAATTCATAAAATCATAATGGGTAACATAACAAATTCATGATTTAAATCATAATTCATGTTGGGCTTATAAATATCATCAATGGGTAATTAGATCATAAATCAATTCACCATGGGGCATGCATAATTAGGCTTAAATACATAGAACTTCCAAATCAATAGTATTATAATTAATTTAAATCAGAAAAGATGATTAAAACCCATTGTTTATGATAAGATTTTAAATTCACAAAACCCATAACCCAATCATTATATTTTAAGTAAATCAAAATCAAAACCCATGAGTTTTAAATGAAACTTTTGTAAAAATCATAGAGGAGGGGAATGGGTGTGGAAGAAATCACCCATTTATAACCTTACATACCTGGGAATAGCTGGTTCTTAACTTCCCAAGATTGCCCAATAAGAAATTGCAATAAATTGATCAGTTCTAAGCTTGAATCACTCTCCCAATTCGCCTACCATTCATGCATGAATGAATGAAGTGAAAATTGAACTTAACCCTTTTAAATTTCCCTATTCATAACCCAAAACGTCGTATTTTGGGCCTTAGGATCTTAGGAATTTTTTTTAAAATAGCCCTTACTAATTCACAAAAAATAACTACCAGGGGATCTCAATGTGGGACCCAACGACTCATTATGAGGGGCCATGACTCATGGCTTGAGTCGTGAGGTACACTGCCAAAATATCACCCTAGGACCCCACGGAGGACACCACGAATTGTGGTGGGTGACCACGACTCGTGGTCACCATCCGTGGTCAACATTGCCGAAAAATCCTAGCAGCATCCAGTCTAGGCCATGGGTGACTTCATGAGTCGTGAGGCTTGGCCATTACTCGTGATCATGCCCGTGGTCTCCTCTTCAAATCCTTCCAACCCTGCTGGAGCATGAGTCACCTCATGACTCATGGTCACTCCTCACGAGCCTCCTCACGGTTCGTCCTGTGACCTAGTGCAAAATTTTAGTTTTTCACCGTTTTGACTCCCGGGTCTAATCCTTGGGTTCCCGGGGTATAACATAAGGTTATCCTTCACACTTATGCTTTCCACCAGGACAACCAAAGTTGGGACACCAGTGAACTTTTTTAACAATGATACATGAAAAACTAGATGCACCGAAGCCAACTCTGGTGGCAGCTCCTACTTATAGGCCACCTTGCCAACACGTCTCACAATCCTGTAGGGACAAACATATTAGGGACTAAGCTTCACTTTGTTTGCAAACCTCATCAATCCTTTCATGGGAGATACCTTCAAATATACCTAATCATCAACTTCAAACTCCAATTCTCTCCTCCTGGCATCGGCATAGGACTTTTGACAACTCTGGGCTATTTTCAGCCTTTTTCTTATAAGCTAAACTTTCTCCATAGCCTAATAAACTGAACCGTGCCCTATCAATGTAGCCTCACCTACCTCAAAGAAACCAATAGGCGATCTATATCTCCACCCATAGAGAGCCTCAAACAGAGCCATTTGGATGCTAGAGGGTAATTGTTGTTATAAGCAAACTCAATAAGAGGCAAATGATCATCCTACGCTCAAATACACTTCTTGTTTAGAGATGTATAAGAGATCGTTGTACCAAAATAAATATTCCTGACGGATGCCGGAGCCAAATCCCATAGAGATTTGAGTCGATAATTCAAGAGTTATAAACTAATTCAAACAAAAACGCATAGTTTCTCAACATTTGAAAAGTAAAATTGGGGGGAAATTTAGGGAAAAACACTATCTAATTCTAAATTAATACTAAATGAGGGGAATTCCAATTGTTGCAACCACAAGTGATATGGCTAGGGGCATTCTATAGAAAACATCACAACTAAATCAGAATTTTCTTCAATGCCTTAAACTCAAAATTAACATAGATAACAGTGGATAATTCACATTCTATTGTTTTTCAACCATAAGAATGTTTATGCCTTGGGTTTTCTCAAAACCTAAAGCCAAATCAACTAATCGACCACACAAGCTTAAGGAAGGACTAGCTATTTCTAGCCTTGACCTTTAATGGAGTTAAAAATGTGGGTCTTAGCAAACTCTAGATTAATCCACACACTAGCACTCCAATTCCTCACTAATATCTTCTCACCCTATTCTCACCTTTCTCTCTCAAGCAAAAGCAAGAAAAGTAAAGCACAATTCTTATTTGCAAACTATAAATTTTAGCAATTAAATCTTGGGAGAAGATAGTATATCTATACTTGCAATAAGACTCCAAGAGCAATTTATCAAATCCCAATCAATTTAAAAAGCCCACAATGAATATACCTCTAGATAGAAAATTGGTCAAGCACATTTAAAAATAGAGAGAAGATACCATGAGGATTCCCCTCACATTTATCACATTAGCTTTACAAATTTTCTTTACAAGCTCTTACAACAATGGTTGAATTCACCCAAAATGGGTTAAAGAAAAAGAAGAAAAGTTTTTCCTAACTCTACAATTTTATGGTGAAAGGATTCTACCAAATATTCTATGAAAAAGATGTAGTCTAGATGAATGAATGAGTGGTGTACAAATAAAGTTAAGTAAATATTTGTACTTTCTTGCATACAACTTTCCCGTAATGCCCTTGAAGCTTTTAGATGCTTTGGAGACCTTTCTGGTCCTTTTTATCCTTCATTAGACGACCTCACTAGCGAAGGCCAGTGCAAATCCACAGATCACCGACTGTTCAGCACTACAAAACAATCCATTGCCAGTGACCATGGCAGTTGAACCAGCATTTAGCCACTGCCCAACCGCTAACCGCTAGTTGAGTCACTAGTATGGGCAATAACTTCGGCATTTTTCCTGCGTTTCTCCCTTTTGGATCCGCGTTTAGCCGATTCAAAGAATGTCCTTACACCTCTTCTTGAGCTCAAATCATCTATTATCTTTGACTCCTATCCTTCATATGCTAACTCATCAATTTTCATCTCAAACTTCATGTGTTTTGCTCGCTTTCATGCTTTGTCCACTCATGTGAAGTACCTACAAAGAATTCAAGAGAAAGGGCATAAAATCTACATAAATGACTCAAAAACTAGGCAAAAACTCATGCTTAGGAGCCTAATGAGTTGATAAATTTTCAACTCATCAAACCCCAAACTTGAACTATTTTTTTTCCTCAAGTAATGAAATTCTTTACAGTTGAGAAAATGAACAACATGCTATATATTAGGGTTCTTTTTTGAATAAATGGCCAATCATGACGTTCTTTCACAATAGGACATTGATAAAGCTTACAGCACTACGATAGTTACACAAAAAATCAACAAGCCTCAAGACAATCCAAACATTATACACCAACTTAAGAAAAAGAAAAGATTCACCATGTTGCACAAGCTTCAATAAGTAACTACAATCATTAAACATATATTGCATGCATTCATTTCATATAAACAAGGGGCATAGTTATTCAAAACAAGTTCAAAGAGCATCTCAAGTCATTGACAATTTACATACAAAGCTTGCCTTAAAGTTTGCTACACGCTTACCTTATTCATACCTCTCTTTTGAAAATAATTTTAAGCTTGTACCTTGAGGAAGTGATGCCACTCACAACAAGAGAGAATCCCAAACATTTTTTAGCATTTCACATATAGGGATTATAAGATAAGACAAATGTGCTCACTCTTACAAAGAAATTCAAGTGGCTACAAATTGACCCATAGGCTTGCCCTTCATGTCTCTCGCCACTAATGTAGTGTTGCTACACTCAAAATCAATTAGGACTTGCGGGTCATAATAAAGGCTAGGAGTAAGAATAGGATAAATATTTAGCTTTAGTTACTAGAGCCTCCCAAATACTTTTATAAACACTTATAACATCCCATCATCTTATTGAGATCACTCCACCTTATTTCTCAGTGTTCATTATCTTCGTCTTTTGTGTAACACGAGCCACCCTTATAACACCTATGAATTTCACATTACCCTTATCTATGGCAGAGATAACAACTTTTAACTATGCTTTCTCTTTTGATGATTTAAGGTCTTTCAACCCATTGTTTCATTCTTCTCATCACAACTTTGGTGCCATCTCCCATTGAAGCTCTTATTTCCCCCCCTACTCTTACAAACTCCCAAATTTAGGCTTGAAGACCCATTTTTCATTATTTCATCACTAACAATTAGGGAGGATGGGTTCTAAAGAGAAGGATTAAAAATGGTCATTAGGAATGTAATGTGGTTTCCAAGAAAAGGTCCAAGGCTCAAACGTTGGCTATCAAAGGTTAATGTTCAAGGAGATCATTTTTGGTGAAGCGAATAACAGAAGATGGCCTAAAATCATGTTTTAAGTGCATCCCCATCTAATCATTTCGCCTTGAATCACACTTAGGGAAAGTTCTAGACAATCATGCATACACAAAATTAAGCCAAAAGCTTCACCACACAAGGCATCACAATCCAAGGAGTTCACAGACTTCCTTCATTACATTTAAGGGAATGACCTTCGAAAAGCTAGTTACAAATCAAAAAGCTAAGCATTAAATGTACAATCCATGATAAGAGAGTGCTTATTTTCACATTTAGATACCCCTCTTTTCTTTTCTAAACTCTTGTACAATTCCAAGCAATAAATGTTAGTGGTACCTTATCAAGAAAGTGCACAAAAGACTCAACAAGTCTCTAGACTTGACTTTTTCCTTAAAGAAAGTCGCCTCTCAATCTATCATCGGGAAGTGCCAATCTAGTTCGAAAATAAAAAGAAAAGAAAAAGAAATCGCTCCTTGGGAAAGAACCATAGAATAAAAAAGCCCTTGGAGTTTATTCAAAGACTACCTATCTATAAAGGAAATACTACTAACAAGTAGTGTCGATTTTCCCATAAGAATGATGTCACGCAATATATCATAGGGCCATATCGTACATCACTTAACATGTGGGTTACTTGGACTTCACCCCCTAATAAAAACAGCATTGTCCTTGAGGCCTAAGGTTAAACAAAATAAGGAAGGAATGGGTGAGAGAACTCCCTGATACAATAGAGGCATCCGTTTTACATGCATTTTCCATGCTCTCCATTTTCCTTTTCTTCATTCACTGTTTGCCACATACCACACCTGTTCTACCCCTGCACAATCAAAGACAACACAAACATAAATTGAAACAAAAAAAGGAAAAAATAAAAAAATAAAAACAAAATTTAAAAGCACTTGGGTTGCTTCCCAAGAAGCTCCTTAGTTAATGTCGTGGCTTGACGACTTTAAGTTTCACCACTTTTCTCTCCACTTTGAGTTTTTTAAGGGCACCCCTAGTTTCTTGTCCATTCTTCTACTCCGCTTGAGGGTTGGTGGTGTAAAATTCAAGGTACCAAGAAATGGAGTTTGCCTTTTGTATTTCTTGGCCGTTGAAGGAGGGATGTGCTTTGACTTTGATGGCATGACATACTCTAAGATGAAGCCACCTTGATCTTCCTCCTCAACTTCCTCCATCGACTTGGTTTCCTCAGTCTCCATTTATTCAACAAAGTTCAATGTTGAAAAATGATAGGATGGTAGTTTAAGTCACTCTCTTTTTAAGCATACTTCTTGCTTGACATCCTCTTTTCCAAGTGCACTAGAGTCCTTGAGCATGGTTTGTTCGATGTCATTTGGAGACTATAGTGTTACTTCTTCAACCTTATCATGTTGCATTTTTGCAATGTTGGTTGGTTGGCAAGCCTCTATGACTTCTTCAAGGTTCGCCTTGACTCCTTCTTCATCATCATATTGAGCTTCCTCCCATGAGTCAAGTTGAGATATGCCCCATTGTTCACTTCTTCTTGTTATGATCCTCAATGTCTCCTTCGCCTCTTCTTGTAGAGATTTGCAGCTTTCTTCTTGAGGATTTGATGATTCCATGGGCATGGAGGGGTTGACATTCTTTTCTACATTAGACTCCCTCTCCAAAAAGGCTTGGAGCATGACTTCCATGCGCCCATATGTATTTCTCCTTCCCTCACTTGCCATGGCTTCATTCCAATCAAGCTTAGGAGCAAAACTTCTATCATAGCCATTATAAGGAGAAGTGACCCTATTTGGGCAGGCATCCCAATATCTCCCATGACTACCACACAATGTGCTTCTATACCCATCATAGGAAGGAGAAGTTGCACTCATCTCCCTTCTAGGGGCATATTTGCAATCTTTCCAATAGTGTGGTCCTCCACAATAGGGACATGGGTCGTTATGATAAGGGTTGCAACCAACAAATCTCCTTTCATTCCGTGATGCCATCATACAACTACAAACAAACAAAAACAAAAACAAAAATAAAAACAAAACAAATTGTAAAACAAAAATGGAAAACTAGTTCGAGTAAATAAATAACTAATGGCTTATCACAACTCAATTTCCGGAAACTGCCTATTTTTCATAACCCTCAAATACACTCCTTGTTTAGAGACAGTTTAAGCGGTCGTAGTATCAAAACAAATATTTTCAATGGATGCCGGAGTCGAATGCCACAGAGAATTGAGTCGATAATTCAAGTGTAATAAACTAATTCAAACTATAACACATAGTTGCCCAACATTTGAAAAGTAAAATTGGGGGGGAGGGGGGGAATTCAAGGAAAAACACTATCTAATTCTAAATTAAAACTAAGTGAGGGGAATTCCAATTATTGCAATCACAAGTCATATGGCTAGGGGCATTCTATACATGAGATCACAACTAAATTGGGATTTTCTTCAATGCCTTAAAACTCAAAATTAACATAGATAGCAGTGGATAATTCACATTCTCTTGTTTTTCAACCATTAGAATTTTTATGCCTTGGGTTTTCTCAAACTCCAAAGCCAAATCAAGTTATCAACCACACAAGCTTGAGGAAGGACTAGCTATTTCTAGCCTTGACCTTTAATGGAGTGAAAATGTGGGTCTTAACTATCGCTAGCTTAATCCTACACACTAGCACTCCAATTCCTCACTAATATCATCTCACCCAATTCTCACCTTTCTCTCTCAAGCAAAAGCAAGAAAAGTAAAGCACAATTCATGTTTTCAAATCAACAATTTTAGAAATTAAAACTTGGGAGAAGATAGTAGATTTGTACTTGACATAAGAATCCAAGAGCAATTTATCGAAACCCAATCAAATTAACAATCCCACCATGAATATACCTTTAGCTAGAAAATTGGTCAAGCATATTTAAAGATAGAGAGAAGATACCAAGAGTATTTCCCTCACATTCATCACATTAGCTTCACAAATTTGCTTCACCATCTCTTAAAAGAATGGTGCAATTCCCCCAAAATGGGTTAAAGAAAAAGAAGAAAACTTCTTCCTAACACTACAATTCTATGGTGAAAGGATTCTACTAAAAATTCTATGAAAAAGATGAAGTCTAGATGAATGAATGAGTGATGTACAATGAAAGTTATGTAAATATCTGTACTTTCTTGTGTATGAATTTCCCCAAATGCCCTTGAAGCTTTTAGATGCTTTGGAGACCTTTATGGACCTTTTATCCTTCATTAGATAGCCTCACTGGCGAAGCACCAGTTTTTAGCTGGTGTAAATCCACGAAGCACTGGCTGTCCACCACCACAAAATAGTCCATTGGTAGTGACCACCGGCGGTTGAACCGATGTATAGCCGCTGCCCAACTGCTAACCACTGGTTAGTCACCGGTCTAGGCAGTAACTTCGATGTTTCGCCCGCATTTCACCTTTTCGAATTCGTGTTTAGCTGATTCAAAGAATCTCCTTGCACCTCATCTTGAGTTCAAATCTTCCATTATCTTTGAGTCCTCTCCTTCATATGGTAACTCATCAATTTTCATATCAAACTTCATTTGTTTTGCTCAATTTCATACTTTCTCTACTCACGTGAAATCCCTACAAAGAATCAACGAGAACGGGCATATAATCACCATAAACGACTTGAAAACTAGGCTAAAACTCATGCTTAGGAGCCTAATGAGTTGGTAAATTTCCACCTCATCACATCCCAACTACCTTTGAAGTCAATCCTCTAAACATATCCTTGAGAGTCTAAATGGCCCGCTCGACCTGACCATGTTGTCTATAGGTGAAAGTTGTTCTATGCTTGATGTGAGTACCAAGTCCTTAGATTTTCTATAGGATAAATTATAGGCAAAAATTCTTATTCCATTCCTCTACAGAGAAACCATTCTTCCAAGTCACACCATAAGAGACATTTATTATATTTCTGTTGAACCCTGTGAATTGCGACAAAATAGGATACTCCAAATTCGGGGGTCAAAGAGTTTTAGAAAACAACCAAAAGGAAACCTTTTCTCTTTCTCCAACAATGAATTCGACAGCAAGAAAAATATTATAAGCCAAGGGGAGAAGAGATCTATCATTCATCCGAATTCTCGATCACCTTAAGCTGCCCCTTCTGAAACAATCTCCAAAACTGCAAAGTGAACTTAGTAGCTTTTTCTGAAATGATGGACAAAGGAATTGTCAAGACTCGAACATACACCGGATCATAGACAAGGGACAAGGGACCCCAAGTCAACCCATGGATCATGCATATAAATAATCTCATTCAAGAAAGAGAAACAATAGCCATAAAGATATAGCAAAAACGTAATCATAACATAGCAACTAGAAATACCAACGTTTACATAGTTGACTACTACATACTTGTCTGAAAGCCTCTAATACATAAGCTAGGTTGATGGGACAACATCCCCAACTAACCCAACCAATACAGAAACATAAACAACAATAAAGTCTGTAAAACAGCCCTCGGAATATGAGGACTCACCAACAAGCTGAAGATGTAAGTTGTAATGGCCTAAGGGTGAGGATGAGCCTGAGATACGGACCCTGTATCATGAAATGATACAGCATAGAAAGTATGCGGTCAGTACATTGAATGTACTGAGTATGCAAGGTAAGTAAAATGGAAATTTGAAAAGTAAAGTAAAACTCATAAATAGACATAGGAGAAGGATATCATGTTTACATCAAAATCTTCATTATAATCATAAGTCTCAAGGCTTCCAAACCATTCAATATCGTTCATTATCATAATTGTAAGAAACTTTATCAAAACATAACTTGAGCCAATAACATAGACGTAACAATGCATAAAACTTGAGGAACAATGGGAGGACTCGTCATAACCGACACCATCATGGTAGAGCCTTTCATGATGCCCCAACTATCTCACTCAAGTGGGCAGAGCTGACCCTGGCTTGTCAGGCGAGGGTCGTGCATTAGGCGTGATATCACATTTGAGAGTTCGGTATCTATACAATATGTATAACATTACAACCCACGATGGCATATGGTTATGAGATACCGGAGTAGTACTTTGAACGTCGAGCTGCTCGGTGCTACACGCGGCCCCCAAAAACATGCATATAGGATCATACATAAATCAATAACATCATGCATTAAAGATTCAATGGCTAGAATATAACATTTATCATCATTTATCCCTTAAAACATGGTTAGACAAGAATCAAGGTCCTTTTTATCGGCCAACATCATAAATCGATAAATCATGAAATTCGTTTCATAAATTATAAATCATTCTTCATCATATGGGCATTGCCCAACACTTCATTTTACTTAATTCTTTCAAAATATACTCATAAAAATGGGTAACTCGGATTCATGCATTTCCAAAATCAATAAACTTAAAATAATGCATATTCATCATAAGTCATAATTTCCATGAACTTTCGTAAATGGGCAATTTATATTTAAAATGATTGAAACATGATTTTGATGAAAATACTAAACCTGCCCAACATGCATATTTCAACAAATAAAACTCAACTAAAACATACTCATAAGGAGAAATCACATTGACATGCTTTGGGTAAAACCCTATGGAATTTGAGTAAGAGAATTCATGACTTTAATCGAAATTGGACATGGGTGAGGAAGAATTCCACCCATTTTAAAACCCTACATACTTGGGAATAGATGAACTTAAAGATCCTTGAACACCCACAAAGGAATTGAAGAAAATTTGGGGAAGAAGGCCTTGAATCTTCCAAAACATCCCTAAAACCTTCTAGAATCATTGCATGAGAATGGGCATGAAATGAGGACTTAACTCCTCTTATCATACTCAGAAAATAACCAGAACGACGTAGTTTAGGGGATAAAAATGAGAAAATGTCAAAAATACCCTTAAAATAATTTCCCTGAAAACTAGCCTAGACAGACCAACGACGGACCCAACGGGTCGTGGCATCATACCACAACTCGTGGTATCGAGTCTTCAGGTCCAGTGCCTCGCGAAACGTCTCAGATCCTTCCCATGACTTGACAGGATGAGTCATGAAAAAAACCACAGGTCATTGAATGGACCATCGTCAGCCCCTTGACTAAATCTGCCTTCCCTTTCCTTGAGCCTCACCGCGACTCATTATGACTTCCAAAGAGTCGTTGTTTCCATCCGTTGAATGCACTGAAAACCTCAACCAACCAGTAACAACTTAAAACAACGGGTCGTTATCTCTCACCACGAATTGTGGGATGGCCCGTTGGTTCCTCCTCAGCTTAAGTCCAAGCCTCCCAACCACTAGTGGCAACAGCTCGTTGTTCCTGACAACGGGTCATTGTACCGTCCATAGTTTCCTTTGATTCCATGACTTCCCAAAGCACGAATGCATGCGATGACGCGTGGTATCCACCCACGAGTCATTGACTCGTCCTTTTTGTGACATTTTTGTCAGTTTTCTACACTTTCCAATTTTAACTCTTGGGTCTATTCTTAGGCCTTTTCAGGGTATTACAATATCTCCCCCTTGGGAACATTCGTCCTTGAATGTAGGGAACAAGTAGCAAATAGAAACATACAGTTTATCATAGCTATATACTGATCATTTTAACCGAAGTTTTCTCAGAATTACTACCTTCGAATCAAACCACATAGCTGAATTGATCTCATGCTTCACATATGCATTCATACACATAAAAGAAACTTTCACACACAAACTAAACATGAAAACTAAATAGATTAATTGGGAAAAACTGATACCTTAAGTCGAAACTGAGCCGATAGAGAACAAATGTGGGTATTTAGCCATCATATCCGCCTCGGCTTCCCACGTAGCTCCCTCAAAATGCTGATTCCTCCATAACACTTTAACTGAAGCTATTTATTTGTTCCTTAGCTTATGGGCTTGACAATCTATGATTTCCACTGAAATTTCTTCATAGCTAAGGCTGTCTTTCACCCCAATGCTGTCTACTGGAACTATTAAGGCTGGATCACCCAAGCACTTCTTCAAAAGTGACACATGAAGGATGAGATAAACTGAAGATAACTCCGATGGAAAGTCCAACTCATACATGACATAACCAACTCTTCACACAACCCAGTAGCGGGGACTGAGTTTATCTTTCTTTCCGAAACGTATAACTCCCTTTATGGGAGACACCTTTAAAAATACCTAGTCGTCCACATCAAACTCCAACTCTCTTCTCCTAACATCAGCATACGATTTCTGACGACTCTGAGCTGTTTTCAATCGATCCCTTATCAACTGAACCTTCACTATCGCCTCATGAACTGAATCTGGTCCTATCATTGCCGCCTCACCAACCTCAAACCATCCGATGGGAGATCTACACCTCCGCCCGTAAAGAGCCTCGAATGGTGCCATTTGAATACTAGAGTGGTAACTATTATTATAAGCAAACTCGATCAAGGGAAAATGATCATCCCAACTACCTTTGAAATCCACAACACATGACCTCAACATGTCCTCAAAGGTCTAAATGGTTCGTTCTTCTTGGCCTTCTGTTTGCGGATGGAAGGCTATACTGATCATAACTTGCGTCCCAAGTCCTTTTTGAAAAGTACGCTAGAATTGAGTGGTAAACTGAGTACCTCAGTCTGAATTAATCGATAAGGGCACTCCATGAATTCGAACTAACTCCCGAATATACAACTTAGCATAATCCTCCGCTGAATCCATGGTCTTGACCAGTAGTAAATGTGTAGCCTTAGTTAACCTGTCCACCACCACCCAAATGGAGTCATAGTATCGGCGAGTACGAGGTAGGCCTGTAAAAAAATCCATATTAATCTCTTCCCACTTCAAAGTTGGGATGCTGCTATCCTGAAGTACGCCTCCCGGCCTTTGATGTTCGACTTTCACTTGCTGAATGTTCGGACATTTTACTATGAACTCCACAATGTCTCTCTTCATAGCATCCCACTAATAGATTTCTCGCAAATCCTGATACATTTTCGTGGATCCTGAATGAATAGAATATCTGGTACCATGTGCCTTATGCAATATCCAAACTCTCAAATTATCAACATCAAGAACACATAATTGACCCTGGTATCGTAGCACACCATCTCCCCCTTGGGAGAAGATCTCCACCTTCTGACTCCTCACCGCCTCCTTCAGCTTCCTCAATATTGGATCCTAGTCTTTCCTGGATTTAAAATCAACTACCAAGGACGATTTTGACCCATTATGTACAACAACACCGTCATTGGTTGAATCGATCTATCTAAATCCCATCCTTGTGAGCCGGTGGACATCCTTCACCAACTCCTTCTTTCCCTCATTCACGTCAAACACACTTTCCATGGAGAGTCTACTAAGCTCATCCGCAACCACATTAGCCTTGCCCGGGTGGTAAAGGACACTCATGTCATAGTCCTTAAGTAACTCCAACCACCTCCTTTTCCGAAGATTTAGATCTTTCTGTGTAAACACATATTGAAAACTCTTGTGATTCGTGAATACATCCACGTGGAACCCATACAAGCAATGCTGCTATATCTTCAATGCAAACACCCCCATGGCCAACTCAAGATCATGGGTCGGGTAATTTGTTTCATGGACCTTCAGCTGTCTCGAGGCATATGCTATTAGCTTCCCAAGTTGCATCAATACACATCCTAATCCGACTCTCGAAGCATCACAATAAATAACAAAGCCATTGGTACCCTCGGGTAATGTCAACACTGGTGCTGAAGTTAGTCGGGTCTTCAACTCTTGGATGCTTTTCTCACAAGCATCCGACCATTGGAATTTCACCTTTTTCTGAGTCAACTTAGTCAAAGGTGCCAAAATAGATGAGAACCTTATGTAATAACCTTCTATGCCCAAGAAACTCCATATTTCTGAAGGATTCACCGGTCTGGGCCAATCTTCACCGCCTCTATCTTCTTGGAATCACCCTTATGCCTTCGCTTGATACCATGTGACCCAGAAATGCTACCGAATTTAGAAAAATTCACACTTGCTAAACTTTACACACAACTGACGATCCTTGAGGGTTTGCAGCACTATTCTCAAATGAGTGGCATGCTCCTACTCGCTCCGGGAGGATATAAGAATGTTGTCGATGAACATTATCACAAACATATCCAAATATTGCATGAACACCCTATTCATCAGGTTCATAAAAGCTGCAGGAGCATTGGTTAGCCCAAAATACATGACAATGAATTCATAGTGTCCATACCGAGTCCTGAAAGCGGTCTTTGGGATGTCACTCTCTCGAACTCTAAGATGATGATACCCGGACCTGAGATCGACCTTGGAGAAACACATGGCACCCTGAAGCTGGTAAAAAGAATCATCAATCCTGGGTAAGGGATACCTGTTCTTGACGGTAACCTTGTTTAACTACTGATAGTCCATACACATGCGAAGGGAACCATCCTTCTTCCGAACAAATAGAACTGGTGCACCCCATGGAGACTGGCTCGGTCTACTGAAGCCCTTATCCAACAGATCCTTTAACTAATCCTTCAATTCCTTCAGCTCAGTTGGAGCCATCCTTTAAGGAGGCATAGAAATAGGTTGCGTATCTAGTAATAGATCAATACCAAAATCAATTTCCCTTTCTGGAGGAACACTTGGCAAATCCTTGGTACTGACTGAATAGTCAGGGTCTCGAACTCCACATCCTTAACCCTAACTAGGTGGTACATGCACCCCTTAGAGATCATCTTCCTAGCCTTAAGTTAGGAAATAAACTGACCTATTGGTATCACCGAACTACCTTTCTACTCCAACACTGACTCACCTGGAAAATGAAATTCCATTGTATGGGTCCTACAATTTTTTGAAGCATAACATGCAAACAACCAATCCATACCCAAAATAATGTCAAAATCAATCATGGACAATTCGACTAAGTCTGCGGAGGTAACCTTATGCAACACTATGACCGGTCACCCTCTATATATCCGTCTAGTTACAATTGAATCACCGACAGGGGTAGAAACTGAAAACGGCTCTAACAAGGTCTCAGGGCTAACTCCAAGGCTACTAGCAATGTAAGGAGTCACAAAAAATAATATAGCTCCCGAATCTAGCAAGGAATAAAACATCAATATGAAAGACATGAAACATACCAGTGACCATGTTTGACAAAATCTCCTGCTTCTGGTGCGAGGCAAGGGCATAGAATCGGTTTTGGCATTGACCGCCACCCCCACTAGAAGATGCTCCCTATGGAGTTGAACGGGCTGGAGCTACTGTTGTCCTGGTTATCTGTGCTCAACCCCTATCATCACCCTGTTTGGCATATGAACACACTCAGCGTATGTGCCCAGATCTACCACGCCTGAAGCAGACATACGAATTGAGCAGGCACTCTGCAGTGCGAGTCTTGCCGCCACTTCCTGCAGGCTGGAGAGGAATACTCTAACTCGGTGCCCCTATTATCCCTAGACCCCAAACCCCTACTCCTCTAATCACCCCTGGGTCTGGATGGAACACTAGATGATGATGGTGCTAGGGCTAGTAACCTCTACTGAAACTGTGGACGGTAGCCACCACCGTACCTCTAATGTGAAAACCCATGACTATCTGTCCGAGCCATTTTTGCCTCCCTCTCCCTCGTATGAGCCACCTCCATCTACTGAGCATACAACACTATGAAAGGAAAGTCTATATCCTGGTGGAGCATAGCAGTCCTGCAGTCCTTGTCTAAATAACCGGCCACGCCATGAACTAATCGGCTCACCCACCCCCTCTGATCCATCACCAAATCTGGGGCGTATTTCGACAACCGGGTGAACTCAAGCAAATACTCCAGCACTATCATCTTTCCTTGCTTGAGTTTGACAAACTCAGCTGCTTTCAACTCCCTTATTTCCCGAGGGAAGAATCTGTTAAGAAAATCCATGTGGAACTCATCCTAGCTGATAGGGCCTGCTCCTACTGCCTTGTTGTCCTTCCATTGCTTGTACCAAATATGAGCGACCTCCTTTAGCTGATAAGGGGCCAAGTCCACACACTACCAATTTGTCACTCTTATAACCTGAGTGACCTTCAGGATCCCTTCAATAAACTCGTGTGGATCCTCGTCAACCTTCGATCCCGTGAACTCAGGAGGTTTCATCCTCAAGAAGCCTCTAATCCTAACCGCTGCCGCATTGCCATTCTCTGGAACTTGCGTAATTGCCTACTGATTGACCTGAGCGGTCAAGGCCTGTGCCAACATCTGTATCGCCGCCCAGAACTCGATGTGGGCAGCTGGCTCTAGTGCCTGGGGTTATGCAACAAGTGGCACTTGTTGATGCCATGATCATTTCCATCTCCGTGGCCTTCATCATTTCCATTCCTCCTTCCGTTCATTCTTCTAGGAACCATAATTCTGCAATCACGAATCCCATGAATTAGAAGCATGGAAAAGTTTTTCATCTCATGACATAGAAATGGATCGAAGGGAACATTTCCTAAAACGTTTAGTAGCCTTTTTGTCATATGTGTGGTGTGCTTCACACCCATGAAAAAGACTCTACCTAACGCGGCTTTCAAACACCCTAGGACACATCAAACCTATTGCTCTGATACCAAGTTTGTCACGACCTGAACGTACACCCATATCGTAGACACGAGACAAGGGATCTTGAGGGACCCCAAGTCGACCCATGACTCATGCATACAACTAATATCATTCAGGAAAGCGGAAAGATAACCATAAAGATATAGCGGAAATGTAACCATAACATAGCATCAAGAAATACCAACGTTTACAAAGCTGAGTACTACATACTTGTCTGAAAGCCTCTAGTACATAAGATGGGTTGATGGGACAACATCCCCAACTAACCCGACCAATAAGGAAACATAAACAACAAGAAAGACTATAAAACAGCCCTCGAAATATGAGGACTCACCAACAAGCTGAAGACGTAAGTTATGATGGCCTAAGGGTGAGGATGAGCCTGAGATCCGGGCCCTGTATTATTAAATGATACAGCATATCGGTCAATACGTGGAATCTACTGAGTATGCAAGGTAAGTAAAACAAACATTTTAAAAGTAAAGTAAAACTCCTAAATAGACATAGGAGAAGGACATCACGCTTACATCAAAATCTTCATAATAATCATAAGGCTTAAGGCTTCCAAATCATTCAATAGTGTTCATTATCATAATGGTAAGAAACTTTATCAAAATAACTTGAGCCAATAACATAGACATAACAATGCATAAAACTTGAGGAACAATGGGAGGACTCATCATAACCGACACCATCATGGTAGAACCTTTCATGATGCCCCAATTATCACACTCAAGTGGGCAGAGCCGACCCTGTGTTGCCATGCGAGGGTCGTGCGTTAGGCGTGATATCACATTTGAGGGGACCAGTATCAATACAATATGTATAACATTAGAACCCACAGTGGCACGTGGTTATGAGACATCAGCGTAGTCCTTTGAATGTCGAGCTGCTCGGTGCTAGACACGACTCCACAAAAATGCATATAGGCTCATACATAAATCGATAACATCATGCATTAAAGATTTAATGGCTAGAATATAACATTTATCATCATTGATCCCCTTTAAATCATGCTTAGCCAAGAATCAAGGCCCTTTTTATCGGCCAACATCATAAATCGATAAATCATGAAATTCATTTCATAAATCGTAAATCATTCTTCATCATATGCGCATTGCCCAATACTTCATTGTACTTAATTCTTTCAAAATATACTCATAAACATGGGTAACTTGGATTCATGCATTTTCAAAATCAATAAACTTAAAATAATGCATATTCATGATAAATCATAATTTCCATGAACATCCATAAATGGTAATTTAGATTTAAAAAGATTGAAACACGATTTTGATGAAAATAATACTAAACCTACCAAACATGCATATTTCAATAAATAAAACTCAATTAAAACATACACATAAGGAGAAATTTGAGTAATAAAATTCATTGACTTTAATCGAAATTGGGAATGGGTGAGGAAGAATTCCACCTATTTCAAAACCCTACATACCTGGGAATAGATAAACTTAACGCTCCTTGAACACCCACAAAGGAATTGAAGAAAATTTTGGGAAGAAGGCCTTGAATCTTCTAAAACCTCCCTAAAACCCTTCTAGAATACTTTCTTGAGAATGGGCATGCAATGGGGACTTAACTCCAACTCCTATTATCATACTTAGAAAATAACCAAAATGATGTAGTTTAGGGGCTAAAAATGAGGAAAGGTCGAAAATACCCTTAAAATAATTTTCCTGAAAACTGGCCCAGACAGGCCAACGACCGACTCAACAGGTCGTGGCATAATACCACGACTCATGGTATTGAGTCATCAGGTCCACTGCCTTGTGACACGTCTTATATCCTTCCCAAAACTCGATTGGACGAGTCGTGACAACAAACCACGGGTCATTGAATCGTTCGCCATCAGCCCCATGACCAAATTTCCCTTCCCTTTCCACGAGCCTCACCACGACTCGTTATGACTTCCAACGAGTCGTGCTTTCCATCTATTGAATGCACTGGAAACCTCAACAACCCAGTAATGACTTAAAACAACTGGTTTTTGTCTCTCACCACAGATCATGGGATGGTCCGTCGCGTCGTCCTCAGCCTAAGTCAAAGCCTCCCAATTACTGGTGACAACGACTCGTTGTTCCTGACAACGGATCATTGTACCATCCATTGTTTCCTCTAATTCCCTAACTTCCCAAACAATGACTCTTGGTATCCACCCACGAGTTGTTGAGTCATTCATTCTATGATATATTTGCCAGTTTTCTGCACTTTTCAATTTTAACTCCCGGGTCTATTCTTAGGCCTTTCCAAGGTATTACAAGAATTCCATGAAACCAAACTAACTGTTGAATGTACAATTTTGCATAATCATCTGCTGAGTCGGTAGTTTTGATCGATAGAAAATGGGTTGCTATCGTCAATCCATTTACAACCACCTAAATAGAGTCATAATGTCGACATATATGAGGCAACCCTATGATGAAATCCATATTATCTCTTCCCACTTCCAAGTGGGAATATTGATGTCTTGTAGCACTCCTTCGGGTCTTTGATGCTCCACTTTCATTTGCTGACAATTCTAACACTTAGTGACAAACTCCGCTATGTTCTTGTTCATGCTATTCCACCAATAAACTTCCCATAGGTCACGCTACATCTTGGTGGCACCTAGGTGGATAGAATACCGCGAGCTATGAACCTCATGCAACATCCGCTCTATCAAATCATCGACATTTGAAACACATAACCGACCCTGATATCAATGTACACCATCTCCCCTTGAGAGAAGACCTCTACCATGTGATGTTGAACAACTTCTTTCAACTTCACCAAAATAGGATCCACATCTTGTCTATCCTTGACCTCAGTCACCAAAGAAGAGTTTGAACCTTTACGAACAATGACACCACCATCCATCGCATCAACGATGCGAACCCCTAATCGTGCAAGACGATGCACATCCTTCACCAACTCTTTCCTTCCATCTTCCACATGAGAAATTTTCTACATGGATAGACCTACTAAGTGCATCCACCACTATATAGGCCTTTCCCGAATGATAAAGGACATTAATGTCATAGTCCTTGAGAAGCTCCAACCATCTCCTTTGTCGCAAATTTCAAATCCTTCTGGGTGAATACATACTGTAGGTTCTTACGGTCCGTAAACACATCACATGGATCCCGTATAAATAATGCCTCAAAATCATAAATGCGAACACCACCGCTGCTAATTTAAGGTTATGTGTCGGGTAATTCTTCTCTTGAGTCTTAAGCTGTCCAGAGGCATATGCAATAACCCTACCATCCTGCATCAACACATAACCGAGATCAACCCTAGAGGAATCACAATACACAATGAATCCATCTGTTCCCTCAGGTAGGGTCAATCTTGGGGCTGAAGTAAGTCGAGTGTTTAACTCCAGAAAACTCTTCTCACAGACATTTGATAATTGGAATTTGACTTTCTTCTGGGTCAACTTAGTCAACGGTGTTGCACTGGATGGAAATCCTTCAGCAAACCTCCTGTAATAGCCAAGTAAACCCAAGAAACTCCTCATATCCGAAGGATTAACTAGTCTAGGCCAATTCTTTACAACTTCTATCTTTTGAGAATCCACATGTACACCCTCACTTGACACCACATGACCCAAAAATGATACTGAATCCAACCAAAACTCCCACTTGCTGAATTTAGCAAATAGTTGGCGATCCTTGAGAGTCTGTAGCACAATCCTCAAATGAGCGACATGGTCCACCTCGCTCCGAGAGTATATGATAATGTCGTCTGTGAAGACAATCATAAACATGTCCAAATATTCCTTGAACACCCTATTCATCAAATCTATAAAAGCTATAGGAGCATTCGTTAGTCCAAAAGACATAACTACAAACTCATAGTGACCATACCAATTCCTGAAGGTTGTCATTGGAATGTCACTCTCCCTAACTCTAAGATGATGATACCCGGATCTAAGGTCTATCTTTGGGAAGCACTTAGCACCCTGAAGTTGGTCAAAAAAGTCATCAATTCTGGGAAGGGGATACTTTTTCTTGATTAAAACCTTGTTCAACTACAGATAGTCGACGCACATACAAAGAGACCCATCTTTCTTTCGAACAAAGAAAATTGGTGCACCCTATGGGGACTTGTTAGGCCTGATAAAGCCCTTATCCAAGAGATATTTCCAATATTCTTTAAACTCCTTTAGCTCAGCTGGAACCATTCTATATCGAGGGATAGATATAGGGTGCTTATTGGGAAGAAAGCCAATACCAAAGTCAATCTCCTACTCGGAAGGGACTCTTGGTAGATGATCTAGGAAAACCTCCGGATACTCGCATACTATAGGAACTGACTGGAGAGTCAGGGTTCCATACGTTACATCGTTAACTCAAACTAGATAGTAATCACAACCCTTGAAAATCATATTACAGGAACAACTGAACTACCCTTCAATTCTAGGACTGGCTTACCCAAAAATCGGAACTTTACCATATGGGTTCCACAATTAACTGAGGCATAACATGCATCTGACCAATCCATGCCAATGATAACATCAAAATCAATCATGTCTAACTCTACTAGATCGGCTGAGCTGACTTTCTGAAGGACTATGCCAAGGCAATTTCTGTATACCCATCGAGCTATAACTAAGTCACCGACTGGTAGGATTTCAGGACTAATTCTAAAACTAACGTCAGCATAAGGAGTCACAAAAGATACGGTATCCCATGGATCTACCAATGAATAAACATCAAGATGGAATACTCGCAACATACCAGTGACCACATCTGAAGAGACCTCATGCACTTGACATGACAAGAGGGCATAAAATATATTCTAACACTGACCATCACCTGCACTATTGGATGCACCCTGCTGAGATGAACATGCTGGTGGAGCTACTGAATTGGTAATCGGGTCACAATCTCTACCATGGCCCTCTCCAGTCGCTGGATAGTCTCTAAGCATATGGCTGGGCTTCCCACACCCAAAACATGCCCCTGACCTTGCTAAGCACTGACCGGTGTTCCTCCTACCACACCCACCACATACTGGAATGTTGGCTCTACTGGCCTGCTCCCCTAACCTTGAGAGCCTAATGTCTTTCCCCTTGGATCATACCTTGACCTGGATGGCACACTGGCTGTTGACGGTGTTGGGGTTGATGATCTTTTGTGAGGCTGCTGATGATGTCTTCCACCAGCCTCAACTAGGAAAACCCAAAATTGTCTGTCCTAGCCCTCTTGGCCTGTCTCTCCCTCTCCCTCATCTGCATCGCCTCTATCTGTTGGGTATACAAGACCAATCGGGAGAAGTTAATGTCCTGTGGTACATGGTAGTCCTGCAGTGCTTGACCAAATAGTCCGCTACTCCATTCACAAATTCTCTCACCTCGAGCCCTCTGATCGGCCACCATCTCTGGCGCGCAATTGGACAATCGGGTGAAATCTAGAGCATATTCCTGGATGATCATATTAATCTATTTCAAATTTTCAAACTCATCCGCCTTGATTTCCCTCATATCCCAGGGGAAGAATCACTCCAGGAATGTAGTGAGAAACTCATCCCAACCAATGGGACACGCTCCGACTCCCCGGCTATCCTTCCACTGCCTACACCATATATGAGCGACCCCCTTCAACTGATAGGAGTCTAAGTCTTGACACTCATCTCATGTCACTCCCATAATCTGGGTGATCTATCCGATCTCCTCAATGAACTCATATGGGTCCTTATCCACTCTCGACCTAAGGAACTCAGGGGGATTCATCCTGAGAAAATCCTAGACCCTAGCCGCCGCTGCATTCCCATTTTGGGAACATGAGCCACTACCTTTTTGATTCACCTAATCGGTTAATGCTTGTGCCAACATTTGAATGGATGTCCTAAACTCAACATGGGCAACCTTCTTGGGCACGGAATCGACTGCGGCTGGTGTGGATTGTAGTTGCCCATCTCCATTACCATCCTTATGGACATTTCCATTTTTGTTGCCATTCATTATTCCATTAACTCGGTGTGGAGGCATGATTCTGTAAATGCGTAAAGATGGAGTTCGATGAATAGAGAGAGTTGAACACATAGCACGAGATAGAATCATGAAAGAAGGGAAGTTTCCTAAAATGTTTCGTAGCCTCTTTGTCATAAGTGTGCCTCACTTCACACCCATGAAAAGACTCTAGTTAAGACGACTTTCAGACACCCTAGGACACTTCAAAACCTAATGCTCTGATATGAAGTTTGTTACGACCCGAACATAGGCCCGGACCATGACACGGAACCTAGAACCATAAATGGCTCCAAGTCAACCCATGACATGAACATGATAACAAAAAATCAACATAAGCAAAACTGATAACTAAATTCTTAAATAGTGGAAGTCTGAATAACAACACATCTAGCCAACTGTAGTATCATAACACTGAATCTAAAGCTGAATACACTAATATACGTCTAAGAAACCTCTACTAACTGATAAGATGTTGGGACAAGCCCCCAGCTATTTTAAAGTCTAAAACAAACTGACATAACAATACTGAAAGATAGATGTCCTCAGATGTTTAGAACTCACCAAAGACAGGGTCTGGGCTGGAATGAGAGCAGAACTAACGACGCATTTGAGTCTGATCGCTAGGACCTATATCATGAAATTATAAAGCATAGAGTATGAGGTCAGTACTTGAAATGTACCGAGTATGCAAAGTAAAAACATGTTGAATAAGTATAAACTAAAATCATGTACATCATAAATCATTACATCATAAGATTCTGAGATTAAGGACTGCATACTGATATCTAAAAACATGAATAGACATAAACTAGATCTCATAACTAAATTGAATGACCCAAAGATGAAACTGAGATTCATAAGTAAAAACAGATAACTTGATCAGGGTCAAACCTGCTAAAAACATATCATAACTGATAAACATGCATAACTTAGATCATGAGGAACAATGGGAGACTTTCCATATAAACGACACTATCACGATAGAACATACGTGATCCCAACTATTACACTCAAGTAGGTAGAGTCATCCAAAGCCTTGAACGGATTAAGGGGCCTACCATGATACAAATATCAAGTTGAAGGCCCATTCAGGACAGGGGAAGCTCAAAGGGAGGCTCTAAAGTTAGATATGAAATCCTTTCACGACCAGAAAGTACACCAGGATTGTAGTCACGAGACAAGGAGCCCCAAAAGGCTCCAAGTCAACCCCATGGCGTGAGCATATATCTAATTCATACACATAAGGCGGAATACTTAACTTAAGAATCATGAATTTAAATGAAGCGTGACATGAAATATAAGAAAGGGTAATACGTATTCCAAGCATAAATAGTGGAATACTACAATTAAGTCTGAAAGCCTCTAATCATAATAGACGGGTTGAAGGGACAAGACCACGACTAACCCCAACATTCTGGAAACAAAGATAAATAAGGTCTGAATATGAAGTCCTCGAATCATGAGGAATCACCACTAAAAGCTGAGAGCAGAACTGAGAGCAAGCTAGGAACGATGCAAAACCTGCGAACCAAATCCTAAAAATATGTGGGTCAGTACTTGGAAGGTATAGAGTATGTAAGGTATGCCAAACAATACTGAAACCTAAAAGTTATAGAGGTGGCGACATCATGATCATGAGACTGAAATCGTAAACATATTTTAAGGCTTAAAGTTTTAGCTAAAACATTCGTAAAGTTATCATAGTCATAACATGAGAAAAAGCAATTCATAAAACATGACTTGAACCAAAGAAAACATACTCATGACATCCATGAAAAGAATGAGGAACAGTGGGAGATTTCTATAACCGACATACCCCATATGAGCACACATGGAGCCCGACCTGTACACCTAGTCAGGAGGCAATTCATACCTTGACAAGGGTAGAACCATGAAGGGAGTGATATCACTCATGAAGACCCCATAGGGAAAATGGGACAGTCAAAAAGGAGGTCCCAAATATAACCTATGGTGGCATGTAGTTCTGAGATCGAAGCGTAACCTGGGCCCCGAACCTACTCGATGTTAAGTACTACTCCCAAAACATGCAACATGCTCATAGAAATTCATACATGACATGCATGGCTAGTTAAATCGTGAGAATCATATCATGCTTGAAATTTGTAATACTAGCCATGGAATTGGGGCCGTGAATCGGCCAAAATCATAGTTCATGATTCACAAGAAACATGTGGGAAATGCGCATAATTTCAATCATACTTGAAATACTTAAGTTTATAGGAAACATGATCATAATAACATGAGTAATTGAAAACATACTTAAATTCAAGAGTTCATATCATGTTTGAGAAATCACCATAACCGTGAATTTTACTAAAAAAACCATGATTTGGACACATGTTCTTTTAGGGATTAAATCATCAAATATTGAATAAAATAAGTGAAAATAGCCCAATAATTCAAACCCATGATTTTAGACATACTACAACATGCTCATATCGATTTTTGAGGAAACATGCATTTGGGTTATGACCCATCAAAAGTTTATAATTTAAACTAAGTATTTGGGAGAAATTGGGCATGTGTAGGGACTAAACTAGCCATTCAAAACCTCACATACCTGGAATTACGTGATTCTTGAATCTCTTGAAAAACCCTAGGTGAAAACTTGAAGAATTGAAGAAGAACACTTGAATCTCCTCCTACTCCCTTCTCTAGTTCTTGCAATTGCCAAATGAGACTTAGTATCATTTTTCCTCATTAAAAGACCCTATCCTGACATCAAAACAACATGGTTTAGGGTCTAAAAACATAGAAAAGTTTAAATTGTCCTTAATGAAATTTTCCTAATAAGCAGGTCTGACCCCGACCACGACTCGTACCACGAAGTCACGACCCGTGGTCACCTCGCAACTTTTAAATCTTCTGAATCTGGGCACGATTCGTAGCACCATCCTACGGGTCGTACTGTCAGTCGTGGTACCATCCACCCATACCAAATACGACTTAACCACAATTCCTCATCACGACTCATTGCTACATCCCACGAGTCGTACCATGACCCGTGACGACTCACTATGGCACCACTGAGAGATTCACCATGACTCCTAACCATGAGTCATATCCACATGCCACAACTCGTAGGACTACTCATGGTGTGACCTCAGGCTCTCGAACTCATCACGACTCGAGTCACGAGCCATAGGTATTCACTACGATTAGTACCCCGAGTCGTACTGGTGCAAAAATTCCAAGTTTTCTGCAGTTTCAACTTCGACTCATGGGTCTATTCTTAGGCCCACTTCCAGGGTATTACAATATCTCCCCTTTGAAAACATTCATCCTCAAATGTAGGAAACAAGCAGCAAACAGAAACATACAATTATCATATGCCAATTCTGAGCATTTAAGTCAAAACTGACAGAATGACTACCCCCAAAAAGAACTATATAGCTAGATCGAATTCAGACATCACATACATATATCATATCATGAAACAAACTTGCACGCATGAATGGAACATGAAAAACTGATTAAAGGTTTAAGGAAAAAATGGATACCTCAAACCGAAATTGGGCCGGGAGGGAATAGGTGGGGGTATTTAGCCATCATATCCACTTCATCTTCCCACGTAGCTCCCTCAACATGGTGATTTCTCCATAACACCTTTACTGAAGCTACTTCCTTGTTCCTCAGCCTTCAAACCTGATGATCAAAGATTGCAACAGGATATTCTTCATAACTGAGGCTATCCTTCACGCCAACGCTTTCCACCGGAACCACCAAGGCTGGATCTCCCATGCACTTTTTCAAGAGCGGTACGTGAAGTACGGGATGAACTGAGGCCAACTCTGAAGGCAACTCTAACTCATAAGCTACCTTACCCACTCGTCTCACAATCTGGTAGGGGCCAATATAGCGGGGGCTGAGTTTGCCTTTCATTCCAAATCTTATCACTCCCTTCATGGGAGATACGTTCAGAAATACCCAATCGTCGATCTCGAACTCAAGCTCCCTTGTTCTAACATCCGCATGGACTGAATTTGGACCCACTAATGAAGCCTCACCAACTTCAAACCACCCAATGGGTGATCTACACCTTCGCCCGTAAAGAGCTTCGAACGGTTCCATTTGATTGCTGGAGTGATAGTTGTTGTTGTAGGAAAACTCAATAAGAGGGAAATGCTCATCCCAAATACCCTTGAATTAAATAACACAAGGTCTCAACATGTCTTCAGGAGTATAGATAGTCGTCTCTGCCTGACCATCTGTTTGCAGATGAAATGTTGTGCTAAGCTTGACCTGGGTGCCATGTCCCTTTTGAAAAGATCTCCAGAACTGGTAGGTGAACTGAGTACCTCTGTCCGATATAATGGACAACGGAACTCTGTGTAATCTAACCAGCTCTCGGATGTACAACTTTGCATAATCTTCTGCTGAATCGGTGTTTTGACTAGTAGGAAATGAGCAGCCTTGGTCAACCTGTCCACCACTACCCAAATAGAGTCATACTGTCTATGTGTGTGTGGCAAACCTGTTACAAAGTCCATGTTGATCTCTTCCCACTTCCAAGTAGGATTGCTGATGTCTTAAATTACACCCCCCCCGATCTCTAATGCTCGACTTTAAGTTGTTGGCAATTCGGGCACATGGCTATGAATTCTGCAATATCCTTCTTCATTCCATTCCACCAATATATTTCTCGCAAGTCATGGTACGTCTTGGTGGTGCCCTGATATATAGAATCCATGGATCAATGTGCCTCATGTAATATCCGATCCCACAAATTATCGACACCTGGAACATATAGACGACCCTGGTACTGCAGTACCCCATCTCCCCCTTCGGAAAAGACCTCTACTTTTGGATTTTTGAATGACCTCCTTCAGCTTTACCAAAATAGGTTCCTCATCTCGCCTCACCCCTACAACAATGACGAAGGAAAATTTTGATTCGCCCGGAACTATCACACTGCTATCAGTTGAGACCAAATAAACTCCAACAAATTCCTGTCAAGTATCCTGAGATGCCCAACTCCAGAGTCTCCATCTCTTATGCCTAATATCATGAAAAATACACAGTGCGCTCTAATTCCTGCGACATTCATCCGAAATTCTCCGGACACAACCCAGATACGCATTCCAATCCTTAAACCCACTCTGGACCGGTTGGAACTCCCAGTTACACATGTAAAGTTGCTTGACCCCGACCATACCATGGTCACATCTACCTTCCTCAAAACTTATAAATTCAAATCGAGGTTAAAATCACTCTCGAGTCACCTCATAATCCCTGCAAACCACCCAACTAAATCATAATTCACCACCCAAAAGCAACCAAACTCTCTGAATCCAATTTCGATCTTGACAACCTAGATTGTTGACTTTGGTCAACCCTCAAACTTCAAACCCTTCAAAAATTGAAAGTCTCATCCAATCTTCATTAAATAATCTCAGAACCAAGTCTTCCACTTTCGCATGTCATGAACAACAGAGTAATTATATGGGAAGGTTCATCCTAGGAAAACGGATCAACAATCATATCATGACCATATGGCTTGCTACACTTCCAGGCCTGGTTAATAACTGGGCTTCCTGTACTTGGTCTGGCATCTATGGTGGGGATAGGGAAATATCCTAAACGTACACATCTTAACCAGCATTTTCATCATGGGGAACATCCTTAGGATTTATAGTAAGGGAATCATGAGTACGAATCGTATAGGAAGTCTAATCTTGGCATATACCCGATATAGCACCATCTCATGAGCCGATAGAACAAACTTTGAGGACGGAATTCATAGGGCTTAGTGTGCAAGGAAACATGGGTTCACATACATAGCGAGAGTCAGGACATGAAATGAAATGGAAATGTTGAGACCGCAGATGGACAAGGTTTCCTGTCATCTTAGGGTCCTGAACATAAGCGCGAGTCGAGCGTAGCATCGAGCAATACGAAAGGGAACATATAAAGAAGAAAGGACAGACTACCCCCAAATGTTATCCATAGGACTCTCTTAATAGAAACTCAAGACATGACTGGGTCCTCACTTACAATTACCTCACCTCCCATATGAAAATCTCATCTTATAATGCTCAAAGGAAATTGTACCTCTTAAAGTAGTCCTCGGAACTAACAATCATGATAGGTATGCGGGAATAACTTATAACATACCTGAGACTACATCTGCGGTTGACTGCCACTCGCTCTTGATAACTTGTTCCGCTGAGGTGGGCAATTTGCTAGGGCTGATGGAGGATGATTCGGAGCACGACTTTTCTGACCATCTCGCTTGGCTGGAGTGCAATCCCCGTGTTTTTAACCGTGTTGGCCACAATAAAAACAAACATCTGAACCTGCCAAGAACTTCCCTCGGTGGTGCTTCCTGCAACGCCTGCAATTTAGGTAAGTAATCTCCCTCAGCCGAGAAATGTACCCCCGAGCCTGGACTAGAGACTTCTGGCGGGTTTTAGAGTGAGTCCCACTACTCGACCCTTGTTGGGATCTCTTAAAGTTTTTGGCCCTGGGCCTCTTGTTTCCCCTCTTATACCCTCTACACTCCCCAAACAAATTCGAGTCACCAACCACTGGTGGGCTCTCCTTCATGAGTCCTTGATTCTAGTAGTTGTTGCCTCCCCGATAGGGTTTACTAGTGCGATAGCCTGCTGGTTAGGTTGGGCGATCATAGGTCGTATCAATACTCTAAGAGCAGCTCCGAGCTTTGGATCAGTAGCTTGCATGGAATCCATAGGTGCTGGTGGCACTGATTAACTCCCATTGTTGTTCTCAGAAGACGTGATTCTGCATACGCATATAGCACGAGTTATAAGAATAGGGAGACTTTTCATCGCACCACATAGATCGTGAAAGAAGGGAACATTTTCTAAACGTCTAGTAGCCTCTTCGTCATAAGTGTGGCGCTCTTCACATCCATGAAAAAGACTCTACCTAACGCGACTTTCAGACTCCCTAGGACATATCACACCTATTTCTCTGAAACCAAGTTTGTCACGACTTGAGAGTACACACCTAGATCGTAGACACTGGACAAGGAGCCTGAAAGACTCCAAGTCAACCATTGGAGTAAAAATATATCTAATTCATACACATAAGGGGGAGACTTAACTTAAGAATCATGAATTTAAATGAAGCATGACATGAAATATAAGAAATGGTACTACATATTCCAAGCATAAATAGCGGAATACTACAATTAAGTTTGAAAGCCTCTAATCATAATAGATGGGTTGAAGGGACAAGACACCAACTAACCCCAACATTTTGGAAACAAAGATAAACACTGTATGAACATGAAGTCCTCGAATCATGAGGACTCACCACTAAAAGCTGAGAGCAAAAATGAGAGCAAGCTAGGAACGATCCTGAACCTGCGAACCAGATCTTGAAAATATGTGGGTCAGTACTTGGAAGGTACTGAGTATGTAAGGTATGCAAAACCATACTTAAAACATAGAAGTTATAGGAGTGGGGACATCATGATCATGAGACTGAAATCGTAAACATATCATAAGGCTCAAAGTTTTAGCTAAAACAATTGTAAAGTGTCATAGTCAAAACACGAGAGAAAGCACTTCATAAAACATGACTTGCACCAAAGAAAACATACTCATAACATCTATGAAAACAATGAGGAACGGTGGGAGATTTCTATTATCGAAAAACCCCATATGAGCACACATGGAGCCCGACCTGTACACCTAGTCGAGAGGCCATTCGAACCTTGCCAAGGGTAGAACCATGAAGGGCGTGATATCACTCGTGAAGACCCTGTTGGGCAATGAGGAAAGTCACAAAGGAGGTCCCAAATATAACCTACAGTGGCACGTAGTACTGAGAGTCGGAACATAACCTGGGTCCCGAACCTACTCGGTGTTAAGTACTACTCCCAACATAGAAATTTATTCGGCTGATTTGTTGGGTATATAAAACGACACGCAAGTGCACGTGGTCGAACAAGTAGTAAAGTGGCTTTAGTAAGCCAAGTATCGATCCCACAGGGACTGGGATGAAGTGCAATTTGCTCAAGTGTACTATATTTTAATTCTAAAAATGCAGACAACAGTGTAACCAAGAATTTGATATTTTGTTTTATAATTTTTATGCTAAAGCTAAAACAATTATCTACTTTGTGTCTGAACTATGAATGAGAGCATGCTGAGGTTTAACGAACATGTAATGAAATTAATTATCATCATAATTTGGTTAATCTTTTCCTCCAGTTGCTAGCCAAGAACTATTGCCAAGAGATTAAAACTCTCGTATTTAACCTTAATTATGAATCATGAACCATCCACCTACATTTCTGTGATTAAATGCAATTCATCTTCTAGCCATACAAACCCGATTCCTAAATTGACTAATACGACTTTCAGGTATATTTCTATCCTGAAAGTAAACAATTCCCAATTTTCCTAAATCAAGTAAAGATCATATCCTATTAATTCACAACTTTCGAATTTCTTTCTCTCTCGAGTGAAACCAGAATTTTTAGATATACATTAACGTAGGCCACACATTAATGCAGTAAGAACAAGAATTAATTGGAACAACAAGGAAGAAAAGATGAAAAACCACTATGATCAACAATCCATTTCACTACAATTGTTCATAACCTCAGCAAGAAGAGGATTTAGCCACTCATTTGTGGATTAAACATCGTTAAATGAGTGTTAAACATACAAGCAATTGAATTAAAGAAGAAAGAAAGAGAGAAAAACCCTGATATTTTCGTTCCCTCAACTACCTGTAACCCACGTTCTTGCTCCACCAAGTCAGAATAATGAAAAATGAACCTAAGTGTGTTATTTATAGTAGTGGGACTTTTTCCCGGAATAACAAGCAACGTGTCATGGAGTGCATCGCGGAGCACTGCCTCCATGACACGCCACTGACGCGAAAGCTCTCTGGAAATCACCCGAACTTGGCCTCGACAGCACCCTGCCGCGTTGGCAGCGTGTCACGCTGCTTGGGCAGCGCGTTGACACCTCCTTGTCGCGCAGCCAACCTGCCGTGGCACGTTGCCAACATGCAGGTGGGCTGTTGTGATCAGCCTGCCTGCCGTGGCACGTTGCCGACGCGCAGGTGGGCTGTTTTGTGCCTCCTCTTTGCCGACGTTCGCGGGTTAATTCCGTTTCCAAGCCTCTACTTCACCAACTCATGGATTAGATACTCAAAAGTCATCAAAACCTACAGAAAAAAGGCTAATCATGTTGGTTAGCACTTATCCTCACATTCATATAAGATTACATGAAAATGTATACAATTACTTAGATAAACAAGACTAATTTAAGTCACAAAGCGTATTTCGGGCATGTTATTTTTGTCCGTGATCACAACCCCACACTTAAAGCCTTGTTTGTCCTCGAACAACCTTTTACATATCATGCATATGGATACTCCCGCATAACTAATTTAGCAAGATCATTCAAGTTACGACTATAATGATTACGTAAGATAACAAGCTACAAATAGATCATGCACAAATTAGATCACATAAATGAAATGCAACGATGTTAAGACTTCTTAACCTCAAGAATCGACTCTCAATCTTAGCAAACTCATGTAAATCAACTGATTAAGAAATCCCACATGAATTATATCCTTCATTCAACATGTGCCCCTCACGAAAAGAGAGTTACCCAATTTCACACGCAAAAACAATTTTTATATCACAACATGTGTGGGTGTATGAATAGAATTACGCTCACTCTAACAAAGAATTCACATGCATTATGTAATGACCCATAAGCTTGCCCTTAGTGTTTTATTCCACTAATTTAAGGATGTATGAGTGTAAGATCAAGTAGGACTTTTTTAGGTTGTAATGTAACTCAGGTGCGGGTAGGTACTATTATGATCAGTAATAGTGACTATCTTTCCTAAGCGCTTTTAATACATCACGCCTTCATTACGGACTTCCCTTCCCTTACTTCACCTTTTTCTCCTTTCATTTTTGTTTTTCCTCTTTTGTTCCCCCTTTTCTTTAAGCACTTTTGGCTTATTAGCAAGGAATTCTATAAGTAACTTTTCATTAATTTATTTTCTTACTCCCTACTAATACTCAACCATTTTCACACAAGTGCACCTTTGTCCTTTTCTCACTTCTACAACTTGCTACTTTTCCTTTCTTTTCTTCTTCTCACTCCTTTACTCCTTCGAATTTTTCCTTTAAGCGCTTAGGAGTTTTGGTTCAAGATCAGGGCTAATGAAAGAAAAAGGATTGAGCTTATGTTGCAGCTGTCAAAGAATAGGCTCACGGCTCAAGGGGTTGACTAGGATTAATTTTTCAAGGTAGGTAAAATGAGGGATAAAAATTTGGTTCATTCAAAGAAATGCCTAAATCATCTCCTAGAATTCACATCCTTCATTTCATTTTATATACACACCAGGCAAGTTCTAGACATTTCATAATAGCACAGAATACTCAAAAACCTTACACTCATGGCACATGCTCAAATCAAGACACAATCAGTAGACTCTTACTCAGCTAATCACAAGAATTCAGAATTAACCTTCCATCATATTGAGTCAAATACAAGAGCCTAAGTCTCTCAAACAAAGTTATACACTTGCATGCTCCACACTGAACATACTTGCATCTTACCATCACGTATAGCACATAACAAGAACATCAAGCACCAATTAGTTATGGTTTCAAAAACCCAAAACCTATCGACTAATTTTTCCTCAAGACGGTCGTCATCCATCCATCGTTGGAAACAGTCCCTAACTATGACTAAAACATTATATACAGCCAAAGAAAAAAAAATTTATTCTTCGGTTCAAAGACCCCCCGTCGGAAAAGAACCGAAAAGAAAAACCAACGAGTGATGAAGTCATTCTTAACTCACAAAAATTTTTCAATTTTCTCACAAGCATTACATTCACCAAAAATCGTTAAGCACAAAAATTTGAAATTTCCATTGAAATTTACCTCAACCCACACTTGAATCATGCTATGTCCTCATAGCATCAAATTAATCATTTAAAGAGGGTGAGAAATACTCCCTGAGGCCTTTAGGCCAAGCTACAACATGCTTTTCTTCAACTTGCACAAGTGGGTGTTTGACCCCACACTTTTTCTCTTCCATGCTTGCTAGTTTCCTCCTCCAAGGGTACTCAGACTTCCCCTCCATCTGTGCTTAACTTTCCACCAAAACAACACAAGATGAAAATAAACAAAAATTAACTCAAATGCAAGAAATTAAAATGGTACCTGTGGTACCCTTGTGTTGCCTCCCAAGCAGCGTCTGATTTTACGTCGCGGCACGACATAACAAGTTTCACTACTTTTTCCTCCACCTTGAGGATATGAATCTCACCCCTAATTTCTTTTCTAATTTCCTCTTATGCTCCAGGGGTGGTGGTGAAAAATTGTAAGGACAAAGCAGTAGATGTTGCCTTTTGAACTTATTGGCCCTTAAGTAAGCGAAGTCATTTTGTCTCTCCGAGTTAGCAAATTTCAAAATGTACGGGGCTTGGTCCTCCTCTAGACATTTCTCTATAAGCTTGGAAGACTCTATTTCTATGTTTTCAACCAAACGTAATATCGAAAAATGCTTCGACTGTGGTCCAATAAACCTCAACTCTGAAAATGCATTGTGCTTGACCTCCTTACTTGTATACACCTTCTCAGCATCGACATCTATCTCTCCATTAATGTCAACTGGGGGATACTCTATATCTTTTTCCATGAATGGATTTTCCATAAGTGTGAGCCCATCACGGGGACACTCAAGAGATTCTAATTGTTGGGCTTCATCCAAAAATTCACCCTTGTCTTCCTCTTGTAGTTCCTCTTGAATATCGGCTAAAACTGTTGCCTGCAATTTATCACAAGCTTCAGCCTCAGCAATCATCTCCGTGAATTTGATGCTCATCCTTTCTACAGCCTCTACATTCTCTTTTTGCTGAATTCTTAATACTGCCATCGCCTCCTTCATTGCTTCTGATTGCTCCAGGAGTTGTTTCAGCATGTCTTCTATTTGAGCTTGGCGTCCCAAGTCCTCATTTTCAGCATGCCTATATTCAGCAAAAACAACAGAAGGATCATAGTAGGGGCTTGGGGGAGGGGACTATGCATTTGGACAGCCATCCCAATGGCCATCTTGACCACCACATATATTGCACGTGTTACAGTGTTGCCACGAGTGGTGTCCTCTGCAATTCAGACAAGATTCACCAAAATATGAGTATCCACCATTTAAACCATTTGTATTCCACGATGTCATGTCAATAAGGAAATCCAAAAAAAATAAAAAAGAATTAAAACAAACACTAAGACCAAGTCGTCAACACTAAGAAAAAAAAATATAGTAAATTAACACTTAAGAAAAATTCACCAATTGCCAGTCCCCGGCAACGGCACCAAAAACTTGTTCGGCTGATTTGTGGGGTATATAAAACGACACGCAAGTGCACGTGGTCGAACAAGTAGTAAAGTGGCTTTAGTAAGCCAAGTATCGATCCCACAGGGACTGGGATGAAGTGCAATTTGCTCAACTGTACTATATTTTAATTCTAAAAATGCAGACAACAGTGTAACCAAGAATTTGATATTTTGTTTTATAATTTTTATGCTAAAGCTAAAACAATTATCTACTTTGAGTCTTAACAATGAATGAGAGCATGCTGAGGTTAAACGAACATGTAATGAAATTAATTATCATCATAATTTGGTTAATCTTTTCCTCCAGTTGCTTGCCAAGAACTATTGCCAAGAGATTAAAACTCTCGTATTTAACCTCACTTATGAATCATGAATCATCCACCTACATTTCTGTGATTAAATGCAATTCATCTTCTAGCCATACAAACCCGGTTCCTAAATTGACTAATACGACTTTCAGGTATATTTCTATCCTGAAAGTAAACAATTCCCAATTTTTCCAAATCAAGTAAAGATCATATCCTATTAATTCACAACTTTCCAATTTCTTGCTCTCTCGAGTGAAACCAGACTTTTTAGATATACATTAACGTAGGCCACACATTAATGCAGTAAGAACAAGAATTAATATAACAACGTGGAAGAAAAGATGAAAAACCACTATGATCAACAATCCATTTCACTACAATTGTTCATAACCTCAGCAAGAAGAGGATTTAGCCACTCATTTGTGGATTAAACATCGTTAAATGAGTGTTAAACATACAAGCAATTGAATTAAAGAAGAAAGAAAGAGAGAAAAACCCTCATATTTTCGTTCCCTCAACTGCCTGTAACCCACGTTCTTGCTCCACCAAGTCAGAATAATGAAAAATGAACCTAAGTGTGCTATTTATAGTAGTGGGACTTTTTCTTGGAATAACAAGCAACATGTCACGGAGTGCATCGCGGAGCACTGCCTCCGTGACACGCCACTGACGCGAAAGCACTCTGGAATTCACCCGAACTTGGTCTCGGCAGCACCATGCCGCGTTGGCAGCGTGTCACGCTGCGTGGGCAGCGCGTTGACACCTCCTTGTCGTGCAGCCAACCTGCCGTGGCATGTTGCCAACGTGCAGGTGGGCTGTTGTGATCAGCCTGCCTGCCTGACACTTTGCCGACGTTCGCGGGTTAATTCCGTTTCCAAGCCTCTACTTCACCAACTCATGGATTAGTTACTCAAAAGTCATCAAAACCTACAAAACAAAGCCTAATCATGTTGGTTAGCACTTATCCTCATATTCATATAAGATTACATGAAAATCTATACAATTACTTAGATAAACAAGACTAATTTAAGTCACAAAGCGTATCTCGGGCATGTTATTTTTGCCCGTGATCAAAATTCATACACGAAATGCACGGCTACTTAAATCGTGAGAATCATATCATGCTTGAGAATTCATAATACTAGCCATGGAATTGGGCCCGTGAATCGGCCAAAATCATAGTTCATAAATCACAAGTGACATGTGGGAATTGCCCATAATTTCAATCTTACTTGAAATGCTTATGTATATAGGAAACATGATCATAATAACATGAGTAATTGAAAACATACTTAAATTCAAGAATTCATATCATGTTGGAGAAATCACCATAACCGTGAATTTTACTAAAAAAACCCATGATTTGGATACATGTTCTTTTAGGGATTAAATCATCAAATATTGATTAAAATAAGTGAAAATAGCCCAATAATTCAAACCCATGATTTTATACATACTACAACATGCTCATATCAATTTTTGAGGAAATATGCATTTGGGTTATGACACATCAAAAGTTTGTAATTTCAACTAAGTATTTGGGAGAAATTAGGCATCTGTAGGGACTGAACTACCCATTTGATAGCCCACATACCTGGAATTACGTGGTTTTTGACTCCCTTGAAAAACCCTAGGTGAAAACTTGAAGAATTGAAGAAGAACACTTGAATCTCCTCCTACTTCCTTCTCTAGTTCTTGCAAATGCCAAATGAGATTTAGTATGAGTTTTCCTCCTTAAAAGACCCTATCCCGACATCAAAACGACATGGTTTAGGGTCCAAAAGCATAGAAAAGTCGAAATTTCCCTGAAAAATAGGCCTGACCCCGACCACGACTCATACCACGAAGTCACGACTCGTAGTCACCTCACCACGTTTAAATCTTCTGAATCTAGCCACGACTCGCATACCGCAACTCGTAGTACCATCCTACAGGTTGTACTATCAGTCGTGGTACCATCCATCCATAGCAAATACGACCTAACCACAATTCCTCATCACGACTCATTGCTACATCCTACGAGTCGTGCCATGAGCCATGACCACTCACACTGGCACCACTGAGAAATTCACCATTACTCTAAACCACGAGTTGTAGCCACACGCCACGACTAGTAGGACTACTCGTGGGATGGCCTCAGGCTCTCGAACTCATCACGACTCGAGTCACGAATCTTAGGTATTCACTACGATACGTACCTCGAGTCATACTGGTGCAAAAATTTCAGGTTTATTGCAGTTTCAACTTCGACTCCTGTGTCTATTCTTAGGCCCCCTTCTGGGGTATTACAATATCTCCCCCTTAGAAACATTCGTCCTCAGATGTAGGAAACAAGAAGCAAACAGAAACATACAATTATCATATGCCAATTCTGAGCATTTAAGCCGAAACTGACGGAATGACTACCCCCATAAAGAACTACATAGCTAGATCGAATTCAAACATCACATACATATATCATATCAAGAAACAAACTTGCACGCATGAATGGAACATGAAAAATTGATTAAAGGTTTAGGGCAAAAACTGATACCTCAAACTGAAACTGGGCTAGTAGGGAATAGGTGGGGGTATTTAGCCATCCTATCCGCTTCACCTTCCCACGTAGCTCCCTCAACATGCTGATTTCTCCATAACACCTTTAATAAAGCTACTTTCTTGTTCCTCAGCCTTCGAACTGACGATCCAAGATTGCAACAACAATTTCTTCATAACTAAGGCTATCCTTCACGCCAACACTTTCCACCAGAACCACCAAGGCTGGATTTCCGATGCGCTTTTTAAAGAGAAATACATGAAATACGGGATGAACTGAAGGTAACTCTAACTAATAAGCTACCTTACCCACTCATCTCACAATCAAGTATGGGCCAATATAGCAGGGGCTGAGTTTCCCTTTCATTCCGAATCTCATCACTCCCTTCATAGGAGATACGTTCAGAAACACCCATTCGTCGATCTCGAACTCACGCTCCCTTCTCCTCACATACGCATAAGACTTTTGGCGACTTTGAGACTTTTTCGTCCTTCCTCTTTTTAACTGAACTTTCTCCATAGCCTCATGGATAGAATCTAGACCCACTAATGAAGCCTTAGAAACTTTAAACCACCCAATGGGTGCTCTACACCTTCGCCAGTAAAGAGCGTCGAATGGTGCCATTTGAATGCTCTAGTGATAGCTGTTGTTGTAGGAAAACTTAATAAGAGGCAAATGTTCATCCCAAATACCCTTTGAAATCAATAACGCAAGCTCTAAATATGTTTTCCAGAGTCTGGATAGTCCGCTCCGCCTGACAATCTATTTGTAGATGAAATATCGTGCTAAGCTTGACCTGAGTGCCAAGTCCAAAAGATCTCTAGAACTAGGAGGTGAACTGATTCCTCTATATGATATAATGAACAAGGGTACTCCGTGCAATCTAACCAGCTCTCGGATGTACAACTTTGCATAATCTTCTGCTGATTCGGTGGTTTTGACTGGTAGGAAATGAGCAGCCTTGGTCAACCTGTACACCACTACCCTAATAGAGTCATACTGTCGACGTGTGCGGGGAAAACTTGTTACAAAGTCCATGTTGATATCTTCCCACTTCCAAGTAGGAATGTTGATGTCTTAAAGTATACCCCCCCTCGATCTATGATGGTCGACTTTCACTTGTTGGCAATTCAGGCACTTCGCTATGAATTCTACAATATCCTTCTTCATGCCATTCCACCAATATATTTCTCGCAAGTCATGGTACGTCTTGGTGGTGCCCGGATAGATAGAATCCCTTGATATATGTGCCTCATGTAATATCCGGTGCCACAAATTATTGTCACTTGGAAAACATAGACAATCCTTGTACCGCAGTACCCCATCTCCCCCTTTGGAGAAGACCTCTACTTTTGAAGTTTTGAATTACCTCCTTCAGCTTTACCAAAATCGGTTCCTCATCTTGCCTCACCCCTATAGCAATCACGAAGGACAATTCTGATATGCCCGGAACTACCACACCACTATCAGTTGAGACCAAATGAACTCCTACAAATTCTTGTCAAGAATCCTGAGGTGCCCAACTCCTGAGTGTCCATCTCTTATGCCTAAGATAATGATAAATACATATTGCACTCTAATTCATCCTACATTCATCCAAAATTCTCCGGACACAACCCAGATACGCATTCCAATCCTGAAACCCACTCTAGACCGGGTTGAACCACCAGTTACCCATGTAAAGTTGCTTGACCCTGACCATACCATGGTCACATTTACCTTCCTAAAAACTTATAAATCCAAATTGAGGTTCAAATCACTCTCAAATAACCTCATAATCCTGCAAACCACCCAACTAAATCATAATTCACCACCCAGAACCAACTCTCAGAATCCAATTTCCAGCTTCACGACCTAGATTGTTGACTTTGGTCAACCCTCAAACTTCAAACCCTTCAAAAATTGAAAGTGTCATCCAATCTTCATTAAATCATCTCAAAACGAAGTCTTTCACTTTCGCAAGTCATGAACAACAGAGTAATGATATGGGAATGTTCATCCTAGGAAAATGGATCGACAATCAAAACATGACCATATGGCTTGCTACATTTCCAGGCCTGGTTAATAACTGGGCTTCCTATACTACGTCTGACATCTATGGTGGGAATAGGGAATTATCTTGAACGTACACATCTTAACCAGCATTTCCATCATGGGGAACATCCTTAGGATATAGAGTAAGGAACAGTGGGAGATTTCTATAACCGAAAAACCCCATATTAGCACACATGGAGCCCGACCTGTACACCTAGTCGAGAGGTCGTTCGTTCCTTGCCAAGGGTAGAACCATGAAGGGCGTGATATCACTCATGAAGACCCTATTGGGAATTGAGGAAAGTCACAAGGGAGTTCCAAAAAATAACCTACGGTGGCACATAGTACTAAGATTTAGAGCGTAACCTGGGCCCCGAACCTACTCGGTGTTAAGTACTAATCCCAAAAAATGCAACGTGCTCATAGAAATTCATACATGCCATGCATGGCTAGTTAAATCGTGAGAATCATATCATGCATGAGAATTCATAATACTAGCCATGGAATTGGGCCCGTGAATCGGCCAAAATCATAGTTCATAAACCACAAGTGACATGTGCGAATTGCCCATAATTTCAATCATACTTGAAATGCTTATGTTTATAGGAAACATGATCATAATAACATGAGTAATTGAAAACATACTTAAATTGAAGAGTTCGTATCATATTTGAGAAATCACCATAACCATGAATTCTACTAAAAAACCCATGATGTGGGCACATATGCTTTTAGTGATTAAATCATCAAATATTGAATAAAATAAGTGAAAACAGCCCAATAATTCAAACCCATGATTTTAGACATACTACAACATGCTCATATCAATTTTTGAGGAAACATGCATTTGGGTTTTGACCCATCAAAAGTTTGTAATTTAAACTAAGTATTTGGGAGAAATTGGGCATAGGTAGGGACTAATCTACCCATTCAAAACCCTACATACCTTGAATTATGTGATTGACTCCCTTGAAAAACCCTAGGTGAAAACTTTAACAATAGAAGAAGAACACTTGAATCTCCTCCTACTCCATTCTCTAATTCTTGCAAATGCCAAATGAGACTTAGTATAAGTTTTTCTCCTTAAAAGACCCTGTCCCGACATCAAAAAAACGTGGTTTAGGGTCCAAAAGCGTAGAAAAGTAGACATTACCCTTAATAAAATTCCCTGAAAAATAGGTCTGACCCCGACCATGAGTTGTACCATGAAGTCACAACTCGTGGTCACCTCACCACTTTTAAATCTTCTGAATCTGGCCACGACTCGCATAGAACGACTCGTAGTACCATCCTACGGGTCATACTGTCAATCGTGGTACCATCAAACCATACCAAATATGACTTAACCACAATTCCTCATCATGACTCGTTGCTACATCCTACGAGTCATACCATGACCCGTGCTGACTCACTCTGGCACAACTGAGAAATTCACCATGACTCCTAACCTCGAGTCGTACCCACACGCCACGACTCGTATGACTACTCATGGTATGATCTCATGCTCCTGAACTCATCACGACTTGAGTCACGAGTTGTAGGTCCTCACCACAATTTGTACCTCAAGTCGTATTTTTGTAAAAATTCAAGGTTTTCTGTAGTTTCAACATCAAATCCCGGGTCTATTCTTAGGCCCCCTTTTGAGGTATTACAAACCCTATGTTGGCACATAGTTCTACAACCTGGGGTTTCCATAAACCCCTAGCCTACTCGATGGTAGACACAACTCTTAAAACATGCAAGGTGCTCTCCATCATTCTTTTAATGAAGCTGATAATGTAATTACATACATAGACTAATATGTGAATATGGGGAGTCTATTCGGGTTTTCCGGTATGGGTTAAAAACCGACACGCAAGTGCACGTGGTCAAACAAGTAATAAAGTGGCTAAGTATCCAAGTATCGATCCAAGGAGGCTCAAGATATGTAAAGTTGCCTAATTTACTATATTCCTATTTCACTTCTAATTATGCTAACAACAATGTAACCAACAGTTACTTGAGTTTTTGTTTCTAAACTATATCTACTACAATTTATAACAACTATTTACTGTGAATTTAGACAATGGATATGAACATGCCAAGGTTAAGAACAAGTAATGAACTTGATAATCATGATAATTTGGTTAATCTCTTCTTCATGTTGCTAGCTAAGAACGTTCGCCTAGAAATTAAAACTCTCGTATTTAATTTCACTTTAGAATCATAAACCATCCGTCTACATTTCTGTGATCAAATGCAATTTATGACCTAGCACTACAATTCCGGTTCCTAAATTGACTAATACGGCTTTCAAGTATATTTCGATCAGGAAAGCACATCAAAACCCAATTTTCCCAAATCAAGTTAAGAACAATACCCTATTAATTCACAACTTTCCAATTTCTTGCTCTTTCGAGTGAAATTGGACTTTTCAGATGTACATTAATGTCGGCCAAGCACTAATGCAGTAAAAACAAGAATTAATAGAACAACATGGAAGAAGAAGAAGAAAACCATATCATTTACAATCAAAATTCACTACACATGTTCAAAACCTCAGCAAAGAAGAGAATTAGCCACTCATTTGTGGATTGATCATCCTAAAATGAGTGTAAATCATACGTACAATTGATAGAAAGAAGAAAAGAAGAGAAGAAATCCCTTAGCTTTTTCGTTCCTCAACTGCTCCTAACCCACGTCCTTGCTCTCCACTTCTTAACTCAGTCTAAAAACTAAAAACTGCTTAAAATAAACCTAAGTGTGCTATTTATACTAGTGGAAATTTTTTCCCGGAATAACAAGCAACGTGTCACGGAGGCCAACGTTGAGCACTGCCTCCGTGACACGGCGTGGACGCGGACCTTCACTGGAATTTCAGGGTCCGGAAAATTAGCCTCAACGTGGCACAGAGGCCAACACGGAGGCCTCTCTCCGTGCCACGGAGCTGACGCGAAGGTACACTGGAATTTGCCATTTTAATTCCTATTCAGGCAGTGTGCTACCGCGATGGTAGCGTGGCACGGCTCCATCGCGGAGCCCCTATAAAATGTGCATTCCAATGTCTTTTCCACGCTCGCATCCAAGTCCAACTCCGATATAGTTCCAACATGCATTTTAGCTCCTAAAAATCACATTTACCTGCAAAACAAATGCTAATCATGTTGGTTAGTATAAATTCGCATTTTATTACCAATTACATGATATTATATACACATTGCACAACAAACAAGGTAAAAATGATACGTTTAAGTATCACTTGGGCATATAAATCTGCCCAAGATCACTTACCCCACACTTAAATCCTTTTTAATCCTCGAACAACACATACACAAATCATGCAAATTACATCCCAACCTTCGTCACTATGGTGCGACCATTTACGCTACGATCATACCGATTATTCAATTTTTGCAAATCATCAAGAAAACATGCTTGGTCGTACAATACAATGACCTTTAATACATCAAGACTTCCTAGACTTTAAGAATTGATTCTTGATATCAGCAAACTCATGCAAATCAGCTTATCAAGAAATCCGACACGAAAATCAATCTTTCATCAAGCATGTGCCCTCACAACTCGAGAGAATCTTCCCCTTTATGTTCATGCAACATACAAACATTCAAGTAGGGGCATACAAAAATTAATTTCACTCACTCTCCCAAAAGAATTCACATGCCTCATGTCATGACCCATAAGCTTGCCCTTAGTGTATTACTCCACTAATATAAAGAAATGCAATGTAAGATCACATAGGACTTTAATGGGTTGTAACGGGGTTATGGATCTAGTATATATATTGGATTAGCCAATAATAGTCGCTAGCATCCTTAAGCGCCTTTTCAACTCATTCCCATCGACTTATGGACATTGTTCCTCTCTTTCTTCTTTTTCTCCCATTCATGCTGGTTTCCTTTCGTACAGCCTATTTCCTCAGACACACTTGACACAAAACAAAGGGTTTTCATGTACCCTCGCTATCATTTAATTATAGCAACTGCCTCTTCAACATCATCTTTTCTTTCTTCACTCTGCTTTTCTTTTTCTTTTAACTCTTTAACACTTTGGGAAACATTTTCTTTTCTTTGTAAGCGCTTAAGAGTTTTGTATAGACTTTAAGGCTAATGAAAAGAAGGAATAAAGCTTAGTTTATACAATTTTGGACAAAAGAATGAAAGGAAGCGGCTAAAGGCTCAACGGGCTAACTAGGGTATACAACACATAGAAAGGTAGAATTTGACAAGAAAAAAATGGAAACTATCGGTTAAAACAAGGAAATGCCTACATCCTTTCCAACACTACACCTCCTTCATTTCGTTTTGTATACGCACCAGGCAAGTTCTAGACAATTCACAATGGCATGGAATAACAATACCTCACTTCACACTTCATGCACATGCTCGAATCAAGATGCATTCACAGACTCTTTAATTAGTCAATTACATGAATTCAAGATTAAGCCTCAATCATACTGAATCAAATTCTATAGCCTAGGTAACTCAACATATTTATCAAATTGCATGCTTTCAAACGAATCACTTCCACATTTTGAACATCAGTTACAACACGCAACGAAATTTTAGCAACCATCAGCAACTACAGTTCATTGATGCAATCCACCAAAGAAAAATTAAAAACAAATAAAAATCCTACTTCTACCGACTACATTTCCCTTAAGACGGTCGTCATCCATCCATCATAGGGAACGGTCACTAACTATGACATCGGTTCAATGGGACTATTCTCAGTAAAAGAACCGAAAACAAACTCCGAGAAACCCAAAAAAATAAAAATCGAAAAATTTTGCAACACATCGATCATTTCGATAGAATGAAAGTATTTACAAGTGCAAAATATTTTCGCGAAAATTTTGAAAAATACCGATCATCTCGATAGAAGAAAAAAAAATATTTACAAAATTTACAAAATATTTACACTGGCAACCATAACTTTTCATACCACACATCATTAACCACATAAACAAATATATACAGATACACCACAAATCAGTTCACCACAGGGAAAGCACAAACATTCATCCAAACCAAGGAAAAAACATACAGCAAATTAGAGCCTATGTCCCAGCACCTAGCTACTCCCCACCCCACACTTAAATCGAACACTGTCCCCAATGTTCACAACAATACAAAGCACAAAATTTTGGGTGGTGGAACTCCCTGCTCAGTCGAAATATTCGACTTCTTCATCTGGTGCTGCGGCCTCGTCGCCCATATCTGAATCAGCTCCATTGTCGTCATCGGACTCCACATCGGAGTCCTCACGACGTGTCTCCTCATCAGTAGGGACATCGTCATCAGTAGGCTCCACGAAGGCTGGTCCCACCCGACATAAGGCTCTGGCATTCTCGCCAAAGGGGTAGTCCAGCTCCAGCTGCCATAATTCTTCCTCGGTGGCTGGTCTCCCACCAATCCGTAGCTGAAGCATCTACATGCCAAACATACGGGCCATGTACTGATCATCCCGAGCATGTCGCTCGCCCAAAGTCAATACTGGTCCGTGTGTAGTGTCGGGGGCCTTAGTCTTTGTCACATCGAGGGCCCTCCGCTCCAACTGCAGAATATAGTCCAAGGCTTCTTCCTTAATGTCGAGGCCTTGGAGGAAGGTGGTGATGAGTCCGCCAAACCCATATATGTGGCCCTGGTGCAGTCTGGCTCTCTTTATGGCGGATATTATTACCGCCCCAACATTAATCTCAATCCCTTTCATAAGGGCATACACCAAGCAGACACGGTCCCGGGTCACGTCCGTCATATGAACTCCCGGGATCAAACACGAACACACAATCTTCAGCCATATTCTGGCCTCCCTGTTCATATGCGAATAAGGCAGCATCTGGTGGTAACCCCTCTCCTTATGTCTACTCCATCAGGCTGTGGATCAAGCCCCACACAACGTACGTCTAATGTCGTCGTACGGTGGGGTGATGTTTAGCTGGTGGAGAACGTGGGCGTCTGTGTCCCGCGCTCCAACGATGGCATTCAGCTGCTGGGGTTCCAGAGTGACAATCTGCCCTCTGATTTTCACTGTGTGGCTTCTGATGGCCGGGTTCCAATTTGCGTAGAACTCTCGGACCAAGTGAAGGTTTCACTCCTTGAGCTCCTGAAAGATAAAGCTGAGCTGAGCTGCTTCAATTCTCTATACAATGCGAGGGAACTCCTGTGCGAGTGGTTCCCGTGCAATATGTTCTTCCGGGAAGTACTTGCTCTCCTTATGCTTATTATACCATTTCTTTCCTTCCTCGGTTACCCATCTTGTTCCGTATTGGCGGCGTTGGCCGTGCGGAACAGCGGGTGCAGCTGGGACTGCAGTGCCCAGTCTCATCCTTTTCCTACCGGTGCCTGAGGTAGAAGCACCCTTGCCTTTATCTTGTCTGCTCGCCATTGTACCTGTCAATTTACACAAACAAGCACAAAGTTAAGCTAAAAACTTGTTAACTTCGGCTAAGGTCGGGTTACACAACATTTACCCCACACTTAGGCCTTAGCTACTTCTACAAATTACGGCAAGGATAACTCTAATTACACAACAGACAACACTATACACTTCATGCTTAGTGCGTTCACAAAAAAATTTCGACAGCATAACGGTTAGCGTACTACTCATACTTCATACAGCTAATCCCAATCCTACTATCGCTAACAATTCACACATCGCACTTCGCAACAAAAACAACAACAAAATAAAAACAACGATAAAAACATTCTATATACAATCTAATCCAAACAATCTAACCAATTTACACACTTTTTGCATTTTCCCAAAAAAATTCGAGAATTTGACGTCTTTTAACATTTACACAATATTTACCGCGACTTCTCTCAAATTACAAACACACTCCGGCATCTAATTTGCCGACTTATCAAGTCACTCAAGTTAAATTCAAGAACTCATGCCCTAGAATACAATTCTATAATCAAATTCGAATTATTTATGCAATCGATAAGTTCAAACTCTAAATACAACAATCCAAACATATATCAATCACAAATAATCCAACATTCATGTTTAATTTCTACCTAGGGTGATATATCTCACCTCACATGCCCAAATTTGACTAAAATCGCCAAAAAATTGAGATAGACGATGAAAACATACCTTTGAATTGAGAAACCGAAGAAACTTGACATATTCCTTGCCTAGGAACGTGGCACGGTGCTTGGGGAGGGGGAAATAGGTGTTTTGGTCGCGGAGGGAAGAGGGAATGGGAAGAAATGGGGCGAAATCGGGGGTTTTAATTTAAGAAAACATGCGGGTCACCCGGCAACCCGGTGTGACCCGGCACCAAATACACGGCAACGTGTCACGGAGGGTAACACGGAGACCCTCCTCCGTGACACGGAGCCAACGCGTTGGCTTACTGGAATTTTTGAAAATCCGGATTTTGCCTTCAACGTGTCACGGAGGGTAACGCGGAGCCCTACCTCCGTGACACGGCGCCAACGCGCCAGTGCACTGTTTCTTCAATTAATTTAATTTTTCATACCTTGCCTCATTTTCTCAATTCCATGTATATTTCCTCCGTTATACCTGAAAATCACCTCACTAAATAAAAATTGGTTAGATTAATAGATTTCCCTAACTAAAATAAAAAATACTAACTAAAATGAAAATCTAAACCTAATCAAGAAAAGAAAAAGAAAAATAACAATTGGAAATAAGAAAATAAAAACAAAAATAAAGATAAAAATTAACTACACTGTGCAAAAAGAAGAAAAATAAAATATTTTTCTCACGGGTTGCCTCCCGTGCAGCGCCTGGTTTACCATCGCGGCTCGACGTACCAAGTTTCACCGCTTTTTCCTCCGCCTTGAAGATATGAATTTCACCCCTAATTTCTTCTCTAATTTCCTCTTATGCTCCTGGGGTGGTGGTGAAAAATTGTAAGGACCAAGCAGTAGATGCTTTCTTTTGAACTTATTGGCCCTTGAGTAAGTGAAGTCATTTCGTTGCTTCGAGTTAGCAAATTTCAGGATATACGGGGCTTGGTCCTCCTCTAGACATTTCTCTATAATCTTGGAAGACTCTATTTCTATGTTGTCAACCAAACTTAATGTTGAAAAATGCTTCGAGTGTGGTCCAATCAACCTCAACTCTGAAATTGCATTATGCTTGACTTCCTTACTTGTGTACATTTTTTCAACATCGACATCTATTTCTCCATTACGGTCAAATGGGAGATATTCTTTCTCTTCTTCCATGAATGGATTTTCTATAGGTATGAGCCGATCACGGGGACACTCAAGAGATTCTAATTGTCGGGCTTCATCCAAAAATTCACCCATGTATTCCTCTTGTAGTTCCTCTTGAATATCGGCTAAAACTGTCACTTGCAAATTATCACATGCTTCAGCCTCAGCCCACATCTCCGTGAGTTTGACGCTCATCCTGCTTACAGCCTCTGCATTCTCCTTTTGCTGAATTATCAATTCTGCCACCGACTCCTTCATTGCTTCTGATTGCTCCAAGAGTTGTTTCATCATGTCCTCTATTTGAACTTGGCGTCCCAAGTCCTCATTTTCAACATGCCTATATTCAGCAAAAACAACAGAATGATCATAGCGGGGGCTTAGGGGAGGGAAATATGCCTTTGGACAATCACCCCAATGGCCATATTGACACCCACATATATTGCACGTGTTACAGTTTTGCCACAAGTGGGGTCCTCCACAATTCATGCAAGATTCGCCGAAATATGCGTATCCACCATTTATATTCCAAGATGTCATTTCAATGAGGGTATCCGAAAGAGAGAAAAATTAAAATGAACAAAGAATTAAAACAAATACTAAGATCGAGTTGTCAACACTTAAGAAAATAAAACAAAAATACAGTAAATTTACACTAAACACAATTTCACAAATCGCCTAGCGTCCCCGGCAACGGCGCCAAAAACTTGTTCGGGTTTTCCGGTATGGGTTAAAAACCGACACGCAAGTGCACGTGGTCAAACAAGTAATAAAGTGGCTAAGTAGCCAAGTATCGATCCAAGGAGGCTCAAGATATGTAAAGTTGCCTAGTTTACTATATTCCTATTTCACTTCTAATTATGCTAACAACAATGTAACCAACAGTTATTTGAGTTTTTGTTTCTAAACTATATCTACTACAATTTATAACAACTATTTACTGTGAATTTAGACAATGGATATGAACATGCCAAGGTTAAGAACAAGTAATGAACTTGATAATCATGATAATTTGGTTAATCTCTTCTTCATGTTGCTAGCCAAGAACATTCGCCTAGAAATTAAAACTCTCGTATTTAATTTCACTTTAGAATCATAAACCATCCGTCTACATTTCTATGATCAAATGCAATTTATGACCTAGCACTACAATTCCGGTTCCTAAATTGACTAATACGGCTTTCAAGTATATTTCTATCAGGAAAGCACATCAAAACCCAATTTTCCCAAATCAAGTTAAGAACAATACCCTATTAATTCACAACTTTCCAATTTCTTGCTCTTTCGAGTGAAATTGGACTTTTCAGATGTACATTAATGTCGGCTAAGCACTAATGCAGTAAAAACAAGAATTAATAGAACAACATGGAAGAAGAAGAAGAAAACCATATCATTTACAATCAAAATTCACTACACATGTTCAAAACCTCAACAAAGAAGAGAATTAGCCACTTATTTGTGGATTGATCATCCTAAAATGAGTGTAAATCATACGTACAATTGATAGAAAGAAGAAAAGAAGAGAAGAAATCCCTTAGCTTTTTCGTTCCTCAACTGCTCCTAACCCACGTCCTTGCTCTCCACTTCTGAACTCAGTCTAAAAACTAAAAACTGCTTAAAATAAACCTAAGTGTGCTATTTATACTAGTGGGAAATTTTTCCCGGAATAACAAGCAACGTGTCACGGAGGCCAACGCGGAGCACTGCCTCCGTGACACGGCTTGGACGCGGACCTTCACTGGAATTTCAGGGTCCGGAAAATTAGCCTCAACGTGGCACGGAGGCCAACGCGGAGGCCTCTCTCCGTGCCACGGAGCTGACGCGAAGGCACACTGGAATTTGCCATTTTAATTCCTATTCAGGCAGTGTGCTACCGCGATGGTAGCGTGGCACGGCTCCATCGCGGAGCCCCTATAAAATGTGCATTCCAATGTCTTTTCCACGCTCGCATCCAAGTCCAACTCCGATATAGTTCCAACATGCATTTTAGCTCTTAAAAATCACATTTACCTGCAAAACAAATGCTAATCATGTTGGTTAGTATAAATTCGCATTTTATTACCAATTACATGATATTATATACACATTGCACAACAAACTAGGTAAAAATGATACGTTTAAGTATCACTTGGGCATATAAATCTGCCCAAGATCAGAGTCCTGGATCCAAACATACCATATGCTGAATATGGGAGTATAGACTCCAAAACCATATGGTAAGCTAATTTATAGAACTAAACTGAATCATGAAAACATGCTCAATCTAAGTTGGATTACCCAAAATCTGAAGATCGTTCATACTTGAAATAGACTTCACTAATCAAACTCATAGATTCGTATATGGGTAATTTGTAAACATACATACATGTTAGATACTTCATCATATTTGAAATCATTAATCATAGACTAACTCTTTCATGAATTTGCATAATTGGGCATAATCTTCTAAAATTTAAAAACATGAATTTGTAATTAATTATTACATTTAATATCCCCATGAATCTTAACACATTCATTGAAACATGAAGGGAATTGACCCATAGATAAATCATAGAGAATTTCATAAATCTGGGTTAAAATCCCATAGGATCATACACTTGAATTAACACTTGAATTCATAAACTTGAAGAGAAATTTGGGAATGAGAGTGAAAGGAAACTCTCATGCATTGCCCTACATACTTGGGTAAACTGCTTCTCAACATGACTTTGAAAACCCAAGAGATTTGGAGGAGAATTGGAGGATTCTAGTCTTGATCTTCAATGGAAAACCTCTAAACTTGCATGCATGGAAGTTGAATAAATTAGAATAGGTTAAAATCCCTTAATAAACTTTTTTCAAGGCTTAAAATGACGTATTTTAGGACTTAGAAGTGTAGGATTTACGAAACTACACTTAATGAAAATTCTAGAAATAAGCACTGCAAGTCATCACGACTCTTACCACGAGTCATACCGTGAAGTGACGACTCGTGGTCACCTCCTTTTTTCACCACTGGTTAGAAGACTGATTTCTGAGGATCACATCATAGATGCCTATGATGAGTCATTACATGCCATCACGTGTCGTAATACCTCTCATTGTCACTAAGCCTCAATTCTCACTTTCTCTTAATTTTTCCAGTGGTTACAAACCACGAATCATGGATTCCCAACACAGATCGTTACACCACTCATGACAACCCATCCATACACAGTACCTCCAAACCACAACCGTTATCACAACTCATTGTTTCCACTACAAGTCGTACCATGATCCGTCCTTTCCTAACACTAGCGTCCCTGTGCCTTACCATGACTCCAGACCATGAGTCGTACCCATGCGCCACGACTTATGGTGTGACTCGTGCTCTGGGCATCCAACGTCACCATTCCACTGTGACTCCTCCCACGGTCCATTACTTCTCACCATGACTCATACCATGAGTTATTCTAAGGAAAAAATATAGATTTTTCTGCTGAACTCATTTCCAATTCTCTCATCTAGTCTTAGGAACCTTCCGGCTATTACACCTAACGATGAAGAATGTCAAGACTTGGGTAAAGGCTGAGATAGAGGAGGCTGCTAGAGGATTACACAACCTGTTAGACAACTTTGAGCTCCATTTCAATGAGCACTTAGCTATAGCCAGACATGAGCAAATTGAGAGATGAGTTGGGGGCTCTCTGGAGTCAAGTCATCGAGTTGTCATCTAAATAGCCGGCTATATTAGCAGCTCCCATAATCCCTTAGTTTGATGAGGAGCTCGACCTTGGGGATTTTTGGGTTTTGATAGTAGTTGGTGGAGATAAAGAGAAGAAAAGAGTTGAGGCAGTTGATATGGAGACCCCAATGAAAAGGAAGAGAAGAGAAAAGAAGGAGCATAAGCGGGCAGCAAAGCTAGCACGTAGTCTCATGACGAGCACATGTTTGAGTTGCAGGAGAGAGTTAGAGGATCCAGGGGATACACCACTGTCCCAAGAGAGCATGCAAGTGACAAGGACCCTTTAGGTGATCCATATTCAACTAGATTTATTAATGAGGTCGCGGAGGCGACCATGACTGTTGAAGGGGTGACCGCTGTCCCATTTTCCACACCTTTTAGTGCACTGGCCACTGCTAGTGTCACGACTATAGTGAAAGAGAGTGTGCTTGCACACCCACCTTCGCAGGATGACAGGAGCTCTTATAGCGCCACAAGTATGTCCCTCTCCTAGTTCTTTCATTCCTATTTCTTTGCGGACAAAGCATGTTCTAAAAAAGGAGGGTGTACTTGTTTTTGATTTTTGACTTTGTCCAAGGGTTTTTGTTGTCGTGTTTCTTTTTCCTCGGACATGCTATCTAGTACAACCGACAAATTTAGAATTGTGTGTTTTTTTTAACTAGGAGTAGCTTAGGAGTACTTTATAACCAATAAATGCATTTGTTTTTAAGTTGTTGAAAAATGGCCTTTTTTAATAAAAGAAATTGTGTTAGCTGTGTATGTTGACTGCAGAGCATGACTTCTATAGATCTTTTTATGTCATTTAGTAGATCGACATGTGTAATATTGGCTTAACTGTGCATGAACCAGATAGTAGAATAAATGCAAACCTGTACCATATGTGTGTGAGGATATTTACATAGTTCAATACTGCATAGAGAATCTAGAACTTACATGGTTAGTCTTTACATAGGTTGTAGGATGGTTGGTTAGGAAAGGATCAAAGGCCCTTTTTGTCCATCTTTAGTCTATATTGCCCTACCAAATTTAAAAATTAATCCCTTGATACCTTGTTTGAGCCTTAAGTTGACCATTTTTCTTTGAGTACCCATTCACCTTTCCCATATTTATAATGAACCTGTTTGGCCTTGGTCCTTCCTTGGACATTTTGAACCTCAACTCAGAAAAAATGCCTAAGTTGAGGGTGGCTAATATAGGGGTGGGTAGACTAGTTAGGGTGAAAAAGAAAGAAAAAAGTCAAAGAAAAGTGAGGTGTGGTGTGAGATGTCAGAAGAAGAAAAAAGAGAAAAAGAGATGAAATGTCAAATGAAAAGAAAAGAAAAAAGAATTGGAAAAGTTGAAAAAATACACCACACCCACAAGTGACAATTGAAAATAGAAAAAGGGAGGAAAATTGAAAAGGATGAAAATGGTAAATCGGTGAAAAATAAAGCCAAGTTGTGTAGTCCCAAGGAGGGTTAGTCGCTAATATCCATATCTTACCATACCCAATCTGAAACCTACACTACAAGCCAAGAAAATTCCTATAGTAATCCTAGCTTGACTTTCTGAAAAGCCAAAGTAAAGAAAATAAGGGCAAGCCTATAGTACCCGATGTGTAGTATTTAAAACTTCGTTGTGAGTGTGAGAATCCTATTTGACTTTGTCTGAATTTTCATATATATATATATATATATATATATATATATCTGTGAGTTTTGGAGACTTCATTTGTGGTGAGGGTACATGATTTGTATTGCATTTTGCCAGTTGTCTGTGTAAATAGCATTACTGATGGCTTAATTCTCTAGTAGAAGTTAGATGTCATATTTAGATCCCTGTATGTCATGAATTGTAGTTGCATGTATGCATAGCTGACTTGGTTTGAATGAAAAAAGGATCAATATTTGAGAATGGTCTATTCTGTAAGTATTGTTGTGTTGGTTGTACATCTTCTATTTTGCTTTCTAGTTAAGTGTCTTTTATAGTTTTGTTCTACTTTCCTAAGGACATGCAAAAGTCTTAAGTTTAGGGTGTTGATGCATTGTGAGTTTACAACACTTTCGACGCTTAAAATTGAGAAAACATGAATGGTCTTAGGTGAGTTTATACTGATGTGATGCACTTTTGCTTTTTTTTAGAGAAATAAGATGTTGGAGTTGTAAACTACGAAAGAAAGAAAAAGAGTGTAAAAATTAGGCCAAGTACAGACTTCAGTACAAGTCGTACCTTAGTGGTACGATCCGTACTATAAGTAGTGGTAAGATTTAGAAATATTTCTCAAGATACTAGACAAGTACGACTCTTTTGTATGAGCCATACCATCATGGTACGGGCCATACTATGAGTCGTGGAAAATATCAGAAGAATGCACTTTGATTAATCTCATGGTACGAATAGAAACCACGAGTCGTGATGACTACCTACGACCCATAGCAAGGAGCCGTGGTGAAGTTCAGAATAAAGTTGAATGATAGAATCCCATGGAATGAAAGGGATCCAAAAGTCATAGAAGAAAGGTAAGAGCCACACCAAGACACTCGTGGAAATATTCAGAGGATGCCAGATATCTCAGATTCAAACCACGACAGAATTGTACAACTCGTAGGATCATTGTACAAGTAGTACCAGCTCGTAGAACTTAACAAAATTCAGAGTTGCCACGCATTATATGAGTGAAGCTACGACTCATATGATCAAGTTACAAGTTGTATGAGAAGACAGCGGTAGTTAATTAGTTTTCCCTATTAATTTAGGAAATATTTCTAATTATTTGTATAAGTACTTTTCTAGGTTTTTTATAGGAGACTTTAGAGATTGGAGAGAACAAATACTTTGAAGGAGAATTCGACTTTTGGGAGATTCTTCTTGAGTTTTTCAATATTCTTGGGTTTTTGTTCTTAAATTGTGCAATAATCAAGGGGGTTTTTATTTCAATCTTCATTGTAAGTGTTTTAATTATGTTTTGTTCAATGAATGGTAATTCTTTGCATAAAATCATGAGAAGCTAAAACCTCCACTACTAGGATTGTGGGAACCATGCTAAATTAACAAACTAGGGTTTGCACAAAGTGATTTTAAATCAGTATTAATGCTTATATTGTCTTCTCTTAATCTTTAATGCTTCTTAATGATGCGCAATGTTAGGACTTGCCTGGATTCTCTATTTTCTTGAACCTGGAAAGGTAGTGATTAGGAAAAGAGAAGAACAAAAAAGCCTTAAATTCTATGGTTCATGTATAACTTGAGTTTCGGTCACTGGATAGTTAATTTGGAACAAATTGAAAACGATTAACGTGAAATCACTCAAGAGACCTAAGTAGGTAATTGAGTATAGTCATCTAATAGGAACAAACCAATCATTTGGATAAACCTATGTTATCAGTTCTACAAGGTAAGTATGAGGATAGATCACGAGTATAAAACCCGAAGTAGTCATGAATCCATGGGGAACACCTCCCTAGTTGATTGCATCAACTTGATAAAAATTTAAATTTTCAATGCTATTCCATGCTTCTTTCTTTAAAAACCCTCCATTAGGAGATAATCGAACTAAAAGTATGAATACTAGCATCATTCTACATCCTAACCATATTCCCTGTGGGATCAACCCCAACCTTTGTTGGATTTTTTATTGACAACGTCCATGTCATACTTTTCCATTGGTGTGATTTGAGCATTACCAACCCTAATGATTGCATGCTATTTTAGAATGTCAACACGGAGGTAAATAATTACTTTGTGTGTGGATCTTCTAGATGGAAGAATGTTATTGATCCCTTGACTAATGCAAGCTCCGAAACTCCTACAAAGGTTTTAAGGTTCTTTCTCTTAAAGTCTAGGCTTCAAAGGATGTTTATGAATCCCGAAACAGCTACAAATATGAGATGGCATGCTATTGAATGATCCATTGATTGAAATATAAGGCATACGGATGATGGGAAATCTTGGAAGAATTTTGATTCCTTGCATGAATACCTTGCTAGAGATCCTCATAAGCTAGATTGGGTCTTTCAAGTGATGGTTTCAAACCGTTTCAAACCATGAGCATTCCCATAGCACATGGACATTTTTGTTAATAAACAACAATATATCACCCTAGATATTCATGAAGCCGGAGTATATTATGTTATCTATGATCATGCTAGGTCCATCATCTCCGCAAAAGGATATTGATATTTACCTACAACCACTAATTGCTGAATTGAAGGAGTTATGGGAAATTGGAATGGAAACATATGATGCTGACTCTAACCAAACATTTCAATTTTGTGCAGCCTTATTATGGACCATTAGTGATTTTCCAGCATTAGCAATGCTTTCTGGATGGAGCACCAAAGGGAAAAAGGCATGTCCAACTTGTAATCATGGCACATGCTCTCAATATATCAAATATAGTTGTAATATATGTTACTTGGGTCATCAAGCAGTTTTGCCTCCTCCTCATCCATTCTAAAGAGATAAGAAATCATTTGATGGTAAAAAGATTATAGATTTCCACCTACTCCCTTATCGGGCACAGAAGTGTTGGAAGAGTTACATGAATCCAATAATGTCTTTGGAAAGGGCCAAAAGAGAAGGCGTCGAGATGATGAGGGTCCATGGAAGAAAAGATCTATCTTTTTGGAATTGCCATATTGGGAACATGATAAAATGAGGCACAATCTTGATGTGATGCACATAGAAAAAAATGTTTGTGATAGTTTGATTGAGATTTTGTTGGATTTAACTTAAAAGTCAAAGGACCATGTAAATTGTCACTATGACTTTAAATAAATGAGGATATGAAAGGATCTTCAACCATTAGAAGATGATAATGGAAAAGTTTATTTGGCAAAAGCTTGTTTCTCCATGAAACTAGAAGTGAAGAGGTTGTTTTGCACTTTTTAAAAGGTTGTGCCTCAAATATATCACAATGTGTGGAAGTGGATGAAATGAAAGCATTAGGATACAACAGCCATGACGCTCAATTTATAATGCATTACTTGCTCCAAGTTGTTGTTAGAAAGGTATTTCCCAAGAATGTTTCTATGGCATTGACAAGGTTGGAAAACTTCTTTAGAGCCATATGTAGCAAGGTTTTAAGGAGACAAGATCTAGATACCATAAAGTCTAAGATCAATGAAATTGAATGTGAGATTGAAAAGATTTTTCCTCCATCTTTTTTTGATATAATGGTAGATTTTTCCTCCATCTTGTTTTTTGAGGGTTCATCTCCTGGAGCTACAAGATTCGACTGTGTAAATTCTAGACTCATTATTAGATTTTATAACTCCTTATTATATTTTAGGACTCTTAACGAAAAATAAAAAGTAACACCATTATTAAAATACATAGTCGTTTTTTAGCAATGACTATATATTCTACTGTTTAGAATACATAGTCATTTTTTCTAACCATGATGATGATGATGATAATTTCTAAATGCAGAAGCACAGAAAAGAATGAAAAGATGTTGTTGCACTTGACATGATGGCTACTGTTTTTTCAAGTTTAGTTTGGTGATTCTCTTATAAGAAATGGATTCCCTTCTATCTGGTGATTTTTTATGAGGCCACCTGGCAGTTTGTTTTCAATTTATTGGCTCGGACTTAATTGTGTAGATTGGATAACACTTGCACCATGGCTTTTGGACAAGTGAATTATTCTTTCTGGTAATGAAATAACATTGCAACCATCAGTTTGAAACAAGGACTGCTTGAAAGTTTTACAGAGAAAAATAAACAAAGAGGAAATTGTAATCATTCCTGGGATTGTCTTTAGGGTATATAGTATATAGTGTAGTGCATGGACTGCATTTTAGGTGTCAATATAAATGTTGTGAAGTTTAAATGGATTGTCTACTGATTTTTCAATGAAGTTTAACTGGTTCAGATTCTATATTGATTTTGCAATGAGGTTTCTCATCATTCTCTTGTGATTTCTCATTAGACCTTCAAACGTAGTCGATTGGTTTAGCTTTTATCTTATAAACTAGTTAATATTTTATGAACTTCTGAGAATTCTCATTCTCATAATGAACTGGTTCAGCTTTAAAATAATTGAGCAATGAAGTTTCCTATCATTCTTTTACTGCTAAGAATTCTCATTATACCTTCATATGTAGTCCAATGTTTGTGTAGTGAATGTGTAGATAAGACCTTATTTTAAATGTGTTATTGTAGTTGAATTCAGATCTTTTGTTACATATATGTGCATGGACTACATACATTGAACAACAATATGATGAAGGAACCTATGGTTATTCTTTATTACGGTTGAAATGTCTTCTAACTAGTAGCCTGCTTTTAAGATATATAGTGCAGTGAAGTTTCTTATCATTCTCTTATGATTTCCCTTTAGTTGATTCAATTTTAAATGGATTGTCTCTGTGCAATCGTAAGTGGTGGTTCTTTATTTTTCAATAGTCATTTCTTGATAATTATGACACAATGAGAGTCTTCAAGACTAAGGAATAAAGTGAGAAGAACAAATGTTCTAGCTGGACCGCTTACATCTTTGGCACACCAAAAGAAGTTATTGCTAGCTAGAAGAACAAATGTTCCAACAAGTTTTATATGATCAACTGAAATGTGTCTCTGTTTGAAAAATTTAATAGAAGAAATCAGCCACTAACGTCACTACATTCACAGATAGGAGCCTATATGCAAACTGATTCAACCACCCCTACAGCACAATCAATAGAGGAACAAGTGCAATTGGATTCTTCTATTGCAGTAAATGAACAATGTGAAGAACAAGGAAAGAGAATTTACATTTTATTTATAATATTGACATGTTTTTTCAATTATAAAATCAAAATACAATACTAATTTGAAGATTATCTTTGGTTTGCATATTATTAGACACTTCCACCCAAAAAAGACGGAGAGGTCAAACAAAGATGCTAAGTGTACATGGAAGGCGTGATCATAAATTGATTGTACTGAATGAGCTTGGCCAACCTATTGGTCCTAGTAAAGATGTCGTAACATAATTAGGCAGCTTCCTCGGTACATTTGCAAGGAATGCAACCTTTTTTCCTCTTGATATATATGATTTGAGGAAAATTGAACACAAAAAAGGAGTTGTGGGATTATACCGAGATTTTGTGTTTTGTAATTCAGATTTTTATTGAATCTGTTTAATATTTATTGTACTAATCTTTTGATAATTTTAGGAGAAATATGATATTCCTGATATTGCGGAAAAATAGACTTTGGAAATAATTCAAACTTCTTGGAGAAGGCATAAGCATGATTTAAAAAGAGATTGCTTTGAAGCCTATGATAATGATGAAATTAGAATGGCAAAAAAAACTAATGATGTTCCAGCATCTCAATTTGAGGAACTTCTCAAATATTGGAATAGGAAAAAAGTTATGTCTTGCTAGCTGATAGTTACAATTAAAGTTACCGGAATGATATGTTTGATTCTCTTCTATTTTTAGCATATGTCAAAAACCAATGCTGAGAGTCGAATAAAGTTTAAGAATCCAAATATTGTAGGCAAGAAAAGCTTTTCTTTAGTCTACAATTATTTGGTATGAGCTCTTATTTATCATTAAATATAAATTTGTCATTTTTTAAGAAGATTTTTTATATCCACTTTCAATGTATCTATGAAAGAGAGAGGAACACTTTATCTCCTATATAACTTAAGGATATCTTTTTGGCTACAAGAAAAAGAGCAACCAACTACTCATACAAGGATTCGGACAAAGATAGAACTAGTAAAATTGTGTAAATTTCGATCTAATTTCATTTTTGTCAAGTTAAATTTTTTGTTCTTATTGATTATTTTAATATGTACTTGAAGTGTAATACCCCGAAAGTTCCTAAGACTAGACCCGAGATTTGAAATCTGATCAGCAGGAGAAGTTGAGAAATTGCTTCAGTACGACTCAACCTACGAGTTGTAGGTTGCTGGTACGGGTCGTGGGATGACCCGTGGTTCTGTTCAGAGGTTTCTTTCTTGATACCACGAGTCCCCACTACTAGTCGTAGTGTGTGGGTATGACTCATAGTACTAATCGTAACAAGTACTTGAGAATTTTCAGATGCTGGTTGTATGAGTATTGGTTCGACTCATGATAGCCTGTTACAGGTCGTAGTAGCATTCGTGGAAATATTCAGAGGATTGGAGTTTTTGTACTTGGTTAGTACGGGAGGATACCACGAGTCGTAGGAGGATTGTACAACTCGTGGTACGAGTCCTAACAGTTAACGGATCAATTTTGTTATGAATTCACTGAGGGTAATTTCATAATTCCTAAGACTCTAAGCCCTAAACTATGTCGTTTTAAGATCTGGAATAGGTGTTAAGGGGTTAAACCTATTCTAAATCTTTCCCCTCCCATACATGCAAGATTAGGATTTCCCCATGAAGATCAACCCTAGAATTCTTCAATTTCTTCTCAAAACCTCTTGGGATTTCAAAGTCAGGTGTAAATTCAACTTCCCCAGGTATGTAAGGTTATAATGAGGGTTTCTTCCACTCTCAAACTCAAATTCTCCTCAATTTCATGAATAAAGTCTCAATCCAAGTTATGATCTAAAAAGGATTGTAATCCAATCTTATAGAATTCTCTATCAATTGTTTACGGGTCAATCCTCTTTATGTTTTAAAGCATATTTGAAGATTCATGAGAAAATTTTAAGCATGTTTTTATTACAAACTCATGACTTAAAATTTTAGAAGATTATTCCCAATAATGCAAGTTCATGAAAAAGTCTAGTTTATAATTTATGATTTCAAGTATGATGAGATATCTAGCATGTATGAATGTTTACAAATTACCCATGTATGAATCTGTGATTTTGACCAATGAAGTCTATTTCAAGTATGCATCATTTTGAAATTTGGGCAAGCCTACACAAGACAAGTATCTTTTATGATTTATCCAAGGATAATAAGATCAAATGATAGATATATATTTTTGAGTCAAGACTCCTCAAATGTTTAGATTGAAGTTATGTTCTAGAATATGATTAAATAAGTATTATACATGTTTTTGGAGAAGTGTCTAGCACCAAGTAGGCTAGGGGTTCCAAGGTTCCCCGATCTCATATACTACGCGCCAATGTAGGTATATTTTGGGGCCTCTCAAGAGAGCATTTCCCCCGCCCAAGGGCACACTATGATATCACACCTTACTTATCCTTTGCCCTAGCGAGGCTTAGGATGGACCTCTCCACATAGGAAAGATGTGGGAGTATCATGCACTCATACATGGTGGTTGTCGGTTATGACGAATCTCCCATTGTTCCTCTTATTTTCTGTTATGTATGTTCAGGACCTATGATATTATGTTTTACAACAAATTTGACCCAATGATCAGTCTATAAGCTTTTACATATGATTTTAGCTATGTCAAGTCATATGATTCTATTTTCAGCTTTATGACTATACATGTTTCAGATATCAGCATGCAGCCCCTGATCGTGGGCAGATTTATATGCCCAAGTGATACTCAAACGTATCATTTTTACCTTGTTTGTTGTGCAATGTGTATATAATATCATGTAATTGATAATAAAATGCGAATTTATACTAACCAACATGATTAGCATTTGTTTTGCAGGTAAATGTGATTTTTAGGAGCTAAAATGCATGTTGGAACTATATCGGAGTTGGACTTGGATGCGAGCGTGGAAAAGACATTGGAATGCACATTTTATAGGGGCTCCGTGATGGAGCCGTGCCACGCTACCATCGCGGTAGCACACTGCCTGAACAGGAATTAAAATGGCAATTTCCAGTGTGCCATCGCGTCAGCTCCGTGTCACAGAGAGAGGCCTCTGCGTTGGCCTCCGTGCCATGTTGAGGCTAATTTATCGGACCCTGAAATTCCAGTGAAGGTCCGCATCCATGTCGTGTCACGGAGGCAGTGCTCCGCGTTGGCCTCTGTGACACGTTGCTTGTTATTCCGGGAAAAATTTCCCACTAGTATAAATAGCACACTTAGGTTTATTTTAAGCAGTTTTTAGTTTTTAGACTGAGTTCAGAAGTGGAGAGCAAGGACGTGGGTTAGGAGCAGTTGAGGAACGAAAAAGCTAAGGGATTTCTTCTCTTCTTTTCTTCTTTCTATCAATTGTATGTATGATTTACACTCATTTTAGGATGATCAATCCACAAATGAGTGGCTAATTCTCTTCCTTGCTGAGGTTTTGTCACTTGTAATGAATTTTTATTATAATTGATATGGTTTTCTTCTTCTTCTTCCATGTTGTTCTATTAATTCTTGTTCTTAATGCATTAGTGTGTGCCCGACATTAATGTACATCTAAAAAGTCCAATTTCACTCGAAAGAGCAAGAAATTGGAATGTTGTGAATTAATAGGGTATTGTTGTTAACTTGATTTGGGAAAATTGGGTTTTGATGTGCTTTCCTGATAGAAATATACTTGAAAGCCGTATTAGTCAAATTACGAACCGGAATTGTATTGCTAGGTCATAAATTGCATTTGATCACAGAAATGTAGACGGATGGTTTATGATTCTAAAGTGAAATTAAATACGAGAGTTTTAATTTCTAGGCGAATGTTCTTGGCTAGAAACATGAAGAAGAGATTAACCAAATTATCATGATTATCAAGTTCATTACTTGTTCTTAACCTTGGCATGTTCATATCCATTGTCTAAATTCACAGTAAATAGTTGTTATTAATTTTAGTATATTTAGTTTAGAAACAAAAACTCAAGTAACTGTTGGTTACAATGTTGTTAGCATAATTAGAAGTGAAATAGGAATATAGTAAACTAGGCAACTTTACATATCTTGAGCCTCCTTGGATCGATACTTGGCTACTTAGCCACTTTATTACTTGTTTGACCACGTGCACTTGCGTGTCGGTTTTTAACCCCTACCGGAACACCCGAACAAATTTTTGGCGCCGTTGCCGGGGAGGCTAGGCGATTTGTGAAATTGTGTTTAGTGTAAATTTACTGTATTTTTATTTTTATTTTCTTAAGTGTTAACAACTTGGTCTTAGCCTGTATTTTCCAGATTTTGTTTCTATGAACACTGGCAAGGGACAAGGAGCTGGTGGAATCTTACTTAGAGCCTGAACGTGAATTTCATAGTCAACGTAGAGAAGCTCTACAAAAGAAGCTGCAGTTGTTCCGACAATCTATTATGGAGCAACAAAATCCACCAGTTGTGAGGGCAGTGTTAGTGCCCGATGAAGCAGCAGCAAGGCCGGTTCGGGAGGTGGCAATCCCACACGCCAACAATGTACATTCTAGTATCCGCAAACCAGAGCCTGGAGGGAGGTTTGAATTAAAGCAGAATATGGTGCAACTTTTGCACACAAGCGGGCAATTTACCGGTCTCCCTCATGAAGATCCACAACAACATCTCCAAAACTTTTTGGAGATAAGTGACACTTATATACCCGCTGGGGTGTCACCTGATTATGTTCGGCTCACCTTATTTCCGTTTTCCTTACTTGGTGAAGCCAAGAGGTGGTTAAAAGCTGAACCACCCAATTCTATATCAACGTGGGATAATCTTGCACGGAAGTTTCTGATTAGATTTTTCCCTTCTGGTAAAACAGCCAGACTTAGAAGTTAAATTCTAACTTTTAAACAGAGTGAGGGAGAAAATCTATATCAAGCCTGGGAAAGATTTAAATCCATGTTGCGGGACTGTCCTCATCATCATCAGCCCAATGAGGTGTTGGTACACACATTTATTGAGGGTTTGGAACCCCACACTAAAATTCTGTTAGATTCAGCAGCTGGAGGGCAAGCGCTGGAAAAGAATTACTAGGAGCTGTACACTTTGCTCAACCGAATTTCACAAGGCAATCCAGAATGGAATGCAGATTCTTCAAGAGGTGGAGCAAGGAAAGCAGCGGGAGTGCTTGAAGTGGATGGGTTTACAGCTATCGCTGCACAGATAGCCGCTTTGCAAAATCAGTTAAACACTCACTTCAGCAATATGAATTTGAACCAGCCTTCAGCTTCAGTCAATGCAGTTCAACAGATGTGGTGTGAAGTGTGTGGTAGTAGTGAGCATTCAGCTGAATGTTGTGGTGCAAATCCTGATTCTGTTAACTTTGTGGGCAATGCACAGAGAAATCAGCAGCAGTTTGGTAGTGGCTACAACTCAAATTGGAGAAACCATCCGAATTTTTCGTGGGGTAGCAACAACCAACAAGGCCAAAGTTCTGATCAGGGTATGCAGAGAAATCAAGGAGGGCAACAAAATTATCAAGCTCAATTCAGAAATCACAATACCCCTCCTCCACCACCATCACCTACCATTGAGGAGATGTTCAAAACCATGATCGCTAATCAGGCGCAATTGCAGGCTGACTATGTTAAATTGACAGCCGAATTGAAGAATAATCAATTGGCGACCAAGGCTCTTGAATATCAGTTTGGGCAATTTGCTAGTGCCCAAAATACGAGACCCAGAGGAGGACTACCTAGCGACTCGGATCCTAATCCGAAGTAGGTAAATGCAGTGACCACGAGGAGTGGTTTGCAGTTAAAGGAAGTGGAACCGGAAAGACCGCCTCAAAAGTCAGGAGCAACAGATGTTGAGGGAGAGCAAATCTCAGATAAGGGGAAGACTAAAGAAGCTGAACCAGAAAGGCCTCCACCCCCGTTCCCTCAACGACTGAAGAAACACAAGGAGGAGGCGTGTTTCCAGAAATTCATGGAGGTACTTAAACAGGTACATGTTAACTTACCTCTTGTTGATGTCTTGCAGGGAGTGCCAAAATATGCGAAATATATTAAAGACATCGTGGCTAACAAAAGTCGTTTGACTGAGTATGCCACGATAGCTTTAACGGAGGAATGCACTTCCCGTATTCAGAATAGGTTGCCCACAAAACTGAAAGACCCTGGAAGTTTTACTATCCATCTTACGATTGGGCAAAGTATCCGAGCTCGTGGATTATGCGACTTGGGGGCAAGCATAAATCTGATGCCATCTTCGGTATTCAGAAAATTAGGTCTAGGGAGTCCTAGACCTACAACGGTAATCTTGCAGCTAGCAGACAGGTCTTTAGCTAAGCTGGATGGCATTGTTGAGGATGTGTTAGTGCAAGTAGGCTCCCTCATTTTTCCCGTCGATTTTATTGTTCTGGATTTTGAACCAGATGCTGAAGTCCCATTTATTTTGGGACGACCCTTTTTGGCAACCGGAAAAGCATTAATTGATGTAGCTGCGGGTCAACTCACGATGCGAGCACATGAAAAGGTCGAAGTGTTCGATGTGTACAAGGTACCTAAGCTCCCGACTATTTATAAGGAACTCTCGATGATCAATGTGACTGATCATGGGAATGCTAATGGAATGAGTGATTCCCGAGAGTTACTTGGAAGGCCACCGAATAAGGTTGAGAACTACTGGGGGGATGACCATGATCGGGACAAATCGTCCATCACCCTAGTAGACAAGTGAGCATAAAGGACATCGAGCCGCGATGGTAAACCAGGCGCTGCACGGGAGGCAACCCGTGAGAAAAATATTTTATTTTTCTTCTTTTTGCACAGTGTAGTTAATTTTTATCTTTATTTTTGTTTTTTTTATTTCCAATTGTTATTTTTCTTTTTCTTTTCTTGATTAGGTTTAGATATTCATTTTAGTTAGTATTTTTAATTTTAGTTAGGGAAATCTATTAATCTAACCAATTTTTATTTAGTGAGGTGATTTTCAGGTATAACGGAGGAAATATACATGGAATCGAGAAAATGAGGCAAGGTATGAAAAATTAAATTAATTGAAGAAAGAGTGCACTGGCGCGTTGGCGCCGTGTCACGGAGGTAGGGCTCCGCGTTACCCTCTGTGACACGTTGAAGGCAAAATTCGGATTTTTCAAAAATTCCAGTAAGCCAACGCGTTGGCTCCGTGTCACGGAGGAGGGTCTCCGCGTTACCCTCCGTGACACGTTGCCGTGTATTTGGTGCCGGGTCACACCGAGTTTCCGGGTGACTCGCGTGTTTTCTTAAATTAAAACCCCCGATTTCGCCCCATTTCTTCCCATTCCCTCTTCCCTCTGCGACCAAAACACCTATTTCCCCCTCCCCAAGCACCGTGCCACGTTCCTAGGCAAGGAATACGTCAAGTTTCTTCGGTTTCTCAATTCAAAGGTATGTTTTCATCGTCTATCTCAATTTTTTTTGGCGATTTTAGTCAAATTTGGGCATGTGAGGTGAGATATATCACCCTAGGTAGAAATTAAACATGAATGTTGGATTTTTTGTGATTGATATATGTTTGGATTGTTGTATTTAGCGTTTGAACTTATCGATTGCGTAAATAATTCGAATTTGAGTATAGAATTGTATTCTAGGGCATGAGTTGTTGAATTTAACTTGAGTGACTTGATAAATCGCAAATTAGATGCCGGGGTGTGTTTGTAATTTGAGAGAAGTCGTGGTAAATATTGTGTAAATGTTAAAAGACGACAAATTCTCGAATTTTGTTTTGGGAAAATGCAAAAAGTGTGTAAATTGGTTAGATTGTTTGGATTAGATTGTATATAGAATGTTTTTATCGTTGTTTTTATTTTGTTGTTGTTTTTGTTGCGAAGTGCGATGTGTGAATTGTTAGCGATAGTAGGATTGGGATTAGCTGTATGAAGTCTGAGTAGTACGCTAACCGTTATGCTGTCGAAATTTTTTTGTGAACGCACTAAGCATGAAGTGTATAGTGTTGTCTGTGGTGTAATTAGAGTTATCCTGGCCGTAATTTGTAGAAGTAGCTAAGGCCTAAGTGTGGGGTAAATGTTGTGTAACCCGACCTTAGCCGAAGTTAACAAGTTTTTAGCTTAACGTTGTGCTTGTTTGTGTAAATTGACAGGTACAATGGCGAGCAGACAAGATAAAGGCAAGGGTGCTTCTACCTCAGGCACCGGTAGGAAAAGGATGAGACTGGGCACCGCAGTCCCAGCTGCCCCCGCTGTTCCGCGCGGCCAACGCCGCCAATACGGAACAAGATGGGTAACCGAGGAAGGAAAGAAATGGTATAATAAGCATAAGGAGAGCAAGTACTTCCCGGAAGAACATATTGCACGGGAACCACTCGGACAGGAGTTCCCTCGCATTGTACAGAGAATTGAAGCAGCTGGGCTCAGCTTTATCTTTCAGGAGCCCAAGGAGTGCAACCTTCACTTGGTCCGAGAGTTCTACGCAAATTGGAACCCAGCCATCAGAAGCCACACAGTGAAAATCAGAGGGCAGATTGTCACTCTGGAACCCCAGCAGCTGAATGCCATCGTTGGAGCGCGGGACACAGACGCCCACGTTCTCCGCCAGCTAAACATCACCCCACAGTACACCGACATCAGACGTACGTTGTGTGGGGCTCGATCCACAGCCCGATGGAGTAGACCTAAGGAGAGGGGTTACCACCAGACGCTGCCTTATTCGCAGATGAACAGGGAGGCCAGAATATGGCTGAAGATTGTGTGTTCGTGTTTGATCCTGGGAGTTCATATGACGGACGTGACCCGGGACCGTGTCTGCTTGGTGTATGCCCTTATGAAAGGGCTTGAGATTAATGTTGGGGCGGTAATAATATCCGCCATGAAGAGAGCCAGACTGCACCAGGGCCACAGATACGGGTTTGGCGGACTCATCACCACCTTCCTCCGAGGCCTCGACATTGAGGAAGAAGCCTTGGACTACATTCCGCAGTTGGAGCGGAGGGCCCTCGATGTGACAAAGACTAAGGCCCCCGACACTACACACAGACCAGTACTGACCTTGGGCGAGCGACATGCTCGTGACGATCAGTACATGGCCCGTATGTTTGGCATGCAGATGCTACAACTACGGATTGGTGGGAGTCCAGCCACCGAGGAAGAATTATGGCAGCTGGAGCTGGACTACCCCTTTGGCGAGAACGCCAGAGCCTTATGTCGGGTGGGACCAGCCTTCGTGGAGCCAACGGATGACGATGTCCCTACTGATGAGGAGACGCGTCGGGAGGACTCCGGTGTGGAGTCTGATGACGACGATGGAGCTGATTCAGACTTGGGCGACGAGGCCGCAACACCGGATGAAGAAATCGAATATTTCGACTAATCAGGGAGTTCCACCACCCGAATTTTTTGTGTTCTAATTTTTGTGAACACTGGGGACAGTATTCGATTTAAGTGTGGGGTGGGGAGTAGCTAGGTGCTGGGACTTGGGCTCTAATTTGCTGTATGTTTTTCCTTGGTTTGGATGAATGTTTGTGCTTTCCCTGTTGTGAACTGTTTGGTGATGTATCTGTATATATTTGTTTTGTGGCTAATGATGTGTGTTATGAAAAGTTATGGTTGTCAGTGTAAATATTTTGTAAATATTTTTTTGTATCGAGATGATCGATATTTTTCACAAATTTGCGCGAAAATATTTTGCACTTGTAAATATTTTCTTTCTATCGAAATGATCGATGTGTTGCAAAATTTTTCGATTTTTATTTTTTTTGGGTTTCTCGGAGTTTGTTTTCGGTTCTTTTACCGAGAATAGTCCCATTGAACCGATGTCATAGTTAGTGACCGTTCCCTATGATGGATGGATGACGACCGTCTTAAAGGAAATGTAGTCGGTAGGAGTAGGATTTTTATTTATTTTTAGTTTTTCTTTGGTGGATTGCATCAATAAACTGTAGTTGCTTATGGTTGCTAAAATTTCATTGCGTGTGTAACTGATGTTCAAAATGTGAAAATGATTCATTTGAAAGCATGCAATTTGATAAATATGTTGAGTTACCTAGGCTATAGAATTTGATTCAGTATGATTGAGGCTTAATTTTGAATTCATGTGATTGGCTCATTAGAGAGTCTGTGAATGCATCTTGATTCGAGCATGTGCACGAAGTGTGAAGTGAGGTATTGTTATTCCATGCCATTGTGAATTGTCTAGAACTTGCCTGGTGTGTATACAAAACGAAATGAAGGAAGTGTTGTGTTGGAAAGGATGTAGGCATTTCTTTGTTTTAACCGATAGATTCCATTTTTTTCTTGTCAAATTCTACCTTTTTATATGTTGTATACCCTAGTCAGCCCGTTGAGCCTTTAGCCGATTTCTTTCTTTCTTTTGTCCAAACTTGTATAAACTAAGCTTTATTCCTTCTTTTCATTAGACTTAAAGTCTATACGAAACTCTTAAGCGCTTACAAAGAAAAGACAATGTTTCCCAAAGTGTTATAGAGTGAAAAGAAAAAGAAAAGCAGAGTGAAGAAAGAAAAGATGATGTTGACGAGGCACTTGCTATAATTAAATGATAGTGAGGGTACATGAAAACCCTTTGTTTTGTGTCAAGTGTGTTTGATGAAATGGGTTGTACGAAAGAAAACCAGCATGAATGGGAGAAAAAGAGGAAAGAGAGGAACAATGTCCATAAGTCGATGGGAATGAGTTGAAAAGGCGCTTAAGGATGCTAGCGACTATTATTGGCTAATCCAATATATATATACTAGATCCATAGCCCCGTTACAACCCATTAAAGTCCTACGTGATCTTACATTGCATTTCTTTATATTAGTGGAGTAATACACTAAGGGCAAGCTTATGGGTCATGACATGAGGCATGTGAATTCTTTTGGGAGAGTGAGTGAAATTAATTTTTGTATGCCCCTACTTGAATGTTTGTGTGCTGCATGAACATAAAGGGGAAGATTCTCTCGAGTTGTGAGGGCACATGCTTGAGGAAAGATTGATTTTCGTGTCGGATTTCTTGATTAGCTGATTTGCATGAGTTTGCCGATATCAAGAATCAATTCTTAAAGGTCTAGGAAGTCTTGATGTATTAAAGGTCATTGTATTGTAAGACCAAGCATGTTTTCGTGATGATTTGCAAAAATTGAATAATCGGTATGACCGTAGCGTAAATGGTCGCACCATAGTGACGAAGGTTGGGATGTAATTTGCATGATTTGTGTATATGTTGTTCGAGGACGAACAAGGATTTAAGTGTGGGGTAAGTGATCGTGGGCAGATTTATATGCCCAAGTGATACTCAAACGTATCATTTTTACCTTGTTTGTTGTGCAATGTGTATATAATATCATGTAATTGGTAATAAAATGCGAATTTATACTAACCAACATGATTAGCATTTGTTTTGCAGGTAAATGTGATTTTTAGGAGCTAAAATGCATGTTGAAACTATATCGGAGTTGGATTTGGATGCGAGCGTGGAAAAGACATTGGAATGCACATTTTATAGGGGCTCCGCGATGGAGCCGTGCCACGCTACCATCGCGGTAGCACACTGCCTGAACAGGAATTAAAATGGCAATTTCCAGTGTGCCATCGCGTCAGCTCCGTGGCACGGAGAGAGGCCTCCGCGTTGGCCTCCGTGCCACGTTGAGGCTAATTTACCAGACCCTGAAATTCCAGTGAAGGTCCGCGTCCACGCCGTGTCACGGAGGCAGTGCTCCGCGTTGGCCTCCGTGACACGTTGCTTGTTATTCCGGAAAAAATTTCCCACTAGTATAAATAGCACACTTAGGTTTATTTTAAACAGTTTTTAGTTTTTAGACTGAGTTCAGAAGTGGAGAGCAAGGACGTGGGTTAGGAGCAGTTGAGGAACGAAAAAGCTAAGGGATTTCTTCTCTTCTTTTCTTCTTTCTATAAATTGTACGTATGATTTACACTCATTTTAGGATGATCAATCCACAAATGAGTGGCTAATTCTCTTCCTTGCTGAGGTTTTGTCACTTGTAATGAATTTTGATTATAATTGATATGGTTTTCTTCTTCTTCTTCCATGTTGTTCTATTAATTCTTGTTCTTACTGCATTAGTGTGTGGCCGACATTAATGTACATCTAAAAAGTCCAATTTCACTCGAAAGAGCAAGAAATTGGAAAGTTGTGAATTAATAGGGTATTGTTCTTAACTTGATTTGGGAAAATTGGGTTTCGATGTGCTTTCCTGATAGAAATATACTTGAAAGCCGTATTAGTCAAATTAGGAACAAAAATTGTATTGCTAGGTCATAAATTGCATTTGATCACAGAAATGTAGACGGATGGTTTATGATTCTAAAGTGAAATTAAATACGAGAGTTTTAATTTCTAGGCAAATGTTCTTGGCTAGCAACATGAAGAAGAGATTAACCAAATGATCATGATTCTCAAGTTCATTACTTGTTCTTAACCTTGGCATGTTCATATCCATTGTCTAAATTCACAGTAAATAGTTGTTATTAATTTTAGTATATATAGTTTAGAAACAAAAACTCAAGTAACTGTTGGTTACATTGTTGTTAGCATAATTAGAAGTGAAATAGGAATATAGTAAACTAGGCAACTTTACATATCTTGAGGCTCCTTGGATCGATACTTGGCTACTTGGCCACTTTATTACTTGTTTGACCACGTGCACTTGCGTGTCGGATTTTAACCCCTACCGGAACACCCGAACAGCCCCTACTCTAAAGATTTTATGATTTATGTTGATATGCATGATTCATTTTATACTTATCCAACATGTTTACCTTATCTTGCATACTCAGTACATTCTAAGTACTGACGCATACTCTATGTTATGTATTTCATGTTAAAGGTGCAAACGATCAAACTTAGTTCCGTCGTTTGTCAGTTCCCACAGCTTACTTCAGTTTCTCTTGTTGGTGAGTCCTCATCCTTCAAGGACCTTCAGATTATTGGGTTGTGTTACTTTCAGTCTCAGACTTTTAGTGAGCTAGTTAGGGATGTTGTTCCATCAGCTCTTCAGTTATCTTAGAGGCTTTTAAGAAAATATGTAGAGTCTTAGCTTTGTCAATATTGACTATGTATGGTTGCTCCGTATTTCAGAGTTCTGCTTATTCATATTTCAATTATCAAATTCCGCTTAATATATGTTCTTTAGTCAGTATATGTTATAGTTATCATATTAATGTCATGGATCGACTTGGAGCCATTTATGATTCTAGCTTTCGTGTCTCGATCTGAACTTATGTTCGGGTCGTGACAAACTTGGTATCAGAGTAAAGGTTTAGAGTGTCCTAGGGTTCCTGAAAGCTGCATTGAGCAGTTTTTCCATGGGTGTGAAGAGTTCCACACTTATGGGGAAGAGGCTATAACATATTTTAGGAAATATCCCTTTTTTCATGATCTATGACATACGATAAAGTATCCCTCTATCCTTCTAACTTGTGCTAAACATATTTGCAGAATCGTGCCAACACGCTGAGTAAATGGTAGAAGGAACAGAAATGGAAAAGGCCATGAAGATTGTAATGGAGATGGGCACCAGCAAGCCCCGCCAGCACCAGCAGGTCCTTTGCCTGAGCAGGTCTCTCATGCCTAGTCTAGAGCGGCTTTTTCAGATGTTGGCATAGGCTTTGGCCACTTAAGTCAACCAGTAGGAGGTGGCCCATGTTCCTTAGAATGGGAGGGCAGCGGTAGCTCAAGTTCAAGACTTCCTCAAGAAGAATCCACCTAAGTTCCTTGTGTCAAGAGTGGATAAGGACCTACAAGAGTTTCTTGAGGAGATACAAAAGATCACCCAGATTATGGAGATGACGGGAGAAGAGAGTGTAGACTTAGCCTCGTACAACTGAAGAGGGTTGCTTATATTTTGTACTGTCAGTGGAAGGATGGTAGAGCAGTGGGTGTAGTTCCCTTAAGCTAGAATGAGTTCATGACTGCCTTTTTAGTGAGATTCTTCCCAATGGAGTTGAGACAGGTAAAGGTAGCGGAGTTCGTCAACTTGAGGCAGAACAATATGACTGTGAAAGAGTATGCCTTAGAGTTCACCAAGCTTTCCAAGTATGCGCCGGAGATGGTTGCGGATCAGAGAGCCCATATAGAAAAATTTGTATATGAAGTATCAAATACGCTGGTCAAGGAGTGTAAGACCATAATGTTGAATAGTGACCAAGACTCCTCTAAATTGGTTATATATGTCGAGCAGATGGAGGCGGATCAGATGAAGGAAAGGGAGAGAGAGGCTAAGAGGGTCAAGACAGGCAGCTTTGGGTTCTCTCAGTAGAGGTCCAGTGGCGGACATCATCAGCAGTCCCACTAGATGTCATCAACCCTAATTTCGTCATTATCAAATGTGCATCTAGATCTAGGTGTGATTAGAGAAGAAGGGCATTAGGCTCCAAAGGACGGGGGAGCAAGTCAGGAGAGCCGAGCCTGCCATTTTGCAGCAAGTGTAGCAGAAAGCACCCCGGAAAGCTCCTAGTGAGGTCAGGTGCGTGTTTCGAGTGTAGGAAGCCTGAATATCTGCTCAGAGACTATCCTTCAGCTAGACAGGGCCATAGTAGACGCCATGACCTAGCCACCAGTTCAGAAGCTCCACTAACACGCTCAACTCAGTAGGGTGCATCCGCTAGTGCCAATGGTGGTCAGCATTAGAACAAATTATATGCCCTCTTGTATTGTCAAGAGTAGGAGGTCTCTCCAGATGTGGTCACTGGTATATTACGCGTATTACATCCTGATGTGTATGCATTATTAAATCCCGGGGCTACCTTATCTTTCATGACTCCTTATGTTTCCATTAATTTCGAAGTCAGTCCCAAAATCCTATCAGAATCCTTCTTAATCTCTACTCCAGTCAGTGACTTAGTTATAGCTCGATGGATATACCAAAATTTCCCTGTCATAGTCCTTCAGAAAGTCACCTTAGCCAATTTAGTAGAGTTAGACATGACTGATTTTGATGTTATATTTTGTATGGATTGGTTGCAGGTATGTTATACCATAGTGAATTGTAGAACCCGCATGGTAGAGTTTCGATTTTCGGGTGAGCCAGTCTTAGAATGGAAAGGTAGTTTAATTGTGCCTGTAGGTCACTTTGTTTCTTATCTTAAGGTTAAAAAGATGATTTCTAAGGGTTGCATGTACCATCTAGGTCAGGTTAAGGATGCTACATCCGAGACCCCGAATCATCAATCTGTCCTTGTAGTATGTGAGTATCCGAAGGTTTTCTCGGATGATCTACCAGGAGTCCCTCCCGAGTAGGAGATTGACTTTGGTATTAACCGTCTTCCAAATACACAGCCTATATCTATTCCTCCTTATAGAATGGCTCCATCTAAGCTAAAGGAAGCGAAAGAGTAGTTGAAGGATCTTTTTATTCAAAGAAAGGATAGGTCTCTTTCTATGTGCATTGACTATTGGCAATTGAATAAGGTCACCATCAAGAATTGATATCCCCTACCAAGAATCGATGACTTTTTTGACCAACTTTAGGTGCTATGTACTTCTCAAAGATATACCTCAGATCCGGTTATCACCAGCTCAGAGTTAGGGAGAGTGACATTCCAAAGATAGCATTTAGGACTCAGTATGAGCACTATGAGTTTGTAGTTATGTCTTTTGGACTAATGAATGCTCCTATAACTTTTATAGATCTGATTAATAGGGTTTTCAAGACGTATTTGGATTATTTGTGATCGTTTCATCAATGATATCCTCATATGCTCAGAGAGCAAGGAGGAGCATGACGCTCATTTGAGGATTGTGCTGCAAACTCTCAAGGATCGCCAACTGTTTGCTAAATTTAGAAGTGTGAGTTTTGGTTGGACTCGATAGCATTCTTGGGTAATGTGGTGTCCAACGAGGGTGCAGTTGGACTCTCAAAAGATAAATGAAGTAAAGAACTGGCCTAGACCAGTTTTTCCTTCGAAGATTAGGAGCTTCTTTTGTTTAGCTGGCTACTACAGGAGATTTATTAAACGATTTTCTTCCATTGCAGCATGGTAGACTAAGTTGACCTAGAGGAAAGTCAAATTTCAATGGTCGGATGCCTGTGAGAAGAGTTTTCAGGTGTTAAGGACATGACTCACTTCAACCCCAATATTGACCCTACTCAAGGGCACGGTTAGATTTTTTGTATATTGTGATGCCTCTAGGATTCGTGTTGGTGGTGTGTTAATGAAGCGTGGCAAGGTCATTACGTATGCCTCTAGACAACTTAAGACTCATGAGATGAATTACTCGATACATGACCTAGATTTGGCAGTGGTGGTATTCGAAATGAAGATTTGGAGACACTACTTGTGTTGGGTCTATGTGGATGTGATACGGACCATAAGAGCCTACAGTATCTGTTCACTCAGAAGGACTTGAATTTGCAACAAAGGAGGTGGTTAGAGCTGCTCAAGGACTATTACATGAGTGTCCTATATCATTCGGGAAAGGTCAATGTAGTGGTAGATTCTCTTAGCAGACTATCTATGAAGAGTGTTTCTCATATGGAAGATGGAAGGAAAGAGTTGGTAAAGGATGTGCATCGACTTGCACAATTAGGGGTTCACCTTTTAGATTCGGCAGATGGTGGTGTCATTGTTCAGAATGGTTTACAATCTTCTTTGGTAACTAAAATAAAGGCTAGGAAAGATGAGGATCCTATCTTGGCGAAGTTGAAAGAGGTGGTTCAAAATAAGAAGGTGGAGGTCTTCTCCCAAGGGGGAGATGGTGTACTTTTATATAAGGATCGCTTATGTGTTTCGGATGTCGATGATTTAAAAGAACGAAAGTTTCGTAAGGCCCATGATTTTCGATATTCTATACACTCAGGTGCCACCTAGATGTACCGTGACCTTTGAAAAGTCTATTGGTTGAGTGGCTTGAAGAGGGACATAGCAGAGTTTGTGGCTATGTGTCTGAATTGTCAACATGTGAAAGTTGACAACCAAAGACCTGTGGGTGTTCTTTAAGACATTAGTATCCTCATTTGGAAGTGGGAAGAGATCAATATGGACTTCATCACAAGGTTGCCTCGCACTCGCTGACAGTATGACTCTATATAGGTGGTGGTAGATAGGTTGACCAAAGCAGCTAATTTCTTATCAGTCAAGACTGCAGATTCAGCGAAGGACTATGCTAGATTTTACATTCTAGAGTTATTTTGGTTGCATGGTGTGCCAGTGTCCATCATTTCAGGAAGAGATACTCAATTCACCTCTTAGGGATTCGGTACTCATGTCAAGCTAAGCATAACTTTTAACCCACAAAGAGATGGTCAGGCTGAGTGGATCATTCAGACTCTCGAGGATATGTTGAGAGCATGTGTGATTGACTTCAAAGGTAGTTGGGATGACCATTTACCTCTCATCGAGTTTGCTTATAACAACAATTACCACTCTAGTGTTCAGATGGCTCTAGTTAAGGCTCACTAGGGGCGGAGGTGTAGATAGTCTATTTTTTGGATTGAAGTAGTTGAAGCTACATTGATAGGGCCATATTCAGTTCATGAGGCCATAGAGAAAGTTTAGCTTATTAGAGAAAGGCTGAAAATAGCCCAGAGTCATCAAAAGTCATATGCGGATGTTAAACGGAGAGAACTTGAGTTTGAAGTTGATGATTGGGTGTTCTTGAAGATATCTTTCGTAAGGGAGTGATGAGATTCGAAAAGAAAGGGAAACTTATTCTATACGTTGGCCCATACAGGATTGTGAGACGTGTTGGTAGGGTGGCCTATGAGTTGGAGCTGCCAGCGGAGCTGGTGTTAGTGCATCCAATTTTCCATGTAACGTTATTGAAGAAGTGCATTGGTGACCTGACTTTTGTTGTTCCGGTGGAGAGCATAGGTGTAAAGTATAGCTTACCTACGAGGAGGTACCAGTTAAGATCCTTGATCATCAAGTTCAGAAGTTGAGGAACAAGGAAGTAGCTTCAGTAAAAGTCTTATGGAGGAATCAACTCGTTGAGGGAGCTACATGGGAGGTTGAAGCATATATGATGGATAAATACCATCTTTTATTTCTTTCCAGTTCCATTCTAGCATGAGGTATCAGTTCCTTCTGTAATATTCTATTTAGCTCCATGTCAAGTTCATGGCTCTTATAATGCTCAAATTACACCCCTGATAAAGTATGACGTAGAAATTATCAATAAAGAACCTAACAAAGGTCGGGGTCTATCCCACAGGGAATATGTTCAAGATATAGAATAACGCTAGTATTTAAGATTTTAAATGTGTTATCTCCAAAAGGGGGTTTTTGTAAAAGAAATTCTATGACAATATTGAGAATTGATTGTTGTTTATCAAGATTATGCAATTAACTAGGGTAAGTGTTCCCCATGGGTTCATAACTGCTTCGGGTTTTACACTTGTGATCTATCCCAATGCTTACTTGTAGAACCTGATAAATAGAGTTCATCCAAACGACTGATTCATCCCTATTTGATGACTATACTCAATCACCGGATTAGGTCTGATGAGCGATTTCACTTTAACCATTATCAATTTGTCCCAAATTAACTATGCTATGACCGCGACTCAAGTCACACAATGACCCATAAAGATCAAGGCTTTATTGTAATTCTCTTTTCATAATCTACTTCTGTAGGTTCAAGAAAGTAAGAATTTGGCTAAGTTCTAACATTGTGTTGAGTTAAGAAATATTAAAGATGAAGACAATACCATACAAGTGTTTAGCATTGGTTTAGAATCACTTATGTAACCCTAGTTTGATAATTCACCATGGTTCCCACAACCCTAATTATGGAGATTTTAGCCTCTCATGATTGTAAGAGAATTATAATTATTCATAGACAAACACAAAATTTAATGCTTACAAAGATGATTAGAAGAAAACCCTTTTGATTATTGCAAGAATTTATGAAGAATGATCCAAGAACAATGAAGAAATTAAAGCAATAAAATCCCCAAGAATTGAATAGAAAGTTAACAATAATTTTTCTCAATGTATTTCATGTGCTAAGACTTGTTATGACTGAAAATAACCTAAAAAGTATTTAGACAAATATTTAGAACCATTTCCTTAGTAAACAGGAAAAATTGCTGAAATGTCGCTCACTTCACCTATAACCTATAACAAGATTTTACGAGTCATAGCTTGACTCGTACATTAGCTGGCATCTGCTAAATCTGGCTAAGTGTTGGGAACTAGTATGACTCGTACCATGAACCTACAAGTCGTACAATTAGTTGTGATTTGATACTAAGAATTTTGGCAATCTTTTGAACTTTTTCATGAATGACTTGGTTGAATCGTACCTCAGTTCTATTATCCGTGACTCCTTCTCATACATTGAGACATACCAGTCTTCACTTCTTCTGAAATTTTGCATGGCTCCTTGGTAGGAGTCTTAGGTAGGTCTCATAAATCATGGTTGCTACCCATACCAAGAGACTTGGCCTGTGCAAATCTTCTGAAGTTTTCAAAGACTAATGTGGTACGGCTCGCACGAGGATGGTACAACTCATATCATGAGCCGTAAGTTTCCTTTGCCTCAAGACTTTTTGGCTGGACCTTTCCATGACTTTCAATATGGCTTGTACCAAGATGGTATAGCTCATACTGAGGTCAGTACTTAACCACTTTTCTGCAATTTTCTCCATCTTTTGCACAATTCAACTCCAACATCTCTTTTACCTTAAATCAAAGTTAAAGTTCCCTATATCCATATAAGCACACCAAAGTCCATGCTTATTTCTTCAGTTTTGAGTGTCGAAAGTGTTTTAAACCCACAATTGATGAATTGGTAATTTACCAACTCACTAGGCTCTCAAACATGAGTTTTTGCTTAGTTTCCAGGTCCTTTAGATGGATTTTATGCCCTTTCTCCTTGATCTTTGTAGGTATTTAAAATGAATGGACAAAAGCATGAAATTGAGTAAAAAGCATGAAAATAGAATTGAGGACCAGCGATCCAGTGGAGGACACCAGCGAAATGCCGATTGATCGTGGTTACCTATTGTGCTGAGGAAGGATGGAGACCGGCTGACTGCGGATCAGCACCGGCTAATTGCCGGTTCCAATGCCAAAGTGATTAAGAACTTACTGGCCATCAACTGTGACCGACTAGCGGTCCGCGGATCAGCATGGGTGAACCACCGGTGCAAATGCTGAAGCACTCACGATCTCACTATCCTTTAGCTGTGATTGAATGGCGGTCTACGGACAAGCACCGGTAGACCGCCGGTGAATCAGAAGTGATTCCTGCCAGCAAGGGGTAGAAATGTCAAGCATGGAAAAAGAGGAGTAGATTTTTACCCAATTTTATACATTTCAAAAAGGAACTGAACATTCCATTATTCCATATCAGATTTTTATTATTCTATGAGCATTGTATTGAAGTAGAGAGAGGTAGAGGGAGAGAAAATCTTCTTCTACTGCTACAAGGTAGAAATTCCATTGGAGCTCAAACTCTTGCTGAAATTTTCTTACTCAAGGTGTGAATGGATATTGTATTTTTATTGAATGCAATGTCTTTTTCTACTTCCATGAGTAGCTAAATTTCTTGCGGTGTGTGAATGATTGGGGTTGATTTGAATTGGGTATTGTGTATTTGATCTTAGATTTACTCTATTAGTATAATTTTAGTATTTCCTTTTGAGTTTTAATCTTAATCTCCTAGTTGGAAATGTGGGTTGAATTTACTTACTTCAATTTTGCTTGAGAAAGGAATTTGAAGTATGGGTGAGGAAATACTAATGGGTAATTAGGTGTTGATCATGTGGCGTTGGGCTAGACATTGTGAAAGCTAGACATTGTGAAAACCAATTATCAGATACCCATAGAGAATCTAAGCTAGAAATAGTTACTTCACCCAAGTTGATGTAGTTGTTGCAAAAAGAACTTTGGGGTTATAAAAAACCCATGGTTAATGGCATCTTATTGTTGATAGACTTAGGATCCTACCTTCACTACAGCTAATTATACTATTGAGTAATGCTTGTAGCTTTTAGCAATCCCAATTCAATGTCGCCCCTATCAATATCAAACCACTAGTCGTTTCTCCTTTGGTATTTTCTATGCTTTACCTTTATTTTCATGATAGAATTTCTCTTTTAATTAACAAATTGCATTTCCCCCAATTTTTACTTCATTTATTTTGAATCTTTGATGTGAATTACTTCAATTTAATAGACAACTCTTGTGTGATCGACTCACATTCCCTATGGGATTCGACCCCGACACCCATCGGGTATATTTGTTTTTTCAAAGACCATTTACATTATCTCGTCAAGAGGAGTGAACTTAGACATTATCAACAGAACATCAACACTCTTAACTTAATACCTTTGCACGACCTCAGGCAAACAAAACAAAACTAAAAACAACGCTTAACTAGAAAGTAAACTTAAAATACCTACAGCCAACACAACAAAACTTACACTATAAATCACAATCAACTATTGACCCCTCTTGCATTCAAACTAAGTCAGCTATGCACACATATAATCAAAACCAATGACATAAAGGGATCAAGATATTGCATCCAACTATTAGTATAGAATTGAGCTATCACCAATGCTATTCACATAGACAATTGGTAAAATACAATGCAAACCAAGTACCCTCACTGTAAATGAAGTCCCCAACACTCACAGATATATAAAATTATGAAACTTGGTACTAAACAAATGAGACTCTCACTCTTACAAGGATGTTTCAAATACTGCAAATCGAATACCATTAGCTTGCCCTTATTTTCTCTACTTTGGATCTTCAGACAGTTAATCTAGGATCACTAAAGGACTTTGTTCGGCTTGTAATGTAGGTTTCGGGCTGGGTTTGGTAGATATAGAATTTAGTGACTAAACCCTCCTTGGCACTACATACTTGTGGCTTTACTTTTCACTTTTAACCTTATTTTTCACTTTTTAAATTTTTCCTCCCTTTTCTCTGTTTAAATGCAATATGCAGGTGTGGCGTATTTTTTTCGTCTTTTTCATTTCTTTTTTCTCTTTTATTTTCTTTTCTTTTCATTTTTCTTTCTCAGCTCTTTTTCTTTCTTTTTTTTCACACCACACCTCACCCTTTAACTTCTTTCCTTTCTTTTCCACCTTCCCACAATCTACGCACCCCCAATATAACTACCCTCAACTTAGGCATTTTGCTTGAGTAGAGGTTCACAATGTCCAAAGACGGACCAGGACCAAAATAGGTCCATTATAAATAATGGGACAGGTGAAGAGTTATTCAAAGAAAAATGGTTAATATTAGGCTCAAAATCATGATCAAGGGATTCATTTTTATTTGATTGGGTAATTTAAGCTAAAGTGGCTAAAATAAAAAAATGGCCTATGATCATTTCCTAACCAACTATCCTAAAACCTATGTGAAGACCAACCGGGAAAGTTCTAGATCCTCAACGTAGTATTGAACTAAGTATGAATCCTGACTCACTCATGGTATCGGTTTGCATTGAATGTACCTATACAGTTAATGCATGGCTAAGCTACAACTACATATGCTAATAATGCAAATCTCATACGAAGATCCACAGAAGTCATGCAATTCCAATTAACTAAACAACTAACATCAAAAACTTTAAATCAGGGTTAATTATTTTCACAAACATCGAACTATTGCATTTAATGGCTGTAAAGTAATCCTAAGCTACTTCTAATTAAACGAATAAAAAAACAACCTAAACATGTCGGTTCTACTAGATAGTATGTCCGAGAAAAAAGAAACACGGCAAGAAAAAACCTCATAAAAAGAAGATACCCAAAAACTACAAGTACACCCCCTTGAAAAACATGCTTCATCCCCTAAGCATAAAATATGAAAAAAAGGGAAAGGACATACCTGTGGCGCACTAAGCATTCGTGTCATCCTGCGGAGATGCTACCTCCGCTGCAATAGTGGCGCTAGCAGTGGCTGGTGCACTCAGTGGGAAATCATCAGAGGGAATGGTCACCCCCTCCATAGTAGCAGTTACCTTAGTGACCTCAGTCCCCAATATGGATGAATGTGGCTCCCCCGAAGGGTCCTTGCCAGCTGTACGCACTCTCTAGGCAATGGTGGAACTCCTTGCTCCTCTAGCTCACTCCTATTACTCCGACATATGTACATGACTTCGCAGGATCTTCATTCTCGCCCTCTTGCTAATGTACTGTGAGTTTACAACACTTTTGATGCTTAAAACTGAGGAAATAAGCTTGGAGTTAGGTGTGTTTATATAGATATGAGGCATTTTTACTTTGTTTTCAGGGAAAGTAGATGTTGGAGTTGAATTATGAAAATGATGGAGAAAACTGTAGAAACGTGGCTACGTACGAACCTTAGTATGAGTTGTACCATCCTAGTATGAGCTGTACTAAGGTTCGTGGAAAAGTCCAGGTCAAGAGTGTTGAGGCAAGGGAAACTTACGGCTTATGGTACAAGTCATACCATGGCAGTTGTAGAAAACTCTGAAAGATGTTGCATGGGCTAAGTATCCTGGTACACGTATGAACCACGAAATGTGATATCTACGTAAGACACACACCAAGGATCCTTTGAAAAGGTCAGAAGAATTGAAGACTGGTAGGACTCAAAGGTACGAGAAGGAGTCACAGGTCGTCGAACCGAGGTACGAGTCTTCGTGATAAAGTTTAGAAGATTACCAGAATTGTCAGTATCAAAACACGATTGATTGTATGACTTGTAGGTTCATGGTATGAGTTGTACCAGTCCACAACACTTAGCCAGATTTAGCAGATGCCAGCCAATGTACGAGTCATGATACGACCCATACAATATTATTAGGGGTCGTAGGTGAAGTCGGAGGCAGCTTTAACAGTTTCCCTATTTACTTAGGAAAAGATTCTAAATATTTATATAAATAGTTTTTAGGTTATTTTTAGTAGAAGAAGTTGGAAAATACATGAAACACATTGAGAGGAAAATTGTTGTTTAGCTTTCTATTCAAGTCTTGGAGATTTTCTTGCTTTGATTTTTTTCATTATTAATAAATCTTCAAAAAAGTTCTTGCAAATAATTAGGTGGGTTTTTTTCTAATCATATCAGTAAGTATTAAATTATATGTTTGTCTATGAATGCTAGTAATTTTCTTACAATCATGAGAGGCTAAACTTCCACAACTAGGGTTTTGGGAACCATTGTGAATTAACAAACTAGGGTTTCACAAAGTGAATCTAAACCAATGCTAAACACTTGTATTATATTCTCTTCATCTTTAATGTTTCTTAATGGAGCGCAACATTAGGACTTGCCCGAATTCTTTATTTTCTTGACCCTAGAGAAGTAGAGACTAGGAAAAGAGAATTACAACAAAGCCCTGATCTTTATAGTTCATTGTATGACTTGAGTTATGGTCGCAGGATAGCTAATTTGGGGCAAATTCGATAACGGTTGAGGTGAAATCGCTCATGAGATCTCACCCAGTGATTGAGTATAGTCATTCAATAGGGATGAACTAGTCGTTTGGATGAACCCTAGTTATCAAGTTCTACAAGTAAGCATTCGGATAGATCAAAAGTGTAAAACCTGAATTAGTTATGAACCCATGGGAACACTTACCCTAGTTAATTGCATAATCTTGATAAACAACAATCAATTCTTACTCTTGTCTTATAATTACTTTTATAAAACCCCCTTTTTGGAGATAACACACTTAAAATATTAAATACTAGTGTTACTCTATATCCTGACCATATCCCTATGAGATCGACCCCAACCTTTGTTGGTTCGTTTTGACAACATCCTCTTCATACTTTAACAGGAGTGTGAGTTTGAAGATTATCAAAAAGTGGCACCGTTGCCGGGGAATATGGCTTAGGATTAAAGTAATTGTTGTATTTAACTTTTAGTTATATTTCCTCATTTATGTTTTCTTTTTTTTTTTTGTTTGTGATTCATTTAGTAGGGACGCCTCGCCTCAAGAACCACCTGTGTGAACACCCAGATGGAAGATAAGAGGTTGCTAATGTCCATGGGAGAGATGATGAGTATTGATACACTAGAAGCCGTCTTGATGAATTATGAGGGAGATGGAGTACAAGTGTACATAGAGTTGGTAAATGTTCTTGAGAGAATAGGGTCGTATAACTTCAGGCCAAAGATGTTAGACCTTGACTTAAAGAACCGTGCAACTTCTCCAGTAAAACCATCAGTAGGGGTAACACCAGTTTTGAAATTTAAGGCATTACCTCCCTATCTAAAATATGCATTTTTGGGAGAAAATAATACCTTGCCAGTGATTATTGCAGTAGATTGTCAAGTGAAGACTCTGGTTGTGGTATTAAAAAAGCACAAAAAGGCAATTAGATGGACCATTGCGGACATCATTGGGATCCCTCTAGGCATATGCACTCACAAAATCCAGCTTGAGCTGGATTTTCTAACAAGTATGGAGCATCAGCGATGACTAAACCCACCTATTCAAGAGGTGGTGAAGAAAGAGATTATCAAATGGCTAGATGCTAGTTTAGTTTACCCCGTTGTTGCTAGTAAGTGGGTAAGTCCAGTACAGTGTGTGCCAAAGAAAGGTGGAATAATAGTGGTACCAAATGAGAAAAATTAGTTGATAGCAACAAGAACCGTCATGGGGTGGCGTGTGTGCATGGAAAATCGAAAACTCAATCACTGGACCTAGTAGGACCATTTTCCAATGTCTTTCATGGATCAGATGCTTAACAGGTTGGCAGGTAGAGGCTGGTACTTTTTCTTTTATGGTTATTCGGGGTACAATCAGATTTGTATAGCCCCGGAAGACCAAGAGAAGACCACCTACAGTTGCCCATTTGGAACATTTGCTTTTAGGAGAATGCCCTTTGGGTTGTGCAATGCACCAGCCACATTTTAGCTTTGTATGATATCGATCTTCTCAGATATAGTAGAGGAAACCATCGAGGTATTTATAGATGATTTCTCATTTGTTGGTGAGTCATTTGAATCCTTTCTCAAGCATTTGAGCAAAGTATTGAATAGATGTGAAGAAACTAATATGATCTTAAATGGGGAGAAATCTCACTTCTTGGTCAAAAAAGGAATAGTGCTGGGTCACTAAATATCAGGAAAGGGGATAGAGGTGGACAAGGCTAAAATTGAACTGATAGCTGGATTGCTACCACCGGTCTCTGTAAAGGGAGTCAGAAGATTTTTAGGGCATGCAAGATTTTATAGGAGGTTCATCAAGGACTTTTCAAAGACTGCATAACCATTCTGCAAACTTCTCAAGAAGGAGGTGAAGTTCGTATTTGATGAGGCATGTCTGAAGGCTTTTGAATGGCTGAAGGAGAAACTCACTATCGCTCCTATAATTATAGCTCCAGATCGGTCTCTCCCATTTGAGGTAATGTGTGATGCTAGTGGGGTAGCCCTTGGTGTTGTCCTGGGCCAACGGAGAGCAAAGATTTTTCACCTCATCTATTATGCCAGTAAAATACTTAATACAACTCAAAAGAACTACACAATCACTGAATAGGAGCTACTAGCAATGGTCTTTGCATTTGACAAGTTTCGGGCATACTTTCTTGGAACTAAGGTAATTTTCCATGCAGACCATGCTGCACTGAGTTACTTGATCTCGAAAAAGGATGCTAAACCTAGGCTGATCATAGGGGTGTTGTTGCTCCAAGAATTTGAATTTGAGGAAAAAGACCAAAAGGGAATAGAAAATCCGGTGGCCGATCACTTGTCTAGACTAGAAGCTGAGGCTAGAGTGAAGGATGAGATTGATATGATGATGCCTTTCCAAATGAACAGGTATTGGCTGCATCTCAAGATTTGATCCCTTGGTTCGCTGACTACGCGAATTATTTGGTAAGCGACATGATTCCAGTAGATAGGACAACCCAGCAAAGGAAGAAGTTCATGTTTGATGCTCGGAGATACTATTGGGATGAACCATATCTATTCTACATTTGTACAGTGTCACGCCCCACCTTGAGAGGCACGACTGGTACCTAATTCCACACTGGAATCTAGGCTGACCTGGCTAGGCATAGGCACCTCTGGTGCCTATCAATGACTTATGCTCAAGAAAACAAACTGCTATATCTCGGCTGTAAATATGGCCTCGGGCCGACAAGTCCAGCAGCACCTGGAAAAGAAACTAGCTAACCTAGCCAACATACATAAATAGGGATCCTATAAAGGCCGACCAGACCACCATGCTATCTAGTTATAACAGACAGGAAAATAAGAAGCTATACTAAGCTCCACATGGTGGACACCTAAATATGATATATATGGGCCCCACACAGCCAACAACATCTAACTAACTGGATAATGTAGTCTAAAATCTTCTAAGAATATAAATAGTGGTTGGGACAAGGCCCCCGGGCCAACCCAAATTCTATATAAATGAAAGACTATAATCTCTACAACCTGGCAACTCCGAATGAAAGGAGCTGACCAAATTGCAAACTCTGAACAGCAGCTACTGAAGATCCTAAACTCTGTCTGTCTAACCTGTAGGCAAGTATGCAGCACCCCATAGTTGGACATCAGTACAATACATACTGAATATGTAAGGAAATAGTAAAAAGCTTAGTAGAAGTTGTTAAAGACTGAAAATAAGTAGAAAGAAAGGGCAGAAGTTAACCTAGAAGTCTACTTATTCATAACCTGCATCTAGTAAAACACTACAAGTATATGATCTACGACTGTACAATCATATATTCATAAGCTATATCTAGCAGAAAAGAATACAAACCAGGACCTAACCTGGCCCCCATAAGCCCGAAAGGTACAATCAACACAGAATAACCTATCGGGACACCCATAAGCCTTGGCAAGTACACTTCAATCTATATACCCCGATCCAGGTTCTTATCACTCTACCGGTGCTATAGCCAGCCTAACTGTCCCCTGGGTCTGCAACTGAATCTTCTTGGCTCCTAATATGTAGCTGGGTTTGAGTCTGGTGGACTCCTGATAACTGCACCCCGGGCACCAGGCTCGACGAGGGTCAGTGATGCAGATACGACATAAAAATAATAGTACAGTCATGGAATGGACTGTAATATGGCCCTCGAGCCTCTGCATCATCCCTTGGGATAGCATATCGCTCCATGGAGCAACGTCGTACAACCCCGTAGGTGGAAACATAGCCAGTAACCCTAGGATGGTCACATAAGGCTCCTAGGTGAGGGAAATCCCAAACCATATGCTATATTGAGGTCTCAATCTAGCCACTCAAAAGGTGGGTATGGTGATAACGTCCAAAATATATTCTTAATTCAAAGAATATACACGGTCGAAGTATCAAAATAAGTAACCCGACGAGTGCTAGGGTCAAATCCCATGAGGACTAGGAAATGATAAATTCAAGCGTTGATTGAGAAATTTCTATTAGCTTGCACCATGTAGATTTAATATAAAAACAAGGAAAAATGGGGGGGGGGTTAAACTTTTTAGAGAACTACACAAATTGATTTAGTGAACTAAAAGTAACAAGATCAGCTAAGTAGTTGAAAATAGTGTGAAATAATAGAGGTACGGTGTAGATTAATTACTAACTAGATTGGGATAGGCCAGGTCATCTCATAATCTCGGGAAGTAGGTATACTCAGCTTCTCAGCCTATTGACTACCCCTAGCTAGAGTTTTCTCAAAATCTAGCTGCGATTTAGCTCAACTCGAATTGATTTGGATCAGCACCTTCTCTATTCCTAGCTATTAGCTGCCAATTAGGAAGAAGGAAGTAATTTATGCTATTTCTACCTTAATTTTATAATCTCTTATCCATGCCTACCACTAGATTCCCTTCCAATACTTAGTTATTCTCTCTCGAGCAACAATCAAGCAAGTATAGATAGACCTATATCATCATCAATGGATCTTCATTAATAGATTGAAGGGAATCTAATAGATTTACAATTAATTAAACTTTATGAAGATGACTCTAGAAATACACAATCCAATTAAGTATTCATCATCACGCACCTCTAGTTAATAATTTTAGCTACTTAAGTTAAGAAATTCAAAAATACATTCATCAATAGCATCATTGAATTTTGATAATAACAGTAGATAAATCAAAATCACAATTATCTTTCAACTACAGCTGAAACTTAATAATACCAAAGAAGAAAATACATCAGAGTATTTTCTACAAGTTTTAATTAAAATCCCTTTCTCAGCTAAAAGATTGTCTTCAGCTAAAAGAGGAAATAATGATGTGATGTGTACTTGGAGTTTCTCTCATCTCTCTAATTCTATATATTCTTTTTCTCTCCTTTTACTTCCTTTCGTGCAGAGTACTTCTTTTTTTATTTATGCTATCACGCCCCACCTTGGGAAGCATGACTGGCACTTGGTGCCACACTGACAACTAAATGATATGGCTAGGCTTATGCACGTCTGGTGCCAGCTTGCGACTCAATTCAAGAAAATAACGAGCTTTATCTCGGTTGTAAATACAGCCTCTGGTCGACAAGGTCGTATAGCCACCTGTAAATGAAAACAGCTAACCAACGACAAGCAACAGAAGGGATCCTATCTGGGTTGACAAAGCCACCATGCTGTCTAGTTATAACAGAAATGAAGACAAGCTACTATACTAGGCCCCACACGGCCAACACACGAAGCATAACTGATTAAGGCCCACCACGACCAACATACAACTAACTGACTGACGAAAATAGTTTGCAAGCCTCTAAGAGTACAAATAGTGGTCGGGAGAGGGCCCCGGCTTACCCGAAATGCTATATAACTGAAATATAGAAATCTCTACAATCAAGCGACTCCAAATGAAAGGAGTTGTTCGAACTGTGGACTCTGAATAACTACTATTGGAGATCCTGAACCCTGTCTATCTAAACCTGCAGGCAAGTAATGCAGCACCCAGGTGAAGGCGTCAGTACAATATGTGTCGAATATGTAAGGTAATAGATAAGTTGATAAAGACTGGAAGTGAATAGAAAGATGGATAGAATGATTAACCTGTACGCTTGCTGATTTTTAATCTGCATCTAACCAACACTACATGTATGTAATCTAAGACTGTGTAATTACACATTTATAAGCTACAACTAGCATACAAGAATACAAAAAAGAACCTCACCTAGCCCCCATAAGCCAGAAGGTACAATCAACACTGAATAACTCGTTTGGCCCCCCATAAGCCCTAGCGAGCACATATCAATCTATATACCCCTATCTAGGTTTCTATGACTCCACTGGTACTGTAGCCAACCTACCAGTCTCCTAGGTCTACAGCTGAGCCCGCTCGGCCCCTGAACTATAGATGTGTCTGAGTCCGGTGGACTCCTGCTATCTACACCCCAGCTACCGAACTCGATGGAGTATGCCAATACGGCATAATAGTAGTCCAGCCATGGATGGACTATATGAGGACCTCAGACCTCATCTTCGTCCGTCAGGGACAGCATACCGCTCCTCGGAGCGACATCATCTAGCCTCTCGCGGGCGTTGACACAGCTAGTAACCCTGGGGTGGTCATGGATCGCTCCTAAGTGAGGGAAACCCCAACCAAGCTGTTGTAGTAACATCTTAATCTAGCCACTAAAAAGGCATAAATGGCCTTATGGGCCTAACGCCACCACTGCTCGCCCCCTAGGATAATGTATAAAGCTGTTTGCAGGCACATCGTGCACCTGTATCTGATCAGAGGATCCTGATAGTGATCATGATCTCTAATAGTCTTGACTGAATAGGGAGAGATCTGGAGTGGTCCAACATATCTCTCTATATGTCTTGGATGGACATCTATAACTCATAATAACTGCGGGGTCACGAATGACTAACTACTCAGTCCCTCTGCTTAGGACAACTGTAGGGCTGGTACTGGCCGAACATGCTTTTGAGCGATCAACCTCTAATCCTCCATAGGAAGTTTACTGACATCCTTAGTCTGTGGGCAATACTATACTAACATGGTACTTACTAGTGCCTCAGACCTCATCTTGGTCCAATCGGATCTTATATTACTTTTCTGGGTGATTCTTAACCTTATAGACAACTTTATATAGATCTAACCATTCCTGGAAACCTGTGGGTGATAGGAACTAGTTGGGTGCTGGCCCGGCCTCTAACTATTAATAAGATCTACTTCCTTAGGGTACCCACGAGTCTATTTGACTTGGATGACTGGATTGGCTTCCTGGGAGACTATTATGATAGCTGCTAAGCCCACTAAGACTGACAATCATTGGTAATAACTAACAGGGTGACAGGCTGTCACTCATCTCACTAGACAACCTTAGATTGCTAACTCTAAAACATGGCGTTCCTATCTAAATTTCTGGCCATGGGGTGTAGAGATACGCCAATGGCCTCTATGCGTTCTTTCCTGACAATACAGACGTCAAACTGGTAGTTAAACCACCTAACTGCACTCATGCTGCTCAACTTACTAAATCGGGATCGATAACACTCTCGGGCTCCTAAGATCTAGGCCTGGAAACAAACATAGAATTCTAATAAAATACATATACGTTTTCTAGCTGCTAACCAGAACTTATGTAACCGTAATCTACGGATAGAAGCTAATCATAGCATGTCTGACCTCTATATACCAGCAACAGCTAATTACAATGTCTAATCACAATATAATGCTAGCAGCTATCTACAACATTTGAAATCGTCATTTCTATGCTGGAACATAAGTCGTAACACTGTATGACGAGTATACTTACCGAGGGTTAAGCCTTACCCACCTCGATTGTCATTTCTTGAATAACCGATGAGTTTCAACTTGTATTCGCCAGCTCTCTTTAGTTGTAACCAGTATACTAGGAGAAAGAGATGAATTTCAATACCAAATTCAGCATAAAACGATAACTTTTAATACCAATATTGACTATACTTCAACTTAATGAAACACAGCGGATAACGTATTATTTCCCGGGCGTTCAGAAGGAAGATATGCTTACTTGAAGCCTGTGATTTTGTCAAAATCAGTTTGGAGAAATTCTGACAACTTTTTCTTGGTGGGGTTATGATTCGCCGGGCAAATTTCACAAAAATACCTCCGTAGTAATGCTCCCTGTAGACTTAAACTTCGATATGCAAAGTTAATTTAAATTTGGACGGTGTTTGGCAGCGTAAATGGACGAAAATTACTTGAATCCTTTGTGTTTCCTCTTCTCTGGCCATGAGTTTGAATTGGGAAATGATTTAAATTGTGAAGAGGCCTTTATATACATTTTTGGGCAGTGGTAGGGGTGTGCCTCGCGCCTCCCATTGAGGCTGCCACCCTGGCGAGCCACGCCTCCCATTGAGGCAGCAGGACTGGTGCCCCGCGCCTCTTATTGAGGCAGCACGCCTGGCAGCCTGCACCTCTCAAAGCGCCAGCAGCCCTGGCGCCCCGCGTTGGCCAGTGCACTACTTGCTAGCGCGTCGCGCTTGCCCAGTGCTCACTGGTCCCGTCCAACCCCGCTTCCGAGGTTTTTTCGACACGTTTCAAGTTATTCTTACTCGTCACCAATCCACGTGTACTCTTACTAATCGTTAACATTTATGGGGTGTAACATCCTCCCCTCTTAGGAACATTCGTCCTCAAATGTGTACTTCAATTCACAAGACCTTAACTTTTTGGACTATTATTCTGGAGAAGGTTCGGCAGAGTCTTCCCTGTAATATGGACTATCTGAAAATCGTAAAATGCAGAAAAGTCAATTTATAGATATCTCATATGTCACCATAACAACCTTTTCATTGTAGAATTGTAGTCAACTGAACAATATACGTAACATACAACATAAAATAACAGTTGAAGAAACACCTTTACGTTAATTGCATAGTTTGGACTAACCTAAGAACAAATGAGGACATCTGGTTTTCATGTCGTCCTCGATTCCTCAGGGCATTTCTTCTCTATTCTTGTCTCTCCACAATAACTTAACAGAGGTGACATCCTTAATTCTCAACTGGAATGTCCCGTAACTTGAACGTCCTTAACTAGAACAACTCGGGATGGGTCATCTATGTCCTTTCGCAACATCGACATGTGAAAGACGAATGGGAAGGTCCTAGTTCTAGAGGCAATTTTAGCTCATATGCCATTTCTCCTGGTCTTTGAAGGATATGACCTGGGCCAATAAACCTAGGGCTAAGCTTGTCCTTCTTACCTATTCTCATAATGACCTTTTTCGGCAACGTTTCTAGAAATATCCAACTGTTTCTTCAACCCTTAGCTTCCTTCGTCGTACCTTAGTGTAGGACTCTTGATGGCCCTAGGCTCTTATTAGGACTCCTGACGGCCATAGGCTATTGGTACCAATTTCTTGGTAAATTTAATTTCTCAGTATGTCTGTTATAATATGCCCTGGTCCAACTACCTTTAATTTACTTTAGGCGGCTTCCACTTCCACACATAAAAGACTGCCCGGCGTCTGACCTAAGTGCTCTGTTGGGTTATTTACGTGGAGATAAGAAGTCGTACTGATTTTAGTGTGCGCGCTGATCTGTTCTAACGGTTTCCTAGAACCTGGCTGGGAGTTGTGCCTCTTTTTCATGGTTTACTATACACTGGGCTCCACGTAACAAGACTATTTCTTAAATATTTAACTCATCACATGCTATAGCTACAATATAATTCCATCTGGCAAGAAACAAATCAATCTCATTAGTCTTTCCACATTACCTCAAGTGAGGCCAAGCTATACCTGGTATGAGATAGCCTTGTGACTGTATTCATATTAATTACTTTCCACTCCCTTGTAGACACAACCATCTCCTATATTGGACTGCTTAGTCCTGCTATTTCATCTTTTCTAGCCTGTCACTAGAGCTCTACTGCTATGATACAATGATATCTTCTATCTTTCCATGCCATCAATAGGTCTCTTTTTGTCCCATTGCGTATTCGTTAAATTCTGGGAGTAACGAACATGTGCACCTTAGCTACGGTCTGCTATTTGAAATTCTACTACCCTTAGAACTTAGAATCGACCTCTGGGTCTTGTGACTCCGCCCCTTATTTTCTTGAGGGCCAATGAATTCCTACTGGGCCTTGTTTCCAGGCTATTCTAAGTTAAAGTCTCTATGTCGATACTCCTTTACCTCCTCAACTGGCAGGGGTATTGCAGCATTCTAGGTTACACCCTCACTGTCTCTTAACTGTCATCCCGACACTTAGTTCTCAATATTCAGCGGTGATCCTACGCTATATCATCCTAGAGGTGATTCTGGTTTTCCCCCATTAGATATTTAAGCCTTTCCCCTTGTTCCCTTGGGCTGAACTCTGAGATTTGTGCCTCCTACCTCATACTATCAAGGATGTTACCGGCCAGGTCTACTAACCTGTATTCCTTTTGACTCACACTCAGGCCTATTTTGTTCATAAGATCTCCCTGTCCTTCGATATCACAAACTAGGGTCGTAACTATTATCTTGCAGGTATGCCCTGCCGTCATTAGCATGCTACGACAGAATCGGCCTTTTTCTTACTTGAGCTTTACTATTACTGGGGGTTTAGCACTGTTGCACTCCCTCATACACACTCGAGTGGTATTGACAACCTTATCGCCCTCCCTGGATTACTACCGTGAGGTTCTAGCTAACTCGTAAACACTAAGGGTTTCAACCACTCTCTAATCCTCCTCGGGGACAACAATTCTAGCTCTCCTCTACTATTCATTCTGAGCGCCATAGCACTGATACTTACTCTTTGTATTGTACTGTAAGAACAAGCTAGGAGATGGAAAATGACCCTATCTTACTGTGGTAATACTGAGGTATGGAACCTTACAATATTTGAAGAGTTGGAGTTAGGAATCTTGCAATTTCCTCCTTCCTTCACATCTTTTAGGTAATTCACATTAACTGCTACCCCTGGCTAATTCTAAATATCTAGTAGGTAAACCATCTCATATGTACATATATATTATACTCCTAACCCCTATTCTGAGGTTGTAGGGAGAACTGGGGATGGCACTAGCATATCTATCTGGCACTGGCATATCTATCTCAATATGAGGTTCCTGGTACTTCGGGAGAGTGACAGGGAAATGTAAAAGGCATCTACTTTCGTCGTTAGGCTAACCGTCCCCCAACTATGACGCCTCACTGGTACCTCCTGCTGCTGTTGTGGTTATCTTGCAACTGGCTGGTGTCTGTCTAATCTCGAACATTATTCTTGACAGATATAACAAGGAAAGCTTTGAGACTCGACCCTATGCAATTCTGCTCTATTGCATGATCTGAGGAGAAAGAGGGGTAACCATATTATCATGCCTCATAGCCTCCTGCTTATAAAATGTGGTGCACAACACATTTATAACCAAGAATCTACTAGACACGGCTTGCAGACACCCTAGGATACGAACTACTCTGATACCAATTTTGTCACGCCCCACCTTGGGAGGCATGACTGGCAGCTTGTACCACACTGGCAACTAACTGACCTGGCTAGGCTTATGCACGTCTATGCCAACTTGCGACTCAATTCAAGAAAACAACAAGCTATATCTCGGCTGTAAATACAGCTTCCGACCGACAGGGCCATATAGCCACTTGTAAATGAAAACAGCTAACCAACAACAGGCAACACAAGGGATCCTATGCACACCGACAAGGACACCATATTGTCTAGTTATAACATAAATGAACACGAGCTACTATACTAGGCCTCACACGGACAACACACGAAGCATAATTGATTAAGGCCCAACACGACCAACATACAACTAACTGATTGACAACTATAGTTTGCAAGCCTCTAAGAGTATAAATAATGGTCGGGACAAGACCTCGGCCTACCCAAAATGCTATATAGTTGAAATACATAAATCTCTAAAACCTGGCGACTCTGAATGAAAGGATTTGTCCTAACTGTGGACTCTGAACAACTGCTACTGGAAATCCTGAACCCTATTTGTCTAAACCTACAGGCAAGTAATGCAGCGCCCAGGGGAGGGCGTCAGCATTATATGTACCGAATATGAAAGGCAATAGTTAAGCTGATAAAGACTTGAAGTGAATAGAAAGAAGGGTAGAAAGATTAACTTATACACCTGCTGATTTGTAATCTACATCTAACCAACACTACATGTATGTAAGCTAAGACTGTATAATTACTCATTTATAAACTATAACTAGATGACAAGAATACAAACAAGAACCTCACCTGGCCCCATAAGCCGAAAGGTACAATTAACACCGAATAACTCGTTTGGTACCCCATAAACCCTGGAGAGCACATATCAATTTATATACCCCTAGCTAGGTTTCTATGACTCCATTGATACTGTAGCCAACCTACCGGTCCCCTGGTTCTACAACTGAGCATGCTTGGCCCTTGAACTGTAGTTGTGTCTGAGTCCAATGGACTCCTGCTATCTATAACCCAGGTGTCAAACTCGACGGGGTATGCCAATACGACATAAGAGTAGTCCAGCCATGGAATGGACTGTATGAGGACCTCGAACCTCATCTTCGTCCCTCACGGACAGCATACCGCTCCTCGGAGCGACATCATCTAGCCTCTGAAGGGTGTCGACACGACTAGTAACCCTGGGGTGGTCATGGATGGTTCCTAAGTGAGGGAAACCCCAACCAAGGTGCTGTACAAACTTCTTAATCTAGTCACTCAAAAGGAATAACTAGCCTTCTAGGCCTAACGCCATCGCTGCTCGCACCTTAGGATAATTTGTAAAGCTGCTAGTAGGCACGTCATGCACCTGTATCTGATCAGAGGATCCTGATAGTGATCATGATCTCTAATAGTATGTACAATATACGGCGAGATCTGGAGTGGTCCAACACAACTCTCTATATGTCCTTCTCGGATATCTATAGCTCATAATAACTACGGGGTCGCGAATGACTAACTACTTAGTCCTTCTTCTTATGACAACTGTAGGGCTGGTACTGGCCGAACATGCTTTTGAGAAATCGACCCCTAATCCTCCATAGGAAGTTTACTCACATCCTTATCTTGTGGGAAGTACTGTACTAACATGGTACTTAGTAGTGCCTTAGAACTCATCTTGGTCCAATCGGATCTTATATTACTTTTTTGGGAAATTTTTAACCTTATAGACAACTTTCTATAGACCCAGCCTCTAACTACTAATAAGGTCCACTTTCTTAGGGTACCCATAGGTCTATTTGACCTAGACACCTGGGATGGCTTCCTAGGCGACTTATATGATAACTGCTAAGCCCACTAAGACTGATAATCACTGGTAATAACTAATAGGGTGAGAAGATGTCACTCAGCTCACTAGACAACTTAGGTTGCTAACTCTAAAACATCACCTTACTATCTAAATTTCTAGCCCTGGTGTGTAGGGATACGCCAATGGCCTCTAGGCTTGCTTTCCTGATAGCACAGATGCCAAATTGGTAGTTAAACTGCCTAGCTGCGGTCATGCTACTCAACTTACTAGCTCAAGCTCGATAACTCTCGCGAGCTCCTAAGATCTTGGCCTGGAAACAAACATAGAATTCTAATAAAATCCATATATGTTTTCTAGCAGCTAACCAAAACTTATGTAACTATAATCTATGGATAGCAGCTAATCACAGCGTGTCTGATCTCTATATACCAGCAACAACTAATTACAATATGTGTAATCACAATCTAATCGTAGCAGCTATCTACAACATATGAAATCGTCATTTCTATTCTGAAACATAAGTCGTAACACTGTACGATGAGTTTACTTGCAGAGGGTTAAGCCTTACACACATCGATTGTTGTTTCCTAAATAATCGATGAGTTTCAAATTGTATTCGCCATCTCTCTTCAGTTGTAACCGTTATACTGGTAGAAAGAGATGAATTTCAATACCAAATTCGGTGTAAAACGATAACTTTTAATACCAATATTGACTATACTTCAACTTAAGGAAACACGACCAAAAATGTATTATTTCCAGGGAGTTCAGAAGGGAGAAATTCTTAGTTGAAGCCTGTGATTGTATAGAAATCAGTTTGGAGCGATTCTAACATCTTTTTCTTGGTGGGGTTACGACTCGCCAGGCAAATTTCACAAAAATAACTCTGTAGTAATGCTCCCTGCGGGCTAAAACTTTGATACCGGGAGTTAATTTGTATTTGGACAGTGTTTGCAGCTTAAACAGACGAAAATTACTTGAATCCCTCGTGTTTTCTCTTCTCTGTCCTTGAGTTTGAATTGCAAAATGATTTAAATTGTGAAGAGGCCTTTATATACATTCTTGGGCGGTGGTAGGGGTGTGCCACGTGCCTCCCATTGAGGCTGCCACCCTGGTGCACCATGCATCCCATTGAGACAGCAGGCCTGGTGCCCCGCACCTCTCAAAGCGCCAGTAGGCTTGACACCCCATGCTGGCCAATGCACTGCTGGCTGGCGCATCGTATTGACCCTGTGCACATTGGTCCCGTCTGACCCCACTTCTGAGGCTTTTTTCACACGCGTCAACTTCTTCTTACTCGTCACCAGTCCGCATTTACACTTACTAATCGTTAACATTTACGGGTTGTAACATATACCCTAAAAGGTTGGGTACTTTTTATCTCCTTTTTAGTGCTAGATGATTATACCCATAATAGCCCCGTTCTGGAACCGATGAAGGTACAGGCGGTTTGCCGATGAAATTCGTGAACCGCCGGGAATCTACTTTTCTTCTGCACTCATTTCCAGTGAACTTGGGCAGTTCACCCGGTGCTTTGCCGATGCCAATCCATGAACTGAACGAATCTTTAATGCTAATTCCAGAATTTTTGAGTGTCATTCAACGACCAAACGCGACTCGCCGCTGGCGAGTTGTGAATCGCTGGTGGCATTCAACATCTGAGGCATGGACATTAGGCTTTTAACTGATGTTTTTTCGGTCGACACCTACGACTCGTGCTCATTCTCACTTCCTCCTTTTTGCTGCTTTTTTTCTCTTTTCTTCAAACATAGGCATCTGCACACAACAAAACAAAAAAATGGAATAAAATCCAAATAATCAACTCGAGAACGAGCAATAACTCAAGTTTTAGAGTCTAGTGAGTTGGGCCTAAAACGGCCATTGCTCGCCCCTAGAATAATTTGTATAGCTGCTAGCAGACACACCTCATGTACCTGTTTTTCATTAGAAAATCCTAATAGTGATCACAATCTCGAATGTTCTAGACCGGATAGGGCTAGGTTTGGAGTGGCCTAACAATACTCTAATTGTCCTTCACAGACAACTATAACTCATAAGCAACTTTAGGGTTGCAGATGACCAATTACTTAGTTTCTTTGCTTAGAACGACTGTAGGATTTCTACTGAAGGACATTCTTTTGAGCGTTCGGCCCCTAATCCCCCACAGGCAGCCTACTAAATATCTTAGCCTGGGGGTAAATCTATGCTAACATGGTTCTTGTATTTTAGGCCTTAACTTGGTCTTTTCGGATCTTATATGACTCTTCTAGACAATTTCTATCCTTGTAGGTAAGTTTAAATGGACTTAGCCACTCACGGCAACCTGTACCTGAGTATCTTACAGGAGCATGCTGGGCCGTTGGCCCCGCCTCTAGCTGCTAATAAGGTCCCCTTCATAGGGTACCCACGGGTCCATTTGACCTGAACGACTGGGATAGCTTCTTGGGTGACCCGTATGATGATTAATAAATCAACTGGAACTGACATTCACTAGTAGTAGCTAACTAGATGGATGGTTGTCACTCAGTTCACTAGACAACCCTAATGTCGTTGACTCTAAAGTATGGCCGTCCTACCTAAATTTCTAGCCTTGGGGCGTGAGGCTATGCCAATGGCCTCTACATGTGCTTCACTGACAATACAGGCGCCAAACTGATAGTTATATCACCTAGTTGCACCTATGTTGTTAACCTTACTAACTCAGACCCAATAACTATCCACAAGCTTCTAAGGTCTAGGCCTAACAATAAAACATCCAATTCTACTAACACAATGAACTGAAGAACAAAGGAGTTCCAATGATGCTTGTAGTGTGTGTCACACTTAACATGTTCTTTCCCGACAAGTGATACTGTGATATAGTCTCTATACATTTTCTAGAAGCTAACCACAACATATGTAACCATAATCTACTGATAGCAACTTATCACGACATACCTGATCCTTATATACTAGTAGAAGCTAATTACAACATTTATGATCATTATCTATGTTTAAAGCATAGGTCGAATCACTATACAACAAGAAAAATTTACCGAAGGAATAAGCCTTAACATACCTGAATGTCGACTATTGTTCAGCTGGCGAGTTTCAACCTGCAATCGGCAGTTCTTTCCAACTGTAACCTCTATGTTGAGAGAGTAGGACTAATTTCAATACTGAACTCAGAAATTTATGATAACTTTCGATAATAATATCAACTATAATTCAACTTTGAATAACTCGACCAAACACCTAAAATTTCCTGAGAGTTCAAAAGGGAGAAGTGCTTACCTAATGCCTATGGTCGATAGGAATCAATTTGGAGAAATTCTGACAAATTTTACTCATCGGAGTTCCAATTTTTGACCAATTTTTTTAGAAATAACTCCGTAGTAATGCTTCTCGTAGGCCTAGAACTTGTTACCCGAAGTTAATTTGTGTTTGGATGGCATTTGGTAGTGTAATCGATGAAAATTCGATGAAAAGTTTTGGTTTCTCTCTTCTCTTGCCGAGGACTTCTTTTCAAATGAATTAAAATGAAGTGAGGTGAGTATATATCTGTTTATGGCGGTGGTCAGCGTGTGCCTCGCGCTGCCCAACGTTCCACAAGGGCCCCCTCGTCATGCCTCCCATAGCGGCAGTGGCCTGGCGCGCCATGCTGGCCAAGGCACTACAGGTTGGCGTATCGCGCTGGCCCCCTGCGGCCTAGCCTTTCCCAACCCTGCTTTCGACGATCTTTCCACATGTGTCGAGCGCTCCTTATTCATCACAAATCCACACATATGTCTCCTAACCGATCACATTTTATAGGGTGTAACATCCTCCCCCTCTTAGGAACATTCGTCCTCAAATTTAATCTTTAGGCTTAGAGGAGTTAACTCTTCTAACCAATTTTAAAAAAAAATCGGCAGAGTCTCCCCTGTAATGAGGACTACCTGAAATCTTGAAATGCAGAAAACCCAACATCGGCGTTTCACATGACACTATACACTGTTGTTTTACCACAAAGAGGTAGCCAGCTAAACAGTACTGATAACATAAGCTGTAAAATAACAACTGAATAACAACATCACCTTAACTGCATAATCTAAACCAATATTTGAACAAGTGAGGATATCTAAGCTTCGTGTCATCCTCAGCTTCCCAGGTCATGTCTTCTATATTCTTGTTGCTCCATAGTACTCTAATAGAGGCTACATCTTTAGTTCTTAACCTCTGAACCTACCGATCTAGTATAGAAACTAGCACCTTTTTGTAGGCTAACTCCTTAGTAACTTGGACATCTTCAACCGACACAACTCGGGACAGATCATCTATGCACTTTCACAACATTGACACGTGATAGACTGGATGGATAGATTCAACTTTGGAGGTAATTTCAGCTCATACGCCACCTTGCCTGTCCCCTGGAGGATATGATGCGGGCCAATGAATCTAAGGCTAAGCTTGTCCTTTTTACCAAATCTTGTAACGCCCTTCTTTGGCAAAGTTTCTAGAAATACCCAACTGTTGCTTCAATCCTTAACTGCCTACGCTGTACATTAGGGTATGACATCTGACGACCCTGGGCTGTCGGTACTTATTTTCTAGTAAGTTAAACTTTCTCCGTCTACCTGATATAGTATGCCTTGGTTCAACTACACCTAATTTTCCTGCTCTAGGTCATCATATAGTGGACCTATATTTATATCTCTGAGTGCCTAAATTGGGTTTGCTTCTTGGACGTTTACCTGGGGAGGGGAAGTCATGCTCAAATTAACTTGTGTCCCAATCTGTTCTGACAACTCACAAAACCTAGTTATGCGTTGTGCCACTCCCTCTGAATTTATTAGATGCTTGGGCTCAACGGAACCAAACTACTTCTTAAACATAAAACTCGGCATAGCCTTTAACTTCATGTCGATTACTTTTCACTTTCTTGCAGGTACAACCATCTCCTGAATTGTCCTGCTCCGTTCCTGGTGTCTAGCCTACCCTAGCTGGTCAATAGGGTCATGTGCTACGATTCAATGATATCTTCCCTCTTCTCATGCCATCAGTAGGATTCTCTCTTTACAACCGATATGCTTTTATTAAACTCTGGATGGCGGGGGTACTAGACATAGTGCACCTTAGCCATAGTCTGCTAACGAAGTCCTACCACCTTTGGAACTCATAATCGACCTCTAGGTCTCATGACTCTGCCCCTTATTATCTCAAAGGCCATTCACTTCCTATTGGGCCTTGTCACTAGGTTATACAAGGTTAGAATCTCTGTGTCGCCCCTCCTCTACTTCCACAATCGGTGGTGATATTGCAGCATTCTAGGCTACAACCACACTATCTCTTAACTATCAGTCCAATGCTTATTTCTCGGCATTCAACGATGGTCCCATACTCTGTCAATTTACTTTTAGACTGGAGGTGATTTTGTTTCCCTTCAAAGTTAAATACTCATGCCTTTCCCCTTGCTCCCTTAGACTAAGGTCTGGGGTTCGTGCCTTTTGCCTCATAATGTCAAAGATTTTACTGACCAAGTCTACCAAACTGTATTCTTCTGACCCGTACTCGAGCCTATTTCATTCCTATGATCTCTCTATCCTTTGACATAACAAACTAGGGCCATAGCCATTACCTTGCAGATATGCCCTACCGTCATTAACATACTGCGGCGGACTCAGCCTTTTTCTAACCTGAACTTTACTTATTACTGAGTATTTATCTCTTATGAACTCTCTCACACGCACTTAAGTGTTGCTGGCAACCTTATTCACCCTCTTGATTTACTACTTTAAGGGTCTAGATAACTTTATAAACACTAAGGGTCTCAACCATTCTCTAATCCTTCTTAGAGGCAGCAATTCTAGCCCTCCTTTACTATTCATTCTGAACAATATTGCATTGATACTTGCACTTTCTATTGTACTCACTCTATCCTTCGTATATTTCAGGTAATCCAACATTAACTATTGTCCCTACCTAATTCTTAATGTCTACTAAGGGAGCCAACTCATATATATATGCACTATACTTCCTGACCTCCCACTCTGAGGCTGCAGAAAGATTTGGAGACAATGTTGGCACATCTATCACCTTATGAAGTTCCTGATGCCCCGGGAGGGTGATGGGAGAAATTTAAAAGACGTATGCTGCCCTTAGGGTGATTGTCCCCCAACCGTGGCACCTCACTGGTACTTCCTCCTGCTGCTGTAGTTATCTTGCGGCTGATTGGAGTCTGTCTTACATCACATATTATTCTAGACCGATATAACAATGAAAACTTAGGGACTCAACGTTGCACAACTTGGCTCTATAGCACGATATAAGAAGAAGAAAGGGTAACCACACTATCATGCCTCGTAGCCTCCTAACTATGGAATGTCGTGCACAACACACCCATAGACAAGACTCTACTAGACACGGCTTGTAGACTCCCTAGGATATGACCTGCTTTGATACCAAATTTTTCACACCCCACCTTGGGAGACATGACTGGCACCAAATGCCACACTGAAATCTGGGTTGACCTGGCTGGGCACTAGCACCTCTCGTGCCTATCAATGACATGGACACAAGAAAACAAACTGTTATATCTCGGCTGTAAATACAGCCTCGGGCCAACAAGGCCACGTAACACTTGGAAAAGAAAACATCTAACCCAGCCAACATACATCAATAGGGATCCTTTACGGGCCGACAAGACCGCCGTGTTGTTTAGTTATAACAGAAAGGAAAACAAGTAGCTATACTAGGCCCCACACGGTGGACACCTAAATAACATATACATAGGCCCCACACAGCCAACAATAGATTACTAACTAGATGTCGTAGTCTGCAAGCCTCTAAGAATACAAATAGTGGTCGGGACAGGGCCCCGGCCTACCCAAATGCTATATAAATGAAAGATTGTAATCTCTACAACCTGGAAAACTCTAAAAGAAAGGAGCTGGCGAAACTACTAACTCTGAACAACTGCTACTGAAGATGCTGAACTCTGTCTGTCTAACCTGTAGGCAAGTATGCAGCGCCCCATAGTTGGGCATCAGTACAATACGTACTGAATATATAAGGCAATAGTAAAAAGCTGAGTAGAAGCTGTTAAAGAATGAGTGTAAGTAGAAAGAAGGGGCAGAAGTTAACCTGGTATTCTTCTTATTCATAACCTGCATCTAGTAAAACACTACACGTATATTAACTACAACTGTACAATCATATATTCATAAGCTATAACTAGCAGACAAGAATACAAACAAGAACCTAACCTAGGCCATATCCCGGAAGGTACAATCAACACCGAATAACCTGCTGGGACCCCTATAAGCCCTGGAAAGTACACTTCAATCTGTATACCCCTATCCAGGTTCCTATGACTCTACTAGTGCTACAGCCAGCCTACCTGTCCCTTAGGTTTGCAACTGAACCTACTTGGCTCCAGATCTATAGATGTATCTGAGTCTGGTGGACTCCTGATAACTGCGCCTTGGGCACCAGGATCGACGAGGGTCAGTGATGCTGATACAGCATAAAAATAATAGTCCAGCCATGGAATGGACTGTAATATGGCCCTTGGGCCTCTTCATCATCCCTTGGGACGGCATATTGCTCCTTGGAGCAATGTCATATAGCCCCGTAGGTGGCGACACAACTAGTAACCCTGGGGTGGTCACAAAATGCTTCTAGTTGAGGGCAATCCCAGCTGATGTGCTATACTGAAGTCTCAATCTAGCCACTTAAAAGGCGTGTCTGGCCTTCTAGGCCTAACGCGACCGCTTCTCACCCCTAGAATAATCTTTATAGTTGTAAGCAGGCACACCCCATGTACTTGTCTCTAATTAGAGGATCCTGATAGTAATCATAATCTCTAATGGTCTAGACGGGATAGGGTGAGGTATAGAGTGGCCTAACAATACTCTGAATGTCCTGCTCAGACAACTATAACTCATAAGCAACTTTAGGGTTGCAGACGACTAATCACTTAGTTTCTTTGGTTAGAACGACTGTAGGATTGAAACTGAAGGACATGCTTTTGAGCAGTCGGCCATCCCCACAGGTAGCCTACTTATTATCTTAGCCTTAGGGTAATACTGTGCTAACATGGTTCTAGTATTTTAGGCCTTAACTTGGACTGTTCAGATCTTATATGACTCTTCTGGATGATTCCTAACCTTGTAGGTAACTTTACATGGATTTAGCCACTCACAACAACCTGTACCTAAGTATCTTATAGTAGCAAGCTAGGGCGTTGGACCTGCCTCTAACTGCTAATGAGGTCCCTTTCCTTAGGGTACCCGCGGGTCTATTTGACCTGAACGACTGGGATGGCTTCTTGGGCGATCCGTATTATGAATAATAAATCAACTGGAACTGACAGTCACTGGTAGTAGCTAACTAGATGGCAGGTTGTCAATCAATTCACTAGACAACCCTAATGTCGCTGACTCTAAAGTATGGCGGTCCTACCTAAATTTCTGTCCTTGGGGCGTGAGGGTATGCCAATGGCCTCTGTGTGTGCTTCACTGACAATACAGGTGCCAAACTGATAGTTATATACCTAGTTGCGCCTGTGTTGTTCAACTTACTAACTCAGCGTGGGCACTGTGAGTTGGTCCTTTACATTATGTTATGTATTTGGGGTGACAAAGTTGTTTCACAATATGGTTGCTAAGAAAATTGGTAAGCATGGAAAGACGATGAACAAACCTAATAATTGAAATCGGTTTTAACTCAATAAGAGCTAACAAGGGTAATGAAATGGAATTTCCTTATGAAAGTTACCTACCCTTTTATATTCATGCTTTATGGTACCTAAGGCCATGTGATGGTTCCAAAATCCCTCTCCCTTAAGCTAAGCGACTAATTAATGCGTTTCTTAATTAATAGATATGTTAAACTTGGAAAATAGAACCTGAATGGGTAAACTATTGATATTTCTATGGAACGATATTTATTGGCAAGTAATGCACAATATCTTGTTGTTAACAGGTTATATGAAAATCATAATATATACGTTTATGCTTACGTTCAAATTATGCACTAAAGCGACAAGGATTGCCTTAGAATGTTGTTATATGTTCATTAGAGCTCTTGAGTTATCTAGACCTCCTGAGAATTACTTAAGGCTTTAATTAGACACATCGCATGTTCTTTGCAAGTTGTAGATGTCTAAGGAAATTAACCTAAGAGTAAAAGATGAGGCTCTAGTAGCAATGGAGAGATAAGAGTAAATGTTTGACCTTTTAAGGTAATATGTGAGTTATATTCCCTCTATCCGTAGTTGATTTCAAGAACCTTTGAGCGACGTTAAACTATGATCAAGATGATGTTTAAGAGATAAGGTTGGCAATTAGGTAAAAAGATAAGTACGTATAAGAATTGTTGGAATAATGAACACGAGAGTAAATAATTAAGTAGGGAATCACGAATCCTTTTTGGAAAAAAATTTATGATGAATACGAAAAGTATAGCTAAAATGTTGGAAACTTAGATGATAAGTATTCCGATTTTTAACGAGTTAGGCAAATGGCCAGCAAGATTTACCCTGTTCTAATGACATTTAGCAAAAAAAAGTTATAAATACAGTTGGTTATGTTCAGTTGTGTTAAGCTAATGAAAGGCCAATAAAGTGTTAACTTCTTAAGAAATGATTAGAATCGAATATTTTTAGATAGTGACTCAAGTTAAGAAGAAGTTCTTCATCGTACTTTTTAAACGATTATCTTTTATTATTTGTTCGAAGAGTTGGATTAACTTTTTCAAGTTTGAAAGGATTTTATTCTTGGAAGTTTCTATACTGTTTAAAATGTTGCTAAACTTTTCTAAGCTCCTTGTATATTGCAAAGCATCATAGAGCTTTTCCTACGTTGTCTAAAGCACGACTATAAGTCTTTATTTATCTTAAGGCACTCACTAGACAGTTGCTTAGCATTTTTATGTTAAAGAGCTCCAAGTTTGAGATACGCAAGTTATGTCTTCCTATTCATAAGTTACCTCGAGATGTGATATGATGTGCAACGAATGAGGTATACTCACAATCTTAATATGAAAGTATGAAAGTCAAAAGAATATAAGCACGAAATGAATGCGAAGATTGTTAATAGAAAATGTTAAGTTAAGCTCTTCCTCTTTGCTCCTCGTGTTAGAATTGCATGTTTAAAATCATGAAGGTGTGTCAACATAGTGTTTTGATATTCCAGTTCTAGGAACTTCCCCTACAATTCATTCACAACATATGTATGTATTTAAATGCTAAATGAAAGACCTATATGTGTATGGAATAATTGTAGTATTAGGGGTCGCAGTAAGATCAAAGACATGTTATAGTTACTGAGTCGGCATTTTCATGGTATTCAGTATTCAGATAGTCTATATGAGCCCTATCAGCTCCATTTATGATTGCGATTGAAATTTGTTTTTGTTTTACCCTGGTATGGTACACCGGCTGGAGATATTTTTATTTTACCTCGGTGTGGTACACCGACTGGAGATATTTTTATTTTACCCCAGTATGATACACCAGCTGGAGATATTTTTATTTTACCCCGCTGTGATATACCGGATGGAGATATTTTTATTTTACCTCGGTGTGGTACACGGGCTGGAGATATTTTTATTTTACCCCAGTGTGGTACACCGGTTAGACGAATTTTATATATGGATTTATGGTTGGCTGGTCGCTGGTATTATAGTTAGAGTTTCTTTCTTATGCATTTCTTAATTGCATTTTCATCTCATTATAGAGTTATTATTAGGTTTCGGTTTCCAGGATGCCAGGTTGTTACTATTCCTTATTCCTGGTTTAGTTATCTTGATTTCCCTTATGTTATATAAAGTTGTTATCAATTACATATTGCAGAGTTCCAGGTTATATCTATCCTTTATATGTTTATGTGCTGATTCAGTTATTACAGGATTGTTATCTCATGTTTACAATTTCAGCCTTACATACTAGTACATTTCATTTGTACCGACGTCCCTTTTCTTGGGAACCTGCTTTCATGCTGCAGGTGCAGGTAGATGTCAGGACTGCCAGTTGAGTAGCAGTTCATGAGATCAATGGGTAGTTGGTATGCTCCTTTCTTCCTGGAGAAAGGTCTTAGTTATTTATTCTTGAGTTTTGAGATGCAGTTATGGGTAGGTCAGAGCCCTATTCTGACCATTAGTCAGTTTACTCTTTAGAGGCTTTACGGACTTATTGTGTACAATGTTATTTAGTTTGTGGCCTTATCAGTTTATTATTGCTTGGTTTAGCATACTCATTACCTTGGTTGCATTTTGGTTGTTTATCCTATATTATTGAGACCTTATGGTTCCAGTTTGTAATCTATTTGATTGTGATAGGTGGCCTGGATGGCCTAAGTGTTACAGTTACAGACTTCATATAGCCGTCTTCTCGATCAATCATGAATCGAGTGCCAGTTGTGCCCTCCCCCAGTTTTGGGGCATGACAGACTTGGTATCAGAGCGAAGTCGTATCCTATGGCGCACACAAGCCGTGTCTAGTAGAGTCTTGCTTAAGGATATGTTGTGCACCAAACTTATAATCAGGAGCCTACAGGGCATTTAGGAGTTGTTTCACTTTGTTCATTAATATATCGTGCTATAGAGCAAAGATGTAAGGGTTGTTTGAAGTCTAAATCACGCTTATGTTTTAGAATTCACCTGGAGTAAGGCAGATGGCTACGAGATTTATCTACACTGATTCTTCAAAGGGTCCCTTTCGCCCTCCTATCGATCCGAGAAATAGATTATATGCTCGGAGTGAGTTTTGTTTTACTCCCTATATTACAGTTCCTCTAGTTCCAGTCAGAGCTACTGTGGGAAGGGATTTCACCCCTCATGTTGTCCCAGTTTTAGTAGAGCCAAGAAGAGGTAGAGTTGTTTATCCTCCAGCACCCTCAGTTATATCAAAGGGACGAGATTTTGAGAAAGCATTTCAGATGTTAACCTGTTAGTGACGTTTCAAAAATCAGTTTTTGAAATAAATGGCAGGGTCTAGGGGAATACTTCTGAGAGCTTTAGTCCCTGTGGGTTTTGAGCGTAAATCCCCTAGCCTTTACGGATCAGTACTTACCACAGGAACTTCAACGAGTTCGAGATAGTATATTTTTGTACCTAAAATGAGTATACGCGGATATAGTCTCAGGTTTAATTCTTTTGTACGATATGCTTTAGATAGGGTGCGGAATATGAGGGATAGAGTATATCAATTGTATTAGGTTTGGAACCCTGTCTGATTCAAGAGTGTTTAGGAATGTCTACCCACACAGAAATGACTATTGCTTGGATACAAGAATTTTCTCAAAATATAGAGGAATCTAATTCACTGTTTCCAAGTACCAATAAAGAAGTAGAATAAAGTGGGGAGACCAGGTCAATAAGATTATTTAAGGCCCCATGTAGTGTTTAAGGCCCCGGGTGGCCATACATTCAATTCCTCCTAGAGATTTAGTTCCTTACTCGTCCCTAGATCAGGCTTTAGTTTCTGTTATTAGGACCATCAATAATGGGCCATGGTAAAAGCAAAGGTAAATGCACAACTTCATATTTAACATTGATCTTGTATCTTAAGTAGTGAATGGAAAGTGGTATTGGAGTTAAATATCTGTTGTGGTAGAGTATAAATTTGTTTATGGTTAGAAAAATTCATAGATTATGTGGTGTTAAGGAATGTCTGCCTTATCTTTGGTAAATAGATTGAGTTAAATAAGTATAGTTTGATATGAAGCAACGACCGGAAAGGATATGTTTATGAATATATGGAATGTATATTTATGACGGAAGACAAGGATGAGTTAAAGGTGTTATGACATTCGAGGACGAATGTTCCTAAGGGGGGATGTTACACCCCGAAATTTTTTTGGTGATTATTTGATTTTTGTATGATGTTAAGGGAAGTACGGGTTGTATATTGATTGTAGATGACAAGGGAAATATGTACAAATGGAAAAACAAAGAGTATGTGAAGTTTATGAGTTAGGGTCAACTTTAAACGACCATATCTCCCAGTATATAATAAACGAGAAGCTCCAAGACCTATCAAATTAAAGTTCGTTGAGTCAAGTTTTCATAACATCAAACCTCTCGTTAATCAGAGTTCTGAGTAAAAAGTTATAGACGTTTTACCATGACACTGTCAGGCAGTGAGGAGGCCACCGCCCAACAACCTTTATATTTTAAGTTGTGTGTTATGAAATCATTTTCAACATTTCCAGAATTATGGTGCTTGCTTATCCTCTGAAATTCTCTCAAATTTCCAGCAAACAACTAAGGAGAACACCAAGCTAAACTCCATTAAAAGTAAAGCTAAGTGAAGGAGAGCTATCATAAGGTGAAGGTAGGGTGTTGGTGGCTGTTTTGGCTGCACTTGGGCAGTGTTGCTTTGGTTTTCTGCGTTTTTGAAGCTGTTCTAAGCTACATATATGTTCCTTCTTGGTAGGTATTAAACACAAGTATAAAAGGTACGAATTCTACTACTAACCTTGCTTGAATTCTTGATTAAAAGACTAGAAGTTGGAGGTGTGTTTGGTGAACTGTTTTTGTTGCGTTTTGGACAGCAGGGTTGATGCATTTTTGTAGAAGAAGTTGAGGTAAATTACTCCTATTGTTAACCAAGAACTAACCCCCAGAAAAAGGTAAGGATTTCCCCCATTTTAAACCTCTCAAATTGTAAAGAGAAAATCTAGAAACTGGTAGCTAAGTGAGCTGCCGATGGACTGTTTGTGAGCTGAGTTATGCTCGTTTTAATCTTAGGATTTTAGGCTGTTTATTTTTCTGGAATTATACTTCATATTTAGGGGAAGAATTATAGTAAAACTAAGGTAAAATTTCCTCTTGTTCCTCCCTCAAAAGTTAGTGAAAACTAGTTGAGAAAATGGCTAAATGTTGTTGATGTAGCCGTGTGTTGTTGTTGCTATTGTGACTGCCTTTGGTTAGTTATTTTGGCAGAATTTTGTGCTATAGATTAAGCTTGTAATTGGCCTATAAAACCACTGTATTAAGTAGGTTGAAGGCTGATAATTAAAATAGAAAATTGGCTAGAGAAAAGTTCATCGGAGAAAGATATGTACGACGTTCTTTGTGTCTTGATTTTCAAACACGAATTCATGCCGAGGATTAACCCGGCATTCCCCTATACTTGAGCTTATGTAGTAGCATATTATGGTTCTTCCAAGTTTTATAATTACTTGATATTTGAGTTGTGTATTTTCTAAAGAGTTGGAATGAATGAATGTGAAGCGGAGAGGGCAATTGCCTTCAATTATGGTCATAGTTGTAAATTGAGTTTGAAGTCCCCTCGGTGTAGACACTGTGAGCTGGTACTTTACATTATGTTATGTATTTTTGGTTTCAATGTTGTTTCACATTATGATTGCTAAATAAATTGGTAAACATGGCAAGATGATGACGTGGGGACTAACCTAATAATTGAAATCGGTTTTAACTCAATAAGGGCTAACGAGGGTAACGAAATGGAATTCCCCTATGAAAGTTACCTACCCTATTATATTCATGTTATAAGGTACCTAGGGCTATGAGATGGTTCCTTGATCCCTCTCCCTTAAGCTAAGAGACTAACTAATGTGTTTCTTAATTAACCGATATGTTAAACTTGGAAAATTGAACCCAAATGGGTAAACTATTGATATTTATATGGAACCATATTTATTGGAAGGTTATGAACAATATATTGATGTTAACAGGTTATACGAAAATCATAATATATACCTTTATGCATACGTTCAAATTACGCGCTAAAGCGGCAAGGATTGCCTTAGAATGTTGCTATATGTTTATTAGAGATCGTGAGTATCTAGACCTCCTGAGAATTGCTTAAGGCTTTAAGTAGAAACATCGCATGTTCTTTGAAAGTTGTATATGTGTAAGGAAATTAACCTAAGAGTAAAAGTTGAGGCTCTAATAGCAATGGAGAGATAAAAGTAAATGTTAGACCTTTTAAGGTAATATCTAAGTTATATGCCCTCTATCCGTAGTTGATTTCAAAAACCTTTGAGCGACGTTAAAATATGATCAAGATGATGTTTAAGAGATAAGGTTGCCAACTAGGTAAAAAGGTAAGTACATATAAGAATTGTTGGAATAATGAACACGAGAGTAAATAATTTAGTAGGGAATCACGAATCCTGTTTGGAAAAGAATTTATGATGAATACGAAAAGTAAAGATAAAGGTTGTTAACTTAGATGATAAGTGTTCCGATATTTAACAAGTTAGGAAAATGGCCAGCAAGATTTACTGTCCGGCTGTTTTGCTATATGGGTTAAAAACTGACACGCAAGTGCACGTGGTCAAACAAGTAATAAAGTGGCTAAGTAAGCCAAGTATCGAACCAAGGAGACTCTGGATAAGTAAAAATTGCTTAAGTATACTATATTCTAGCTTACCTCTAATTATGCTGACAACAACGTAACCAAAAGTTAAAGAATTTTTGTTTATAAATTATATACTAAAACTATTAACAAATATTTACTTTGAATTGAAACTATGGATATGAGCATGCCAAGGTTAAGAACAAGTAATGAACTAGATTATCATCATAATTCGGTTATTCTTCTCTTCTAGTTGCTAGCCAAGAACATTAGCCAAGAGATTAAAACTCTCGTATTTAATCTCACTTAAGAATCATAAACCATCCGTCTACATTTCTGTGATCAAATGCAATTTATGACCTAGCAATACAATTCCGGTTCCTAAATTGACTAATACGGCTTTCAAGTATATTTCTATCAGGAAAGCACATCAAAACCCAATTTTCCCAAATCAAGTTAAGAACAATACCCTATTAATTCACAACTTTCCAATTTCGTGCTCTCTCGAGTGAAATTGGACTTTTTAGATGTACATTAATGTCGGCCACACACTAATGCAGTAGAAACAAGAATTAATAGAACAACATAGAAGAAGAAGATGAAAAACCATATAATTCAATAATAAGAATTCATCACCATTGTTCGTAACCTCAGCAAGGAAGAAAATTAGCCACTCATTTGTGGATTAATCATCCTAAAACAAGTGTTAATCATACATACAATTGATTGAAAGAAGAAAGGAAGAGAGAAAATCCCTTAGCTTTTTCGTCCCTCAACTGCCTCTAACCCACGTCCTTGCTCCACCAAGTCTGAATTAATTAAAAATAAGCCTAAGTGTTCTATTTATACTATTGGGAATTTTTCCCGGAATAACAAGCAACGTGTCACGGAGGCCAACGCGGAGCACTGCCTCCGTGACACGGCGTGGATGCGGACCCTCATTGGAAATCCAGGGTCCGGGAATATAGCCTCAACGAGGCACGACATGCAACACGGAGGCTTGCCTCCGTGCCACGGAACTGTCGCGAGGCTTCACTGGAAATTGCCAAATTAATTCATCCTCCATGCAGTGTGCCTCCGTGATGGTAGCGTGGCACGGCTCCATCGCAGAGCCCCTTTACATTGTGCATTCCAATGTCGTTTCCGTGCTTGCATCCAAGTCCAACTCCGATATTGTTCCGACATGCATTTTTGCTCCTCTAAATCATATTTTACCTACAAAACAATGCTAATCATGTTGGTTAGTATAAATTCACATTTTATTACCAATTACATGAAAATGTATACACATTGCACAATAAACAAGACGAAAATGATACGTTTGAGTATCACTTGGGCATATAAATCTGCCCAAGATCACTTACCCCACACTTAAATCCTTGTTCGTCCTCGAACAACACATACACAACTCATGCAAATTACATCCCAACCTTTGACACTATGGCGCGACAATTTTATGCTACGGTCATACCGATCATTCAATATTGTAAATCATCAAAAAAACATGCATGGTATTAACAATGCAATGACCTTTAATACATCAAGACTTCCTAGACTATAAGAATCGACCCTCGATATTGGCAAACTCATGCAAATCAGCTAATCAAGATATCCGACACAAAAATCAATCTTTCATCAAGCATGTGCCCTCACAATTCAAGAGAATCTTCCCCTTTATGTTCATGCGACTCACAAACAATCAAGTAGGGGCATGTAGAAATTAATTTCACTCTCTCTCCCAAAAGAATTCACATGCATCATGTCATGACCCATAGGCTTGCCCTTAGTGTATTGCTCCACTAATATAAAGAAATGCAATGTAAGATCAAGTAGGACTTTAATGGGTTGTAATGGAAGCTATGGAACTAGTATATATTGGATTAGCCAATAATAGTCACTAGCATCCTTAAGCGCCTTTTCAACACATTCCCATCAACTCATGAACATTGTTTCTCTCTTTTCTTTTTCCTCTCATCCCATTCATGCTGGTTTACTTTCATATGGCTCATTTCACCAAACACACTTGACATGACACAACAGTTTTTCATGCACCTTCATTATCATTTCATTATAACAAGTGCCTCTTCAACCTCTTCTTTTCTTTCCTCACTCTTCTTTTCTTTTTCTTTCCACTATTCTCACTCTTTGACACTTTGGGAAAAAAAAATTTCTTAAGCGCTTAAGAGTTTTGTATAGACTTTACGGCTAATGAAAAGAAGGAATAAAGCTTAGTTTATACAATTTTGGACAAAAGAAAGAAATAATCGGCTAAAGGCTCAACAGGCTGACTAGGGTATACAATCACATAAAAAGGTAGAGTATGACAAGAAAAAAAATAGAAACTCTCAGTTAAGACAAAGAAATGCCTACATCCTCTCTAACACTACACCTCCTTCGTTTCGTTTTGTACACACACCAGGCAAGTTCTAGACACTTCACAATAGCATGGAATAACAATACCTCACTTCACACTTTATGCACATGCTCGATTCAAGATGCATTCACAGACTCTTTAATTAACCAATTACATGAATTCAAAAATTAAGCCTCAATCACACCGAATCGAATTCTACAGGCTAGGTAACTCAACATATTTACAAAATTGCATGCTTTCATACGAATCACTTTTACATTTTGAATATCAGTTTCAACACGCAACCAAAATTTCACAACCATATAGTAACTACAGGTTCAGTGATGCAATCCACCAAAGAAAAAACTGAAAACTAATTAAAATCACTACTCCTACCGACTACATTTCCCTTAAGACGGTTGTCATCCATCCATCATAGGGAACGGTCACTAACTATGACATCGGTTCAATGGGACTATTCTCGGTAAAAGAACTGAAAACAAACTCTGAGAATCCCAAAAATAAAAATTGAAAAATTTTTGCAAAACATCGATCATTTCGATGGAAAAATATTTACAAAATATTTTACTATGTACAAAATATTTTCGCAAAAATTTTAAAAATATCGATCATTTCGATAGAAAAAAAAAATATTTACAAAATTTGTACCAGCTGGCAACCAAAACATTTCACAACACACATCAATTATCACAAAAATATGTACCTATACAGATACAAACCAGTTTGCACTCACAACCACAGGGAAACATAAACATACATACAAAACAAAGGAAGAACATACAACAAATCAGCCCAGCCCCAGCACCTAGCTACTCCCCACCCCACACTTAAATCGAACACTGTCCCCAGTGTTCACAAAAATTAAAATCACAAAAATTTCGGGTGGTGGAACTCCCTGATCAGTCGAAATATTCGACTTCTTCATCCGGTGCTGCTGCCTCATCGTCCATGTCCGAGTCACCTCCATCGTCGTCATTGGACTCCACATCGGAGTCCTCCCGACGTGTCTCCTCATCCGTGAGGACATCATCGTCAGTGGGCTCAACGAAGGCTGGCCCCACTCGGCACAAAGCTCTGGCGTTTTCGCCAACTGTGTAATCCAGCTCCAGCTGCCATAATTCATCCTCTGTGGCTGGTCTCCCACCAATCCGGAGCTGAAGCATTTGCATACCAAACATCCTAGCCATGTACTGATTGTCACGAGCATGTCACTCGCCCAGTGTCAGCACTGGCCCGTGTGTGGTGTCGGGGGCCTTGGTTTTGGTCACATCAAGGGCCCTCCGCTCCAACTGCAGAATGTAGTCCAAAGCCTCTTCCTCGACGTCGAGGCCCCGGAGAAAGGTGGTGATGAGTCCGCCGAACCCATACCTGTGGCCCTGGTGTAGTCGGGCTCTCTTCATGGCGGATATGATGACCGCCCCAACATTAATCTCTAGCCCTTTCATCAGGGCATACACCAGGCACACACGGTCCCGGGTCATATCCGTCATGTGCACCCCCGGGATCAGGCACGAACAAACTATTTTCAGCCAAATTCTTGCCTCCCTGTTCATTTGAGAATACGACAGAGTCTGGTGGTAACCCCTCTCCTTATGTCTGCTTCATCGGGCTGTGGATCGAGCCCCACACAAAGTGCATCTGATATCAGCGTATGGTGGGGTGATATTCAGCTGGCGAAGAACGTGGGCGTCTGTGTCCCGCGCTCCAATGATGGCATTTAATTTCTGGGGTTCCAGAGTGACAATCTGCCCTCTGATTTTTATTGTGTGGTTTCTGATGGCCGGGTTCCAATTTGCATAGAATTCCCGAACTAAATGTAGGTTGCACTCCTTGGGCTCCTGAAATATGAAGCTGAGCCCAGCTGCCTCGATTCTCTGCACAATACGGGTGAACTCCTGTGCGAGTGGTTCCCGTGCAATATGCTCCTCAGGGAAGTACTTATTCTCCTTATGTTTAGCGTACCACTTCTTCCCTTCATCGGTCACCCACCTCGTTCCGTACTGGCGGCGTTGGCCGCGCGGAACAGCTGGTGCAGCTGGGACTGCAGTGCCCAATCTCATGCGTTTTCTCCCGGTGCCTGAAGTAGAAGCACCTTTACCCTTATCCTGCCTACTCGCCATTGTACCTGTCAACATAAATAAACAAGCACAATGTCAAGCTAAATACATGTTAACTTTGGCTAAGGTTGGGTTAAACTAAGTTTACCCCACACTTAGTCCTTAGCTACGGTTACGATACTACGGCAAGGATCACTTTATTTACACCAAAAACAAACAACTATACAATTTATGCTTAGTGCGTTCACAAAAAATTTTCGATAGTATAACTTTAGCGTACTACTCAGACTTCATACAGCTAATCCCAATCCTACCATCGCTAGCAATTCAACCATCGCACTTAGCAACGAAAACAACAAACAAAAACAACGACAAAAATTCTATATACATACGAATACAAATAACCAAACCAATTTGAACCATTTTTACATTTTCCCAGAAACAGAGAATTCGTCGTCTATTACCTTCAAACAATATTTACAATGACTTATCTCAATGTACAAACACACCCCGGCATATAATTCACCAATCTACCAAGTTACCCGATTCGATTTTGACAACCCCAACCCTAGAAATAAATTTTACAATCAAATTCGAATCATTCACGCAATCGACAAGTTCAAATGCTAATTACAACATTTCGAACATTTATCAATTAAAGAATAATTCAATTTCATGCTAAATTGCTAATTAGGGTGATTTATCTCACCTCCCATGCTCAAATTCGACTAAAATCGCCAAAAACTTGAGAGAGTAGAGGAAAACATACCTTTACGTTGAATAACCAAAGAAACTTGACAAATTGTTTGCTTAATAGCGTGCCACGTTGGTTGGGAGAGGGAACTTAGGTGTTTGGTCGCGGAGAAGAGAGGAAATGGGGAAAAAGGGCAAAAATTCGGGGTTTAAAATGAAGGAAATACGCGGGTCACCCGGCGACCCGATGTGACCCGTCACAAAATATAGGGCAACGTGTCACGGAGGGTAACGCGGAGCCCCTCCTCCGTGACACGGAGCTAAGGCGATGGTCCTCTGAAATTTTTAAAAAAATCCAGATTTAACCTCAACGTGTCATGGAGGGTAACGCGGAGCCCCTCCTCCGTGACACGGAGCCATCGCCCCAGTGCTCTGTCTATTCATTTTATTCATTTTTTCATACCTTGCCTTTTTCTTCCCGATTCCATGCACATTTTTCTCCGGTTGACCTGAAAATCACCTTACTAAACAAAATTGGTTAGATTAATAGATTTCCCTTACTAAAATGAAAAAATATTAACTAAAACGAAAAATTTATACTAACTCAAGAAAAAGAAAAATTAAAATAAAAACTATTTACACTTTACTAAACAAAAGAAAAAAATATTTTTCACGGGTTGCCTCCCGTGCAGCGCCTGGTTTACCGTCGCGGCTCGACGTCCTTTATGCTCAGTTATCCACTAGGGTGATGGACGATTTTTCACGATCATTGTCCTCCCCCCAGTAGTGCTTACATCTCTGCCCATTTACCAAGAACGTAGCGCTCCGATCTTCTTGCCACAGTTCTACGGCCCCGTGAGGGGTCATTCTTACCACTTCAAACGGTCCCGACCATTTAGACCTTAGCTTACCAGGAAACAACTTCAACCTCGAATTAAAGAGCAAAACTTTCTGTCCCGGCTCGAAAATGCGATGCACCACATGCTTATCATGCCATCTTTTGGTTCTTTCCTTGTAGTACTTAGCACTCTCGTAGGCATGCCAGCGGAACTCATCAAGTTCACTGAGCTGCATTAGTCTCTTTTTGCCCGCCAGCTCTGAGTCCATATTTAGTTTTCTGACAGCCCAGAAAGCTCGGTGCTCTAATTCCACCGGGAGATGACATGCTTTGTCGTAGACCAATCGGTATGGTGAAGTTCCAATCGGTGTCTTATAAGCAGTTCGGTAAGCCCACAACGCATCGTCGAGTTTGCTTGACCAATCATTCCATTGTGTATTCACCGTTTTCTGAAGAATCTGCTTCACCTCCCTATTTGACACCTCTACTTGCCCACTAGTTTGGGGGTGGTATGTTGTTGCCACTTTATGGCGCACCCCATACTTGGCTAGTAATTTCTTGAAACTTGCATTGACAAAATGAGCCCCTCAATCACTGCTAATGGCTCGGGGTGTCCCGAACCTTGTGAGGATGTGTTTTTTCACAAACTTCGTTACTACCTTGTTGTCGTTTCTGGGGCAAGCTATTGCTTCCACCCATTTTGACACATAATCTACAGCCACCAAGATGTAACGATTACCAAATGACGGTGGGAATGGACCCATGAAGTCAATGCCCCATAAATCAAAGGGCTCAACTTCCAGTATATTCTGCAAAGGCATCTCTTGTCTTCTGCCAATTGATCCTGTACGCTGACATCTATCACACATTTTGATGTACGCCATAGAGTCTCTGAACAGTGTTGGCCAAAAGAAACCTGACTGTAGAACCTTGTGCGCTGTTCTTTCGCCTCCGTGATGCCCTCCATACAACGAAGAATGGCAGCCCCTCAACACTTCTGCTATCTGACTCTCTGGGATGCATCTTCTCATCACCTGATCTGGTCCCTGTTTGAACAAATATGGCTCATCCCATACATAATGCCGGCTGTCATGCCTCAATTTCCTTCTTTGTTGGTCTATTGTTTAAGGTGGGTAGACTCCGCTCACTAGCAAGTTGACTATGTCTGCATACCAGGGAACTTCAGCTTCTCCCACCGCCAAGAGTTGCTCATCTGGGAATTCTTCATTTATGTTATAACTTTCCATCACATGTGACCGACTTTCCAGTCGTGATAGGTGATCTGCTACTTGGTTCTCGCTTCCCTTTCTGTCTGTGATCTCAAGGTCGAACTCCTGCAACAATAAGATCCATCTAATCAATCTGGGCTTAGCATCCTTCTTGTTGAATAGGTACCAAATAGCTGCATGATCAGTGTACACCACAACTTTCGAACCCACCAAATAAGACCTGAATTTGTCAAATGCAAACACCAAGGCTAGCATCTCTTTCTCTGTGACTGTGTAATTGCTCTGGGCTGTATTCAGAGTTTTGCTTGCATAATAAATAGAATGGAAAATTCTATTTTTTCTTTGTCCCAATACAGCTCCCACAGCCACATCACTGGCATCACACATCAGCTCAAATGGTTGTTCCCAATCAGGAGAAGTAAGTATAGGTGCTTCGATCAATTTCTGCTTCAACTTTTCAAATGCTGTAACACACTCATCATTCAACTCAAATTTTACCTCCTTTTCTAGCAGTCTGCATAGTGGTCTAGAAATGTTGGAAAAGTTTTTGATGAATCGTCTGTAGAATCCTACATGCCCCAGAAAACTGAGCACACCTTTCACTGACACTGGTGGTGGCAATTTTTCAATAACCTCGATCTTAGCACGATCGACTTCAAACCCCTTTTTAGATACTTTGTGGCCAAGGACAATCCCTTCCTTCACCAAGAAGTGGCATTTCTCCCAGTTTAATACAAGGTTGGATTCTTCGCATCGAGCCAACACCCTGTCAAGATTCTGCAAACAAGTAGCAAACGAATTACCGAAAACAGAAAAATCATCCATAAATACCTCAACAAAATCCTCAACCATGTCATGGAAAATAGCCATCATGCATCTCTGAAATGTGGCGGGTGCGTTGCATAACCCAAACGACATCCGCCTGAAAGCATATGTCCCATAAGGACAGGTGAAAGTAGTCTTCTCTTGATCCTCCGGAGCTATGGCTATTTGGTTATAACTAGAGTACCCATCAAGGAAGCAATAATACTCCTGTCCTGTCAACCTATCAAGTATTTGATCAATGAAAGGGATGGGGTAATGATCTTTCCTCGTGGCTTCATTTAGCTTTCTGTAGTCCACACAAATCTGCCAGCCTGTGACGGTTCGAGTAGGGATCAACTCATTTTTCTCGTTGGGGACTACGGTCATCCCCCCTTTCTTTGGAACACATTGAACGGGGCTGACCCACTCACTGTCCGAAATTGGGTAGACCACACCTGCATCAAGCCACTTGATTATTTCTTTCCTTACCACATCCTTCATTGCTGGATTAAGTCTCTTTTGCGGCTGAACGGTTGGTTTGGCTCCTTGCTCCATGAATATCCTGTGTGTGCAGAAAGCTGGATTAACACCCTGAATGTCAGACATTTGCCAACCCATTGCTTTTTTCCTCTTTCTGAGGACACCCAATGCTGCCTTTTCCTGTGCCTATGTCAAGTCTGCAGAGATGATAACTGGTAACGTCTCCCCCTCCCCCAAAAAGATATATTTTAGATGGGGAGGCAATTCTTTCAACTCCAGCTTCGGTGCCTCCTCAACGGATGGTTTCGGCAAAGGCTCTAGAGATCTCATCAATGACTGGAATTCCTGTCTCCTCGGATGATTAGGTGCCCCATTCAACAATTGGACCATTCCACACGCCTCTCTATCTTCAAAATGATCACAATGCGTTAACGCTCTTTCCAATGGGTCTTGAGATTCAACAACCTGCCTAATTTACTAATTTCCGAAAGCTCCTCATTTATAGCTGGCAGCTTCATGGCTTTTAACACATCAAATACCTCTACCTGGTCATGTGCTCGCATTGTAAGTTAACCCCGCAGCCACGTCAATTAATGCTTTTCCGGCTACCAAGAAGGGTCGTCCCAAAATAAATGGGACTTTAGCATCTGGTTCAAAATCCAGAACAATAAAATCGACCGGAAAAATGAGGGAGCCCACTTGCACCAGCACATCCTCAACAATGCCATCCGGCCTAGCTAAGGATCTGTCTGCTAACTGCAAGATTACGGTTGTAGGTCTAGGACTCCCTAGACCTAACTTTCTGAATACCGAAGATGGCATCAGATTTATGCTCGCCCCCAAGTCACACAATCCACGAGCTCGGATACTCTGCCCAATTGTAAGCTGGATAGTAAAACTTCCAGGGTCTTTCAGCTTTGTAGGCAGTCTATTTTGGATTCGGGAAGTGCATTCCTTCGTCAAAGCTACCGTGGCATTCTCAGTCAAATGACTTTTGTTGGCCACGATGTCTTTAATATATTTAGCATATTTTGGCACTCCCTGCAAGACATCAACAAGAGGTAAATTAACATGTACCTGTTTAAGCACCTCCATAAATTTCTTGAAACACGCCTCCTCCTTGTGTTTCTTGAGTCGTTGAGGGAACGGGGGTAAAGACCTTTCTGATTCAGCTTCTTTGGTCTTCCCTTTATCTGCAAGTTGCTCTCCCTCAACATCTGCTTCTCCTGACTTTTGAGGGGGTCTTTCCGGTTCCACCTCCTTCACCTGCAAACCACTCCTCGTGGTCACTGCATTTACCTGTGTCGTATTAGGATCTGTGTCGCTAGGCAGTCCTCCTCTAGGTCTTGTGTTTTGGGCACTAGCAAATTGCCCAAATTGATACTCAAGAGCCTTGGTCACTAATTGATTATTCTTCACTTCGGTTGCCAATTTAACATAGTCAGCCTGCAATTGTGCCTGATTAGCGATCATGGTCTTGAACATTTCTTCAATGGTAGGTGATGGTGGTGGAGGAGGGGCATTGTGATTTCTGAATTGGGATTGGTAGTTCTGTTGCCCTCCTTGATTCCTGTGCATACCCTGACCCGAACTTTGGCCTTGTTGGTTGTTGCTACCCCACGAAAAATTTGGATGGTTCCTCCAATTTGAGTTGTAGCCGCTACCAAACTGCTGCTGATTTCTTTGTGCATTGCCCACAAAGTTAACTGAATCTGGGTTTGCTCCACAGCACTCAGCTGAATGCTCACTGCTGCCACACACTTCACACCACATTTGCTGGACCGCATTGACTAAAGCTGAAGGTTGGTTCAAATTCATGTTGCTGAAGTGGTTGTTCAATTGATTCTGCAAGGTAGCTATCTGTGCAGCGATAGTTGTAAATCCATCCACTTCAAGCACTCCTGCTGCTTTCCTTGCTCCACCTCGAGATGAATCTGCATTCCATTCTGGATTGCCTTGTGAAATTCGGTTGAGCAAAGTGTACAGCTCCTCATAAGTCTTTTCCAGCGCTTTCCCTCCAGCTGTTGAGTCTAACTAAATTTAAGTATGGGGTTCCAAACCCTCAATAAATGTGTGTACCAACACCTCATTGGACTGATGATGATGAGGACAGTCCCGCAACATGGATTTGAATCTTTCCCAGGCTTGATATAAATTTTCTCCCTCCCTCTGTTTGAAACTTAGAATTTGACTTCTAAGTCTGGCTGTTTTACCAGAGGGAAAAAATCTTATCAAAAACTTCCGTGCAAGATCATCCCACGTTGATATAGAATTTGGTGGTTCAGCTTTTAACCACCTCTTGGCTTCACCAAGTAAGGAAAACGGAAATAGGGTGAGCCGAACATAATCAGGTGACACTCCAGCGGGTATATTAGTGTCACTTATCTCCAAAAAATTCTGGAGATGTTGTTGTGGGTCTTCATGAGGGAGACCGGTAAATTGCCCGCTTGTGTGAAAAAGTTGCACCATATTCTTCTTTAATTCAAATCTCCCTCCAGGCTCTGGTTTGCGGATACTTGAATGTACATTGTTGGCATGTGGGATTGCCACATCGCGAACCGGCCTTGCTGCTGTTTCGTCGGGCACTAACACTGCCCTCACAAGCGGTGGATTTTGTTGCTCCATTATAGAGTGTCTGAGCAACTGCAGCTTTTTTTGTAGAGCTTCTCTGCGTTTACTATGAAATTCACGTTCAGGATCTGTATAAGATTCCACCAGCTCCTTGTCCTTTGCCAGTGTTCACAGAAATCAAGTCTGGAAAATACAGGCTAAGATCAAGTTGTCAACACTTAAGAAAATAAAACAAAAATATAGTAAATTTACAGTGAACACATTTTCACCAATTGCCTAGTCTTCCCGGCAACGGCGCCAAAAACTTGTCCGGCTGTTTTGCTATATGGGTTAAAAACCGACACGCAAGTGCACGTGGTCAAACAAGTAATAAAGTGGCTAAGTAAGCCAAGTATCGAACCAAGGAGACTCTGGATAAGTAAAATTGCTTAAGTATACTATATTCTAGCTTACCTCTAATTATGCTGACAACAACGTAACCAAAAGTTAAAGAATTTTGGTTTATAAATTATATACTAAAACTATTAACAAATATTTACTTTGAATTGAAACTATGGATATGAGCATGCCAAGGTTAAGAACAAGTAATGAACTTGATTATCATCATAATTCGGTTATTCTTCTCTTCTAGTTGCTAGCCAAGAACATTAGCCAAGAGACTAGAACTCTCGTATTTAATCTCACTTAAGAATCATAAACCATCCGTCTACATTTCTGTGATCAAATGCAATTTATGACCTAGCAATACAATTCCGGTTCCTAAATTGACTAATACGGCTTTCAAGTATATTTCTATCAGGAAAGCACATCAAAACCCAATTTTCCCAAATCAAGTTAATAACAATACCCTATTAATTCACAACTTTCCAATTTCGTGCTCTCTCGAGTGAAATTGGACTTTTTAGATGTACATTAATGTCGGCCACACACTAATGCAGTAGAAACAAGAATTAATAGAACAACATAGAAGAAGAAGATGAAAAACCATATAATTCAATAATCAGAATTCATCACCATTGTTCATAACCTCAGCAAGGAAGAGAATTAGCCACTTATTTGTTGATTAATCATCCTAAAACAGGTGTTAATCATACATACAATTGATTGAAAGAAGAAAGGAAGAGAGAAAATCCCTTAGCTTTTTCGTCCCTCAACTGCCTCTAACCCACGTCCTTGCTCTACCAAGTCTGAATTAATTAAAAATAAGCCTAAGTGTTCTATTTATACTATTGGGAATTTTTCCTGGAATAACAAGCAACGTGTCACGGAGGCCAACGCAGAGCACTGCCTCCGTGACACGGCATGGACGCGGACCCTCACTGGAAATCCAGGGTCCAGGAATATAGCCTCAACGTGGCACGGCATGCAACGCGGAGGCTTGCCTCCGTGCCACGGAGCTGTCGCGAGGCTTCACTGGAAATTGCCAAATTAATTCATCCTCCATGCAGTGTGCCTCCGCGATGGTAGCGTGGCACGGCTCCATCGTGGAGCCCCTTTACATTGTGCATTCCAATGTCGTTTCCGTGCTCGCATCCAAGTCCATCTCCGATATTGTTCCAACATGCATTTTTGCTCCTCTAAATCATATTTTACCTACAAAACAATGCTAATCATGTTGGTTAGTATAAATTCACATTTTATTACCAATTACATGAAAATGTATACACATTGCACAATAAACAAGACGAAAATGATACGTTTGAGTATCACTTGGGCATATAAATCTGCCCAAGATCATTTACCCTGTTCTAATGACATTTAGCAAAAAAGGTTATAAATAAAGCTGGTTATGTTCAGTTGTGTTAAGCTAATGAAAGGCCAGTAAAGTGTAAACTTCTTAAGAAATGATTAGAATCAAAAATTTTGAGATAGTGACTCAAGTTAAGGAGAAGTTCTTCGTCGTACTTTTTAAACAATTATCTTTCATTATTTGTTTGAAGAGTTGGATTAACTTTTTAAAGTTTTGAAGGATTTTTTTCTAGAAAGTTTCTAAACTGTTTGTAATGCTGCTAAGGTTTTATAAGTTCCTCGTATATTTCAAAGTTTCATAAGAGCTTTTCCTACATTGTCTGAAGCACGACTATAAGTCTTTATTTATCTTAAGGAAGCCACTAGACAGTTGCCTGGCATTTTTATGTTAAAGAGCTCCAAGTTTGAGATATGCAAGTTATGTCTTCCTATTCATAAGTTACCTCGAGATGTGATATGATGTGCAATGAATGAGTTATACTCACAATTCTTAATATGAAAGTATGAAAGTCAAAAGAATATAAGTACGAAATGAATACGAAGATTGTTAATAGAAAATGTTAAGGTAAGCTCTTCCTCTTTGCTCCTCATATCTAGAATTGGTAGGAGATGTTTAAAATCAAGAAGGTGTGTCTACATAGTATTTATGATATTCCAGATCTAGGAACTTCCCCTAGGATTCATTCACAACATATGTATGTATTTAAATGTTAAATGAAAGACCTATATGTATATCTCTCAATTGTAGTATTAGGGGTCGTAGTAAGATCCTACACATGTTATAGTTACTGAGTCGGCATATTTCATGGTATTCAGTATTCAGATAGTCTATATGAGCCCTATCAGCTCCATTTATGATTGCGATCGAAATTTGTTTTTGTTTTACTCCAGTATGGTACACCGGCTAGAGATATTTTTCTTTTACCCCGGTGTGGTACACTGGTTGGAGATATTTTTATTTTACCCCGGTATGATACAACTGCTGGAGATATTTTTATTTAACCTCGGTGTGGTACACCGGCTGGAGATATTTTTATTTTACCCCGGTGTGGTGCACCGGCTGGATGAATTTTATATATGGATTTATGGTTGGCTGGTCACTGGTATTACAGTTATAGTTTCTTTCTTGTGCATATCTTAATTGCATTTGCATCTCATTATAGAGTTATTATCAGGTTTAGATTTCTAGGATTCTAGGTTGTTACTATTCCTTATTCCTGGTTTAGTTATCTTGAGTTCACTTATGTTATATTAAGTTGTTACCAATTACAAGTTGCAGAGTTCCAGGTTATATCTATCTTTTATATGTTTATGGGATGAGTTAGTTATTACAGGATTGTTATCTCATGTTTACAGTTTCAGCCTTATATACCAGTACATTTAATCCGTACTGACGTCCCTTCGGTTGGGGACCTACGTTCGTGCCACGGGTGCAGGTCAGGATTGCTAGTTGAGTAGCAGTTCGTGAGATCAACGGATGGTTGGTATGCTCCTTTCTTCCTGGAGCTAGGTCTTAGTTATTTATTCTTTATTTTTGAGATGCAGTTATGGGTAGGTCGGAGCCCTGTTCCGACCATCAGTTAGTTTACTCTTTAGAGGCTTTGTGGACTTATTGTATACAGTGTTATTTAGTTTGTGGCCTTCTCGGCTTATTGTTGCTTTGTTTATCACACTCATTGCCTTGGTTGCATTTCGGTTGTTTACCCTGTATTGTTGAGACCTTATGGGTTTAGTTTATGCTCCAGTTGATTATGACAGGTGGCATGGATGGCCTAAGTGTTACAGTTACAGATGTCATATAGACGGCTTCTCGATCAATCATGAATCGAGTGCCAGTTGCGCCCTCCCCCAATTTCGGGGTGTGAAACTTGTATTATATTCTCTTCATCTTTAATGTTTCTTAACGGAGCGCAATGTTAGAACTTGCACAAATTGTTTACTTTCTTGAAGATAGAGAAATAGAGATTAGAAAAAAAAATTACTACAAAATATTGATCTTTATGGGTCATTGTATAACTTGAGTTGCGGTCACAGGATAGTTAATTTGGGACAAATTTGATAACGGTTGAAGTGAAATCACTCATGAGACCTCACCCGGTGATTTAGTATAGTGATCCAATAGGGACTAACCAGTCGTTTGGATGAACCCTAGTTATCAAGTTCTACAAATAAGCATTGGGATAAATCGTAAGTGTAAAACCCGATGTAATTATGAACCCATGGGGAACACTTTCCCTAGTTAATTGCATAATCTTGATAAACAACAATCAATTGTCAATCTTGTCTTATAATTACTTTTATTAAACCCCCTTTTTTGGAGATAATACACTTACAAGCTTAAATACTACTGTTATTCTATATCCTGACCATATTCCGTATGGGATCGACCCCAATCTTTGTTAGATTCCTTATTGACAATGTCCGCTTCATACTTTTCAGGAGTGTGAGTTTGAGCGTTATCACTTGCTCTCCTTCTTTTTCTTCCTATTTGAGGGCTCATCTCCAACCTCTTACGAGACCCTCTTCTTACCCTTTCCTCTTTTGGATACAAACGGAACCCAATATGCCTCCAAATCTAGCTCTTCATTGAGCTCAGTGTCTAAGTGCGGAAGAGTGGGGGCTGCTAGAATCGCTGGTTGTCTGGACTACAACTCGGTCACTTGCTCCGAAGAGCCCCCAACTCCTCCCTAAGGCTGCTTGTGTCCGGTTGCTCATCTAGGCGCTCATTAAAGCGGTGCTCGAAGCTATCTCTCCGGCCATGCAACACCCTCACAGCCTCCTCAATCTCCGCCTTCACCCAAGGCTTGACGTTCTCCATCATAGATTGGACCTTTCTCTCGGTCACTGTCAGCCTTTTAGCCATCTTCTGGAGGAATTCATGTGGAACCAACATATGCCCAGCTAGGGTCTGGCTCGGGAGACCCGTCGGAGGTGCAGATGAATTACTAGGAGCTGCTTCTTTGTGGCTGACCTCTGTATCTGACATCTCACCCTACTCCACTGAGGTGGGAGCATTAATATGCTCGCCCCTAGATACCCATGGTACTGGGACTGTGGTAGGAAGTCTAACCCGGCTCAGCGAGTTCATTTTATCCCTAATCAGACCTATATATATCATCCTCTGGCCTCCAATCAAAGTATCAACCTCCATCCTCGCTTTAAGGCCCGTGTATACAAATAATTTGATCACGAGACTCGAGAATGGGATGGTAGTGCTCAATACAAAAGCCCAGTCTTGAATCTCCTATGCGATGACCCTTAAAATATTGATGATGTATCTCGACATGAAACATGCCACCAAGGCTGCTCTATCTGCACTGAGGGTGTTGTCATTAAACATCGGCACCAATCGGTGGCAGACAAGTGTCCAGCAAGCCTTCGCTATGAAGTTCAGCGAGGCTTTGGTGACCTTATTTCCACTAGCCACCCAGTCTACGTCCTCCCTGTCATCCGCTAGAACCCAGCTCGCCATTTAATTTAGCTATGCCTCTCCTCATAACCCAGCTTCTTTACCCATTTCAGTGCGTCCACTCGATAATCGAACTCAGTTTTCATGTCTGGAGATTTGAATTGCGGCCCATAGAGTACCCAAGAAATACTACGCTCGGAGATATCAACCGTGCAACCTCCACTACCATGCTCTCAAGCTTGGTCTGTTCTCTCAATTTTCTCCCTCCTTTTGCATTCTGCTCCATCGTGGCTAAATAATTACTATAGAATTTCGGACCATTATAGGACTGTACTTCTCCAGAGTTCTAGCTATCCAATCAAATCCATAGAATGTCACGACCCGAGCATAGGCTCGAATCGAGACACAGGACAATGAAACCCGAGGAACTCCAAGTCGACCAATGGCATGAACATAACATCTAACTCAATCATAAAAGCAGAAGATCAACATGATAAACTTCGCGAAAGTCTGAAATAAGCATAACATCATAAATACACATGAATATGAAGATGATTACATTCTATGCCTAAAAAGCCTCTAATACTGATGAGTTGATGGAACAACACGCCAACTAACACTCTAAGTCTAAAACTGAATACATAAAGAAAACTGATAAAGCATGGTCCTCGGGGGATAAGGACTCACCAACAGACGTGGGATGCTAACTCTGAAAGGCCAGCTAAGGACAAGGATGAGTCTGAGTACCGGGGCCTGTATCATAAACGATACAGCATAGAGTATGCGGTCAGTATGTGGAATGTATCGAGTATGCAAGGTAAGTAAACCGCTTAAATAAGTAAAAATCATTTAAAACATGCATAATACAAAACATAACTAGAACAAGAACCTGACAGTAGGGCCAGCATGCTATCTTCTGAAATCATGATCTGAACATAACATAACATCATAACTGAATCGAATAACCCAAAGCTGAAATCTAATAATCATAAGTAAAACTAAACATTTGGTCAAACCTGCTTTTGGATATATATATATATATATATATATATCATGAGGAACAATAGGAGACTCATCATATAATCAACATACCACTATAGAGCTTACGTGGTCCTAACTATCAGATTCAAGTGGGTAGAGCCATCTAAAGCCTTGCCAAGGCTAGGGACAAAACCATGATATCGATATCAAGCTCAAGGCCTAATCGGGGCAGGGGATAGCTCACAAGGGAGGTCCCAAAGTATATATATATAATATGTAAACCTATGTTGGCATGTAGTTTTGAGGCATAGGGTTGATCGACCCTTATACCACTCGATGCTAGACACTACTCCCAAAAACATGCATATGCTCTCCATCATTTTTCAACGAAGCTGACCATCGTTTTTCAATGAAGCTGACCATCACCTAGTGATGAAGCTGACTAATCAAATACATATCAAATTTGAAATTAAATATGAGGAGCTTTTTCTCAAACCATACCACAAGCTGAACATAAAGGGGAGTCTTAACTCCAAAACCATATGGTAAGCTTAATCATGAAATCATAAATCATAATTGAACATATGGGCATTTCCCAATACTTTAATATGCTTGAAAATACTCAATTCACATTAAAACATGAATATAACATGGGTAACTTGAAAACATGCTTTTCTTCAATAATATCTCATCATATTTGAACATTAATCATAAATCTCAACTTTCATGAACTTGTCATAGATGGGCACTTTAATTTATAAAGCTTAAAACATGATTTTAATGGAAAACAACGTAAAATTTTTCCATGATTCATAATTCAATAATAAAAATACATTTAGATCATACCCATGTAGTTAATTAAGAATTTCATGCATTGGGTTAAAACCCCATAGAATCAACATATGAATTTTTATGATTTAGAGAGAGATTGGGAATGGGTGTGAACAGATTCACCCACCAATAACCCTACATACCTGGGGAAGATCTGATTTTACCACTCCTTGATTTCCCAATGAAAGGTTAAAGAAAAGCTTGAAGAAATTCTAACTTGATCACCTACTAAACCCTTCAATTTGCATGAATTAATGAGAATGAGCCTAGGATAGATTTTCCCCTCATAAAACACTACATTTCAAACCTTAAATGACGTAGTTTAGGACCCTAGGAGTTAGGAATTATGAAAGTACCCTTAATGAATTTCCTAAAAATTCTGCATTGTTAGTGACAATGATCGATCCTACGGGCTCATGCCTGGATTCCATGACTCGTGGTATCCGTCTGTTACATCCCCTGCAATTTCTTAACTTCTCAGATTCTAATACCACGGCCTAACGGGATGGGTCGTTACATCAACCAATGATCGGTTGAATCCTCCTGTCACTTTCTCTGATTCCTACATCTGGACTTTCGACAAGTCAAACGACGAATCGTGCCTACTTCTTACGAGTCGTGGTTTCCATCTGTCACCTCGACTTGAGATTTTCCTTCTCCTTCCCAAGGTTACTCACCAAAACCCATTGTTACTCACAACGAGTCGTTCAACGACTCGTTAGTTCCTCTTAGACTAAGGACCAGTCTCATAACCGAGTCCATCCAACGACTCATTACATCAAACCACAGGTCGTTCCTTAACTCGTTACTCCTAAATATAAACCTGTAGTACCTCACCACCGACTCACCTAACGGGTCGTTGGTGGCACCCACAATCCATACCATCACCCGCAATGTGGAAAATTTCCAAATTTCTGCAACTTTCCATTTTTAAATCTCGGGTCTAGTCTTGGGCACTTCCGGGGTATTACATAGAAGCTTAATATACTCTTCATTTCCTCCACCTCATTCAAGGAACTAGTAAGGATCCTCGGTTTTTTATGTATGCTCCACCTCAGATGGTTCTTGGAGGTGAGAGCAAGACCCTGCTTGTATATCTCCTAAGCACCGGGTATTCTCCACCTAATAGTATGGTTTTCCCAAGGTAGAGTATGGTCCTCTTCTTCTTCAGTGCCCTCATTTCCCTCATCTTGGAATTGGGCCTCCTCGGACACATCCTCCTTATTAGAGACACTTTCGGACTCTTGAACCTGTTCTTCTACTCCCTTTTCAGAGTAGGGAGCAGTGGATGGAGCGGTAGAACTAGCTTCGGCCCGTACCTTGGCTAAGACCTAGTGGTCCATGGCTCATTAGTGTCAGAAGTATCAACTCGGTACTCTTCCACTAAACCACTAGGGGAGCTTCCTACTTGATCAGAGTTAGAGGGCTCATCTCTCAATGCCCTCCAAGAAGCTATCTCAGCTCTAGCCCACTTGTCTTGGGGATTCTTCTTTAATATCCATTATAGAGTCATTGTACCTGTGGAAAAAGGTTAGTATGCATGATTTGAGAAAAAGAAATCAATAAAAATACCCTCTAAAGTTTTCCACGAGTTTGTAATACGAGTCGTTCCATGGTGGTATGACTCGTACTAAGACTCGTAGTTCATGATGGGCCTGTCACGACTCCTAGTTACAAGTCATACTATGATGGTACAATTTGTACTAAGAGTCGTACTAAGGGGTTCCCCTAAACTATGTTCTTTTATATTTTTCTATGGCTCATGCTACGGATCGTGATTTGTTTTCATAAGTCATAGTATGGATTGTAATGTATCTTTTGAACTTTGACCTTTTCAGATTTATAGTACGTTTACATGGTATGACATGTAGTGGAATACTATTGGTCATGCCAGGTTTCATACCATCAGTTTCAGTCACAAATGGCTTAGGACATCCCCCCACGAGTCGTCGTACAAAACCATGAGTAGTAAGAAGGCTTGTGAAGCCTGTCCTTACCTTGATTAGTGAGTTATTCATGCAAACAATTTGTTTGATCTGGGTACTAAGGCTTCCCCATTTTAGGCTATCAAAGTCCATTATTTACACCTACCTAGTTCACCCCCAACATATAGCACACTCCATAACTCAATTTTAACAATCAAGTGTTTGGCATTTCAAATTCCTATCCATTAAATAGAATCGCACAACCTAATGATCATCTTCATCAACCCATTTTCGGTGAGTTTGAGGAATCACCGAGTTCTACCAGTTCATACAGAGCAAGATTTTTGTAAATTGAACATGTTTACTTACTTGAATTTTCAAGGGTTTGGTCAACTTCTTGCTCGTTTCAGCGATTAAGGTAGGAATTTCGAATGTGTAGATGTAATCTTGCAAAAATTTGAGCTTGAATTGCTTGGATTTTGAGTTACGGGTGTGACAATCATGAGTTCGAAGTGTATGCTTGTGTGGGAGTTAAATCTGAAGAATTTTGATTTAAATAGGTTAGGGCGGATTTTTAGGAATCTGGATCAGGTTGGGTCAAGTTGATTTATTTATCCCGTCATGACTCATAACATGAGTCGTAGGTAGGACCTATGGCGCGTCCCTTGTACTCGTAGCAGAAGACATAGGAAACTTACTTGGGGACATACGAGTGCAAGTTATGACCTATACCACGAAGGTAGGATTCGTACATTGCCTTGTAAGTCAATGTCTATGAAATTCTGCACTTAGCGCAGTTCATCTTTACAGTGAGTACTACAACCCGCACAATCAGGATATTAGTCATAATGACCAACCGTAACATGAATTCTAGCTTCTTCTTTTTACCACGACTGGTACTATGACCCATAGAAGTTGTTATGAGTCGTACTGAGGCTCGTAGTACTAGTCTGATCTGCAATTTTTCTCCCACAAATTTTTGTTTCACCTGCACACTAAACACACCAAAGGTTAAGATACTTGGGTTGCTTCCGAAGAAGCATCTGATTTAACGTCGCAGCATGATGCTAGTCTCTTCACTACTCAGAATTCATCAAGATACTCATTATCATCCTCCATTTTTTAGACAACCCTAAACTCATTGGGCTGCTTCATCGACCGGCTGACATAAAAAGTGACCTCCTCTATATTCAGCCTGAATTTTTGTTCGCCAGCTTCAACATCCACTAAGGCTCTCCCACTGGTCAGGAATGGCTGCCCCAAGATAATGGGGACCTAAAAATCAACCTTGCAATCTAGGATTACGAAGTCCGCTAGGAAGATGAAACGGTCCACCTTGACAAGCACATCCACTAAGATCCCCACTGTCTTTTTGACTCTGTGGTCTGCCATCAATATCCGCACTGACGTCAGTGTAGGGGCTCCCAAGCCTAGCTATTTGAATACAGCTAATGACATCAAGTTGATGCTTTCTCCTAAGTAACAAAGTGCCTTTGCAAACTCAAAATCACCAATCGTACAAAGAATGGTGAAGGCACATGGATCCTTATCTTTTTGAGAAAGGACCTGTGAAGCTATGGAACTTCATTGATGCAAGTTACCTACCGGCTCATAGCTCACGGACATCTTCTTGGTCACAAGGTCCTTCATGAACTTGGCATATCCCAGATCTGCTCAAATTCCACGACCAATGGTATGTTGAGAGATAATTGTTTAAGCATAGAGAGAAATTTTGGAACTGACTATCTTTCGCCTTTTTCTTCATCCTTTGAGAGAATGGTGGCGGTGGTCAAGGGATAGCTTTATAAATTTATGTGGCCCCTTTTTTCATACCTTTAATAGCTTCAGACTTATTTACATAACCTGGAGCATCAGTAAACTAAGCCTCACCTGTAGGCTCATGCTCAGCAACCTCATCTTTCTCACTAATCTCAATCTCGTTCCATTTTTCCATCTCAACTACAACCAATAGAGGAGGATCAACTATGGCTTTTCCACTTCTAGTCATCACATCCATATAATGACTATCTTTATTTGGAGTTGCACTGTATTGCTAGGAAGTGTTCCCTTCTACCTTTGGTTTAGGGAGACCTATATCTGACCAAGCTGTTGCTCAATCTGTTTGATCATTGCGGCATGCAAATCAACTTTCTGGTTCATACCCGATATATCTCCTCGAATATCCCTCAGCTGATCATTGGTGGACTTTACCTTTTTGAGCATTTCAGCCATTATTTTTTCCAATCTTAGGGTCTAGACTCCCTCTCATGTACACTAGAAGGAACATACAAACCTGTGCAATCATTGTGATATTTATTGTTCTTTCTCCATTCTCCCTTTTGTTCATGACCTTGATTCCTATCCATATACCTATTTCAACTGTAGTTATCCCGATACTGGTTTTGACCTTGATTTTTGAAACCTTGGCGCCAAGTGTCCTGTCCAGACCCTTGGGCGTTGGCCCGAAAACCCGTCACCTGGTTGTCCAAGAAGTATTCCTCTTCTTCGAATTTTGAATGCTCCTTACACGGTTCCTGACCTTGATCTCCCACTGCTTTTACCTTTCTAGCAATATCACCCATGATATGCTTCGTGAGCAGGCCTAATAATGTCTAGATATGAGCAAGCTCCTAATCATGCTCCTCCTCCTTTCTACATTGATTTGCAAACATACCAACAACATACGTACCTGAAGCTTCTTCTGCTTCCCTAGTTTGCCAAGCCCTGTTCGTCTTAGGCACTCTATCCAAAATAATGGAAGCTTTCACTACATGTGACTCATCAACGCTCCTCCCCCCATTGTATCTGCTACAGCTTTTGTGTTGTTATTTAAGGACTTATAAAAAATTTCTAACAAAATGTCATCTGGATTTTATGGTTCGGGCACTTGGTCAACTTCTTCTTAAATCTCAACCATGTCTCATGTAATGCCTCAGTCTTCAAGTGTCGGAAGTGATAAATTTCGTCCTTTAACTATAGCATCCTGGAGGGTGAGAAGAACCTTTCTAGGAAAGCTTGTTTAAGCTCCCTCCAGCTGGTAATGGAGTCATTGGCAACTCTGATAACCATAAAGTGGCCTCTCTAGAGAGAGTGAATGGGAAGAGTCTCAACCTTATTGCATCCTAGCTTAGTCTAGGTATCTTGTATGCCTTGTATATCCCGACAAAATTCATCAAGTGCAGGTTAGCATCGTTAGCTGCATGACCACTGAACACCCCTTTCATATTCAGTAGCTGTATCATGGTGCTAGTGATATCAAACTTCGCCATAATAAGCAAAGGTGGTGGTACGATGGCCCTAGTTGACTTGATTTAATCAATATTCGGGTCATCCTCATCATAGAATGGAGGAGCATATCTCTGGCCTCTATTTCCCTTTTCATAGTGGCCAGCATTCACTACTTCCTCCTGAGAATCTTCTGCTTCCCGAAGTGCATCTTGTCGAGCTTCTTCAGCAATACGGGCCTCTCTCTACTAAGGGTTCTCCATTCTCCATAGAGTTTACTCTGATTCAATATCAAGAGGAATGAGGGGGTTTCTACTTCGTCCTGTACTTGGCATTCACCAAGAGACAACCTATGGGTGTCAAAAACAAAAAGAAAACGTAAATGAGGAAATAAAAACTAAAAGTTAAACACAACAATTACTCAAATCCTAAGCCGTATAATCCGTCAATGGCGCCAATTTTTGATAATGATCAAATCACACCCCTGATAATGTATGATGCAGACGTTGTCAATAAAAAACCCAACAAAGGTTGGGGTCGATTCCACAGGGAATATGGTCAGGATATAGAATAACGCTATTGTTGTTTATCAAGAATATGCAATTAACTACGGTAAGTGTTCCCCATGGGTTCATAACTACTTCATGTTTTACACTTGTGATCTATCCCAATGCTTACTTGTAGAACTTGATCACTAGGGTTCATCCAAATAACTAGTTCATCCCTATTGGATGACTATACTCAATCACAAGGTTAGGTCTCATGAGCGATTCAATCACTGGGTTAGGTCTCATGAGCGATTTCACTTCAACCATTATCAATTTGTCCCAAATTAACTATCCTGCGACCGCAGCTCAAGTCATATAATGACCCATAAATATCAAGGCTTCGTTGAAAGTCTCTTTTCCTAGTCTCTACTTCTCTATGTCAAAGCAAGTAAAGAATTCTGGAAAGTCCTAGCATTGCACTCTGTTAAGAAACATTAAAGATGAAGAGAATACAATACAAGTGTTTAGCATTGGCTTAAAATCACTTTATGTAACCCTATTTTGTTAATTCACCATGGTTCTCATAACTCTACTTGTGGAGGTTTTATCCTATCATGATTGTAAGAGAATTATAATTATTCACAGACAAACATATAATTTAATACTTACAAAGATGATTGGAAGAAAATCCACTTGATTATTGCAAGAATTTATGAAGAATGATTCAAGAACAATAAGAAATCAAAGCAATAAAATCTCCAAGACTTGAATAGAAAGTTAACGACAATTTTTCTCAATGTATTTCATGTGCAAATACTTGTTATGATTGAAAATAATCTAAAAAGTATTTATACAAAAATTTAGAACCTTTTCCTAAGTAAATAGGGAAAACTGCTAAACTGCCGCCAACTTTACCTATGACCCATAACAAGATTGTGCAGGTCGTACCTTGACTTTTTCATTGGTTAGAATCTGCCGAATCTAGCTAAGTGTTGGTAACTATTATGAATTGTACCATGAAGCTACGAATCGTACAACCAGTCATGGTTTGATATTGAGAATTCTGGCAATCTTCTGAACTTTTTCACGAATGGCTTGGTACGACTCGTGCCTCAATTCTACGACCCGTGACTCGTTCTCGTACCATAATACCTACTAGTCTTCACTTCTTCTAATATTTTCCACAGCTCCTTGGTATAGGTTTTAGGTAGATCTCATGATTCATGGTTGTTACCGGTACCAAGAGACTTGGCCTTTGCAAATCTTATGAAGTTTTGTACGACTGCTATGGTACGGCTCGCACCAGGATGGTATCACTCATATCATGAGCCGTAAGTTGCCTTTGCCTCAATACTTTTGGCCTGAAAATTTCCACGACTCTACGTACATCTCGTATTGAGGTCCGTAGTTAGCCACGTTTCTATAATTTTCTCCATCTTTCGCACAATTCAACTCCAATACCTATTTTCCCTGAAAATAAAGTAAAAGTGTCTCATATCCATATAAACACACCTAAGTCCATGCTTATTTCATCATTTTTAAGCATCGAAAGTGTTGTAAACCCACAGTACATCAGTATCTCAGTTCCTTTCATGTTTTACTATGCATGTATGCATTATGAATTTAATTTAGTCATGTATCTTAGTCTGGAGTCATTCATTCCGATAGTTGTCAGCTTCAAATATTTAGTGTGGGGGATTGCAGTTTCTTTTCCTAGCCCTCTAGTATGTTTAACCCACATTCGAGGACAGATGTTCCCAAGGGGGAGATATTGTAATACCTTGAAAGTTCCGAAGACTAGACCCGATATTTGAAATATGACTAAAAGTAAAAGTTGGGAAATTGCTTCAGTACGACTCAACCTACAAGTTGTTGGTTGGTGGTACGGGTCATGGGAAGACCCATAGTTTAGTTCAGAGGTTTCTTTCCCCAGACCATGAGTCCCCACTACAAGTCTTAGTCTGGATGTACGACTCATGGTATGAAATGTAACAAGTACTTGGGATTTTTTAGATGTTGGTTTATACAAGTGCTGGTATGACTCGTGATAGCCTATTGCGGGTCCTAGTAGGATTCGTGGAAATATTCAGAGGATTAGAGGTTTTGGACTTGGTCAGTACAGAAGGATACAATGAGTCGTAGGATGATTGTATGACTCGTGGTACGAGTCATGACAGCTGACAGGATCAATTTTCCTCTAAATTCATTATGGATATTTTCATAATTCCTAAGCTCCTAAGCCCTAAACTACGTCGTTTTAAGCTTTTATAGAGGTGTTTTAAAGGCGTTAAACCTATTCTAAATCATTCCCCTACCGTGTATGCAAGATTAGGAATTCCCAATTGAAGATCAACTCTAGAATTCTTCAATTTCTTCTCAAAACCTCTTGGGCTTTCAAAGTCAGATGTAAATTCAACCCCTCTGCTATGTAAGGCTATGAATGAGGGTTCCTTTCATTCTCATGCACAAATTCTCCTCAATTTCATGAATCAAGTCTCAATCCAAGTTATAATCTAAAAGGGGTTTTACCCAATCTTATAGACTTCTCTATAATTTATTTATAGGACAGTCCCTTTTATGTTTTAAATCATATTTGAAGATTCATAGGCAGATTTCGAACATTTTTTGATTACAAATCATGATTTCAAATTTTAGAAGATTAACCCTAATTATGCAAGTTCATGAAAAAGTCAAGTTTATGTTTTATGATTTCAAGTATAATGAGATATCTAGCATGTATGAATGTTTACAAATTACCCATATATGAATCTATGATTTTGACCAATGAAGTCTATTTCAAGTATGCATGATTTTAAGATTTGGGCAAGCCCATACAAGACAAGTATGTTTTATGATATAACCAAGGCTAACAAGATTAAATAATAGATATATATTTTGGAGTCCAGACTCCTCAAAAGTTCAAATACAAGTTATGTTCTAGAATATGATTATATGAGCATTATACATATTTTGGGAGTAGTGTCTACCACCGGGTAGGCTAGGGGTTCCAAGGTTTACCGGTCATAAACTACACACCAACGTAGGTATATTTTGGGGCCTCTCAAGAGAGCGTTTCCCCTGCCCAAAGGCACATCATGATATCACACCTTACTTATCGTTTGCCCTAGCAACACTTAGAATGTCCCTACTCCATGTCGGAAAGACATGGAGTCATCATGCCCCCATTCAATGGTGGTTGTCATCGATTATGATGAGTCTCCCATTGTTCCTCATATTTTTAGTTATGCATGTTCATGACTTATGATATTATGTTTTACAACAGGTTTTACCCAATGATCAGTCTACAAGCTTTTACTTATGATATTAGCTATGGAAAACCATATGATTCTATTTTCAGCTTTGTGACTATACATGTTTCATGTATCAACATGCATTCCCTACTCTCAGGATTTTATGTTATACCCTGGAAGCCAAAAGATCAGACCCAGGAGTTAAAATGGAGAAGAACTCAAAACTGGCACTAGGTATCAGGACGGGTCGTGAGGAGACCTATGAGAGCAGCCCACAAGCCGTGATGTGACTCGTGGGGAGGCCAGGTGAGGATTTTGGAAATTTGAGAAATGGGATCCCACAAATGTGACCAGGAGTCATGATCAGGCCCCATGACTCATTAGGTCGGTCATGGGGAGTGGCTCTTGAGTAAAGAGGAAAATGAGGACAATGTACTTTATAGGGGGACCCCATGAGTCGTGGTCAGTAACAAAGATTCATGGGGAGGGTCGTGGTCAGCTAATTGAAGAATTCTTGGTGTTGAGCCAATGCACACAACAAGTGGTGACCACGAGTCATGGTTACCCAGTAACGAGTTGTGATGTCTTCCGTTATGAGCCAGGAGACCTGATAAGAAGTGTACTTCATAGATCAAAGCACGAGTCGTGGCCATAGAGGACAAGTCATTTGGTCCCTCGTTGGGATCATTTGGCAGTTATTTTTTGCGAATTTAGTAAGGACTATTTCATAATTCATAAGTTCCTAAGACCTAAACTACGTCGTTTTGAGTTATGAATGATGACTTTTAAAGGGATTAAGTTCATTTTAGGCCTTAATTGTTCATGCATGCAAGGTAGAAACGTTAGAGAGGGTGATCAAGCTAGTTCTCTTAAATTTCCCTTCAAATTCCTATTGGGCATCTAAATAAGTGTGAGAATCAGCTACCAACAGGTATGTGGGGTTATGAATGGGTGATTTCTTTCACACCCATGCCCAATCCCTCTCTAAATCATGAAGGTTCTATGTCTAATCTATGGGGTTTTAACCCAAAGCATGAAGTTCCTAATTCTTTACAAGGGTATGATTTAAATATGGTTCTACCAATGAATTATGAAGCATGGGCAAGTTTTATTATGTTTTCAATTAAAAATCATGTTTCTAGTTTTATGAATTAAAAACCCATTGATGAGAAGTTCATGAAAGATGAGATTTGTGATGAATGTATGATGATGATGAGATATTATGATGAAAAGCATGTTTTAAAGCTACCCATGCTTATAATCATGTTTCGATGTTAATTGAGTATTTTCAAGGATGATAAAGCTTTGGGTGATGCCTACATGTCTCAGTGTGAATTATGATTCTACCAAATTAAGCTTACCACATGGTTTTGGAGCGAAGGCTCCCAATTCAGCTTGTGGTATGTTTTGAGCTAAAGCTTCTCATATGCATGATTCCATATTTGTGATGTATTTCATTATTGAGCTTCGTTAATAGATGATGTTGAGCTTCGTTACAAAATGATGTAGAGCATATGCATGTTTTTGGGAGTAGTTTCCAGCACCGAGTAGGCTAAGGGTCGATCACCTTATGCCTCAAAACTATGCGCCAATGTAGGTTTATACTTATATATATCACTTCGGGACCTCCCTTGTGAGCTATCCACGGCCCTATTGGCCCATGAGCTTGATATCGATATCATGGTATAGTCCCTACTCCTGGCAAGGCTTTGGATGGCTCTACCCACTTGAGTGTGATAGTTGGGACCACGTAAGCTCTATCGTGGTTTGTCGATTAAAAACGAGTCTCACATTCTTCCTCATTATGTCAGTTATGCAAATTCATTAATCATGAGATTTACATATGTACTCATGTTCTAAAGCAGGTTTGACTCAATATTCAATTTTAATTATAAATATCAGATTTCATCTTTGAGTCAGTCGATTCAGTTATAATGTTATGTTATGTTATGTTATGTTATGATGAGATCATGATTTCAGAAAGAATTCATGCAAGCCCAACTCTCATATTCTTAATGTTTATATTTTACATTATGCATTGTCCTTAAATGATTTTACTTACTTTAGCGGTTTTACTTACCTTACATACTTGGTACATTCCACGTACTGACCACATACTCTATGCTGTATCATTTCATGATACAGGATCTGGCTTTCAGAATCAGTCCCGCTCATAGTCTATCTTCTGAAATAGCATCATACATTGTTGGTGAGTCCTCATCTCCCGAGGACTAGACTATTCAGATTTCATATATGTATTTCCATATTAGTTTTGTTGAGTTAGTGGGGCTCTTTTCCTATCAACTCGTCATGTTTATAGGCTTTTCAGACATATGGTTGTATTCATCTTTAGATTGTGTATTCTGATGTTACGCTTGATTTAGACTTGCACTATGTATATCATTTTGACACTTCTATTTTATTGATCGAGTTAGATGTATGTTTATGCCATGGGTCGACTTGGATTCTCTCGGGGCTCCTTGTCCCGTGTTGCAATTCGAGCCTCCGTTCGGGTCGTGACAAACTTGGTATTACAGTAATAGGTTTGAAGTGTCCTAGGTTGTATGAAAGACACGTTATGTAGAGTATTTTTCGTGGGTGTGAAGCATGCCACACTTATGACAAGAGGCTACAAGACGTTTAGGAAATGTTTCCTTCTTTCATGATATATGTCGGACGATGAAATGTCCCCCTATCCTTCTAATTGGTACTATTCGCGATTGCAGAATCATGGCTCCCCGAAAAGTAAATGGTAGAAGGAATGGGAATGGAGAAGTCCATGAGGATGGCAGCAGAAACGGGCACCAACAGGTCCCACCAATTCAGGAGCACCAGGCACCAGAGCCAGCTTCCCATACTAAGTTTTGGGCCGCTATTCAAATGCTTGAGTAGGCCTTAACCACCCAGGTCAATCTACAGGCGGTTGCGCATGTTCCGCAAAATGGAAATGTAGCGGCGGCTCAAGTCAGGGATTTCTTGAGAAGGAACCCACCAGAGTTCCTCGAGTCAAAAGTACGCCTTAGAGTTAGTGGTTGATCAGAGGGCGCGGGTGAGTAGATTCATTCATTGTGTAGCAGGCTATTTGGATAAAGATTGTAGGACAGCTATGATTCACCAAGATATGGACTTCCCTCGAATAGTTTTGTACGCCCAGTAGATAGAGGCAGCGCATATGAGAGAGGGGGAGGCCAAGAGGACTAGGATTGATAGTCACATATTCTCATAGCCGAGGTCAGGTAGTGGGCACCAACAGTAGACCCACCAGAGATCATCAACCCCAGTATCTTCAGCATTGAGTGTGCCATCCAGACCGAGGCATAATCAAAGGGAGCGAGCATCAGGCTATAGGGGTCAGAGCAGCAGACCTCCAGATTCTAGCATCCCGGCTTGTTGCAGATGTGGTTGGAGGCACACGGGTCAGTTCTTGGCAGGTTGAGGTGCTTGTTTCGAGTGTGGGAAGCCCGGACACATGCTCAAAGATTGCCCAGCAACGAGATAGGATCATGATGGGGGCCAAGGCCCAACTTCTAATTCAGCAGCCCCTCCCACATGCTCAGCACATCAGAGGGCATCTACCAATACAGGTGGTGGTTAGCGGTAAAACTGATTTTATACCTTAGCATCCCATTAGGAGCAGGAGGTCTTCCTAGATGTGGTCACTAGTATGTTACGCGTTTTCCATCTTGATGTTTATGCTTTGGTAGATCCGGGGGCTACCTTGTCTTTGGTGGCATCTTATGTGGCCAATAGCTTCTAAGTCATTCCCGAAGTCTTCTCAGAACCCTTCTCAATATCTACTCTAGTAGGTTATTCAGTTATAGCTAGACGGGTATATAAAGGTTGCCCGGTCTCAGTCCTTCAGAAAGTCACCTTAGCAGATTTGATAGAGTTAGCCATGACCGTTTTTGATGTTATCCTCGGCATGGATTGGCTATATGCATGTTATGCCTCAGTTACTTGTGGAACCCAGGGAATAGAGTTTAGACTTTCGGGTGAAGCCATCTTAGAATGGAACGGTAGCTCAGTTGTTCCTGTAGGTCATTTCATTTCCTACCTTAAGTATAAAAAGATGATTTCTAAAGGTTTTTGTACAATCTAGTTAGGGTTAAGGATGTTGAGTCCGAGACCCCGACTATCCAGTCAGTTCCAGTAGTACATGAGTATCCAAAGGTCTTTCCAAATGATTTACCGAGAATCCCTCCCGAGTGGGAGATTAATTTTTGTGTTGACCTTCTTTCCGACACGCATCCTATTTCTATTCCTCCTTAAATAATGGCTCAAGCCGAGCTAAAAGAGTTGAAAGAGCAGTTGAAGGACTTATCAGATAAGGGTTTCATTAGACCGAGAAAGTCCCCGTGGGGTGAACCAATCCTCTTTGACCGAAAGAAAGATGGTTCCTTTCACATGTGTATTGATTATCGGCAATTGAAAGAAGTCACTATCAAGAATAGGTATCCTTTACCCAGGATTGATGATTTATTTGACCAGCTTCAGGGGTGCCCAGTGTTTCTTGAAGATAGATCTCAGATCCGGTATCATCAGCTCAAAGTTCGGGAGAGTGACATCCTAAAGACAGCCTTAGGATGCGGTATTGTCGTTATGAGCTCGTAGTTATGTCTTTTGGACTAATGAATGCTCCTGCAGCTTTCATGGACTTGATGAACAGGGGTGTTCAAGCCATACTTGGACATGTTCATGATTGTGTTTATTGATGACATCTTGAAATACTTTCGGAGCGAGGAGGAGCATGCTGCTCATTTGAGGGTGGTGCTACATACTCTCAAGGAACGCCAATTATATGCCAAATTCAGCAAGTGTGAGTTCTAGTTGAACTCCATAGCATTTTTTGGCCATGTGGACTCAAGTGAGGGCATAAGGGTAGATTCCCAAAAAATAAAAGCAGTAAAGTATTGGCCTAAATCGGTGAATCCTTCAGATATTCGGAGCTTCTTGGGTTTAGCTGGCCACTATCGGAGATTTCTTGAGGGTATCTCATCTATTGCAGCACCCTTGGCCAAGTTGACTCAGAAGAGGTGAAATTCCAATGGTCGGAGGCTTGTGAGAAGAGATTCCAAGAGTTGAAGACCCGACTTACTTTAGCACCGGTGTTAACTCTACCGGGGGGTACCGATGGGTTCGTGGTGTATTGTGATGCTTCAAGGATTGGACTTGGGTGTGTGTTGATGTTGCACGGGAAGGTTATAGCATATGCCTCTAAACAGTAGAATGTTCATAAGACGAATTACCTAACCCATGACCTTAAATTTGTCGCGGTGGTATTCGCCTTGAAGATATGGTGACATCAATTGTGGCGGTTCATGTGGATATGTTCACGGACCATAAGATCTTACAATATGTGTTCACACAGAAGGACCTCAATCTTTGGCAAAGGAGGTGGTTGGAGCTACTCAACGACTATAATATGAGTGTCCTTTACCATCTAGGCAAGGACTTGTGCTTGTGCAAAAGTTGGTGAATGTAGTGCTTGTGCAAAAGTTGGTGAGAAATTTGAAAAATTTGAAAAATCTTTGTGAATTAAGCATGACTTCATCACCCGTTGGTTTTTCTTTTCGGTTCTTTTCCGGCGGGGGATCTTTGAACCGAAGAATAAAAATTTTCTTTTTCTTTCTTTCCTTTTTCTGTATATAGTGTTTTTAGTCATAATTAGAGACTGTTTCCAACGATGGATGGATGACGACCGTCTTGAGGAAAAATTAGTCGGTAGGTGTTGGATTTTTGAAACCATAACTAATTGGTGCTTGATGTTCTTATTATGTGCTATACATGGTTGTAAGATGCGAGTATGTTCAGTGTGAAGCATGCAAGTGTATAACTTTGTTTGAGACACTTAGGCTCTTGAATTTGACTCAATATGATGGAAGCTTAATTCTGAATTCTTGTGATTAGCGGAGTAAGAGTCTACTGATTCTGTCTTGAATTGAGCATGTGCCATGAGTGTAAGGTTTTTGAGTATTCTGTGCTGTTATGAAATGTCTAGAACTTGCCTGGTGTGTATATAAAACGAAATGAAGGATGTGAATTGTAGGAGATGATTTAGGCATTTCTTTGAATGAACCAAATTTTTATCCCTCATTATACCTACCTTGAAAAATTAATCCTAGTTAACCCCATTGAGCCTTGAACCTATTCTTTGACAGCTGCAACCTGAGCTTAATCCTTTTTCTTTCATTAGCCTTGAAATTGAACCAAAAGTCCTACGCGCTTAAAGGAAAAAATCCGAAAGAGTAAAGGAGTGAGAAGAATGAAAAAGAAGGGAAAGTAGCAATTGTAAAAGTTGAGAAAGGGCGAGGGTGCATTTGTTTGAATACGGGTGAATATTAGTAGGGAGTAAGAAAATAAATAAATGAAAAGTCACTTATAGAACTCCTTACTAATAAGCTAAAAGCGCCTAAAGAAAGGGGGGAACAAAAGAGGAAAAAGAAAGATGAAAAGAGAAAAAGGTGAAGTGAGGGAAGGGAAGTTTGTAATGAAGGCGTGATGTATTAAAAGCGCTTAGGAAAGATAGTCACTATTACTGATCATAATAGTACTTACCCGCACCTGAGTTACATTACAACCTAAAAAGTCCTACTTGATCTTACATTCATACATCCTTAAATTAGTGGAATAAAACACTAAGGGAAAGCTTATGGGTCATTACATGATGCATGTTAATTCTTTGTGAGAGTGAGTGTAATTCTATGCATGCACCCACACATGTTGTGATATAAAAATTGTTTTTGCGTGTGAAATTAGGTAACTCTCTTTCCGTGAGAGGCACATGTTGAATGAAGGATATAATTCATGTGGGATTTCTTAATCAGTTGATTTGCATGAGTTTTCTAAGATTGAGAGTCGATTCTTGAGGTTAAGAAGTCTTAGCATAGTTGTACTTCATTTCAATGATCAAATCAGGCATGCTCTATTTTTAGCTTGTATCTTACGTAATCATTATAGTCGTAACTTGAATTATCTTGCTAAATTAGTTATGTGGGAGTCTCATATGCATGATATGTAAAAGGTTGTTCGAGGATGAACAAGGCTTTAAGTGTGGGGTTGTGATCACGGGCAAAAATAGCATGCCCGAGATACGCTTTATGACTTAAATTAGTCTTGTTTATCTAAGTTATTGTATACATTTTCATGTAATTTTAGATGAAGTAAAGATATGTGCTAACCAACATGATTAGCCTTTGTTTTGTAGGTTTTGATGACTTTTCAGCAACTAATCCATGAGTTGGTGAGGTAGAGGCTTGGAAACGGAATTAACACGCGAACGTCGGCGAAGAGGAGGCACAAAACAGCCCACCTGCGCGTTGGCAACGTGCCACGGCAGGCAGGCCACTCACAACAGCCCACCTGCGCGTTGGCAATGTGCCACGGCAGGTGGCCTCCACAACCAAGGGCTTCCAACACGCTGCCCAAGCAGCGTGACACGCTACCAACGCGGTAGGGTGCTGCCCGGGCTAGTTTCGGGTGATTTTCCAGAGGGGTTCCGCGTCTGTAGCGTGTCACGAGGGCCGTGCTCTGTGATGCACTCCGTGACACGTTGCTTATTATTCTGGGAAAGAGTCCTACTACTATAAATAGCACACTTAGGTTTATTTTTCATAGTTCAGACTTGGTGGAGCAAGGACGTGGGTTACAGGCAGTTGAGGGACGAAACGTTCAGGGTTTTTTCTCTCTTTCTTTCTTCTCTAATTCAATTGTTTGTATGATTAACACTCGTTTTGTGATGATTAATCCACAAATGAGTGGCTAATTCCCTTCCTTGCTGAGGTTATGAACACTTGTGATGAATTTTGATTATTGATTATATGGTTTTTCATCTTTTTCTTCCATGTTGTTCTATTAATTCTTGTTCTTACTGCATTGGTGTGTGGCCTACATTAATGTACATTTAAAAAGTCCGATTTCACTCGAGAGAGCACGAAATAGAAAAGTTGTGAATTAATAGGATATTGTTCTTTACTTGGTTTCGGAAAATTGAGTTTTGATGAACCTTCAGGATAGAAATATACCTGAAAGTCGTATTAGTCAATTTAGGAACCAGAATTGTATGGCTAGAACATGAATTGCATTTGATCACAGAAATGTAGACGGATGGTTCATGATTCTTAAGTGAGATTAAATACGAGAGTTTTAATCTCTTGGCTAATGTTCTTGGCTAGCAACTGGAAGAAAAGATTAACCAATTTATGATGATAATCAGTTTCATTACATGTTCTTTAACCTCAGCATGCTCTTATCCATAGTTCAGATTCAAAGTAGATAATTATTAGTAGTTATAGAATAGAAATTATAAAACAAATTATTCAAATTTTGGTTACGTTGTTGTCAGCATAGTTAGAGGTAAAATATAGTATACTTGAGCAAATTGCACTTAACCCAAGTCTCTGTGGGATCGATACTTGGCTTACTAAAGCCACTTACTACTTGTTCGACCACGTGCACTTGCGTGTCGGTTTTTAACCCCTATAAACGCACTGAACAGCTTATGAATTGGAGTTTCCCTCAAAATTGCTTTTATGCATCCTATATTACAAGTGTCACTCTTGCAGAAGTGTTTGGGTGATCCAGCTCAAGTTGTCCCGGTGGACAGTGTTGGTGTGAGAGATAGCCTCAATTATGAGGAGGTTCTGGTAGAAATACTAGATCGTCAGGTTCAAAGGCTAAGGAACAAGGAAGTAGCTTCAGTTAAACTGTTATGGAGGAATTAGCATGTTGAAGGAGCTACATGGGAAATCGAAGCGGATATGATGGCTAGGTACCAACATTAATTTTCTACCGGCTTAGTTCCAGCCTGAGGTATCAGTTCTGACCTAAAACTCTAATTAGTTTTCATGTTTAGTTCATGTGCCCAAGTTTCTTTTATATATATGGATGTATGTATAATTCGTGAACTCAGTTTAGCTATGTAGTTTATATCAGAGATAGTCGTTCCGTTAATTTTATATTTAAATGATCAGTATATGAATATGACAATTGCATTTCTCTGCTTTTCTATACGTTTTCCAACATTTGAGGACAAATGTTCCCAAGGGGGAGGTATTGTTATATATCGGAAGCCCAAAGATCAGACCTGAGAGTTGTAACGGAGAAAAACTCAAAACTAGCACCAGGTATAAGGATGAGTCGTGAGGTGACCTGTGGGAGTAGGCCACGAATCGTGATGTGACTAGTGGGGAGGCCAGGTGAGCAGTTTGGAAATTTGAGAAATGGGATTCCACGAAAGTGACCAGGAGTCATGGTCAGGCCCTATGACTCGTTAAGTCAGCCATGGGGAGTGGGGGGTTAAGTAAAGAGGAAAATAAGGACAGCGTACTTGACGGGAGGACCCCACGAGTCGTGGTCAGTCACCACAATTCATGGGGAGGGTCGTGGTCAGCTAATTGAATAATTCTTTGTATCGAGGTAGTGTACATAACGAGTGGTGACCATGACTACTAACGAGTCATGATGACTTCCGTTATTAGCCAGGGGACCTGATGAGTAGTGTACTTCACAAATTAAAGAACGAGGCATGGCCATAGAGGACGAGTCATTGGGTCCCTCGTTGGGATCATCTGGCAGTTATTTTCTTCAAATTTAATAAGGGATATTTCATAATTCCTATGTTCCTAAGGCGTAAACTACATTGTTTTGAGTTATGAATGATGCCCAATAGGAATTTAAAGGAGTTAATAAGGGATTCATGCATGTAAGGTAGAAACGTTAGAGAGGGTGATCAAGCTAGTGTTCTTCAATTTCCCTTCAAATTCCTGTTGGGCATCTAAAGAAGTGCGAGAATTATCTACCAACATGTATGTAGGGTGATGAATGGGTGATTTCTTTCACACTCATGCCCAATCCCTCTTTAATCTATGTATGATCTAAGGGGTTTTAACCCAATGCATGAAGTTCCTAATTCTTTACAAGGGTATGATTTAAATATGGTTCTACCAATGAATTATGAAGCATGGGCAAGTTTTATTATGTTTTTAGTTAAAAGTCATGTTTCTAGTTTTACGAATTAAAAGACCATTGATGAGAAGTTCATGAAAAATGAGATTTGTGATGAATGTATGATGATGATGAGATATTATGATGAAAAGCCTTTTTTAAAGCTACCCATTCGTATAATCATGTTTTTGATGTGAATTGAGTATTTTCACGTATGATAAAGCTTTGGGCAATGCCCACATGTCTAAGTATGAATTATGATTCTCCCGAATTAAGCTTTCCACATGGTTTTGGAGCGAAGGCTCCCAATTATCTTTCATGTTGTGGTATGTTTTGAGCTAAAGCTTCTTATTTGCATGATTTCATATTTGAGATGTATTTTATTATTGAGCTTCATCAATAAACGATGTTGAGCTTCTTTACAAAATGATGTAGAGCATATGCATGCTTTTGGGAGTAATGTCTAACACCGAGTAGGCTAAGGGTCGATCACCCTATGCCTCAGAACTATGTGACAACATAGGTTTATACTTATATATATTACTTTGGGACCTCCCTTGTGAGTTATCCCCGACCCTATTGGCCCATGAGGTTGATATCGATATCATGGTATCGTCCCTAGCCCTGGCAAGGCTTTGAACGGCTCTACACACTTGAGTGTGATAGTTGAGACCACGTAATCTCTATCACGGTATGTCGGTTAAAAGACGAGTCTCCCATTGATCCTCATGATTTTAGTTATGCATATTCATTACTCATGACATTTACATATGTATGCATGTTCTAAAGCAAGTTTAACTCAATGTTCAGTTTTAGTTATATGTATCAGATTTCAACTTTGAGTCAATCGATTCAGTTATGATGTTATGTTATGTTATGTTATGATGAAATCATGATTTAAGAAAGAATTCATGTAAGCCCTACTCTCAGACTCAATATTTATATTTTACATTATGCATTGTCTTTAAATGATTTTACTTTCTTTAGCGGTTTTACTTACCTTACATACTTGGTACATTCCACGATTTGACCATACACTCTATGTTGTATCATTTCATGATACAGGATCCAGCTCTCAGGCTCAGCCCTGCTCATAGTCCGTCTTTTGAAATAGCATCGTACATTGTTGGTGGGTCCTCATCTCTCGAGGAATAGATTATTCAAATTTCCTATATGTATTTCCATTTCAGTTTTGTTGAGTTAGTTAGGGTCTTGTCCCATCAACTCGCCATATTTAGAGGCTTTTCATACATATGGTTATATTCAGCTTCATATTATTTATTCTGATGTTATGATTGATTTATACTTCCGCTATGTTTATCATTTTGATACTTCTATTTTATCATCTAGTTAGATATATGCTCATGCCATGGGTCGACTTGGAGTCTCTCGGGGCTCCTTGTCCCGTGTCCAATCCGGTCCTCTATTCGGGTCGTAATATTTTATGATTTATGTTGATATGTATGATTTCAGTTTATACTTATTCAACATGTTTTACTTACCTTGCATACTGAGTACATCCCAAGTACTGACCACATACTCTATTCTGTATCGTTTCATGATACAAGTGCAGACGATCAGACTCAGTTCCGCCATTAGTCAGTTCCCGCAGCTTTGTTCAGTTTCTGTTGTTGGTGAATCCTCATTCGTCGAGGACCTTCAGATTGTTTAGCTATGTTACTTTCAGTCTCAGACTTTTAGTGAGCTAGTTGGGTATTTTCTCCCATCAGCTCTTCAGTTATGTTAGAGGCTTTTCCAGACAATATGCAGAATCTCAATTTTGTCAATGTTGACTCTGTATGATTGTTATGTTTTTCAGACTTCCTCTTATTCATATTTCAGTTATCAAATTCCGCTTAATGTATGTTCTATTATTAGTATGTGCTATAGTTATCATGTTCATGTCATGAGTCGACTTGGAGTCATTCATGATTTTACTTTTCGTGTCTTATTTCGAACCTATGTTCGAATCATGACATAAAATCTCTCTTCTTGTTTTTTAATTTGTCTTATTGGCTGAGATGGAGAATATTGAAACGCAACAAAGTAAAGATGGTAATGAGCTAATTGTAACGACCCTTCTAGTCATTTCGTGATTTTTAACTATTTTTTCCCATTTTAATCCTTCTCGTATCTTCTATATGTGATCTTTGACTTACGAGAATAGGTGACACAATTTCCGAGACAATCGGATGCATTTTGGAGAAGAAAATCTAAAATTTGAAGTTCTTAAGTTGAAATAAGGAAATATTTGACCAAAGTCAACATTTGGGTTAACGAGGTCACATTCGAGTTTTGAAAACTCTGTTAGGTTTGAAGGGTGATTTATGACTTAGTTGGAGAGTTTGCAGTGATCTCGAGGGGTGCATGAGTGATTTGAGTGAATGGTCGCATTCTAGCTTATTTTAAAGATTAGAGTTCAATTTATGAACTTTAAGGAAGCTAAGTTTAACCATGGTCAACTTTTGGTCAAAATGATCTCATATCGGTGATTTAATGATTTCAACACATCCAGAACGTGTTTTATGATTGATTTATATACTTGGTTTGTGACCGGAGAATTTCGAATGAGTTTTGGACACTCGAATTACATTCTAGTAGACTTAAAGTTAAGAGTTGACCTCGGTCAAATAGTTAACTAAATGATCTCAGATTAAGGATTTGAAAGTTCCGAAAGGTTTGTATGATTACTTTTGATTTTCCACAAATTTGAATTTATTTCAATGAGTTTCGGGTGGATTTGAACATTCTATATGTTTTAGCATGGTTTTAAGCATAAAATGTGACATCTCAGAGGTCCATTTTTAGTTTTAGAGATCAAAAATTATTCCGAGAATTTAAAAATTCTTAGCATGAATTATAGGAGTGATCATAAAAGTTTGGTGCAATTTCGATAAGTCAGGATCAGGTTTTTATCACCAAAGATGAAATAATTCTTAAACAAGAAAAAATGATATCTAACTGAGTAAACGAGCACAAAATAGATTTTTGATTGAACGAGTAGGTCTATATTATTATTTAGGAATTATACGAAAAAGAATCGTCGCATTTCGTGTTCATATGACGAAGTTATAGCCATTTTAGTGAAAATTAAAGTTGTTGGTGCAGTGCTAGTGTCACGACCCGAACATAGGCCCGGATCGAATCACGGGACAAAGAACCCTGAGAGGCTCCAAGTCGACCCATGGAATGAACATGACATCTAATGCTCAACATAATAAAGCGGAAGTTTAACATATAAGATAGCGGAAGTCTAAAAATCTAAAAACATCTGAATATCTTAATACACAACACTAATTTAAAACTGAAAAGAAAACATACTATGTATGATAAGCCTCTACATACAAACGAGTTGATGGGAAAAGACCCCAACTAACTCACTAAAGATTGGAACTGAAAATACTAAATACAAGATGATAAAAGGTTCCTCGGAGGATGAGGACTTACCAACTCTAGCTGAGAGATGTTAACTCTGAGGATCTGGCTAACGGAAGGACTGAACCTAAATGTCTGAGCCTGATTTATAAAATGATATAGCATAGAGTATGCAGTCAGTACGTGAAATGTACCGAGTATGCAAGATAAGTAAAATCGCTAAGTAAAAATCAGAAATCATGCATATCATAAACATTTCATCATAAGATTCCGAGAGTAGGGCTTGCATGCTAGTATCTGAAAACATGACTTAAACATAACTGAATATCATAACTGAATCGAATGACCCAAAGCTGAAAACTAATTATCATAAGTAAAACTGAACATTTGGGTCAAACCTACTGAAAACATAACATCATGAATAACTAACATGCATTACTAAAATCATGAGGAATAAAGGGAGATCGTCATATAACAGACATTATCACGATAGAGCTTGCATAGTCCTGACTATCACACTCAACTGGACAGAGCTGTCCAAAGCCTTGCCCGGGCTAAGAGTGCTACCATGATATCGATATCAAGCTGAAGGCCCCTTAGGGGCAGGGAAAGCTCACAAGAGAGGTTCCAAATAATCTGAATATACCTACTTTGGCACGTAGTTCTGAGGCACAGGATTGACTGAACCCTTAGCCTGCTTTGTGCTAGACACTACTCTCAAAAACATGCATATGTTGTCCATCGTTTTTCAATGAAGCTGAACCATTGTCTTGCGACGAAGCTGAATCATAATAATACATGCATAATCTGAAAACATAACATGAGGAGCCTTGGCTTAGATCTTACCACAAGATGAAAAGTGGGAGTCTAGACTCCAAAATGATGTGGTAAGCTAATAACATGAAATTGAAGTAAATCATGAACATACTTGATTATATGGGCTTTCCCAAACTTATACATACTTTAGATAGTCAAAATCATGGATATAAACATGGGTAATTCAAAATCATACTTTCATCATATACATCTCATCATACTTGAAAACATAGATCATAATCTCAAACATTTCATAAACTTTCATAATTGAGATTTAATTTATAAGACTTTGAAAATATGAATTGTAGTTGAAATTATTATAAAACATGCCCATGAATCTGAATTCAACATTAGAAACATGAATAGGATTAACCCATAATAAATGCTTAGAGAATTTAATAAGTTGGGTTTAAACCCCATAGATTCATCAACTAAGAATTCCATGAATTTAGAAAAGCATTTAGGCATGGGAGTGAAGGAATGCTCCCATTCATAACCCTACATACCTGGGTACTTCTGATTTCACACCCTTCTTGAATACCCAAGGAATTAGGGAAGAACTTGATGAATTTCTAGGCTTGATCACCCTTAGAAACTTCTAGTCTTGAATGCATGGAGAGGGATTGATTTGGAATGAGTTAACCCTCTTAAAACACAACTATCTAAGCTTAAAATGACGTGTTTTAGGTCTAATGAGCTTAAGAATTACGGAAAATCCCTTAATAAATTCACAGAAAAATTACTCCACAAGTCTCAACGGGGGACTGAATGATTCGTTACATGAGGGGGCGGCCCGTCAAGTTCTCCGGTTGCCAACACTCGAAACCTTCACTCTGCCAGTCACAATGAGGGATACCATGACTCGTGGTGTACCTAATGACTCGTGGTGACAAGTTGTGATGAACACCGCCAAAAATTTTCCCTCCAAGCCAAACTTCTGACCACGGCCATAATTTTAACAAGCTCCAACCACCTTCTTTGACGTAGATTTAGATCCTTATGGGTGAACACATACTGTAGACTTTTCTGGTCCATAAAAACATCCACGGGGACCCCATATAGATAGTGTCTCCAAATCTTCTAGGAAAATACTACCTCCGCCAACTTGAGGTCATGAATTGTATAGTTCTTCTCATGGACTTTCAGCTGCGTGGAAGCATAGGCTATAACCTTATCATGCAACATTAATACATAACCAAGGCCGATCCTTAAGGCATCACAATATATCACAAACCCATCGGTACCCTCAGGTAAAGTCAATATTGGTGCTTAGGTGAGTCGAGTCTTCAACTCTCGGAAGCTCTTCTCAGAAGCTTCCGACTATTGAAACTTCACTTCTTTTGGGTCAACTTAGTCAACGGTGTTGCAAAGCTTGGGGAGGGATCTTTACTTATTTATTTAATTTAGGACTAACATTTTTTTAATTTAACAAGGAACTTATCTACTCCATCAGACTAGTTCTGTGTTGGAATCCCAGGAAATCCAATATCATATCGAAATTTGAATTCTCTGTAGAGAGATCCATATTTTTCCAAACAACTTCATTAAATATTTGAATAGATCCACATAAAGCTTGGTTGACACAAGTATACAAGTCATGTTATATTGTTGAATAACAATCCTTGCATTTTCTATTGTTATTTGTAGAAAACTTGTGTGCTTGGGAGTTCCTGATGATTAAATAAACTAAGATGGAGGAAAATCCTTCAACAAACCTCCTGTAGTAACCAGCTAAGCCAAAGAAACTCCTAATATCTGAGGGACTCACTAGTTTAGGCCAATTCTTCATAGCTTCTTTCTTTTGAGAGTCCACCTGTACACTCTCACTTGACACCACATGACACAAAAATGCTACCTATTCCAACCAAAACTCACACTTTATGCATTTAGCATATATCTGGTGATCCTTAAGAGTCCGTAGCACCACCCTCAAATGAGCGGCATGCTCATCATTGCTCCGAGAGTATATGAGAATGTCATCTATGAATACGATCACGAACATATCCAAATACGGCTTGAACACCCTGTTCATCAAATCCATAAAAGTTGCAGGAGCATTCGTTAGTCCAAAAGACATAACTATAAACTCATAGTGACCATACCGAGTCTTGAAGGCTATCTTCGGATTATCACTCTCTCTAACCTTGAGCTGATGATATTCGAATCTGAGATCTATCTTTGAAAAACTCTTGGAACCCTGAAGTTGGTCAAACAAGTCAACAATTCTGGTGAAGGGATACCTAGTCTTAATGGTGACCTTGTTCAATAGTCGTGCCTAAGCGCACACGCAAGCATACGTGGTCTTACAAGTAATACAGTGGCCCTTTTTAAGAGCCGGATGTCGAACCCACAGGGACTGAACCAGTTCAGCTAATTATCAAGTTCAAGTGTGATATTAACTTTCACAAGTGTTGATTATAGAAGTTTTTGATAAATTTTAATTAAGTCTAGGGGTGGTCACAAAAATACTCTGAAGTAATTCAAGGAGCAACTAGAGCTAAGGCCAGATAATCATGCGATACTACGCTTTGTAATGGTTTAAGTATGGAATTATCAATTATCGTCTCACATAATTATAATTGCATGTTCATGGTCTTTCGTGCCTCTAAACATGACAAACTAGCCTCACAACTACATCGTTGAGCGGGGATGTGACATTCTAGTTCGTGGGCAATTCAATTATGGGAATGTGGTTTACAGGGTTTATGCTCTTGATTAGGGAATTTCGTACCTCTAATCATTTAACTCAACTTAGCTTCACAACTACTTCTACAAGTGGTGATGTGATAATTCTAAGTTGGTGTCTAGCTCATCCCGTTTTAGTAACCAAGCAAGGCAAATTACGTATAATTTCTTATCCTAACCACAAATTATATCGTAAGATACAAACTTGCTCCCTACATTCTTTGTTCTTGCCTAGGTTTACTTTCTCAAGCTTTTACCTAGGTGTAACGTGTGTGTTTTAATGGTGATCAATCATAAAAACAACCATAATTAAGAACGTAAGACAAAACAACAATTAATAACTTAAAACCAAAACAAATTCACATAGTCACAATCATACCTTGTGGCTTCAACCCTAGAGGAAGGGTTCTATCCACTCAAGTTCGTATAATTACAAGAAAACATAATTAACGTAACATACTTACAAGAATTGGTAGAAGAGAAGATGAAATTTAAGAACCCTAGGTGAGTTCTCCCACTTCTCCCGTCACTCCTTGGTAGTTTTTCAGAAATATTATGTGACAAAATGATTTTAGGAGCTAAGGGACCTATTTATAGTAAATGAGAAATGTACAAAATTATGCCCGGCATGAAATAGATCCTTGGCACGGAGGTGAACGCGCTAATTTACCTCTGTGACATGGAGGAATCGTGGAAGCAATCTGGAATTTTCATAAAACGCCTGCCAGGCAGCCCCTTGCTGCGATGGCAGCGTGGCACGTTGCTTGTGCAGCGCGTTAGGGGCCATGACACACCCTTGTCGCGTAGCCTGGCCTGCCGTGGCACGTTGTTGTCACACAGGTGGGCTGTTCCGCGTGTCCTCCTTGCCGACTTTTGCATTTTTCTCTCGAGTCCATTCCTCCACTTCACCAAATGATAGATTCGTTCCTCAAATTCATTTCAAACCTACAAAAACAAGACTAATCATGTTGGTTAGTATATATATATATATATATATATATTCACATTTACATAAAATTACATGAGAATGTATATAAATAAGTAGATAAACAAGAATAAAACAAAGTTATAAAGTATCACTTGGGCATGCCATTTTTCCCAAGATCAATAGTCAATGCACATTCGAAGGGAACCATCTTTCTTCCGGACAAAGAGAACTGATGCACCCCATGGGGATTTGCTAGGTCTGATGAAACCCTTGTCTAAAAGATCCTTCAACTCCTTTAGCTCAGCTGGAGCCTTTCCGTAAGGAGGAATAGATATAGGCTGCGTGTCAGGAATAAGGTCAATACCAAAGTGGATCTCCCACTCAGGAGGAATTCCCGGTAAATCATCTGGAAACACTGTTGGATATTACACACTACAGGAACTGATTGGATAGTCGGGGTTTCGAATTTAGTATCCTTTACCCTAACTAGATGGCACAAGAAACCCTTAGAAATCATCTTTCTGGCCTTAAGGTTGGAAATGAAATGACTTACACGCACAGTTGAACTACCCTTCCACTCTAGGACTAGCTCACCCGAAAATCGGAACTCTACCGCACGAGTTCTACAATTTACTGAGGCATAACATGCATATAGCCAGTCCATGCCAAAGATAACATCAAAATCTATCATGGATAGCTCTACCAAATCTGCTGAGGTGACTTTCTAAAGGACTGTGACAAGGCAATTTCTATATACCTGTCAAGTTACAACTGAATCACCAACTAGAGTAGAGACTAAGAAGGGTTCTGCCTAGATTTTGGGAATAACTACGAAACTACTAGAAATGTAGGGCATCACAAAAGATAAAGTATCTCCTGGATCTAATAATGCATATACATCAAGGTCGAATACTCGTAACATACCAGTGACTACATCTAGAGAGGCCTCCTGCTCCTGACGAGATGCGAGGGCATAGAATCTGTTCTGATGCTGACCACCACCTGTACTAATGGATGCACCCTTCTGAGATGAGCGTGCTAGTGGGGTTGCTAAACTAGTGACTGGGTCTCAGTCTTATACCCTGGAAGCTTAAAGATCAGACCGAGGAGTTGAAATGCAAAAAACTAAAAATATGGCACTAGGTCACAGAACGAGTCATTCTGTGACCCGTGGGGTAGACCACAAGTTGTGAGGAGACTCATGGTGAAGCTCAAGGCTTGGGTTGAAATTTTGGAATTTGAGGTCCCCACGGACCTAACCATGAGTCGTGGTCTGCCCCAATGATTCATGGGATAGGTCGTGGTCAGCAGGTTGGAAATAATTTGAATCTTAAGCGAAGAAGGTGATGAGTGGTGACCACGAGTCGTGGTCACCGGTAACAACTTGTGAGGTCCCCCGTGATGAGCCCCAATGATATATTAAGCAGTGCACTAGACGACCAATGCCAAGACTCGTTCCCTTGGGTGACTACTCGTCCAGTCCCTCATTGAAACTAGCAGTCACTTATTTTTTGTGAGTTTAGTAAGGGATTTTCCATAATTCCTATGATCCTAAGGCCTAAAATGCATCGTTTTAAGCTATGAATAGTTGGTTTTAAGAGGGAAAAATCTATTCTAAGTCATTCCTATTCATGCATGCAAGAGTAAGAGTCTAGAGGGGTGACCAAGGCTAATCCTTCAAGGTTCTTCTTCAAACCTTCCTTGGGCAATTGGAGAAGTGGTAGGATCAAACCCTTTTAGGTATGTAGGGTTATGATGGGTGAATTCATTCACACCCATGCCCAATCTCTCTCTAAATCACAGAAATTCCTATGTTGATTCTATAGGGTTTTAACCCAATGTATGAGATTTCTAATTTACTACATGGGTATGATTTAAATGTGTTTGTACTATTGAATTATGATTCATGGGATAGTTTTACATTGTTATGCATTAACATCATGTTTCAAGCCTTATAAATTAAAATTTCAATTATGAGAAATTCATGAAAGTTGAGATTTATGATGAATGTTCAAGTATGAGGAGATATTATGATGAAAGCATGTTTTCAGTTACCCATGTTTATGATCGTGTTTTCAAGTGAATTATGCATTTTCGAGCATGTTAAAGTATCAAGCAATGCCCATATGTTCAAGTATGAGTTATGATTTTATGAATTAAGCTTACCACATGGTTTTGGAGTGAAGACTCCCATTTATATTCAGCTTGTGGTATGGTTTGAGCAAAGAGCTCCTTATATATATGATTTTAGATTTGATATGTATTTGATTATTGAGCTTCATCAATAGACGATGGTGAGCTTCATTGAAAAAAGATGCAGAGCATCTGCATGTTTTTGGGAGTACTGTGTAGCACCGAGTAAGCTAAGGGTCAATCATGTTATTCCTCAGAACTACGTGCCAACGAAGGTTATACATATCTTATATATACTTTGGGACCTCCTTTGTGAGTTATCCCCTGCCCCGATTGGGCCCCGAGCTTGATATCGATATCATGGTATCGTTCTTAGCCATGGCAAGGATTTGGATGGCTCTACCCACTTGAGTGTGATAGTTGGGACCACATAAGCTCTATCGTGGTATGTTAGTTAAAAGACGAGTCTCCCATTGTTCCTCATGATTTCAGTTATGCATGTTTACATTCATGATATATATGTGTGTGTGTGTTTTAAAAAAGGTTTGACCCAATGTTCAACTTTACTTATGACTATCAGATTTCATCTTTGGGTTAATCAATTCAGTTATGATGTTATGTTATGTTGAGATCCTGATTTTAGAAAAATAACACGTAAGCCCTACTCTCATATTCTTATTTTTTTATGTTTTATAGTATGCATGTTTTAAATGATTTTACTTGTTTAAGCAGTTTTGCTTACCTTGCATACTCGGTACATTCCGCGTACTAACGGCATACTTTATGTTGTATCATTATATGATACAGGCCCCAGCACTCAGACTCAGCCCCATCCTTAGCTAGCCTTTCATAGTTAGCATCCCATATCTTTTGGTGAGTCCTCATCTTCTGAGGATCATGTTTTATTAGTTCTCTTTATGTACTTTCAATTTTCAGCTTTAGCGAGTTAGTTGGGGGCCTGTCCCATCAACTTATCAGACTTAGAGGCTTTTCAGACAAAGGGATGTAATCAGCTTCAGATTCATTTGTATTTCTGATGGTATGCTTATTTCAGACGTATGCTAAGTTTATCATGTTAAATCTTATGCTTTTATTGATTTAGTTAGATGTATGTTCAGGCCATGGGTCGACTTAGGGTCTCTCAGGGCTCCTTCTCCCATATCTCAATCCGAGCCTATATTAGGGTCTTGACAAACTTGGTATTGGAGCTATAGGTTTGAAGTGTCGTAGAGTGTCTGAAAGTCGCATCGAGTAGAGTCTTTTTCATGGGTGTGAAGCGTGCCACACTTATGACGAAGAGGCGATGAGACGTTTAGGAATTGTTCCCTTCTTTCATAATCTATGTCATGTGACGGAATGTCTCCCTATCCTTCTAACTTGTGCAATTCACGATTGCAGAATCGTGGCTCCCCACAGAGTTATCGATAGGAGGAATGGGAATGGAAACAGCCACGAGGATGGCAACGGAGACGGGCACTAGCAAACCCCACTAGTCCAGGAGCACCATGCACCGGAGCAGCTTTCCCATGCTGAATTTAGGGAAGCGATTCAGATGCTAGCACAGGCCTTGACCGCTCAGGTCAACCAGAAGGCAGTGGCGCATGTCCCACTAAATGGAAATGCAATGGTAGCTCGAGTCAGAGATTTCTTAAGAATGAACCCGCTAGAATTCCTTGGGTCGAAGGTGGACGAGGATCCTCATGAGTTTATCGATGAGATTGTGAAGATCTCCCAGGTCATAGGGGTGAATGGAGTGGAGTGTGCTGAGTTAGCCTCATATCAGTTGAAGGGGGTCGCACACATATGGTTAAGACAATGGAGAGATAGTAGGGTAGCCGAAGCAGTCCCTATCAGTTGGGAGGAGTTCAATGTTACGTTTCTAGATCAGCTTTTCCCTCGTGAGATGAGGGCATTGAAGGCAGCTGAGTTCATAAATCTCAAGCAGGGAAAGATGACAGTGCAAGAATGTCTTGACCTAAACATACACTCTGATCGTAGACACATGACAAGGAGCCTTGAGAGACCCCAAGTCGACCCATGGCATGAGCATACATCTAATTCAATCACATGACCGGAAGACTTAGCATAGAGAACGTAATCATAACATAACATAAGGGAAAACAGTACAATACTTATACAATTTGGCGGAATACAAATTTTAGTCTGATAAGCCTCTAAACATGAAAGGCGGATTGATGGGAAAACTTTCCCCAACTAATCCAACATCCAAAAACTAAAGGAATAACATAGAGTGTGAACATGTAGCCCTCGGAACATGAGGACTCACCAAGTACGCAGTGAGCAAGTCTGAATCTATCTTCGTGTGAGGATGAGCCTGAGAACTGGGACCTGTATCATAAGACGATACCGCATAGAAAGTATGCGGTCAGTACATGGAATATACTGAGTATGCAAGGTAAGTAAAGCGGACATTTAAAACATGTATGAAACTTATAAATGGTCATAAGAGTAGGATAGCATGCTTGTATCATAAATCATTATAACATATTATACGGCTCAAGGTTTTCAAAACATTTGTAACATAAACATAGTCATAATCATCAGAGAAGAACTTCTCTTAACATGACTTGAGACAACATACATAATCATAACATGCATAAATCATGAGGACAGTGGGAGATTCTCTTAACCGACATACCCTGTATGAGCACACATGAAGCTCGATTTTTAACCCTAGTCAAGAGGGTGTTCGTACCTTGGCAAGGGTAGGAACCATGAAGGGCGTGATCACACAAGAAATGGACCATTTGGGCCAGGGACAAACATGAATGGGTCCCAATATACCTACGGTGGCACATAGTTCATGAGATCCTGGACTTAACCTGAGCCCCGAACCTACTCGGTGTTCGATACTACTTCCATATAGTGCTCATAATAATACATACATGAGTTCATGGGCTAGTCAAATCATGATCATCGTAAACATGCTTGAACATACGTGAACTAGCCATGACTTGAGGCCCGTGAGTCGGCCAAAAAAAATTCATGCTCAGTAAAATACATACATATTTGTAGATCATGCATATAGTTTAAATTTTCATAAGATCATAATAGATAACATAATATATTCATGAATTAATTCATAATACATGTTGGGCTTATCAAAAACATCAATGGATCAATGGGTCATAAACCGGTTTATCATGGGCATGCATAATCGAGCTTAAATTATTAGAAATTCGAAATCAGCCATATAAATATCAAATTTAGAGCTCAAAAAGATGATAGGGTTTCAAAATCACAAGACCCATAATTAAGTCATTAAATTTTATACAAACCGAATATATAACCCCATGAGTTTTTGAGTAAGTTTTTGAGTAATTAACAGAGAAGGAGCATGGGTGTGGAAGAATCCACCCATGGAAGACCTTACTTACCTGGGATTATTAACTCCTAACCCTCCTTAAAATCCCAAGAATTAAATTGAAGGAATTGAGGTGAAAAGCTTGAAATCTCCCCTTAGATCACTTGTCAAAATCCTTGCATGCATGAATGGGAGTTTAGGAAGGTTTATTTTCTTAAAAACCCAGCTTTCCCAAGCCAAAACGACGTAGTTTAGGGCAATATATTCTGAAAAAGTCAAAAATACCCTTAATGAACCTGCCCTGAAAACTGGCCGGATGGAACCAACGAACAGCACCAACAGGTCATTGGAACCCACCACAACCCATTGTGTCTCTCGTGGAATGAGCTGCTGATGACCTAGTCTCGGATCCAAACAACGGGTCGACAGGATGACCAGTACCTCCAACACACGACGCGATACATCGTCCATGGTTAGTCCCCTGAACCTTGTCATCTCATCTTCTAATGGGTCACACCACGACCCGTCACCACAAACAACTGATTGTTGTTTCCCCCCATCAAGTCTACTGGAAAACTTAATCCTCCAACCACAACCACAACCAACGACCCGTGGCTTCGCTTAACGGGTCGTTGGGTCTCCCATTGTTTACACTGTCGCCTAGCCTGATCCTTACCACGATTGCAAAAGATGGCCCATTTTATCCCACAATGGGTCGTCATACCTCTCGTTACCTCCACTGCCACCAACATTTCCCCAATCAACGACAGCATACAATGACTCGTGATTTGATACCATAAGTCATTTTGTGGTCCGTGTTGAGATCTTTTGCTAGTTTTCTGCATTTTTCAAATTAAAACCCCGAGTCTATTCTTAGGCCTTCCCAGGGTATTAAAATTTCTCTCCCTTAGAAACATTCACCCTCGAATGTAGCAAGCAGCAAACAGAAACATACAATTTATCATTGCCATATACTGATCATTTTAACCAAAGTTTTCACGAAATGACTACCTCCGAACCAAACCACATAGTTGAACTGATCCTACACTTCACATACACATTCATACACATATTTGCACACATGAACTGAACATGAAAACTAAATTGGATCGTAGAGTAGAACTAATACCTCAAGTCGGAATTGAGCCGGTAGAGAAAAAATGTGGGTATCTAGACATCATATCCATTTCGGCTTCTCACGTATCTCCCTCAACATGCTGATTTCTCCATAAAACCTTAATTGAAGCTACTTCTTTGTTCCTCAACTTTCGAACCTGACGATCCAAGATTTCAACGGGAATTGCTTCATAACTGAGGCTATCTTTTCCTCCGATGCTGCCTACCGGGACTACCAAGGCTAGATCACCCAAACACTTTTTCAAAAGTGACACATGGAAGATGGGATGAACTGAAGATAACTCTGATGGAAAGTCCAACTCATACGCCACCTTACCAACTCTTGTCACAACCAGGTAGTGACCAACATAGCGGGGACTGAGTTTCCCTTTCTTTCCGAATCACATGACTCCCTTCATAGAAGATACCTTTAGAAATACCCAGTCGTCCACATCAAACTCCAAACCTCTTCTCCTCACATCAGCATACGATTTCTGACGACTCTGACTGATTTTTAACTGGCCCCTTATCAACTGGACCTTCACCCTCACCTCGTGAACTACATATGGCCCTACCATAGCTGTCTCACCAACCTCAAACCATCTGAAGGGAGATCTACACCTCCGCCCATAGAGGGCCTCGAAAGGTGACATATGGATACTAGAATGATAATTGTTATTATAAGCGAACTCAATCAAGGGCAAATGATCATTCCAACTACCTTTAAAATCCATAACACATGCCCTCAACGTATCCTCAAGAGTCTGGATTGTTAGTTTTTCTTGGCCATCCATTTGTGGATGGAATGTTGTGCTGAGCTTAATCTGAGTCCCAAGTCCCTTCTGAAAAGACCACCGGAACTGGGAGGTAAACTCAGTACCTCAGTTTGAAATAATTGACAAGGGAACTCAATGAATTCAAACCAACTCCTAAATATACAACTTGGCATTATCATCCGCTGAATCCGTGGTCTTGAACGGTAGGAAGTGTGCAGCCTTTGTTAACCTATCTACCACCACCCAAATGGAATCATAGTGTCGGCGAGTACGAGGTAGGCCTATAATAAAATCCATATTAATCTCTTCCCACTTCCAAGTGGGAATGCTAATATCTTGAAGTATACCTCCTGGCCTTTGGTGCTCGACCTTCACTTGCTGACAGTTTTGACACTTGGCTACGAACTCTGCGATATCCTTCTTCATACCATCCCACCAATAAATTTTCTGCAAGTCCCAATACATCTTCGTGGATCATGGATGGAATATCTGGTACCATGTGCCTCACGCAATATTCGAACTCTCAAATTATCAACATCCGAAACACATAGCCGACCCTGGTATCGAAGGACACCATCTCCCCCTTGGGAGAAAACCTCCACCTTTTGACTCCACACCGCTTCCTTCAACCTTCTCAAAATTGGATCCTCATCTTGCTTAGATTTGACATCAACCACCAGGATGATTCTGACCCATTCTGCACAATAATGCCGCCATAGATCGAGTCGATCAATCTAACCCCCAACCTTGCAAGTCGGTGGACATATCTCACCAACTCCTTCCTTTCCTCATCCACGTTGGACACACTCTCCATAGAGAGCCTACTAAGTGCATCCGCAACTACATTAGCCTTGCCCGGGTGGTAAAGGACACTCATATCATAGTCCTTTAGCAACTCCAACCACCTCATTTGCCGATGATTGAGATCTTTCTATGTTAACACATATTGCAAGCTCTTGTGATCCGTGAACACATCCACATGAACCCCATAAAAGTAATGTCGCGATATCTTTAGCGCAAACACCACCGCGACCAACTCAAGATCATGGGTCGGGTAATTCTTTTCGTGAACCTTTAACTATCGAGAGGCGTATGCTATCACCTTCCCATGTTGCATCAACACACATCCCAATCTGACTCTCGAAGCATCACAATACACAACAAAGCCATCAGTACCCTTGGGTAAAGTCAACACTGGTGCTAAAGTGAGTCATTCTTCAATTCATGGAAGCTTTTCTCACAATCCTCTGACCATTGGAACTTTATCTTTTTCCGAGTCAACTTGGTCAAAGGTGCTGCAACAGATGAGAAACCCTCAACAAACCTTCGGTAGTAGCCTACTAGGCCCAAGAAACTCCTAATTTCTGAAGGATTCACCGGTCTAGTCCAATTCTTCACCGCTTCGATTTTCTTAGAATCCACCCTTATGCCCTCACTCAACACCACATGGCCCAGAAATGCCACCAAGTCCAGTCAAAATTCCCACTTGCTAAACTTTGCATACAACTGACGATCCTTGAATGTCTGAAGTACTATTCTCAAATGAGCGGCCCTCGCTCCAGGAGTATATAAGGATGTCATCAATGAACACAATCACGAACATGTCCAAATATGCCTTGAATACCCTGTTCATTAGATCCATAAAAGCTGCAGGACCATTGGTTAGTCCAAATGACATAACTACAAACTCATAATGGCCATACCAAGTCCTGAAGGATGTCTTTGGGATATCACTCTCCCGGACTCTAAGCTGGTGATACCTAGACGTGAGATCTATCTTCGAGAAACACCTAGCACCCTGGAGCTGGTCAAATAAATCATCAATCCTGGGCAAGGGGTACCTATACTTGATAGTGACCTTATTAAGTTGTCGATAATCAGTACACATTCGAAGGTATCCATCCTTCTTCAAAAAAAATAAAATCGGTGCTCCCCATGGAGACTTACTCAGTCTAATGAAACCCTTATCCAACAAGACCTTCAACTATTCCTTTAACTTCTTTAACTCAGCGAGGGCCATCTTGTAAGGAGGAATAGATATAGGTTGTGTATCCAGCAGTAGATCAATTTTGAAATCAATTTCCCTTTCTGGAGGAACACCTGGTAAATCATTGGGAAAAACCTCAAAATACTCGCACGCCACTAGAACTAACTGAGTATTCGGGGTTTGGGAATCTACATCCTTATCCCTGACTAGGTGGTACATGCATCCCTTAGAGATCATCTTCCTGGCCTTTAGATATGAAATAAACCAACCGGCTGGTACAGCTGAATAACCCTTCCATTCCAAAACCGACTCACCTGGAAATCAAAATTCCACTGCACGGGTCCTACAATTAATCGAAGCATAATATGCAAACAACCAATCCATACCCAAAATGATGTCAAAATCAGTCATGGTATATTCTACTAAGTACGCGGAGGCAACCTTATGCAACACCATAATGGGGCAACCTCTATATACTCGCCTAGCTACAACTGATTCACCGAATGGAGTAGATACGGAGAATGGTTCTAACAGAATTTTAGGACTACTAGCAATGTAAGGGGTCACGAAATACAAGGTAGCTCCTGGATCTAACAAAGCATAAGCATCAATATGGAAAACTTGCAACATTCCCGTAACCATATATGGTGAAGCCTCCTACCCCTGGCGAGGCACTAGGGCATAAAACCTATTCCGGCACTAACCACCTACCGAACTAGTGGAGGCACCCTGATGAGGGGTCGTGTTGCTGGGGCACTAGAACTGGCTACAGGGCAATCTCTGATCCTATGCCTGGGTGTGCCACACCCGAAACAAGCATCTGCACCGACCAGGCACCTCCCGGGATGATTTTTCCACATCTCGCACAAGCTAGGAAACTACACTCCACCTGCATGCTATCATGAACCCTCGAGCCTGTAGCCCTGCTCCTATGGTCTCCCCTGAACCTGGACGGCATGCAAGCTGATGATGATGATGGAGCAGTGGACCTGTGTTGGGATTGCTGACGTGATCCACCTCCTGACCTAGCCTGAGAAACCCCGTAGCTATAGGTTTTGGCCCTCTTGGTCTCTCTCTGCCTCCTATAGACCAACTCCATCTGTTGGGCATGCAATACAATACAGGGAAAGTCGATGTCCCGGTGTAGCATGGAAATCCAGCAATCCTTATCCAAGTAATATGCTACTCCATGCACAAGCGGCTCACCCGAGCCCGTTGATCCGCCACCAACTCTGGAGAATATTTAGATAGTCGAGTGAACTCCAAGGAATACTCCTGGACTGACATGTTGCGTTGCTTCAAATTCACAAACTCAGCCGGCTTGAGCTCCCTCATCTCCCGAGGGGAGAATCGATCCATGAAAGCGGTGTGGAACTCATCCCAACCTATCGGGATTGCACCCGCTGTCCTAGCACCTTTCCATTGCTTAAACCATATATGTGTTGCCCCCTAGAGCTGATAGGAGGTCAAATCAACACATTCCCCGTTATTCACCCACATAACCTGGGTGATCTTCACAATTTCCTCAATAAAGTCATATGGGTCCTCATCTACCTTCAACCCTATGAACTCTGGAGGGCTCATCCTCAAAAAGTCCCACACCCTAGCAGCTACCGCATTCCTATTTTAACGGATAATATGCCACAGTCTGATTCTGGACCTGAGCTATCATGGCCTATGCCAGCATCTGAATCGCCGCCCTAAACTCAGCGTGGGCGGCTGGCTCTAGTACGTGCTCCTCATAACGGGTGGAGTTGGATGATGCTCTCCATCATGGCCACCCTCATGATCATCACCATTACCATTCCTCCTAGCATTTACTCGGGGTGGAGGCATGATTCTACAAACGTGAATAGCATGAATTAGAGGAGTAAAGAACATTCATCGCACGACATATCATGAAAGAAGGGAACATTCCTAAATGTCTAGTAGCCTCTTCGTCATAAGTGTGGCACGCTTCACACCCATGAAAAAGACTCTACTTAACGCGGCTTTCAGACTCCCTAGGACACATAAACCTATGGCTCTAATAACAAATTTTTCACAACCCAAACATACACCCAGATCATAGACACAGGGCAAGGAGCCCCGAGAGACCCCAAGTTGACCCATGGAATGAGCATACATCTAATTCAATGGCATGAGCGGAAGACATAGTATAGAGAACGTAATCATAACATAACATAAGGGAAAATAGTACAATACTTATATAATACGGCGGAATACAACTTTTTAGTTTGATAAGCCTCTAAACATGAAAGGCGGATTAATGGGACAACTCCCCAACTAATCCAACATCCAGAAACTGAAGGAATAACATAGAGCATGAACATGTATCCTCGTAACATGAGGAATCACCAAGTATGTAGTGAGCAAGTTTGAATCTATCTATGGGTGAGGATGAGCTTGAGAACTGGGACCTGTATCATGAGACGATATAGCATAGAATATATGCAGTCAGTACGTGGAATATACTGAGTACGCAAGGTAAGTAAAGTAGACATTTAAAACATGTATGAAACTCATAAATGTTCATAAGAGTAGGATACATGCTCGTATCAGAAATCATTATAACATATTATACGGATCAAGGTTTTCAAAACATTCGTAACATAAACATAGTCATAATCATAAGAGAATAACTTCTCTTAACATAACTTGAGAAAACATACATAATCATAACATGCATAAATCACAAGGAACAATGGGAGATTCTCCTAACCGACATACCCCATATGAACACACATAAAGCCCGACTTGTAACCTTAGTTGGGAGGGTGTTCGTACCTTTCCAAGGGTAGGAACCATGACGGGTGTGATCGCACATGAAAAGGACCATTTGGGCTAGGGAAAAACATGAATGGGTCCCAACATACCTACGGTGGCACGTAGTTCATGAGATCCGGGACTTAACTTGAGCCTCGAACCTACTCGGTGCTCAATATTACTCCTAAAACATATATAGTGCTCATAATAATACATACATGAGTTTATGGGCTAGCCAAATCATGATAATCGTAAACATGCTTGAACATACGTGAACTAGCCATGACTTGAGGCCCGTGAGTCGGCCAAAAAACAATTCATGCATAGTAAAATACATACATAATTGTACATCATGCATATAGTTTAAATTTCCATAGTATCATAATAGATAACATAATATATTCATGATTTAATTCATAATGCGTGTTGCGCTTATCAAAAACACAAATGGATCATAAATCGGTTTATCATGGGCATGCATAATCGAGATTAAATGATTAGAAATTCAAAATCAGCCATATAAATATCAAATTTAGAGCTCAAAAAGATGATCAAAATCAGTAGATAATGATAGGGTTTCAAAATCACAAGACCCATACTTAAATCATTAAATTTTATACAAACAGAATATAAAACCTTATGAGTTTTTAAATAAATTTTTGAGTAAATTAATAGAGAAGGAGCATGGGTGTGGAAGAATCCTCCCATGGAAGACCTTACATACTTGGGATTATCAACTCCTAACCCTCCTTAAAATCCCAAGAATTAAATTGAAGGAATTGAGGTGAAAAGCTTGAAATCTCCCCTTATATCACTTGTCAAAATCCTTGCATGCATGAATGGGAGTTTTGAAAGGTTTATTTTCTTAAAAATCCAGCTTTCTCAAGCCAAAACAATGTATTTTAGGGCCTTATTTCGTGAAAAATTTAAAAATACCCTTAATGAACCTGCCCTGGAAACTGGCCAAATGGAACCAACGGACAGCACCAACGGGTCATTGGAACCCACCACGACCCGTCGTATCTCTCGTAGAATGAACTGTTGATGACCTAGACTTAGATCCAGACAACAGGTCAACAGGATGACCCATACCTCCAACCATGACTCAATACATCGTCTATGGTTAGACCCATGAACCTTGGCATCTCATCTTCTAACGGGTCACACCAAGACCCGTCACCACAAACAACGGATCGTTGTTTCCCCCCATCAAGTCTACTAGAAAACTTAATCCTACAACCACGACCATAACTAATGACTCGTGGCTTCTCCTAACGGGTCGTTGGGCCTCCCATTGTTTACACTATCGCCCAGCCTGATCCTAACCTCGATTACAAAGGACGGCCCATTGTATCCCACAACGGTTTGTCATACCTCTCGTTTTCTCCACTACCACCAATATTTCCCCAACCAACTACAGTATACAACAACTCATGATTTGATACCACGAGTCATTCTATGGTCCGTGCTATGATATTTTGCCAATTTTCTACACTTTTCAAATTAAACTCCCGGGTCTATTCATAGGCCTTCCCGGGGTATTACAAAGATATGTGCCTTAGAGTTCACTCGTTTGTCAAAGTACGCCCCAGAGTTAGTGGTTAATTAGAGGGCGCGAGTGAGAAGGTTTCTTCATAGGGTGGCAGGCGATTTAGACAAAGATTGCAGGACCATTATGCTCCACCAAGATATTGATTCCCTCGGATAGTCCTATACGCCCAGTACATGGAGGCAGCTTTCAGAAAAAAAAAGATAGAACGGAGGATGAATTTCTCAATTTGATCGGCGCACATGAGGGAGAAAGAGGACAAGAGGGCCCAGACAGATAGCTATGGATTCTCTCGGCCGAGGCTAGGTGGTTGGCACTGACAATAGACCAACCATAGATCTTTAGCCCCAACATCTTCAATGTTGAGTGTGCCATTCAGGCCTAGGCACGACCAGAGAGGGTGAGCATCAGGATCTAGGGGTCAGAACAGTAGGCCTGCAAATTTTAATATCCCAGTTTGTGGCAGGTTTTGCGGGGGCACACATGGGTCAGTACTTGGCGGGTACAAATTCTTGTTTCGGGTGTGGGAAGCCCAGACATATGCTTAGAGATTACCCAGTAGCTAGGCAGGGCCATGATAGGGGACGAGACCTAGCTTCTAGTTTAGCCGCTCCACCTGCAAGCTCAGCCGAGCAGGAGGAATCTACTAGCACAGGTGGCGGTCAGCGTCAAAACAGATTCTATGCCTCAGCATCCCACCAGGAGTAGAGGTCTCTCCGGATGTAGTCAATGGTATGTTACGAGTTTTCCACCTGGATATATATGTTTTGTTAGATCCGGGGGCTAACTTGTCTTTTGTGAAACCTTACGTGGCCAGTAGTTTCAAAGTCAGTCCTGAAGTCTTGTCAGAACCCTTCTCAGTCTCTACTCCAGCAGGTGATTCAGTTGTAGGTAGACGGGTGTATAGAAGTTACTCGGTCATAGTCCTTCAGAAAGTCGCATCAGTAGATTTAGAAGAGTTAACCATGACCAATTTTGATGTTATCCTCAGCATGGATTGGCTATATTCATGTTATGCCTAAGTTAATTGAAGAACCCCGGGCAGTAAAGTTCAGATTTTCGGGTGAGTCAGTCATAGTGTGGAAGGATAGTTCAGCTATGCCTGTAGGTCATTTCATTTCCTACCTTAAGGCCAAAAAGATGATTTCCAAAGGTTATGTGTACCATCTAGTTAGGGTTAAGGATGCTACATGCAAGACCCCGACTATCCAGTCAGTCCCACTAGTATGTGAGTATCTAGAAGTCTTCCCAGATGATTGTCTGAAAGAAAGATGGTTATCTTTGTATGTGTATTGATTATCAACAATTGAACTAGGTCACCATCGAGAATAGTTATCCTCTTCATAGGATTGATGATTTGTTTGACCAGCTTCAGGGTGCCAAGTGCTTTTCAAAAATAGACCTCAGATCTGGGTACCATCAGCTCTAGGTTCGTGTTACACCCCGGAATTTTTTTTTTATGATTATTTGATGGTTATATGTTATATTAAGGGAATTATGGGTCGTATGTTGTCCGTAGGTGAGGAGGGAAACATGTTCAAAGGGAAAAGCGAAGAGTCCGTGAAGTTTGTAAATAAGGGTAAACTTTAAATGGTCATATCTCCAAATATATAATGATCCAGAAGTCCCATAATATGTCAAATGAAAGGTATTTGAGTCTAGTTTAGAGTGAACAAAACCGCTCATCAATCGGAGTTCAAAGTAAAAAGTTATGCTTGTTTGAAGACAGCACTGTCGGCTGGAAAAGCGCCCAGGCACGCGGGCGCCGAGAAAAGCAGGCAGCAGGCGCGCGCGTGTGACGGTATGTCGCAAGGGCGCTGCCCAAACCCTTGCCAGCCCGCCTATATGAAGTAAAATTGAGCTAGAAAGCTCATTTTTACTCCGTTTTAGTTTATTTCTTTTTCAAAATTCAGAGAATGCAAAGCCATATCACATGGTGAAAATATATCCTAGGTAAGAAACTTCACTCTTGTCTCTTTTGGGCTTTGAAAAAGGAACCTTGGAAGGAAGTCATGACTTGTAGTTGTCTTGTGGTTGATTGTGGTATTGGTGCATTTTTAGATGATCCTAGGTAGAGGAAACAGTAGGAGTTTACTCCTACTTTAGCTGATAACATCTCCAAGAAAGGGTAAGTAATTCCCTTTTTGATTTCTTTAAGTTTATGAGGTTATAACTTGGAGAATGTTGTAGTATTGTATTGTTGTTTCTTTGTGCATTTTTGTGGCATGTTGCTGCCCAATTTTTCTAGAACTTTGGTGAAGTGAAGTTGCTGCTTTTTGGGTTTGTAAATTGGACTTTTTAGGAGCCTTAAGGAGTAAGCTTGAAAGGAAGATTTTTGGCGAAATTAGAGTCGACGTGCCAAGGTATGTAAAGGCGTCCCTTTCTTGTTTTTAAAGAACGAAACTATGTTATTGAAAGGATAAATATTCCTATGTTTTTAAAATCATATTGAGGAATGTATGATCCTTTCCAAAGGGTTGGAACTACTTGGCATAAAGCTTGAATCATTAAGAATGGTTGAAGCGAACAAACGTGAAGCCAAAGGTGTAATTTTTATACGATTGTTGTCGTAGTTCTAAATTGAGTGTAAGTCCCCTTAACATGGGCACTGTGAGCTGGTCCTTTTCAGTATACTGTATATGTGATGTATAATATATGTTAAGATCTGGTCACTTAGTGAAATTGGTACGAAATACTAAGACGACGACACATAATTGAACTTAAGCTAAGAAGATGACGCTAAGCCGACTGAGGGTAAACGAGCTAATTGAAATGACATTTTAATAACATTGTTAATCCCTCCTATATGTTTATGTTTTAAAGTTCTTAAGGTAAAAAGTAGATTTTATATTTTTCCTCTTTAAAGCTAAGCAAGTAGCACGTAGCGAATAAGCTAAATCGATACAGGTTAACGGGGAAAGCGTGGCTAAGTTGTCAATTAGGCAAAGAGGTAAGTGCGTAGAAGAATTGATGGAATAGTGAACACGAGGGTAAAAACTTGAGTGTAGAGTAAATAATTTTTGGCAAAGAAGTTATGGTGAATAAGTAAAATAGAGCTAAATATCGTTAAATTAGACGATACGGGTTACGATGGTGAACGAGGTAGGCAACAGCGAGGAAGATTAACCCTGTTCTAAAGAAGTTTAGCAAAAGAGTTATAAATTAAGTTGTTTATGTTCAATATGTATTATGTTGATGAATAACCACTAAACTGTTAATCTTCTACGAAATAATTAGAGTTGAACATCTGCAAAATAGTAACTTAAGTTGAGAAGCTCTCTGCTATACCCGTAAAGGATTATGTTAAGTTATCTATTCTAAGTGTTGAAATTTTCTACCATGTCTGAAAAGGGTAATCCTAGGATCTTCTAAGTCAGTTATGATTATATAAGCTTTCTTAAGCTCCATAGATAATTGCAAAGTTATGTAAGTCAATCCAGCATCACCCGAATTACGGCTATATATCTTTATTTGCCTATAAGGAATCACTTAGAGAGTTACTCACGAGTTCCTAAGTTATAGAGCTCCAAGTCTCAGATCTTTAAGTTATGTCTTTACGTCCCTAATTTGTGTTGAAATGTGCTACTTGATCTAAGATGTTTTTGAGAGATTATATTTCGAGAATTATGCTAATGTCTCGGTCAAGTATCTGATGTGGTATATGAGTCTAAAAACTCAAGTCTTTATATGTCTTTCCAGTAAGAAGTCTTAATGTATATTATTTTTATGTTATAACATACAGTTGAATTCTTTCAGTTATATTCAAGTCATGCATATTTATTTTTAGCTCTTGTTGATTTATCAGTTGAATTTCCTAAATTCGGAGGAGAGATTCTCCCATGTACCAATGTTCCTAATGTCTAAGTAAGTATAAGTGTATGATAATGATCAGTTAAGCTCAGAACTTTGAATTCTAGGAAGTCTCCTGGAGGTTACCCAGTTAACTAAATATGAGTTATACATTATATAGAAGTCTCATACGTTGTATGTCTATAGTTCAGTTCTCAGCTCTATGTATATGACAAATAACTCCAAGTTCCTAGTTATAATTTCCATGTTTTCCTGCAAATAAGTCAAATTAATTAAGAACTATATGTGCTTATCTACATGATAAATTTGGCAATGAAATTCCAATGTATAGTTGTCGATACAGGTAAAGGAACAACCTGGTAGGCAGTATATATTTGCAGTTCCCAAATGCTAAAGAATTGTGTAGAAATGAGCTCTATGTGTTTCTATCAAAGTAATATGTTCAATTGATAGGATTATTTGTAGGACATTGTTTGTAAGCCTACAAAAGTGCTTATGTTGTCTAAACCTCTTGAAGTTCCTTCAAGTAACTGAGTCGACATGTTCATGTATAATTTGACAACTTTACGTGATATATATACATATTTTCTAGTTTTACATGATATGGGTGCTCACTTGCATTTATGGGTTACGAAAGAGGCCTATTCTGACCAAAGATTTAACATTTGTCATTTATGTCATACGTGTTAAATTGACTCAATATAAGCCATATCGACCCTATTTATGATTATGATTGAGAATTATTTTTATTTTACCCCGGTGTGGTACATCGGCTAGAGATATTTATATTTTACCGCGGTGTGGTACATCGGCTTGAGATATTTTTATTTTACCCCGATGTGGTACATCGGCTGGAGATATTTTTATGTTACCCCAGTGTGGTACATCGGCTGGAGATATTTTATTTTACCCTGGTGTGTTACATCGGCTGGAGATATTTTTATTTTACCCCGGTGTGGTACATCGACTGGAGATATTTTTATTTTACCCCGGTGTGATACATCAACTGGAGATATTTTTATTTTACCCCGGTGTGATACATCAACTAAAGATACTTTTATTTTTCCTTGTTATGGTACACCGGCTGGACGAATTTTATATATGGATTTATGGTTGGTTGGTTGTTGGCATTACAGTTATAGTTTTTCTTGTGCATTACTTGGTTGCATTTGCACTTTGGTATTGACTTATTGCCAGGTTTCAGTTTCCAGGATTCCAGGTTGTTGTTATTCCTTATTTCTGGCTCAGTTATCATTGCTATCTTACATATTTATAGTTTTCTGCCTTACATACCAGTACATTTCATTCTTACTGACGTCCCTTCGCCTGGGGACCTGCGTTCGTGCCGCAGGTGCAGATCGAGGTCGGGATTGCAAGTTGCAGTAGCAGTTCATGAGAATAGTGGATGTTTTAGTAAGCTCCTTTCTTTCTGGAGCTAAGACTGGTTTTGTTTCAGCTAGAGATTTGAGATGCAGTTATGGGTAGGTCGGAGCCCTGTTCCGACCATTAGTCAGTTTACTCTTTTGAGGCTTTGTGGACTTAGTGTGTACAATGGTATTCAGTTTGTGGCCTTGTCGGCTTTTTGTTGTTTAGTTTAGCATACCCATAGCCTTGTTGGCATTTTAGTTGTTTACCCTGTATTGTTGAGACATTATGGGTCCAGTTTGTGCTCCAGTTGATTGTGACAGGTGGCTTGGATGGCCTAAGTGTTACAGTTACAGATGTCATATAGTCTGCTTCCCAATCAGTCAGGTATGGGGAGCCATTCGCGCCCTACCCCCAGTTATGGGGCGTGACAGACTTGGTATCAGAGCGAAGTCGAATCCTAGGGAGTCCACAAGCTGTGTCTAGTAGAGTCTTGATTATAGGTATGTTGTGCACCATACTTATAATCAGGAGGTTATAGGGCATTTAGGGGTAGTTTCACTTTGTTCATTATTAGATCGTGCTATAGAGCAATGATGTAAGGGTTGTTTGAAATCTAAATCGTGCTTATGTTTTAGAATTCAATTGGAGTAAGAAAGATGGCTATGAGATTTATTGACATTGATGCTTGAAAGGGTCCTAGTCGCTCTCCTATCGATCCCAGAAATAGATTAGAGGCTCGAAGCGAGTTTCCCATTCCTTGTACCATAGTTCCTCCAAGTTCCAGTTGGAATTACTGTGGGAAGGGATTCATGTCACGCCCTACCTTGGGGGGTATGACTGGCACCTGATGCCCTATTAGGATCTGAACTGCTAGACTACTGAGCCTAAGCACATCCGGTGCCTGGCTGGCTCTAACTCTGATTCACAGAAACAACGGGCTATATAACGGCTGTAAATTTAGCCTCTGGACGACTAGGCCTATAGCCACCTGTACTATAACATCAGATAACCAGAATCACATTCATATAGGGGAACCTATGCGGGCCGACAAGGCCACCATGCTGTCTAGTTAACTCTAAATCAATATAATAAATGTTGAACCGCTACGTGACTGGCAAGGTCCCCACTACTGACTGGATAAGGCCTCACATGACCAACATAAACAACTAAACATACGCACGGTCCCACATGACCGGCATAACTAACCATAGGGAAATATATACAGACTGCAAGCCTCTAGGAATACCTATAAGATGGTCGGGACAGGGCCCCGACCTACCCGTACTATACAACAAAAGAAAATGATGTAAACCTCTGAATATCAAGCTCCGAATGACAGGAGCTGATGACTCTGCGCTGGCTAGGATCACGAGGGATCGGCTCCTCATCTATAGGTATCTGTAGGCAAGTAATGCAGCACCCCAAACGGGGGTCAGTACCACTGGTACCGAGTATGCAAAGCAAACTGAACATAACTGAATGTAAGCAACATAACTAGAAACTCTGAACAGTGGGAAATATCTAAAACTGTCTGGACTGATGGAATTTGGAACAAGCTTATCTGTACTGAGAGTAAGGCAGGAGCATACCTGTCGATGTGGCGATCTGCTGTCTATCAACTAATAAATAACATATATATACATATATATAACAAACAAGGACAAATATCAGCCCCCATAAGCCGAAAGGTGCCAACCAACAAACAATCTATATACCCCTGCCCGGGTCAAAACCATCAAAAAATAAATCACTCCACTCGTCTACTAACTACGAGCACCTCTACCGGCCCCCTGGGTCTCCAGCTCGGGCTATGGCCTCTAATATAAATAACTGTGTCTGAGCCCGAATGACTCTTGTACTGTAAATTGTAATCTGTATCTGTATCTGTATCTGTAATCTGCCCCCTGGGCGCAAGCGCACAACAGGGTAAGCTATACTGCTATGCTGATCAGCCTGACATGGGGAATGCTCCATCCCATCTTCGTCCTACTGCGGACGGCATACCACCCCTTGGAGTGGCGTATCCCCACCCTCATGGTGGTTCGACACAGTTACCAACCCAGGGGCAGCGAGGACACTCAAAGGGTGCCCTCATAACATAAACAGGTCTCAACAAAGAATAATCACATATAGCAAGCATGTTTAAACTGAAAATACTATCTGTACTCTGATTTCTCATTCTGAACTCTTTTTTGTGTTATACTGATTCTCATACTAAACTATACTATATTTGAGATATTATCTGACTGTCTGACTATACTGTAATTGAGGTATCATCTGACTGTCTGGCTATAGTGCATCTGAGATATTATCTGACTGTCTGATATTGCTTTACTAACTTTTATTCTGAATATATATATATATATATATCATATTATGATGAAACATGCTTGATAAATTCAAACTGGACTCAATTCTCGACTTCTAAGTTCTTTCTTCTATACATCACGCTATTTACTTTGTTGGATTACTAACTTGCCGAAGGAATTAGCTTTACATACCTTCGCTTCGAGTTCCCGACTAACTGGCGTAGTTCGGTCAGTATTTCTGCTATTTCTCCCAACTGCATTCATATACATATCAATTAGAGCTAAATATGCTAATATTCTGGAAGAAAACATCACTTTCAATATATATATAGCCCAAACTTTGGCTTATCGAAAAACTGTCGAAAACTCGCTATTTCTCGAAAGTCCAGAAGGAAGAAATACTCACTTTAGGGCTAGGAGTATATTGACAAGAATTTGGAGCAATTCCACTTACCTTAGTTCGGTAGCACGACGATTCGCCGGTCGAATTTCACGAAACTAAATCTGTAGGAATGCTCCTTACTGCTTAATACCTCGGTATCTGGAGTTAATTTGAGTTTGGACCACATTTGGCGGCGTAATCAGATAAATATTATCAAGGAACCTTCGTCCTCTCTGTTTTCCCTATACTTCTTTGGAAAATTATATGAAATTTAACATTAAAACCGAAGTTGGAGGCTTTTATACTTGGGGCTGGATAAGGCCTCCGTGACATGAAGCCAACCGGAGGCCCTCCCTCCGTGGCACGTTTCCATCGCGGAGGCCCTCCCTCCGTGGCACGTTTCCATCGCGGAGGGGCTCTGCCCCGGCTCCTTCCATGATGGTTTGATGGATTTCTTATTCGGTCTTTCCCCGGGCCTTTTCCTAGCATGTATGGCATTCAGAAACCCTTAACCAACATGTGAATAGGCCATCTACATGTCAAGAATTTACGGGGTGTAACATTCTCCCCCCCCCCCCAAGAACATTCGTCCTCGAATGTGAACTTCTATTTATAAGAAATCTCGGCTTACTCAAGTTATTTCTAGAAAACTTTTGGCAGAGTCTCCCCTGTAATATGGACTATCTCAAGAACCTGAAATGTAGAAAAGTCCAATACAGGTACTCTACACAATACTATAGTATCCATCTCATAAAAGACTAGAGTCAACTACCTCATCTACACATATACTATAAGGCACTATATAAATTAACAATACTAACATACCTGTTATCTGACTAGGCTTGAAACAAGTGAGGATATCTGATTTTCATATCTTCCTCTGCTTCCCAGGTTCTCTTCTCGGTTCCTATTATGCCACAGCACCTTGACAGAAGCAATATCTTTCGTTCTCAATCTACGAATCTGTCTAAGATAGCTACTGGAACCTCTTCATAGGCCAGCTCTTCCGTAACCTGGACATCCTGGACTGGGACAACTCTGTGAGTGTCTCCTATGCACTTCCTTAGCATAGATACGTGGAAAACTGGATGAACAGACTCTAATTCTGTAGGCAAGTTCAATTCGTATGCCACTCGGCCTACTCTCCGCCGAATATGATAAGGCCCAACGAATCTCGGGCTGAGCTAACCTTTCTTGTCGAATCTCATCACCCCTTTCATTGGAGATACTTTCAGAAATACCCAGTCATTCACATCAAATTCCAGGTCTCTGCGCCGCACATCGGCATATGATTTCTGGCGGCTCTGTGCAGTCAGTAGGTGTTCTCTAATAAGCTTTACCTTCTCCTTTGACTGATGAATAATATCTGGCCCAATCAGCACCGACTCTCCCACTTCAAACCAGCCAACTGGTGATCTACATTTTCGCCCATACAATGCCTCAAAGGGCACCATCTGGATAGCTGAGTGATAGCTATTATTATAAGCAAACTCAATTAGCGGCAAATGCTCGTCCCAGCTACCTCCAAAATCTACCACACACGCCCGTAGCATATCCTCGAGCATCTAAATAGTGCGTTCAGCCTGTCCATTTGTTTGAGGGTGGAATGTTGTGCTCAAATTAATCTGCATTCCCAGACTTCTTTGAAATGACTTCCAAAATCTAGCTGTAAATTGTGCTCCTCTGTCAGAGATAATAGATACTGGAACACCGTGTAATCTAACTATTTCTCTGATATACAATTCGGCATAATCCTCGGCAGAGAAAGTGGCTTTCACTGGCAGGAAGTGGGTTGATTTCGTCAGTCTGTCAACTATTACCCAAATGGAATCATGTCTATGCCTGGTAGGGGGTAATACTGCCACAAAATCCATTTTTACTGCTTCCTATTTCCAGAGAGGCACAACTATGTCTTGAGTTAACCCGCCTGGTTTCTGGTGTTCTGCTTTTACCTGTTGGCAGTTAGGACATTGGGCTACAAATTCTGCTAGCTATAATGGAGTCACTGACGGGTGTAGCTACTAAAAAGGGCTGCTGTAACAATTCTAGTGCAACACTAAACTTTCAAGCCACAAATGGAGTAACATAGGACAAAGTGGACCCTGGATCAATCAGTACATAAGCAGGGTATGAGCAAATAGTCATCATACATGTTACCACATCTGGAGACTCCTCTGAGTCCTGTCTCCCTGGTAATGCATAGGTACGGCTTGAGCCCGTACCTAAACTAGAGGCTCCTGATCTACCTCAGCCTCTACCTACTCAACCTGAGGGCCTACGCCCTGCCGAGGCTGCTGGAGCTCGTGGCCCTGCGGATCCCCTGCCCTAGCTATCTCCGCTACCTTTCCCCCTGGTCGGACAATCTTTCATTAAGTGCCCCTCCTGCCCGCATAGATAACATCCTGAGGAGCCATATCTACAATCTCCGATATGAGGTTGGCTGCAAATAGGGCAGGGTGGGGGTGTGTATCTACTCTGCTCTACCCTCCTCTGCTGAGGTGAATCCATCGTTCGAGAACTTCCACCAGACTCTGACTGCCCTCGATGAATAAATCACCCTTCTGTTGTTGTGGTGGAGGTAGGGGTCTAGTGGTCCTGTTTGACAACCGGGGCCTGGGTCCTCTCTGAATCTCCCTCTGCATATCATCTGATCTATCCCTGCGGCACTGCTGTCTGTCTACTGTCCTGTTGCCGTTGTCTAAGGCCCTCAATAGTCTGGGCAAAGGCCTGCACTCGGGCAATGTCCATATCTTCCCGTAATGTAGTTGTCATGCATGCCTCAATGTATTCTAGGTTCAGACCCATAATGAACTGGTGGACTCTAGATGGCATGGTGTCCACAAAAGCTAGAGCATAGCGGGCTAAGGAGTCAAACTGTAAGGCATATTCTCGTACACTCCTCGCCCCCTGCTTCAAGTGCAAAAACTGATCCATCCGGGCCTGCCTGATCTCCCGTGGAAAATAACGATCCAAGAAGGCCTCCGAGAAGCTGGACCAGGTCGGAGGGGAAACATCTCTCCCTTGAGACCTCTCCCAGCTCTCGTACCATAATACAGCTACGTCTCGCAACCGAAATACTGCTAACTCAACTGATTCTATAGGTGTCACATGCATGACCCAGAAGATTCGTTGCATCTGATCTAGGAAATCCTGGGGGTCCTCTGCTTGATCTGACCCTGTGAACTGTGGGGGACCTAATGCAAAAAATTCCTTGACCCTCGAACTACAAGATCCACCTGATGGCTCTGCTGTTATAGGTGGCACTGACTGGCGCTGAGTAGCCATCATTTGTGCCAGCATAACTACAGCACTGGAAACTTCATAGTCGGATGGTGTAGGTACAGGAGCTATGGGAGGTGGTGTCGTTCTGAATGGCTCCTGATGAGATGGGGACTGCTGAGAAGGCTGTGATGATGCCTCTATATCGCCCTCAGATCAGGCTAATTCAAAATGAAGCTGAGGCATCCTGCTGGTGCCTTCTCCTGCTGTGGTAGGGTATCGCAGGTTTGCCATTTTATCTATAAACAAAGAGTATGATAAGTTTTTGGAACTCAACCCTATACTGTACTGCTCTATGGCACGACTAAATATAAAGGAAGAGTAACCATCCTATTATGCCTTGCAGCCTCCTGCCTATAGTATGCGGTGCACAACACATCCATAGATAAGACTCTACTTAGCACGACTTGCAGACTCCCTGGGATACGACCTGCTCTGATACCAAGTTCGTCACGCCCCGCCATGGGGGGTATGACTGGCACCTGGTGCCCTATTAGGATCTGAACTGCTAGACTACTGAGCCTAAGCACATCTAGTGCCTGGCTGGCTCTAACTCTGATTCACGAAAACAATGGGCTATATAACGGTTGTAAATACAGCCTCCGGACGACTAGGCCTATAGCCACCTATACTATAACATCAGCTAACCAGAATCACATTCATATAGGGGAACCTATGCAGGCCGACAAGGCCACCATGTTATCTAGTTAACTCTAAATCAATATAACAAATGCTGAACCGCTATGCGACCGGCACGGTCACCACTACTGACTGGATAAGGCCTCACACGGCCAACATAAACAACTAAACATACACACAGCCCCACACGTCCGACATAACTAACCATAGGGAAATATATACAGACTGCAAGCCTCTAGGAATACTGATAAGATGGTCAGTACAGGGCCCCGACATACCCGTACTATACAACAAAAGAAAATGATGTAAACCTCTGAATATCAAGCTCCGGATGACAGGAGCTGATGACTCTGCGCTGGCTAGGATCACGAGGGATCGACTCCTCGTCTATAAGTACCTGCAAGCAAGTAATGCAGCGCCCCAAACGAGCGTCAGTCCCACTGGTACCGAGTATGCAAAGCAAACTGAACGTAACTGAATGTAAGCAACATAACTAGAAACTCTGAATAATAGGAAATATCTGAAACTGTCTGGACTGATGGAATCTGGAACAAGCTTATCTGTACTGAGAGTAAGGCAGGAGCATACCTGTCGACGTGGCGATCTGCTGTCTATCAACTAATAAGTAACATATATATGCATATATATAACAAACAAGGACCAATACCAGCCCCCATAAGCCGGAAGGTGCCAACCAACAAACAATCTATATACCCCTACCCTGGTCAAAACCATCAAAAAATAAATCAGTCCACTCGTCTACTAACTACGAGCACCTCTACCAGCCCCCTGGGTCTCCAGCTCGGGCTATGGCCTCTGATATAAATAACTGTGTATGAGCCCGAAGGACTCCTATACTATAAACTGTAATTTGTATCTGTATCTGTATCTGTAATCTGCCTCCTGGGCGCAAGCGCACAACAGGGTAAGCTATACTGTTATGCTGATCATCCTGATATGGGGAATGCTTCATCCCATCTTCGTCCTACTGCGGATGGCATACCACCCATTGGAGTGGCGTATCCCCACCCTCACGGTGGGTTGACACAGTTACCAACCCAGGGGCGGCGAGGACGCTCAAAGGGTGCCCTCATAACACAAACAGGTCTCAACAAACAATAATCACATATAGCAAGCATGTTTAAACTGAAAATACTGTCTCTACTCTGATTTCTCATTCTGAACTCTTTTTTGTGTTATACTGATTCTCATACTGAACTATATTGTATTTTAGATATTATCTGACTGTCTAACTATACTGTAACTGAGGTATGATCTGACCGTCTGGCTATACTGCATCTGAGATATTATCTGACTGTCTGATATTGCTTTACTAACTTTTATTCTGAATATATATATCATATTATCATAAAACATACTTGCTAAATTCAAACCGGACTCAATTCTTGACTTCTGAGTTCTTTCTTCTACACATCACGCTATTTACTGTGCTGGATTACTAACTTGCCGAAGGAATTAGCTTTACATACCTTCGCTTCGGAGTTCCCGACTAACTGGCGTAGTTCGGTTAGTATTTTTGCTATTTCTCCCAACTGCATTCGTATACATATCAATTAGAGCTAAATACACTAATATTCTGGAAGAAAACATCACTTTCAATATATATATAGCCCAAACTTTGGCTTATCAAAAAACGGTCGAAAACTCGCTATTTCTCGAAAGTCCAAAAGGGAGAAATACTCACTTTAGGGCTAGGAGTATATTGACACTAATTTGGAGCAATGCCACTTACCTTCGTTCGGTAGCACGATGATTCGCCGGCCGAATTTCACGAAACTAAATCCATAGGAATGCCCCTTAGTGCTTAATACCTCGGTATCTGGAGTTAATTTGAGTTTGGACCGCGTTTGGCAGCGTAATCGGACGAATATTATCAAGGAAACTTTGTCCTCTCTATTTACCCTTGACTTCTCTGGAAAATTATATGAAATTTAACATTAAAACCGAAGTTGGAGGCTTTTATACTTGGGGATGGACAAGGCCTCCGTGACACGGGGCCAACGCGGAGGCCCTCCCTCCGTGGCATGTTGCCATCGCGGAGGGGCTCTACCCCGGCTCCTTCCGCGATGGTTCGACGGATTTCTTATCCGGTCTTTCCCCGGGCCTTTTCCTAGAATGTATGGCATTCAAAAACCCTTAACCAACATGCGAATAGGCCATCTACATGTTGAGAATTTACGGGGTGTAATAATTTAGCCCCTCCTATTATTTCAGATTCAATAGAGCTAAGAGAAGGTAGAGTTATTGATCCTTCAGCACCTGTTGTACCTTCAGGTATATCAAAGGGATGATATTTTGAGAAAGCATTTCAAATGTTAGCTCGAGCAGTGACGTTTCAAAATAAATAGTTAAAACTAATGGTAGGGTCCAAGGGAACTTTTGAGAGCTCTAGTGCCCATAGGTTTTGAGCCTAAATCCCCTAGCCTTCACGAATCAGTACTTACCACGGGAACTTCGAAGGATTCGAGCTAATAAGGTTTTGTACCAAGAGCACGGCAGCATGAGTATTCGCGAATATAATCTCGAGTTTAATGTTTTGGCCCAATATGTTTCAGATAGGATGTGGAATATGAGGGATAGAGTATATCAATTGTATTATGTTTGGGACCCCATTTGGTCCGAAAGTGTTTGGGAATGTCTACCCTGACAAAATTATCTACTTCTTGGATGCTAGTATTTCCTCAAAAGACGGACGATCTTATTCACCGTCTCCCAAGTAATGACAAGGTAGTGGAATAGAGTAAGGAAACCAGGTTGATAAGATTATTTAAGGACCCTCATAGTGCTTGGAGACCCCGGCCAGTCAGACATTCAGTTTCTCCTTAAGATTCAGTCTCTACTTTGTCCCTAGATTAGACTACAATTTCTTTTAGCCCCTGTTTCCAAGATAGGCAGTGACAGGTTGTGGTAAAAGCAAAGGTAAAAGAGCAACTTAAGGTTTGACACTGATTATATATGTTAAGTGGTTAAGTTGTGATTTTCACTGTTTTTCTATGATATTTCCTAATAGTATGAATGGAAAGGCGGTATTGGAGTAAATCATAACTCCCATGGTAGTTTATTAATTTGCTTAGGGTTAGAAAAGTTACTGATTTTATGGTACTAAAGCATGTCTATCATACGTCAGACAAATAGATAGAGTTGAGTAAGTACAGTTTGATAAGAAGTGGCAATAGAAAGAGGATGTGCTTACGAAAAATAGAATGTATGTTTATGACACAAGTCAAAGAAAAGTTAAAGATGTTATGGCTAAAGTTACGGCTACCAAGGTATAACACTCATTTGAGGACGAATGATTTTAAGGTGGGGAGGATGTTACACCCCAAAAAAAAATTTTATGATTATTTGATAGTTATATGTCATATTAAGGGAATTATGGGTCGTATATTGTCCGTAGGTGAGTAGGGAAACATGTGCAAAGGGAAAAGCGAAGAATATGTGAAGTTTGTAAATAGGGGTCAACTTTAAATGGTCATATCTCCAAACATATAATGATCCAGAAGTCCCATAACATGTGAAATGATAGGTATTTGAGTCTAATTTATAGTGAATAAAATCGCTCGTCAATCGGAGTTCGGAGTAAAACGTTAAGCTCATTTGAAGACAGCACTGTCGGCTGGGAAAGCGCCCAGGCGCGCCGGTGCCGAGAAAGGCAGGTAGCAATCGCACGCGAGCGAGGGCATGTCGCACGGGCGCCGCCCGAACCCTTGCCAGCCCACCTATATGAAGTAAAATTGAGCTATAAAGCTCAATTTTACTCCATTTTAGTTGATGTTTTTTTCAGAATTCAGAGAATGCAAAGCCCTATCACATGGTGAAAAGATATCCAAGGTAAGAAACTTCACTCTTGTCTCTTTTGGGCTTTGAAAAGAGAACCTTTGAAGGAAGTCATGACTTGTTGTTCTCTTGTGGTTAATTGTGGTATTGCTGCATTTTTAGATGATTCTAGGCAGAGGAAATAGTAGGAGTTTACTCCTACTTTAGCTGATAACATCTCCAAGAAAGGGTAAGTAATTCCTTTTTTAATTTCCTTAAGTTTATTAGGTTATAACTTGGAGAATGTTGTAGTATTGTGTTGTTGTTTATTTGTGCATTTTTGTGGCATGTTGCTGCCCAATTTTTCAAGAACTTTGGTGAAGTGAAGTTGTTTCTTTTTGGGTTTGTAAATTGGACTTGGAAGGAGCCTTAAGGAGTGAGCTTGAAAGGAAGATTTTTGGCAAAATTAGAGTCGACGTGCCAAGGTATGTAAAGGCGTCCCTTTCCTTGTTTTTCAAGCACCAGACTAAGTTATTGAAAGGATCAATATTCCTATGTATTTAAAATCATATTGAGGCATGTATGATCCTTTCCAAAGGGTTGGAACTACTTCGCATAAAGCTTGAATCGTTAAGAATGGTTGAAGCAAACAAACGTGAAGCCAAAGGCATAATTTTTATACGATTATTTTTGTAGTTCTAAATCGAGTCTGAAGTCCCCTTAACGTGGGCCCGTGAGCTGGTCCTTTTCAGTATAATGTATATGTGATGTATAATATATGTTAAGATCTGGTCACTTAGTGAAATTGGTACGAAATGCTAAGACGACGACACGTAATTGAACTTAACATCAGAATACAAAATTTGAAGCTGAATACATCCTTTGTCTAAAAAGCCTCTAAACATGATGAGTTGGTGGGACAAGATCTCAACTAACTCAACAAAGCTTAAACTAAAAATACATATAGGAAATCCGAATAAGTCTAGTCCTCGGGAGATGAGGACTCACCAACAACCTACGATGCTATCTCAGAAGACTAACTATGAGTGGGGCTAAGCCTGAGAGTCAAGTCTTGTATCATGAAACGATACAACATTGAGTATGCTATCAGTACATGGAATGTACTGAGTATTCAAGGTAAGTAAAACCACTTAAGTAAGTAAAATCATTTAAAGACAATGCATAATGTAAAGAATGAACATTTAGAATCTTAGAGTAGGGCTTGCATGCATTCTTTCTGAAATCATGATCTCATCATAACATAACATAACAAAACATCATAACTGAATCAATTAACTCAAAGCTAAAATCTGATTGTCATGCGTAAAACTGAACATTGAGTCAAGCCTGTTTAGAACTTATACAGATATAGAAATCTCATGAATGATAAACATGCATAACTGAAATCATAAGGAACAATCAGAGAATCGTCTTTTAACCGATATACCACGATAGAGATTACATGGTCCCAACTATCACACTCAAGTGGGAAGAGTCATCCCAAGCCTTGCCAAGGCTAGGGGTGATACCATGACATCGATATCAAGCTCGTGGGCCAATAGGGTCGGGGATAGCTCACAAGGGAGGTCCCAAAGTAATATATGTATATATATATAATAGTATAAAGATACATTGGCACGTAGTTCTGAGGAATAGGGTGATCGACCCTTAGCCTACTCAGTGCTACACACTACTCCCAAAAACAAGCATATGCTCTACATCGTATTTCAATGAAACTCAATATCGTCTATTTACAAAGCTCAATACATCTCAAATATGAAATCATGCGTATGAGAAGCTTTAACTCAAACCATACCACAAGCTGAAAGATAATTGGGAGTCTTCGCTCCAAAACCATGTGGTAAGCTTAATTCGAGAAATCATAAATCATACTCTGAACATATGGTCATTGCCCAAAGCTTTATCATTCTTGAAAATACTCAATTCACATTGAAAACATGATTATAAATATGGTCAGCTTGAAAACATGCTTTTCGTCATAATATCTCATCATAATCATATATTCATCACAAATCTCTTCTTTCATGAACTTCTCATTAGTGGGTTTTTTAATTCATAAAACTTGAAACATGCTTTTCAATTGAAAACAATATAAAACCTACCCATGCTTCATAATTCGATAATAGAAACATATTTAAATCATACCCATGTAGAGAATTTAGGAAATTCATGCATTAGGTTAAAACCCCATAGATTAGACATAGAACATTCATGATTGAGAGAGGGATTGGGCATGGGTGTGAAAGGATTCACCTGTTCATAACTCTACATACCTTATGGTAGCTGATTCTTACACTTCTTTAAATGCCCAATAGAATTGAAGAGAAATTGAACAACACTAAGCTTGATCACCCTCTCTAACCTTCTACCTAGCATGCATGATTGAATATAGCCTAAAATGAACTTAACCCCTTTAAAAGTCATCATTCATAACTCAAAACAATGTAGTTTAGGCCTTAAGATCTTAGGAATTACGGAAAAGCCCTTACTAAGTTCCCAGAAAATAACTGCCAGGTGGTCCCAACAAGGGACCTAATGACTCGTTATCATGGGCCACGACCCGTGGAGTCGTCTGTCAGGTACACTAATTATCAGGTCTTCAAGGCTCCTCACAGGTGACTTAACGAACCGTTACTATTGACCACGACTTGTGGTCACCACCCGTTATGTACACTGCCTCTGATTCTTACCATGCTTCATCCTGCTTCTCACGACCCCCCTCCCCCCCACAAATCGTGGTGACTGACCACGATTCATGGGGTCCTTCTGTTAAGTACACTACCCTCTTCCTTCTCTTTTCTCACTTATCACTCCCCACGACTAACCTAACGAGTCGTGGGGACTGACCACGACTCGCGGTCACTTCCGTGGGGATCCCATTTCCCAAACCTAACCTCATCATCTGTGCCTCACAATGAGTCACATCATGACTCGTGGTCTGCTTCCATGGGTCACCTCACGACCCATCCTTTCCTGATGCCAGTTTTTAACTTTTCTCCGATTCAACTCCCAGGTCTGATCTTTGGGCTTTCGGGGTATAACAATATCTCTCTCTTGGGAACATTCATCCTCGAATGTTGAAAAACACACAGAGAAGTGCAATTATCATATTCAAACATTGATCACTTAAGCCGAAAACTGACGGAATGACTACCTCCAATTCAAACTACATAGTTGAACTGAATTCACGAATCATACACATCCATATACATAAAAGAAACTTGGTCACATGAACTACACATGAAAACTAAGTAGAGTTTGAGAGTAAAACTGATACCTCAAGCAAGAACTGAGCCGATAGAGAATAAATGTGGGTATCTAGCCATCATATCCACTTCAGCTTCCCACATAGCTCTCTCAACATGTTGATTCATCCATAACACTTTAATAGAAGCTACTTCCTTGTTTCTTAGCCTTCGAACCTGACGATCAAGTATTTATACCAGAACCTCCTCATAACTGAGGTTGTCTTTCACACCAACACTGTCCACCGGGACAACTAGAGCTGGATCACCCAAACACTTCTTTAAGAGAGACACATGGAATACAAGATGCACAGAAGCTAATTCTAAGGGCAACTCCAATTTGTATGCTACCTTGCCAACACGTCTCACAATCTAGTACGGACTGACATAGCAGGGACTAAGTTTCCCCTTCTTTTCAAACCTCATCACTCCCTTCATTGGAGACACCTCAGAAATACCCAATCATCAACTTCAAATTCTAATTCTCTCCTTATCACATTGGCATAGTACTTTTGGCGACTCTGAGCAGTTTTCAACCTTTCCCTTATCAACTGAACCCTCTCCATAGCCTCTTGAACCGAATCTGGTCTTATCACTGTCGCCTCACCATCCTCAAACCAACCAATGGGCGATCTACATCTCCGCCCATAGAGAGCCTCAAATGGTGCCATATGGATACTGGAATGATTGTTGTTATTGTATGCAAACTCGATAAGAGGCAAATGATCATCCCAACTACCCTTGAAGTTGATCACACATGCTCTCAACATATCCTTGAGAGTATGAATTGTCCGCTCCACTTGACCATCCGTTTGCAGGTAAACCGCAGTGCTGAGCTTAACCTGAGTACCAAGTCCTTCTTGAAATGACTTCCAAAATTGAGAGGTAAATTAGGTACCCCTATTTGAAATGATGCATAAGGGCACTTCATGCAATCGAACTAGCTCTCGAATATATAGTTTGGCATATTCCTCCGCCGTATCCGTGGTTTTGACCAGTAAAAAATAAACGGCCTTGGTCAACCTATCTACTACAACCTAAATGGAGTCATATTGTCGACGAGTAAGGCAAACCTGTGATGAAGTTCATATTAGTTTCTTCCCAGTTCCAAGTAGGAATACTAATATCCTAAAGCACACCTCCCGGTCTCTGATGCTCAACCTTTACTTGTTGATAGTTCAGACACTTAGATACAAACTCTGCAATGTCTTTCTTCATGCCATTCCACCAATAAACTTCTCGTAAGTCGCGGTACATCTTGGTGGCACCTGGATGGATAGAATACCTGGATCTATGAGCCTCGTGCAACATCCAGCTCCTCAAATCATCAACATCTAGAACACATAAGTGACCCTGGTATCGAAGCACACCATCTCCCCCTTTTGGAGAAGACCTCCACCTTCTGATTTTGAGTCGCTTCCTTTAACTTTACCAAAATAGGGTTCTCATCTTGTCTATCTTTCACATCAGTCACCAAGGATGATTTTAATCCATTTTGAACAATAACACCGCCATCGGTCGAGTCAACCCGCCTAACTCCCAACCTCGCAATTCTATGCAAATCTTTCACCAGCTCATTCTTCCCCTCATCCACATGAGACACACTCTCCATAGAAAGTCTACTAAGTGCATCTGCTACTACATTGGCTTTACCCGGATGGTAAAGGACACTCATATCAAGTCCTTGAGTAACTCCAACCACCTCTTTTGCTGAAGATTGAGATCCTTCTGAGTAAACACATATTGCAAACTCTTATGGTCCGTAAGCACATCCATGTGGACCCCGCACAAATAGTGTTGCCATATCTTCAGCGAATACCACCGCGTCCAATTCAAGATCATGGGTCAGGTAGTTCCTCCCATGAACTTTTAGCTGTCTAGAGGCATATGCTATAAATTTCCCTTACTGCATCAATACACACCCAAGTTTGATCCTTGAAGAATCACAATGCACCAAGAACCCATTGGTACCCTCCGATAGAGTTAACACCGGTGCTAAAGTAAGTCGGGTCTTCAACATTTGGAAGCTCTACTCACAAGCCTCCGACCATTGGAATTTTGCCTTCTTCTGGGTCAACTTGGTCAAAGGTGCTTAAATAGATGAGAAACCCTCAACAAACCTCTGATAGTATCCAGCTAAACCCAAGAAACTTCGAATATCTAAAGGATTCACCGGTCAAGGCCAATTCTTCACTGCTTCTATTTTCTAAGAATCCACCATTATACCCTCACTCGATACCACATGAACCAAAAAAGCTATGAAATTCAACCAAAACTCACACATACTAAATTTCCCATATAATTGATGATCCTTGAGAGTCTGTAGCACCACTCTCAAATAAGAGGCATGCTCCTGCTCACTCCGAGAGTAAATCAGGATGTCATCAATAAACATAATCATGAACATATCCAAGTATGGCTTGAACACCCTGCTCATCAAGTCCATAAAAGCTGAAGGAGCATTCGTTAGTCCAACAGACATAACTATAAACTCATAATGACCATACTGCATCCTGAAGGCTATCTTCAGGACGTCACTCTCCTGGACTCTAAGCTGATCATACCCGGATCTGAGGTCTATCTTTGAGAAACACTTGGCACCCTGAAGCAGGTCAAATAAATCATCAATCCTAGGTAAAGGATACCTGTTATCGATGGTGACCTTGTACAATTATCGATAATTAATACACATGTGAAGGGAACCATCTTTCTTTCGGATAAATAAAACTGGTGCACCCCATGGGGACTTGCTCAATCTAATGAAACCCTTATTTAACAAGTCCTTCAACTATTCCTTCCACTCTTTTAGCTCAGCTGGAGCCATTCTGTAAGGAGGAATACATATAGGTTGCGTGTTGAGAAAGGTTAATACCAAAATTAATCTCCCCCTGGGGAGGGATTTCCGGTAAATCATCTGGAAAGACCTTTGGATACTCATGTACTACTGGAACTGACTGGATAGTTGGGTTCTCGGATGTTTCATCCTTAACCCTAACTAGATGGTACACACAACCTTTATAAATCATCTTTCTGGCCTTAAGGTAGGAAATGAAATGACCTACAGGCACAACTGAACTACCCTTCCATTCTAAGACTGGCTTGACGTGCCTGATTCGCGCGTCCGCAAGTGTACGGGTCGTGCAAGTAATATAATGGATCTTTTTAAGAACCGGATTGTTGAACCCATAAGGACTGGACCCATTCCTCTAACTATACATTTCTAGTGTGATCTTAAATACCTCAAGTGTTGGTTATAGACATTTTCGATCGAGATTAATTAAGTCTAAGTTTGGTTCAACGAAGTATTCTGAAATTACTCTAGGAGCAACATAGAGTTAAAACCAATTAATCATGTGATACTACGATTTGCAATGGGTTAAGCATGGAACTATCAATTGTTATTTCACATAATTAGAATTGCATGTTTATGGTCTTTCGAGCCTCTAAACACGGCAATCTAGCCTCACTGCATCATTGTGAGTGAGGAGTTTAATTTCTAGTTGCGGGCAATCAATTATGTTGTGGTTTACGGGGAAACGATTAGGGACTTTCGTGCGTCTAACCATTTAACTCAACTTAGCCTCACAACTACTTCTTCGAGTGGTGATGTGACATCCCAAGTTGGTCTTTCATAACCCCCATGTCTCAACCAAGCACGGTGTTAGGTATATTTCTATCCTGACACAAAAATCTCTCCCGAGATACAAACATGCTCCTCACATTCTCATGTCCTGACCTAGGTAATGCTTTCTCAAGCTATTACTCAAGCTAAAAAATATGCTTTCATGGTGATCAATCATAAAACAACCAACAATCCAGAATGCAAAACGAAAACAACAATCAATAACTTAATTCCAAATAAATTTCATAAAATCACAATCATAATTCATGGCTTCAAACCTAGAGGAAGGGTTCTTGCCATTCATGTTCGTAAAACTACAATTAACTAATACTAAACTAACATACTTACATGAATTTGGTAGATGAGAAGGGAATTTGATAAACCCTAGATGAGTTCTCCCGCTTCTCCCTTCACTCCTAGGTAGTTTTCCAGAATAAAATCGTGACCAAATGATTTTAGGAGCTAAGGGTTCAATTTATACTATGCTGAAAAATTGCAAAATTTGGCCTGTGGTGGAACAGCAACGTGTCACAGAGCTGAACGCCCTACTTGACCTCTGTGACACGTTGGTAACGCGTACCCTCACTGTAATGTGCCAAAAAATGCAATTTTTGGCCAAGTGTTGCCGCGTTGGCAGCGTGCCACGGCCCCTATCGCGCAGGGTGCCAGTTATTGCATTTTTTCTTGTTGACTTTCATGTTTTGCTCTTGATTCCATTCCTCCACTTCACCAAATCATGAATTAGTTCCTCAAATGCATTATTAACCTTCAAAAACAAGGACTAATCATGTTGGTTAGTATATATTCACATTTAGATAAAGTCATATGAAAATGTATAAAATCACTTAGATAAACAAGACTAAATTAAGGTATAAAGCATCACTCGGGCATGCTATTTTTGCCCACGATCACCTACCCCACACTTAAAGTCTTGTTCGTCCTCGAAGAACCTATTACATCTCATGCATATGGAGACTCATCCATAACTCATTTAGCAAGAATATTCAAGCTACGCCTACAATGATTACGTAAGATAACAAGCAAAAGATAGACCATGCACGATTTGATCATTGAAATGAAGTACAACTATGTTAAGACTTCTTAACCTCAAGAATCGACTCTCAATCTTAGCAAACTCATGCAAATCAACTGATTAAGAAATCCCACATGAATTATATCCTTCATTCAACATGGCCCCTCACGGAAAGAGAGTTACCCAATCACATGCAAAAACAATTTTTTAAATCACAACATGTGTGGGTACATGAATAGAATTACGCTCACTCTCACAAAGAATTCACATGCATCATGTAATGACCCATAAGCTTGCCCTAGTGTTTTATTCCACTAATTTAAGGATGTGTGAATGTAAGATCAAGTAGGACTTAATGGGTTGTACTGTAGGCTAAGGGACAGGTAGGTACTATTATGGCCAGTAATAGTGACTATCTTTCCTAAGCGCTTTTAATCCATTACGCCCTCCTTACGAACTTCCCTTTCCTTACTTTACCTTTTTCTCCATTCATCTTTCTTGTTCCTCTTATGTTCCCCCATTTCTTTAGGCACTTTCAGCTTATTAGTAAGGAGTTCTATATAATTTTTCATTAATTTGTTTTCTTGCTCCTTACTAATAATCAACCATTTTCATGCATGTGCACCTTTGTCCTTTTCTCACTTCTACAACTTGCTACTTTTCCTTTCTTTTCACTCCTTTACTCTTTCATATTTTTCCACTCAAGCGCTTAGGAGTTTTGGATCAAACACAAGGCTACTAAAAGAAAAAGGATTAAGCTTATGTTGCAGCTGTCAAAGAATAGGCTCAAGGCTCAACGGGGCTAACTAGGATTAATCTTTTCAAGGTAGGTAAAATGAGGGATAAAAATTTGGTTCATTCAAAGAAATGCCTAAATCATCTCCTACTATTCACATCCTTCATTTCATTTTATAAACACACCAGGCAAGTTCTATACATTCCACAATGGCACAGAATACTCAAAAACCTTACACTCATGGCACATGCTCAAATCAAGACATATTCATCAGACTCTTACTCAGCTAATCACAAGAATTCAGATTAAGCTTCAATCATATTGAGTCAAATTCAAGAGCTTAAGTGTCTCAAACATAGTTATACAATTGCATGCTTCACACTAAACATACTTGCATCTTCCAATCACGTATAGCACATAACAAGAACATCAAGCACCACATAGTTATGGTTTCAAAAACCCATCACCTACCGACTAATTTTTCCTCAAGACGGTCGTCATCCATCCATCGTCAGAAACAGTCCCTAACTATGACTAAAACACTATATACAGACAAAGGAAAGAAAAAGAAAAAAATCTTATTCTTCGGTTCAAAGACCCCCCGTCGAAAAAGAACCGACAAGAAAAACCAACGGGTGATGAATTCATGCTTGATTCACAAAAAAATTTCAAATTTTTCAAATTTTGAAGCATTACATTCACCAAAAAAAGCATTACATTCACCAAAAATCGTTAAGCACAAAAATTTTGAAATTTTTCTCACCCCACACTTAAATCATGCTATGTCCTCATAGCATTAAGTTAACATTTAAAGGATGAGAAATACTCCCTGAGCCTCTATGCCAAGATAAAAGCAAGTTGTCCTTTCAAGTTCCAGAGATGGGTGTTTGACCCCACACTTCTTCTATTCCATGCTCTTTAGCTTCCACCTTCTCGGTACTCAGACTTCCCGCCATCTGTGCTTAACTTTCCACCAAAAACACAAACAAAATAAAAATAACAAAATCAACACAAAACCAAAATTAACAAAGTGTACCTGAGGTACCCTTGGGTTGCCTCCCAAGCAGCGCCTTATTTTACGTCGTTGCCCGACGTGAACTGTCCTTTTCAGGACATCCTCATACCTGGGTTCGCTTTCGAGAACCATCTCCTTTTCTTTTGCTGTTTAGAGGAAACAGCCTCCACTCTATTCCTCTCTTTCTCCAACTTCTTCTCAATTTGAAGCCCTTTATCAGACTCGGGCTGAACACTTGTAATTGCCTTTGGCCCTGCACCTGTGGAATCCTCCACCCCACACTTATCCTCTGCCAACACACTAACCTGACAAAGGTTTCTGTAGTGTGCAGATGGGTTCATTTCTTGGTAGACGCAGAAGATTTCTTCTTCATCCTCAACCCTCATTTTCAGGGTCCCTGCTTTCAAATCAATCACCGCTCCTCCAGTGGCCAAGAATGGCCGTCCCAAGATCAGGGGTACCTGGTCATCAACCTGAAAATCCAAGACAATAAAATCATCAGGTATAATGAACTTACCTACTTTGATGAGAAGGTCCTCTATTATTCCATCAGGTGTCACTCGCGACTTGTCAGCCAGCTGCAGCATCAACCTTGTCGGCCTCGGTTTTCCCAACCCCAGGGTGTTGAATAAGGATAGGGGCATTAGATTAACTGCTGCCCCTAAGTCACACAAAGCTCGTAGCACCTCAGCTTTACCAATTTGTATGGGGAGGGTAAAACTCCCTGGGTCTTTGAGCTTCTTTGGCATTTTGCTCAATACCCTATGACTGCACTCCTCAGTCAGTGCTACAGTCTGGACATCCACCAATCTCACTTTGTTCGCCATCACATCCTTCAAGTATTTAGCATACTTGGGCATTCCCTGCAAAACATCAAGAAGAGGCAAATTTATGTGAAGTTCTTTGAAGCTCTCAAAGAACTTTTTGAAGCATTCCTCCTCCTTGCTCTTTCTGAATTTCTGAGGGAATGGTGGTGGTGGTCTTTGTGCTGGCTGCAATGAAAGTTGCGCATTTTGTTGTCCAACACTCTAATTATCTCCCATGTTGATGGATGGTTCTGGTCTAACCAACTCCGGCTGCACCCCCTTTTTCAACTCTTTTTGCACTGCATCAGCTAATTGCTTACCGCTTCTCAGACTGATGGCATTGATCTGCCGGGGATTAGGATCTGTGTTGCTAGGTAATCCCCCTTGTGATCTCATGTTTTGAGCAGCTGCTATCTGACCCACTTGTTTTTCAAGATTTCGGGTGGCTACTTGCTGATTCATTAAGTCTGTTGCCATCCTCGCCTGATTTTCCGCTAACTGATTCTGGGTCTCCAGAATTTTCTGCAGTGTTTCCTTAACGCTGCTACTCAATTTCCCATCATCCTGCCTATTCTGCTGATACTGCTGTTGTTGAGGTTGCATATAATTCTGCTTTTGGTTTCCACACCAAGAAAAATTCGGGTGGCCCTGCCAATTTCTGTTGTAACAGGTTTCAAAATTTTGATTGTTGCGCTGCACATTACTAACAAAATTGACTGACTCCAGATTGGCTCCACAAGATTCTGCATAGCGCCCATTATTACCACAAATTCCACACCAACTCGGAGCTTGCTGAACTGTATTAACCTGGCCCTGGTGTTGGTTCATACTCAGTTTATTGAACTGAGTCATCATTTGATGCTGGAACGAAGCTAACTGTGCTGCCAAGGCATTCAAACCATCTACTCCTATCAACCCTGGTCTCTTTCCTTCCCCCCTCGATGACTCGCTGTGCCACTCTGGATTTCCTTGAGCAATTCTGTTCAACAAAGTGTACAACGCATCATATGTTTTATCCAAGGCTTGCCCACCCGATGCAGAGTCTAGTAATATTTTTGTGTGTGGGTCTAGACTTTCTACAAAGGTATGAGCCAGCACTTCATTTGATTTCTGGTGATGGGGGCAGTCTCTCAACAATGACTTGAATCTTTCCCAAGCCATATACAAGTTCTCATCAAGCCTCTGCTTGAAACTGAGTATTTCACTTCTGAACTTTGCAGTCTTGCCTGAAGGAAAGAATCTGATAAGGAACTTCTTAGCCAAGTCATTCCATGAAGTTATGGAGTTCGGTGGCTCAGCCTTCAGCCACTTTTTCGCCTCTCCCAACAGTGAAAATGGGAAGAGGGTCAGTCGGACATAATCTGTGGACACGCCGGTGGGGACAAACGTGTCACTAATCTCTAAAAAGCTCTGTAAGTGCTGCTGCGGGTCCTCATGTGCCATCCCAGTGAATTGACCACTAGAATGTAACAGTTGCACCATGTTCTGTTTAAGCTCAAAGTGCCCTCCAGGCTCCGGTTTATGGATGCTAGAGGTTACATTCGTCGCTAGTGGGATTGCCACTTCGCGAACTGGTCTTGTTGCCATTGCTTCTGATGACAATTGTACTTCTCCCGCGGGTGGTTGTTGTTGTACCTTTTCTTGAAGTCTCTTCAGCTTTTGCTCTAGAGCTACTCTCCTTCGCAAATGGATTTGACGTTCAGGTTCAAGCAACGGTTCCACAAGCTCTCTATTTCTAGCCAGCTCGGCAGGACAACCTGTCACCTGCAAATAAATAGACTAAGACCAAGTTTCTCAACACTTAAGGAAATTTAGAAATCACACAAAAACAGATAAATTATCAAAACTTCCCTGAGTCCCCGGACAACCTGTCACCTGCAAATAAATAGACTAAGAACAAGTTTCTCAACACTTAAGGAAATTTAGAAATCACACAAAAACAGATAAATTATCAAAACTTCGCTGAGTCCCCGGCAACGGCGCCAAAAACTTGACGTGCCCGATTCGCGCGTCCGCAAGTGTACGGGTCGTGCAAGTAATATAGTGGCTTTTAAGAACCGGATTGTCGAACCCACAAGGACTGGACCCATTCCTCTAACTATCCATTTCTAGTGTGATCTTAAATACCTCAAGTGTTGGTTATAGACATTTTCAATTGAGATTAATTAAGTCTAAGTTTGGGTCAACGAAGTATTCTGAAATTACTCTAGGAGCAACATAGAGTTAAAACCAATTAATCATGCGATACTACGATTTGCAATGGGTTAAGCATGGAACTATCAATTGTTATTTCACATAATTAGAATTGCATGTTTATGGTCTTTCGAGCCTCTAAACATGGCAATCTAGCCTCACTGCATCATTATGAGCGAGGAGTTTAATTTCTACTTGCGGGCAATCAATTATGTTGTGGTTTACGGGGAAACGATTAGGGACTTTCGTGCATCTTACCATTTAACTCAACTTAGCCTCACAACTACTTCTTCGAGTGGTGATGTGACATCCCAAGTTGGTCTTTCATAACCCCCGTGTCTCAACCAAGCACGGTGTTAGGTATATTTCTATCCTGACACAAAAATCTCTCCCGAGATACAAACATGCTCCTCACATTCTCATGTCCTGACCTAGGTAATGCTTTCTCAAGCTATTACTCAAGATAAAAAATATGCTTTCATGGTGATCAATCATAAAAACAACCAACAATCCAGAAAGCAAGACGAAAACAACAATCAATAACTTAATTCCAAAACAATTTCATAAAATCACAATCATAATTCATGGCTTCAACCCTAGAGGAAGGATTCTTGCCATTCATGTTCGTAAAACTACAATTAACTAATACTAAACTAACATACTTACATGAATTTGGTAGGTGAGAAGGGAATTTAATAAACCTTAGATGAGTTCTCCCACTTCTCCCTTCACTCCTAGGTAGTTTTCCAGAATAAAATCGTGACCAAATGATTTAAGGAGCTAAGGGTTCAATTTATACTATGCTGAAAAATTGCAAAATTTGGCCTGTGGTGGAACAGCAACGTGTCACGGAGCTGAACGCCCTACTTGACCTCCGTGACACGTTGGTAACGCGTACCCTCACTGGAATGTGCCAAAAAATGCAATTTTTGGCCAAGTGTTGCCGCGTTGGCAGCGTGCCACGGCCCCTATCGCGCAGGATGCCAGTTATTGCATGTTTTCTTGTTGACTTTCATGTTTTGCTCTTGATTCCATTCCTCCACTTCACCAAATCATGAATTAGTTCCTCAAATGCATTATTAACCTTCAAAAATAAGGACTAATCATGTTGGTTAGTATATATTCACATTTAGATAAAGTCACATGAAAATGTATGAAATAACTTAGATAAACAAGACTAAATTAAGGTATAAAGCATCACTCGGGCATGCTATTTTTGCCCACGATCATGGCTCACCCAAAAATCTGAACTCTACTGCCTGGGTTCTACAATTAATTAAGGCATAGTATGCAAATAGCCAATCCATGTCGAGGATAACATCGAAATTGGTCGTGGATAACTCTATCAAATCTGTTGAGGTGACTTTCTAAAGGACTGAGACCGGGCAACCTCTATACACCTGTCTAGCTATAACTGAGTCACCTACTGGAGTAGAGATTGAGAAGGGTTCTAACAAGACTTCAGGACTGACTCTGAAACTACTGGCCACATAAGGTGTCACAAAAGATAAGGTAGCCCCCGGATCTAACAAAGCATATACATCAAGATGGAAAACTCATAACATACCAGTGACTACTTCGGGGAGACCTCCTGCTCCTGGTGGGATGCTAAGGCATAGAATCTATTTTGGCGCTAACCACAACCAATGTTGGTAGATGCCCCCTGATGAGTCGAGCGTATGGGTGGGGCTGCTGAACTAGACGTTGGGCCTCGGCCCCCATCATGATACTGTCTCGCTGTTGGGCAATCTATGAGCATGTGTCCAGGATTCCCACACCCGAAACAAGCACCCGTACCTGCTAAGAACTGGCCCGTATGCCCCCGACCACATCTACAGCATGCTGGGATTCTTTAATCTGCGGGTCTGGTTCTCTGACCCCTAGAGCCTGATGCTCGCACCCTCTGATCATACCTCGATCTGGATGGCACACTTAATTCTAAAGATGATGTGGTTGATCATCTTTGGTGGGTCTGCTGTTGGTGCCCACCACCTGACCTCAGCTGAGAAAATCCATGATTATCAGTCCTGGCCCACTTGGCCTCCCTTTCTCTTATATGCGCCGCCTCGATCTGCTGGGCATATAAAACTATTCGAGGAAAATCCATATCCTAATGGAGTATGGCAGTCCTACAATCCTTGTCCAAATATCCCACCATTCCATGAAATAACCTACTCACTCGCGCCCCTTTGATCGGCTACTAACTCTGGGGCGTACTTCGATCCTGTACCGTCATCCTCCCTTGCTTCAGATTTACGAACTCATCTTCCTTCAGCTCCCTCATCTCCACGAGGGAAGAATCGATCTAAGAATGCAACATGGAACTCTTTCCAAGTGACAGGGCCTACTCAGTGACCCTACTATCTTTCCATTGGCGAAACCAGATGTGCGTGACCCCTTTCAACTGGTACGAGGCCAACTTTGCGCACTCAACTCCATTCATCCCAATGAATTGGATGATCTTCACAATCTCATCTATGAACTCATGCGGGTCTTCATCGACATTTGACCCGAGGAACTCTGGCGAGTTCATCCTCAATAAATCCCTGACTCGAGCCGCTGCCACATTACCATTTTATGGGACATGCGCAACTGCCTGCTAATTGACCTGAGCGGTTAAGGCTTCATTTGAATAGCTTCCCGAATCTCAGAATGGTCAACCGACTCCGGTGCCTAGTGCCTCTGAACTGGTGGGGTTTGTTGGTGCCCATTTCCACTGCCATCCTCGTGGCCTTCTCCATTCCCATTCCTTCTACCATTTACTCTTTGGGGAGCCATGATTCTACAATCGCGAATAGCACAAATTAGAAGAATAGAGAGACTTTTCATCGCACGACATAGATCATCAAAGAAGGGAACATTTCCTAAATGTCTCGTAGCCTCTTCGTCATAAGTGTGGCGTGTTTCACACCCATGAAAAAGACTCTACTTAACATGGCTTTCAGATACCCTAGAACACTTCAAACCTATGGCTCTGACACCAAGTTTGTCACGACCCAAACGGAGGCCTGGATCACAACACGGGACAAGGAGCCCCAAGAGACTCCAAGTCAACCCATAGCATGAACATACCTCTAACTTAACTGATAAAATTGAAGAATCAACAAGATAATCATAGCGTAAGTCTAAATTAAACATAACATCATAATACATAATCTGAAGTTGAATACCTCCTTTGTCTAAAAACTTCTAAACATGACGAGTTGATGGGACAAGACACCAACTAACTCAATAAAGCTAAAACTGAAAATACATAAAGAAAATCTGAATAACTCTAGTCCTCAGGAGATGAGGATTCACCAACAATGTACGATGCTATATCAGAAGACTGACTATGAGAAGGGCTGAGCCTGAGAGACGAGTTCGATATCATTAAATGATACAGCATAAAGTATGCATTCAGTACATGAAATGTACTGAGTATACAAGGTAAGTAAAACCGCTTAAGTAAGTAAAATCATTTAAAGACAATGCATAATGTAAAACATGAACATTTAGTATCTGAGAGTAGGGCTTGCATGCATGCTTTTTGAAATCATGATCTCATCATAACATAACATAACATAACATCATAACTGAATTGATCGACTCAAAGCTAAAATCTAATAGTCATGAGTAAAATTGAACATTGAGTCAAGACTACTTTAGAACTTATATAGATACAAAAATCTCATGAATGATAAACATGCATAACAGAAATCATGAGGAACAATGGGAGACTTATCTTTTAACTGACATACCAAGATAGAGCTTATGTGGTCCTAACTGTCACATTCAAGTGGGAAGAGTCGTCCCAAGCCTTGTCGGGGCTAGGGACGATACCATGATATAAATATTAAGCTCGTGGGTCAATAGGGCCGAGGATAGCTCACAAGGGAGGTCCCAAAGTAATATATATTATATTATAAACCTACGTTGGTGCGTAGCTCTGAGGCATAAGGTGATCGACCCTTAGCCTACTCGGTGCTAGATAATACTCCCAAAAACAAGCATATGCTCTACATCATTTTTCAAGGAAACTCAATATCGTCTATTTATAAAGCTCAATACATCTTAAATATGAAACCATGCATATGAGAAGATTTAAATCAAACCATACCACAAGCTGAAAGATAATTAGGAGTCTTTGCTCCAAAACCATGTGGTAAGCTTAATTCGAGAAGTCATAAATCATACTCTGAACATATGGGCATTTCCCAAAGCTTTATCATGCTTGAAAATACTCAATTCACATCGAAAATATGATTATAAGTATTGGTATCTTGAAAATATACTTTTCATCATAATATCTCATCATAATCATACATTCATCAAAAATCTCTTCTTTCATGAACTTCTCATTATTGGGATTTTTAATTCATAAAACTTGAAACATGTTTTTCAATTGAAAACAATATAAAACCTACCCAAGCTTCATAATTCGATAATAGAAACATATTTAAATCATACCCATGTAGAGAATTTAGGAAATGCATTGGGTTAAAACCCATAGATTAGACATAGAATATTCATGATTTAGAGAGGTATCGGGCATGGGTGTGAAAGATTCGTCCATTCATAACCCTACATACCTGATGGTAGCTGATTCTTACACTTTTTTAAATGCCCAATAGGAATTGAAGAGAAATTGAAGAACACTAAGCTTGATCACCCTCTCTAACCTTCTACCTTGCATGCATGATTGAATATATCCTAAAATGAACTTAACCCCTTGAAAAGTCATCATTCATAACTCAAAATGATGTAGTTTAGGACTTAGGATCTTAGGAATTATAAATTCGTAGAAATAACTGCCAGCTGATCTGAACGAGGGACCTAACAACTCGTTTTCATGGGCCACAACTCATGGAGTCATCCGTCAGGTACACTGATTATCAGGTCTTCAGGGCTCCTCACGGGTGACTTAATGATCCGTTACTGGTGACCACTACTCGTGGTCACCACACATTATATACACTGCCTCTGATTCTTACCTTGTTTCATCCTGCTACTCATGACCCTCCCCATGAATTATTGTGACTGAACACGACTCGTGGGGTCCTTTCGTTAAGTACACTTCCCTCTTTCTTCTCTTTTTTCACTCATCACTCCCCTCGACTGACCTAACGAGTCGTGGGGACTGACCATGCCTCATGGTCACATTCGTGAGGTTCCCATTTCCAAAACTTGAACTCATCACCTGGGCCTCACCATGAGTCACATCACGACTCATGGTCTACTCCAACAGTGACACCTCATGTTCCTGATGCCAGTTTTTAATTTTTTTTTCTGATTCAACTCTCTAGTTTGATCTTTGGGCTTCCAGGGTATAACATAGCCCCTACTGGATAGTGAATGGGTTGGCAATATGGAATATGAGTTGGAGTTTCCTTCAGAATTAGCTTTCGTGCATCTTATTTTCCATGTATCACTTCTAAAGAAATGTTTGGGTGATCCCGCTCTAGTTGTCCTGGTGGATAGTGTTGGTGTGAAAGACAGCCTTAGTTATGAAGAGGTTCCGGTGGAAATACTAGATTGTCAGGTTCGAAGGCGAACAAATAAGGAAGTAGCTTCAGTTAAAGTTTTATGGAGGAATCAACATGTTGAGGGAGCTACGTGGGAAGCCGAAGCAGACATGATGGCTAGATATCCACATTTATTCTCTACCAGCTCAATTCCAGCTTGAGGTATCAGTTTTGCCCCAGTACTCTAATCAGTTTTCATGTTTTGTTCATGTGTCCAAGTTTATTTTATGTCAAAGCATGTCTGTATGGTTTGTGAATTCAGTTCAGCCATGTAATTCAGTTCGGAGGTAGTCATTTCGTCAGTTTTCAGCTTAAATGATCGGCATTTGAATATCATGGTTGTATTTCACTACTTCTCTGTATGATTTTCAACATTCGAGGATGAATGTTCCCAAGGGGGAGATATTGTTATACCTCGAAAGCTCAAAGATCATACTCGGGAGTTGAAACGGACAAAACTAAAAATCTAGTACTAGGTCACAGAACGAGTCATTCTGTTACCCATGGGGTAGACCATGAGTTGTGAGGAGTCTCGTAGTGAAGTTTAAGGCTTGGCTGAAATTTTAAAATTTGAGGTCCCCACGGACCTGATCACGGGTCATGGTTAGTCCCCACGATTCGTGGGATGGGTCGTGGTCAGCAGGTTGGAAATAATTTGAATCTTAGGAAGAGAAGGTAATGAGTGGTGACCACGACTCGTGGTCACCAGTAACGACTCGTGAGGTCTCTCATGACGAGCCCCAGATGATCTGTTAGGTAGTGCACTCGACGACTGATGCCACAACTCGTTCCCTTGGGCGACTACTCGTCCAGTCCCTCGATAGGACTAGCAGTAAGTTATTTTTTGCGAGTTTAGTGAGGGCTTTTCCATAATTCCAATGATCCTAAGGCCTAAACTACATCATTTTAAGCTATGAATAATGGGTTTTAAGAGGGGAAAATCTATTCTAAGTCATTCCTATTCATGCATGCAAGAGTAAGAGTCTAAAGAGGTGATCAAGGCTAATCCTTCAAGGTTCTTCTTCAAACCTTCCTTGGGCAATCAGAGAAGTGGTAGGATCAAACCCTTTTAGGTATATAGGGTTATGAATGGGTGAATTCATTCACACCCATGCCCAATCTCTCTCTAAATCATGGAAATTCCTATGTTGATTCTATGGGGTTTTAACCCAATGCATGAGATTTCTAATTTACTGCATGTTTATGATTTAAATGTGTTTCTACTATTGAATTATGATTAATGGGCAATTTTTACGTTGTTATCCATTAAAATCATGTTTCAATCTTTATAAGTTAAAATGCCCTATTATGAGAAGTTCATGAAAGTTGAGATTCATGATGAATGTTCAAGTATGAGGAGATATTATGATGAAAAACATGTTTTCAAGTTACCCATGTTTATGATCATGTTTTCAAGTGAATTATGCATTTTTGAGCATGTTAAAGTATCGGGCAGTGCCCATATGTTCAAGTATGTGTTATAATTTTACGAATTAAGCTTACCACATGGTTTTGGAGCGAAGATTCCGATTTATATTTAGATTGTAGTATGGTTTGTGCAAAGAGCTCCTTATTTATGATTTCAGATTTGATATGTACTTGATTATTGAGCTTCATCAATAGACGATGGTAAGCTTCATTGAAAAACAATGGAGAGCATATACATGTTTTTTAGAGTACTGTCTAGCACCGATTAGGCTAAGGGTCGATCATCCTATATATAACACCCCAGAAAATTTTTGGTGATTATTTGATTTTTTATGCTAGGTTAAGGAAAGTAAGGGTTGTATATTGGTCGTAGATGACAAGGGAAATGTGCACGATCAAAAAATCAAAGAGTATGTGAAGTTCATAAGTAAGGGTCAATTTTAAATGATCATATCTCCCAATATATAATGAATTAGAATCCCACGACCTATCAAATTAAAGGTCTTTGAGACTAGTTTTCATAACATCAAAAGTCTTGTCAATCGGAGTTCGGAGTAAGAAGTTATGGGTATTTTACCGAAGCATCACAAGCGGTGACGCGGGCATGACGCCCTAGCGCCTCCACCACCCTATTTACTTAAAATCTGATTTTCACTTGTAGAAAACATTTTCAGCTAAATCTAAATCGACCATCCTACTAAGGATTCCATTTATATCTCAATTCCAGCAGCTAGGACAAAGAAAATCGAGGAGTAACATTAAGCAAAGTTCAAGAAAATCACAAGATAAGTTGAGATTACCTTGCCAAGTAAGTTAGGGGCTGTTTTGGAGATCATTTTGGCAAGGTTTTGAAGATGTTTTTCTGCGTTTAAAAATATATTTGGACTGCATATATATCCATCTTTGATTAGGTGTTGAAATCAGGATAAAAGGTAAGGATTTCTCCCCTTTTAAACCTCTAATATTGCAAAGCAAAAATCTGGAAATTGGCAGCTAAGTGAGCTGCCGTTGGACTGTTTGTGAGCTTAGTTTTGCTCGTTTTCCTTAGGCGTTTTGGCTGTTTCATTTTATGGAATTATACTTCATATTGAAGGGTAGAATTACATAAAAACTAAGGTAAAATTTTCCTCTTGTTTCTCCCTCAAAAGTTAGTGAAAACTAGTTGAGAAAATGGCTAAATGTTGTTTATGTTGCCGCGTGTTGTTGTTGCTATTGTGACTGCCTCTGCTTAGTTATTTTGGCTCTATTTTTTTGCTATAGATTAAGGTTTCCATTTTCCTTTAAAACCACTGGATTAAGGAGGTTTAAGGCTGATCATTGAGCTAGGAAATCGGCTAGAGAAAAGTTCATCGGAGAAAGGTATGTAAGGCGCCCAGTCTATCGTTCTTTTAAGCACGATTCGTGCGTTGTGAATTGAATGAGCCAGCAACATATTTAAAATTCTAGAGGCTGTATTTTAATCTTCATTTAAGCTTTAAAGTTCCATGTTTTATTGAGGATAAATGTTAAGATTATGCCTAGCCGAAGTGAGATGTCTAAAGTGTGATATTGTGTTGATTGTTGTCATAGTTGTACATTGAGTTGGAGACCCCTCAACATGGTCCTTACTATATGTAATGTGTATATATGTGTGATGTTAAATGTGTTTAAAGGTCTGGTTGCTAACTGAAATGGGTGAAAGAGCCAATATGAGGACGTGTAAACGATTTTAAGCCACGTATAAGACGTCGCAAGCTATTAAAGGTAAACGAGCTTATCGAATAAGGATTACCTAGTTATGATTGTCCTTTATCTTATGTGTATGTTATGAAATATTTTAGTCCAAGGGGAGATTTCATAATCCCTTTCCCTTAAGTCGAACGACAAGCTAGCGAGTTTTTGAGTTATAATGTCCCTTGAACACGATCTATAAATTTTGTTGAAACTCTTAGGTCATCCTTAGTTCCTTATGATTTATACAAGTTTTTAATACATGCATTTAAGTTCTATTTTCTAGCTTTACATATTATATGTACTCAGTTCCAGTTATGCATTACGAAGGAGGCCTATGCAGGCCACATGTTTAGCATTTATCATTTCTATGTTGTACGTATTGAGCTGGTCCAGTATAATTCATATCGGCTCCATTTATGATTTTGTCTAAGATTTATTAATTTTACCCCGGTGTGGTACACCGGCTGGACAGACTTTACCATGGTATGGTACATCGGCTGGAGGCAATTTTATTTTTACCCCGGTGTGGTACACTGGCTGGAAGAATTATATATAGATTTTATGGTCGGCTGTCTACTGGCATTTCAGTTATAGTCTTTGTTGTGCATTAGATGGTTGCATTTACACTTCAATAATGAGTTATTGTCAGGTTTCTATTTTCAGGATTTCGGTTTCTAGCCTAGTTATCATTTTTATCTTACATGTTTACAGTTTTCAACCTTATATACCAGTACATTTTATTCGTACTGACATCCCTTCATCTTGGGACCCTTCTGATCTTGGGAAAATTTATATGCCCAAGTGATACTTAAATATGTCATTTTAGCCTTGTTTATCTAGCAATGTTTATACATTCTCATGTGATTATTAATAAAATGTGAATTTATACTAACCAACATGATTAGCATTGTTTTGCAGGTAAAATGTAATTTTGGGAAGATAAAATGCGTGTTGGGAGAGATTGGGGTTGGACTCGGATGTTAGCAAAGGACAAGGCATTGGAAGGCACAAAATAAAGAGGCTCCGCGATGGAGCCGTGTCACGCTACCATCGCGGAGGCCTTCTGTCTGGATAGGGAATTTTTGACCAAAATCCAGTGAGGGTGCGCGTTGGGTCCATGGCACGGTGGCCTAGCTCCGCGTTGCACGCCGTGCCATGTTGGGCCTTATTACCTGGACACCCAGTTTCCGGTAAGGGTCCGCGTCAGTGGCGTGTCACGGAGGCAGTGCCCCGCGATGCACTCCGGGACACGTTGCTTGTTATTCCGGGAAAAATTCCCACCAGTATAAATAGAACACTTAGGTTCATTTTTAATAATTCTGACTTGGTGGAGCAAGAACGTGGGTTACAGGCAGTTGAGGGGACGAAATTATCAGGGTTTTTCTCTATCTCCTTCTTCTTTCATTCAATTGCTTGTATGTTTAACACTCATTTAACGATTTTAATCCACAAATGAGTGGCTAATTCTTCTTCTTGCTGAGGTTAAGAACAATTGTATTGAAATGTGATTGTTGATTAAGTTGGTTCTTCATCTTTTCTTCCATGGTTGTTCTATTGATTCTTGTTCTTACTGCATTAATGTGTGGCCTATATTAATGTACATCTAAAAAGTCTGGTGTCACTCGAGAGAGCAAGAAATTGGAAAGTTGTGAATCAATAGGATATGATCTTTTCTTAGTTTGGAAAATTGAGAATTGATTTACCTTCAGGATAGAAATATACCTGAAAGTCATATTAGTCAATTTAGGAACCGGGTTGGTATGGCTAGAGCATGAATTTCGTTTAATCACGGAAATGTAGGTGGGCGGTTCATGATTCTTAGGTTGGGTTAAATACGAGAGTTTTAATCCATTGGCATTCGTTCTTGACTAGCAACCGGAGGAAAAGTTAACCAATTTATATCGATAATTTATTTCCTTACATGTTCAATTAACCTCAATATGCTCACATTCATAGTCCAGACTCACATTAGATACTTGTTTTAGGCTTAGCATAAAAATTAGAACACAAAATATCTAACTCTTGGTTACACTGTTGTCTTCATTGTTAGAATTAAAATATAGTACACTTGAGCAGATTGTTACCTTATCCCAGTCCCTGTGGGATCGATACTTGGCTTACTTAAGCCACTTTACTGCTTGTTCGACCACGTGCACTTGCGTGTAGTTATATACCCATATAACAAACAACCCGAACAAGTTTTTGGCGTCGTTGCCCGGGACTGGCAAGTGGTGAATTTTTCTTAAGTGTTAATTTACTATATTTTTATTTTCTTAGTGTTGACAACTTGGTCTTAGCCTGTATTTTGCAGATTTAATCTCTGTTGAACACTGGCAAGAGACAAGGAGCTGGTGGACTCGTGTTTAGAGCCTGAAAGATTATTTCATCGTCAGCGGAGAGAAGCTCTAGAAAGAAAGCTGCAGTTGCTCAGACAAACAATAATGGAGCAACAACAGAATCCACCAGTAGTACGGACAATGTTAGTGCCCGAGGAAGTAGCAGCTCGGCCGGTTCACGAGGTGGCAATCCCACATGCTAACAATGTCACATCTAGCATTCACAAACCTGAGCCAGGAGGGAGGTTCGAGCTCAAGCAAAACATGATGCAATTGCTGCACACCAGCGGGCAGTTCACAGGTCTCCCTCATGAAGATCCACAGCAGCATCTCCAAAATTTTTTGGAGATAAGTGACACTTACATCCTCGCTGGAGTGTCATCAGATTATGTCAGGCTTACATTGTTCCCATTTTCACTATTGGGAGAAGCCAAGAGGTGGTTGAAAGCTGAGCCACCAAATTCTATTACTACTTGGGATGATCTTGCAAGGAAATTCTTGATACAATTTTTTCCATCCGGTAAAACCGCAAGACTTAGAAGTCAAATTCTATGTTTCAAACAGAGTGAGGGAGAGAATCTATATCAGGCTTGGGAGAGATTCAAGTCCATGTTGCGGGATTGTCCTCATCATCATCAATCCAATGATGTGCTGGTGCACACTTTTATAGAGGGTTTGGAACCCCATACAAAAATATTGTTAGACTCAGCATCTGGGGGACAAGCGCTGGAGAAAACCTATGAGGAGCTGTATACCTTGTTGAACCGTATTTTGCAGGGCAATCGGGAGTGGAATGCTGATTCATCAAGAGGAGGAACAAGGAAAGTAGCAGGAGTTCTAGAAGTTGATGGTTTTACAGCTATTGTTGCACAGATAGCTGCTTTACATAATCAACTCAACACCCACTTCAGTAACATGACAATGAACCAGCCTCAAGCCCCAGTGAATGCAGTGCAGCGGATTTGGTGTGAAGTGTGCGGGAGCAGTGAGCACTCAGCTGAGTGTTGTGGAGCAAATCCTGACTCAGTGAACTTTGTGGGAAATGTACAGAGGAACAACCACCAACAGTATGGCAACAGCTACAATTCCAACTGGAGGAATCACCTAAATTTCTCTTGGGGTAGCAACAACCATCAGGGGCAAAGTTCAAGTCAGGGGGCGCAGAGGAATCAAGGTGGGCAGCAGAACTATCAGGCACAATATAGAAACAACAATGCACCTCCTCCACCACCATCACCCAACATTGAGGAGATGTTCAAGACGATGATAGTTAATCAAGCTCAATTGCAGGCTGACTATGTGAAATTGGCAGCCGAGGTGAAAAACAACCAGTTAGCTACTAAGGCACTTGAATATCAATTTGGGCAATTTGCTGGAGCCCAAAACACCAGACCTAGAGGAGGACTTCCGAGCGACACGGATCCCAACCCCAAGCAGGTGAATGCGGTGACTACAAGGAGTGGTTTGCAGCTGAAAGAGGTTGAACCAGAAAGACCACCTCAACAATCGGGAGCATCAGAAGTTTAGAGGGAGCAAAGTGATGAGAGAGGGAAGAAAAAGGAAGCTGAATCAGAAAGACCACCACCCCCGTTCCCTTAAAGATTAAAGAAACACAAGGAGGAGGCGTGTTTCAAGAAATTCATTGAGGTGCTGAAACAGGTACATATTAACTTACCTCTTGTTGATGTTTTGCAGGGAGTGCCGAAATATGCAAAGTACATAAAGGACATCGTGGCAAATAAAAGTCGGTTGACTGAATATGCTACGGTGACTCTCACGGAGGAGTGCACTTCCCGGATACAAAACCGACTGCCCACAAAGCTCAAAGATCCTGGGAGCTTTACTATACAAATTACTATTGGGCAGAGTATCCGAGCTCGTGGATTATGTGATTTGGGAGCGAGCATTAATTTGATGCCGTCATCGGTATTCAAAAAGCTAGGTCTAGGGAGTCCTAGACCCACAACAGTGATCATGCAATTAGCGGATCGGTCCTTAGCCAGACCTGATGGCATTGTGGAGGACGTTCTGGTGCAAGTTGGCTCCCTGATCTTCCCGGTAGATTTCGTCATGCTGGATTTTGAGCTAGACGCGGAAGTCCCATTTATTTTGGGACGTCCTTTCTTGGCGACCGGGAAAGCACTGATTGACGTAGCAGTAGGGTAGCTAACCATGCGAGCACATGATAAGATTGAGGTATTTGATGTGTTTTAAGCCATGAAGCTGCCGGCAATACATGAGGAGCTTTCAGCAATTAGTGTGGTTGAACACGGAGAAATTCGTCAGATTGTTGAATCTCAAGACCCACTGGAAAGAGTGTTGATGCACTCCGATCATTTTGGAGATAGAGACGCCTATGAGGTGGTCCAAATGTTGAATGATGCACAAAGGCAACCGAGGAAACAGGAATTTCAATCATTGATGAGGTCCCTAGAACCGTTGCCGAAACCATCCGTTGAGGAGGCACCAAAGCTGGAATTGAAAGAATTGCCTCCCCATTTAAAATATGTCTTTTGGGGGGAAAATGAGACGTTACCAGTCATCATCTCCGCAGAATTGACAGAGGCACAGGAGAAAGAAGCATTGGGTGTCCTCAGAAAAAGGAAGAAAGCAATGGGTTGGCAAATGTCAGATATTCAGGGTATCAATCCAGCTTTTTGCACACACAGGATTTTCATGGAGATAGGAGCAAAACCAACTGTTCAGCCGCAACGAAGGCTAAATCCAGCAATGAAGGATGTGGTGAGGAAAGAAATAATCAAGTGGCTTGATGCAGGTGTGGTCTACCCGATTTCAGACAGTGAATGGGTCAGCCCCGTTCAGTGCGTTCCAAAGAAAGGAGGGATGACCGTGGTCACCAATGAGAAAAATGAGTTGATTCCTACACGAACCGTCACAGGCTGGCGGATTTGCATGGACTATAGAAATCTGAATGAAGCCACAAGGAAAGATCATTATCCCATCCCATTCATTGATCAAATACTAGATAGGTTGGCTGGACAGGAATACTATTGTTTCCTTGATGGGTACTCTGGTTATAACCAAATAGCCATAGCTCCTGAGGACCATGAGAAGACTACTTTTACCTGTCCTTATGGGACATATGCTTTTAGGTCGATGCCATTTGGGTTATGCAATGCACCCACCACATTCCAGAGATGCATGATGGCTATTTTCCACGACATGGTGGAGGATTTTGTTGAGGTATTTATGGATGATTTTTCAGTTTTCGGTAATTCGTTTGCTACATGTTTGCAGAATCTTGACAGGGTGTTGGCTCGCTGTGAGGAATCCAACCTTGTACTAAACTGGGAGAAATGCCACTTATTAGTCAAAGAGGGTATTGTCCTTGGCCACAAAGTGTCTAAAAAGGGGTTGGAATTCGATCGTGCTAAAATCGAGTTTATTGAGAAGTTGCCACCCCCTGTGTCGGTGAAAGGTGTTCGCAGTTTTCTTAGGCATGCAGGGTTCTACAGATGGTTCATCAGAAACTTTTCCAAAATTTCTAGACCATTATGCAGGTTGTTAGAAAAAGAGGTAAAGTTTGAGTTGAATGATGAGTGTGTTAAAGCATTTGAGGAGTTGAAGCAGAAATTGATAGAAGCACCTAGCCTTCTCCGGATTGGGGACAACCATTTGAGTTAATGTGTGATGCGAGTGACATGGCTGTGGGAGCTGTATTGGGGCAAAGGAAAAATAAAATCTTTCATTCTATTTATTATGCAAGCAAAATGCTGAATACGGCCCAAAGCAATTACACAGTCACAGAGAAAGAAATGCTAGCGTTGGTGTTTGCATTTGACAAATTCAGGTCCTATTTGGTGGGTTCAAAAGTAGTGGTGTACACCGATCATGCAGTGATTCAGTACCTATTTAACAAGAAGGATGCTAAGCCCAGACTGATCATATGGATCCTGTTATTGCAAGAATTCAATCTTGAGATCAAGGATAGAAAGGGGAGCGAGAATCAGGTGGCAGATCACTTATCGCGATTGGAGAGCCGGCCGCATGTGATGGAAAGTGATACCATCAATGAGAAGTTCCCGAATGAGCAGCTCTTGGCAGTAGGGGAAGCTGAAGTTCCTTGGTATGCAGATATAGTCAATTTTCTAGTGAGTGGAGTCTACCCACCTGAGGCAACAGACCAACAGAGAAGGAAATTAAGGCATGATTGTCGGCATTTTGTTTAGGATGAACCATACTTATTTAAACAGGGACCGGATCAGGTGATGAGAAGATGCATCCCAGAGAGTCAGATTGCAGAGTTGTTGAGGAGCTGTCACTCTTCGTTGTATGGGGGTCACCATGGAGGCGAGCGAACAGCACACAAGGTTCTACAGTCAGGATTCTTTTGGCCTACACTGTTCGGAGACTCTATGGCATACGTCAAAATGTGTGACAGATGTCAGCGTACAGGAACAATTGGTAGAAGACAAGAGATGCCACTACAGAATATATTGGAAGTAGAGACCTTTGATGTATGGGGCATTGATTTCATGGGCCCGTTCCCACCGTCATTTGGTAATCGTTACATCTTGGTGGCTGTAGACTATGTATCAAAATGGGTGGAAGCAATAGCTTGCCCCAGGAATGACAACAAGGTGGTAACAAAATTTGTGAAAAAACATATTCTTACCAGGTTCGGGACACCCTGAGCCATTATCAGTGATGGAGGGGCTCATTTTGTCAATGCAAGTTTCAAGAAGCTACTAGCCAAGTATGGGGTGCGCCACAAGGTGGCAACAGCATACCACCCCCAAACTAGTGGGCAAGTAGAGGTGTCAAATAGAGAAGTGAAGCAGATTCTCCAGAAAACGGTAAATACACAATGGAATGATTGGTCAAGCAAACTTGATGATGCGTTGTGGGCGTACAAAACTGCTTACAAGACACCGATAGGAACCTCACCATACCGATTGGTCTATGGGAAAGCATGTCATCTACCGGTAGAGCTAGAGCACCGAGCCTTTTGGGCCATGATGAAATTGAATATGGACTTGGAGCTAGCGGGCAAGAAGAGATTAATGCAACTCAGTGAACTTGAAGAGTTCCGCTGGCATGCTTATGACAGTGCTAAGTACAACAAGGAAAGAACAAAAAGGTGGCATGACAAGCATGTGGTGCACCACATTTTTGAACCAGGGCAGAAGGTATTGCTCTTCAATTCAAGATTGAAGTTGTTTCTGGGAAAGCTGAGGTCCAAATGGTCGGGGCCATTTGAAGTGGTGAGAAAGACCACGCATGGGGCAGTAGAGTTGTGGTAAGAAGATCGGAGTGCCACGTTCTTAGTCAATGGGCAGAGATGTAAGCACTACTGGGGTGAGGACAGTGGTCGAGAAAAAACGTCTGTCGCCCTAGAAGACAATTGAGCTGAATGACGTCGAGCCGCGACGGTAAACCAGGCGCTGCACGGGAGGCAACCCGTGAAATTTTTCTTTGTAAATTGTGAATAGATTTCTTTTTCTTTTTCTTGATTAACAACAAAAATTTTAGTTTATTTTTGTTTTTATTTTTATTTTGAGTGAAACCTATAATTCTAACCAATTTCTTGCCGTAAGATGAATTTCAGGTTGAACGGAGGATAAATGTGCAAGAGATCGCAAAGGAAAATTCGAGGTATGAAAATCAATAAAAAGTGGCAAAACAGTGACCTAGGGCGATAGCTCCGTGTCACGGAGGAGGACCTCCGCGTTACCCTCCATGACACGTTGAGGTGTAAATCTGGAATTTTAAAAAATTCCAGAATGCCCTCGCGATAGCTCCGTGTCACGGAGGCAGTGCTCCGCGATGCACTCCGTGACACGTTGATGTTTATATCGCGATGGGTCACACCGGGTCGCCGGGTGACCCGCACGATTTTTCCCCTTTTTAACCCTGATTCTACCTCTTTTTCCCTCATTTATCACACACTCCGCGACCAACCTCCCAAAAACCCATCCCCCCTCAACGTGACACGGACTTAGGACAAGAATTTCATCGAGTTTTCATCAATTCTTTGAAGTCAAGGTATGTTCTTCAACTCTATATCAATTCTTGACGAAATTTTTTGATATTGAACTAGTGATATGAGCTAAACTTTCCCTAAGTATAAATGGAGCATAAATTCTATTGAATTATTGTTGATTGATGTTCGTAGTATCATTGTAATTGCTTGAACTCGATAATGACATATTTTAATCGAATTTGTGATAAAATCATAGCTAGGGCTTGCCTTTGAGTTTGAAATGGAAAAATTTAGTTGAACTAGTGAAATTCATGTTGGGTTGCACGTGTTGAGGAGATGAGTCAATTGTGTTAACTGTAACTATGCTCAAAAACCGACAGATTCTCGGGTTAGGGTAATATCGAAAATTGCAAGAATTGGTTGAATTGTATAGGATCATGTAGTAAATTTTTTTCTTTTTTTCCTTTCTTTTGTTTTGTTTCTTCTTGCTAAGTGCTTGAGATAAAATGTTGTCGATGGTAATGATTGTGGTTAGCTGTACGAAGTCTGAGTAGTACATAGAATATATACCGTCGAATTCTTCGAATGCACTAAGCATGTTTGTTATATTTAGTTGTTTGTTTGTGTAAATAAGTATGATCTTGCCGTAATGTTGTAATTTTAGCTAAGGACTAAGTGTGGGGTAGCCTAGCTTAACCCAACCTTAGTCGAAGCTAATATTCATTGGCTTAACATTGAACTTGTCTGTTTAGGTTGACAGGAACAATGGCAAGCAGGCAAGACAAGGGAAAAGGCGCATCAACATCTGGTGCCGGCAGAAAAAGAATCAGATTGGGCACAGCGGTCCCAGCAGCACCAGCGGTTCCACGCGGTCAACACCACCAATACAGAACCAGGTGGGTGACAAAAGAGGGGAAGAAGTGGTATGTAAAGCACAAGGAGAGTAAGTACTTCCCCGAGGAACACATAGCACGGGAACTGTTGTCACAAGAGTTCCCTAGGATCATCCACAGGATCGAGGCAGCTGGGTTAAACTTCATCTTTGAAGAGCCCAAAGAATGCAACTTGCACTTGATTCGGGAATTCTATGCCAATTGGAACCCGACTCTCAGAAGTCACACCATCAAAATAAGAGGGCAAATAGTCACCTTTGAGCCCCACCACCTCAATGTTATCCTAGGGGAGTGGGACACAGACGCCCATGTGCATCGACAGCTGAACATCACTCCACCATATGCGGACATCAGATGCACTTTGTGTGGAACCCGATCGACGGCTAGATGGAGCAGACACAAGGAGAGGGGCTACCATCAGACTTTGCCCTACTCACAGAAGAACAGGGAAGCCAGAATATGGATTAAGATCGTGTGTTCCTGCCTAATCCCGGGGGTACATATGACGGATGTAACCCGGTATCGTGTATGCCTTGTGTATGCCCTAATGAAAGGGCTGGAGATCAATGTGGGGGCGGTGATTATCTCCGCCATAAAGAGAGCCCGGTTGCATCAGGGGCACAGATACGGATTTGGTGGACTACTCACCACATTCCTAAGGGGCCTGGATGTCGAGGAAGAGGCCCTTGACTAGATCCCGCAGATGGAGCGGCGGGCCTTAGATGTCACCAAAACTAAGGCACCCGAAACCACCCACGGGCCTGTTCTTACACTTGCCGAGCGACATGCTCGAGATGATCAGTACATGGCTCGCATGTACAGGATGCAGATGCTCCAGCTAAGGATAGGCGGGAGGCCGGCAATAGTGGAGGAGCTATGGCAGCTCGAGCTAGACTACCCTTTTGGCGAAAATGCCAGGGCTCTATGTCGAGTGGGGCCATCTTTTGTAGAGCCCACGGATGATGATGTCCCCACAGATGAGGAGACACATCGGGAGGACTCCGAGGTGGAGTCCGAGGATGACGATGGGGGTGATTCAGACATGGGAGATGAAGCAGCAGCACCTGATGAAGAAATGGAGTATTTTGATTGATCAGGGAGTTCCACCACCCAATTTTTGTGCTATTTTAATTTATGTAAACACTGGGGACAGTGTTCGATATAAGTGTGGGGTGGGAGTAGTTAGGTGTTGGTTATGTTGTTATGTATGTTTTGTTCTGTTGTTGTGCTTGTGAAAAAAAAAATTTTGACCCTATGATTTGTGATTGTGAAGTTGTTGTTCTGTATTGTAATTATATGTGAATTGCGAAACTGTTGTGTGTTGCTGAATGTTGCTAGCTGATTTTGTACATATTGTTGTTTATCGAAATGATCGATATTTTTTTTAAATTTATTTTTTTCAATTCTTGGGTTTCTCGGCGTTTGTTTTCGGTTCTTTTACAGAGAATGGTCCCATTGAACCGAAGTCTTAGTTAGTGACCATTCCCTATAATGGATGGATGAAGACCGTCTTAAGGGAAATATAGTCGTTAGGAGTAGATTTTTTATTTATTTTTTTTTGTTGTTTTTCTTTTGTGGGTTGCATCCCAAAACTTGTAGTTACTTTATGGTTGCGGAATTCTGGTTGCGTGTTGTACATGATATTTGAAATGCAAAGGTGATTTGTATGGAAGCATGCAACTTTGTAAATATGTTGAGATACCTAGGCCATAGAGTCAAATCAATGTGATTGAGGCTTAATGTTTGAATTCTTGTAATTAGCTGATTGAAGAGTCCGTGAATACGTCTTGAATTGAGCATGTGCAATAAGTGTGAAGTGAGGTTTTGTTATTCCATGCTATTGTGAAGTGTCTAGAACTTTCCTGGTGTGTACAAGACGAAATGAAGGAGGTGTATTGTAGGAAAGGATGTAGGCATTTCTTTGTTTTTAAACCGAAAGTTTTTCTTTTTCATTATAGTACCCACCTTGATTGTACACCCTAGTTAGCCCGTTGAGCCTTTAGCCTATTATTGTTTTCTTTTGTCAAAAAGTTGTAAACCGAGCTTAATCCCTTCGTTTCATTAGCCGTAAATTTGATACAAAACTCTTAAGCGCTGAAGAAGAGAAAATAATTTTCCCAAAGTGTCAAAGAGTGAGAATGGTGAAAAGAAGAAAAGCAGAGTGATGGAAGGAAAGAAAAGGTTAAGGGTGCACTTGTTATAAATAAACTATCATGAAGGTGTATGAATAATCTTTGTTGTTGGGTCAAGTGTGCTTAATAAGATGGGACAAACTAAAGACAAACTTCAAGAATGGGAGGACGAAGAAAGAAACAATGCCCACGAGTTGGATGGGATGTATTGAAAAGGCGCTTAAGGATGCTAGTGACAATTATTGGCTAGCCCAATATTTACTAGTTCTGCTGCTTACATTACAACCCGTTAAAGTCCTACGTGATCTTACATCACACTTCTTTATATTAGTGGAGTAATACACTAAAGGTAAGCTTATGGGTCGTGACATGATGCATGTGAATTCTTTTGAGAGAGAGAGCGAAATTGTGTTTATATGCCCCTGCATGTAATTTTTTGAGCTCATATGATCAAAAAGGGGAAAATTCTCTTGTGTTGTGAGGGCACATGCTTGATGAGAGATGAATTTTCATGTCGGATGTCTTGATCAGTTGATTTGCATGAGTTTGCCAATATCGAGAGTCGATTCTTCAGTCTAGGAGGCCTTGATGTATTGAAGGTCCTTGCATTGAGTGGACCATGTGTGTTTTCTTGATGATTTGCCGTATTGAATAATCGGTAGGACCGTAGCCTAAATGGTCGAACCAAAGTAGCGAGGTTGGGGTTTAAATTGCATGAGGTGTAAGATTTTTGTTTGAGGACGAACAAGGATTTAAGTGTGGGGTAAGTGATCTTGGGCAAAATTATATGCCCAAGTGATACTTAAATATGTCATTTTAGCCTTGTTTATCTAGCAATGTTTATACATTCTCATGTGATTGTTAATAAAATGTGAATTTATACTAACCAACATGATTAGCATTGTTTTGCAGGTAAAATGTAATTTTGGGAAGCTAAAATGCGTGTTGGGAGAGATCGGGGTTGGACTCGGATGTTAGCAAAGGACAAGGCATTGGAAGGCACAAAATAAAGAGGCTCCGCACTGGAGCCGTGTCACGCTGCCATCGCGGAGGCCTTCTGCCTGGATAGGGAATTTTTTACCAAAATCCAGTGAGGGTGCGCGTTGGGTCCGTGGCACGGTGGCCTAGCTCCACATTGCAAGTCGTGCCACATTGGGCCTTATTACTTGGACACCCAGTTTCCGGTAAGGGTCCGCGTCAGTGGCGTGTCACGGAGGCAGTGCTCTACAATGCACTCCGTGACACGTTGCTTGTTATTCCGGGAAAAATTCCCACCAGTATAAATAGAACACTTAGGTTCATTTTTAATAATTCTGACTTGGTGGAGCAAGAACGTGGGTTACAGGCAGTTGAGGGGACGAAATTATTAGGGTTTTTCTCTATCTCGTTCTTCTTTCATTCAATTGCTTGTATGTTTAACACTCATTTAACGATGTTTAATCCACAAATGAGTGGCTAATTCTTCTTCTTGCTAAGGTTAAGAACAATTGTATTGAAATGTGATTGTTGATTAAGTTGGTTCTTCATCTTTTCTTCCATGGTTGTTCTATTGATTCTTGTTCTTACTGTTAATGTGTGGCCTATATTAATGTACATCTAAAAAGTCCGGTGTCACTTGAGAGAGCAAGAAATTGGAAAGTTGTGAATCAATAGGATATGATCTTTTCTTAGTTTGGGAAAATTGAGAATTGATTTACCTTCAGGATAGAAATATACCTGAAAGTTGTATTAGTCAATTTAGGAACCGGGTTGGTATGGCTAGAGCATGAATTTCGTTTAATCACGGAAATGTAGGTGGGCGGTTCATGATTCTTAGGTTGGGTTAAATACGAGAGTTTTAATCCATTGGCATTCGTTCTTGACTAGCAACCGGAGGAAAAGTTAACCAATTTATATCGATAATTTATTTCCTTACATGTTCAATTAACCTCAGTATGCTCACATTCATAGTCCAAACTCACATTAGATACTTGTTTTAGGCTTAGCATAAAAATTAGAACACAAAATATCTAACTCTTGGTTACACTGTTGTCTTCATTGTTAGAATTAAAATATAGTACACTTGAGCAGATTGTTACCTTATCCCAGTCCCTGTGGGATCGATACTTGGTTTACTTTAGCCACTTTACTATTTGTTCGACCACGTGCACTTGCGTGTAGTTATATACCCATATAACAAATAGCCCGAACACCTTCCTGCAATTGTGCTACAGGTACAGGCCGAGGCTCAGATCATCGGACGTAGTAGGAGCCAGATTTTAGAAGAATAGTGGTATGCTCCTCTCTTCCAGGAGCCATGTCCTAGTTTGGACTAGTTTCAGTTTTGTGTACAGCATGGGTAGGCCGAGGCCCTGTCCTGTGCATTTCAGTTTGTTTACTCTGTAGAGGGTGATGTGGACTATTTTGTATAGTAGTATGGGTTGTGTAGTCGTATTGGTTTTTCATTGCTTTGCTTAGCTTTCTTGTAGGCTTGTCGTCTTCCCAGGTTGCATATTTATAATTGTTAAGTCATTATTGGCCCAGTATTTATCTTGGTTGGTTGTGATAGGTGGCTTGGTCAGCCTTAGTGTTACATTTATAGATGCTATATAGCCGGCTTCTCGATCGATCATGAATCGAGTGCCAGTTGCGCCCTACCCCAGTTTTGGGGCGTGACACTATGCCTCAAAATTACGCACCAACGTAGCTTTTACATATCTTATATATACTTTGGGACCTCCCTTGTGAGCTATCCCCTGCGCCGATTGGGCCCTGAGCTTGATATCGATATCATGGTATCGTTCTTAGCCCTGGAAAGGCTTTGGACGGCTCTACCCACTTGAGTGTGATAGTTGGGACCACGTAAGCTCTATCGTGGTATGTCGGTTAAAAGACGAGTCTCCCATTTTTCCTCATGATTTCAGTTATGCATGTTTATCATTCATGATATATGTATATGTTTTAAATCAAGTTTGACCCAATGTATAGCTTTAGTTATGATTATCAGATTTCATCTTTGGGTCAATCAATCCATAATGATGTTATGTTATGTTGAGATCATGATTTATGAAAAATAGCATGCAAGTCTACTCTCAGATTCTTATTTTGTTTATGTTTTATATTATGCATGTTTTAAATGATTTTACTTGTTTAAGAGTTTTTACTTACCTTGCATACTTGGTACATTCTACGTACTGACCACATACTTTATGTTGTATCATTTTATGATACCGGCGCTGGCACTCAGACTCAGCCCAGTCCTTAGCTAGCCTTTCAGAGTTAGCATCCCACATCTTTTGGTGAGTCCTCATCTTCCGAGGACCATGCTTTATCATTTCTCTTTATGTACTTTCAATTTTTAGCTTTAGCAAGTTAACTGGGGGCCTATCCCATTAACTCATCATACTTAGAGGCTTTTCAGACAAAATGATGTAATCAGCTTCAGATTCATGTGTATTTCTGATGTTATGCTTATTTCAGACTTTTGCTAAGTTTATCATGTTAAATCTTCTACTTTTATTGATTGAGTTAGATGTATGTTCATGCCATGGGTTTACTTGGGGTCTCTCGCGGCTCCTTGTCTCGTGTCTCAATCTGGGCCTATGTTCGGGTCATGACACTCAGCCTCTACCATGGCCCTGTCTAGCTGTTGGACAATCTCTAAGCATATGTTCGGGCTTCCCACACCCGAAATAAGCACCTATACCTGCTTAGCACTGACTAGTGTGCCTCCTTCCACACCTGTCACAAGCTGAAATACGGGGCTCCACAGATCTACTCCCATGACCTCGAGAGCCTGATGCTTGTCCCCTTTGGTCGCGCCTAGATCTGGATTATACACTCGCTACTGACAGTGCTGGGGCTGATGATCTTTGGTGGGACTTCTGACGGTGCCCACCACCAGGTCTCTGCTGGAAGAACCAAAAATTACTAGTCCTGGCCCTCGTGGCCTCTCTCTCCCACTCACACGCCTGTACCGCCTCTATCTGCTGGGCGTACAGAATAATCCGTGGGAAGTCAGTGTCCTGATGAAGCATCGCGGTCCGACAATCTTTGACCAAATAGTCTGCTATCCCATGCACAAACTAGCTCACTCGAGTCCTCTGATTAGCCACCATCTCCGGTGCATATTTGGACAAGCGGGTGAACTCTAAAGCATACTCCTGGACCATCATATTGTTCTGCCTCAAGTTCACAAATTCATCTTCTTTGATCTCCCTTATCTCTCAGGGAAAGAACCGATCCAAAAACACGGTGTAGAACTCATCCCAACCAATGGGACCCATTCTGGTTGATTGCTATCCTTCCACTGTATGAACCAAATATATGAAAACCCTTTCAGCTGATAAGCAGATAAGTCTACGCACTCCTCTCTTGTCACCTCCATGATCTGGGTGATTTTATGAATCTCATCAAGAAACTTGTGTGGGTCCTCATCCACTTTTGATTCGAGAAACTCTGGAGGGTTCATCCTAAGAAAGTCCCTGACTCTTATTATCGCCACATTCCATTATGGAGAACATGCGCTACCGCCTGTTGGTTGACCTGGGAGGTCAAAGCCTGAGCTAACATCTTAATGGCTGCCTTAAACTCTATGTGGGCAACCTGTTCGGGTACATGATCCTTAGGGACGGGTGGGGCCTTCTGGTGCCCATCCCCATGGCCATTCTCATGGCCATTTCCATTCCCGTTTCTTCTTCCATTAGCTCGAGGATGCATGATTCTGCAAACGCGTATAGCACGAGTTAGAAGGATAGAGAGACATTTCATCGCACGACATAGACCATGAAGGAAAGGAAGTTTCCTAAAATATTTCGTAGCCTCTTCATCATAAGTGTGGCGCACATCACACCCATGAAAAAGACTCTACTTAACACGGTTTTCAGACACCCTAGGACACTTCAAAACCTAATGCTCTGATACCAAGTTTGTCATGACCTGAACATAGGCCCGGAAGACACAGGACAAAGAACCCCGAGAAGCTCAAAGTCGACCCATGGCATGAACATGACATCTAATGCTCAACATAATAATGCAGAAGTTTAAATATAAGATAGAGGAAGTTTGAAAATCTAGTATCATCTGAATATACAACACTAATCTAAAACTGAAAAAAATACTATGTCTAATAAGCCTCTACATACAGATGAGTTGATGAGACAAGACCCCAACTAACTCACTAAAGACTGAAAATGAAAATACTAAATACAAGCTGATAAAAGGGTCTTCGAAGGATGAGGACTCACCAACTCTGGCTGAGAGATGCTAACTATGAGAATCTGGCTAACGGCAGGACTAAAACTGAATGTCTGAGCCTGTATCATGAAATGATACAGCGTAGAGTATGCAGTCAGTACATGGAATGTACCGAGTATGCAAGGTAAGTAAAATTGCTAAGTAAGTAAAAATCAAAAATCATGCATATCATAAACATTTTATCATAAGATTCTGAGAGTACGACTTGCATGCTAGTATCTGAAAACATTAATTAAATATAACTAAATATTATAATTGAATCGAATGACCCAAAGCTGAAAACTAATAATCATAAGTAAAACTGACATTTGGGTCAAACCTGCTGAAAACATAATATCATGACTAATTAACATGCATTACTAAAATCATGCAGAACAACGGGAGACTCTTCGTATAACCTACATTACCATAATAGAGCTTATGTGGTCCCGACTATCACACTCAAGTTGGCCAAGTCGTCCAAAGCCTTGCCAGGGCTACGGGCACTACCATGATATCGATATCAAGCTGAAGGCCCTTGGGGGCAGGGAAAACTCACAAGGGAGGTCCCAAATAATCTGAATTTACCTACGTTGGCACGTAGTTCGAGACACAGGGTTGACTGAACCCTTAGCCTACTCGATGCTAGACACTACTCCCAAAACATACGTATGATCTCCATCGTTTTTCAATGAAGCTGAACCATCGTCTTACGACGAAGATGAATCATAATAATACATGCATAATCTGAAAACATAACATTAGGAGCCTTGGCTTAAATCTTACTGCAAATTGAAAAGTGTGGTCTAGACTCCAAAACCATGTGGTAAGCTAATAACATGAAATTGAAGTAAATCATGAACATACTTGATCATATGGGCTTGCCCAAACTTATACATACTTTAGATGGATATAAACATGGGTAACTCAAATTCATACTTTCATCATATACATCTCATCATACTTGAAAACATAGATCATAATATCAATCTTTCATGAACTTTAACAATTGGGAACTATAATTTATAAGACTTTGAAAGCATTATAAAACATGCCCATGAATCTGAATTCAACATTAAAAACATGAATAGGATTTACCCATGATAGATGCTTAGAGAATTTTCACAAGTTGGGTTAAAACCCCATAGATTCATCAACTAAGAGTTCCATGAATTTAGAAAAGGATTTGGGCATTGGAGTGAAGGAATACTCCCATTCATAACCCTACATGCCTGGGTACTTCTGATTTCACACCCTTCTTGAATGCCCAAAGGAATTGGGCAAGAACTTTATGAATTTCTAGGCTTGATCACCCTTAGGAACTTCTAGTCTTGCATGCATGGAGAGGGATTGATTTAGAATGAGTTAAATACTCTTAAAACACACCTATCTGAGCTTAAAATGACATAGTTTAGGTCTTAGGAGCTTAGAAATTACAAAAAAAAGCCCTTAATAAATTCGCAGGAAAATTACACTATCATTCCCAACGAGGGACTAAACAATTACCTGAGGGGACAACCCATCAAGTGCTCCCATTGCCAACACTGGAAACCTTCACTATGCCAGTCACCACGAGGGACACCATGACTCGTGGTGGACAAGTCGTGATGAACGCTGCCAAAAATTTACCCTTCAAGCCACACTCCTGACCACGACCAACTCCATGACTCGTTGCCCTTCCATGAGTTGTGGCTTCTCTCATGGTCAACCCCCAGACCAAAATTCTTGCCAACACCCCCTTCCACTTCACGAGTCATTTTGAAGTATCCCACGGGTCCCTCGACGACTCGTCCTGTGACCTGGTGCAGAAATTTTTATTTTTTCCATTTGAACCCTCGGGTCTGATCTTAGTTCTTTCGGGGTATTACAGCTAGTATATCCCTATATAAATACCTTAATTGCATATTTTTACATAGTCTGTATTTATTTGGTATTTTGAGTATATTTGGAGTTCTAAAGATTGGAATTGAGTGATTTTTGCAGCATTCTTCTCTATTTAACAAGGGGGTAAGTATCTAATTCGATATTTCTCCATGATTTCTTCAGTTGGTTTTCATTTTTATCCATGAATTTATTACAGAAAAATTGAGGGTTTTCTCCCTAGATCTAGAAATCATATTTCTTTGATTTTGATGTCAATTCGGACTTGATTTTTAAGGTTCTCATGTTATGGGTAAATCAATTTTGGTATTAAATTTCTGATTTATCAATTATTTCATCATTTAAAACCATATATGAGCATGGAAATTGGGGACTTTGTGCCTAAAGTTAAGAAACCGTATTTTGATGAATTCAAGGTTGATTTGAGCTCCGTTTTTGGATGAAATTTCATATTTGATATATTTACATTATGAGTAACATTATTTTCAAATAGAATTCCAGTTTTGCCCTTGTGGGCTCGAGGTTGACTTTTGGGTTTACTTTTTGGGCCTGGGATAAAAGTATATCAATATGGGTGTCCATGGTTTTATTTTCTTATGTAGAATACATATTCGACTAGATTTTGATCTTTCAAAAGCGTTAAGGAAGGGCAAATTTATAATTTGATACTTGGGCTTCGATTTGAGGCAAGTAGAGATTTCTTGATTCTTTGAGGTATTAGTCTTGTATATTTTAAATTAATGTAAGAATAATAGGTAATAAAGGGGTCCCGTATAAATAAGTTGACAAGCATTTATACGGGTATCAGTGTCATAATATGGGTAATTTTACATGAAATTAATATATATATTGATAATATTCCACAACTTATGATGTAATTGATTTACTGAGACATACGCACTATGTGATACTTGATTGTGACTTGAAGATCCTTGGTTGTGTGGTTGGTTGATAAACTTGTGTTATTCATACATATGCATACCACTCTTATTGTTGCATGATGATTATTGACTAATAGTGTCCATTGAGTTATTTTGTAAAAATTCATGCTCTTGTGATGTCGATGGGAAATGGTTCCGGCGTGTGTTATTATAGATGGGAAATGATTCCGACATGTGTTTTTGCAGATGGGAAATGGTTTTGACGTATGTTATTATAAATGGCAAATGGTTTCGACATGTATTATTATCGATAGGAAATAGTTCCAACGTGTGTGATTGTCCAAGGAAAATAGTTCCGGCAGGTATATGGACTTCGAGAGTCCCCCATGGGTCTCGACTATCCAACAGAGGAAGCGGGTATATACAGGTTCTTGGCTAGTGCATTGCATTGCATTACATTCATCTTCATTGCATATTGAGTTGAGCATTGGTATGATTATGACATTGATTTGACTAGGTGAATTTGAGGCATATGGTGATATCATCAGTGGTGTAATTGATTTCGAATAATATGTGTCTTATTTTCTTATTGTGTTGATATTAAATCTATGAACTCTTGTTGTGATGAATTATTATTATTGTATATTTATAACTGTTGAAAAAGAAATTGTTAAGAGTTACATCTCGTCATCACTTCTAGAAAGGATCAGCTATCAAAGCTTGTTGAGTACACGTGTTTCCAGTACTCACTCTATACTTGTTGCACCTTTTCGTGTGCAGGGACTATACAAGGTACTAGCGATACTTGAGTTCTCATGCAGTTCGAGACTTTTGCAGCTAGATTTCAGAGTGAGCTACTTCCTCTTTGGCAATCACTGAATTCTAAAGACTTCTTATTTTATTTACTGTCTTAATTGCTTCCAGATAGTTATTTTAGTTCTTATACTCATTCGGTATTAGTAGATACTCTTATACTAGTATCACCAAGTCTTGGTGTTGTTTTGGTCTTAGACTATTTATTCCATATTTATAAGAGTTAGTTTCTTATTTTATGTTATGTTTGCATTTTTTAAGTTTTTAATTAGTCAATAAAGGAATGAGTTCGCCTACGGGTATGGTGGGTGCCCTCACGGCTCAATGTGACTTTGGGTCGCGACAACATGGTATCAAAGCATGGTTCATAGGTCCCACTAAGTACAAGAGCAGAGTCTAGTAGAGTCTTGCGGGTGTGTTCGGAGACGTCCATTACTTATCTTTGGAAGGCTACAGGACTTTAGGAAACTTCTATCCTTTCTTTCCTTATCGTGCGCAGTTGATCTTGGTGGATACTAAGTCATTCTATTTCATTCTATGAATATGGGGAGAACATGATCTACAACTACTAGAGGTCAGTTACCTACGCCTACGCCTGCAGTTCGATTTGTAGCACGCGGGAGAGGCAGAAGGAGAGGTAGAGGCAGCGCACAAGCCACTACACCTGTCTGGACTAGAGCACCAGCAGCTACTCCAATACCTGCTAGGGAAGAGTCTCCTGAGGAGGATGTTTATATCCCAGAGGATGATCAGGTTTGAGATGAGCAAGTGGTCCCAGATCAGGCACCGCCTAGTTTTATTGCTACTTCGGTACTTCAAGACACTTTGGCGTGTATGCTTAATTTCTTATAAGGGATAACTCAGCCTGGTATTCTACCCAGTATGTCCAGTGGTTCTCAAACTAGGGTGGGAGGACACATTCCTAACCAACAGACAGCTACAAGTCTTTGGTTTCTGTTGGGTCAGCCAACCGCAGTTGTTGCCTCTAGAATCAGGGTGTCACAGCCCGAACATGGGCCCGGATCAAGACACGGGACAAGGAACCCCGAGAGACTCCAAGTCAACCCATGGTATGAACATAAATTCTAACTCAATCAATAAAAGTGGAAGATCAACATAATATTCATAGCGGAAGCCTAAACATAACATGAAATCTGAACATATAACACGAGTTTGAAGCTGAATACAATCTATGTCTGAAAAGACTCTAATTCTGATAAGTTGATGGGACAAGACCCCAACTAACTCTTTAAGTCTGAAACTGAAAATACGTAAACATAACTGAATAGAAAGGGGCCCTCGACAGATGAGGACTTACCAATAGAGGTTGGATGCTAACTCCGGAATTGGCTAGTGATGGGGCTGAGTCTGAAGATTGGAGCATGTAGCATACAACATAGAGTATGCGTACCGAGTATGCAAGGTAAGTAAAACCACTTAAGTAAGTAAAATCATTAAGACATGCATAATATGAAACATAATCAAGATAAGAATCTGAGAGTAGGGATTGCATGCTATTTTCTAAAATCATGAACTGAACATCATAACTGAATCGAATGACCCAAAGCTGAAATCTGATAATCATAAATAAAATAGAATATTGGTCAAACCTGCTTTACAAAATATATATATATATATATATATATCGTGAATGATAAACATGCATAACTGAAATCATGAGGAACAATGGGAGACTCGTCTTATAACTAACATCACCGCGATATAGCTTACGTGGTCCCGACTATCACACTCAAGTGGGCGAGCCGTCTAAAGCCCATCTAGGGCTAAAGACGCTATCATGATATCGATATCAAGCTAAAGGCCCCCTTGGGGCAGGGGAAATCTCTCAAAAGAGGTCCCAAATAATCTGATCATACCTACATTAGCTCGTAGTTCTGAGGTCTAGGGTTGACTGACAATTAGCATACTCGGTACTAGGCACTACTCCCAAAAATATGCATATGCTCTTCATCGTTTCTTAATGAAGCTGACCATCATCTAGTCACGAAGCTGAATAATCATATACATATAAAATCTGAAATCATACATGAGGAGCCTTGGCTCAAACCATACCACAAGATGAACATAATTGGGAGTCTTGACTCCAAAACCATGTGGCAAGCTAACTCGTGAAATCATAAATCATACTTGAGTATATGGGCTTGCCCAATACTTAAACCGCTTTAAAATACTTGAAATCATGATCAAGGGCATGGGTAACTTTAAAACATGCTTTTCTCATAAATATCTCAGCATACTTGAACATACTTCATAGAACTCAACTTTCATGAACTTTTCATGGATGGGCATCATAATTTATAAAACTTAAAAACATGATTATAATTGAAAACATTGTAGAACTTTCCCATGAATCATAATTCAATAATAGAAACATGCTTAGATCATACCCATTGTAGAAACTTAGGTAATTCATGCATTGGGTTAAAACCCCATAGGATCAACATATAGATTTTCATGAATTAGAGAGGGATTGGGCATGGGTGTGAACAAATTCACCCATTCATAACCCTACATACATGAGAGAATCTTATTCTACAACTTCTCTGATTGCCCAATAAAGAATTGAGAATAACTATCACGACCTGAATGGAGGCCCGGATGTAGACATGGGACCTCGAGAGACCCCAAGTTGATCCATGGCATAAGCATACATCTAACTCATTCGATAAACTAAAGAAAAATCATCGACATAACTCAGCGGAAGTCTAACTCAACATAACATCAGAATAAGCATTTGAAGCTAACACATACATAAGTCTGAAAAGCCTCTAATCTGGATGAGTTGATGGGACAAGACACCAACTAACTCAACGATACTGAAACTAAAAATACATAAGAAAACTAAAAGTATAGCCCTCGAAAGATGAGGACTCACCAACCAAGAAGGTGCTGACTCTGATAACTGACTGCGAGTGGGGCTGAGCCTGGGAGCTGGGTTCTGTATCATGAAATGATACAGCATAGAAAGTATGCAGTCAGTACTTGGAATGTACTGAATATGGAAGGTAAGGAAAACCGTTTAAGTCAAGTAAATCATTTAAATCATTTCATTACATATCATAAGATTTCAAATCTAAAAGGAAGGACTACATGCATTCATTCTAAAATCGTAATCCTTTCATAATAAGACCATGCATAGCTTCATAACCTCATAACTAACTCAAATGACTCAAAGCTGAAACATGAAATTTATAGAAAAGCTGAACAATGAGTCAAACCTTGCTTTTAATACATGCATGCTTAAAGTAATAATCATGAGTAATGAATATGCAAATTTGAATCACGTAGACAATGGGAGACTCGTCACTTAACCGACATACCACGATAGAGCTTATGTGGTCCCGACTATTACACTCAAGTGTGCAGAGCCGTTGAACACCTTTCCAAGGCTAAGGACGCTACCATGATATTGATATCAAACTCATGGGCTATTTGGTCTGGGGATAGCTCACAAGAGAGGTTCTAATAACATAATGGTATCAACCTATGTTGGCACGTAGTTCTGGGGCATAAGGCGATTGACCCTTATCCCGCTCGGTGCTAGACTCTTCTTCCAAAATATGCAATGCTCTACATCGTATATAATATGAAGATCAACATCATCTATTGACGAATCTCAATAAGAGAATCATGCATAAAAATCAACATCATATGAAACGAAGCTCAACACTGTCATTTGAAAAAGCTCAATAATGAAATCATGCATAGAACCGACATCATATGAAAACGAAGCTCAATAATACATACATCTCAATTATGAATTCATGCATATTTAGAAGCTTTATTTCAATACATACCACAAGCTCAAATATAAGTGGGAGCATCTACTCCAAAATCATGTGGTAAGCTTACTTTAGAGATACTACATCATCATACTTGATATAAGGGCCTTGCCCAAACTTTATCATGCTTGGATCTACTCAATTAAATTTGAAAACAACATCATTATCATGGGTAGTTAAAGAAACATGCTTTTCATTATCAAATCTCATCATCATCACACATTCATCATCTTTCTCTTCTATCATAAACTTCTCATCCATGGGCATTTAAATTTCATAATTTAGAAAACAGAATTTTGATTGAAAACAATTTAAAATCTACCCAAGCTTCACAATACGTCAATAAAAACATAATCTAATCATACTGATGTGTAAAAATTGAAGAATCATGCAATTGGGTAAAACCCCATAACTTGATCATATAAATTTCTCATACTTAGGAAGAGATTGGGCATGGGTGTGGAAGAAGACACCCACTCGTAACCCTACATACCTATAAAGGATGATTTTACCACTTCTCTAACTGCCCAAGATCAGATTCCAATGGAAACCTTTGAAACTTGCTCTAAATCCTCTCTTCAAACTCTCAAGTTTGCATGCATGGAATAAATGAATTAGAATAGGTTTTTCTCCTCTTAAAACCCACTAAAACGAGCCTTAAATGATGTAGTATAGGCCCCTAGGACTTAGGAATTACGGAAAAGCCCTTACTAAAATCGCAGAATTTGGCTGACTGCTAGTCCCCACGAGGGACTGGACGACTCGTGCTCACAGGCCATGACTCGTGGCCATGAATTGTCTGGTACACTGCTCACAACAACTAGGGGACCTCACAGAAGAGGCCAAGACTCATGGTCACCATCTGTGGCTTCTACTGCCCAAGCCTCCTTGCCAAACAACCAGTCTAGGCCACGGGAGACCTCACGAGTCATGAAGCCTGACCATGACTCATGGTCATGCCCGTGGTCTTCTCAACACACCCTGCCAACCCTGCTGGACCATGAGTCACTTCATGACTCATGGTCACTCCTCACGATTCGTCCTGTGACATGGTGCGAAATTTTAGTTTTTTCACCATTTTGACTCCCGGGTCTGATCCTAGGGTTCCCGAGCTATAACAATATCTCCCCCTTGGGAACATTCGTCCTTAAATGTTAGAAACACATAGAAAACTAAAAATCATGCAATCATCATATGCAAACACTGATCATTTAAACCAAAAACTGACGGAATGACTACCTCCGAGAAGAACTACATAGTTGAACTGAAATCAGACATCATATACGTCTATCATAACATAAATCAAACTTGTGCACATGAACTGAACATGGAAACTAATTAGAATTAGGGAAAAACTAATACCTCAAACTGAAACTAAGCCAGTAGGGAACAGGTGAGGGTATTTATCCATCATAGTCGCTTCAGCTTCCCACGTAACTCCCTCAACATGCTGATAACACCTTCACCTAAGCTACGTCTTTGTTCCTCAGCCTCCAAACCTGACGATCCAAGATTGCAACTGAAATGCTATACCCCGGGAACCCAAGGATCAGACCCGTAGGTCAAAACGAAGAAAAATTATAAATTCGGACGAGGTCACAGAACGACCTGTGAGGTGGGTCATGAGAGGTGACCACGAGTCATGGAGTGACTCATGGTCAAGTAGGGCACGGCTTAGTTTTGGGGTGAGACCACGGGCATGAGCTCGAGTCATGGTCAGTCCACACGACTCGTTAGGTCTCCTGTGGCCTAGGTGGTAGTGAAAACCACGAGTAGTGGTTAGCCACCACGATTTGTGTGGTCCCTCATGGGGTCCCCTGGGGAGTTTGGGGAAGTGAGAATAATGGGTCGTAGCCACAAGTCGTGCCCCTTGGCAATGACTCGTGAGGTCCCACGTTAGGAGGTCCTAGCAGTGTTTTTCCTGCGTTTTAATAAGGGTGTTTTCATAATTTCTAAGCTCGTAAGGCCTAAACTACATCATTTTAAGATATAAATAGGGTATTTTAAGGGGTATTAGCTCATTTTAGGCCTCATTCATGCATGCAAGAGTTTAGGGAGGAGGATAGAAGGTGATTCAAGGTGTTCTTCCCCAATTCCTCACAATTCCACCTTGGGCTTTCAAGGGAGAGTAAGAATCAGTGTTTTCAGGTCATCAATGGGTGGTTCATTCCACACTCATACCCCTACTCGATGATTTTACTTATAAATTATCAAAAACCCATGGGGTTTTGTAATCGATTTGTATAAAAATTAGATGACTTAATTATGGGTCTTGTGATTTTTAAATCTTATCCTAATCTACTGTTTTTGAACATCTTTTGATATTTAAATTGATTATAATATTATTGATTTTGAATTTCTAAACAATTAAGCTTGTTTATGCATGCCCCATGATAAATCGATTTATGATCCATTGATCCATTTGTGTTTTGATAAGCCCAGCATGAACTATGAATTTATTTATGAATTTATTATGTTATCTACTATGAACTTATGAATTTCAAGCTACATGCATGATCTACAAGTATGTATGAATTTTATCAATCATGAATTATGTTTTTGGCCGACCCAGGGGTCTCAAGTCATGGCTAGTTCACATATGTTCAAGCATGTTTATGATTATCATGATTTAACTAGCCCATGAACTCATGTATGTATTATTATGAGCACTATATATATTTTGGGAGTAGTATCGAACACAAAGTAGGTTCGAGGCTCATGATTAAGCCTCGGATCTCATGAACTACGTGCCACCATAGGTATGTTGGGACCCTTTCATGTTTTTCCCTGGCCCAAATGACACTTTTAATGAGTGATCACTGTTCGGTGCTTTTGGGTATATAGCTACACGCAAGTGCACGTGGTCGAACAAGTAGTAAAGTGGCTTAAGTAAGCCAAGTATCGATCCCACAGGGACTGGGCTAGGGTAAAAATCTACTCAAGTGTCACTATACTTCAACTCTAAAAATGCAGACAACAGTGTGAAGAAGAGTTTGGTACTTTGGTTTCTAATTTTATGCTAATTATAAAACGAATATACAATTTGAGTCTGAACTATGAATATGAGCATGTTGAGGTTAAATGAACCTGTAAAGAAACAAATTATCGATTCAATTTGGTTAATCTTTCCTCCGGTTGCTAGTCAAGAATTATTGCCAATGGATTAAAAGTCTCGTATTTAACCCAACTTAAGAATCATGAACCGTCCACCTACATTTCTGTGATAAAACGAAATTCATGTTCTAGCCTTACAAAACCGATTCCTTAATTGACTAATACGACTTTCAGGTATATTTCTATCCCGAAGGTAAATCAATTCTCAATTTTCCCAAACTAAGAAAAGATCATATCCTATCAATTCACAACTTTCCAATTTCTTGCTCTCTCGAGTGAAACCGGACTTTTTAGATATACATTAATATTGGTCACACATTAATGCAGTAAGAACAAGAATCAATAGAACAACCATGGAAGAAAAGATGAAAAACCAAATAATCAATAATCACATTTCAATACAATTGTTCTTAACCTCAGCAAGAAGGGGATTTAGCCACTCATTTGTGGATTAAACATCGTTAAATGAGTGTTAATCATACAAGCAATTGAAATAAAGAAGAAGGAGATAGAGAAAAACCCTGAGATTTTCGTCCCCTCAGCTGCCTGTAACCCATGTTCTTGCTCCACCAAGTCAGAATAATTAAAAATGAACCTAAGTGTTCTATTTATACTTGTGGGAATTTTTCCCGGAATAACAAGCAATGTGTCACGGAGTGCATCGTGGAGCACTGCCTCCGTGACACGCCACCGACGCGGACCCTTACTGGAATTTAGTCGTCCAGGTACTTAGGCCCAACGTGGCACGGCGTGCAATGCGGGGCTAGGCCAACGTGCCACGGCCCCAACGTGCACCTCCACTGAAAATAGGCATAATTTCACCATCCAGGCAGAATGCATCCGCGATGGCAGCGTGACACGGCTCCATCGCAGAGCCCCTTTAATTTGTGCCTTCAAGTGCTTTTTCCTTTGCTCGCGTCCGAGTCCAACCCCGATCTCTCCCAACATGCATTTTAGCTTCCCAAAATTATATTTCACCTGCAAAACAACACTAATCATGTTGGTTAGTATAAATTCACATTTTATTACAAATCACATGAGAATGTATAAACATCGATCGATAAACAAGGAAAAATTGACACCTTTGAGTATCACTTGGGCATATAAATTTTCCCAAGATCACTTACCCCACACTTAAATCCTTGTTCGTCCCCGAACAACAATCTTACTCCTCATGCAATTTACACCCTATCTTGGCTACTTTTGGTTCGACAATTCAAGCTACGGTCATACCGATTATTTAATACCGCAAATCATCAAGAAAACACGCATGGTCCTATCAATACAATGACCTTCAACACATTCAGACCTCCTAGACTAAAGAATCGACTCTTGATATTGGCAAACTCATGCAAATCAGCTGATCAAGATATCCAACATGAAATTTAATCTCTCGTCAAGCATGTTCCAACACAAGAGAATTTTTCCCTTTTTAATCACATGAACTCAAAAGATTACATGCAGGGGCATATAAACACAATTTCGCTCTCTCTCCCCAAAATAATTCACATGCATCATGTCATGAACCATAGGCTTGCCTTTAGTGTATTACTCCACTAATATAAGGAAATGTGATGTAGGATCACGTAGGACTTAACGGGTTGTAATGTAAGCTATGGAACAAGTAAATATTGGGCTAACCAATAATAGCCACTAGCATCCTTAAGCGCTTTTTCAATACATCCCATCACTTCATGGGCATTGTTTCTTCCTTCGTCCTCCCATTCTTGAAGTCTGTCTTTATTTTGACCCATCTCTTTAAGCACACTTGACTCAATAACAAAGATTATGTATACATCTTCGTTATATTTAATTTATAACAAGTGCACCTTCAACCTTTTCTTTCCTTTCATCACTCTGTTTTTCTTTTCTTTTCACCATTCTCACTCTTTGGCACTGTGGGAAAATTATTTTCTTTTCTTAAGCGCTTACGAGTTTTGGATCAAATTCACGGATAATGAAAAGAAGGGGTTAAGCACGGTTTACACCTTTTTGACAAAAGAAAAATAACAGGCTAAAGGCTCAATGGGCTAACTAGGGTATACATTCAAGGTGGGTAAAACAATGAAAACGAGAGACTTTCGGTTAAAACAAAGAAATGCCTACATCCTTTCCTATAATACACGTCCTTCATTTCGTTTCGTACACACACCAGGCAAGTTCTAGACACTTCACAATAGCATGGAAGAAATGAAACCTCACTGTATGCTCATTCCACATGCTCAACTCAAGACATATTCACAGACTCTTCAATCAGCTAATTACAAGAATTCAAACATTAAGCCTCAATCACACTGAATCGACTCTATGACCTAGGTATCTCAACATATTTATAGAGTTGCATGCTTTCATACGAATCACTTTTGTATTTCAAATATCATGTACAACACGCAACTAGAATTCCGCAACCATAAAGTTACTACAGGTTTTGGGATGCAACCCACAAAAGAAAAAAAACTGAAAAATAAATGAAAAAAATCTACTCCTAACGACTACATTTCCCTTAAGAAGGTCGTCATCCATCCATCATAGGGAACGGTCACTAACTAAAACTTTGGTTAAATGGGACCATTCTCGGTAAAAGAACCGAAAACAAATGCCGAGAAACCCAAAAATTTAAAATTCATGAAAAAAAAAATTTTAAATATCGATCATTTCGATAAAACGAAAATATGTACAAAGCCAGCTAACAACATTCAACAGCAACCAACAGCTTCACATTACTTACAATACAAAACATACCCACCACAATCACAGAGTCACAATTTTATCACATGCACGACAACAGAACAGAAACATACATTAAAATCAACAGCAACCAACACCTAACTACTCCCACCCCACACTTAAATCGTACACTATCCCCAGTGTTCACAAAAATTAGCATAGTACAAGAATGGGTGGTGAAACTCCATGATCAATCAAAGTATTCCACTTCTTCATCAGGTGTTGCTGCCTCGTCTCCCATGTCTGAATCGCCCCCATCGTCATCATCTGACTCCACATCGGAGTTGTCACGAAGTGTCTCCTCATCTGTGGGGATGTCATCATCCGTGGGCTCCACAAAAGCTGGCCCCACTCAGCATAGAGCCCTGGCATTTTCGCCAAAAGGGTAGTCTAGCTCGAGCTGCCACAGCTCCCCTTCTGATGCCGGCCTCCCGCCTATTCGCCGCTGGAGAATCTACATTCCGTACATGCGAGCCATGTACTGATCATCCCGAGCGTGTCGCTCGGCTAGTGTAAGAACTGGCCCGTGAGTGGTGTCGGTTGCCTTAGTTTTGGTGACATCTAAGGCTCGCTGCTCCATTTGTGTGATGTAGTCAAGGGCCTCTTCCTCAATATCCAGGCCCCTCAGGAACGTGGTGAGTAATCCACCAAACCCGTACCTGTGCCCTTGATGCAAACGGGCTCTCTTCATGGTGGAGATAATCACCGCCCCCACGTTGATCTCCAGCCCTTTCATCAGGGCGTACACCAAGCATACACGATCCCGAGTTACATCTATCATATGCACCCCCGAGATTAGGCAGGAACAAACAATCTTCAGCCATTTCCTGGCTTCCCTGTTCATCTGTGAGTAGGGCAAGGTTTGATGATAGCCCCTGTCCTTATGCCTGCTCCAACGTGCTGTAGACCGGGTTCCACACAAAGTGCGTCTGATGTCCGCATATGGTGGAGTGATATTCAGTTGTCGAAGCACATGGGCGTCTGTGTCCCGCGCCCCTAAGATAGCATGAAGGTGGTGGGGCTCAAAAGTGACTATTTGCCCCCTTATCTTGATGGTGTGGCTTCTGAGAGTCGGGTTCCAGTTGGCGTAGAATTCCCGAATCAAGTGCAAGTTGCATTCCTTGGGCTCTTCAAAGATGAAATTCAGCCCGGCTGCCTCAATCCTGTGGACAATCCTGGGGAACTCCTGTGCCAACGGTTCCCTAGCAATGTGTTCTTCGGGGAAGTATTTGCTTTCCTTATGCTTCGCGTACCATTTCTTTCCCTCCTCTGTCACCCATCTAGTTCCATATTGACGGCGTTGGCCGCGTGGAACCGCTGGTGCTGCTGGGACTACTGTTCCCAGCCTAATTCTTTTTCTTCCGGCACCTGATGTTGCTGCGCCTTTTCCCTTGTCTTGCCTGCTTGCCATTGTTCCTGTCAAACCAAACAGACAAGTTCAATGTTAAACCAAGTAAAATTAGCTTCGACTAAGGTTATATTAAGCTAGGCTACCCCACACTTAGTCTTTAGCCAAAATCATAACATTACGGAAAGATCGTACTTATTTTCACAAACAAGCAACAAAACATAACACATATGCTTAGTGCATTCAGAGAATTCGACGGTATACATTCTATGTACTACTCAGACTTCGTACAGCTAATCACAATAATAACCATCGATAACCTTCCATCACATAGCACTTAGCAAGGAGAACAAAGAAACAAGAAAAAAAATTATCTACATGAATCCATATAATTCATCCATTTCTTGCAATTTCCACAATTTCCTTAACCCGAAAATCCGTCGGTCTTTTAGCTTCTTACAGTTAGCACAACCGACTCATCTCATCCAACATAAACAACTCAGCTGGAATTCCAAAGTTCAACTCAATTTTTCCGTTTCACTCTCAAATTCAAGCCCTAGCTATGCTTTTATTAAAAATCCTATCAAGCTATGTAATTTTCGAGTTCATGCTAATTTTCGAGTTCATGCAATCACGATGATTCTACGAACTTCAATCAACAATAACTCAATTGAATTTAAACTTAATTTCTACCTAGGGCAAGTTTTCTTCACTTCCTATGCTAAAAATCGGAAAAATAAGGTAAGAAATGAGATGAAGTTAACAAACATAACTTAAATTCGATAATATCGAAGAAAAGTTGATAAAATTAAACTCCTAGGCCGTGTCACGTTCGGGAAGGGAGGATTTTCGGGTTGATTGTCGTGGAGGAGGTGAGGAATGGGAAAAAATGAGGCAAAATAGGGGTTAAAAGGGGGATTTTCGCGCGGGTCACCCGGCGACCCGGTGTGACCCGTCGCGAAATACACCTCAACGTGTCACAGAGGGTAACGCAGAGCATGCCCTCCGTGACACGGAGCCATCATGCAGGTGTTCTGGAATTTGTAAAAATTCCAGAATACCTTCAACGTGTCACGGAGGGTAACGCGGAGGCCCTCCTCCGTGACACAGAGCCATCGTGTGGGCTCACTGTTTTGCCACTTTTGATTATTTTTCATACCTCAATTTTTCCTTTGCGATTCTTTGCACATTTATCCTTCGTTCAACCTGAAATTCATCTTACAACAAGAAATTTGTTAGAATTATTGGTTTCACTAAAAAAAATAATAAAAAAATAACAAATATAAAATTTTTGTTTTTAATTATTTTTTTCTTTTTTTTCTATTTCTTTTTTTTTCATTTTTTTTTCTATGAAATCTATTCACATTTTACACAGAAAATTTCACGGGTTGCCTCCCGTGCAGCGCCTGGTTTACCGTCGCGGCTCGACGTCCTTAAGCTCAGTCATCTTCTAGGGTGACGGACGTATTCTCTCGACCACCGTCCTCACCCCAGTAATGCTTACATCGCTCCGGTGGTTTTCCCAATAACTCTCGTGACTCAACTATCTGTGCATCATCAACTCGATCAATCACGTTGATCACCGAGAGTTCCTCGTACACAGTCGGGAGGTTGGTGGACTTGAATACATCAAACACTTCCACCTTGTCGTGTGCACGCATAGATAGCTGCCCTACAGCTATATCAATCAGCGCTTTCCCGGTCGCCAAGAAAGGACGTCCCAAAATAAATGGGACTTCCGCGTCTGGCTCAGAATCCAACATGACGAAATCTACCGGGAAGATAAGGGAGTCCACTTGCACCAGCACGTCCTCCACAATGCCTTCAGGTCTGGCTAAGGAACGATCCGCTAGTTGCAATATGACTGTCGTTGGTCTAGGACTCCCTAGACCCAACTTCTTGAATACCAATGACGGCATCAAATTAATGCTCGCTCCCAAATCACATAATCTGCGAGCTCGGATACTTTGCCCAATTGTAATTTGTATAGTAAAGATCCCAGGATCTTTGTGCTTGGTGGGCAACCGGTTTTGTATCCGGAAAGTGCACTCCTCCGTGAGAGCCACCGTAGCATACTCAGTCAACCGACTTTTGTTCGCCACGATGTCCTTAATATACTTTGCATACTTCGGCACTCCCTGCAAAACATCAACAAGAGGTAAGTTAATATGTACCTATTTCAGCACCTCCATGAATTTCTTGAAACACGCCTCCTCCTTGTGTTTCTTTAATCTCTGAGGGAATGGGGGTGGTGGTCTTTCTGATTCAGCCTCCTTTTTCTTCCCCCTCTCATCAATTTGCTCCCTCTCAACTTCTGCTGCTCCCGATTGTTGACGTGGTCTTTCTGGTTCCATCTCTTTAAGCAGCAAACCACTCCATGTGGTCACTACATTCACTTGCTTGGGGTTGGGATCCGTGTTGCTCGGGAGTCCTCCTCTAGGCCTGGTGTTTTGGGCTCCAGCAAATTGCCCAAATTGATACTCTAGTGCCTTAGTAGCTAACTGGTTGTTCTTTACCTCGGCTGCCAATTTCACATAGTCAGACTGCAATTGAGCTTGGTTAGCTATCATTGTCTTGAACATCTCCTCAATGTTGGGTAATGGTGGTGGAGGAGGTTCATTGTTGTTTCTATATTGTGCCTGATAGTTCTGCTTCCCTCCTAGATTCCTCTGCACCCCCTGACTCGAACTCTACCCTTGATGGTTGTTGCTACCCCAAGAGAAATTTGGGTGATTCCTCCAGTTGGAATTGTAGTTGTTTCCATACTGTAGGAGGTTGTTCCTCTGTACATTTCCCATAAAGTTCACCGAATCAAGATTTTCTCCACAACACTCAGCTGAGTGCTCACTACTCCCGCACACTTCACACCAAATCTGCTGCACTACATTCACTGGGGCTGGAGTCTGGTTCATGGTCAAGTTACTGAAGTGGGTGTTGAGTTGATTCTGTAAAGCAGCTATCTGTGCAGCAATAGCTGTAAAACCATCCACTTCTAGGACTCCTGCTGCTTTCCTTGTTCCTCCTCTTGATGAATCAGCATTCCACTCCGGATTTCCCTGCGAAATACGATTTAACAAGGTATACAGCTCCTCATAAGTTTTCTCCAATGCTTGTCCCCCAGCTGCTGAGTCTAGCAAGATTTTTGTGTGGGGTTCCAAACCCTCTATAAAAGTGTGCACCAGCATATCATTAGATTGGTGATGATGAGGACAATCCCTCAACATAAACTTGAATCTCTCCCACTCTTGATACAGTTTCTCTCCATCTCTCTGTTTAAAACTTAAAATTTGACTTCTAAGTTTTGCTATCTTACCGGATGGAAAAAATCGTATCAAGAATTTCCTTGCAAGATCATCCCACGTAGTAATAGAATTGGGTGGCTCAGCTTTCACCCACCTGTTGGCTTCTCCCAACAGTGAAAATGGGAACAATGTAAGCCTGACATAATCTGATGACACTCCAGCGGGAATGTAAGTGTCACTTATCTCCAAAAAATTTTGGAGATGCTGTTGTGGATCCTCATGAGGGAGACCTGTGAACTGCCCGCTGGTGTGCAGCAATTGCACCATGTTTTTTTTGAGCTCAAACCTCCCTCCTGGCTCAGGTTTGCGGATGCTAGATGTGACATTGTTAGCATGTGGGATTGCCACCTCGCGAACCGGCCTAGCTACCATTCCCTCGGGCACTACAATTGCCCTTACAACGGTGGATTCTGTTGTTGCTCCATGATTGTTTGTCTGAGCAACTGCAGCTTTCTCTCTAGAGCTTCTCTCCTTTGACGATGAAATTGTCTTTAAGGCTCTAAATATGAGTCCACCAGCTCCTTGTTTCTTGCCAGTGTTCAATAGAAATTAGTATCTGCAAAATACAGGCTAAGACCAAGTTGTCAACACTAAGAAGAAATAGTAAACTAACACTTAAGAAAAATTTACCAATTGCCAATCCCCGGCAACGGCGCCAAAAACTTGTTCGGTGCTTTTGGGTATATAGCTACACACAAGTGCACGTGGTCGAACAAGTAGTAAAGTGGCTTAAGTAAGCCAAGTATCGATCCCACAGAGACTGGGCTAGGGTAAAAATCTACTCAAGTGTCACTATACTTTAACTCTAAAAATGCAGACAACAGTGTGAAGAAGTGTTTGGTACTTTGGTTTCTAATTTTATGCTAATTATAAAATGAATATACAATTTGAGTCTGAACTATGAATATGAGCATGCTGAGGTTAAATGAACCTGTAAAGAAACAAATTATTGATTCAATTTGGTTAATCTTTCCTCCGGTTGCTAGTCAAGAATTATTGCCAATGGATTAAAACTCTCGTATTAACTCAACTTAAGAATCATGAACCGTCCACCTACATTTCTGTGATAAAACGAAATTCATGTTCTAGCCTTACAAAACCGATTCCTTAATTGACTAATACGACTTTCAGGTATATTTCTATCCTGAAGGTAAATCAATTCTCAATTTTCCCAAACTAAGAAAAGATCATATCCTATCAATTCACAACTTTCCAATTTCTTGCTCTCTCGAGTGAAACCGGACTTTTTAGATATACATTAATATTGGTCACACATTAATGCAGTAAGAACAAGAATCAATAGAACAACCATGGAAGAAAAGATGAAAAACCAAATAATCAATAATCACATTTCAATACAATTATTCTTAACCTCAGCAAGAAGGGGATATAGCCACTCATTTGTGGATTAAACATCATTAAATGAGTGTTAATCATACAAGCAATTGAAATAAAGAAGAAGGAGATAGAGAAAAACCCTGAGATTTTTGTCCCCTCAGCTGCCTGTAACCCACGTTCTTGCTCCACCAAGTCAGAATAATTAAAAATGAACCTAAGTGTTCTATTTATACTTGTGGGAATTTTTTCTGGAATAACAAGCAACGTGTCACGGAGTGCATCGCGGAGCACTGCCTCCATGACACGCCACCGACGCGGACCCTTATTGGAATTTAGTCGTCCAAGTACTTAGGCCCAATGTGGCATGGCGTGCAATGCGGGGCTAGGCCAACGTGCCACGGCCCCAACGCGCACCTCCACTGGAAATAGGCATAATTTCACCATCCAGGCAGAATGCATCCGCGATGACAGCGTGACACGGCTCCATCGCGGAGCCCCTTTAATTTGTGCCTTCAAGTGCTTTTTCCTTTGCTCGCGTCCAAGTCCAACCCCGATCTCTCCCAACATGCATTTTAGCTTCCCAAAATTATATTTCACCTGCAAAACAATGCTAATCATGTTGGTTAGTATAAATTCACATTTTATTACAAATCACATGAGAATGTATAAACATCGATCGATAAACAAGGCAAAATTGACACCTTTGAGTATCACTTGGGCATATAAATTTGCCTAAGATCAATCACTCCCTTCATAGTTTCTACCCTTGGAAAGGTACGAACACCCTCCTGACTAGGGTTACAAGTTGGGCTTCATGTGTGCTCATATCGGGTATGTCAGTTAAGAGAATCTCCCACTATTCCTCATGGTTTATGTATGTTATGATTATGTATGTTGGCTCAAGTCATGTTAAGTAAATCACTTCTATTATGACTATCATTATGTTATGTTATGTTATGAATGTTTTGAAAACCTTGAGCCATATGATATGTTATTATGATATACGATATGAGCATGATGTCCTACTCTTATGATCATTTAGGAATTTCATATATGTTTTAAATGATTGTTTTGCTTACCTTGCATACTCAGTACATTCCACGTACTGACTACATATTTTCTATGTTGTATCATTTCATGATACAGGTCCCAGTTCTCAAGCTCATCCTCACCCGTAGCTAGTTCAGCCTTGCTCTTAGTGTACTTGGTGAGTCCTCATGTTCCGAGGGCTGCATATTCACACTCTATGTTATTTCTTTCAGTTTCTAGATATTGAATTAGTTGGGGATTTTTCCCATCAATCCTCCTTTCATGTATAGAGGCTTATCAGACTACAAGTTGTATTCGCCGTATTGTATAAGTCTAGTACTGATTTTCCCTTATGTTATGCTATGACTACATTCTTTGTGTTGAGTCTTCCGCTCATGTGATTGAATTAGATCATGCTTATGCCATGGGTCAACTTAGGGTCTCCCGGGGCTCCCTGTTCCGTGTCTACGATCCGGGTCTATGTTTGGGTCGTGACAAACTTGGTATCAGAGCCATAAGTTTATGGGTCCTAGGGAGTTTGAAAGCCACGTTAAGTAGAGTCTTTTTCATGGGTGTGAAGCACGCGACACTTATGACGAAGGGGCTATGAGACATTTACGAAATGTTCCCTTCTTTCATGATCTATGTCGTGCGATGAACGTCCTTTACTCCTCTAATTCGTGCTATTCACATTTGCAGAATCATGCTTCCACGTTGTGTAAATGCTAGGAGAAACAGAGATGGTAATGATCATGAGGGTTCCTAGGAGGGTGAGCATCAGCCAGCTCCACCCATACATGAGGAGCACGTACCAGTGCCAGCCGCCCATGCTGAGTTTGGGGTGGCGATTCAGATGCTGGCACAGGCCATGACTACCTAGGTCTAGAATCATACAGTGGCGCATCTCCCTCAGAATGGGAATGCAGCGGCAGCTAGGGTGAGGGACTTTTTGAGGATGAGCCCTCTAGAGATCAGGGGGTCAAAGGTGGACGAGGATCCACACAATTTTATAGAGATTCTGAAAATCACCCAAGTCATCGGGGTGAACAATGGGGAATGCGTTGACTTGACCTCCTATCAGCTAAAGTGGGTAGCACACATATGGTTTAAGAAATGGAGAGATGCTAGGGTGGCGGGTGCAGGCCCGATAGGATGGGATGAGTTTCACACTACTTTCATGGATCAGTTCTTCCCTCGGGAGATGAGGGAGCTCAAGGCGGTCGAGTTTGTTAATCTGAAGAAAGGTAGCCTCTTTGTTCAAGAGTATGCATTAGAGTTCACCTGGTTATCTAAATATGCTCCGCACTTGGTGGCAGATCAGCAGGCTCGGGTGAGCTGCTTTGTGCATGGAGTAGTAGATTTCTTGGACAAAGATTGTCGGATCGCCATGCTTCACTGGGACATTGATTTTCATAGTATTGTATTGCATGTGTAGCAAATGGAGTCAGTGTATAGGAGGCAGAGAAAGGCCAAGAGGGCTAGGACCGACAGCTATGGGGTTTCTCAGGCTAGGTCGGGAAGTGGACCACGTCAGCAGACTCAACACAGGTCCGTTTCTCCAGCTCCATCATCGTTCAGCACGCCATCCAGGTTCAGGGGATACCATAGGAGCAGGGCTACATGCTCGAGGGTTCATGGTAGTATGTAGGTAGAGCGCACTTTCCCAGTTTGTGCAAGATGCGGTAAAAATCATCCCGGGAGGTACCTGGTCAGTGCAGATGCTTATTCAAGTGTGGCAAACCCGGACACAAGATCATAGATTGCCCTGCAGCCAGTTCTACCACTCTAGTAGCACGACCCCCACAGCAGGGTGCTTCCACGAGTTCAGCAGGCGACTAGCGCCAAAACAGATTTTATGCCCTAGTGCCTCACCAGGAGCAAGTGTTCGGTCTGCTGCTCAGGTTGGTATTATATATTATAAACCGACACGCAAGTGCACGTGGTCAAACAAGTAATAAAGTGGCTAAGTAGCCAAGTATCGATCCAAGGAGGCTCAAGATACGTAAAATTGCCTAGTTTACTATATTCCTATTTCACTTCTAATTATGCTAACAACAATGTAACCAAGAGTTACTTGAGTTTTTGTTTCTAAACTATATATACTACAATTACTACAAACTATTTACTTGTGAGTTTAGACAATGGATATGAACATGCCAAGGTTAAGAACAAGTAATGAACTTGATAATCATGATAATTTGGTTAATCTCTTCTTCATGTTGCTAGCCAAGAACATTTGCCTAGAAATTAAAACTCTCGTATTTAATTTCACTTTAGAATCATAAACCATCCGTCTACATTTCTGTGATCAAATGCAATTGATGACCTAGCACTACAATTCCGGTTCCTAAATTGACTAATACGGCTTTCAAGTATATTTCTATCAGGAAAGCACATCAAAACCCAAATTTTCCCAAATCAAGTTAAGAACAATACCCTATTAATTCACAACTTTCCAATTTCTTGCTCTTTCGAGTGAAATTGGACTTTTTAGATGTACATTAATGTTGGCCAAGCACTAATGCAGTAAGAACAAGAATTAATAGAACAACATTAAAGAAGAAGAAGAAAACCATATCATTTACAATCAAAATTCATTACACATGTTCAAAACCTCAGCAAGGAAGAGAATTAGCCACTCATTCTTGGATTGATCATCCTAAAATGAGTGTAAATCATACGTACAATTGATAGAAAGAAGAAAGGAAGAGAAGAAATCCCTTAGCTTTTTCGTTCTTCAACTGCTACTAACCCACGTTCCTGCTCTCCACTTCTGAACTCAGTCTAAAAACTAAAAAAACCCTTTAAAATAAACCTAAGTGTGCTATTTATACTAGTGGGAAATTTTTCCCGGAATAACAAGCAACGTGTCACGGAGGCCAACGTGGAGCACTGCCTCCGTGACACGGCGTGGACGCGGACCTTCACTGGAATTTCAGGGTCCGGTAAATTAACCTCAACGTGGCACGGAGGCCATCGCGGAGGCCTATCTCCGTGCCACGGAGATGACGCGAAGGCACACTGGAATTTGCCATTTTAATTCATGTTCAGGCAGTGTGCTACCGCGATGGTAGCGTGGCACGGCTCCATCGCGGAGCCCTTATAAAATGTGCATTCCAAGGTCTTTTCCACGCTCGTATCCAAGTCCAACTCCGACATAGTTCCAACATGCATTTTAGCTCCTAAAAATCACATTTACCTGCAAAACAAATGCTAATCATGTTGGTTAGTATAAATTCGCATTTTATTACTAATTACATGATATTATATACACATTGCACAACAAACAAGGTAAAAATGATACGTTTTAGTATCACTTGGGCATATAAATCTACCCAAGATCACTTACCCCACACTTAAATCCTTGTTCGTCCTCAAACAACACATACACAAATCATGCAAATTACATCCCAACCTTCGTCACTATGGTGCAACAATTTACGCTACGGTCATACCGATTATTCAATTTTTTGCAAATCATCAAGAAAACATGCTTGGTCGTACAATACAATGACCTTTAATACATCAAGGCTTCCTAGACTTTAAAAATTGATTCTTGATATCGGCAAACTCATGCAATTCAGCTAATCAAGAAATCCGACACGAAAATCAATCTTTCATCAAGCATGCCCTCACAACTCGAGAGAAACTTCCCCTTTATGTTCATGCAGCACACAAACATGCAAGTAGGGGCATATAAAAATTAATTTCACTCTCTCTCCCAAAAGAATTCACATGCATCATGTCATGACCCATAGGCTTGCCCTTAGTGTATTACTCCACTAATATAAAGAAATGCAATATAGGATCACGTAGGACTTTAATGGGTTGTAACGGGTCTATGGATCTAGTATATATATATTGGATTAGCCAATAATAGTCGCTAGCATCCTTAAGCGCCTTTTCAACTCATTTCCATCGACTCATGGACATTGTTCCTCTCTTTTCTCTTTTTCTCCCATTCATGCTGGGTTACTTTCATACAACCCATTTCATCAGACACACTTGACACAAAACAGAGGGTTTTCATGTACCCTCACTATCACTTAATTACAACAAGTGCCTCTTCAACATCAGCTTTTCTTTCTTCACTTTGCTTTTCTTTTTCTTTTCACTCTTTAACACTTTGGGAAACATTTTCTGTTCTTTGTAAGCGCTTAAGAGCTTCTTATAGACTTTAAGGCTAATGAAAAGAAGGAATAAAGCTTAGTTCATACAATTTTGGACAAAAGAAAGAAATCGGCTAAAGGCTCAACGGGCTGACTAGGGTATACAACATATAAAAAGGTAGAATTTGACAAGAAAAAAAAATGGAAACTATCGGTTAAAACAAAGAAATGCCTACATCCTTTCCAACACTACACCTCCTTCATTTCGTTTTGTATACACACCAGGCAAGTTCTAGACAATTCACAATGACATGGAATAGCAAAACCTCACTTAACACTTCATGCACATGCTCGAATCAAGATGCATTCACAGACTCTTTAATTAGTCAATTACATGAATTCAAGATTAAGCCTCAATCATACTGAACCAAATTCTATAGCCTAGGTAACTCAACGTCTTTACAGAATTGCATGCTTTCAAATGAATCACTTTCACATTTTGAACATCAATTACAACACGCAACGAAATTTTAGCAACCATAAGCAAGCACAGTTCATTGATGCAATCCACCAAAGAAAACTAAAAACAAATAAAAATCCTACTCCTACCGACTACATTTCCCTTAAGACGGTCGTCATCCATCCATCATAGGGAACGGTCACTAACTATGACATCGGTTCAATGGGACTATTCTCGGTAAAAGAACCGAAAACAAACTCCGAGAAACCCAAAAAAATAAAAATCGAAAAAAAAATTTTGCAACACATCGATCATTTCGATAGAAACATATTTACAAAGGATTTTGATAATTGCAAAATATCTTCGCAAAAATTTTGAAAAATATCGATCATGTCGATAGAGAAAAAAAAATATTTACAAAATATTTACACTAACAACCATAACTTTCAAAAACAGACATCATCAGCCACAAAACAAATATATACACATACATCACAAATCAGTTCACAACAGGGAAAGCGCAAACATTCATAAACATCAAGGAAAAATATACAGCAATTTAGAGCCTATGTCCCAGCACCTAACTACTCCCCACCCCACACTTAAATCGAACACTGTCCCCAGTGTTCACAAAAATTACAAAACACAAAATTTTGGGTGGTGAAACTCCCTGCTCAGTCGAAATATTCGACGTCCTCATCCGGTGCTGCGGCCTCGTCGCCCATATCTGAATCAGCTCCATCGTCATCATCGAACTCCACATCGGAGTCCTCACGACGTGTCTCCTCGTCAGTAGGGACATCGTCATCTATCGGCTCCACGAAGGCTGGCCCTACCCGACATAAGGCTCTGGCGTTCTCGCCAAAGGGGTAGTCTAGCTCCAGCTGCCATAATTCTTCCTCGGTGGCTGGTCTCCCACCAATCCGTAGCTGCAGCATCTGCATGCCGAACATACGGGCCATGTATTGATCGTCACGAGCATGTCGCTCGCCCAAAGTCAATACAGGTCCGTGTGTAGTGTCGGGGGCCTTAGTCTTTGTCACATCGAGGGCCCTCCGCTCCAGTTGCGGAATATAGTCCAAGGCTTCTTCCTCAATGTCGAGGCCTCGGAGGAAGGTGGTGATGAGTTCTCCAAATCCGTATATGTGGCCCTGGTGCAGTCTGGCTCTCTTCATGGTGGATATTATGACCGCCCCCACTTTAATCTCGAGCCCTTTCATAAGGGCATACACCAAGCAGACACGGTCCCGGGTCACATCTATCATATGGACTCCCGGGATCAAGCACGAACATACAATCTTCAGCCAGATTCTGGCCTCCCTGTTCATCTGCGAATAAGGCAGAGTCTAGTGGTAACCCCTCTCCTTGTGTCTACTCCATTGGGCTGTGGATCGAGCCCCACACAACGTACGTCTGATGTCGGCGTACGGTGGGGTGATGTTTAGCTGGCGGAGAACGTGGGCGTCTGTGTCCCGCGCTCCAACGATGGCATTCAGCTGCTGGGGTTCCAGAGTGACAATCTGCCCTCTGATTTTTATGGTGTGGCTCCTGATGGCCGGGTTCTAGTTTGCATAAAATTCCCGGACCAAGTGAAGGTTGCACTCCTTGGGCTCCTGAAAAATAAAGCTGAGCCCAGCTGCTTCAATTCTCTGTACAATGCGAGGGAACTCCTGTGCAAGTGGTTCCCGAGCAATATGTTCCTCGGGGAAGTACTTGTTTTCTTTGTATTTCGCGTACCATTTCTTCCCTTCATCGGTGACCCATCTTGTTCCGTATTGGCGGCGTTGGCCGCGCGGAACAGCGCGTGCAGTTGGGACTGCGGTGCCCAGTCTCATCCGTTTCCTACCTGTGCCTGAGGTAGAAGCACCCTTGCCTTTATCTTGTCTGCTAGCCATTGTACCTGTCAATTTACACAAACAAGCACAACGTTAAGCTAAACACTTGTTAACTTCGGCTATTGTCGGGTTACAAAACATTTACCCCACACTTAGGCCTTAGCTACGTCTACAAAATTACGGCAAAGAATAACTCTAATTACACCACAGACAACACTATATACTTCATGCTTAGTGCGTTCACAACAAAATTTCGACAGCATAACGGTTAGCGTACTACTCAGACTTCATACAGCTAATACCAATCCTACTATCGCTAACAATTCAACCATCGCACTTCGCAACAAAAACAACAACAAAATAAAAACAACAATAAAAACATTCTATATACAATCTAATCTAAACAATCTAACCAATTCACACATTTTATGCATTTTCCCACAAAAGTTCGAGAATTAGTCGTCTTTTAACATTTACACAATATTTACCACGACTTCTCTCAAATAATAAACACAACCCGACATCAATTTCATCAAATTATCAAGTGCCCAAGGCAAATTCAACAATCCAAGCCCTAGAATATAATTCTACAATCAATTTTTGAATTATTCACATAATCGACAAGTTCAAACGCTAACTACAACAATCCGAACATAATCAATCACAAAATAATTCAACATCATGTTTAATTTCTACCTAGGGTGATATATCTCACCTCACATGCCCAAAATTGACAAAAATCGCCAAAAAATTGAGATAGACGATGAAAACATACCTTAGAATTGAAGAGCCGAAGAAAATTGATGTTTTTCCTTGCCTAGGAACGTGGCACGGTGTTTGGTCGCGGAGGGTAGAGGGAAATGGGGAAAAATGGGCGAAAATCGGGGGTTAATTTATAGAAAATACGCGAGTCACCCGGCAACCCGGTGTGACCCGGCACTGAATAAGGGGCAACGTGTCACGGAGGGTAACGCGGAGCCCCTCCTCCGTGACACGGAGCCAACGCGTTGGCTTACTGGATTTTTGAAAAATTCGGATTTTGCCTTCAACGTGTCACGGAGGGTAACGCGGTGCCTTACCTTCGTGACACGGCGCCAACGCGCCAGTGCACTGTTTCTTCGATAAATTTGATTTTTGATACCTTGCCTCATTTTCTCGATTCCATGTATATTTCCTCCGTTATACCTGAAAATCACCTCACTAAACAAAAATTGGTGAAATTAATAGATTTCCCTAACTAAAAATAAAAAATATTAACTAAAATGAAAATCTAAACCTAATCAAGAAAAGAAAAAGAAAACTAAAACTTGGAAATAGACAATAAAAACAAAAATAAAGATAAAAATTAACTACACTGTGCAAAAAGAAAAAAAAATAAAATATTTTTCTCACGGGTTGCCTCCCGTGCAGCGCCTGGTTTACCATCGCGGCTCGACGTCCTTTAAGCTCACTTGTCTACTAGGGAGATGGACGATTTGTCCCGACCATGGTCATCCCCCCAGTAGTGCTTGCATCTCTGCCCATTTACCAAGAACGTAGCACTCCTATCTTCTTGCCACAATTCTACCGCCCCATGAGGGGTTATTCTCACCACTTCAAACGGTCCAGACCATTTAGACCTCAGCTTACCAGGAAAAAATTTCAATCTTGAATTAAAAAGCAAAACGCTCTGTCTTGGTTCGAAAATGCGATGCACCACATGCTTGTCATGCCATCTTTTGGTTCTTCCTTGTAGTACTTCGCACTCTCATAGGCATGCCAGCGAAATTCATCAAGTTCACTGAGCTGCATCAGTCTCCTTTTACCCGCTAGCTCTAAGTCCATATTTATCTTTCTGACATCCCAGAAAGCTCGATGCTCAAGTTCAACCGGGAGATGACATGCTTTGCCATAGACCAATCGGTATGGTGACGTTCCAATCGGTGTCTTATAAGCAGTTCGGTAAGCCCACAACGCATCATCAAGTTTACCAGACCAATCATTCCGTTGTGTGTCCACCATTTTCTGAAGAATCTATTTTACCTCCCTATTTGACACCTCTACTTGCCCACTAGTTTGTGGGTGGTATGTTGTGGCCACTTTATGGCGCACCCCATACTTAGCCAGTAATTTCTTGAAGCTTGTATTAACAAAATGAGCCCCTCCGTCAGTGATAATTGCTCGGGGTGTCCCAAACCTTGTGAGAATGTGTTTCTTCACAAACTTCGTTACTACCTTGTTATCATTCCTGGGGCAAGCTGTTGCTTCCACCCATTTTGATACATAATCTACAGCCACCAAGATGTAATGATTTCCAAATGACGGTGGGAATGGACCCATGAAATCAATGCCCCATACATCAAAGGGCTCAACTTCCAGTATGTTCTGCAAAGGCATCTCTTGTCTTCTGCCAATTGTTCCTGTCCGCTGACATCTATCACACATTTTGACATACTCCATAGAATCTCTGAACAGGGTCGGCCAAAAGAAACCTGACTGAAGAACCTTGTGTGCTGTTCTCTCACCTCCGTGATGCCCTCCATACAACAAAGAATGGCAGCCCCTTAACACCTCTGCTATCTGACTCTCTGGAATGCATCTTCTCATCACCTGGTCTGGTCCCTGCTTGAACAAATATGGCTCGTCCCATATATAATATCGGCTGTCATGCCTCAATTTTCTTCTTTGCTGGTCTGTTGCTTCAGGTGGGTAAACTCTGCTCACTAGCAAGTTGACTATGTCAGCATACCAGGGAACTTCAGCTTCTCCCACTGCCAAGAGTTGCTCATCTGGGAAGTCCTCATTAATGTCATCACTTTCCATCACATGCGACCGACTTTCCAGTCGTGATAAGTGATCTGCTACCTGATTTTCACTCCCCTTTCTGTCTCTAATCTCAAGGTCAAACTCCTGTAGCAATAAGATCCATCTGATCAATCTGGGCTTAGCATCTTTCTTGTTGAATAGGTATCGAATAGCTGCATGATCAGTGTACACCACCACTTTCGAACCCACCAAATAAGACCGAAACTTGTCAAAGGCAAACACCAGAGCTAGCATTTCCTTTTCTATGACTGTGTATTTGCTCTGAGTCGTATTCAGTGTCTTGCTTGCATAATAAATAGAATGAAAAACTCTATTCTTCCTTTGTCCCAATACAGCTCCCACAGCCACATCACTGGCATCACACATCAGCTCAAATGGTTGTTCCCAATCAGGAGAGGTAAGTATGGGTGCTTCTATCAATTTCTGCTTCAACTTTTCAAATGTTACAACACACTCATCGTTCAACTCAAACTTGACCTCCTTTTCTAGCAACCTGCATAGCGGTCTAGAAATGTTGGAAAAGTTTTTAATGAATCGTCTGTAGAATCCTGCATGTCCCAGAAAACTGCGTACACCTTTCACTGATACTGGTGGTGGCAATTTCTCAATAACCTCAATTTTAGCACGATCAACTTCCAACCCCTTTTTAGACACTTTGTGGCCCAGGACAATCCCCTCCTTCACTAAGAAGTGGCATTTCTCCCAGTTTAACACAAGGTTGGATTCTTCACATCGAGCTAGCACCCTGTCAAGATTCTGCAAACAAGTAGCAAACGAATTACCGAAAACAGAAAAATCATCCATAAATACCTCAACAAAATCCTCAACCATGTCATGGAAAATATCCATCATGCATCTCTGGAATGTGGCGGGTGCGTTGCATAACCCAAACGGCATCCGCCTGAAAGCATATGTCCCATAAGGACAGGTGAAAGTAGTCTTCTCTTGATCCTTAGGAGCGATGGCTATTTGGTTATAGCCAGAGTACCCATCAAGGAAGCAATAATACTCCTGCCCTGCCAATCTGTCAAATATTTGGTCAATAAAAGGAATGGGGTAATGGTCTTTCCTCGTGGCTTCATTTAGTTTTCTGTAGTCCATACAAATTCGCCAGCCTGTGACGGTTCGTGTAGGGATTAACTCATTTTTCTCATTAGTGATTACAGTCATCCCCCCTTTCTTAGGAACACATTGAACGGGACTGACCCACTCACTGTCTGAAATTGGGTAGACTACACCTGCATCAAGCCACTTGATTATTTCCTTCCTTACCACATCTTTCATTGCTGGATTAAGTCTCCTCTGCGGCTGAACAGTTGGCTTGGCTCCTGTCTCCATGAATATCCTGTGCGTGCAGAAAGCTGGATTTATACCCTGAATGTCGGACATTTGCCAACCCATTGCTTTCTTCCTCTTCCTTAAGACCCCCAAAGCTGCCTTTTCCTGTTCCTCTGTCAAGTCTGCAGAGATAATAACTGGTAACGTCTCTCCCTCCCCCAAAAAGATATATTTTAAATGGGGAGGCAATTCTTTCAGCTCCAATTTTGGTGCCTCCTCAACAGACGGTTTCGGCAACGGCTCTAGTGATCTCATCAATGACTGAAATTCCTGTCTTCTCGGATGATTAGGTGCTCCATCCAACAATTGAACCATTCCACAAGCTTCTCTATCCCCAAAAATGATCAGAATGCGTCAACGCTCTCTCCAATGGGTCTTGAGATTCAACAACCTGCCTACTTTCTCCATGTTCAACCACACTGATTTCTGAAAGCTCCTCATGTATAGCCGGCAGCTTCATGGCTTTTAACACATCAAATATCTCTACCTTGTCATGTGCTTGCATTGTAAGTTTACCCGCAGCTACATCAATTAATGCTTTTCCGATTGCCAAAAAGGGTCGTCCCAAAATAAATGGGACTTCAGCATCTGGTTCAAAATCCAGAACAATGAAATCGACCGAAAAAATGAGGGAGCCTACTTGCACTAACACATCCTCAACAATGCCATCCGGCTTAGCTAAAGACCTGTCTGCTAGCTGCAAGATTACCGTTGTAGGTCTAGGACTCCCTAGACCTAACTTTCTGAATACCGAAGATGGCATCAGATTTATGCTTGCCCCCAAGTCGCATAATCTACGCGCTCGGATACTTTGCCCAATAGTAAGCTGGATAGTAAAACTTCCAGGGTCTTTCAGTTTTGTGGGCAACCTATTCTGAATACGGGAAGTGCATTCCTCCGTTAAAGCTACCGTGGCATACTCAGTCAAACGACTTTTGTTAGCCACGGTGTCTTTAATATATTTCGCATATTTTGGCACTCCCTGCAAGACATCAACAAGAGGTAAGTTAACATGTACCTGTTTAAGTACCTCCATGAATTTCTGGAAACACGCCTCCTCCTTGTGTTTCTTAAGTCGTTGAGGGAACGGGGGTGGAGGCCTTTCTGGTTCAGCTTCTTTAGTCTTCCCCTTATCTGAAATTTGCTCTCCCTCAACATCTGGTGCTCCTGACTTTTGAGGCAGTCTTTTCGGTTCCACCTCCTTCAACTGTAAACCACTCCTCGTGGTCACTGCATTTACCTGCTTCGGATTAGGATCCGTGTCGCTAGGTAGTCCTCCTCTGGGTCTAGTATTTTGGGCACTAGCAAACTGCCCAAACTGATATTCAAGAGCCTTGGTCGCCAATTGATTGTTCTTCACTTCGGCTGCCAATTTAACATAGTCAGCCTGCAATTGTGCCTGATTAGCGATCATGGTTTTGAACATCTCCTCAATAGTCGGTGATGGTGGTGGAGGAGGGGCATTGTGATTTCTGAAGTGAGCTTGATAATTTTGTTGCCCTCCTTGGTTCCTGTGCATACCCTGCCCTGAACTTTGGCCTTGTTGATTGTTGCTACCCCACAAAAAATTCGAATGGTTCCTCCAATTTGAGTTGTAGCCACTACCAAACTGCTGCTGATTTCTCTGTGCATTGCCCACAAAGTTAACAGAATCAGGATTTGCACCACAGCATTCAGCTGAATGCTCACTACTACCACACACTTCACACCACATCTGTTGAACTGCATTGACTGACGCTGAAGGCTGGTTCAAATTGATATTGCTGAAGTGAGTGTTTAACTGATTTTGCAAAGCATCTATCTATGCAGCGATAGCTGTGAATCCATCCACTTCAAGCACTCCCGCTGCTTTCCTTGCTCCACCCCTTGAAGAATCTGCATTCCATTCTGGATTGCCTTGTGAAATTCGGTTGAGCAAAGTGTACAGCTCCTCATAGGTCGTTTCCAGCGCTTGCCCTCCAGCTGCTGAATCTAACAAAATTTTAGTGTGGGGTTCCAAACCCTCAATGAATGTGTGTACCAACACCTCATTGGACTGATGATGATGAGGACAGTCCCGCAACATGGATTTAAATCTTTCCCAGGCTTGATATAGATTTTCCCCTTCCCTCTGTTTAAAACTTAGAATTTGACTTCTAAGTCTGGCTGTTTTACCAGAAGGGAAAAATCTGATCAAAAACTTCCGCGCAAGATCATACCACGTTGATATAGAATTGGGTGGTTCAACTTTTAACCACCTCTTGGCTTCACCAAGTAAGGAAAATGGAAATAAGGTGAGCCGAACATAATCAGGTGACACTCCAGCGGGTATATAAGTGTCACTTATCTCCAAAAAGTTCTGGAGATGTTGTTGTGGATCTTCATGAGGGAGTCCGGTAAATTGCCCGCTTGTGTGCAAAAGTTGCACCGTATTCTGCTTTAATTCAAACCTCCCTCCAGGCTCTGGTTTGCGGATGCTAGAATGGACATTATTGGCGTGTGGGATTGCCACCTCGCGAACCGGCCTTGCTGCTGCTTCATCGGGCACTAACACTGCCCGCACAACTGGTGGATTTTGTTGCTCCATCATAGACTGTTTAAGCAACTGCAGCTTCTTTCGAAGAGCTTCCCTATGTTGACTATGAAATTCACGTTCAGGCTCTAAGTAAGATTCCACCAGCTCTTTGTCCCTTGCCAGTGTTCACAAAAACAAAATCTGCAAAATACAGGCTAAGACCAAGTTGTTAACACTTAAGAAAATAAAAATACAATTTTACAAATCGCCTAGCCTCCCCGGCAACGGCGCCAAAAACTTGTTCGGTCTGCTGCTCAGGTTGGTATTATATATTATAAACCGACACGCAAGTGCACGTGGTCAAACAAGTAATAAAGTGGCTAAGTAGCCAAGTATCGATCCAAGGAGGCTCAAGATACGTAAAATTGCCTAGTTTACTATATTCCTATTTCACTTCTAATTATGATAACAACAATGTAACCAAGAGTTACTTGAGTTTTTGTTTCTAAACTATATATACTACAATTACTACAAACTATTTACTTGTGAGTTTAGACAATGGATATGAACATGCCAAGGTTAAGAACAAGTAATGAACTTGATAATCATGATAATTTGGTTAATCATTTCTTGATGATGCTAGCCAAGAACATTTGCCTAGAAATTAAAACTCTCGTATTTAATTTCACTTTAGAATCATAAACCATCCGTCTACATTTCTGTGATCAAATGCAATTGATGACCTAGCACTACAATTCCAGTTCCTAAATTGACTAATACGGCTTTCAAGTATATTTCTATCAGGAAAGCACATCAAAACCCAATTTTCCCAAATCAAGTTAAGAACAATACCCTATTAATTCATAACTTTCCAATTTCTTGCTCTTTCAAGTGAAATTGGACTTTTTAGATGTACATTAATGTTGGCCAAGCACTAATGCAGTAAGAACAAGAATTAATAGAATAACATTAAAGAAGAAGAAGAAAACCATATCATTTACAATCAAAATTCATTACACATGTTCAAAACCTCAGCAAGGAAGAGAATTAGCCACTCATTCTTGGATTGATCATCCTAAAATGAGTGTAAATCATACGTACAATTGATAGAAAGAAGAAAGGAAGAGAAGAAATCCCTTAGCTTTTTCGTTCTTCAACTGCTACTAACCCACGTTCCTACTCTCCACTTCTGAACTCAGTCTAAAAACTAAAAAACCCTTTAAAATAAACCTAAGTGTGCTATTTATACTAGTGGGAAATTTTTCTCGGAATAACAAGCAACGTGTCACGGAGGCCAACGCGGAGCACTGCCTCCGTGACACGGCGTGGACGCGGACCTTCACTGGAATTTCAGGGTCCGGTAAATTAACCTCAACGTGGCACGGAGGCCATCGCGGAGGCCTATCTCCGTGCCACGGAGCTGACGCGAAGGCATACTGGAATTTTCCATTTTAATTCCTATTCAGGCAGTGTGCTACCGCAATGGTAGCGTGGCACGGCTCCATCGCGGAGCCCTTATAAAATGTGCATTCCAAGGTCTTTTCCACGCTCGCATCCAAGTCCAACTCCGACATAGTTCCAACATGCATTTTAGCTCCTAAAAATCACATTTACCTGCAAAACAAATGCTAATCATGTTGGTTAGTATAAATTCGCATTTTATTACTAATTACATGATATTATATACACATTGCACAACAAACAAGGTAAAAATGATACGTTTTAGTATCACTTGGGCATATAAATCTGCCCAAGATCAGCAAGAAGCTTCACCAGATGCGGTCACGAGTATGTTGCAAGTCTTCCATATTGATGCTTACACTTTGTTAGATACAGAAGCTACATTGTCTTTTGTGACGCCTTACATTTCTAGTAGTTTTGGTGTTAGTCCTGAAATTTTGTCAGAACCGTTCTCCGTATCTACTCCAGTCGGTGAATCAGTGGTAGCTAGGCAGGTGTATAGGGGTTGCCCCATTACAATGTTGCATAAGGTTACCTCCGCGGACCTAGTAGAGTTGGCTATGACGGACTTTGATATCATCTTCGGTATGGATTGGTTGTTTGCATGCTATGCTTCAATTAACTATAGGACCCGTGCAGTAGAATTCCAAATTCCGGGTGAGTCAGTTTTGGAATGGAAGGGTAATTTCGTTGTACCAAGCGGTCGGTTTATTTCATAACTTAAGGCTAGGAAAATGATCTCTAAGGGTTGCATGTATCACCTAGTTAGGGTTAAGGATGTAGAGTCCGAGACCCCGACTATTCAGTCAGTTCCTGTGATGTGCGAGTATCCGGAGGTTTTCCCCGATGATTTGCCGCGTGTTCCTCCGAAAAGAGAAATTGATTTCGGAATTGATCTATTGCCCGATACGCAGCCTATATCTATTCCTCCTTACAGGATGGCTCCAGCCGAGCTAAAAGAGCTAAAAGAATAGTTGAAGGACTTATTAGATATGGGTTTCATTAAACCGAGCAAGTCTCCATGGGGTGCACCGGTTCTTTTTGTTCGAAAGAAGGATGGGTCCCTTTGAATGTGTATTGACTATTGGTAGTTGAATAAGGTCAATGTTAAGAACAGGTACCCCTTGCCCAGGATCGATGATTTATTTGACCAGCTCCAGGGTGCTAGGTGTTTCTCAAAAATAGATCTCAGGTCTAGATACCATCAACTCAGAGTTCGGGAGTGTAATATCCCGAAGACAGCCTTCAGAACCCGGTATGGCCATTATGAGTTTATGGTTATGTCATTTGGACTAACCAATGCTCCTATAGCTTTTATGGACCTGATGAATAGGGTGTTCAAGCAGTATCTAGATATGTTCGTAATTGTGTTCATCGATGATATCCTTATATACTCCCGGAGCAAGGAGGAGCATGCTACTCACTTGCGTATAGTGCTTCAAGTACTCAAGGATCATTAGTTATATGCAAAGTTCAGCAAATGTGAGTTTTGGTTGGACTCGGTGGCATTTCTAGGCCATGTGGTTTCAGGTGAGGGCATTAAGGTGGATTTCCAGAAAATCGAAGCAGTGAAGAATTGGCCTAGACCGGTGAATCCTTCAGAAATTCAGAGTTTCTTAGGCCTAGCAAGTTACTAACGGAGATTTTTTAAGGGTTTCTCATCTATTACGGCACCTTTGACCAAGTTGACTCAGAAAAAGATAAAGTTCCAATGGTCAGAGGATTGTGAGAAAAGCTTCCAGAAATTGAAAACCCGACTCACTTCAAAAGTAGTGTTGACTTTACCCGAGGGTACAGATGGCTTTGTTGCATATTATGATGCTTCGAGAGTCGAACTGGGATGTGTGTTGATGCATCATAGGAAAGTGATAGCATATGTCTCTCGACAACTGAAGGTTCACGAAAGGAATTACCTGACCCATGATCTTGAGTTGGCCTCGGTAGTGTTTTCGTTGAAGATATGGTGTCATTACTTGTATGGAGTCCACATGGATGTTTTCATGGATCACAATAGCTTCCAATATGTGTTCACGCAGAAAGATCTCAATCTTAGACAAAGGAGGTGGTTGGAGTTGCTAAAGAACTATAATATGAGTGTTCTATACCACCTGGGTAAGGCTAATGTGGTTGCGGATGCACTTAGTAGTATCTCTATGGAGAGTGTGTCCCATGTGGATAAGGGAGGAAGGAGTTGGTGAAAGATGTCCACTGACTTGCAAGGTTGGGAGTTAGATTGATCGACTCGACCGATGGCGGTGTTGTTGTGCAGAATGGGTCAAAATCGTCCTTGGTGGTTCATGTCAAATATAAGAAAGATGAAGATCTGGTTTTGAGGAAGCTAAAGGAGGCAGTGCAGAGTCAAAAGGTGGAGGTTTTCTCCCAAGGGGGAGATGGTGTGCTACGATAATAGGGTCGACTATGTGTTCCAGACGTCAATAATTTGAGAGTTCAGATATTACATGAGGCACATAATACCAAATATTCTATCCATCTGGGATCTACGAAGATGTATTAGGACTTGAGAGAAATCTATTGGTTGGATGGTATGAAGAAGGATATTGCAGGGTTTGTAGCCAATTGTCCGAACTGTCAACAAGTGAAAGTCGAGCATCAAAGGCCTGGAGGCATACTTCAGGATATTAGTATCCCCACTTGGAAGTGGGAAGATATTAATATGGATTTCATTACAGGCCTACCTCATACTCGACGACACTATGATTCCATTTGGGTGGTGGTAGACAGGTTAACTAAGGCTGCCCATTTTCTATTGGTCAATACCATGGATTCAGCAGATGACTATTTCAAACTGCATATTCAGGGGTTGGTTCGACTTCATGGAGTGCCCTTGTCTAATATTTCAGATTGATGTACTCAGTTTACCTCCCAGTTCTGGCGATCTTTTCAGAAGGGACTTGGGACTCAGATTAAGCTTAGCACAACATTTCATCCGCAGATGGATGGCCAGGCGGAGCGAACAATCCAGACTCTTGAGGATATGTTGAGGGCCTGTGTTATGGATTTTAAAGGTAGTTGGGATGATCATTTGCCCTTGATCAAGTTTGCTTATAATAACAGTTATCACTCTAGTATCCAAATGTCACCGTTTAAGGCCCTCTATGGGCGGAGGTGTAGATCTCCCATCGAATGGCTTGAGGTTGCTGAGGCACTTATGATAGGGCTAGATTCGGTTCACGACGTGATGGTGAAGGTTCAATTGATAAGGGAACAGTTGAAAACCACTCAGAGTCATCAGAAATCATATGTCGATGTGAGGAGAAGAGACTTAGAGTATGATGTGGATGACTGGGTATTTCTAAAGGTATCTCTCATGAAGGGAGTCATGCAGTTTGGGAAGAAGGGGAAACTCATCCCCCACTATGTTGGCCCCTACCGGGTTGTGAGGAGAGGTTGTAAGGTGGCGTATGAGTTGCACTTGCCCTCAGAGTTATCCTCGGTTCATCCTGTGTTTCATGTGTCACTTTTGAAAAAGTGCTTGGGTGATCCAGCTTTACTAGTCCCGGTGGACAGCATTAGCATAAAGGATAGCCTCAGCTATGAAGAAATTCTGGTGAAAATCTTAGACCTTCAAGTCCGTAAGCTAAGAACAAATATGTAGCTTCAGTTAAAGTATTGTGGAGAAATCAGCATGTTGAAAGAGCTACGTGGGAAGCCGAAGCGGATATGATGGCTAAATACCCATACTTGTTCTCTACCAGCTCAATTTTTGCTTGAGGTATTAGTTTTTGCCCTAAACCTCTAATCAGTTTTCATGTTCCGTTCATGCGTACAAGTTTGTTTTATGATGTGGTAAATGTATATGATGTCTGAATTCAGATCAGTTATGTAGTTCTTTTCGGAGGTAGTCAATCCATTAGTTTTTAGCTTAATGATCAGTATTTATATATGGTGATTGCTTATTTCTAACTTTTCTGCACGATCCTAACATTAGAGGACAAATGCTCCCAAGAGGGAGATATTTTTATACCCTGAGAACCCAAGGACCAGACCCGGAGGTCAAAATGGAGAAAAACTAAAAATTCATACCAGGTCACAAAATAACCCATGAGGTGGGTCATGAGGGGTGACCACGAGTCGTGGAGTGACTCGTGGTCAAGAAGGGCACAACTAAGTTTTGGGGTGAGACCACGGGCATGACCATGAGTCATGGTTAGGCCACACGACTCGTCAGGTCTCCCGTGGCCTAGGTGGACTAGTTGGCAAATGGGAAACGGGCAGTGAAGACCATGGGTGGTGACCACGAGTCGTAGTTAGCCACCACGATTCGTTTGGTCCCTCATGGGGTCCCCTGTGGAGTTTGAGGCAGTGATCATGACGGGTCGTAGCCATGAGTCGTGCCCCTTGGCATTGACTCGTGAGGTCCCTCGTTAGGAGGCCCTGGTAATTTTTTTCCTGCGTTATAATAAGGGTGTTTTCATAATTCCTAAGTTCCTAAGGCCTAAACTACATCATTTTAGTAGGGTCTTTTAAGGGGGATTAGCTCATGTTAGGCCTCGTTCATGCATGCAAGAGTTTAGGGAGGAGGATAGAAGGTGATTCAAAGTGTTCTTCCCCAATTCCTCAAAATTCCATCTTGGGCTTTCAAGGGAGATTAAGAATCAGCGTTTTCAGGTATGTAAGGTCATCAATGGGAGGTTCCTTCCACACCCATGCCCCTACTCTATGATTTTACTTATAAATTATCAAAAACTCATGGGGTTTTGTAATTGATTTGTATAAAAATTAGATGACTTAATTATGGGTCTTGTGATTTTGAAATCTTATCCTAATCTACTGATTTTGATCATCTTTTGGGATTTAAATTGATTATAATATTATTGATTTTGAATTTCTAAATAATTAAGCTTGTTTATGCATGCCCCATGATGAATCGATTTATGATCCATTGATCCATTGGTGTTTTGATAAGCCCAGCATGAATTATGAATTTATTATGTTATCTAATACGAACTTATGAATTTCAAAATACATGCATCATCTACAAGTATGTATGAATTTTATCAATCATGAATTATGTTTTTGGCCAACCCATGCGGCCTCAAGTCATGGCTAGTTCACATATGTTCAAGCATGTTTATGATTATCATGATTTAAATAGCCCATGAACTCATGTATGTAGCATTATGAGCACTACATATATTTTTTGAGTAGTATCAAACACCGAGTAGGTTCGGGGCTCATGATTAAGCCCCGGATCTCATGAACTACGTGCCACCGTAGGCATGTTAGGACCCTTTCATGTTTGTCCCTAGCCCAAATGGCCCTTTTCATGTGTGATTACGTCCTTCATGGTTCCTACCCTTGGCAAGGTACAAACACCCTCCCGACTAGGGTTACAAGTCGGGCTTCATGTGTGCTTATATGGGATATATCAGTTAAGAGAATCTCCCACTGTTCCTCATGATTTATGCATGTTATGATTATGTATTTTGGCTCAAGTCATGTTAAGTAAATCGCTTCTATTATAACTATGATTATGTTATGTTATGAATGTTTTGAAAACCTTGAGCCATATGATATGTTATTATGATATACGATATGAGCATGACGTCCTACTCTTATGATCATTTAGGAATTTCATATATGTTATAAATGACCATTTTACTTACCTTGCATACTCAGTACATTCCATGTACTGACTGCATACTTTCGATGTTGTATCGTTTCATGATACAGGTCCCAGTTCTCAGTCTCATCCTCACCCATAGCTAGTTCAGCCTTGCTCTCAGCGTACTTGGTGAGTCCTCATGTTTCGAGGGCTGCATGTTCACACTCTATGTTATTTCTTTCAGTTTCTGGATATTGAATTAGTTGGGGAGTTGTCCCATCAATCCACCTTTCATGTTTAGAGGCTTATCAGACTAAAAGTTGTATTCGTCGTATTGTATAAGTCTAGTACTGATTTTCCCTTATGTTATGCTATGACTACATACTTTATGTTGAGTCTTCTGCTCATGTGATTGAATTAGATGTATGCTCATGCCATGGGCCGACTTGGGGTCTCTCGGGGCTCCTTGTCCCGTGGCTACGATCCGGGTGTACGTTTAGGTCGTGACATGAAATTTCCTCACAACTGAGGCTATTCCCACACCAACGCTTTCCACCAGGACAACTAAAGATGGATCACCCAAGCACTTTTTCAAGAGAGATACATAAAAGAATGGATGAAGTGAAGATAACTCTTATGGAAAGTTCAACTCATTCGCTACCTTACCAACTCTTTTCATAACCCGGTAGGGACCAACATAGCGGGGACTAAGTTTTTCTTCCTTTTCGAACCGCATGACTCCCTTCATGGGAGACACCTTTATAAATACCCAATCGTCTTCCTTAAACTCCAAGTCTCTTCTTCTTACATCAGTATATGACTTTTGACGACTTTGAGCGGTTTTTAGCCTGCCTCTTATCAACTGAACATTCACCATAGCCTCATGAACCGAATCAGGTCCTATCATAGCTACCTCACCAACCTCAAACCATCCGATGGGCGATCTACACCTCCACCCGTAAAGAGCTTCAAATGGTGCCATCTGGATGCTAGAGTGGTAGTTGTTATTTTAAGCAAACTCGATCAGGGGCAAGTGATCATCCCAACTACCTTTAAAGTACATCACACAAGCTCTCCACATGTCCTCAAGAGTCTGTGTTATTCGCTCCACCTGACCATTCGTTTGCGGATGAAATGCTCTGCTGAGTTTAACCTAAGTCCCGAGCTCTTTTTGGAAAGACCACCAAAACTGCAAGGTAAACTGAGTACCTCGGTCTGAAATAATAGAGAATGACACTCCATGCAATCTCACCAACTCCCAAATATACAGTTTGGCATAATCACTCGCTGAATTTGTGGTTTTGACCGGTAGAAATGTGCAGCCTTGGTCAACCTGTCTACCACCACCCAAATAGAATCATAGTGTCGGCGAGTACTAGGTACGCCTATAATGAAATCCATATTAATCACTTCCCATTTCCAAGTAGGGATGCTAATATCCTGAAGTATGCCTCCCGGACTTTGATGCTCGACTTTCACTTGTTGACAGATCAGGCACTTGGCTACGAATTCTGCAATATCCTTCTTCATTCTGTTCCACCAATATATTTCCCGCAAATCATGATACATCTTGGTGGCACCAGATGGATAGAATACCTGGATCCATGTGCCTCATGCAATATCCGATCCCTCAAATTATCAATATCTGGAACACATAGATGGCCCTGGTACCACAACACCCCATCTCCCCCTTGGGAGAAGACCTCCACCTTCTTACTCCGAACTGCTTCTTTCAGCTTTACCAAAATTGGATCTTCTCCTTGTCTAGCCTTCACATCAGTCACCGAGGACGATTCTGATTCGTTTTGCATAATAACGCCGCCATCGGTCAAGTCAACCAATCTAACTCCCAACCTCGCATGTCGATGGACATCTTTCACCAACTCCTTTTTTCCTTCATCCACTTGGGACACACTATCCATAGAGAACCTACTAAGTGCGTCCTTTACCATATTGGCCTTACCCGGGTGGTAAAGGACACTCATGTCGTAGTCCTTTAGTAGCTTCAACCACCTCATTTGCCGAAGATTGAGATCTTTCAGCGTGAACACATATTGCAAACTCTTGTGATCGGGAATACATCCACGTGGACCGCATGCAAGTAATGTCGCCACATCTTTAATGCAAACACCACCGCGGCCAACTCAAGATCATGGGTTGGATAATTCTTCTCATGGACTTTCAACTGTATTGAGACGTATGTTATCACTTTCCCATGCTGCATCAATACACATAGAAGTCCGATTCTCGAAGCGTCACAATACACCACAAAACCATCGATATCCTCGGATAGGGTCAACACTGGTGCTGAAGTGAGTCGTGTCTTCAACTCTTGGAAGCTTTTCTCACAAGCCTACGTCCATTGGAACTACACCTTCTTCTGAGTTAACTGGGTCAAAGGTGTTGCAATAGATGAAAAGCCCTCAATGAATCTCCGATAGTAACCAGCTAAGCCCAAAAAGCTCCTGATATCTGATGGGTTCACTGGTCTGGGCCAATTCTTCACCGCCTCAATCTTCTGAGAATCCACCCTTATGCCTTCACTCGATACCACATGGCCCAAAAATGCCACAGAGTCCAACTAAAATTCACACTGGCTGAACTTTGCATACCACTGATGATCCTTGAGGGTCTGAAGCACTACTCTCAAGTGAGCGGCATGCTCCTCCTCACTCCGAGAGTATATAAGGATGTCATCAATGAACACAATCACAAACATGTCCAAATATGCCTTGAACACCCTATTCATTAGATCCATAAAAGATGTAGGGGCATTGGTTAGTCAAAAGACATAACAATAAATTCGTAGTGATCATACCGAGTCCTGAAAGCGGTTTTCGAGATGTCACTCTCCCGAACCCTAAGACGGTGATACCCGGATCTGAGATCAATCTTGGAGAAACACTTGGCACCCTAAAGTTGGTCAAACAAATCACCTATCCCGGGCAAAGGATACCTATTCCTAATGGTGACCTTATTTAACTGCCACTAGTTAATGCACCTCCGAAGAGAACCATCCTTCTCCTAGACAAATAACACTGGTGCACCCCGTGGAGACTTACTCAGCCTAATAAAACCCTTATCTAACAGGTCTTTCAACTAATCATTCAACTCTTTTAGCTCAGCTAGAGCCATTCTGTAGGGCGAAATAGATATAGGTTGTGTGTCGGGAAGAAGATCTATACCGAAATCAATCTCCCTCTCGGGAGGGACACTTGGAAAATCATCAGGAAAGACCTCTGGATACTCACGTATTACTGGAACAGACTGGATAGTCAGGGTTTCGAACTCGATATCCATAACCCTAACTAGATGGTACATGAAACCCTTAGAAATCATCTTCCTGGCCTTAAGGTAGGAAATGAATCGACCTACAGGCACAGCTGAACTACCCTTCCATTCTAAGACTGGCTCACCTAGAAATATGAACTCTACTACCCAGGATCTACAATTAACTGAAGCATAGTATGCAAATAGCCAATCCATACCGAGAATAACATCGAAATCAGTCATGGCTAACTCCATCAAGTCTTATAAGGTGACCTTATCAAGGACTGAGACTGGGAAACCTCTATACACCCGTCTAGCTATAACTGAGTCACCTACTAGAGTGGAAATTGAGAAGGGTTCTGAAAAAATATCAGGACTGACTCCGAAGCTACTAGTCTTATATGGTGCAACAAAAGACAAGTTAGCCCCCAGATCTAACAAAGCATATACATCAATATGGAAAACTCACAACATACCAGTAACCACAGCCGGGGAGACCTCCTGCTCCTAGAGGGAAGCTAAAGCATAGAATTTATTCTGGCGCTGACCACCAGCTATGCTAGCAGATGTCCCCTGATGTACTGAGTGCGGGGGAGGGGTTGCTGAACTAAAATCTAGGCCTTATCCCCCAACCTAATCCTGCCTCGCAGTTGGCCAATCTCGAAGCATGTGTTCGGGCTGCGCACACCCGAAACAAGCACCTGAACCTGCCAAGCACTAGCCTGTGTGCCCTCGACCACATCTGCAACAACATGGGATGCTGAAATCTGCGGGTCTGCTCCTCTGACCCCTCGAGCCTGATGCTCTCCCTCTTTGATCATGTCTAGGCCTTGATGGCACACTCAATGCCGAAGATGCTGGGCCTTATGACCTCTGGTGAGTTTGCTTTCGGTGTCCACCACCGGACCTCTACTAAGAGAATCTAGGATCCTCTGTCCTAGCCCTCTTGGCCTCCCTCGCTCTCAAATGTGTCACCTCCATCTGCTGGGCGTAGAACACTATACGAGGGAATTCCATATCCTGGTGAAGCATAGAATCCAGCACTCCTTTTCCAAATACCCTTCTATACCATGAACAAACCTTCTTGATCTTGGGCAGATTTATATGCCCAAGTGATACTCAAACGTATTATTTTTGCCTTGTTTGTGTGCAATGTGTATATATTCTCATGTAATTGGTAATAAAATGTGAATTTATACTAACCAACATGATTAGCATTTGTTTTGCTGGTAAATATGATTTTTAGGAGCTAAAATGCATGTTGGAACTATATCGGAGTTGGACTTGGATACGAGCGTGGAAAAGACATTGGAATGCACAAATTATAGGGGCTCCACGATGGAGTCGTACCATGCTACCATCGCGGAGGCACACTGCCTGGAGAGGGAATTAAATGGCAAATTCCAATGAGGCCTCGCGACAGCTCCGTGGCACGGAGATAGGCCTCCGCGTTGGCCTCCGTTCCACGTTGAGGCTAATTTACCGGACCCTGGATTTCTAGTGAAGGTCCGCGTCCACACCGTGTCACGGAGGCAGTGCTCCGCGTTGACCTCCGTGACACGTTGCTTGTTATTCCGAGAAAAATTTCCCTCTAGTATAAATAGCACACTTAGGTTTATTTTCATTAGTTCAGTTTTAGTTAAGACTTGGTGGAGCTAGGACGTGGGTTAGCAGCAGTTGAGGGACGAAAAAGCTAAGAGATTTCTTCTCTTCCTTTCTTCTTTCAATCAATTGTATGTATGATTTACACTTGTTTTAGGATGATCAATCCACAAATGAGTGGCTAATTCTCTTCCTTGCTAAGGTTTTGAACATGTGTAGTGAATTTTGATTGTAAATGATATGGTTTTCTTCTTCTTCTTTCATGTTGTTCTATTAATTCTTGTTCTTACTGCATTAGTGCTTGGCCGACATTAATGTACATCTAAAAAGTCCAATTTCACTCGAGAGAGCAAGAAATTGGAAAGTTGTGAATTAATAGGGTATTGTTCTTAACTTGATTTGGGAAAATTGGGTTTTGATGTGCTTTCCTGATAGAGATATACTTGAAAGCCGTATTAGTCAATTGAGGAACCGGAATTGTATTGCTAGGTCGTAAATTGCATTTGATCACAGAAATGTAGACGAATGGTTTATGATTCTTAAGTGAAATTAAATACGAGAGTTTTAATTTCTAGGCTAATGTTCTTGGCTAGCAACATGAAGAAGAGATTAACCGAATTATTATTACAATCGAATTCATTACTTGTTCTTAACCTTGGCATGCTCATATCCATAGTTTAAATTCATAGTAAATAATTGTTAATAGTTTTAGTATATATTTTATAAACAAAAACTCAATTAATTGTTGGTTACGTTGTTGTTAGCATAGTTGGAAGTAAAATAAGAATATAGTATACTTAGGCAATTTTTACATACCCTGAGCCTCCTTGGATCGATACTTGGCTTACTTAGCCACTTTATTACTTGTTTGACCACGTGCACTTGCGTGTCGGTTTTATAACCCCAACAACGCACCGAACAAATTTTTGGCGCCGTTGCCGGGGCGGCTAGGCAATTGGTGAAATTGTGTTAAGTGTAAATTTACTGTATTTTTGTTTTATTTCTTAAGTGTTGACAACTTGGTCTTAGTATTTGTTTTAATTCTTTGTTCATTTTAATTTTTCTCTCTTTCGGATACCCTCATTGACATGACATCTTGGAATATAAATGGTGGATATGCATATTTCGGCGAATCTTGCATGAATTGCGGAGGACCCCACTTGTGGCAAAACTGTAACACGTGCAATATATGTGGGTGTCAATATGGCCATTGGGGTGACTGTCCAAAGGCATATTCCGCTCCCCTAAGCCCCCGCTATGATCATTCTGTTGTTTTTGCTGAATATAAGCATGTTGAAAATGAGGACTTGGGACGCCAAGTTCAAATAGAGGACATGATGAAACAACTCTTGGAGCAATCAGAAGCAATGAAGGAGTCGGTGGCAGAATTGATAATTCAGCAAAAGGAGAATGCAGAGGCTGTAAGCAGGATGAGTGTCAAACTCACGGAGATGTGTGCTGAGGCTGAAGCTTGTGATAATTTGCAGGTGACAGTTTTAGCCGATATTCAAGAGGAACTACAAGAGGAATACAAGGGTGAATTTTTGGATGAAGCCCAACAATTAGAATCTCTTGAGTGTCCCCATGATCGGCTCATACCTATAGAAAATCCATTCATGGAAGAAGAGAAAGAATATCTCCCATTTGACCTTAATGGAGAAATAGATGTCGATGTTGAAAAGGTGTACACAAATAAGGAAGTCAAGCAATGCAATTTCAGAGTTGAGGTTGATTGGACCACACTCGAAGCATTTTTCGACATTAAGTTTGGTTGACAACACAGAAATAGAGTCTTCCAAGATTATAGAGAAATGTCTAGAGGAGGACCAAGCCCCGTATATTCTGAAATTTGCTAACTCGAAGCAACGAAATGACTTCACTTACTCAAGGGCCAATAAGTTCAAAAGAAAGCATCTACTGCTTGGTCCTTACAATTTTTCACCACCACCCCAGGAGAATAAGAGTAAATTAGAGAAGAAATTAGGGGTGAAATTCATATCCTCAAGGCGGAGGAAAAAGCGGTGAAACTTGGTACGTCGAGCCGCGACGATAAACAAGGCGCTGCACGGGAGGCAACCCGTGAAAAATATTTTTTTCTTTCTTTCTTTTTTATTGTAAATAATTTTTATTTTTATTTTTTCTTTTCTTGATTTGGTATAAATTTTTGTTTAGTTAATATTTTTCGTTTTAGTTAGGGAAATCTATTAATCTAACCAATTTTGTTTAGTGAGGTGATTTTCAGGTCTAACGGAGAAAAATATACATGGAATCGGGAAGGAAAAGGCAAGGTATGAAAAAATAATTTAATTGAAGAAACAGTGCACTGGCGCGTTGGCTCCGTTTCACGGAGGAAGGGCTCCGCGTTACCCTCCGTGACACGTTGAAGGCAAAATCCGGATTTTTAAAAAAAAATTCCAGTAAGCCAACGCGTTGGCTCCGTGTCACGGAGGAGGGGCTCCGCGTTACCCTCCTTGACACGTTGCCTTATATTTGGTGCCGGGTCACACTGGGTTGCCGGGTGACCCGCGTGTTTTTCTTTAAATTAACCCCGATTTTCGCCCAATTTTTCCCCATTCCTTCTCCTTTCCGCGACCAAACACCCAAATCCCCCTCCCCAACCAACGTGCCACGCTACTAGGCAAAGAAATCGTCAAGTTTCTTCGGTTCTTCAACTCAAAGGTATGTTTTCCTCGTTTCTCTCAAATTTTTGGCGATTTTAGTCGAATTTGGGCATGTGAGGTGAGATATATCACCCTAAGTAGAAATTTAACATGATGTTGAGTTATTTGTGATTGATATATGTTCGGATTGTTGTAATTAGCGTTTGAACTTGTAGATTATCTAAATAATTCAAATTTGATTGTAAAATTGTATTCTAGGGCATGGGTTGTTGAAATTGAATTGGGTTATTTGATAGTTTGATGAATTAGATGCCGGGGTGTGGTTGTAAATTGAGATAAGTCGATGTAAATATTGTATGAATGTTAAGAGAAGACGAATTCTCGAATTGTTGGGGAAAATGCAAAAATTTTGTAAATTGGTTTGATTATTTAGATTTGTATGTACATAGAATTTTCGTTGTTGTTTTTGTTTTTTTGTTTTGTTGCTAAGTGCGATGATTGGATTGCTATCGATAGTAGGATTGGGAGTAGCTATATGAAGTCTGAGTAGTACGCTAACCGTTATGCTGTCGAAATTTTTCGTGAATGCACTCAACAATATACCTTATAGTTGCTTGTGTTTGAGGTTGTAAATAGAGTAATCCTTGCCGAAGTATTGTAAATATAGTTAGGGACTAAGTGTGGGGTAAACTTAGTTTAACCCGACCTTAGCCTAAGTTAACTTGTATTTAGCTTAACTTTGTGCTTGTTTATTTATATTGACAGGTACAATGGCAAGTCGACAGGACAAGGGCAAGGGTGCTTCTACCTCAGGCACCGGACGGAAAAGATTGAGGTTGGGCACTGCAGTCCCAGCTGCACCAGCTGTTCCGCACGGCCAACGCCGCCAATACGGAACAAGATGGGTAACCGATGAAGGGAAGAAGTGGTACGCGAAACATAAAGAGAACAAGTACTTCCCCGAGGAACATATTGCACGGGAACCACTTGCACAGGAGTTCCCACGTATCGTGCAGAGAATCGAGGCAGCTGGGCTCAGCTTTATCTTTCAGGAGCCCAAGGAGTGCAACCTACATTTGGTCCGGGAATTCTATGGAAACTGGAACCCGGCCATCAGAAGCCACACAATAAAGAAGCCACACAATAAAAATCAGAGGGCAGATTGTCACTCTGGAACCCCACCAATTTAATGCCATCGTTGGAGCGCGGGACACAGACGCCCATGTTCTCCGCCAGCTAAACATCACCCCACCGTACGCCGACATCAGACATATGTTGTGTGGGGCTCGATCCACAGCCGGATGGAGTAGACATAAGGAGAGGGGTTACCACCAGACTCTGCCTTATTCGCAAATGAACAGGGAGGCCAGAATATGGTTGAAGATTGTGTGTTCGTGCTTCATCCCGGGAGTTCACATGACGGATGTGACCCGGGACCGTGTCTGCTTGGTGTATGCCCTTATGAAAGTGCTTGAGATTAATGTTGGGGCGGTCATTATATCCGCCATGAAGAGAGCCAGACTGCACCAGGGCCACAGATACGGGTTTGGCGGACTCATCACCACCTTCCTCCGAGGCCTCGACATTGAGGAAGAGGCTTTGGACTATATTCCGCAGTTGGAGTGGAGGGCCCTCGATGTGACAAAAACTAAGGCCCCTGACACCACACACGGGATAGTGCTGACTTTGGGCGAGCGACATGCTCGTGACGATCAGTACATGGCACGTATGTTCGGCATGCAGATGCTGCAGCTACGGATTGGTGGGAGACCAGCCACCGAGGAAGAATTATGGCAGCTGGAGCTGGATTACCCATTTGGCGAGAATGCCAGAGCCTTATGCCGAGTGGGACCAGCCTTTGTGGAGTCGACGGATGACGATGTCCCTATTGATGAGGAGACACGTCGTGAGGACTCCGATGTGGAGTCCGATGACGACGATGGAGTTGACTCAGATATGGGCGACGAGGCAGCAGCACCAGATGAAGAAGTCGAATATTTCGACTGATCAGGGAGTTCCACCACCCGAAATTTTGTTTTGTAATTTTTGTGAACACTGGGGACAGTGTTCGATTTAAGTGTGGGGTGGGGAGTAGCTAGGTGCTGGGACTTGGGCTCTAATTTGCTGTATGTTTTTCCTTGGTTTGTATGTATGTTTGTGCTTTCCCTGTTATGAACTGATTTGTGGTGTATGTGTATATATTTGTTTGTGTGGTTAATGATGTGTGGTATGAAAAGTTATGGTTGCCAGTGTAAATATTTTATAAATATTTTTTTATTTTTTCTATCGAGATGATCGATATTTTTTTCAAAAATTTTCGAGAATATTTTGCACTTGTAAATATTTTCTTTCTATCGAAATGATCGATGTGTTGCAAAAATTTTCGGTTTTTATTTTTTTGGGTTTCTCGGAGTTTGTTTTCGGTTCTTTTACCGAGAATAGTCCCATTGAACCGAATGTCATAGTTAGTGGCCGTTCCCTATGATGGATGGATGACGACCGTCTTAAGGGAAATGTAGTCGGTAGGAGTAGGATTTTAATTTTTCTTTGGTGGATTGCATCAATAAACTGTAGTTGCTTTATGGTTGAAAAAATTTCGGTGCGTGTATGATTGAGTTACCTAGGCTATAGAATTTGACTCAGTATGATTGAGGCTTAATTTTGAATTCATGTGTTTGGCTAATTAGAGAGTCTATGAATGCATCTTGATTCGAGCATGTGCATGAAGTGTGAAGTGAGGTATTGTTATTCCATGCCATTGTGAATTGTCTAGAACTTGCCTGGTGTGTTTACAAAACGAAATGAAGGAGGTGTAGTGTTGGAAAGGATGTAGGCATTTCTTTGTTTTTAACCGATAGTTTCCATTTTTTTCTTGTCAAATTCTACCTTTTTTATATGTTGTATACCCTAGTCAGCCCGTTGAGCCTTTAGCCGATTTCTTTCTTTCTTTTGTCCAAAATTGTATAAACTAAGCTTTATTCCTTCTTTTCATTAGCCTTAAAGTTTATACGAAGCTCTTAAGCGCTTACAAAGAAAAGAAAATGTTTCCCAAAGTGTTAAAGAGTGAAAAGAGTGAAAAGAAAAAGAAAAGCAGAGTGAAGAAAGAAAAGATGATGTTGAAGAGGCACTTGTTGTAATTAAATGATATTGAGGGTACATGAAAACCCTTTGTTTTGTGTCAAGTGTGTTTGATGAAATGGGCAGTACGAAAGTAAACCAGCATGAATGGGAGAAAAAGAGAAAAGAGAGGAACAATGTCCATGAGTCGATGGGAATGTGTCGAAAAGGCGCTTAAGGATGCTAGCGACTATTATTGGCTAATCCAATATATATACTAGATCCATAGCCCCGTTACAACCCATTAAAGTCCTACGTGATCTTACATTGCATGTATTTATATTAGTGGAGTAATACACTAAGGGCAAGCCTATGGGTCATGACATGATGCATGTGAATTCTTTTGGGAGAGTGAGTGAAATTAATTTTTATATGTCCCTACTTGAATGTCTGTGTGTTGCATGAACAAAAAGGGGAAGATTCTCTTGAGTTGTGAGGGCACATGCTTGATGAAAGATTGATTTTCGTGTCAGATTTCTTGATTAGCTGATTTGCATGAGTTTGCCGATATCAAGAATCAATTGTTAAAGTCAAGGAAGTCTTGATGTATTAAAGGTCATTGTATTGTAAGACCAAGCATGTTTTCGTGATGATTTGCAAAAATTGAATAATCGGTATAACCGTAGCGTAAATGGTCGCACCATAGTGACGAAGGTTGGGATGTAATTTGCATGAGTTGTGTATGTGTTGTTCGAGGACGAACAAGGATTTAAGTGTGGGGTAAGTGATCTTGGGCAGATTTATATGCCCAAGTGATACTCAAACGTATTATTTTCGCCTTGTTTGTGTGCAATGTGTATATATTCTCATGTAATTGGTAATAAAATGTGAATTTATACTAACCAACATGATTAGCATTTGTTTTGCAGGTAAATATGATTTTTAGGAGCTAAAATGCATGTTGGAACTATATCGGAGTTGGACTTGGATACGAGCGTGGAAAAGACATTGGAATGCACAAATTATAGGGGCTCCGCGATGGAGCCGTGCCACGCTACCATCGCGGAGGCACACTGCCTGAAGAGGGAATTAAATGGCAAATTCCAGTGAGGCCTCGCGACAGCTCCGTGGCACGGAGATAGGCCTCCGCGTTGGCCTCCGTGCCACGTTGAGGCTAATTTACCGGACCCTGGATTTCCAGTGAAGGTCCGCGTCTAGGCCATGTCACGGAGGCAGTGCTCCGCGTTGACCTCCATGACACGTTGCTTGTTATTCCGGGAAAAATTTCCCTCTAGTATAAATAGCACACTTAGGTTTATTTTCATTAGTTCAGTTTTAGTTCAGACTTGGTGGAGCTAGGACGTGGGTTAGCAGCAGTTGAGGGACGAAAAAGCTAAGAGATTTCTTCTCTTCCTTTCTTCTTTCAATCAATTGTATGTATGATTTACACTTGTTTTAGGATGATCAATCCACAAATGAGTGGCTAATTCTCTTCCTTGCTAAGGTTTTGAACATGTGTAGTGAGTTTTGATTGTAAATGATATGGTTTTCTTCTTCTTCTTTCATGTTGTTCTATTAATTCTTGTTCTTACTGCATTAGTGCTTGGCTGACATTAATGTACATCTAAAAAGTCCAATTTCACTCGAGAGAGCAAGAAATTGGAAAGTTGTGAATTAATAGGGTATTGTTCTTAACTTGATTTGGGAAAATTGGGTTTTGATGTGCTTTCCTGATAGAGATATACTTGAAAGCCGTATTAGTCAATTGAGGAACCGGAATTGTATTGCTAGGTCGTAAATTGCATTTGATCACAGAAATGTAGACGAATGGTTTATGATTCTTAAGTGAAATTAAATACGAGAGTTTTAATTTCTAGGCTAATGTTCTTGGCTAGCAACATGAAGAAGAGATTAACCGAATTATTATTACAATCGAATTCATTACTTGTTCTTAACCTTGGCATACTCATATCCATAGTTTAAATTCATAGTAAATAATTGTTAATAGTTTTAGTATATATTTTATAAACAAAAACTCAATTAACTGTTGGTTACGTTGGAAGTAAAATAAGAATATAGTATACTTAGGCAATTTTTACATACCCTGAGGCCTCCTTGGATCGATACTTGGCTTACTTAGCCACTTTATTACTTGTTTGACCACGTGCACTTGCGTGTCGGTTTTATAACCCCAACAACGCACCGAACACTTCTCACCCGCGCTCTCTAGTCAGCCACTAACTCCGAGTCATATTTTGATAGGCGAGTGAACTCAAGGGAATACTCTTGTACTATCATCCTCCCCTTCTTCCAGTTTACAAACTCAGCTGCCTTCAGTTCCCTCATCTCCTGAGGGAAGAATCGATCTAGGAATGCAACCTGAAACTCCTCCCACGTGATCGGACCCGCTCCTGCAAACCTGCTATCCTTCCATTGGCGAAACCAGATATGTGCCACCCACTTCAACTTGTAAGAGGCCAACTCTGCTCACTCAACACTAGTCACCCCCATAACCTAGGTGATCTTGACAATCTCATCAATGAAATCATGTGGGTCCTCATCTACCTTGGACCCAAGAACTCTGGCAGGTTCATCCTCAAAAAGTCTCTGACTTGAGCCACCACTACATTGCCATTTTGTGGAACATGCACAACGGCCTGCTGATTGACCTGAGGGGTCAAGGCCTGCGCAAGCATCTGAATAGTGGCCCGAAACTCAGCATGAGCTGCAGGCTCCGGTGCCAAAGGCTCCTGAAGTAGTGGGGCTGGCTGATGCCCATAACCATTTCCACTCTCGTGGCCCTCACCACCTCCATTCCTCCTTCCATTCATTCTTGGGGGATCCATGATTCTGCAATCGCGATTAGCACGAATTATAAGTATAGAAAGACTTTTCATCGCACGACATAAATCATGAAAAAAGGGAACATTTTCTAAATGTATTGTAGCCTCTTCGTCATAAGTGTGGCGCGCTTCACACCCATGAAAAATACTTTACTTAATGTGGCTTTCAGACACCTTAGGACACTTCAAACCAATGGCTCTGATACCAACTTTTTCACGACCTGAACAAAGGCCCGGATCATAGACATGGGACAAGGGACCCCGAGAGACCCCAAGTCGACCCATGGCATAAGCATACATCTAACTCATTCGATAAACTGAAGAAAAATCATCAACATAACTCAGTGGAAGTCTAACTCAACATAACATCAGAATAAGCATCTGAAGCTAATACATACATATGTCTAAAAAGCTTCTAATCTGGACGAGTTGATAGGACAAGACACCAACTAACTCAACAATACTGAAACTGAAAATACATGAGAAAACTAAAAGTCTAGCCCTTGAAGGATGAGGACTCACCAACCAAGAAGGTGCTAACTGTGGCAACCGACTACGAGGGGGGCTGAGCCTGGGAGCTGGGTCCTGCATTATGAACGATACAGCATAGAAAGTATGCGATCAGTACATGGAATGTACCAAGTATGCAGGGTAAGTAAAATCACTTAAGTCAAGTAAATCATTTAAAGCATTTCATAAGATATCATAAGCTTTCAAATCTTAAAGGAAGGACTACATGCATTCATTCTGAAATCGTAATCCTTTCATAATAAGACCATGCATAGCTTTATAACCTAATAACTGACTCGAATGACTCAAAGCTGAAAGATGACGTTTATAGAAAAGCTAAACAATAAGTCAAACCTTGCTTTTAATACATGCATGCTTAAAGTAATAATCATGAGTAATGAATATGCAAATCTGAATCATGTAGACAATGGGAGACTCATCACTTAACCGACATCCCACGGTAGAGCTTACATGGTCCCGACTATTACACTCAAGTGGGCAGAGCCATACAAAACCTTGTCAAGGCTAAGGACTCTACCATGATATCGATATCAAGCTCATAGGCCATTTGGGTCAAGGATAGCTCACAAGGGAGGTCCCAATAACATAATAGTATCAATCTACGTTGGCGCGTAGTTCTGGGGCATAAGGCGATCGACCCTTATCCCGCTCGGTGCTAGACTATTCTCCCAAAACATGTAATGTTCTACATCATATATAATACGAAGCTCAACATCGTCTATTGATGAAGCTCAACAATGGATCATGCATAAAACTCAACATTGTATGAAACAAAGCTCAACATGGTCATTTGACAAAGCTCAATAATGAAATCATGCATAGAACCTACATCATATGAAAACGAAGCTCAATAATACATACATATCAATTATGAATTCATGCATATGAGAAACTTTATTTCGAAACATACCACAAGCTCTAATATAAGTGGGAGCATCTACTCCAAAATCATATGGTAAGCTTACTTTAGAGATACTACATCATCATACTTGATATAAGGGCCTTGCACAAACTTTATCATGCTTTGATCTACTAGATTAATTTTGAAAACAACATCATAATCATGCATAGTTTAGAAACATGCTTTTCATTATCAAATCTCATCATCATCACACATTCATCATCATTCTCTTCTTTCATGAACTTCTCATCCATGGGCATTTAAATTTCATAATTTAGAAAACATAATTTTGATTGAAAACAATTTAAAATATGCCCAAGCTTCACAATTCGTCAATATAAACATGATCTAATCATACCCATGTGTAGAAATTGAAAAGAATCATGCAATTGGGTAAACCCCATAACTTGATCATATGAATTTCTCATACTTAGGAAGAGATTGGGCATGGGAGTGGAAGAAGACACCCACTCATAACCCTACATACCTAGAAGGGATCATTTTACCACTTCTATAATTGCCCAAGATGAGATTCCAACGGAAACTTTCAAAACTTGCTCTAAATCCTCTCTTCAAACTCTCAAGTTTGCTTGCATGGAATGAATGACATAGAATAGGTTTTCCCCCTCTTAAAACCCACTAAAAAAAGCCTTAAACGATGTAGTATAGTCCCCTAGGACTTAGGAATTACGGAAAAGCCCTTACTGAAATCGCTGAATTTGGCTGACTGTCAGTCCCCACGAGGGACTGGACGACTCATGCTCATAGGCAATGACTCATGGCCATGAGTCGTCTAATACACTACTCACAATAACTAGGGAACCTCACGAAAGACACCGCGACTCGTGGTAGGTGACCACGACTCGTGGTCACCATCCATGGCTTCTACTGCCCAAACCTCCTTACCAAACAACCAGTCTAAGCCACGGGAGACCTCACGAGTCGTGAGGCCTACCACGAATCATGATCATGCCCATGGTCTTCTCAACACACCTGTGGTCACTCCTCACGAGCCTCCTCATGATTCGTCCAATGACCTGGTGCAAAATTTCAGTTTTTTTCACCATTTTGACTCTCGGTTTTGATCCTTTGTGTAATACCCCGAAAAGGCCTAAGAATAGACCCGGTAGTTAAATTTGAAAAGTGTAGAAAAATGGCAAAAATATCACAGGACGGATGACCCTACAACTCGTGGTAGGATACCACAAGTCGTCATATGCGATCATGGTTTGGGAAGTCAGGAAAATAGTGGAGAAAATGGATGGTGCAACGACCCGCTGTCAAGAATAATGAGTAGTTGTCACCAGTCATGGGGAGGTTTGGACTTAGGCTGAGGAGGAAGCAACGGGGCATCCCACAATCCGTGGTTAAGAGGGACGACCCGTTGTTTCAAGTCGTCGTTCGTGGGTTGAAGGTTCTAGTGCAGACAATGGATAGAAGCCACGACTCGTTGGAAGTCACCACGAGTCGTGGTGAGGCTCGTGGAAGGAAAGCCAGATTTGGTCAAGGAGTTGACGACGGTCGATCCAACGACCTCATCCTTTGAAGTCACGAATCGTCCTGATGAGCCGTGGGAAGGATCCGAGGCATGAGATGAAGCAGCGGCCTCAACGACTCGGTACCACGAGTCGTGGATTGGTCCGTCCGGGACAATTTTTAGGGATTTAATTTTAAGGGCAATTTCAACTTTTCTACGCTTTTAGACCCTAAACTACGTCGTTTTGGATATTCTAAGTATGATAATATGAGATAAGTCCTTTATGCATTCCCATTCTCATGCAAGAATTTTAGAGAGACTTTTGAGAGATTGAGGTCTTCTTCACCAAGCTTCAATCAATTTATTGGTGGGTATTTAAGGAACTTTGAGTCAATCCATTTCTCGGTATGTATAAAATGGGTGAAATTCTTCCTCACCCATGCCCAAACTTCAAGTTAATTCATAAATTCTCCACTCAAATTCCATGGGGTTTTACCCAAAGCATGAAAATATGGTTTCTCTTTATGGATATGATTTAATTGAGTTTTAATTAGTGAATTATGCATGTTGGGCAGATTTTAAATTATCTTCTTCAAAAATCATGTTTCAATCTTTTTAAATCTAAAATGCCCATTGATGAAAGTACATGAAAGTTATAATTTATGATGAATATTCATTATCTTGAGTTTATTTATGATGGAAAATCATGAAATCAAGTTACCCATATTTATGAGCATATTTTTAAAGAATTGAGTATGATGAAGTAAATGGGCAATGCCCACATGATGAATAATATACGATCTATGAAATGAATTTCATGACTTATCAATTTATGATGTTGGCAGGGCCTTTGATTCTTGTCTAAGAATGTTTAAATGGGATCAATGATGATAAATGTTATTTTCTAGCCAATGAATCTTAATGCATGATGTTAATGATTTATGTATGAGCCTATATGCAGGTTTTTAGGAGCCGTGTCTAGCACCGAGTAGCCCGGCCTTCAAAGGACTATGCCGGTGTCTCATAACCACGTGCCACCATGGGTTTCTAATGATGTATTATATTGATGATGATCCCCTCAGAATGTGATATCACCCCCTATGCACGACCCTCGCCTGGCAAGTCAGGGACGGCTCTTCCCACTTAAGTGAGATAGTTGGGACATCATGAAAGGCTCAATCATGATGGTGTCAGTTATGATGAGTCCTCCCATTGTTCCACATGTTTTATGCCTTGTTATGTTTATGCTATTGGCTCAAGTTATGTTTTGATAAAGTTTACCTACGATTATGATAATGAATGATTATGAATGATTTGAAAGCCTTGAGCCTTATGTTTATTATGTAGATTTTGATGTAAGCATGATGTCCTTCTCCTATATCTATTTATGACTTTTACTTTACTTTAAAATGTTCGTTTTACTTACCTTGCATACTCAGTAAATTCCACGTACTGACCGCATACTTTCTATATTGTATCATTTCATGATACAGGGACCCGGATCCCAGGCTCATCCTCATCCTTAGTCCATCTCATCTTACGTTCTCAGCTTATTGGTGAGTCCTCATGTTTCAAGGGCTGTTTGAAAGGCTTTTATGTTATCTTATGTTTCAGTATCATTCGGGTTAGTTGGGGATGTTGTCCCATCATCCCATCGTATGTTGTAGAGGCTTTCAGACCATGTGTAGTATTTAGCTTATGTGTACGTCCAGTATTTTCTAATGTTATGCTATGATTACATTTTCGCTATGTTTTATGATTATCATTTCGCTTATTTGAATGAGATTGGTTGCATGCATGTGCCATGGGTTGACTTGGGGTCTCTCGGGGTCCCTTGTCCCGTGTCTATGATCGGGATGTACATTCGGGTTGTGACACTTGGGTTCCTGGGGTATAACAAGAACATGGAAAAAATTAAGCTTGATCACCTCTCTAGACTCCTAAGCTTGCATGCATGAATAGGAATATCTTAGAATGAACTTACCCCTCTAAAAACATACCATTCATAGCTTAAGACAACATAGTTTAGGCCTTAGGATCAGAGAAATTACGGAAAAGCCCTTACTAAACTTGCAGGAAAAAACTGACTGCCAGTCCCAACTAGGGATTGGACGAGTAGTTACCCATGACCACGACTAGTGGTCTCCTGTCGTGACATTTACTACCCAAAAACATTAAATCCTTAGCCAAATACTAACCACGACTCACCTAACAAATCGTGGCATTGACCACGACTCGTGGTGTCAAATCGTGAGGTACAATACCGGCCCTTCCTTTATCCCTCGACTGCCCTTGACCACGGGTGACCTAACGGCTCGTGGGGTTGACCAAGACTCGTGGTCACACCCATGGTCACTGTCATGACCCAGAACTAGGGTAGGGCGCAACTGGCACTCAATTCATGGTCGATCAAGAAGCCGGCTATATAACATCTATAAATGTAACACTAAGGCTGACCAAGCCACCTGTCACAACCAACCAGGATAAATATTGGGCCAATAATGCCTTGACAATTATAAATATGCAACCTGGAAAGCCGACAAGGCTACAATAAAGCTAAACATAGCAATGAAAAATCAATACGACTACATAACCCATACTACTATACAAACAAGTCCACATCAACCTCTACAGAGTAAACAAACTGAAATGCATGGGACAGGGCCCCAGCCTACCCATGCTGTACACAAAACTGAAAAATAGTCCACACCAGAACACGGCTCCTGGAAGAGGGGAGCATACCACTATTCTACAGAAAATCTAGCTCCTACTAACTTTGATGATCTGAGCCTCGGCCTGTACCTGTAGCACGATTGCGGAAAGGATCCCAAGATGAAAGGACGTCAGTACGAATAAAATATACCGGTATGTAAGGCTAAAAACTGTAAACATGTAAGATAAAAATGATAACTAGGCCAGAAATAAGGAGTAGTAACCACCTGAAATTCTAAAAACAGAAACCTGACAATAACTCATTATTGAAGTATAAATGCAACCATTTAATGCACAACAAAGACTATAATTGAAATGCCAGCAAATAGCCGACCATAAAATCTGTACAATCCATCCAACCAGTGTACCACACCGGGGTAAAAATAAAAATGCCTCCAGCCGGTGTACTACACCGGGGTAAAAATAAAAATGCCTCCAGCAGGTGTACCATACCGGGGTAAACTCCGTCCAAACGGTGTACCACACTGGGGTAAAATCAATAAGATCTCCAGCCGGTATAACACACTGGGGTTAAATCAATAAAGCTTAGACAAAATCATAAATGGAGCCGATATGGCTTAATACTGGACCAGCTCAATACATACAACATAGAAATGATGAATACTAAACATGTGGCCTACATAAGCCTCCTTCGTAATGCATAACTGGAACTGAGTACATATAACATGCAAAGATAAAAAATAGAACTTAAATCCATGTAGTAAAAACTTGTATGAATCATAAGGAACTACGGATAACCTAAGAGTTTCAACAAAATTTGTAGATCGTCTCCACAGGACATTAGAGCTCAGAAACCCGCTAGCTTGTCGTTCAGCTTGAGGGAAAGGGATTATGAAATCTCCCCTTGGCCTGACATATTTCATAACGAACGTACAACTACATATCCCACGCTAAGGGGTCTCCAACTCAATGTACAACTACAACAACAATCAACACAATATCACACTTTAGGTATCTCCCTTCGGCTAGGCATAATATTAACATTTATCATCAATAAAACATGGGACTTTAAAGCTTAAATAAAGCTTAACATACTGCCTCAAGACTTTTAAAAAGTTTACTGTCTCATTCGTTTCACATCACACGAATCGTGCTTGAAAGAATGATAGACGGGGCGCCTTACATACCTTGTTACGACGAGCTTTCCTTAATCGCTTCTGTCCTCCAACAACCCATGTTTAGTATTCTTCAATTCCATGAAGTTATACTCATGTAACACGCCTGGTTTGAGCCAATTTCCTAGACAAAATGTCATCACAATAGAAGCCCTAACAACAATACAAAATAACATTTCATTACTTTGTTTTAACTTGTTTCCGCAGTCTTTAAGGGAAAAATAAAATGGTGAACTTACCTAGATTTTCTTGTGATTATTCCCCAGAATAAAAGGAGTATATTACCAGAAAAACACAGCTGTATCATCCTCTAAAAAGGGGCAAAAACTTCACCCAAAAACACACCAAAAAAGGAGCCACAAAACCAACTTCAACTTCTAGCTTTAGCTAAGAAAATTCTTGCAAGTTTAATAGCTAGAAATGGTAACCCTTTTCTTGTCTTCCACTCCTACTAAGATTGAATATCTAGGAAGCTTAACATGATTGCAAACACAGCAGCCTCATAGCCCAAAGAATTGCAGAAACTTTAGCTAAACACACATGAAAAAAACAACCTAGCCTAGCTTTGAATTTTCAAGCTTTTAGCTAAGATTTTTGGTAAGTTTAAAGGATAGAATCCTTACCTCCTCCCTTGAATCCAACCATTAACAAAAGGTAGTATATATTCATCTAAGTAATCCTCCGAAAATGAAGAAAAAAACATCATAGACATGCTTCAAAAACGCAGCAACAAGACTCACCGATGCTTCTCTTCAACTTTGCAATGATCTTCTTCACTTGGCTTCAATTTTTGGTTGATGATTTGCCTTTATTTGTCTTAGTTTTTGGCTGTAAAATTCAGAGAGAAGTGTCCTCTAAGCAGGAAGCTCGAATTTGGATGGGAATGATATGATTTGAGCAGCAAACAACTTAAATAAATAGGGGTAGGGCGGTGGAGGCGCTAGGGCGTCATGCCCTCATCACTGCTCGTGATGGTTCGGTAAAATGCCCATAACTTTTTACTCCGAACTCCGATTGACAAGAGGTTTGATGTGATGAAAACTAGACTCAAAGACCTTTAATTTTATAGGTCTTGGGGCTCCTAATTCATTATATATTGGTACATATGGTCGTTCAAATTTGATTCTTACTTATGAACTTCACATACTCTTTGGTTTTTTTGATCGTACACATTTCCCTTGACACCTACGACCAATATACAACCCGTACTTTCCCTAACCTAGCATAAAACATCAAATAATCACCAATAAAAATTTTGGGTGGTTATATTATCCCCCCCCCCCCTTAGGAACATTCATCCCCGAATGGAAATTAATTTCACTTAATATGCATCAAAATAAGTATCAAACACATACCTTAACATCACGTCGGCATCGTAAATAGGTGAGGATATTTATTCTTCATTTCCTCCTCAGCCTCCTAATTCACTTCCTCAATGTTATTACTTCGCCATAATACTTTAACTGAGGTGACTTCTTTGCTTCGAAGTTTCCTGACTTGCCGGTCAAGAATAGAAACTGGAAACTCGGTGTAGGTCATCTCCTCAGAAATTCGGACATCATCAATAGGCATAACATGAGTTGGGTCTCCTATACACTTCCGCAACATCGATACATGAAATATTGGGTGGACTGCCGCTAACTCTGGTGGAAACTCCAACTCGTAGGCAACTTTTCCTATCCTGCGAATAACTCTGTAGGGCCCAATATATCTAGGACTCAACTTGCCTTTTCGGCTAAATCGCATAACGCCTTTCATAGGTGACACCTTCAGGAAGACCCAATCATTAACAACAAACTCCAGCGTTCGACGGTGTACATCTACATAAGACTTCTTTGTGCTCTGGGCTGTCTGAAGTCGATCTCTAATACGTTTCACCTTGTCAATAGCTTGCTGCACTAAGTCTGGCCCCAATAACTCTGCCTCACTGGGTTCAAAGCAGCCCACTGGTGACCTGCATTTTTGCCCATATAAAGCTTCATAAGGATCCATCCGATACTTGCCTGGTAGTTGTTATTATAGGTGAACTCAATCAAGGAAACATGATCATCCCAGCTTCCGCCAAAATCTAAAACACAGGCACGCAACATGTCTTCAAGTGTTTGAATGGTGCATTCAGCCTGTCCGTCTGACTGAGGATGAAATGCGGTACTGAGGCTTACTTGAGTGCCCAGGCCTTTCTGGAAAGACTTCAAGAAGTTTTCTATGAATTGAGCACCTCTATCAAAAATAATGGACAAGGGGACGCCATGTAGGCGAACTATCTCTCGTATATAAAACCTAGCATAAACCTCTGCAACATATGTGGTCTTAACTGGCAAGAAGTGAGCTGATTTAGTTAATCTATCAACTATTACCCAGATAGAATCATGCTTCCTGCTCGTTCTAGGCAATCCTGTAATAAAATCCATATTAATAACCTCCCACTTCCAGGCTGGAATTTCTATATCCTGCACCAAACCTCCAGGCCTCTGGTGCTCATCCTTTACTTGTTGGAAATTGGGACATTGAGTCACAAGACTGTTGATGTCCTTTTTCATGTCATTCCACCAATATAGTTGCCTCAGGTCACGATACATTTGTGTGGCACCTGGGTGTACTGAATATCGAGAATAATGAGCTTCATTCATAATTTGTTCCCATAGTTCACCCACATTAGGTACACATAGATGGCCCTGGTATATCTAAGAACTCCATTGGGTCCACATTCAAATAGGCTCTGCTTCTGTTGCGGTATACTGTCTCTTAGTAAGACTAACTCTGCATCATCATATTGTCGTTGCTTAACTTCCGCTACCAAAGACGATTCTGCTGTGTTTTTGACAATAACACCCCCATCTTCGGCATCCAGTAAACGAATTTGTAAGTCAGCCAACTGTCGTAAAGCCTTCATCATTTCAATCATGTCGACCTGAATATGACTCAAGCTACCCATAGACTTGCGACTTAGCGCATCAGCTACAACATTTCCTTGACGGGATGATACAGAATGCTAACGTCATAATCTTTCAGCAATTCTAACCACTTTCTCTGGCGTAAATTCAACTCCTTCTGTTGAAACAAATACTTGAGGCTCTTATGATCTGTGAAGATATCAACATGTATTCCGTATAAGTATGTTATACCCCGTAGAATTTCCGGCACCTAGACGACCTATTCGCACGTTGGTTAAGCATATTAGAAGGCCATACGTGCTAGAGAAAGGCCGGGAAAAAGATCGGACGAGAAACTCGTCAAACCATCGCGGGGAGGAGCCGAGGCAGAGCCCCTCCGCGATGGCAGCGTGTCACGGAGGTGAGGCCTCCGCGATGGCTCCGTGACACGTTGCCCAGGTTCAGGCTCAAGTATATAAGCCCCACTTCGGTTGAAATTCATTAATCATTCATTTAATTTCCAGAAAACGCAGCAAAACAGAGGAAGCCGAAGAGGGAATATATATTTTCGTCCGATTACGCTGCTAAACGCTGCCCAAACTCAAAGTAATCCCAGATACCAAAGTATTTAGCAGCAGAGAGCATTCCTACGGATTCAATTTCGTAAAATACGGCCGATGAATCATCGAGCCACCGAGCTAAGGTAAGTGAAATTGCTCTAAATTAGTGTCTATGTGTTCCTAGCTGTGAAGTGAATATTTCTCCCTTCTGGACTGCTGAAAAATAGCGAGTTTTCGACCGTCTTTCGATAAGCCTAAGTTTAGGCTATAAACTATATCAAAAGTAACGTTTCTCTTTATAATAAAGCTGTATTTAGTATTAATTGACATATTTATGAATGCAGTTGGGAGGAAATAGTTGAAGTACCGGCCGAGCCTCGTCCGACGGACGAATAGTTCAAGGATAAGGTATGTAAAGCTCGTTCCCTCGGCAAGTTAAGTAATATCAGTGCAGTGTAGTAATTTACCGACCAGAAGAATGTTCAGAAGTTAAGTATTACATTTATTGTGAATATTGATACAGTATTAGAAGCATCAAATTACAACTTGCGTAAGACTTACTAGTACGATATAGATTCCAGCACAAGTGTTAGAAACCGCTCAGCATGCTCAGTATGTGATGTAATATGACATGTTAAGATATTATTGTATTTAGTTGAAACCCTGTAAAGTGAGGCAATATCCGTAAAGCACTTCAGAAATAGATTGGCAGGCTAAAATAAAGTTTAGAACGCATGTTAGAAATAGTAAATCGTGTTAATACCGAAACTCAGTAAACAGCATAATTTTCAGCAGAAACACTATCTTGTGTAGCATTTGCCCCAGTACAGTCTGGCAGGAGACTATATTCACATATATATACTTACCAGTTTCAGCACATATTATATACGTACAGATTGCTATCATTAGCTCGGTATGTAGTATATACGATACCTTACCCCTATTAGCCTCAGCATGTGAGATATGCAGACAGTATTGTATTGCTAATTGAGACCGTTGTGTTGTTTGGGGTTGGACTACCTAGCATCCGTGACCGCCCCAGGGTTAATAGTTGTATCGACTCGTCCGCCAGAGGACGAGGATACGTCACTCTACGGAGTGGCATGCCGTCCCCCAGGGGACGAAGATGGGATGCCAGTTTCCCCATGTTTTGCCTTTGTCGGCTTTTATACACCCCCGTCGAGCGGATACGCCCGGGTGTTGATTCAGGAGTCCTCCGGACTCAGGTACAGTTATAGTCAGGGGCTCAGCGAGCCCAAGTGCATACCCAGGGGACCGGCAGGATGCTTACAGCTATTATAGGAGATGGGATGACCGGGGTAGGGTGTAGATTCAGTGCTGGTTGTACCTCCCGGCTTATGGGGGCTGGGTAAGGTTTGTATGTGCCATGTTATGCTATTTCATGTTATTCCATGTTATGTTAGACACAAGTAGATTAGTAGTAGAGGGATACATCTCCAGGTATGACTTCTATTTCTTTCCAGTGTAAATGAGAAAAGGTATGACTTATAGTATCAGGCAGTTAATCTAATCCCTCCTACTTCAGTTTATCAGTTACTTTGTTGTTTCCAGACTTTGCTTTCAGTTATTGCTTTACATACTCAGTACCAGCGGTACTGACGCCCGGTGGGGCGCTGCATTACTTGCCTGCAGGTACTCATAGACGAGCAGGCGAGACTACGTGATTCCTGTCAGCGATCGGGTATTCAGCTCCTATCTTCCGGAGGCTGAATTTCAGAGGTGTATTTCGGTTCCTTTTTGTTGTATAGTACGGGTAGGTCAGGGCCCTGTCCCGATCAGTTCTATTACTATTCCTAGAGGCTTGCAGTCTGTATATATTCCCTGTGGTCAGATGAGCCGGTCGTGTGAGGCCGTGCAGTTGTATAGCTGTTAGAACTCTTTCTTTCTATTATGATGGCCGTGTGGGGCCATAGTTTGCCAGTAGTGGTGACCTTGCTGGTCACGTAGCTTTTTAGTACTTCATGATTGAATTACAGATAACTAGACAGCATGGTGGCCTTGTCGGCCCGCATAGGTTTCCCTGAATTGATGTGTTTCTGGTCAGCTGTTAGTACAGGTACAGGAGGCTATAGGCCAATGGGCCGGGGGCTGTGTTTATAGCCGTTATATAGCCCTTTGTTTCCAGAAATATGAGTTAGAGCCAGCCAGGCACCAGAGGTGCCCAGGCTTAGTAGTCCAGCAGTTCAGGTCCCAGAAGGGCACCAGGTGCCAGTCATACCCCCCAAGGCGGGGTGTGACAAACTTGGTATCAGAGCAGGTCGTATCCCAGAGAGTCTGCAAGCCGTGCTAAGCAGAGTCTTGTCCATGGATGTGTTGTGCACCACATACTATGGATAGGAGGCTGCAAGGCATGATAGGATGGTTGTCTTTTATTCTTATTCAGTCGTGCTGTAGAGCGGTACAGTATAGGGTTGAGTCCCTGAAAGCTTACTATATTCTTTGGTTACAGATAATGTCAGACCAGCAACATCCTGTCACAGCTCGGAGCTTAGATATTGCAGCAGGGGAAGGTACCATCAGGATGCCTCCCCCTCGTCTAGAGACAGCCCGATCAGAGGGCACTACAGAGGAATCGTCCCAGCCTTCTCAGCAGTCCCCACCACGTCAGGAACCACTTGGGGCGACAGTACCTTCAGCAGTCCCTATACCGATACCTTCCGACCAGGAGGTTAGGAGTGTTGTAGTTATGTTAGCACAGATGATGGCTGCTCAGCGTTAGCCAATGTCGTCTACAGTTGTAGAATTATCAGGAGGGCCCGGTAGTTCGAGGGTCCGAGAGTTCTTAGCCCTGAACCCCCCACAGTTTACAGGCACGGACCGAATAGAAGACCCCCAGGATTTTCTGGATCAAATGCAGAGAATCTTCAGGGTTATGCATGCCACGCCTACCGAATCAGTTGAATTGGCAGCATTCCGGTTACGGGACATTGCGGTGTTATGGAATGAAAGCTGGGAGAGGTCCCGAGGGAGAGATGTTTCCCCTCCCACCTAGTCCAGCTTTTCAGGAGCCTTTCTGGATCACTATTTGCTGCGGGAGATTCTACAGGCCCGGGTAGACCAGTTCCTACATCTAGAGCAGGGGGCCATGAGTGTTCGGGAATATTCCTTGCGGTTTGATTCTTTGGCTCGATACGCACCGGCCTTTGTTGATACCATGGCATCCAGGGTGCACCGTTTCATCATGGGGTTGAATCCAGAATATGTTGAGACTTGTATTACAGCCACCCTGCGAGAAGACATGGACATTGATCGGGTTCAGGCATTTGCCCAAAATATTGAGGGCATCAGGCAGCGATAACGGGAGATCAGAAGGGTCAGTCAGGAACAGCGTCGCCGGGACAGGCCAGTTGAGTTACAGAGGGAGGCCCGGGGAGGACCCAGGCCACGATTGTTAGGTAGGCCGCCCAGGCCCCCGCCTCCGCCACAGTCCTAGGGGGGTAGATTCAGCTGCAGGGGGTAGTCAGAGACTGGTAAGGGCTCGTAGATGGCAGATTCACCATTACAGAGGAGGGCGGAGCAGAGTAGGTATACCCTACCCCTTTGCCCTATATGCAGTCGACGCCATCCTGGAGCATGCAGATATGGCTCCACCGCATGTTATATTTGTGGCCAAGAAGGCCATTTGATGAAAGATTGCCCAGCCAGAGGTCGAGAGGACCGGGATAGACAGGATAGGGCATCGGCAGGATCACGAGCCACAGCATCCTCGACTGGGCGCAGGCCCTCAGTTTCAGCAGGCAGGGGTCGGGGCAGATCAGGGGCCTCCAGTACAGGTGCGGGTCCGAGTCGCACATATGCCTTACCAGGGAGGCAGGATTCAGAAGAGTCGCCTGATGTTGTGACAGGTATGTTAACCATCTGCTCACACCCTGCTTATGTGTTGATTGATCCAGGGTCTACTTTGTCCTACATTACTCCATTTGTGGCACGAAAGTTTAGTATTGTACCAGAATCATTACAGCAGCCTTTCTTAGTATCCACGCCCGCCGGTGACTCTATCACAGCTAGCCGAATCTACCACGGGTGTACAGTAGAGGTTGCTGATCGTCAGACCACAGTAGATCTGGTCGAGTTAGAAATGATAGACTTCGATGCCATAATGGGTATGGATTGGTTAGTACCATGCTTTGCCAACGTTGAATGTTGGACCAAGACAGTCCGATTCCACTTCCCAGGAGAAGCAGTACGGGAGTGGAAGGGTAGTACCGCTACGCCAAAAGGTAGGTTTATTTCCTACCTTCAGGCGAGAAAGTTGATATCCAAAGGGTGTATTTACCATCTGGTCAGAGTTCAGGATGTCCAAACAGAATCTCCGACACTCCAGTCTGTCCCAGTGGTGAATGAATTCCCTGATGTGTTTCCTGATGAGTTACCTGGTATTCCCCCAGAAAGGGAAATAGATTTTGCTATTGACTTGTTACCAGACACTCAACCGATATCAATACCTCCCTATCGTATGGCTCCTGCAGAACTCAGAGAATTGAAGGAGCAATTGAAAGATTTGTTGGATAAAGGTTTTATCAGGCCGAGTACTTCACCGTGGGGTGCGCCAGTTTTATTCGTGAGAAATAAAGATGGCTCGCTCCGAATGTGCATAGATTATCGGCAGCTAAACAAAGTTACAGTAAAGAACAAGTACCCGCTTCCTAGAATTGATGACTTATTTGATCAGTTGCAGGGAGCCAAAGATACTTTTCTAAGATTGACTTGCGGTCCGGATATCACCAGGTCCGAGTACGTGAGAGAGATATTCCTAAGACAGCGTTCAGGACCCGATATGGACATTTTGAATTTTTAGTTATGTCCTTCGGGTTAACGAATGCCCCAGCAGTCTTTATGGACCTGATGAACAGTATTTTCAGAGCTTTCCTGGACTTGTTCGTGATAGTATTCATTGATGATATTCTGGTGTATTCTCGCTCTGAAGCTGATCACCGGACTCATTTGCGGACAGTGCTCCATATTCTCAGGGACCGCCAGTTGTATGCTAAATTCTCGAAGTGTGAATTCTGGCTTAACTCAGTGGCCTTTTTAGGGCATATTGTTTCAGATGCTGGTATACAGGTAGACAAGCAGAAAATAGAAGCAGTTAAGTCATGGCCTAGGCCTACCACTCCGACGGAAGTTCGTAGCTTTCTGGGATTAGCAGGGTATTACAGAAGGTTCGTTGAAGGGTTCTCGACCATTGCAGCACCTCTAACTAAATTGACACAGAAAGCAGCAAAGTTTCAATGGACCGAGACATGCGAGCAGAGCTTCCAGGAATTGAAAGACAGATTAACCTCCGCTCCAATGTTGGCATTACCGGAAGGCACAGAAGGTTATTCAGTTTATTATGACGCGTCAGGTGTCGGGTTAGGTTGTGTGTTGATGCAGCATGGTAGAGTAATTGCATATGCTTCCAGACAGCTGAGGAAACACGAAAAGAATTACCCTACCCATGACCTGGAATTGGCCGCAGTAATTCATGCCTTGAAGATGTGGAGGCATTATCTGTATGGCGTCCATGTTGATATTTACACAGATCATAAGAGCTTACAGTACATTTTCACTCAGAGGGAGTTGAATCTGCGGCAACGCCGCTGGTTAGAGCTGTTAAAAGATTATGATGTGAATATTCTATACCACCCCGGAAAAGCTAATGTTGTAGCAGATGCCCTGAGCCGTAAGTCAATGGGGAGTTTGGCGTATTTGCGACCTGAGAAACAGAAGTTAGCTAAAGAAATTCATCAGTTAGCTGGTCTAGCCGTTCGAATAATGGAAACAGGAAATAATGGAGCAGTAATTCAGAATTCTGCGGGGTCATCATTAGTTACATAGGTAAAAGGACGACAGTACGAAGATCCCGATTTAGTCCAGCTCAGAGATAGAATTCAGAAAGGTAAGGAGCCAGATTTTCAGATAACCGAGGATGATGTGCTACGCTGTAAGGGCCGCCTCTGTGTCCCGAATGTCCCAGGACTTTGTGGGCAAATTATGCACGAGGTACACTACGCTCGCTATTCCCTTCATCCAAGGGCGATGAAAATGTACCACGACATCAGAGACATCTACTGGTGGCCAGGTATGAAAGCTGAGATAGCTGAATTTGTATCTAGATGTTCTAATTGTCAACAGGTGAAAGCCGAGCACCAGAAACTGGGTGGTTTGACGCAAGAGATAACGGTACCTATGTGGAAATGGGAAGCGATAAACATGGATTTTGCAATAGGGTTACCCCGTACTAGACGCAGAAATGATTCCACTTGGGTAATAGTTGACAGACTGACAAAATCAGCTCATTTCCTGCCAGTGAGGGCTACCTTCTCAGCTGAGGATTATGCCGAATTATATATCAGAGAAATAGTTAGATTGCATGGAGTGCCGGTATCCATCATTTCAGATAGAGGAGCGCAATTCACAGCTAGATTTTGGCAGTCGTTTCAGAAAGGTTTGGGAACGCAGATTAACTTGAGCACAGCGTTCCATCCTCAAACAGATGGGCAAGCTGAACGTACAATTCAGACGCTCGAAGATATGCTACGAGCGTGTGTGTTAGATTTTGGGGGTAGCTGGGATGAACATCTTTTGTTAATTGAATTTGCTTATAATAACAGCTACCATTGAGCTATTCAGATGGTGCCTTTTGAGGCATTATACGGGCGAAAATGTAGATCGCCGGTGGGCTGGTTTGAAATAGGAGAATCAGCATTAGTTGGCCCAGACATTGTTCGGCAGTTCGAGGAAAAGATAAAGCTTATCCGAGAATGTTTACTGACTGCTCAGAGCTGCCAGAAGTCTTATGCAGATATGCGGTGCAGAAATCTAGAATTTTCGGTAAATGATTGGGTATATCTGAAAGTGTCCCCGATGAAAGGGGTTATGAGGTTTGGCAAGAAAGGCAAGCTTAGCCCAAGATTCATTGGGCCATATCAGATTCGGCGAAGAATAGGCCGAGTTGCATACGAGTTGAACTTGCCTCCAGAGTTAGCATCTGTTCACCCAGTATTCCATGTTTCTATGTTAAGGAAGTTCATAGGGGACCCTTCTACAGTAGTTCCGGTTCAAGATGTCAAGGTCACAGAGGAATTAGCATATGAAGAGGTTCCCGTAGCTATCTTAGACAGACAGATTCGCAGGTTGAGAACTAAAGATGTTGCATCTGTCAAAGTACTGTGGCGTAACAGAAATCGTGAGGAAATGACGTGGGAAGCAGAAGAAGATATGAAAGTCAGATACCCTCACCTATTTCAGGCCTAGTCAGGCGACAGGTATGTCCGTATTATTACTTATACAGTGCCTTATGGTTGTATGTTTGTAAATGATAAAGAAAGATTGATATCTAGTTATCCAGTGGATCCTAGAATATTGTGTGCAGTGCCTGTGTTGGACTTTTCTGCATTTCAGGTTTTCGCTATAGTCCATATTACAGGGGAAACTCTGCTGAAATGTTTCTAGAAAGTAAAGTAAGTAGTCCTCTAGATAACAGTGTACATTCGAGGACGAATGTTCTTAAGGGGGGAGAATGTTATACCCTGTAGAATTCCCGGCACCTAGATGACCTATTCGTACGTTGGTTAAGCATATTAGAAGGCCATACGTGCTAGAGAAAGGCCGGGAAAAAGATCGGACGAGAAACCCGTCAAACCATCGCGGGAGGAGCCGAGGCAGAGCCCCTCCGCGATGGCAGCGTGTCACGGAGGTGAGGCCTCCGCGATGGCTCCGTGACACGTTGCCCAGGTTCAGGCCCAAGTATATAAGCCCCACTTCGGTTGAAATTCATTAATCATTCATTTAATTTCCAGAAAACGCAGCAAAACAGAGGAAGCCGAAGAGGGAATATATATTTTCGTCCGATTACGCTGCTAAACGCTGCCCAAACTCAAAGTAATCCCAGATACCAAAGTATTTAGCAGCAGAGAGCATTCCTACGGATTCAGTTTCGTAAAATACGGCCGACGAATCGTCGAGCCACCGAGCTAAGGTAAGTGGAATTGCTCTAAATTAGTGTCTATGTGTTCCTAGCTGTGAAGTGAATATTTCTCCCTTCTGGACCGCTGAAAAATAGCGAGTTTTCGACCGTCTTTCGATAAGCCTAAGTTTAGGCTATAAACTATATCGAAAGTAATGTTGCTCTTTATAATAAAGCTGTATTTAGTATTAATTGACGTATTTATGAATGCAGTTGGGAGGAAATAGTTGAAGTACCGGCCGAGCCTCGTCCGACGGACGAATAGTTCAAGGATAAGGTATGTAAAGCTCGTTCCCTCGGCAAGTTAAGTAATATCAGTGCAGTGTAGTAATTTACCGACCAGAAGAATGTTCAGAAGTTAAGTATTACATTTATTGTGAATATTGATACAGTATTAGAAGCATAAAATTACAACTTGCGTAAGACTTACTAGTACTATATAGATTCCAGCACAAGTGTTAGAAACCGCTCAGCATGCTCAGTATGTGATGTAATATGACATGTTAAGATATTATTGTATTTAGTTGAAACCCCGTAAAGTGAGGCAATATCCGTAAAGCACTTCAGAAATAGATTGGCAGGCTAAAATAAAGTTTAGAACGCATGTTAGAAATAGTAAATCGTGTTAATACCGAAACTCAGTAAACAGCATAATTTTCAGCAGAAACACTATCTTGTGTAGCATTTGCCCCAGTACAGTCTGGCAGGAGACTATATTCACATATGTATACTTACCAGTTTCAGCACGTATTAAATACGTACAGATTGCTATCATTAGCTCGGTATGTAGTATATACGATACCTTACCCCTATTAGCCCCAGCATGTGAGATATGCAGACAGTATTGTATTGCTAGTTGAGACCGTTGTGTTGTTTGGGGTTGGACTACCTAGCATCCCTGACCGCCCCAGGGTTAATAGCTGTATCGACTCGTCCACCAGAGGACGAGGATACGTCGCTCTACAGAGTGGTATGCCGTCCCCCAGGGGACGAAGATGGGATGCCAGTTTCCCCATATTTTGCCTTGGTCGGCTTTTATACACCCCCGTCGAGCGGATACGCCCGGATGTTGATTCAGGAGTCCTCCGGACTCAGGTATAGTTATAGTCAGGGGCTCAGCGAGCCCAAGTGCATACCCAGGGGACCGGCAGGATGCTTACAGCTATTATAGGAGATGGGATGACCGGGGTAGGGGTGTAGATTCTGTGCTGGTTGTACCTCCTGGCTTATGGGGGCCGGGTAAGGTTTGTTTGTGCCATGTTATGCTATTTCATGTTATGCCATGTTATGTTAGACACAAGTAGATTAATAGTAGAGGGATACGTCTCCAGGTATGACTTCTATTTCTTTCCAGTGTAAATGAGAAAAGGCATGACTTACAGTATCAGGCAGTTAATCTAATCCCTCCTACTTCAGTTTATCAGTTACTTTGTTGTTTCCAGACTTTGGTTTCAGTTATTACTTTACATACTCAGTACCAGCGGTACTGACACCCGGTGGAGCGCTGCATTACTTGCCTGCAGGTACTCATAGACGAGCAGGCGAGACTACGTGATTCCTGTCAGCGATCGGGTATTCAGCTCCTATCTTCCGGAGGCTGAATTTCAGAGGTGTATTTCGGTTCCTTTTTGTTGTATAGTACAGGTAGGTCGGGGCCCTGTCCCGATCAGTTCTATTGCTATTCCTAGAGGCTTGCAGTCTGTATATATTCCCTGTGGTCAGATGAGCCGGTCGTGTGAGGCTGTGCAGTTGTATAGCTGTTAGAACTCTTTCTTTCTATTATGATGGTCGTGTGGGGCCATAGTTTTCCAGTAGTGGTGACCTTGCCGGTCACGTAGCTTTTTAGTACTTCATGATTGAATTACAGATAACTAGACAGCATGGTGGCCTTGTCGGCCCGCATAGGTTTCCCTGAATTGATGTGTTTTTGGTCAGCTGTTAGTACAGGTACAGGAGGCTATAGGCCAATGGGCTGGGGGCTGTGTTTACAGCCATTTATAGCCCTTTGTTTCCAGAAATATGAGTTAGAGCCAGCCAGGCACCAGAGGTGCCCAGGCTTAGCAGTCCAGCAGTTCAGGTCCCAGTAGGGCACCAAGTGCCAGTCATACCCCCCAAGGCGGGGTGTGACAAAGTAATGGCGCCAAATCTTCAATGCAAATATTGTTCAGTGTTGTGGTGACTACACTCAAGTGCACGTGGTCGAACAAGTAGTAAAGTGGCTTAATTAAAGCCAAGTATCGATCCCACAGGGACTGAACTATGGTACTAATTAACTTAAGCGTCGGTGAACTATGTCTTTATGATTGCAGACAACCAATTAAACAATATTTTGAGAGTTAAGTTTTCTAAGTAATAAAAATCTAAGTTAAGATTATAATTTGAGTCTGAACAATAGCAATGAGCAAGCTGAGGTTAAAACAAACATGTAGGGAAGTAATTTATCGATTCAATTCAGCTAATCTTTTCTTCAGTTGTTAGTCAAGAATTATTGCCTATGGATTGGATCTTTCGACTCCTATCCAATTTAAGAATCATGAACCTTAATCTACATTTCTGTGATAAAAGAATTTCATGCTCTATTCATACATAACCGATTCCTTAATTGACTAATAAGACTTTTAGATATATTTCTATTCTAAATGTAAATCAATTCTCAATTTTCTAAACTAAGAAAAGATCATACCCTACCAATTCACATCTTTTAAATTTCTTTCCTTTTAAAAATCAAAATTGGATTTCTAGATATACATTAACATTGGCCAAACATTAATGCAGTAAAAACGAGAATTGATAGAACAACCATTGAAGAAAAGATGAAAACTGAAATGATCAACAATTACATTCCACTACAATTGTTCTTAACCTCAGCAAGAAGTGAATTTAGCCACTCATTTGTGGATTAAACATCATCAAATAAGTAGAATTCATACAAACAATTGAGATAAAAGAGAAAGAGATAGAGAAGAACCCTAGAATTTTCGTTCTCTCAACTGCCTGTAACCCACGTTCTTGCTCAACCAAGTCAGAATGTTTAAAATAAAACCTAAGTGTGCTATTTATACTCTTGAGAATTTTTTCCCGGAATAACAAGCAACGTGGCACGGAGTGTATCGCAGAGCACTCCCTCCGTGCCACGGGGGTATCGCGGACCCTCACTGGAAGTCGGCTCCCCAGCAAATGTACCTCAACGTGGCATGGCTTGCATCGCGGAGCCTTGCCTCAGTGCCACGGTGCTATCGCGCACCTTCACTGGAATTGAGGTTCCAGATAATTGTACTCAATGTGACACGGAGTGCATCGTGGAGCACAGCCTCCGTGTCATGGAGGTAACGCGAGCCTCCATTGGAAATTGACAAAATTAATTCCTCCAAGGCAGAACACCTCCGCGCTGGCAGCGTGACACGGCTCCATCGCGGAGCCCCTATTTTTGTTGCTCTCCCTTGTCATTTTCCACTCCTTATTTCCAAGTTCATTCCCGATCTTCACCAACATGTATATTAGCTTCCAAAATTTCCTTTTACCTGCAAAACAACACTAATCATGTTGGTTAGTATAAATTCACATTTAACTAAAAATCACATGAGAATGTACACATAATGATAGATAAACAAGTCGAAATGAAGCATTTGAGTATCACTTGGGCATGCAATTCTGCCCAAGATCAAATACCACTGCGGCCAACTCAAGATCATGGGTAGGATAATTTTGCTCGTGCTTCCTCAATTGTCTAGAGGCATAAGCAATGACCTTGCCGTGTTGCATCAGAACACAACCTTGCCCAACTCTTGAAGCATCACAATAGACCACATAACCCTCGACACCTTCTGGAAGAGTCAAGACAGGTGCTGAAGTCAGCCTATCCTTCAATTCCTGTAAACTTCGCTCACATGCCTCTGTCCACTGAAACTTAGCTGCTTTATGAGTCAACTTTGTCAATGGTGCAGTGATAGTAGAGAAACCTTCAACAAATCGGCGATAATAACCTCTAACCCTAGAAAGATGCGAACCTCTGTAGGATTCAAGGGTCTGGGCCAAGTCTTTACTGCCTCTATCTTCATACTATCCACTCTTATACCTTTAGCTGTAATTACACGACCAAGGAAAGCCACAGATGTTAGCCAAAACTCATATTTAGAAAATTTAGCATATAACTTGTGCTCCTGTAGAGTCTGTAATACTGCTCTTAAATGACCTGTATGCTCGGCCTCGGATCGCGAGTAAATCAGAATATCATCAATGAAGACGATCACAAATACATCAAGAAAAGGCCTAAACACCCGATTCATCAGGTCCATAAAAGTTGTTGGGGCATTAGTAAGACCAAATGACATCACTAAGAACTCATAATGGCCATATCTAGTCCTGAAGGCAGTCTTGGGGATATCAACTTCCCTAACCCGTAACTGATGGTAGCCGGATCTCAAATCAATCTTTGAGAAGCATCTGGCACCCTGTAACTGGTCAAATAGGTCATCAATCCTGGGAAGTGGGTACTTATTCCTAATCGTAACCTTATTTAGCTGCCTATAGTCGATACACATTCTTAACGACCCGTCTTTCTTTCTCACAAAGAGCACTGGTGCACCCCAAGGCGATACACTAGGTCGAATGAATCCCTTCTCGAGCAGATCTCTTAGCTGCTCCTTTAATTCCCCTAGCTCTGTTGGAGCCATTCTGTAAGGAGGGATCGATATAGGTTGGGTACCTGGAAGTAGATCAACAGCAAAATCTATCTCCCTTTCAGGAGGAATTCCAGGAAAATCCTCTGGAAAGACCTCAGGGAACTCATTACAATTGGAATTGATTGGAAAGTCGTAGGCTCACATTCCAAGTTTCTTACCCGAACCAAGTGAAAAATACAACCCTTAGATATCAACTTTTGAGCCTTAAGGTATGAAATAAACTTACCTTTAGGCATAGCGGCATCATCTTGCCATTCCCGGACTGGCTCGCCGGGAAAACTGAATCTGACAACTTTAGCTCTACAATCAACATTAGCATAACATGCCGCCAACCAATCCATGCCCAAAATGACAACAAAATCAACCATTTCAATCTCAACTAGATCAGCTAAGCTTGATTTATCACATACCAATACTATGCAGTTTTGGTAAACTCGTCTAGCTAACACAGATTCGCCAATTGGTGTAGGTACAGCAAATGGTATAGATAATAACTCAGGGACTGTCTCAAATTGACTCGCGACCAATGGTGTGACATAAGTGAGTGTAGAACCAGGATCAAGTAAGACATATACTGCACGAGAATAAATAATTAAAGTACCTGCAATAACATCAGGTGAGGCCTCCTGGTCTTGTCGACCACCCAAAGCATAAAATCGATTTCGGGTTGCCCCTGAACTAGAAGCCTCTCTCCCTCTGCCTCTTCCATGGCCTGTTGCTAGCTGAGGATTAGGTTTGGGAGGTCGAACGGAGAATGAAGAAGCAACCGCTGATCGCGCCTGATCCGTCTCGAACCTATCTGAACAATCCCTCATAAAGTGCCCTGGCTTCCCACAACGATAACATACATTCTTCCCCAGACAACACTGACCTGAATGAGATTTCCCACACTAGGGACAAGGTGGCAATGGCGGTCGCCTCTGCCCCGCTCACTCCTGTCGTCGAGAGCTAGATGGAGTTGGGCCTTGGTCCCTCCTCTGTCCCTGAAACTGAGGTGGGGCACTCCCAATTGGCCTAATTGACTGCCTGGATGACGGAGCCCCTGGGTCACCCTGCGGCCCTCTATAAGGACCCACAGTCCTAGCTCTCTTCCGTTGCTCATGCTGTCTCCTATTATCCCATAAGTGATGAACCAAATCCTCTGCCCTCTGGGCAAAAGCTTGAATTTGTGAAATGTTCATGTGGTCCTGAGTATATACCCCCAAGCAATCTTGAGCTATATGAAGCCCCAACCTAACACGAACCGATGAACTCTATCCTCCATCTTCCGAACCATGTGAGGAGCATACCTGGCAAGAGAATTAAATCGAAGACAATACTCACGCACACTCATACTTCCTTGCTCTAGGTGCAAGAACTGCTCAGCTCGAGCCTGTCGAAGCTCCCGAGGTAGATAGTGGTGCATAAAGGCCTCGAAAAACTCTTGCCACTCAGTTGGTGGTGCATCAGCTCCTCTGGATCGAGCCCAAGCCTCATACCACAATATGGCAACATCACGTAGTCTGAAGGCCGTCAACTCTACTTCCTCAGTCATTGTAGCTCGCATCACCTTTAGCACCCTATAAGTCTGATCGATAAAGTCCTGAGGATCCTCGCTCGGGTCTGATCCGGTGAATATAGGAGGGCTCAAACTCAAGAACTCGCGGTCCTAGAACTCTCAATTGTCTGGCCTCTATGTCTCTCCATTGCCTCCAACCATCACTCTTGACTTGCGGTTATACGAGCCATCAGCTGAACAGCTCCCTCAAGACCCTGTCCTTCCGGAACAATTGGAGGTACCACAGGCGTGGGAGGGTCTGCCACTCTATTACCCTCAAGTACTGCTGGTGTGGGAGGAGCTAGAGGTCTATCTGCCATTGCTCTGGTCGGAGCGAGAGGAACTGTAATACTTGGGGCAGGACATTCACTCTGAGCCTCTGACCTGTCTCTCTGATCCACTGGAGGAGACTAGTACCCTCCCCAACAGCTGTGCCAATCAACCTTGTAGTCACCTTCCTTGTCACAGGCATACTCTGAAACAATAATACGATTTAGATATCATGGTACTTATGAGCTCGACCTATAGCATGAACTATTAGTAAAAGAAGTAAAACAATTCCTAAATGTCCTGTAGCCTCCTGATTATAAGTATGGTGCACAACATACCCATAAGCAAGACTCTACTAGACACAGCTCTGTGGACTCCCTAGGACACGACTTCGCTCTGATACCAAGTCTGTCACGCCCCAGAACTAGGGTAGGGCTCAACGGGCACTCGATTCACTCGATTCATGGTCGATCGAGAAGCCGTCTATATAACATCTATAAATGTAACACTGAGGCTGATAAATACTGGGCCAATAATTCCCTGACAATTATAAATATGCAACCTGGAAAGCCGACAAGGCTACAATAAAGCTAAACAAAGTAATGAAAAATCAATAGAACTACATAACCCATACTACTATACAAACTACTCCAACCTCTAAAGAGTAAACAAACTGAAATGCACGGGACAGGGCCCCGGCCTACCCATGCTGTACACAAAACTAAAAAATAGTCCACACCAGGACATGGCTCTTGGAAGAGAGGAGCGTACCACTATTCTGTAGAAATCTGGCTCCTACTACGTTCGATGATCTGAGCCTCGGCCTGTACCTGTAGCACGATTGCGGGAAGGATCCCAAGATGAAGGGACGTCAGTACGAATAAAATGTACTGATATGTAAGGCTAAAAACTACAAACATGTAAGATAAAAATGATAACTAGGCCTAAAATAAGGAGTAGTAACAACCTAAAATTCTGAAAACAGAAACCCAACAATAACTCATTATTGAAGTATAAATGCAACCATCTAATGCACAACAAAGACTATAACTGAAATGCCAGCAGACAGCCGACCATAAAATCTATATAATCCGTCCAGTTTGTGTACCACACCGGGGTAAAAATAAAAATGCCTCCAGCCGGTGTATCATACCGGGGTAAAAATAAAAATGCCTCCAGCCGGTGTACCATACCGGGGTAAACTCCGTCCAGCTGGTGTACCACACTGGGTAAAATCAATAAGACCTCCAGCCGGTGTAACACACCGGGGTTAAATCAATAAAGCTTAGACAAAATCACAAATGGAGACAATATGGCTTAATACTGGACCATCTCAATACATACAACATAGAAATGACGAATACTAAACATGTGGCCTGCATAAGCCTCCTTCGTAATGCATAACTGGAACTGAGTACATATAACATGCAAAGCTAAAAAATAGAACTTAGATGCATGTAGTAAAAACTTGTATGAATCATAAGGAACTACGGATAACCCAAGAGTTTCAACAAAATTTGTAGATCGTCTCCACGGGACATTAGAGCTCAGAAACCTGCTAACTTGTCGTTCGGATTAGGGGAAAGGGATTATGAAATCTCCCCTTGGCCTGGAATATTTCGTAACATACACATAAGATAAGGGACAACCATAACCAGGTAATCCTAATTTCGGTAAGCTCGTTTACCCTCAATAGCTTGCGACGTCTTTATATGGCTTAAAATCATTTACACGTCCTCATCTCGGCTCTTTCACTAATTTTAGATAGCAACTAGACCTTTAAACACATTTAACATCACATATATATACACATGACATACAGTAAGGACCAGCTAACAATGCCCACGCTGAGGGGTCTCCAACTCAATGTACAACTACGACAACAATTAACACAATATCACACTTTAGGTATCTCCCTTCGGCTAGGCATAATCTTAACATTTATCCTCAATAAAACATGGGACTTTAAAGCTTAAATGAAGCTTAACATACTTCCTCAATACTTTTAAAAAGGTTGCTGTCTCATTCGATTCACATCACACAGATCGTGCTTGAAAGAATGATAGACGGGGCGCCTTACATACCTTTTACGACGAGCTTTCCTTAATCGCTTCTGTCCTCCAACAACCCATGTTTAGTATTCTTCAATTCCTTGAACTTATACTCATGTAACAAGCCTGGTTTGAGCCAATTTCCTAGAATAAATGTCATCCCAACAGAAGCCATAACAACAATACAAAACAACATTTCATTACTTTGTTTTAACTTGTTTCCGCAGTCTTTAAGGGAAAAATAAAATGGTGAACTTACCTAGATTTTCTTGTGATTATTCCCCAGAATAAAAGGATCCCAGCAAAACACAGTTGTATCAACCTCTAAAAAGGGGCAAAAACTTCACCCAAAAACACACAAAAAAATGAGCCACAAAACCAACTTCAACTTCTAGCTTTAGCTAAGAAAATTCTTGCAAGTTTAATAGCTAGAAATGGTAACCCTTTTCTTGTCTTCCACTCCTACTAAGATTGAATATCTAGGAAGCTTAACATGATTGCAAACACAGCAGCTTCACATCCCAAAGAATGGCAGAAACTTTAGCTAAACACACATGAAAAAAACAACCTAGCCTAGCTTTGAATTTTCAAGCTTTTAGCTAAGATTTTTGGTCAGTTTAAAGGATAGAATCCTTACCTCCTCCCTTGAATCCAACCATTACCAAAAGGTAGTATATATTCAGTTAAGTATTCCTCCGAAAATGAAGAAAAAAACATCATAAAAATGCTTCAAAAACGTAGCAACAAGACTCACTGATGCCTCTCTTCAACTTTGCAATGATCTTCTTCACTTGGCTTCAATTTTTGGTTGATGATTTGCCTTGATTTATCTTAGTTTTTTGCAGTAAAATATAGAGAGAAGTGTCCCCTAAGCAGGCAGCTCAAATTTGGATAGGAATGATATGATTTGATCAGCAAACAACTTAAATAAATAGGGGTAGGACGGTGGAGGCGCTAGGGCGTCATGCCTGCATCACTGCTCGCGATGGTTCGGTAAAATGCCCATAACTTTTTACTTTGAACTCCGGTTGACAAGCGGTTTGATGTGCTGAAAACTAGACTCAAAGACCTTAAATTTGATAGGTCGTGGGGCTCCTAATTCATTATATATTGGTAGATATGGTCATTTAAAATTTATCCTAACTTATGAACTTCACATACTCTTTGATTTTTTTTGATCGTACACATTTTCCTTGACACCTACGACCAATATACAACCCGTACTTTTCCTAACCTAGAATAAAACATCAAATAATCACCAATAAAAATTTCGGGGTGTTATAGTCACCCCAACTTGAAAATTTCCAAACAAGTCAAAACTCCTCACCACGAGTCACTTAAAGACTCGTGGTCATCCTGACGGGTCACAGGATGACTCGTTCTGTGACTTAGTGCAGAAAATCCTATTTTCTCTATTTCAACTCCCAGGTCTGGTCTCAGAGTTTTCAAGGTATAACACGGGGGTATGCCCCTGTCAGGCATTGCTAGGCCTATCATGACATATGAGGAGAAGAAGATGTTTGAGAGATTCAGGAAGATGGATCAGCCACAGTTCAAAGGTGGAAAGGGAGAGGATGCTTACGAGTTTATTATTAGTTATCATGAGAGGTTGCACAATCTATGATTGGTGGAATCCCACAGTGTTGACTATACTGATTTTCAAAAGATCGGGCCAGCCAAGCAGTGGTGGAGAGCTTGTATTGAGACTAGGGTAGTTGGGTCTCCTCAATTGACGTGGGAGCAGTTCACTCAGGTTGTCTTTGAGAAGTTTATTCCCCGTAGCATGCGGGAAGAGAGGAGAAATCAATTTGATAATTGAACTCAGGATGGAATTTTTGTGACCGAGTACGAGGTGAGGTCCATGCCTTGTCTCGTCACACTTTGATGATTTTGCCTACGAGGTCGTGAGGATTCGATGATTTGTAAAAGGATTGATCTATTCAATTCGGGTGGTAGCTTTTCAAATTGCATCTACTAGAGGAACTTTTTATAAAGTAGTGGATGAGTTAGGAGATGCAAGGGACAAGAGGTCTCGTACTTCTGGTAGTTACAGTGGCACCTCATCTGGAGGTAGGGTTTTTTCTGTAAAGAGTTTTCAATGAATTTCTGAAAGACCGATTCAGGAAGCTATTCAGTCGTCCGAGGGAGGTTATTCTAAACGGGATTACTGCAGCTCGGGATAGGGTCCACAGGGGTATTCTCAAATATCTTCAGGCCATAAAGGTTATTTTGACCTCTCTCGTTCTAACCAGCAGATGATGACACCTAGGAAATGTCATGAATATGGTGATCCAGTACATATCAAAAGGGATTGCCCTCTATTCAAGCAGAGATCACGGCAGCAAGGTTCTCAGGGTCCTTCTAGAGCAGTACCACAGCCATCTAGAGGTCCTAGCGATTATCATATAGGTTGAGGTGGTTGCCGAGATGGAGGAGAAGGTGAATCCAAAGGGTTGCTCAAGTTGATGGTGTAAATGCTCAGTGTTATGCTTTTCCAGGTCAGGTAGAGGTCTCTTATGCGGTTATCACAAGTATTGCTCCAGTATGTCATCGACCTGCTACAATTTTATTTGATCCTAGTTCTACATTCTCCTACGTGTCAGCATATTTCTCTTTGGGCCTTGGCAGGCCATATAAATTTCCTTTCTATGCCTATCCATGTTTATACACCCGTAGGTGAATCTTTAGTGGTGGATCGGGTGTACCGATCCTGTATTGTGACTTTAGAGGTCTATGACACATGGGTAGACTTAATTATATTGGACATGGTAGACTTTGCTGTTATATTGGGTATGGATTGGCTTTCCCCTTATAATGCAGTTCTAGATTGCTATGCCAAGACGATGACTTTAAATATGTCAGGTATTCCTAAACTGAAGTGGCAGGGCACTCTTAGTCCTTATCTGAGAAAGGTAATTTCATTTCTAAAGGCTCAGTGCATGGTTGACAAGGGGTGTCTCACCTATTTGGCTTATGTTCACAATACTAGTGTCGATACTCCTTCTTTAGAGTCGGTGCCGGTGGTGAGAGAATTTCTAGAGGTATTTCTGACTAATCTTCTAGGCATCCCTCCCAATTGTGATATTATTTTTTGTATTTATTTGGAGCGGGGCGCTCAACCCATTTCTACTCCTCCATATTGAATGGCTCCAGCAGACTTGAAGGAATGGAAGGAGTAGTTACAAGATTTATTGAGTAAGGGCTTTACTAGGCCAAGTGTTTCTCCTTGGGGTGCTCCGATCCTATTTGTGAAGAGAAGGATGGCACAATGAGGATGTGCATAGACTATAGACAGTTGAACAAGGTGACAATTAAGAACAAGTATCCTATTTCGCATATTGATGACTTATCTGATCACCTTCAGGGATTCTCAGTATTCTCTAAGATCAACTTGAGGTCTAATTACCATCAATTGAAGATTAGTGCAGAGGATACACTAAGACTGCCTTCAGGACTCATTATGGCCACTATGAATTCTTGGTTATGTCTTTTGGGGATGACTAACGCCCCAGCAGCATTCATGGAGTTGATGAATAGGATTTTCAAGCTATATTTTGACTCCTTCATTATAGTCTTTATCGATGATATTTCGATCTATTCTCATAGTAGAGAGGAGCATGAGCATCATTTGAGAATTGTGCTTTAGACTTTGAAGAAAGAGCGACTATATGCAAAATTTTCTAAGTGAGAATTTTGGCTTAGTTCTGTGACATTTTTAGGGCATGTGGTAAACAAGAATGGTATTATGGTAGATTCGAAAAAGATTGAGGCTATTAGAGATTGGGCTAGACCTACTTCACCTACTGAAGTTTGGAGCTTTGTGTGGTTGGCTAGGTACTATAGACGATTCTTGAAAGGTTTTCATCTATTACATCTCCATTGACAAAACAAACTCAGAAAAATGTGACTTTACGGTGGTCTGAGGAATGTGAGGCAAGATCCCAAAAGCTCAAGACCTTGTTGACTTCAGCTCCAATCTTAACCTTACCTGTAGAAGGTGAGGGCTTTATGATGTATTGTGATGCTTCATGATTTGGACTTAGATGTATTTTGATGCATAAAGGTAAGGTGATAGTGTATGCTTCGAGGCAGTTGAGGATACACAAGTAGAACTACCCTACTCATGACTTGATGAGTTGGCAGCAGTGATTTTTGCTTTGAAAATTTGGAGGCATTACCTATATGGAGTGAATTGTGAAGTGTTCATGGATCATCGCAGTCTTCAATATATTTTCAGTCAAAGAGATCTAAATTTGAGGCAAATAATATGGTTGGAGCTACTTAAGGATTATGACATCACTATCTTATATCACCCCGGTAAGGTGAATGTTGTAGCAGATGCATTGAGTCGGAAATCAGATAGTATGGTAAGTTTAGCTTCGTTGCGAGTGGAGGAGCGTCCTTTGGCCATGGATGTCTAGTCTTTAGCTAATAGCTTTTTGAGACTTGATATTTTGGAGCCTGGCAGGGTTCTTGCTCGTGTTGAGGCACGATCTCTTTTATTGGATCAGATCAAGGCTAGAAAATTCAAAGACAAAAAGTTGAAGATGATTCAAGACAAAGTGCCAAGAGGTGAGGCCAAGGAAGCAATTTTAGATCTGGAGGGTGTTTTGAGAATCAAAGGTCGTATTTGAGTTCCTAGAGTTGGTGATTTGACCAAGTTGATTATGAAGGAGGCTCATAGCTCTAGATACTCTATTCATCCAGGAGAAGCAAAGATGTATCAGGATCTAAAGCAGCATTTCATTGTAGAGTATGTCTATTGTTGTTTGAACTGCCAGCAGGTGAAATATGAGCACTAGAGACCAAGTGGTATAACTCAGAGGATGCCCATACCTAAGTGGAAGTGGGAGCGGATTGCCATGGATTTTGTTGTAGGTTTGCCATAGGCTTTGAGGAAATTTGATGCTATTTGGGTCATCGTAGATAGATTGACCAAATCAACTCATTTTGTGCCGGTTTAGACTACCTATAATTCACAAAGATTGGCTAGGATTTACATCTAGGAGATAGTGCGCTTGCATGGTGTGCCCATTTCTATCATATTATACCAAGGTACCCAGTTCACATCCCATTTCTGAAAGTCTATGCAGAAGGAAATGGGTACTCGGGTGGAGCTTAGTATGGCTTTTCATTCACAGATAAATGGCCAGTCTGAGCGGACTATTCAGGTATTAAAGGATATGCTACGGGCGTGTGTTATTGATTTTGGTGGTAAATAGGACCAGTTCTTGCCATTAGCAGAGTTTGCAAATAATAATAGTGACCATTCTACCATCCAGATAGCCCCATTTGAGACTTTGTATGGTAGGAGATGTCATTCTCCAGCGGGTTGGTTCGATGCTTTCGAGGTCAGACCCTGGGGTACAAACTTATTGAGGGATTCCTTACACAAGGTCAAACTAATTCAGGATAGACTTCTCACAGCCCAAAGTAGACAAAAGAGCTATACGGACTGAAAAGTTCGTAATCTAGAGTTCATTGTTAGGGAGAAGGTGTTGTTGAAAGTATCACCTATGAAGGGTGTTATGAGATTTGGAAAGAAGGGCAAGCTTAGTCCTAGGTTCATTGTTCGTCTCAGATACTTAGACGTATTGGTGAGGTGGCCTATGAATTGGCTATGACACCAGACTTATCAGGTTTTCATCTTGTATTGTTTCAATGTTGAAGAAATATCGTGGTGATGGATCTCATGTGATTCAATGAGATTCAGTATTACTAGATCAAAATCTAGCACTTGAGGAAGAGCCCATAGACATTCTGGATAGGCAGGTTAGAAAATTGAGATCCAAAGAGATAGCATCAGTGAAAGTACAGTGGAGAAACCTGTCACACCCCACCTTGGGGGGTATGACGGGCACCTGGTGCTTGCTAGACTCTGGGCTGCTAAACGGTCCAGCCTGAGCACATCTGGTGCTTTGGCTGACCCTGGCTCTATCTCAGGAAACAAACCGGCTATATAGCGGCTTTAAATATAGCCTCCGGTTGACTGGGCCTATAGCCACCTATATAAAACTTCAACTAACCAGAAACATGCTTACAAAAGGGAAACCTATGCGGGCCGACAAGGCCACCATGCTGTCTAGTTATCTCTAACTCAATATAACAAATGCGGAACAGCTACGTGACCGGCAAGGTCACCACTACTGACTGGATAAGGCCTCACACGACCAACATCAACAACTAACACATATATACATGCACGGCCCCACACGACCGGCTCCACTACCACAGGGAAACATCAGACTGCAAGCCTCTAGGAAGTAATAATAGAATGATCGGGATAGGGCCCTGACCTACCCATACTGTAATCAAAAGGAAATAGGAGCAACCTCGACTATCTAGCTCCGGAGGATAGGAGCTGATAACTCTACTGACTGGATCACGAGGGATCGACTTCTCGTCTATGTGTACCTGCAGGCAAGCAATGCAGCGCCCACGGGTGTCAGTACCGCAGGTACAGAGCATGTAAAGCAAACTGAAATATACAACTGAAAAGGGTAACAACAATAACATGACATATAAGCAGGAAGTAGCTGAATCTATCTAGCTGGGGATAACTGGGGAGAGTTTACATATTCTGTAACTAAACTGGGTGTACCTGACGACGTGTCGTCCTACTGTCTATCAGTATCTAATAGCACATATAGATATACATATAAATACACACAATACCTGACCGACCCCCATAAGCCGGAAGGTGCCAACCAACACACAATCTATTTACCCCTACCCGGGTCTAAACCAACCAAAAATAAGTCACTCCACTCATCTGATAACTGTGAGCTCCTCCTACCGGCCCCTTTCGGTACGTAGCTTAGGCCTCGGCCTCTGACAATAAACAGTGTCTGAGTCCGAAGACTCCAGCCTCTGGGCGCAAGCGCTCACGGGGTAATCTGCTACTGTATCTGTAACTGAAACTGCCCCTGGGTGCAAGCACGCAACAGGGTAATTTTATAAAAATCTGTATTTGAAACTGCCCCCGGCCACAAGCGCACACAGAGTAATCTGCCCCTGTAAACAGGGTAATGTGGGTCTGCACAGAGCAAACTGAACTGCCCCTGCAAGCAGGGTAATCTGGACCGTATTATCATGGTGGTCGGCCATCATCGTCCTCTAGGCGGACGGCATCGCCCAGCTAGTGGCGGTATCTGAATCTGGTATCGACACAGCTATAACCCAGGGGCGGTGGGGATGCTAAAGGGTGCCAACAAGCCTCAACATACAAGCCTCAACATACAAAACACATACACAGCAAGCATGCTCAAATGGAAAATACTAATCATATTCTCTTCTCTTATTTCAAGGCCAGTCTGTATTAAATAACTGATGCTATATTCTGTTTTACACTGTTTCTGATTGCTGGGCTAACTGCTACCTGGCCTTTATCTGTCTATTTGATTATATCTGGATATAACTCAATAACATAGAACATGCCATCTATAACTGGATATAGCTCAGTAAATGTAATACATACTATCTGTAATCCTGTCAAATTATACTGCTTTTACTACTTCTTTTCTGGATATTACGTAAGAACATGCTGAGCTACTAGCGGATATCACATTACTATCTGAAATCATCTGACTATCCGTTATTCTGACTATCGCATAATACGTAATGATATACTAGCATGCTTGCTGGATATCGTACTAAAATCGTTCCTGTACGCTGGGTATCTGTTAATAGCCTTTATTCTATTTATTTGCTAGACTGTACTTCCTGGCTTGCCGAAAGAATAGATTTACATACCTGGTTTCTGAGTACCCGACTGACCGATGTGATTCCCGTCGGTACTTCTGCTATTTCTCCCAACTACATTCATATACATGTTAATTAGAACTATATACACCAATATTCTGAAAGAAAACGTCACTTTCGTATATTTATAGCATAAACTTTGGCTTATCGAAAGACGGCCAAAAACTTGCTATTTCTCGAAAGTCCAGAAAGGAGAAGTATTCACTTTAAGGCTAGAAGTATATTGACACTAGTTTGGAGCAATTCCACTTACCTTAGTTCGGTAGCACGACGATTCGCCGGCCAAATTTCGCGAAACTAAATCCGTAGAAATGCTCCTTGCTGCTAAATACCTCGGTATCTGGAGTTAATTTGAGTTTGGACCACGTTTGACGGCGTAATCGGGCGATAATTTAGTAGTACTCTCGCACCCTCTCTGTTTCTCTTCGCAAGTTCTGGAAATTATATGAAATATATCATTTAAAACCGAAGTGGAGGGCTTATATAGTTGGGCCTGGACAGGGCCAACGTGTCACGGAGCCAACGCGGAGGCTCCACCTCCATGACACGTTGCCATCGCGGAGGGGCTCTTCCCCGGCTCCTTCCGCGATGGTTCGACAGGTTTCTCGTCCGGTCTTTTCCCGGGCCTTTTTCTAGCATGTATGGCTTTCAAATACTCCTAACCAATACGCGAATAGGCCATCTATGTGTTGGGGATTTTACGGGGTATAACAAAACCGTCCTGTGGAGGAGGCCACTTAGGAGGTTGAGTCTGACATGCAGAGAAGATATCCTCAGTTATTCGGCAATTCAGGTATTCCTCTTATTTCCTGTTCTAGGACGAACGTGTGTTTTAGTGGTGGATGATGTAACGACCCTTCTAGTCATTTTGTATTTTTAACTATTTTTCCCATTTTAACCCTTCCCTATTGTTCATATGTGATCTATGACTTGTAGGAATAGGTGACATGATTTTTGAGACAATCGGATGCATTTCGGAGAAGAAAATCTAAAATTTGAAGTTCTTAAGTTGAAATAAGGAAATGTTTGACCAAAGTCAACATTTGGGGTTAACGAGGTCGTATTCGAGTTTTGACAGCTCTGTTAGGTTTGAAGGGTAATTTATGACTTAGTTGGAGATTTTTAAGTGATCTCGAGGGGTTCATGAGTAATTTGAGTGAATGGTTGCATTCTAGCTCATTTTAAAGATTAGAGTTGAATTTATGAACTTTAAGGAAGCTAAGTTTGACCACGGTCAACTTTTGGTCAAAACAGCCTCATATCGTTGATTTGATTATTCCAACATATCCAAAACATGTTTTATGATTGATTTACATATTTGGCTTCTGTTCGGAGAATTTCGGATGAGTTTTGGACACTCGAGTTGCACTATAGTAGAACATAAAGTTAAGAGTTGATCTCGGTCAAAATAGTTAATTAAATAAGCTCGGATTAAGGATTTAAAAGTTCCAACAGGTTTATATGATTACTTTTCACTTGTCCACAAATTTAGATTTAATTCTGATGAGTTTTGGGTGGATTTAAACATTCTGTGTGTTTTAGCATGGCTTTAAGCATAAAATGTGACAACTCAGAGGTTCGTTTTTAGTTCTAGATATCAAAAAATTATTCCGAGACTTTCAAAATTCTTAGCATGAATTATAGGAGTGATCTGAAAAGTTTAGTGCAATTTCGATAAGTTAAGATCGGGTTTTTATTGCAAAAGATGAAATAATTCTTAAACGAGCAAAAAATGATATCTAATTGAGCAAACGAGCACCAAATGGAGTTTTGATTGAACGAGTAGGTCCTCATTATTTAGGAATTATAGGAAAATGAATCCTTGCATTTTGAGTTCGTAGGACGAAGTTATGTCCATATTAGTGAAAATTAAAAGTTGCTGGTGCAGTCCTATATAAATACCTGAATAGTGTATTTTTACACACACTATGTTTATTTGATATTTTGAGTATATTTGGAGTTCTAGAGCTCGGAATTGAGTGATTTTTGCGGCATTCTTCTCTATTTAACAAGGGGATAAGTATCTAATTTTTATTTTGGTATTTTTTCATGATTTCTTCAGTTGGTTTTCATTTTTATCCATGAATTTATTAGAGAAAAATTGAGGGTTTTCTCCCTAGATCTAGAAATCATATTTCTTTGATTTTGATGTCAACTCGTACTTGATTTTTAAGGTTCTCATGTTATGGATAAATTAATTTTGGTATTAAATTTCGGATTTATCAATTATTTCATCATTTAAAATCGTATATGAGCATGGAAATTGGGGACTTTGAGCCTAAAGATAATAAACCATATTGTGATGAATTCAAGGTCGATTTGAGCCCCCTTTTGGATGAAATTTAATATTTAAGTTCTGTACATTATGGGTAACATGATTTTTAAATAAAATTTAAGTTTTTCCCTTGCGGGCTCGGGGTTGACTTTTTGGGCCCAGAATAAAAGTATATCAATATGGGTGTCCATTGTTCCATTTTCATATGTAGAATACATACTTGACCATATTTTAATCATTCGAAAGCTTTATGGACGGGCAAATTGTAATTTGATGCATGGGCTTCAGTTTGAGGCAAGTAGGGATTTCTTGATTCTTTGAGATATTAGTTTTTATATTTCAAATGAATATAAGGATAATGGGTAATAAGGGGGTCCCGTATAAATGAGGTGACGAGCATTTATACGTGTACCGGTGTCATTATATGGGTAATTTTACACGAAATTAATATATATATATTAATGATATTCCATAACTTATGATGTGATTGATTTACTAAGACATACGCACTACATGATACTTGATTGTGACTTGAAGATCCTTGATCGTGTAGTTGGTTGATGAACTTGTGTTATTCATACATAAGCATACCACTCTTATTGTTGCATGATGATTATTGACTAATAGTGCCCATTGAGTTATTTCGTGAAAATTCATACTTTTGTGATATCAATGGGAAATGGTTCTGGCGTATGTTATTATCGATGAAAAATGATTCTAAAATGTATTATTGCCGATGAAAAGGGTTCTGGTGTATGTTATTGTCGATGGAAAATGATTCCGACATGTGTTATTGCCGATGAAAAATAGCTCCGGCGTGTATGATTATCGATAAAAAATGGTTCCGGCAAGTATATAGACATTGCGGTCCCCCATGGGTCCTGACTATCTAACAGAGGAAGCAGGTATATACAGGTTCTTGGCCAGTGCATTGCATTACATTACATTGATCTTCATGGCATATTGAGTTGAGCATTGCTATGATTGTGATAATGATTTGACTAGGTGAATTTGAGACATATGGTGATATCATCAGTGGTGTAGTTAATTTCGAATAATATGTGTCTTATTTTCTTATTGTGTTGATATTAAATCTGTCAACTCTTATTGTAATGAATTATTATTATTGTATATTTATAAATGTTGAAAAAGGAATTGTTAGGAGTTACATCTCGTCATCACTCCTAGAAAGGATCAGTTATCAAAGCTTGTTGAGTACACGTAATTTCCGTACTCACTCTATACTTGTTGCACATTTTTGTGTGCAGGGACTATACCAAGAACTAGCAGTACTTGAGTTCTCACGCGGTTCAAGATTTTTGTGGTTGAAGTTCAGAGTGAGCTGCTTTCTCTCCGGTAATCACTAAATTCTAGAGACTTTTTATTTTATTTTCTGTCTTAATTTCTTCCAGACAGTTATTTTAGTTCTTATACTCATTCGGTACTCGTAGATGCTCTTATACTAGTGTCACCAAGTCTTGGGGTTGTTTTGGTCTTAGACTAATTTATTACGCATATATAAGAGTTACTTTATTAGTTTATGTTATTTCCGCATTTTTTTAAATTATTAATTGGTCAATAAAGGAATGTGGTTCCCCTATGAGTATGGTGGATGCCTTCACAGCTCAATGCGATTTTGGATCGGACACCAACTAATGCATTTGTATCTGTCATGGGATCAGAACATCCAGGATATTTTTTTTTTTTTTTTTTTTTTTTTTTTAGTAAACGCCCTTGTCCCGGGCAGGGGCTGAGCAACACCCCCAGGCCTTATCATAAATAAAAACAACAAAACAACAGAAATAAATACATGGAGGGGGACATAAACCTTACCTCCGATTTAATGGTGGTTCATAGGTCGGCCATCCTACTAAGAACGGCCAACCCATCCCCGATATTGAAATGAAATCCTGGAAACTATGCACCTAACGGAGAGGACTCCTCTCCAATACATAAGTTCTAGGAAAGCAATAAATGAGGGAGACTCTCCCCTTACATATTAAGAAAAGAAAGTCATAAAAAAGCTAAGACCTATTCAAAGAAGCTATAACGTACAAAGAAATAACTTATCTGAAAAGGATAAAGTAGATAAAAGTGGTTGAAAACTCTAAGCAATCCGCGATCTCATGGTGGTTTCTTGATTCTCTTCAATTTTCTTCTTCTGAAGTTTTCCATGCCAATTTTGTCTAGTTTGTAGTGGCCTCTCGCTTCTCGCGGCAAGTCCTGCATGCTGTGAAAATGGTGGGGAGTGTCCAGGTCGTGACTATACTTCGAAAGAGCATCTGCCGTGAAGTTTCCTTCTCTATATGTATGCTTGCTTTGAAAGTACTCCAACCCGGATGTGAGGTTCTGCAGTTCCTCTATGTATTTTTGGATATTCCACTGAGGTTCAACGGAGTTGGTGAGCCATTGTATGAGCAGGTATGAATCTACCTCCAATATGACTTTAGTATAACCATGTAAAATGCACCAACGAAGCCCATAAACCGCTGCTTGGATTTCCGCCTGGTTGTTAGTACCTGTACCTAAAGGGGAAGCAAAAGCAAATATCAAATTCCCTTTGTGGTCCCTAAGAATACCACCTGCTCCTATTCTACCCGGGTTATCGAGAGCGCTGCCGTCTGTATTAAGTTTGACTAGAGGGTGAATCGGTTTGATCCATTGAACTCTAATCACCTTAACTTCATGCTGACATTTCTCCACCAAATTACTCAAATCTGACCATTTAGACGGCCACGTGATATAAGGAAAGGTGGTGACTAGCATGCTCCAAATATCCCTGCAGATAGAATATTTGACCCTACTTGAATTTGACTTCTTGCTGCCATATTTGCTAGCGCATCTGTTCTTCCAAAGGTTCCAGCAGACAAATATGGGCGTAGCCTGAAGAATGAGTTTGTGAACCTCACTGTTATGTTTGGACGTCCACCAGGTCATAAGCAGGCTTCTCAAAGACGTAGCTCCCTGATTAATTCCCAGCGGGTCAGAAAAATACTTCCAGATATATTTAGCAAAGTGGCCTGTTACGAAAATGTGATCTATGTTGTCCAGTCCAGGTCTGTAGCAACAAGAACATTCCGCTGGTACACCCCCGAAGGTAACAATTTTCTCGTTCGTAGGTAATTTTGCTCTTAAAGCTCTCCAGAGAAGAAAAGACACCTTAAAAGGTATACTTTTTTGCCAAGTGAGAGTATTAGTCAGCGTTCTGTTCCTCTTCCTTCTGACTAAGTCCCAAGCCGAGGTACAAGTAAAGTTCCCATGGGTATTTAGTTTCCAGACAGGTTGGTCGGGAACACCCTGTTGAAACTGAACTTGTGTGTTGAGAATTTGGTGAACTAAGTGAGGCGGGGCATGACGAGTCACCATTTCCTCATTCCATCTTCCATTGTCCATGAACTGGGAGACCGTCATGTTGTTGAGTCTCGGTATCGGGTTTTTATGGTAGGCAAGAGGTCCAATTCCCAACCAGTCATCCCACCAGAAATAACATGATCCCGAACGGAGGACCCATTGAATATGTTTTTCTGCCTCAAGCTTATTTCCCATCATATGCTTCCAGATTAAAGTTTGGCCAGTATCCCACTTTTTACTCACTGGATTAGCCCTTTGGCAGTACTTAGCTTTGAGGAATTTTGCCCATAGATAGTTCTTGGTTCTAAAGCTCCACCACTGTTTATACTGCAAAGCAAGACAAACATCTGGCAGCTGCCTGAAGCCTATGCCCCCTTCCTCGTAAGGGTAGCAAAGATTTTCCCAAGAGGCCCAATGGTATTTCGTCCTTTCAGCTTCCCATCCCCAGAAGAAGTTTGCAGTGAGTGATTTGATCTGTCTGAGGGTGGTTTTCGGAGGTGAGATAGCCGACAGAATGTGAATAGGCAGGGATTGCAAGACAAATTTCACAAGCGTCGCCCTTCCTCCGAAACTAAGCATCCTAGCTTGCCACCCTCTGATTCTAGCCATAGCTTTAGCCACCATGCCTGAAAAATAAATGATTCTTTGCCGTCCTACGTATAGTGGGCAACCAAGGTATGTGATGGGGCTGTCTTTTTGAGTGAAACCTGTGATGGTCTTGATTCTGGTAATAATATTCTGAGGTGTGTGGGCAGGGACCATGAAGTGACTCTTTTCCTTGTTGATGAGCTGATCGGAGACACTTTCATAGGTAGAAAGAACATTCATAATCAGCTGCAAGGTAGAAATAGTCACTGAGGAGAAGATGATAACATCATCGGCAAAGCTGAGATGGTTTATCTGTGGTCCCTTTTTCTCCATGTGAAACCCCTGGTATAAATGATGTTGGAGAAGATGATTCATCATCCGAGAAAATACCTCCGCTCCAATGATGAAAAGGGCCGGGGATAGAGGGTCACCTTGTTTCAAGCCCCTAGTGGAGTGAAAGAATCCATGTCTCACACCATTGACTATGACAGAGTACCAATTGTTAGCCATGATTCTCCAAACCATGTCAATGATGCTCTCACCGAAGCCCATCCTTCGCATCACCAAACAGATATATGACCAGGAGACCCTATCATAAGCCTTGGTCATATCCAATTTGATGACTACATTGTCCCCCTCTTTAGGCCTTTTGATGTTGTGAATAATCTCCTGAGCAAGCATAATGTTCTCCGAGATGCTTCTGCCTTTTACGAACCCAGACTGGTTATCCAAAATGAGATTTGGTAGAATGGGAGCTAACCTTAGGCAAATTAGTTTGGAGATAATCTTATTGGTGAAGTTGCTCAGGCTAATAGGTCTGAATTCCGACAACTTATTAGGATGGTCTACTTTTGGGAGCAGAATCAAACAAGCGTGGGAAAAGTACTTGGGCATAGTTTGTCCACAATAGAATGCCTGTACAACTGCCAGGAGGTCCACTTTAATGATGTCCCAACAAGCTTGGAAGAATCTTCCATTCATTCCATCTGGTCCGGCAGCCGAGTGAGGACTCATGGAGAAAACCACCTGTCTCAACTCATCTATGGTAGGCATAGCTTGTAGACTGTTGTTTTGTTCTTCGGTAATCATCCTAGGAATACAATCAAGGACTTCCTCATTAATAGCCCTGTCATTGCCTGTGAATATGTTCTGGAAATAATCACATGCTGCTTTGGCTATAGCTTGGTCACCTTGAAATTCAACTCCACTGTCATCTTGGATCTTATGGATGAATAACCGCCTCCGTCTACCCCTCATCAGAGCATGGAAGTAACTCGTGTTCGCATCACCCTCTTTGAACCAATGCAGTTGTGATTTTTGTTTGAGAATAGATTCTTCTAATTTCATGTACTTTATGTACTCTGCGTTCAGTCCATGTAAATTAGCTCTATTCTCCTCGGTGTTTTCCGTCAATATCTTTTCCTCTGCCATCCTGACTTTCTCTTCAAAATCCTTCACAGTAGCATAAATGTCACCAAATTCGGATTTTGACCAACTGCTAAGAGTGGAGGCGAGTCTCTTCATTTTCATGTGAAAGACCCACATTGGGCTACCCTTTATTTCTCCACTCCAACAGTTTTCGACAGTAGGTAGGAATGATTGACTATCCACCCAACAGTTCAAAAATTTGAAATACTTGGTGATGTTCTCCTGTCTTACGGTAAGCTCCATCAGCAAAGGGCAGTGATCAGAACCCACCGAAGGAAGGTGTGTAACCGCGGTGTGAGGCATGGACTCTAACCATTTATCATTTACCATAGCTCTATCCAGCCTCTTCCAGATTCTAGCTTCCGCTTCTCTTTGGTTGCACCAAGTAAAATTAGGTCCATGAAACCCCAGGTCCGTAAGGCCACAGGCTTCAATGACACTAATGAAGTCAAAACTTTTATTCATGTTGTATGGTAAACCTCCCATTTTCTCTTCAGGATCAGTGATGACATTAAAATCACCCACCGTGCACCAAGGCAACTTAGTGTCCGCATAACTCATCAGTTTGTCCCAAAGAGGTCTTCTGAGGTGGTTTATACACTTGGCATAAATAAAGGTAGTCAAGAAAGTGGTAGGATGTTCCTCATGCTTGATTTCACAAGTAACCTGCTGGTCATCGGATTCTAAGACTGTGCAAGTAACATCTTGAGTCCAAAAGATCCAAATTTTTCCATTAGGGTTACAGGCTGCCTCCTTCATGTTTAGGTACATTCTACAAGTGTTGATATGAGAGTTATCCGTAAACGGTTCCAAAATTGTGATCATGGATAACTTGTGCAGCTTGGAGAGATTTTTAATTCTCTCCATAGCTCCTTTGGTATGGATACCTCTAGCATTCCAAGTGATTGTACTAATCATTGGGAACTTTGACTTTGGGATCTGGTGATGGGCCTGTTTGTTTTGATAGATGTGCTAGCGGCAACACCTTTAGAGTAATGAGGTTTATCCTGGTTCTTCCTTAGGGATAAACCTTGTTTGAGATTTTATGGATGAGGGGTTACAAAAATAACTCTGAAAGAAAAAGTGGGATATTTTGAAGCCTCTTCAAATACAACAAATGATCTCATGTAAAAAATAGAAGAGAGACAGCAAAGAATGGAGGAAAAAAATGACAAACAAAAGGACTATTTGAGGAACAAAAGGTCATGATGAGACAATAAATTGTAGAAGACGTCATAGCAAAACTTCAACATTCAAATCTACCAATTGATGCTAATGTTTTAGCAACATTGATTAAAGATTCCTCAATATGAGCAGTAATTATTTGGCCAGTTCATCGTCCATCTATCGATAGCAATAATCAGGGTCAGAATCATCCTCCTCATCCTCCTCCTTTTTCCCCTCCTCCTCCTCCTCCTCCTCCTCCTTCTTCTTCCATTTATTCTTTGCATTTGTTTCTTCTTGTTGCGATGGTCCAACTGCAATCTTCGTTTGAATTCTATAATCACTGATTTGATTTTAGGTGTTATTGATTTTTTGTAAAAAATATACTCACCCGAGCTACCACTTGCTGTCACTTAATGGAGTTCGATTGTTGTAATACTTTTCTCTATTTTGCAATTTATTTCACCATTCTACTTTCTTTCTGTGATCTTCTTGTGATGTTGCTGTTATAATTGCGATCTTATTGTTATTATTTTTATCAAAGCTATTTCTTATAAACACACAGTTTCAAAAAATTTCAGTACGGTAAATCTGTTTTTTCTCTAGCAGTCTTATTGGTTAATCTACACCTATAATATTCTAAGGACTATTTTTGACTTGGACTTTATTTTTGCGAACTTATAATGTACGCCGACTCTTGAATTATAATGGCTAATATCATATGTTTTTGTTTTATATATGGATAATACTGTTAGTTGGACATATTGGCTTAAGATTTGCTTCATGAACAATTTTTTTCGTTGTTTATATAAAATTCAGCATATTATATTTTATTACAATAGTGCATAATAGCTGCTACAATAATAGTCTGTAAGAAGCGTGAAAAATCTGTTACAATAGCTTAGAAAAACTGTTGCATTAGCTTAAATTAAGGCATATTGCCAAACCATTGCGATAGTTCTATTGCAACGGTTTTATGTGCTACAATAATAGCCTAGAAGTGTGAAAAAAAAATATTGCAATAACTTAGTAAAACTGTTGCATTAACTTAAACTAATGCATATTACCAAACCATTGTGGTAGTTCTTTTGCAACAGTTTTAAACTATTACGATAGAACTATTTCAACGGTTATTACTTGATGCAACATTTATATATAAGTGTTGAAATAGACTATAGAATAACTGTTGCTATAGATATGTCTATGGCAATAGTTTGTTATCCGTTGCTTAAAACTGTTGCTATAGACCAATTACAACACGTTGATATATAACAAATCTTTTTTTGTTGCCTATATCTACTGCAACGCTATTGTAGTCTACAACAATGATTTTTCTAGTGTTGCTACATGTCTGTTTTCTAGTAGTATTATGAAGAAAGAAGAATAAGAAGAAAAGAAAGAAACAAGCAACAGAAAGAAAAAGAAGAATGAAGAAGAAAGAAACAAAGAAAAAAGGCAGTAGAAAGAAGCAATGAAAAAAATATAAGAAAAAAAAATGATAAATACAGTAGAAAACAAAGTAACAAAAAAAGAAGAAGGAATAAAGAAGAAAGAAGAAGAAAAAAATAAACTAATAAAAATAATAAGGCTAAAGAATTAATAAAGTGAAATATGGGCTAAAATGAGTAGTTATTTTATTTTAATTGTCATAGAGTGTAATTTTTTTTTTATTGTTTCTCTTTACAAAACCTATTTAGGTGATTCATAGGGATGACAATAGAGCGGGCGGGCTATTGTCTTCCCCTATTAAGGTATTGCCCTGTCCTATCTTGCCCCGTTTAATTATTTACTCTATTTAAGTTTAGCCCTGTCCTATCCTGTTTACCCTGTTTAGCCCCTCACTATTTAACCTCATCTTATATATATATTTCAAAGTTCCATTTAGTCCTTTTGAAATTATCTTCAATATCTTTTTTTTTATTATTTATTTTTGTAGCATTCTAATTTATTAGTTACTTACGGTTTGATTTTATAATCATTCTCACATTAATTATTTTACTAAACTCATTTTATTTCAATTATAGCTCATAATTTAAAATGTGATAAACAAGATTATATTACTCAATTTCATTATCAAATATCGAAGTAGATCAGTTTTTAATTACCATATGAAGTCTTAACTTTTATAAAATAATATGAAAACTTATATAATAAAACTATATACTTTAACAAAGGCTACTACTTTCCTACTTTAATGCATTTATTGTTAGATAAATTTCAAACATAAGACCTATTTAAAAATATGTTAGCAATGGTTTTTCCATATATTGAGACCAAGTACTATTTAAAGACTAATTATATGGGTAGGATTTCGTGATTTAACTAACTCTTTTTTATTTAATCAAATAATAACTAAAGTTAAAGAATAAATCATAAAAGTATAATAAAATTAGATAATAATTTTTTCTACAAAGTTTTCAATTTATTAGCTAAGTTTGAAAAAAAAATAAGCAAAGAAGAAGCTAAGTTTTCTACTGAACTTGTAAGAAAGTGTGATAAAATAGTTAAACAAGTCTAAGCTTAGACATGCACTACCACGTGTCCTGCCCCATTTTCCTTTTTTTTTTTGACTCGCTCTGCTCTATTCTATCCTATTTAAGTATTGCCCTACTATATTCCATTTAATCTTTGCCCTTCCTGTCTCGCTTTACCCTGCCTCATATGCAATCCCCAGTGATTTGCAGAGTATAACTGATTTCACGTTCAAATAAAGAGGAAAAAATTTCAATAAATTGGCAATGAACGTAAAAAAAAAAAAAATACTATATGATACAAATACTGAAAAATTGGCAAGAGTAACATAGTTGACTTTAAATAATTTATAATTGATTCGTACGTTTGATTGATAAATTAGCATTTTTTTCGTGATGTATAAAAGAGTTTAAAATGTGAGGGTGCACGATAAACCCCTCTTAGCTGGTTTAAGTTGCTTCTTCTATTATTTCCAAGTTTTGCGTTCTTCGTCAATTTTTACTTAATTTATTATATTAATTTTTTTTATTTTATCATTTTAAAAAATTAAAAGATGATTTATCATTTAATATATATTTTTTAAGATATTAAATTTATTGTATTCAAAACTCTATGCTATATTAAAAGTGTGAAGGTCTTTAAAAAAATTGATTGAACTTTTTGTTATTTATTAAAGATATCATAATTAATAAAATGGTCATTTAATATTTTTACGCAATTATTATTTAAAATTATTATTACCACCTTATTTTATTTTATTTGATTTTTTATTTATGGAATAACTTTATTTATAGTGTAAATCTAAAAAAAATGAAAAAAGATTCACCAAATTTTTTTTCTTTATGATAGTCATGAACTTTTTTCTATCTTATTTTATAATACTAAATTTTCTACTTATGTTATAAATCTATTTGTAGTGTAAATTTTTTTAAAAAAAGGAAAAAAAGAAAAACTAAAAGCTTCTACGAAAACTTTTTTGTTTTTTTTTTCTGTCCTTTCTGATATATTTTTTCCTTTTTCATTTTCAATAATTTTTTTCTCTTTTTAATAGTAATGTCCTAATATTTTTATATTTTGAATTTTTTTGATTTATAAATTAATTCACTTTTATAAAAAGATTTATAATTGCATAATTTAATTTATCAACTCTTCTACATCAACTTCTTTGATTTAATCTCCAACCTTATATGTTTTTGTGTTAATCTATCTTCTTCTTCTTCTTCTTTTTCATGTTATGAATTTCTTTTTAAGTTGTATTTAAAAATGAAAATAGTAATTTGCTATGCCAACTCAAGTTATTTATATTTAAAATAATCTAACTTAGATTGTCTCCTTTAGTTGAGTCTAATATTGATACTATGTTATCTGCTTTAATTGAGTCATATATTGATATTATGCGATTTAAATTGTCACGTCCCGCCTTGGGAGGCATGACTGGCACCTGGTGCCCTACTAGAACTTGAACTGCTGGGCTGTCTAAGCCTAAGCACCTCTGGTGCAAGGCTGACTCTAACTCTAGAATCAAGAAAACAACGAGCTATATAGCGGCTGTAAATATAATCCCCGGCCAACAAGGCCTATAGCCACCTGTGAAAAATAAATAGCTAAACAAGGCCCCACATGGCCAATACACATAGTCTAAATCACATACGGCCCCACACGGCCGATACATCTGACCACAGGGAAATGATACAATCTGCAAGCCTCTAGAAGTAATAAGATGGTCGTGACAGGGCCCTGGCCTACCCATACTGTACAAACAAAAGAAGTAAACCTTTGACACACAGCTCCGGAAGAAAGGAGCTGATGGCTCTGTGCGGCTGACTGAAACTACGAGGGATCTGCTCCTCGTCTATCTATACCTGCAGGCAAGTAATGCAGCGCCTCGGGAAGGGTGTCAGTACAATATGTACCGAGTATGTAAAGCAATAGCTATAAATGACTGAAAGTAAAGAGTAAAGCTGACCACAGCTGAAGTAAAGGAAACGGATTGAAACTGACTGAAGTAGTAAAATCAGGTCTATACATAACTATAATGAGAGGAATAGGAGTCGTACCTGACTACGATACGTCCTACTGTCTAACTATCAGTAACTAGCAACATAAACATAAACCTTACCTGGCTCCCATAAGCCGGAAGGTGCAATCAACACATAACAACCGACACGGGCCCCCATTAGCCCTAGTGAGTACACTTCAATCTATTTACCCCTATCCAGGTCATACCCCATCACTTAGTAACTACGAGCATCCTGTCGATCCCCTGGGTATGCAACTTGGGCCCACTGGGCCCCTGACTATAGCTGTGCCTGAGTCCGAAGGACTCCTGAAATCTACACCCCGGGCGCAAGCGCTCGGCGGGGATGTGTATAGGCCAACCACGACAAAATATGAGGAGCTGGCTCCCCATCTTCGTCCCTTGCGGACGGCATGCCGCTCCGTAGAGCGAGGTATCCTCACCCTCTGGCGGACGAGTCGACATAGCTATTAACCCTGGGAGGTCATGGAAGCTATATAGGTAATCCAGCCCAAACAATGCAAATACAGGTCTCAACTGATAACAATAATTGCACGTAATCACATACTCCTGACACGTTTTACTGAGAGACATACTAGATTACTATACTGGAGAAGCTGACAAATAAATCTATCTGTATAGTGAGAACATATCTGGCCTTCTGGTCCTCATGCTAATGCTACTCGCTTCTGGGATAATCTGGATGACTGTCTACAGGCACACCATGTGCACGTATTTGATGAGAGGATCCTGATAGTGATCATGATCTCTAATAATCTGGGCTGAATAGAGTGAGGTCTGAAGTAGTCTAACAATACTCTGAATGTCCCACTCGGACATCTGTAGCTCATGCATAACTGAGGAGTTGCAGAAAGCTAACTGCTTTATTCTTCTAACTAAACAACTATAGAGCTGGGCTTGGTTGAACTTGCTTCTAAGCGATCGGTCCCTGGTTCTTCATAGGGAGCTTACCGATCTCCTTAACTTGGTAAACACTATACTAGCAGAGTACTAATGACTCCTTAGGCCTTGTCTGAGTCCACTCGGATCTATATTACTGTTCTGGGCAATTCCCAATCTTATAGGCAATTCTATATAGACTGGCCCTCTCCTAGCACTTTGTACCTGAATACCTTACAGGAATTGGCTAGGGTGCTGGGCCGTCACTGACTACTGATGTGGACCCCTCCTTGGGGTACCCACAGGTTTATCTGACTCGACCGACCAGGCTGGCCTGCTGGGCATTCTACATGATAGTTGTTAAATCGACTAAGACTAACAATCACTAATAAAGCTAAAGGGATGACATACGATCACTCAATACACTGGAGAACCCTAGTGTCGCTAACTCTGGAATATACCTATTTTGTCCTCTATTTCCAGTTCTGAAACGTGCGATAACGTTAATGACCTCTAAGGATGTTTTCCTGCTAATACAGGCGCCAACTGGTCGTTAGACCGCCCCCTTACTGTTTAACCAACTGATTCAGGCTACTAACTCTTACGAGCCTCTGAAGTCTAGGTCTAGCAACAAACTTATAAGTCTACCATCCCAAAAAGATGAGAATAAAAGAGTTTCTATAGCGTCATATGTGAGTCACATTTAACCTGCTCCCCTTTTAACGAGGGGTCCTGTAATACGATCTGTATATGAGTTCTAACAGCTAACTAGAATCTATGTAATTGTAATCCTTGTTAGTAGCTAATCACCACATATCTGATATTTATACACGTATATTAACAACAGCTAATTACAACATATCGAATCACAATCTAATGGTAGAAACCATCTGCAGCATCTGAGATCGTTATGTCTATTCGAGAACAAAGTTGTAACACTGTACGACTAGGATACTTGCCGAGAGTTAAGCCTTACATACCTCGTTCGCCGTTTACCGATTAACTGGCGAGGTTCGGCTGGTATTCAGCTGTTCTTCCCAACTGTAATCACATTAACGGAAGAATAGAGCTATCTTCATTACTAAATTTAAAGAAAACCATAACTTTACATATATATACTGACTATTCTTCAACTTATCGAAGAACGATCAAAAACTCGTAATTTCTCGGGAATCTAGAAGAGAGAAATACTTACTTTGAGCCTGGGATTGTATTAACACTAGTTTGGAGCAATTCCAATCACTTTGGCTCGGCGGGACGACGATTCCCCAAGCGAATTTCACGAAACTAACTCCGTAGAAATGCTCCCTGCAGCCTTATACTTCGATACCCAAAGTTAATTTGAGTTTGGACGGTATTTGGCGGCGTAATCGGGAGAAAATTATATGAACCCTTCGTCCTTATCTCTATTCTGGTCGAAATATAATGGAAAATAACTTAAGGTTTAAGGGTGAGACCTATTTATACTTGGAGCCGAATGCATAGTAACGTGGCACGTTGGCTAACACGGAGGTAGAGGCTCCATGCCACTTTGCCCCTCTGGCAGCACGGTTCGGCCTCCTCTCGTGAAATCCCAACTTGGCACTCATTCGGCCTTTCCCCGGGCTCTTTCCTCGCACGTAAGGCATTCTAAAACTTCCAACCAACATGCGAATAGGCCAATTACATGCTAGAAACTTACGGGGTGTAACATAAATTTTGTGTTATTTTATGGTTGGCATTCTTTATCTACTTATACATTCACAAGTTTTATCTATTTAAGTAAAATAATCTCTTCATTTCATAAAATAAGTTCTTTTATAAAATTATAAATTATTATAATTATAACTCTTGTGCATATTTTGTTTTAGATAATCTTGCAATGGAATATAAAAAAAGATTTCGCAAATGAAATTATGCCAATTAACAACTTAAGACGATTATGATTCTCATTGGATAATAAAAATCTTAGTAATTGGAGTTGGATTAGTAAAATAGTATAAAAAGAGAACAAAGAAAGGTATACAAATGACTATAACATTAGTTATGAAGCCTCGTAGCAAAATATTATTTATCATTTTATCTTTCAAAAATGGAGTTCACACTTGATAAAATAGTTATTTAATTATTTTTTTAATATTTAAGACTTTAAAATTAACTAAATTTTATGTATAACATACTTCCTTATTTGAAATATCTGAAAAATATTAATATTTATATATACATATAATGCATGCATTTTAGTGCACATATAAGAATGAACGATTTTTTTTACCTTTAAATCAAGCGCTATTTCTATGACGTGTTTGTTCATTGAAATAAGTATTAGAACAAAATGAAGAAATAAATAACTACTAAATTGGATCAAACTCTTAAATATAATATTTATTAATTTGAAATTGATAATTTTCTTTTTAAATTCTTATATTGTTACACAAACACATCTTTTAAATATTATTTATGCTATTTCTACAAATTTGATTTTATAAATTTGAAGGATACGCATGAAGCGCGTGTGCATAAACTAATATCATAAAATTATTGTTCTATTTATTATTTTTAAAAAATATATTAAATTAATATTGAATAAGTAAATGTCAAGTGCTAGCAAAGGTCCAAGGATCAACTCTTAGTAAAATATTTACAAAATCCTATTAACTCCATCTCAAACTTATTAAATTTTGACATTGTTTGGTCAACTCTAATAAGTGTTCATACAACAAAAATAAATGCAAATATCCACTTTTTAAAACTGGAAATCTGAGTTGGTTCGTTTTTGGTCAACTCTATCTAACAAGTGCTTTACTACTTTCCGGATTAAAATCTGATTCCTGTATAATATATTACTCAAACCTGAAAATTTGAGTAATAGAGAGGTTTAGTTATAAAAAAGGTTTAAGTTCCTATAAATTATTTACATGATTATGTTATTTATAAGATAATTATACATAAATCTTATAATAAATTAATGATATTTATAAAAAATAATTAACCTGTTATAATGAGTTACACTATATTGACTACACAAATTAAATCCAATTTGTAAGCTGTTCTTGCAAAAGAAATCTATAAGAAATTGACCGTAAAAATTGAAATCCTGTTTAGTCAAAGAGGACAGTTATGACTTTTTCACAAAATAGATTATTAGTTAGTGTTAAATTTGTTTTATGCAGACGGTCAATTTTCCTTCTTTATCTAAGATAAAAGTGAAAATTGAATTTATGGAAAAAAAGAAGGGTAAATCAAATCTCCTTGATGAGTAAGACAAACGAAAAGACTTTTGGTTTTGATGATTTCCTCAAATACTATCATGACACACTCCATGTGAACATTATAAGTCAAAGTCTACTCACGTGTTGTACTCCCTCCTATTTCTTAGTCGTTCGATCACATCTACCTTTTATACGAGAACCTAATCAACGGATCAGATGTAAAGTAAAAGTACAACCCAAGGTAAACCAAATGGGGGGTAAAAGTACAACCCAAGGTAAACCAAATGGGGGGCATTACAACACGACAGCAACAAAAAGTCTGAACAGTCAAATGCCTATTTTGGACATAAATGTTAGAATTAGATACTGAGAGAGTCGGACAACAAAGTATATACAGTAAAGAAACATAGGGAGTTGTTAGACACCCAAAAACTAAGGTTCAGAGCATCACAAGGCTGAAATCTCCCTGGAAGATTCAAGATCAAGATAGTGGGTATGCAGTAAAGCTGGACTTTTTCACTATTTCTGGGTAAAATTTTTTCTTGGTAATTTCTTTAGTCAACCTCAGAAGAAGCACTATATACTTGACTTGATTCATCCTGAGAGTTCTTTGAGATATGGGTTGTAAAGATTACAGCTTTGTGGCTAGTTGGTTGGCTGTCTGATCTTGAAAAGATTGAAACTGAGATTATTATTATTATTTTTTCGCCTTGTTTGAAGAGTTCGCTGAATTGGGTTTTTAGAGTCTTTTCTTGGATTGAACTTTGCTTTTAGGGGGGCAAACAAATTCTTATTTGGGGTTAATTTCTTGTTTTGACCTCGGGGAGTTTGGAGTAGAGCGAAGAGGGGATGTGATGGAGGAGAAGGCAGCAGCTTTTCATACTGTTATAAATGCAGTGCAGGCTCTTGGTAGGGGCTTTGATGTGAATTATGATACGAGGTTGCTCTATTGTAAGGGAATGACTGGGTCTAGGGTTGTAGAGATTAATGAAGAACATACCAGGGATCTTTGGTTATATGATGATGTTGTTCTGCCAAACGTCTCAAAAGATATTAGCAACTTTCAAGAGCCTGCTGGTCGGAATGGCACTAGTGTTTGTTCTTATAATGAGGTATCTACTATGTTGTTAAGTTTCCTCACTTTCTATATTCCAAGGAGGAGGAGAGACTGCATTTAACTGCTCTAATTTTCATTAACACAATCATTTGTTACTCTATTTTTTGTCAATTGACTGAACCACTCACCCAACTTCTCAATGATGAAGTGAAATTCGAAATGATCAAAATAATCGACAGCCTTTGTATTGGAAAAAAATAATTCAATGTTGTAAGATATCAAAATTGGTTAGGATTTGGTGTTTTAATTTATGTCTAATTAGGATTTATAGTCAAATACATATAGGAATATATTTTCCCGTTTTGGGTCGGAATAGATTTGAACTATTATAAATAATGGTGCTGCTAGCTATTTTTCATTGTGTGAAAAACTGTAGAGAGCATTCAAGGATTAATTAGTATATGAATAAAATATTACTTAAATTTTATCTCACAAAATCACTCAAACTTTGTTTTGTAACACAAAAGTCACTCAACTGATAATAATTATCTCAAAAGTCATTTAACTTTGTTTTGTAACAAAAAAAATCTCTCAACTATTGCTATTTTACCTACAAAGTCACTCAACTATTGTCATATCACTTATAAAGTCATCCAACCAATTCAATGGATATTCACGTAGATATTGCTGAAATAGATATATTTTTAAGCCAAAATTTTTAAAAATATTTCCACGTATGTAATATCTACCGAAAATGCCGCTTGAATTGGTTAAATGACTTTGTAAGTGAAATGGCAATAGTCAAGTAGCTTTTTATGTTACAAAACAAAGTTGAGTGACTTTCTAAAATAATTACAGTTAGTTGAATAACTTTTGTATTATAAAACAAAGTTAAGTGACTTTCTGAGATAATTACAATTAGTTGAGTAACTTTTGTATTACATATAAAAATTGTTAGTTGAGTAACTGTATGAGAGATTAACTCCGTTAAAAATAAGTGCTCCAAGATTGCAGTCTCTTGTTTGAAATTGGAAAGATTGAACATTATGATGGGGTGTATCCATTTAATTATTTTGAACCAGTAATGTGGATAATTCATCCTATGCTCAAGTTGCAATGTTGAATGATTCCTTGGTTGAAGTTTATTTCTATTTTATCCAGGATATAACATTTATCTTTTTTTGCTTTTGGGAGGAAGAAAAGTTAATCTCATCTTGCAACCCTATTGACAGTTAATGGTATTTATGTGTGTATTTTGTATGGATGTTCTGCATGTGCTACTATCTTTATTATATGTAATAAACATTTCAGGCGAAAGAAGCTGCTTGTTTAGGCCAATTGCGAATTAACATTATTTATGAGCACTTTCGGTGTTCATGTTCTGCGTGTGGCTGTCTTTGTTGTATGTAATAAACATTTGAGGAGAATGTAGCCTCTTGTTTAGGCCCGTGGTAGAGATCAACTCAAGAAAGATATGTTTAATCAGATTTGTTTGTATGGTGCCATAAGATGAGATATCAAAGTTTGTGTTTCACAAGCATCTGTAATTGTGATGAACTGCTTTATGAGGATGTGTGGGTGTTCTTATCCACATGTAGTTAAACCAGCAATTCACTGGTATATATCAGCCCAATAATGTGACACATTAAATCCTGAAATTAACATCATCTTGCAGTTTGAAGAGGTGGTATGAAGATTGTATTTTATATTTCTTCCTCATCAAGGAAGGACCTACACTGTATCCTCATGAGGTCAAACAATCATAACCTGCAGATTGCTTCTTTGCATACATATAAACTCAAATTAGATATTGATTAATTGATGATAAAAGGTGACCTAAGTGAATCCCAAGAAGCGGACCTCAAAATAGCATTACCCCAGGCTTGGATTTGGGTGGGAAAGTTGCAAAAGTAGAAAAATAAAATTAGCAAATCCAAAAGAGCAGTTCGTAAGGGCCTGGATGATTACACCATATCGTTCTACCACATGATCATTATGGATATAAAGGCTAATATGGCCAAAATATATGACATTACCTTAATCTGCTCATTTTCCGGTGAAGGAGAACATTCTATGATGGTATATTTGTATGTTGTATTCTCGAGATGATGGAACAAAATGTGATTTTTATCCGGAAACAGAACACATACACATTCATATTTTTGCTCGTCTTTTCCATCAAAATCATTGGCTCTCTTCATGTGAATTCTATATCGAGAAATGGTTTTCCTGTATTCTCTGTATCACCGTCATATTTCTTCAAACTAAGTCATGAACTATAATTTTCACAGCCTAGTTTCTAAATCCCGTTTACCATTACTTGGTATCTTCAAATATTCTAATTGAAATTTAGGTGAGGGTGATAGTCACTTTTTGTTGATATGTAGTTTCTCATAATCCAGTTTCGCTGAACTTTTCCCACCTAACGTGTTTGATTGTTGTTGATTGCAGATGGTAGAATATTTTAATAGAAAGGCTAATCTATCAGGTCATGGTCCTCTTGGTAGCTTCAGTGTTGCATTCAGTTACACTGGTTCAAAGCATATAGATTCTGCCAGTACAAAGACTCTCTGTATGGATGGATTTTTCATACCGCTCTCTAAGCTTCAACTCATGACTTCCCCTCTTGTCTTACGGGAAAATGTTAAAAGAGCTGTCCCAACATCATGGGATCCACCAGCACTGGAAAGGTTGGAATTCATTTTCTATTTTTTTTGTTACTAGTGCATTATATTTGAGGTGTAAGATACCTTTCCAGAAGCTTCTATTATCATCTAAAGCAAAGGTTACTCCTATGTCTTACAGCTTCATTGAGAATTTCGGGACGCATGTAATTACATCTGTAACTATTGGTGGAAAAGATGTAATTTACGTTAAACAGCACATATCATCACCTCTGTCCACAGTGGAAATAAAAAATTACGTTCAGGACATTGGAAATCAGAGGTTCTCCAGCACCGAAAGCCTTACAAGTTCAGGTTTATTGAAATACAAGGATAAGGCTAGTTCCATATGATTTCTTTGTTTTCAATCTCTAAGAACCTTTATTTATTACTGTTTTAAATGGTCTCTTTCACCCTTTGAGATATACTCTAATGTTTGTGTTCTGACTCTTCCTTTTGTTTAATTTAGCAGGTTGGTGATCCATCACTTTTCAATAATCAGGGGATATATCCCCAACCCATTAGTGCAACATATATTCCCGGAAATGGAAAAGAGGTCTATCACCTTCCCCCTTTTCCATTTTTCCTGTTGGTTTCTTCTGTAACTTTTTAGATCCCGTAAGCTTCGCTGGGATTACTTTAGGATGATGAACAGAGGAAAAAATTCAGTGTGTGAAATCTGTTCTATTATAGAGGGTGAAATCTGCTAGCCTATATATATTTGAGAATTAATACTTGTTCAGATGTCAAGGTCTAAAATAACCTTTATCCTCTTAATAATTTATTTGCCTTCTAATGGTTCTTTTAGTGTTCTATTGAGCTGCAGAGACTATTTGATACTCTCACCAACCCCATTGTGTTGCACACTTCAAAGTTAGAGGGCTCTCAAATTTTTTGACATAGTTCAACAAATAATAATATTTATACAATCTCCACAAGTTTTAAAACGTTAAAGCCTTTTGACGAATTGACCTACTTTTAATCTATGAATTCATGTCAAATGGGATAGAGTTAGTATGATGGGATCCTATCTTACTCGCATGAATTTTATCATTGTTTTATATATATGTATAATGAAGCGTGAAAATTGGTAAAAAAATCATATGCTTCCTAGACATGTCAAAGACATGATATATTCTTGTAGCTCTATGTGGTAATGAAATACGTTTTCCTCCAGATCTGGAGTAAAAACTATTGTGTCTCTAGCCTGTATGCATCTGTACCTATTTACACGATATATATTTGTTGAATGACAAGAATTGTCCTTCCAACTAGGTAATAGTCTCACATGAATGAAGCAACAGAGGAAGAAGGGGGAATGCGGGAGTTGTGTGTGTGTGCTAGAGTGAGAGCGAGAGAGACAGTCCAACATAAAATATTGGAGGATAAAGTCTTTGAATGTCAATTTGCTTGTAGAGCTCTAGCTACTACTGGCATGTTTTTTATTAATTTTATTGATGGTCTTATTGAATGATTACTGAGAAAGAGTGCTCTGACAGTGCTATGAATCATCTGCATTGTTAACTTTTCTAGAGTTTCTGAATATCAATGGGAGTTTGAGGTTTAACTACCTTTTGATTGTATCTCATGCAGGATGTTACAGTCATTTTCAGAAGAAGGGGAGGGGATGCTCTGGAACAAAGCCATACTCAATGGGCGAAGACTGTTAGATCTTCTCCAGATGTTATTGAGATGTCCTTCGTTCCTATCGTTCTCCTCCTTGAAGGCGTCAAAGGGAGAGATCACTTGGCACGGGCTATAAGTCTTTATCTTGAATGTAAGACACTTTATCCTTCAAAGACATATAAAAGCAGTGCGACTCCTTTTTTGGTGGTGATAAGTAATCCAAGTTGCATGAATTCTTGCAGACAAACCTCAAATCGAGGAGCTTAGATATTTCCTGGAGTTTCAGGTCCCAAGAGTATGGGCCCCTGTACATGACAGACTTCCTAATCAACATAGAAAGGAACCTGTTTGCCCGTCTCTTCAGTTTAGCATGATGGGGCAAAGGCTTTATGTTAGCCAAGAACAAGTATGCTAATGTCTTTGTTTCTAAATTTAAGGTTGATGCTGAAATAAAACATTAAGACCATAAAGTTTCTCATCGTCTGGCGGTCTCATTTTCAGATATCCCAGCCATCTATTTTAATTTAGGTAATAGTGAATCATCAAAGGCCTGACCTCTGACCTCTGCTCTTGGTTTTAATCCACTATAGGTGTCAGTGGGACGTAAGCCCGTGACTGGCATGCGGTTATATCTTGAAGGGTCCAAGGGGAATCGACTATGCATCCATCTTCAGCATCTGGTTTCTCTTCCTAGGATCCTCCAACCATACTGGGAAAGTCATATAGCAATTGGCGCTCCAAAGTGGCAGGGTCCGGAAGAACAAGATAGTAGATGGTTTGAGCCAGTAAAATGGAAGAACTTCTCACATGTGAGTACTGCACCAATTGAGAGCCCTGAAACTTTCATAAGAGATCTTTCTGGTGTATACATAGTTACAGGAGCCCAGCTTGGGGTCTGGGATTTTGGGTCGAGAAATGTCTTGCATATGAGGCTCTTGTATTCAAGGTTACCAGGCTGCACTATTAGAAGATCATTGTGGGACCATACCCCGAATGACAAGTTAAGGAAACAGGTTGATAGTGGGAACAGCAATGATGATGAAAGCTCAATTCCAGGGCAGAATTTTATAGGCAATAAGTTGGCAAAGTTTGTTGACATGACAGAGATGAGCAAGGGACCTCAGGATCCTCCAGGTCATTGGGTTATCACAGGTGGAAAGCTTGGTGTTGAGAAAGGGAAAATTGTTTTGAGACTGAAGTATTCTTTGCTAAACTATTAGTTAATAGAGTTTGAACATGCAGCACTTGGTTCTATAAAGGGAGAGATGGTGGTGTTTTTGGTGTATATTGGTGTTCTGGTTGTTCTTGTGTACTCGCGCTGTTTGATCCCTTAGGAGAAGAATGTATACTTAGTGGTTTTGGATGTGTAAATTTCTCAAATTTTGCTGCACAATTATCTTCTGTCTGGAAGTAGTTCTCTTCAGGAAATGTCATTCATCTCCTATTTTGTCCAAAAATTACCAAAGTTTAATGACTTGATCAGTCATTTCTTGCTAAACAGGATATTGTTTTGATATTTTCGGCATATATTAATAACCGTAGTACCAAATGATATTTTATGTACTCCTAAATAACACGACAATGGGTGAATTTGATTATGTCAGATTTTCACCTAGATTATGGATTGGCTTAATCCAGCTGTTTCACAGTGATTGCTTATCAAATATTATCAGAAAGTAAAAATAACAGAATAATATTTTTACGTGGAACATACTCTGCTCACAAGGGCGAAAATGATCTACACAATTGCAGGATTTGTTCCAACTTCACTAAAACAATGAGCCTCAATATATATTTAAATTACAAGCATTTGCAACCTAGGAGCTAACACTAATCCCCAACATCAACATTCTACACAGAATATTGAATCCCCTTCAAATTATCCCCAACTTGAAGTTAAAGTAAACAAATGATTGTTCCCTAAACAATGCTCCCAAGGAAGCAGTAAGGTACAACTCGATTTAACTTCCTAATATACAATGACTAGAATAGAAGATTGCACACATAACCGTGAAGCAGGTTCTCTAATTTGTTTCTTCGTATTAGGGCACTTCGATAGCCAGTCAAAACTCTCTCAATTATGCTCTTAATTATTTGCTTGACTTATGACTTTTCTCTCAGTATATGTGTGTGAGTATCTTTTGCGAAAGTCCTTTCATATTATAGTCTCTTGTTGTACTTCCTAGTTCATCGTGAACTCTTGAGCGACAAAGACTCCTTCTATGCTTGGATACTTGAGTCTGTACATTTGTGGATTTCTGTCCAGGATATGCTTTGTTCAGACTCCCTGATCTTTTCACCTTAAGACTCTTATTTTAGAGAGTCCTTTATCTAGTCGGACTCTGGATATTGGAACATATGTCTTCAACCTAGTTCATGGACTTGCTTCGTGTTTTAGTCAATCATCAAAATGTACTGAACCCAACAATTTTTTTCTTTTTGATGATGACAAACTTATATCCCTTGTGTGTTGTGCTTACCCCGTTTTTGTCAATTCAACGTTCAAATAAAGTATCAGGAAACACACATTAGATGAACCATGTTAGAATAAAGAGTTATAAATATTACACAGTATATGTACTTACCCCTTTTGGCATCATAATGAATCTTATTTTCAAAATGCAAATTGAGTATTTGAAAAGTAATTATAAGCTCATGGCCATTGGGGCTATCACAGATACAAACATGACAGTGCCAAGACCCTTAATTAGATATCACAAGAGATTTGCAACATCAAGCAGATTAACCAAAATCAAAGGAGAAAGAAACACAATTCCATTAAGTAGAAAGGTGACACCCCACAAATATAAGCACAAGCAGAAGTTAATTTAGATTACGTGGGGAGCATACACAGAAACTAGCTAAGCTTGGAAAAGAAGCAGGAAGAAAAGAAAAGTTAGGCTAGGTTGGAGGAGTTGATGATGATGGAGGGTCTGCTTAAGCAACTAACAGACACCCTGCTGCCTAGATGAATTTGTAGTTTTTTCCTTGTCAAATTCAGTCTACATATGTGCTATATGATGTCATGCCCCAACTCAGGGCTTGGGCATGACCGGTATCCGATGCCCTTTCTGACCTGAGAAAATCACATAACACGACATACATCATGAGCATTCATGACACAAGTAGAATAATCATTAGACTTGAGCTTTTTTTTTTATTAATAAAAAAACAAAAGAAATCAATTTATAGAGAGACTTGCCAAGTTTACATAACATGAAAAATAGTCTATGAAGCCTCTATCATAATTAGAATAACTGATTTTACCGGGACAAGGCACCCGGTTTACCTTGCAGTCAAAAACTACTAAAGCTGGGTGAAGTAACTAAGCCCAAAACAAGGGGGCCCACCAATAGCAGAACAGAGATTATCCTAGCTTTGCGGCTCGATTGTCAATCTAAGTACATGAGTCTGCATTATAAAATAATGCAGCGCCCCCGACAAAATGGACGTGAGTACACATGGATCATATTATATGTAAAATGGCTGAATGAAACATAACATAGCTGATAATAGATAGGACAACTAAAAGTATAGACATAATATGAAGGAAGTCAAGAATATGAAATCAATAGGTTGACTTTTGTTTTAAAATCAAATTTTACATCATCATTCATTACTTCATCGTGGGAGGTTCTTAACTTAACCTAGGTAAACCACCATATAAACATAAAGTCTAATCTCAGCCCGATCAGCTAAACCATTGTCTGGTGGTTTGCTATATGGGTTAAAACCGACACACAAGTGCACGTGGTCAAACAAGTAATAAAGTGGCTAAGTAAGCCAAGTATCGAACCAAGGAGACTCTGGATAAGTAAAATTGCTAAAGTATACTATATTCTATCTTACTTCTATATATGCTGACAACAACGTAACCAAAAAGTTAAATAATTTTTGTTTATAAATTATATACTAAAACTATTAACAAATATCTACTTTGAATTTAAACTATGGATATGAGCATGCCAAGGTTAAGAACAAGTAATGAACTTGATTATAATCATAATTTGGTTAATCTTCTCTTCCTGTTGCTAGCCAAGAACATTAGCCTAGAGATTAAAACTCTCGTATTTAATCTCACTTTAGAATCATAAACCATCCGTCTACATTTCTGTGATCAAATGCAATTTATGACCTAGCAATACAATTCCGGTTCCTAAATTGACTAATACGGTTTTCAAGTATATTTCTATCAGGAAAGCACATCAAAACTCAATTTTCCCAAATCAAGTTAAGAACAATACCCTATTAATTCACAACTTTCCAATTTCGTGCTCTCTCGAGTGAAATCGGACTTCTTAGATGTACATTAATGTCGGCCACACACTAATGCAGTAGAAACAAGAATTAATAGAACAACATACAATTCAATAATCAAAATTCATCACCATTGTTCATAACCTCAGCAAGGAAGAGAATTAGCCACTCATTTGTGGATTAATCATCCTAAAACAAGTGTTAATCATACAAACAATTGATTGAAAGAAGAAAGAAAGAGAGAAAAACCCTTAGCGTTTTCGTCCCTCAACTGCCTGTAACCCACGTCCTTGCTCCACCAAGTCTGAATTCTGAAAAATAAACCTAAGTGTGCTATTTATAGTAGTAGGACTCTTTCCCGGAATAACAAGCAATGTGTCACGGAGTGCATCGCGGAGCACGGCCTCCGTGACACGCTACGGACGCGGAGGCCTCTGGAAATCACCCGAAATCGGCCCGGGCAGCACCCTGCCGCGTTGGCAGCGTGTCACGTTGCTTGGGCAGTGCGTTGGCAGCCCTTGGTCGCGGAGGCCACCTGCCGTGGCGCGTTGCCAACGCGCAGGTGGGCTGTTGTGAGCGGCCTGCCTGCCTTGGCACCTTGTCGACGCGCCGGTGGGCTGTTTTGTGCCTCCTCTTTGCCGACGTTCGCGTGTTGATTCCGTTTCCAAGCCTCTACTTCACCAACTCATGGATTAGTTGCTCAAAAGTCATCAAAACCTATAAAACAAAGGCTAATCATGTTGGTTAGCACATATCTTTACTTTATCTAAAATTACATGAAAATGTATACAATAATCTTAGATAAACAAGACTAATTTAAGCCGTAAAGCGTATCTCGGGCATATATTTCTGCCCGTGATCACAACCCCACACTTAAAGCTTTGTTCGTCCTCGAACAACCTTTTACATATCATGCATATGGAGACTCCCATATAACTAATTTAGCAAGAGAATTCAAGTTACGACTATAATGATTACGTAAGATACAAGCTAAAAATAGAGCATGCCTGATTTGATCATTGAAATAAAGTACAACTATGTTAAGACTTCTTAACCTCAAGAATCGACTCTCAATCTTAGCAAACTCATGCAAACCAACTGATTAAGAAATCCCACATGAATTATATCCTTCATTCAACATGTGCCCCTCACGGAAAGAGAGTTACCCAATTTCACACGCAAAATCAATTTTTATATCACAACATGTGTGGGTACATGCATAGAATTATACTCACTCTCACAAAGAATTCACATGCATCATGTAATGACCCATAAGCTTTCCCTTAGTGTTTTATTCCACTAATTTAAGGATGTGTGAATGTAAGATCAAGTAGGACTTTTTAGGTTGTAATGTAACTCAGGTGCGGGTAAGTACTATTATGATCAGTAATACTGACTATCTTTCCTAAGTGCTTTTAATACATCACGCCTTCATTACAAACTTCCCTTCCCTCACTTCACCTTTTTCTCTTTTCATCTTTCTTTTTCCTCTTTTGTTCCCCCCTTTCTTTAGGCGCTTTTAGCTTATTAGTAAGGAGTTCTATAAGTAACTTTTCATTTATTTATTTTCTTACTCCCTACTAATACTCACCCATATTCAAACAAGTGCACCCTCGACCTTTCTCAACTCTTACAATTGCTACTTTCCCTTCTTTTTCATTCTTCTCACTCCTTTACCCTTTCGGATTTTTCCTTTAAGCGCTTCGGAGTTTTGAATCAAATTCAAGGCTAATGAAAGAAAAAGGATTAAGCTTATGTTGCAGCTGTCAAAGAATAGCCTCAAGGCTCAATGGGGTTAACTAGGATTAATTTTTCAACGTAGGTATAATGAGGGCTAGAAGTTTGGTTCATTCAAAGAAATGCATAAATCATATCCTACAATTAACATCCTTCATTTCGTTTTATATACACACCAGGCAAGTTCTAGGCATTCCACAATAGCATAGAATACTCAAAAACCTTACACTCATGGCACATGCTAAAATCAAGACACAATCAGTAGACTCTTACTCAGCTAATCACAAGAATTCAGAATTAAGCTTAAATCATATTGGGTCGAATACAAGAGCCTAAGCGTCTCACACAAAGTTATACACTTGCATGCTTCACACTGAATATACTTGCATCTTACAACCATGTATAGCATATAAAAAGAACATCAAGCACCAATTAGTTATGGTTTCACAACCCAAAACCTATCGACTAATTTTTCTCAAGACGGTCGTCATCCATCCATCGTTGGAAACAGTCTCTAACTATGACTAAAAACATTATATACAGACAAAGAAAAAGAAATTTTTTTTTATTCTTCGGTTCAAAGACCCCCCGTCGGAAAAGAACCGAAAAGAAAAACCAACGGGTGATGAAGTCATGCTTAATTCACAAAGATTTTTCAAAATTTTCAAATTTCTCACCAACTTTTGCACAAGCATTACATTCACCAGAATCGTTAAGCACAGAAAATTTTGAAATTTCCCTTGAAATTTCCCTCACCCCACACTTAAATCATGCTATGTCCTCATAGCATCAAATTAAAATTTACAAAGGGTGAGAAATACTCCCTGATGCCTTTAGGCTTAGCTAACAGCATGCGTTTCTTCGACTTTGCACAAGTGGGTGTTCAACCCCACACTTTTTCTCTTCCATGCTTGTTAGCTTCCTCCTCCACGGGTACTCAGACTTCCCCTCCATCTGCGCTTAACTTTCCACCAAAACAACACAAGATGAAAATAAATAAAAATTAACTCAATTGCAAGAAATTAAAATGGTACCTGTGGTACCCTTGGGTTGCCTCCCAAGCAGCGCCTAATTTTACGTCACGACACGACGTACCAAGTTTCACCACTTTTTCCTCCACCTTGAGGATATGAATCTCACCCCTAATTTCTTTTCTAATTTCCTCTTATGCTCCAGGGGTGGTGGTGAAACATTGTAAGGACCAAACAGTAGGTGTTGCCTTTTTAACTTATTGGCCCTCAAGTAAGCGAAGTCATTTTGTCTCTCTGAGTTAGCAAATTTCAAAATATACGGGGCTTGGTCCTCCTCTAGACATTTCTCTATAAGCTTGGAAGACTCTACTTCTATGTTGTCAACCAAACTTAATGTCGAAAAATGCGTCGAGCGTGGTCCAATACACCTCAACTCTGAAACTGCATTATGCTTGACCTCCTTACTTGGATACACCTTCTCAGCATCGACATCTGTCTCTCCATTAATGTCAAATGGGGGATACTCTATCTCTTCTTCCATGAATGGATTTTCCATAAGTGTGAGCCCATCACGGGGACACTCAAGAGATTCTAATTGTTGGGCTTCATCCAAAAATTTACCCTTGTCTTCCTCTTGTAGTTCCTCTTGAATATCGGCTAAAACTGTCACCTGCAAGTTATCACAAGCTTCAGCTTCAGCGATCATCTCCGTGAATTTGACGCTCATCCTTTCTAGAGCCTCTGCATTCTCTTCTTGCTGAATTCTCAATACTGCCATCGCCTCCTTCATTGCTTCTGATTGCTCCAAGAGTTGTTTCATCATGTCTTCTATTCGATCTTGGCGTCCCAAGTCCTCATTTTTAGCATGCCTATATTCAGGAAAAACAACAGAAGGATCATAGTAGGGGCTTGGGGGAGGGGAATATGCATTCGGACAGCCATCCCAATGGCCATCTTGACCACCACATATATTACACGTGTTACATTGTTGCCACAAGTGGTGTCCTCCGCAATTCAGACAAGATTCACTAAAATATGAGTATCCACCATTGAAACCATTTATATTCCACGATGTCATGTCAATAAGGGTATTCGAAAAAGAAAAATATAAAATGAAAAAAAAAAATTAAAACAAACACTAAGACCAAGTTATCAGCACTTAAGAAAAAAAAATAGTAAATTAACACTTAAAACAAATTCACCTATTGCCAAGTCTCCCCGGCAACGGCGCCAAAAACTTGTCCAGTGGTTTGCTATATGGGTTAAAACCGACACGCAAGTGCACGTGGTCAAACAAGTAATAAAGTGGCTAAGTAAGCCAAGTATCGAACCAAGGAGACTCTGGATAAGTAAAATTGCTCAAGTATACTATATTCTATCTTACTTCTATATATGCTGACAACAACGTAACCAAAAAGTTAAATAATTTTTGTTTATAAATTATATACTAAAACTATTAAAAAATATCTACTTTGAATTTAAACTATGGATATGAGCATGCCAAGGTTAAGAACAAGTAATGAACTTGATTATAATCATAATTTGGTTAATCTTCTCTTCCTGTTGCTAGCCAAGAACATTAGCCTAGAGATTAAAACTCTTGTATTTAATCTCACTTTAGAATCATAAACCATCCGTCTACATTTCTGTGATCAAATGCAATTTATGACCTAGCAATACAATTCCGGTTCCTAAATTGACTAATACGGCTTTCAAGTATATTTCTATCAGGAAAGCACATCAAAACTCAATTTTCCCAAATCAAGTTAAGAACAATACCCTATTAATTCACAACTTTCCAATTTCATGCTCTCTCGAGTGAAATCAAACTTTTTAGATGTACATTAATGTCGGCCACACACTAATGCAGTAGAAATAAGAATTAATAGAACAACATAGAAGAAGAAGATGAAAAACCATACAATTCAATAATCAAAATTCATCACCATTGTTCATAACCTCAGCAAGGAAGAGAATTAGCCACTCATTTGTGGATTAATCATCCTAAAACAAGTGTTAATCATACAAACAATTGATTGAAAGAAGAAAGAAAGAGAGAAAAACCCTTAGCTTTTTCGTCCCTCAACTGCCTGTAACCCACGTCCTTGCTCCACCAAGTCTGAATTCTGAAAAATAAACCTAAGTGTGCTATTTATAGTAGTAGGACTCTTTCCCGGAATAACAAGCAACGTGTCATGGAGTGCATCGTGGAGCACGGCCTCCGTGACACGCTACGGACGCGGAGGCCCTCTGGAAATCACCCGAAATCGGCCCGGGCAGCACCCTGCGGCGTTGGCAGCTTGTCACGCTACTTGGGCAGCACGTTGGCAGCCCTTGGTCGTGGAGGCCAGCTGCCGTGGCACGTTGCCAACGCGCAGGTGGGCTGTTGTGAGCGGCCTGCCTGCCTTGGCACCTTGTCGACGCGCCGGTGGGCTGTTTTGTGCCTCCTCTTTGCCGACGTTCGCGTGTTGATTCCGTTTCCAAGCCTCTACTTCACCAACTCATGGATTAGTTGCTCAAAAGACATCAAAAACTACAAAACAAAGGCTAATCATGTTGGTTAGCACATATCTTTACTTTATCTAAAATTACATGAAAATGTATACAATAATCTTAGATAAACAAGACTAATTTAAGCCGTAAAGAGTATCTCGGGCATATATTTCTGCCCGTGATCAACCATCCTATACCTTGCTGGGGTATAAGACATCATAACTTAGTTGCTATTAAGGATCCATAACATCCCGCACCAGGGGCATATAAGGAGTCATCCGAGCCAATGGAAACGATCTATAACCTACGTTGGCATACATAGTTTCAGGCACAAAGCCTTCTCGATTAATAATACTACTCCCCTTTTTATTTCAAAAAGTGATTTACTTGAAATCATAGTTAAGCAGTCAAGTTTATCATCATAATTCATCATTGTATCATAATCATAGTTCATCATTTCCATAAGACCTTTAAATTAATAAATCTTCATATCGTAATCATTTTTCATAAAAATCATCAAAACTTCTCTTTTAGAGAAAAGAATCATGGTTGTAAGATTGAAACTTTTCATAAGAGAATTCGTGGAACTCATAGAAGGATCAGAAGGTTCATAGACATATATAGGAATTCATGGAGTAATCAAGAATAATCATAAAATATATGTAGGAACTCACAAAGTTTTGAAAGCAATTGACCATAGACAAAAGTTCTTGACCTTAACTTTAACAACTTAAGAAGAAGAAGAACTGCATAAGTAAATCCTTAAGGGGAGTCATCAAACTCTGACTTTGAAGAAATTTCGTACCTTTCATGCTTTTGTATTTTTATGTAGAAAATTATAATATTCTCGGAAAAGAGGCATCATAAAGGCTGAACAACATCATAGGCAAGTCTTGGATTTCATAAGAATCAATAAGATCAAGAAATAATATATTCATCATAACCCTAACACATACATGGAGGAAAAGTTCATAGGCATGAATAATGTAGCGTAGGGAAGAACAATGAGGTTCCCACACATAGATATAGCCTTACTGTATACCTTGGAAGCCCAAAGATCAGACCTTGGAGTTGAAATAGAAAAAAAGTTGAAACTTTGCAGCAGACTCAGAACGAGTCGTGAGGAGACTCATGAGGACTACCCACGAGTTGTGATGTGACTCATGGAAAGGCCCAAGAACTTAGTGAGAAGGATGGAAGAAATGAGAGACCACGACTCATGGTCAGGCCCCACGAGTCGTTGGGTTAGCCGCGGGGGAGGGGAATTAGGAAAAGGAAAGAATGAGGGCAGTAGACTTAATGAGAGGTCCCCACTAGTCGTGGTCAGTCCCCACGATTTGTGAGGTGAGTCGTTAGCAAGCCCGAATTAAAATTTGATGTGAAAAGGAAGTGTACATCATGGATGGTGACCATGAGTCGTGGTCACCCATAACGAGTCGTTAGGTCACTCGTTAGGGCCACCTGATATTTATTTTCTGCGATTTTAGTAAGGGATTTTTCGTAATTCCTAAGTTCCTAGGGTCTAAACTATGACGTTCTGGGTTATGAACAGTGAGTTTTAAAGGGGTTAAGTTCATTATAGGCCTTATTCATTCATGCATGCAAGGTATACAAGTTTGAGAGGGTGATCAAGCTATTGTTCCTCAATTTCCTTCATTTCTCCATTGGGCATTCAAAGAAGTGTTAGAATCAGCTACCAACACGTATGTAGGGTTATGAATGGGTGATTTCTTTCACAACCATGCCCAATCCCTCTCTAAAGTATGAAATTCTATATCTAATCTATGGGGTTTTAACCCAAGTGCATGAATATTCGATTTCTATACATGGGTATGATTTGATCATGATGCTATTATTGAATTATGAAGCATGGGCAATTTTTTTTATAATGTTTTCAATTAAAAAAAATCATGTTTCTAGCTTATTGAGTTAAAAACCCATTGTTGAGATGTTTGTGAAAGATGAGATTGGTCATGAATATATGATGATGATGAGATATTATGATGAAAAGCATGTTTTAAAGCTACCCATGTTTACAATTATGTTTTCGATGAGAATTGTGTATTTCTAAGTATGATAAAGCTTTGGGCAATGCCCACATGTTAAGTATGAATGATGATTTTCCTGAATTAAGGTTACCACATTATTTTGGAGCAAAGACTTCCAACTATATTCTCAGCTTGTGGTATGTGTCGAGTTAAAGTTTTCCTATGTATAGCTTACCACATGGTTTTGGAGCGAAGGCTCCCAATTATTTTTCAGCTTGTGGTATGTTTTGAGCTAAAGCTTCTCATATGCATAATTTCATATTTGAGATGTATTTGATCGCTGAGCTTCATCAATTTGCGATGTTGAGCTTCGTTATAAAATAATGTAGAGCATATGCATGTTTTAGGAGTAATGTCTAGCACCGAGCAGGATAAGGGTCGATCACCCTATGCCTTAGAACTACGCGCCAACGTAGGTTTATACATTATGACTTTGGAACCTCCCTTGTAAGCTTCCCCTGCCCGGATGGGCCTTCAGCTTGATATCGATATCATGTTATCTTCCCTAGCCCTGGAAAGTCTTTGGACGGCTCTACCCACTTGAGTGTGATAGTTGGACCATGTAAGCTCTATTGTGGTATGTCGGTTAAAAAGACGAGCCTCTCATTGTTCTTCATGATTTCAGACATGCATGTTTCATTACTCATGAGATTTATATAAATGCATGTTCTAAAGCAGGTTTGGCTCAATATTCAGATTTTCTTATAAATGTCTGAATTCAGCTTTGAGTCAATCGATTCAGTTGTGATGTTATGTTATGTTATGAAGAAATCATGATTCAGAAAGAATGCATGAAAGCCCTACTCTCAGATTCTTATGGTTATGTTTACATTATGCATTGTCTTTAAATTCAGCCCCGCTCCTAGTCAGCTTATCAGAGTTAGCACTATTTGTGGGTGAGTCCTTATTTCCCAAGGACCAGACTATTCAACTTCCCTTTATGTATTTCACTTTCAGCTTTGTTGAGTTAGTTGGGGTCTTTTCCTATCAACTCGTCATGTTTAGAGGCTTTTCAGACATATGTATATATTCAGCTTCGGATTTCATATTCTGATGTTATGTTCAAGTTAGACTTCCGCTATGATTATATTGTGACTATTCAGTTTCTTGATTGAGATTAGATGTATGCTTATTCCATGGGTCAACTTGGGGTCTCTCGGGGCTCCTTATCCTGTGTTATGATCCGGGCCGCTATTCGGGTCATGACAAACTTAGTATCTGAGCAATAGGTTTGAAGTGTCCTAGGGTGTGTGAAATCCGCGTTAAGTAGAGTATTTTTCATGGGTGTGAAGCGCGCCACACTTATGATGAAGAGGCTACAAGACGTTTAGGAAATGTTCCTTTCTTTCATGATCTATGTTGTGCGATGAAAAGTCTTTCTATCCTTCTAATTCGTGCTATTCGCGATTTCAGAATCATGGCTCCTCAAAGAATGAATGGTAGGAGAAATGGGAATGGTGAAGGCCATGAGGATGGAAATGGTAATGGGCACCCAGCAAGCCCCACCAGCTCAGGAACACCAGGCACCGAAGCCAGTTGCACATGCTGAGTTTCGGGCCGCTATTCAGATGCTTGCGCAGGCCTTGACCACTCAGGTCAATCAACAGGCCATTGCACATATTCCGCAGGATGGAAATGCAGTGACGGCTTGAGTCAGAGACTTCTTGAGGATGAACCCGCTGGAGTTCCTTGGGTCCAAGGCAGATGAGGACCCGTATGAGTTCATAGATGAGATAGTGAAGATCACCCAAGTCATGGGAGTGAATGGAGTTGAGTGCGTAGAGTTGGTTTCTTACCAGTTGAAGGGGTTCATGCATATCTGGTTCCTCCAACGGAAGTATAGTAGGGTTGCCGGAGCAGCTCCTATCACTTGGGAGGAATTCCATGTTGCCTTTCTAGACCGGTCTTCCCTCATGAGATGAGGGAGCTAAAGGCAACAGAGTTTGTGAATTCGAAGAAAGGGAGGATGATAGTACAAGAGTATGCCCTTGAGTTCACTTGCTTAACGAAATATTCCCTAGAGTTAGTAGCTGATTAGAGGGTGTGGGTGAGTAGGTTCATGCATAAAGTAGCAGGTTATTTGGACAAGAATTGTAGGACCAAGGAGCATGAATTTCCCATGGATAGTGTTGTACGCCTAGAAGATAGAGGCAGCACATCTGAGAGAGAGGGAGGCCAAGAGGGCCAAGACTGATGACCACAGATTCTCCCAGCCAAGGTCAGGTGGTGGGTACCGACAACAGACTCACCAGCAATCATCAGCTCTAGCGTCTTCAGCATTGAGTGTTCCATCCAGGCCTAGACATGATCAGAGAGAGCGAGCATCAGGCTCGAGGGGTCAGAGCAGCAGACCCGCATATTCTAGCATCCATCTTTTTGCAGATGTGGTCGGGGGCACACAGGCTAGTGCTTGGCAGGTTCAGGTGCTTGTTTCGGGTGTGGGCAGCCCAGGCATATGCTTAGAGATTGTCTAGCAGCGAGACAAGATCAGGTTAGGGGATAAGGACCAGCTTCTGGTTCAGCAGTGCCTCCTGCACGCTCAACACATTAGGGGGCATCTACTAGCACAACTGACGGTCAGTGCCAGAATAGATTCTATGCTTTAGCATCCCGTCAGGAGCAAGAATTCTCCTCGGATGTGGTCACTGGTATGTTATGAGTTTTCCATATTGATGTTTATGCTTTGTTAGATCCAGGGGATACCTTGTCTTTTGTGATACCTTATGTGGCCAGTAGCTTTGGAGTCAGTCCCGAAGTCTTGTCAGAACTCTTCTCAGTTTCTACTCCAGTAGGTGACTCAGTTATAGCTAGATGGGTGTATAGATGTTGTCCAGTCTCACTCTTTCAGAAGGTCACCTCAGCAGATTTGATAGATTTAGCCATGATCAATTTTGATGTTATTCTTGGCATGGATTGGCTATTTGCATGCTATGTTTCAGTTAATTGTAGAACCCAGGCAGTAGAGTTTAGATTTCCGGGTGAGCCAGTCTTAGAATAGAAGGGTAGTTCAGTTGTACCTATAGTTCATTTTATTTCCTACCTTAAGGCCAGAAAGATGATTTCTAAGGGTTGTGTGTACCATCTAGTTAGGGTTAAGGATGTTGAGTCCGAGACCCCGACTATCCAGTCAGTTCCAGTGGTACGTGATTATCCAGAGGTCTTTCCTAATGATTTGCCAGGAGTTCCTCTCGAGCGGGAGATCGATTTTGGTATTGATCTTCTTCCCAACACACAACCTATATCTATTCCTCCCTACAGAATGGCTCCAGCCGAGCTAAAAGAGTTGAAAGAGCATTTGAAGGACTTGTTAGATAAGGGTTTCATCAGACCGTGCAAGTCCCCATAGGGTGCACCATTTCTCTTTGTCCGAAAGAAAGATGGTTCTCTTCGCATGTGTATTGATTATCGGCAATTGAACAAGGTCACCATCAAGAACATGTATCCTTTACTTCTGATAGATGATTTGTTTGACCAGCTTCAAGGTGCCAAATGTTTCTCAAAGCTAGATATCAGATCGGGTATCATCAACTTAGAGTTCGAGAGAGTGACATCCTGAAAACAATCTTCAGGATGCAGTATAGTCATTATGAGTTTGTAGTTATGTCTTTTGGACTAACGAATGCTCCTGCATCTTTTATGGACTTGATGAATAGGGTTTTCAAGCCATACCTGGACATGTTCGTGATCGTGTTCATTGATGACATCCTTATATACTCTCGAAGCGAGGAGGAGCATGCTGCTCATTTGAGAGTAGTGCTTCAAAACTCTCAAGAATCATCAATTATATGCCAAGTTCAGCAAGTGCGACTTTTGGTTGAATTCTATATCCTTTTTGGGCCATGTGGTATCATGTGAGGGCATAAAGGTAGATTCTAAGAAAATTGAGGGGGTGAAGAATTGGCCTAGACTTGTGAATCCTTCAGATATTCAAAGTTTCTTGGGTTTGGCTGGCTACTATCAGAGGTTTGTTGAGGGTTTCTCATCTATTACAGCACCTTTTACCAAACTAACCTAGAAGAAGGTGAAGTTCCAATAGTTGGAGGCTTGTGAGAAGAGCTTTCAAGAGTTAAAGACCCGACTTACCTCAACACCGGTGTTGACCCTGCCCGAGGGTACCGATGGATTCGTGGTGTATTGCGATGCTTTGAGAATCGGACTCGGGTGTGTATTGATGCAGCATGGGAAAGTGATATCATATGCCTCTAGACAGTTAAAAGTTCATGAGAAGAATTACCCTACCCATGATCTTGAGTTGGCTGCAGTGGTATTCGCCTTGAAGATATGGTGACATTACTTGTATGGGGTCCACGTGAATGTGTTTACATACCACAAGAGTTTACAATATGTGTGCACGTAGAAAGATCTCAATCTTCAACAAAGGAGGTGGTTGGAACTACTCAAGGACTACGATATGAGTGTTCTTTATCATCCGGGTAAGGCTAATATGGTAGCGGACGCACTTAGTAGAATCTCTATGGAGAGTGTATCCCATGTGGATGAAGGGAAAAAGGAGTTGGTGAGGAATGTTCATCGACTCGCAAGGTTGGGAGTTAGGTTGGTCTACTCGAGCGATGGCAACGTTGTTGTCTAGAACGGATCAGAATCGTCCTTGGTGACTGATGTGAAAGCTAGACAAGATGAGGACCCGATTTTGGTAAAGTTGAAGAAAGCTGTTCAAAGTCAGAAGGTTGAGGTCTTCTCCCAAGGGGGAGATGGTGTGCTTCGGTACCAGGGTTGCTTATGTGTCCCACACGTGGATGATTTAAGGAGCCGGATGTTGCATGAGGCTCATGATCTAGATATTCTATCCATCCAGGTGCCACCAAGATGTACCGTGACTTACGGGAAATCTATTGGTGGAATAACATAAAGAAGGATATTGCAGAATTCGTAGCCAAGTGTCCAAACTGTCAGCGAGTAAAGGTTGAGCATCAGAGACCAGGAGGTGTACTTCAGGATATCAGCATTCTTACTTGGAAGTGGGAAGTAATTAATATGGATTTTATCACAGGTTTCCCTCGTACTCATCGACAATATGATTCCGTTTGGGTTGTGGTAGATAGGTTGACCAAGGCTGCTCATTTTCTACCGATTAAGACCACCAATTCGGTGGAGAATTATGCAAAACTATATATCCCAGAATTAGTTTGATTGCATGGAATACCCTTATACATCATTTTAGATCGAGGTACTCAATTTACCTTTCAGTTTTGGAAGTCGTTTCAAAAAGGATTGGGTACGCAAATTAAGCTCAGCACAACATTTCACCCACAAACGGATGGTCAAGTGGAGCGGACAATTCATACCCTCGAGGACATACTGAAGGCAAGAGTGATTGACTTCAGAGGTATCTAGGATGAGTATTTGCCACGGATCGATTTCTCCTACAATAACAACAATCACTCTAGCATTCAGATAGCGCCATTCGAGGCTCTCTATGGGCGGAGATGTAGATCGCCCATCGAATGGTTTGAGGTTGGAGAGGAGGAAATGATAGGGCCAGATTTGGTTCATGAAGCAATGGAGAAGGTTTAGTTGATAAGAGGCAGGTTGCAAACTGCACAGAGTTGCCAAAAGTCTTATGCGGACGTGAGAAGAAGAGAATTAGAATTTGAGGTCGATGACATGGTATTTCTGAGAGTGTCTCCCATGAAGGGAGTGATGCTATTTGGAAGGAAAGGGAAACTTAGTCCCTGCTATATCGGCCCATACCAGATAGTGAGACGTGTTGGCAAGGTGACTTATGAGTTGGAGTTGCCTTTAGAATTAGCTTCTGTGCATCCGGTGTTTCACGTATCGGTTTTGAAGAAGTGTTTGGGTGATCCAGCTTTAGTTGTCCCGGAAGACAGTGTTGGTGTGAAGGACAGCCTTAGCTATGAGGTGGTTCCAATGGAATTACTGGATCGACAGGTTCGAAGGCTAAGGAACAAGGAAGTAGCTCCAGTTAAAGTGTTATGGAGGAATCAACATGTTGAAGGAGCTACGTGGGAGGCCGAAGTGGATAGGATGGCTAAATACCCATATTTATTCTCTACCGGCTCAATTTCAGCTTGAGGTATCAGTTTTTCCCTAAAACTCTATTTAGTTTCATGTTCAGTTCATGTGCGCAAGTTTCTTTTATGTATGTGGATGTACGTATGATTCGTGAGTTCAATTCAGCTGTGTAGTTTGAATCGGAGGTAGTCATTCTGTCAGTTTCGGTTTAAATGATCAGTATTTGAATAAATAACTACATATCTCTGCTTTTCTATGTGTTTTCCAACATTCAGGGATGAATGTTCCCAAGGGGGAGATATTGTTATACCCTAGAAGCCCAAAGATCAGACCTTGGAGTTGAAACGGAGAAAAAGTTGAAATTTTGCAGCAGACTCAGAACGAGTCATGAGGATACTCGTGAGGACTACCCATGAGTTGTGATGTGACTCGTGGGGAAGGCCCAGACACTTAGTTAGAAGGCTGGAAGAAATGAGACCCCATGTGCGAGACCATAATTCATGGTCAGGCCCCACGAGTCATTGGGTCAGTCTTGGAGGAGGGGAATTAGGAAAAGGAAAGAATGAGGGCAATAGACTTGACGAGAGGTCCCCACGAGCCGTGGTCAATCCCCACGATTCGTGGGGTGATTTTTTAGCAAGATTGGATTAAAATTTGATGTGGCAAGGCAGTGTACATCACGGATGGTGACCACGAGTCGTGGTCACCCCTAACGAGTCGTCAGGTCACCCGTTAGGACCACATGACAGTTATTTTCTGCGATTTTAGTAAGGGCTTTTCCGTAATTCCTAAGTTCCTAGGGCCTAAATTGCAACGTTTAGGATTATGAACAGTGATTTTTAAAGTGGTTAAGTTCATTTTAGGCCTTATTCATTCATGCTTGCAAGGTAGACAAGTTTGAGAGGGTGACAAGTTATTGTTCCTCAATTTCCTTCAATTCTCTATTGAGCATTCAAAGAAGTGTTAGAATTAGCTACCAACAGATGTGTAGGGTTATGAATGGGTGATTTCTTTCACACCCATGCCCAATCCTTCTCTAAAATATGAAATTCTATGTCTAATCTATGGGTTTTAACCTAAGTTCATGAATCTTCGATTTCTATACATGGGTATGAGTTGATCATGATGCTATTATTGAATTATGAAGCATGGGCAATTTTTTATAATGTTTTCAATTAAAAAAATCACGTTTCTAGCTTATTGAGTTAAAAGCCCATTGTTGAGATATTTGTGAAAGATGAGATTGGTGATGAATATATGATGATGATGAGATATTATGATGAAAAGCATTTTTTAAAGATACCCATATTTACAATTATGTTTTCGATGAGAATTGAGTATTTCTAAGTTTGATAAAGCTTTGGGCAATGCCCACATGTTAGTATGAATAATGATTTTCCTGAATTAAGGTTACCACATTGTTTTGGAGCAAAGACTCCCAACTATATTCTCAGCTTGTGGTATGTTTTTCGAGTTAAAGTTTTCCTATGTATAGCTTACCACATGGTTTTGCAGCGAAGGCTCCCAATTATGTTTTCATCTTGTGGTATGTTTTGAGCTAAAGCTTCTCATATGCATGATTTCATATTTGAGATGTATTTGATCATTGAGCTTCGTCAATAGACGATGTTGAGCTTCGTTATAAAATGATGTAGAGCATATGCATGTTTTAGGAGTAATGTCTAGCACCGAGAAGGCTAAGGGTCGATCACCCTATGCCTCAGAACTACACGCCAACATAGGTTTGTACATTATGACTTTGGGACCTCCCTTGTGAGCTTCCCCTTCCTGGATGGGCCTTCAGCTTGATATCGATATCATGGTATCGTCCCTAGCCCTGACAAGGCTTTGGACGAATCTCCCACTTTTGTGTGATAGTTGGGACCACGTAAGCTCTATTGTGGTATATCGGTTAAAAGACAAGCCTCCCATTGTTCCTCATGATTTTAGATATGCATGTTTCATTACACATGAGATTTATGTAAATGCATGTTCTAAAGCAGGTTTGACTCAATGTTAAGCTTTTCTAATAAATGTCATAATTCAGCTTTGAGTCAATCGATTCAGTTGTGATGTTATGAAGTTATGTTATGTTATGTTATGAAGAGATCATGATTTAGAAAGAATGCATGGAAGACCTACTCTTAGATTCTTATGTTTGCGTTTACATTATGCATTGTCTTTAAATGATTTTATTTTCTTTAGCGGTTTTACTTACCTTTCCTACCCAGTACATTTCACATACTGACCGCATAATCTATGTTGTATCCTTTAATGATACAGGTGTAACACCCCGGAAGTCATTGAGATCAGATCTCGGAGTTAGACGAAGCTTAGCAGAAAAATCAGCGGAAACTTGCCTCAGAACGAGTCAGAGAACGACTCGTTAGGAGACCTAACGGATTGTGGCCTGAACCGTGAGGAACTGTAAGAAGGGATGGCAATCCCAGTGGACACAGACGACCTGACGAGTCATCTTGCCTAGTCACAACTCGTTAGGTGGGTCGTTGGGTGAAGGATAGGTTCCCTGGGTTAAGTCCTAACAGTGTGGTTGACGGAAGGAGGTGACCAGTCGTTAGGTGTGATAACGACTCGTCAAGTCAGTCGTTAGAGGGGAGAAGCTGTGGCTTTAAAGAAATTCTAGTGTACTTAACAAGTGGGTCTAACGAGTCGTTGGAGAAAGTAACGACTCATTATGTTGGTCGTGGTTTGAAGGATGCTCAATCTGTGTAAATTATCCAGTGTACCTAATGGGTGTGACGATAAGTCATTTGAGGTGACAACGAGTTGTAACATGAGTCGTGGCTCCAGTTCGGGTAGTTTTTCAGTTTTATCCAAGGGCATTTTCGTAAACTCCCACACTTTTAACTTCTAAACTACATCGTTTTGGGTACTACCTTGCACAATTTTAAGGGTTTTCCTAAGCCTAATCTCTCATTCTCTCAAAATACTCTCTCAAACCTTTCTTCCTTCCCTCTCTCAAGTTAAAGGGTTTTACCAAGGTGTTCATCAAAGCTTCAAGGAGAAATTTCATGTGGGACTTCTTCTACCAGGTATGCGGGTCTTCAATAAGGATATCCTTTCATCATTGTGCCACAAAAATTCTTTATTAAAAACCCATTTTCAATTAATCTAGAAAAGTATGATTTAGGGTGGTGTGATGGGTAATTTCTTCTACATCTTTTTAATTATCAAAAATCTACTGCTGTTATGAATTTAATTGCGATATAAATTAATGGGTTGCTTTGAAATATGGATTATATGTTGGGAATGCAAGAGTGTAGCATGTTCTTCATAAATTGGATTCAGTATTGAATGGGATTTGTTTATTTCTCACTTGATTATCGTAGTAGTTCAGGAGCATGATGAAATTGTGGAAATATTGTGTGATTAACCCTAATAATCCAATAATGTCAATAATAACTATGTTGGGATGAGTTGGAGTTTGTGGGCATAGGATTGAAAGTAAATTATGTATTATCACCATATGTTTGATTGAATTGATTGGGTATGAGGTGAATGATGACAATTCCCGCAAGTATACGGATCGTACAAGTAATATAGTGGCCCTTTTTAAGAGCCGGATGTCGAACCCACTGGGACTGGACCAATTCAGCTAACTATCAAGTTCAAGTGTGATATTAAATTTCGCAAGTGTTGATTCTAGAGGTTTTCGAGAAGGTTTAATTAAGTCTAAATATGGTCAACGAAATATTCTGAATTCACTCTAGGAGCAACATAGAGTTAAAACTAGATAATCATACGATACTACGATTTGCAATGGTTTAAGTATGAACCTATCGATTGTCGTCTCACATAATTAGAATTGCATGTTCATGGTCTTTTGAGCCTCTAAACATGACAAACTAGCCTTACTGCATCGTTGTGAGCGAGGATGCTAATTCTAGTTCGTGGGCAATTAACTATGTGGATGTGGTTTATAGGGTTATGCCATTGATTAGGGTACTTTCGTACCTCCAACCATTTAACCAAACTTAGCTACACAACTACTTCTGCGAGTGGCGGAGTGACAAATCTAGGCCGGTGTCTTTCTCTCTTCCCATTTTATCAACCAAGCAAGGTATTAGGTATATTTCTATCCTAACCACAAAATCTTATCAAAAGATAAGAACTTGCTTCCTATATTCTTATGTTCTTCCCTAGGTTTGCTTTCTCAAGCATTTGCCTAAGTTTAACATGTGTGTTTTCATGGTGATCAATCATAAAAACAACCACAATTAAGAATGTAAGACAAAACAACAATCAATAACTTAATTCCAAAGCAAATTCGTAAAAACACACTCATAACTCATGGCTTCAACCCTAGAGGAAGGGTTCTAGCCATTCAAGTTCGTAAAATTACAAGAAAACATTGTTAAAGTAACATACTTACAAGAATTGGTAGATGAGAAGATGAAATTGATGAACCCTAGGTGAGTTCTCCCACTTCTCCCTTCACTCCTAGGTGGTTTTTCAGAATAAAATTGTGACAAAATGATTTTAGGATCTAAGGGTTCAATTTATACTATGCTGAAAAAATGGAAAATTTGGCCTGTGGTGGAACAGCAACGTGTCACGGAGCTGAACGCCCTACTTGACCTCCGTGACACGAAGGTAATGCGTAAAATCACTGGAATGCGCCAAAAAATGCAATTTTTGGCCAAGTGTTGCCGCGTTGGCAGCGTGCCACGGCCCCTATCGCGCAGGGTGCCAGTTATTACATGTTTTCTTGTTGACTTTCACGTTTTGCTCTTGATTCCATTCCTCCACTTCACCAAATCATGAATTAGTCCCTCAAATGCATTATTAACCTTCAAAAACAAGGACTAATCATGTTGGTTAGTATATATTCATATTTACATAAAATCACATAAGAATGCATATAATTAATTCGATAAACAAGACAAAACTAAGTTATAAAGCATCACTCGGTCATGCTATTTTACCCACGATCAGTGAATCGATAACAATGGCCTAATTATTGCTTTTCTCATAAATTGGAGTAAATCATGAAACGGGCCTTATGAAATGAAAATGAGTGCTCTCTCCATGTTTGTTGTAAATGATGAGGTATGAGTTGAATGAATGGGTTGTTCGTAAATCTAAATAACTGAAGTCGTGCATCTTTGATAAAGTATGAGTTGAATCTATAAATCATGCATGACCTTATGCCGCATGTTGGATGAGATGAAGTCGGAATTGGGATGTCGTGATAGTATTGTGCATAATGTGAATCTATAGCATGCCCGTTAGAGTATGATTTTCATAGTAAATATTAAATTGGTTCTATGATGATATGAACTATGATGATAAAGCATGTGCATAATATGTCAGACTGTTGAGCCAGTGTGCAATAAGGGATAACTCTAATCCTTTAAAATGAGTATTGTATGATGAGAGTGGTGAATGCTTTTGTCTCTGATTAGCTGTAGTAATTTAGACTAGCTTTAGTCGGTCGGGACTCACATCCCTAGTCGCTAGTGGAGTATGTCTTCTTAGTCGGTTGGGACTCACATCCCTAGTCGCTAGTGCACATTATGTCTTCTCTTAGTCGGTCGGGACTCACCTCCCTAGTCACCAGTGGAGTATGTCTAGACTTAGTCGGGATTCTCCTTAGGCGATAATGTTTCCCTTGGTCAGCCATAGACTCTATATCAGAGCATTCCTCCCTTTGATAGTCAGGGATTCTCTCTAGTCGAGAATGTTTCCCTTGATACTCAGGGACACTCCTTTTGACAGTCAGGGATTTCCCCTTGGACAGTTAGGGACCCTCTTGGTATCAGCCATGACATTGTACCTCTCTATTGTTCTCGTTTATTACTTTTGCGTATCAGTTGATCTTATAATAATACATGTCCCTATAAATGGTTATGTTGGTATGAATATGTAAATCTCATATAAGGTTGTCGTATCTCATTTCAATTACATTACTGTTATTGTGTTTTGCATTACTTCCTTCTTGTATATATTTATAAGTTAGTTGATTACACTTCCTGCATAATCAGTACATTCCAAGTACTGACCTCACGCCTCTTGTGCATATCATTTCATGATATAGATTCAGGTCATCAGGCTCAGCCACGTGGTTAGATGCCCTTCTCTCTCTCCCAGCTGATAGTAGTGAGTCCTCATCTTCCGAGGACGTGGTTTATGTTCTTATTTTCTTATGATTTAGTTTGAGACTTCAAGATTTAGCTGGGGGCTTGTTCCAGCAACTCATCAGTTTAGTAGAAGGTTTTCAGATATTGTCTAGATGGATTTAACATTGTATCTAGTGTTATTATATTTAGGAGTATGGATTTTATAATTTACTCTTGTAGTTAGCTTCTGCTTAATCATATTGTTGGTTATTTCTTTGATAGAACATGCTAAGATTATGCCATGGGTCGATGTGGAGCCCTTTCGGGGTTCCTTGTCCCATGTTACGGCTAGGGTGTAAACTTGTGTCATGAAAACAGGACCCAACTCTCAGATTCAGCCCCACTCGTAGTCAGCTTATCAGATTTAGCACTCTATTTGTGGGTGAGTCCTCATTTCCCGAGGATTAGACTATTTAGCTTTCCTTTATGTATTCAAGTTTCAGCTTTGTTGAGTTAGTTGGGGTCTTGTCCTATCAACTCATCATGTTTAGAGGCTTTTCAGACATATGTATGTATTCAAATTTGGATTTCGTATTCTGATGTTATGTTCAAGTTAGACTTCTGCTATGATTATATTGTGACTATTCAGTTTCTTGATTGAGATTAGATGTATGCTTATGCCATGGGTCGACTTGGAGTCTCTCGGGGCCCTTGTCCCCATGTTATGATCCGGGCCTCTGTTCGGGTCGTGATACTTACATACCTTATCCTTGGACCCACAATAATCAACTGCAAAGCAAAAATCCCTTTATAACATCAATCTACAATAATTATATTGGTAGGAACTACAAGCAATATCTTAATGACGAATTTCAAGTCATAGAGGCATTTCATCGAACACCCGAAGGGAATAGGATATTCGAGCCTCCTATGGGTGGGGTGTACTAACACCTGCATCTTTCTACAACCCATCAACAATAAGTAAAACTATTTCAAGTCCAACCAAAACAACCATATCCATCCTTAACATTAAAACAGTCCCATAAACCCTAACCCATGGTGATCACATGAACTCATGGCTTTCTAGCACCGTCCCACGAGTCCTGACCTTAAAACATCCATAAAGAGTAGAAAATAATACTCATGCGAGATCTTAGGAAAGTTACTTACCTTGGAGGAAGGAGGAGTGCTCAATATTTCATGTCTTGAAACTCAAAAGTTGTTCATAACCTTGCTAGAGATGAAAAGATGATTTTGATATTAGAATCGTAAAGAAATTAATAGATTTATGTTGTAATATGATGGAAAACACTTACCTAGCCTTGGGGGGGGGGGTTGAAGAGAGCTCTTGGAACTGATAAGGTTGACCTGGTGGCAGAAAAATAATAAAAATACATCTAAGGCAGCCTTTAAAAGCCTTGAAATCCCCTAAGTGACGACTCAATTGATGGGCCGTCAGTCGCGTGACAGACTGTGGATTTGCTGATAACACTCAATACATCCTCCCTTTTAAAGGAGGTGGCAGTGGTCGTTGTCAAAAACAAATCTCCTAATGGCTACTAGGTTCAAATTCCACAGAGATTGAGAATAGATGATCCAAAAGTTGTAAATCAACTCAAACTAGCTAGCGTCATGTCTAAGCAACATAATATAAATATTGGGAGAAAAAGGAAAGCATAATCAAATTCAAATTATAAACTAAAGCAAAGGGAAAATCACTTGTTGCAATCAATGAGAGGGAACTAGGAATGTGCAATTGGTGGGGTGTCAACTAGATTGGGGTTGATTAAAAAGCCTTAAACTCAATTACAGCATGGAGAGCAGTTGATAAAGCTACACCTTCTTGTTTTTCAATCACAAGGATATGTTTGCTTTGGGTTTTCTCAAACCCCAAATACATAATCACAAATCATCCATAAAGCTTGAGGAAGGGTTAAGTTATCTCTAGCCTTAACCCTTTAATCGGGTGTAGATATGGGTTTTGACTATCTCCAGCTCAAACCCACACATCTACAATCCAAATCCTCACCCAAATCTCCCTCCTCTTTCTCAAGAAAAACTAAGATAAGCAAGCAAAACCAATCTTTGCAACCATTAATTTTTCAATTAATACTTTGAAGAAACAATAGATCCATGCTTAGTAATTGAATTTAAGAACAACTCATCAACACCCAATCAAGTTTAAACACCTATCATGCACACAACTCTAGTTAATAGTTTAGCTACTCACGAATAGGAAAAGAGAAATTATACCCATAAGAATTTCCTCTAACTTCATCATATTAAGTACTAAAATTAAGCTAAAAATTTGCAACAATGGAGTTCTTTCCCAATAGGTTTGAAGAAGATGATGTAAAATGTATTCTACTTTCTATCTCTATGAAACTTCTCTCTACAATATTCAATATTCCTCTATGTATGTATGTACAATTGGGGTAAAAATCTGAAAATTCCTTGTGCATAGCTTCCCAAAAATGCCCTTGGAAGAATCTAGGTATGTGGGTGCCTTTCTAGATATTTTTACCCTTGAATCAACGAAATGGGTCACTTGCTTTACATTTGCGTTTAACAGATGCAAATCTGCTACAACAGATGTAAAGCATGCCCAAAACAATGTTCCTGATTGTTGTCTGTGGGGGAATCTATGTTTAGCAGATTCAAATCTGCGGCAAGCAGATGAAAAGTATGTTCAAGGTAGTCCCAACTACTTTACATCTGCGTTTAGAAGATGCAAATCTATGGCAAGCAGATGAAAAACATGTCCAAAGCAGATTGCTTTAAGTGTAAATCCTTTATTATCTTTGTTTCCTTCAAATGCCTGCACAAAGAAGAAAAAAGGCATAAAACTTTTCTAAATTGTATGAAAACAAAGCAATAACTCATGCTTAAAAGCCAAATGAGTTGGTAAATTACCAACTCATCAAATCCCCAAACTTGAACTATTGCTTATCCTCAAGCAAAGCATTCACTCACAAGAAGAATTGACTTAAACTTATCACATCATGAGAGCTTTGACATAAAACCATTAAGACTCAAGACAACCCCAAAATCACACATAGACTCAAAAATTTAAAAGACTCAAACAAGTGCACAAACTTCAATTGGCAAGACCACAAGTTCTTGGAAAATATCCCTATCATTATTTCAATTCAAACCAAGGGTAGTTTTCATCAAAATAAAAATCAATAAATATGTCAAGTCATTGACATTAACCATGCTAGGTTTGACTAATAGTTCATTTCATCACTTGTCGCATTCATACCTCTCAATTAAAATCAAGACTTTTACATTTTTACTCTAAGGATGTAATGCCACTCACCACAAGAGAGAATGTCACTCACCACAAGAGAGAATCCCACTCACATTCATGCAATTCACAAAAATAGGAATTATAAGATGATGCAAATATGCACACTCTCAAGGATATTCAAGTATACACACATAGAATCATAGGTGTCATGACCCGAACATAGGCCTGGATCGAGACACGGGACAAAGAACCCTGAAAGGCTCCAAGTTGACCCATGGAATGAACATAACATCTAAGCTCTACATTTTAAATACGGAAATCTAACACATAACATAGTGAAATTTTGAAAATTTGATAACATCGAATAACTGAATACATAACACAAGTTTGAAGCTGAATACATACTATGTCTAAAAAGCTTCTACTACTGACGAGTTGATGGGACAAGACCCTAACTAACTCACTAAAGTATGAAACTGAAAGTACTAAGTATAATTTATAAGAAGAGCCCTCAAAAGATGAGGACTCACCAACTATGACTAGGAGATGCTCACTGAAGATCTGGCTAGTGGCGGGACTGAGCCTGAATGTCTGATCCTGTATCATGAAATGATACAACATAGAGTATGCGGTCAGTATGTGGAATGTACCGAGTATGCAAGGTAAGTAAAATCGCTAAGTAAGTAAAATCATAGATCATGCATATCATAAACATTTCACAATAAGAGTCTGAGAGTGGGTTTGCATGCTATTATCTGAAAACGACTTAAACATAACTGAATATGATAACTGAATTGAATGACCCAAAACTAAAAATTGTTAATCATAAGTAAAACTGAACATTGGGTCAAACCTGCTGAAAACATAGTATCTTAACTGAGTAACTTGCATAAATGAAATCATGAGGAACAATGGGAGACTTGTCATATAATCGACATTACAATGATAGAGCTTATGTGGTCCCGACTATTACACTCACGCGGGCAGAGCCTTCAAATCCTTGCCAGCGCTGAGGAAAGCTACCATGATATCGATATCAAGCTGAAGACCCTATGGGGCAGGGGAAGCTCACAAGGGAGGTCCCAATTAATCTGAACATACCTACATTAGCCCGTAATTCTGGGGCATAAGGTTGACCGACCCTTAGCCTACTCGGTGCTAGAAACTTCTCCCAAAAACATTTATATTCCCTCCATCATTTTTCAATGAAGCTGAATCATAATAATATGTGTAAAAATCTGAAATCATAACGTAAGGAGCCTTGGCCCAAATCATACCACAAGCTGAAAAGAGTGGGAGTCTAGACTCCAAAACCATGTGGTAAGCTAATAACATAAAATTAAGATAAATCATGAAACATACTTGATCATATGGGCTTGCCCAAACTTAAACATACTTAAAATAGAATTCGATAGTAGAAAACATGAATATAGACATTGGTAATTCAAAATCCTAAATTTATCACCTAAATCTCATCATGCTTGATAACATATATCATAATCTCATCCTTTCATGAACTTTCATAACTGGGCATCATAACTTGTAAAACTTGAACTCATAATTTGTAATTGAAAACATTAAATAACATGCCCATAAATCATAACTCAACATTAGAAACATGCATAGAGAATACCCATGATAGATACTTAGAGAATTCACAAGTTGGGTTAAAACCCCATAGATTCATCAACTCAGAAATCACATAAAAGTGAAGAGGGATTGGGCATGGGAGTGGATGGATACACAAATTCATAATCATACATACATGGGATATTCTGATTACACAATCCTCTTGAATGCCCAAAGGAATTTGGGGAAGAACTTGATGAATCCTAAGCTTCATCAACCTTAAAAACTACTAGGCTTGCATGCATGGAGGGGAATAGGCTTAGAATGGGTTAACCCCTCTTAAAACACACCTATTTGAGCTTAAAATGATGTATTTTAGGCCTTAGGAACATAGGAATTACGGGAAAGTCCTTAATAAATTCACAGGAAAATACACATTGCTAGTCCCAATGAGGGACTGGACGACTCGTTGTCAAGGACCACAACTCATGGTCTGCCTTCTGTCATTAGCACTGGAAAATTAACATCCCTGGCCACCACGAGGGACACCATGAATCATGGTGACTAACTGTTAGGAGCACTGCCAAATCCTTCAATCTTTAAGTCAAACTCCTGACCATGGCTAACATAATGACTCGTGGTATTCACCACGACTCATGGATTCACCAGTGGTCAACCCCCAAACCAAAAATCCAATTAAACATTACCTCCTCCCCACGAGTCACCTAATGACTCATGGTGCATCTCACGGATCACTGGGCGACTCGTCTTGTGACGTGGCGCAGAAAATCTTACTTTCTCTGTTTCAATTCTTAGGTCTGATCTTAGGGCTTTCGGGGTTATTACAATATCTCCCTTTTGGGAAAATTCATCCTCAAATATAGGTAAACATATTAGAAACCTTAGAATGCAACCATCACACCAAATACTGAACATTTAAAGCTGGAAACTAACAGAATGAGTGACTTCGGATTGAATCTCATGACTGAACTGAATTCATGAATCATACATACATACATTGACATAAAAGAAACTGGGGCACATGAATTGAATATGAAACTGAATAGAGTACTAGGGAGGAAACTTATAGCTCAAGCTGAAACTGAGCCGGAAGGTAATAGATGTGGGTATTTAGCCATCATATCTGCTTCGACTTCCCATGTAGCTCCCTCGATATGCTGATTCCTCGACAAAACCTTTACTGAGGCTACTTATTTGTTTCTTAGCTTCCGAACCTGATGATTAAGTATTTCCACTAGAACCTCCTCATAGCTAAGACTATCCTTCACGCTTGTGCTCTCCACCGAGACAACCAAAGCTGGATCACCGATGCATTTCTTCAAAAGCGACACATGAAATACTAGATGTGCTGAAGCCAATTCTGAGGGAAACTCTAACTCATAGGCAACCTTGCCAACCCATCTCACAATTCGGTACAAACCAACATAACAGGGACTGAGTTTCCCTTTCTTTCCAAATATCATCACTCCCATGGGAGATACCTTCAGAAACATCTAATCATCAATTTCAAACTCAAGCTCTCTCCTTCTCACATCCGCATAGGACTTTTGGCAACACAGAGCTGTTTTCAACCTTTACCTTATAAGCTGAACTTTATACAAAGCCTTATGAACTGAATCTAGTCCTATCAACGCAGCTTCATTGACTTCAAACCAACCAATAGGCGATCTACATCTATACCCATAGAGAGCCTCGAGTGGAGCCATATGAATGCTGGAGTGGTAGCTGTTGTTATATGCAAACCCAATGAGAAGTAAATGGTTATCCCAACTGCCTTTGAAATCAATTACACGCGCTCTCAACATGTCCTCAAGGGTCTAAATGGTCCATTCAGCATGTCTATCTATTTTTAGGTGAAATGCTGTGCTAAGCTTGACCTATGTACCAAGTCCCTTGATGTGCTGTGAGTTTACAACACTTTCAAGGCTCAAAACTAAGAAAATAACATGGACTTAGGTATATATATATGAATATAAGGCACTTTTTCTTTGGTTACAGGATAAATAGGTGGTGGAGCAAGAAAGTGCAAAAGATAGCCTGAAAGTGAAGAAAATAGGCTTAAGTCACTAGTCCTAGTACGAGCCGTAGGTTGATGCTACGAGCCATACTGAAGATCGTGAAAAGTTTCAGAAGGCTAAGTTATGAAGAGTGCATCCTAATACTCTCAGTACAAGTCGTACAATGCTTGTATAAGTGGTAGAATTGAGTTGTGGAAAGATTCAAAAGATTTGCACAAGAGGCTGTCTCCTGACATGGATAGACAGTACGAGTTGTGGCATCAAGGTACAAGTCGTACCATCACACTCGTGAAAAAATTTAGTATTTAGAATTCTCAGAGTCAGACCACGAATGCACAGTACGACTCGTAGGAAGCATGTACAAGTCGTACCAAGGTCCAACACTTAGCCAAATTTCAGCCGGCCAAGAACATACGAGAAGCAGGTATGACTAGTACAAACCTGCTACTGGTCGTAGGATTGATCGTGGCACAGGCGACACCAGTTATGAAAATTCACCTTGTTAGCATAGGAAAAGGATTGTTATGTCTGTATAAATACATTTTATGTTTTATTTTCATAGGGAGACGCTACAAGAGTTATAAAACATTTAGACAAGATAGAATTGAGTTGATTGACTTGTTATCAACTTTTTCTTGATTTTCTCTTGATCTTCATACTTTTTTCTTGAGGATTTTGCTGATTTATTTAAAGAAGTTTTTCTCTCATACATAATTGTAAGTATTAATCTATGTATTTAATTATGAATGCAAATCACAATCTTGCAATTATGAGAGGCTAAAACCTCCATAGCTAGGATTGTGGGAACCATGGTGGATTAACAAGCTAGGGTTATATAAAAGTGATTCAAAACCAATGCAGAACGCTTGTATTGTATTCTATTCATGCTTAAACATTTCTTAATGGTGTACAACATTAGGACTTGCCCGAATTCTTTACTTTCTTGAGCCTATAGAGGTAGAGATTAGGAATAGAGAATTACAACAAAGCTTTGATCTTGATGATCATTATATTAACTTGAGCAGTGGTTGTAGTATAGTTAAATTTAGGACATATTGATAATGGTTAGTTTGCAATCGCTCATGAGACCTGACTCGGTGATTGAGTATAGTCATTCAATAGGAATGAACCAGTCATTTGGATGAACCTTAGTTATCAGTTCTACAAGTAAGCATTGGTGATGATCACGCATGTATACCCGAAGTAGTTATGAACCCATGGGGAACTAAACCCTAGTTATCTTTCATTCTTGATTTCAACCAAAATTTTAACAATTGTTTTTAATCCTTGTTTTCTTTAGAACCCCCAATTTGGAGTAACTATCCAACAACTTTACTTACCAACATTAGTCTAGATCTTTTATATTCCATGTGGTTCGACCCCAACCTCTTTGTTGGGTTCTTTATTGACAACGTCATCTTCATACTTCGGTAGGAGGTATGATTTGAGCGTTATCAAAAAGTGGCACCGTTGCCGGGGAATACGACTAAGACTAGATTGTATGGTTGTATTTGACTCTTGGTAGTTATTTCCCTTTTTACATTTTCTTTTGTTTTTCTTTTGTGATTCCTTCATGATACATCAAGGGAATGATCCCTCGTTCAAAACACCTAGATGGAATGTGATAAGCTGCCAACGCTTGTGGAGGAGATGATGGCTATTAATACATAAGCAGCTGTGATGATGAATTATGAGGGAGACGGGATATTAGAATACATAGAGATGTGAATGCTTTAAATGGAATGGATCATATAACTTCAACCTAAAGAAGCTAGACCTGAATGTAAAGATTCGTTCAATACCGCGGCCAAGCCATCCGTGGCATTCCTCGGTGAAGATAGTACTTTACCTGTAATAATCACAGCAGATCCGTTAGAAGATATGGTGGGAGATTTGGTCAATATATTAAAGTGGTACAAAAAGGCAATTGGCTGGACCATAGCTGATATCATCAGAATCCCGCCAGGCATATGTACTCACAAAATCCAACTCGATCCAAATTGCAAACCAAGTATAGAACATCAGCGCCACCTGAACCCCCCAATACAAGAAGTTGTAAAAAAGGAGATCATCAAGTGGATGGATGATGGAGTGATATATCCCATCGCAGATAGCAAGTGGGTAAGCCAGTACAGTGCATACTGAAGAAAGGTGGGATTACAGTGGTGCCCAATGAAAAAAATGAGCTGATACTGACATGACCAGTCACAGGGTGGCGTGTATGCATGGATTACAGGAAACTCAACCACTGGACCCAAAAGGACCACTTTCCAATGCCATTCTTGGATTAGATGCTTGACAGACTAGTAGGTAGAGGTTGGTACTATTTTCTTACTGGTTATTCGGGATATAATCAAATTACCATCTCTCCGGAAGACCAGGAAAAGACGACCTTTACTTGTCCGTATGGAACGTTCTCTTTCAAAAGAATGTCATTCATATTGTGCAATGCACCCACCACATTCCAACGCTGCATGATGTTTATATTCTCAGACATGGTGGAGGACACCATTGAAGTATTTATGGATGACTTCTCTATTGTAGGTGACTCATTCGAATCTTACCTCGACCATTTGGGAAAAGTATTGAAAAGATGTGAAGAAACTAATCTGATCCTAAACTAGGAAAAATGTCATTTTATGGTTAGGAGGGAATAGTGTTGGGTCATAAAATCTCAGGAAAGGGGATTGAGGTGGACAAGGCAAAAATTGAGGTTATAGCTAGTTTGCCACCCCCTATTTCCATAAAAGGGGTCAGAAGCTTTCTAGGGTATGCAGGATTCTACAGATGATTCATCAAGGACTTTTCAAAAATTGCACAACCATTGAGCAAATTACTTGAGAAAGAGGTAAAGTTCGTGTTTGATGAAGCATGTCTAAGGGCTTTTGAGTGCTTAAAAGAGAAACTCACCATTGCTCCTATCATCATAGCTCTAGATTGGTCTCTTCCATTCGAGGTAATCTGTGATGCTAGCGGAATTGCTCTTGGTGTTGTTTTGGGCCAACGAAGAGCAAAGACTTTTCATCCGATCTACTACGCTAGTAAAACACTCAATACAGCCCAGAAGAATTATAGGTCATAGAACAGGAGCTATTAGCGGTGTTCTTTGCATTTGAAAAATTTCGAGCGTACTTGCTTGGAACCAAAGTGATCATTCATACAGACCATGCCGTTTTGAGGTACCTAATGTCAAAAAAAGATTCTATACCCAGATTAATTCGGTGGGTGCTCTTGCTCAAAGAATTTGAGTTTGCGGTTAAAGATCGGAAGGGAATAGAAAATCAGGTAGCGTATCATCTATCCAGGCTCGAGTCTGAAGCTAGAGTAGGGGATGGGTTGATATTGATGATGCCTTCCCAGACGAACAGGTACTAGGTGCATCACAGGATTTGATTCCCTAGTTTGCCGACTTTGCAAATTACTTTGTTAGCAATATGATACCGACAGACCTGACTCCTCAGCAGAAGAAAATGTTCTTATTTGATGCTCGAAGATATTACTGGGAAGATCCATACTTATTTCGCATTTGTGCAGATGGGATCATTCGTAGGTGTGTGCCTGAAATAGAGATGCTGAGCATTCTGGAGGCCTGTCATTCATCTCCAGTTGGGGGTCATCATAGTGGTATCGGAACTGCACTTAAGATTTTACAATGAGAATATTATTGGCCCTCTATTAACCAAGATGCATATGATTATGCCAAGTCCCGTTATCAATGCCAAAGGCAGGGCGGTATTACTCGTATACATGAGTTGCAATTGACCCCCATCTTGGAAGTTGAGTTGTTTGATGTGTGGGGCATCAATTTCATGGGCCCATTCATTATTTCATATAGAATGAAATACATATTGGTGGTAGTGGATTATGTCTCCAAGTGGGTGGAGGCAATTGTACTACCAAATAATGAAGGCAAAAGTGTTACAGCATTCCTTCGGAAGCACATCTTCCCCAAGTTTGGCACTCCCAGAGCTATTATCAGTGATGGTGGATCTCACTTTTGTAACCGCCTCTTCAAGACCTTGTTGGAAAAATATGATGTCAAGCATAAGGTGGCCACACCTTACCATCCTTAGTCAAGTGGACAAGTGGAAGTTTTCAAATAGGGAAATCAAGACCATCCTGGCCAATACAGTGAATACTAGCCGGATAGATTGGTCTAGGAAGATCGATGATGCATTGTGGGCTTACCGAACAACTTATAAGACCCCCATTAGTTCATCTCCATACAAAGTATTTTATGGCAAAGCATGTCATTTACTGGTTGAACTAGAGCATAAGGCGCTATAGGCTCTGAAAAAGCTAAAACATGAACTGGAATAAAGAAGCCAAGCTGAGGCTTAACCAACTCAATGAGTTGGATGAATTCAGACTTAGAGCTTATGAGAGTGCGTCCATTTATAAATAAAGGATGAATATTTACCATGATAAGAAGATTGCAAAAAAGGAGTTTAGCCCAAGTGATTTGGTCCTACTGTTCAACTCAAGGCTCCGGTTGCACCCTTGGAAGTTGAAATATAGATAGATGGGACCCTATAGAGTGGTACATGTGTCTCCATATGGTGTAGTGGAACTTGAGAATAAAGAAGGAAAAAGGTTTAAAGTGAACGGGCAAAGAATAAAGCTATATCTGGGAGATGTCGAGGAGTTAAGAGGAATAGAGGTAGTATACCTTGATGATGTTGGAAGAGTCACAAAAGCCACGTTGTGCCACGACGTTAAATCAGGCGCTGCATAGGAGGAGACCCATGAATGGCGAAGTTTGAGTAGCCACAGTTATGTTCCCTTCCCTATGTTCTTGTAGTTCATGCTTCAGGGACGAAGCTCAATTTTCAAAAAAGGGAGAGGGTGTACTTGTGATTTTTGGATTCGTCCGAGGGTTTTTCTTGCCGTGTTTCTTTTTCCTCAGGCATGCTATCTAGTAAAACTAGTATGTTTAGGATTTTATTTTCTTATTTTGTGATTTTTGTTTAATTAGGAACCAACATAGGAGTACTCAGCCAATGAAAGTGCACTAGTTTTGGATTTTTGAAAATAATTGACCCTATTTAAAATTTTTGATGCATTAGATATGTATTTGTGACTGCATGCATGATTTCTATGGATCTTTTCATGTCATTTAGTTTATTATCACGAGGACTCGTGTTAAACCATGTGTAAACCAGACAGGTAAGGTGAATATAAGTCATGTACCATGAGTGAGTGAGGTGTCATACTTAGTTCAGTACTGTATTGAAGATCTAGAACTTATATGGTTGGTCTTTGCATAGGCTAAGGATGGTTGGTTGGGATATGATCATAGGATATTTTTTTGTTAAGCTCACTTTTAGCCTAAATAACCTGGCCAAAATCATATGATTCCCTTGATCCCAATTTTGAGCCTTTAATAGACCATTTTTTCTTTGATTAACTGATGAACTGTACCCATTTTTTTATAATGAACTTGTTTTAGCACTGGTCCTTCCTTGTACATTGTGAACCTCAACATAGGAAAAATACCTAAGTTGAAGGTGGCTAGAGTAGGGGTGCATGAATGGTGGGAACGAGAAAAAAGGAGAGAAAAGAGAAAGATAAAGTTGAAAATCTTGAAAAAGAAAATTCAAAAGAAGAAAAAATATATAAAATGCTTGAATAAGTTGAAAATACGCCACACCCATACAAATGTACATAAAAGAGGTGAAAAAAGAGGAAAAGGAATGAAAAGCATAAAGGTGAAATAGATGAATGGTGAAGCCAATGTATATAGTGCCAAGGAAGGGATAGTCACTCATAAATCTTTCATATTTATCATGTACAACCCTAGAGCCTACATTACAAGCCACAACAAGTCCTATAGTGATCCTAATCTTACCATCTGACAGACCGAAGTAGAGAAAATAAGGGCAAGCCTATGGTATCTGATACATAGTACTTGAAACTTCTTTGTGAGAGTGAGCATCTCGCTTGTTTTGTCCCATGCAATATCTCACACTATATCTGTGAGTGGGAAATTCATTTGTTGCGAGGGTATATGGATTATGTATACTTTTACCATTGGTCTATCTGAAAAGAATTGGTGATGACTTGATTGCCTGTTGATAGCTAGATGCCATGTCTTGATCCCTGTTTATCATATTTTGTAGTTGCTTGTAGTACATTAGCTGATGCTAGTTCATGGAAAAAGGGTCAGAAGTTGTTGAATGTATAATACAAGTTCTGTTTGCTATTGGCTGTAGTATCCTAGGTTTATTTTCTAGTTGAGCATCATATTTAGTTTTTCTTTTCTTTGCCTGAGGACATGCCAAAGTCTTAAGTTGAGGGTGTTGATGTGCTGTGATTTTACAGCACTTTCGATGCTCAAAACTAAGAAAATAACATGGACTTAGGTATGTTTATATAGATATTAGACACTTTTTCTTTGGTTACAAGATAAATAGCTGTTGGAGCAAGAATGTGCAAAAAGATAGCCTGAGTGCAGAAAATAGGCTTAAGTCACAAGTCTCAGTACGAGCCGTACTAAAGATCGTGAAAAGTTTCGGAAAGCTAAGTTATGAAGAGTGCATCCTATGACTCTCAGTACGAGTCGTACAATGCTTGTACGGGCCGTAGCATTGAGTCGTGGAAAGATTTAGAAGATTTGCACAAGAGGCTGACTCCTGAAACGGATAAACAGTACGAGTCGTGGCATAAAGGTACGAGTCATACCATCACACTCGTGAAGAACTTCAGAAAAATTTGGAATTCTCAGAGTCAGACCGCGAAAGCACAGTACGACTCGTAGGAAGCATGTAGAAGTTGTACCAAGGTCCAACACTTAGCAAAATTTCAGCCGTCCAAGGACATATGGGAAGCAGGTATGACCCGTACAAACATGCTACTAGTCATAGGATCGATCGTGGCATAGGTGGCACCAGTTATGGAAATTCACCCTGTTAGCCTAGGAAAAGGATTTTTATGTCTGTATAAATACATTTTATGTTTTATTTTCATAGGGAGACATTAGAAGGAGTTATAAAACATCTAGACAAGATAGAATTGAGTTGATTCACTTGTGATCAACCTTTTCTTGATTTTCTCTTGATCTTCATACTTTGTTCTTGTGGATTTTGCTGATTTATTTAAATAAGTTTTTCTCTCATACATAATTGTAAGTATTGATTTATGTATTTAATTATGAATGCAAATCACAATCTTGAAACTATGAGAGGCTAAAACCTCCATAGCTAGGGTTGTGGGAACCATGGTGGATTAACAAGCTAGGGTTACATAAAAGTGATTCAAAACCAATGTAGAACGCTTGTATTGTATTCTCTTCATGCTTAAACATTTCTTAACGGTGTACAACATTAAGACTTTCCCGAATTCTTTACTTGCTTGAGCCTAGAGATGTAGGAAAAGAGAATTACAACAAAGCCTTGATCTTGATGATCATTGTATTAACTTGAGTTGTGATCGCAGTATAGTTAAATTTAGGACATATTGATAATGGTTAGTTTGCAATCCCTCATGAGACCTGACCTGGTGATTTAGTATACTCATTCAATCGGGATGAATCAGTCATCTGATGAACCTTATTTATCAATTCTACAAGTAAGTATTAGTGATTTGTATACCCGAAGCAGTTATGAAACCACGAGGAACATAAACCCTAGTTATCTTTCATTCTTGATTTCAACCAAAATATTTACAATTGTTTTTAATTATTGTTTTCTTTAGAACCCCCAATTTGGAGTAACAAACCAACAAGTTCACTTACCGACATTAGTCTAGATCTTCCATATTCCCTGTGTGTTAGACCCAAACCTCTTTGCTGGGTTCTTTATTGACAACGTCCACTTCATACTTCAATAGGAGGTATGGTTTGAGCATTATCATTCCTTCTTCAACGATCTCCAAAACAGGGAGGTGAATTGAGTACCTCTATCTGATATGATGGACAAGGGAAATCCACTCAACCAAACTAATTACTGATTGTTCAATTTGGCATAATCCTCCACTGAATCGGTAGTTTTGACCGGTAGAAAATGAGCCACTTTGGTCAACCTGTCTACAACAACACAAATAGAGTCATACTATCGACGAGTGCGAGGCAACCATATAATGAAGTCCATATTGATCTCCTACCGCTTCCAAGTGGGGATACTAATGTCTTGAAGCATACCTCCAGGTCTATGATGCTCAACCTTCACCTGTTAACAATTCGGACACTTAGCCACAAACTCCGCTATGTCCTTCTTCATGCCATTCCACCAATAGACTTCCCGTAGGACACGGTACATCTTGGTGGCACCTGGATGTATAGAATATTTGGAACCATGCACCTCATGCAACATCGGATCTCTTAAATCATTAACACGTGGAACACACAGCCGACCCTGATACCAAAGAACACCATCTCCCTCTTGGGAGAATACCTCTAACTTATGATACTGAACGACTTCTATCAACTTTACTAAAATAGGATCCTCGTCTTGCCTAGATTTGACCTCAGTCACTAAAGATGATTTTGATCCATTCTGAATAATGACACCACCATCTGCCGAGTCAACAAGATGAACTCCCAACCATGAAAGCCGATGCACATTCTTCACCACTTCACCAACTCTTTCCTCTCCTTATATACATGGGGCGCACTCTCCATAGAAAGCTTTCTAAGAGCATATGCCACCACATTTCCCTTGCCTGGATGATAAAGGACACTCATATCATAATCTTTAAGAAGCTCTAACTACCTTCTCTGATGTAGATTTAGATCCTTCTGTGTGAACATGTACTATAGGCTCTTGTGGTCCATAAACACATCCATATGGACCATTACAGATAGTGTTTCCAAATCTTCAAGACAAATACTATCATAGCCAACTTGAGGTTGTGAGTCAGATAGTTTTTTTTCATGGAATTTCAGCTTCCTGGAAGCATAGGCTATAACACCATGCTGCTTAATACACAACCAAGGCTGATCCTTGAGGCGTCACAATATACCACAAACCCATTAGTACCCTTGGGTAGGGTCAACACTAGTGCTAGGTGAGTCGAGTCTTCAACTCTTGGAAACTCTTCTCACAGACCTCTGACTATTGAAACTTCACTTTCTTCTGGGTCAACTTAGTCAATGGTGTTACGATAGATGAAAACCATTCAATGAACCTCCGATAGTAACCAGCTAAACCCAAGAAACTCTTGATATCCGAAGGACTCACTGGTCTAGGCCAATTCTTCACAGCTTCTATCTTCTGAGTGTCAACCTGTACACCCTGATTTGACACCACATGGCCCAAAAATGCCACTGAGTTTAACAAAAACTCACACTTGCTGAAGTTTGCATACAACTGGCGATCCTTAAGAGTCTGTAGCACCACCCTCAAATGAGCGACATGCTCCTCATTGCTCCGAGAATATATGAGAATATCATCTATGAACACAATCACAAACATATCCAAATATGGATTGAACACCCTGTTCATCAAATCCATAAAAGTTGCAGGAGCATTTGTTAGTCCAAAAGACATAACTGTAAACTCATAGTGACCATACCGAGTCCTAAAGGCTGTCTTCGAAATGTCACTCTCCCAAACCCTGAGTTGATGATATCCGAATCTGAGGTCTATCTTTGAAAAGAACTTGGCACCCTGAAGCTGGTCAAACAAATCATTAATCCTGGGGAGATGATACCTATTCTTAATGGTGACTTTATTCAACTGCCAATAATCAATGCACATCCGAAGGGAACCATCCTTCTTCCGAGCGAAGAGAATTGATGCACCCCACAAGGATTTGCTAGGTCTAATGAAACCCTTGTCTAAAAGATCCTTCAACTGCTCTTTCAACTCTTTTAGCTCAGCTGGAGTCATTCTGTAAGGAGGAATAGATATAGGCTATGTATTAGGAAGAAGTTCAATACCAAAATCAATCTTCCGCTCGGGAGAAACTCCCAGTAAATCATTTGAAAAAACTTCTTGATATTCACACACTACAGGAATGACTGGATAGTCAGGTTTTCAGATGTAGCATCCTTAACCCTAACTAAATAGTACATACAACCCTTAGAAATCATCTTTCTAGACTTAAGGTAGGAAATAAAGCAACCTACAGGCACAACTGAACTACCCTTCCATTATAGGACTGGCTCACCCAGAAATCAGAACTCTACCACACTGGTTCGACAATTTATTGAGGCATAACATGCATGCAGCCAATCCATTCCAAAAATAACATCAAAGTTTATCATGGCTAACTTTACTAAATCTACTGAGGTGACTTTCTGAAGGACTGTGATAGGGTAATTTCTATATACCCATTTGAGCTATAACTGAATCACTGATGTGCTGTGAGTTTACAACACTTTCGATGCTCAAAGCTAAGAAAATAGCATGGACTTAGGTGTGTTTATATGGATATAAGACAATTTTTCTTTGGGTATAGGACAAATAGGTGTTGGATCAAGAATGTGTAAAAAATAGCCTGAAAGTGCAGAAAATGGGCTAAAGTCACAGTCTTAGTATGAGCCGTAGGTTGATGGTACGACCCATACCGAAGATCATGAAAAGTTTCAGATAGATGAATTGTGAAGAGTGCATCCGACGACTCTCAATACGAGTCGTAAAACATTGGTACGAGCCATAGCACTGAGTTGTGGAAATATTCAGAAGAATTGGACAAGAGGCAGACTCTGACACAATTAGCCAGTACAGGTCGTGGCGGAGAGTTATGAGTTGTACCATTATACTAATGACAAACTTTAGAAAAATTGAGAATTCTCAGATTCAAGCCACGGAAGTATAGTAGACTTGTAGGAAGCATGTACAAGTCATACAAAGGCCTAACACTTAGCTGAATTTCAGTAAGCCAAGGACTTACAGATAGAAGGTACCACTCGTACAAACCTGTTACGGGTCATATGATCGATCGTGGCTCAAGCAGCAGCAATTATGGAATGTTACCCTGTTAGCCTAGGAAAAGGATTTTTATTTCTATATAAATACTTCTTATTTTTTATTTTTTAGGGGAGAGATCAGCAATTGTTAGAACAAGTTAGAGAAGGTAATAGGACGAAAGAGATCATCGAATTGAGTTGATTGACTTGTGATCAACCTTTTCTTGATTTTTGTCTTGATCTTTGTGAATTGTTTTAAAGTTATTTTAGAGATAATCAACGAAGTTTTTCACTCATATGCGATTGTAAGTATTGATTTATGTTTTTAATTATGAATTCATATCACCACCTTGCAACTATGAGAGGCTAAAACCTCAATAGCTAGAGTTGTGGGAACCATGGTGGATTATCAAGCTAGGGATACATAAACATGATCCAAAATCAATGCTAAATGCTTGTATTGTATTCTCTTCATGATTAAATGTTTCTTAACGGTGTATAACGTGAGGACTTGCCCGAATTATTTACTTGCTTGAGCCTCGAGAGGTAGAGATTAGGAAAAGAGAATCACAACAAAGCCTTGACCGTGATGATCATTATATTAAATTGAGCTGTGGTTGCAGGATAGTTATATTTGGGACTTATTGATAACGGATAGTTTGAAACCGCTCATGAAACCTGACTCGGTGATTGAGTATAGTCATCCAATTGGAACGAATCAATCATTTAGATGAACCCTAGTCATCAGTCCTGCAAGTAAAGCATTGGTAATGGTCATGTGTGTATACCCGAAGCAGTTATGAACACATGAGGAACACAAACCCTAGTTATTATTACCTTTTGATTTTACATCACAATTTTAATCATTGTTTTAAATATTATTTTCTTAAAACCCCCCAATTGGAGTAACTAACCAACAAGTTCACTTACAAACGTTAGTCTAGATCTTTTGTACTCTCTGTTGGGTTCGACCCCAACCTCTCTATTGGGTTCTTTATTGACAATGTCCACTTCATACTTTGTAAGGAGGTGCGGTTTGAGCGTTATCAAAAAGTGGCGCCGTTGCCGGGGAATACGACTAAGACTTAATGGATTGCTATTATTTTACTTTTGGTTGTAATTTCTTGAATTATTTGTTCTTTTTATTTTTGATACCCACAGGTTCTTGATCTTTGAAAGCACTCGGAGTAGTGAAAATCCCTTGATTCCGTTGAACCCTGAGATTGAACGAACACTGCGTAAAATGGAAAACCAGAAGCAAAGAGATGCCCGCATAGCTGAAGAAGCAAGGCAAGCTGAGCTAGCTCGTCAAACTGCACTTCAGGATGCGGAAGATTCAAGAGACGAGGTTGTCAATGTCGGTTGACATGGACGGGGCAACAGAGGTCGTAGAGTTTCCCCTTTGTTCTTCAATGATGAGGACCTAGACATTGAGAAGTTGGGTCAACTGGAGCAATTGTACTACCACTGATACCCACTGGGGCCAAATTTAACATAACGAGCACCATGATTCAATTGTTAAACATAAAAGGGGTGTTCAGGGGTCATGCATCGGATGACTCCAACCTGCACCTGATGAACTTTGTGGGAATTTTCAAGGTGTATAGGTTTCTTGGAATGAACCAAAATTCCATTAGAATCAAACTCTTCCCCTTTTCTCTGTCAGGGGAAGCCACTTTTTAGTTGTCGAAGTTGCCCAACGACTCCATAACCAACTGGAGGGAACTCAAGCAAGCCTTTTTAGAGAGATTCTTTCCTGCCTCCAGAATGTTGTGGCTTAACGATAAAATTTATAATTTCCGGCAACTTGAAATTGAGGCACTTCATGAAAGCTAGCTTAGGTTCAAGAAGAAGTTGGTAAAGTGTCCAAACCATAGAATTCCAGATGAATGTTTGTTGAAAAGTTTCTAAAGGTCTTTGAACAACAACCAAAAGCTGTAGCAGACACAGTGGAGGGAGGAGCATTGATGAGTCACACCTGGGAGCAAGCTGCTATTATTCTTGACAGGGTGACCAAAACGAATAGGGCATGGCATACCTGGGAGGCAGATGCAGCAGTCGGTACATATGCTGTTGGTTTGACTGCGGACCAACAGAGGAAAGAAGAAGAATGTGATCAGGAATTGGATCATATGCGCACATCGTGGGATTTTCTCACTAAGCACATTATGGGTGCTGGAGCCAAAAAGGTGAATGTAGTGGGGATGCAAGGACCGGAACCGCGAGCGGACCACTCTGATTCTGAGGAAGAGGTAAATTTCTTGGATAACCAAGTGGCGGGTTCTCAAGCCAACACCCAAGTGTCTAGACAGGACAATTGGAGCCAAGGTTCTAGAAACCAAGGTCAGAACCAATACAGAGACAACCACAACCGAAACGGGTACATAGATAGAAGCTGAGGTCGTGAGCGCGTAGGAGAAATGGAGAAGGAATGACAGCTACCGTAATGATCGAGCTGGAGTATATGTGCCTCCCAATGCATGAGAGAGAGAGGCTGGGCAATCAAAGCTAGAGAGAATGATGGCTGAGATGCTAAAAAAGGTGAGGTCCACTGATGATCAATTGAAGGAAATTCATGGTGATATATCAACCTTGGGTCAGAGAGTGGAATCTCATGTGACACCATCAAGAAGATTGAACAGTAGCTTGGGTAACTGTTAGCATCACTGAACCCTAGAAAAAAGGGTACACTACCTAGAAACACCGTCTGGAACCCAAAGAATGATGGCCACTGCATGGCGGTGATGACTAGGAGTGGTAAGACAACAGTTGAACCCCCTTTTTCGGTTGTAGTTGAACAGAAGAAAGAGAGCGTAAATGAGGAGAATGAAAATAGTGCTGAGATAGAGGGTGTTGAGAGTGCTGAGTTTCCATAGGCGCCACTAGGTGAAAAAGAACCTGACATTGATCAAGGAGCAACACAAATGTACAAAGCTATCCCATGATCACCGCAACTGTTCCCCAAAGAATGAAGAAGAAGGTGGAAAATGGTAAATTCCAAAAATTCCTGTCAATGCTTAAACACTTATCCGTGAACATACCATTGGTTGATGCATTGGAACAAATGCCAGGATATGCTAAGTTCATGAAGGACTTGGTGAAAAAGAAGAGGTCTGTAAGCTATGAGCCGGAAGATAATGTACATCACTGTAGTGCCATACCTACATGGGTCCTGGCTCAGAAGAAGGAAGATCTAAGTGCTTTCACTATACCATGCACCATTGACAATGTCGAGTTCAGAAGGGCACTTCGTGATTTAGGAGAGAGCATCAACCTGATGCCCTTGGTAGTGTTCAAGCAATTGGGCTTAGAAGCCCCCACACCAACTACTATATGGCTACTGTTGGCTGAGAAAATTGTGACGAAGCCAGTGGAGATCCTGTTCGATGTGCTTGTTAAGGTAAATAGATATATATTCCCACCAGACTTCATGATTTTGTATTGCGAGGTTGATTATGAGGTCCCCATCATTTTGGGGCGAGCATTCCTTGCAACTGGAAGGGCCTTAGTAGATGTGGAGGCTGGCCAATTAAAGTTCAGGCTGAACAAATAATAGGTTACCTTCAACATCTTCCGTTTAATGCAAAAACCAAAGGAATTTAGTGTAGTCTCAGCACTAGAGGATGAATCTGAGTTACTTGATGAATTCTGAGTAGTCAACAAAATTGTTTCGTGCCGTGATGTTAAATCAGGTGCTTCTTGGGACGCAACCCAAGTGGGGGCTTGGTGAATTCTAAGTAACCGTGCCACCCGCATTGTGCCACAACATTAATTAAGTGCTTCTTGGGAGGCACCCAAGTCACTCAATTGATGTGTGTTTAGTGTGTAGGGTAAACAAATACAGGTGGTAGAAAACTACTGAAAAAAAGCAACTGCTACGACTCTCAGTATGACTCGTGATAGCATTGCACGAGTTGTAGCAGGAGGCGTGTTAAGAATCAGAAAGGTGCTTCAGAGTAGGAGTTCAGGGTACGGTTGGTCCTACGATTCGTAACATATACGGATCGTAGTACTCACTATAGCTTTGAACTAGCTAACTCATATGAGATGAAGGCCTACGATTCATAGTACGATGCGTATCCTCATGGTACGAGTCGTAAAATGCATTCGTAGGTTCCCAGGTAAGTTTCTCAACTCTCTAAAGTATGGGTCCAGTGGACGAGTCGTGGGGACATCCTATTACTCGTTTGATGGGTCAAAATCCTTGAAATTACCTGACTCAACCCAGATTTCAAAAATCTACCGTCTCACTTATTTAAACTTCAAACCTAAACCGACCCTTCTCCCATGCAAACAACACCGAAATCACGGCTTACACTTACCACTCCCTCACACCCGTAATTAAAAAACAAAGCATAATCAAGCAATTTTCTTGTAATACCACGGAAAGGCCTAAGAATAGACTCGGGAGTTAAAACTTGAAAAGTGCAGAAAACTGGGGAAGACATCATAGAACGGATGATCCTACGACTCGTGGTAGGGTACCATGAGTCGTCACAAGATGTCGTTGTTTGGGAAGTCAGGGAAGCAGTGGAGACAACGAACGGTGCAATGACCCGTTGTTAGGAATAATGAGTCGTTGTCACCAGTCGTGAGGAGGTTTGGACATAGGCTGAGGAGGAAGTAACGGGGCATACCATGATTTATGCTTAAGAGGGACGACCCATTATTTCAAGTCGTCATTCGTGGGTTGAAGGTTCCAGTGTAGACATCTGATGGAAACCACGACTCGTTGGAAGTCACCACGAGTCGTGGTGAGGCTCGTGGGAAGGAAAGCCATATTTGGTCAAGGCGTTGATGATGGTCGATCCAATGACTCGTCCTTTGGAGTCACGACTCATCCTGACGAGCTGTGGGAAGGATCTGAGTCATGAAATGAAGAAGTGGACTCAACGACTCGATACCATTAGTCATGGTATGTCGTCACGACCTGTTGGGTCGGTCATTGGTCCGTTCTAGACAATTTTCAGGAATTTAATTTTAAGGGCAATTTTGACTTTTCTACACTTTTAGACTCTAAACTATGTCGTTTTGGATATTTTCTGAGTATTATAATATGAGTTAAGTTCTTTATGCATGCCCATTCTCATGCAAGAATTTTAGAGAGATTTTTGGGATATTCAAGGTCTTCTTCCCCAAGTTTCCATCAATTTCTTTGTGGGTATTCAAGGAACTTTGAGTCAATCCATCTCCAGGTATGTAGGGTTTTAAAATAGGTGAAATTCTTACTCACCCATGCCCAAACTTCAAGTTAATTCATGAATCCTCCTACTCAAATTCCATGGAGTTTTACCCAAAGCATGAAATTATGATCTCTCTTTATGGACATGATTGAATTGTGTTTTAATTATTGAATTATGCATGTTGGGAAGATTTTATGTTATTTCCTTCAAATCATGTTTCAATCTTTTTAAATCTAAAATGCCCATTGATGGAAGTTCATAAAAATTATGATTTATGATGAATATTCAATATTTTGAGTTTATTGATGATGGAAAAGCATGAATCCAAGTTACCCATGTTTATGAGTATATTTTGAAAGAATTGAGTATGATGAAGTAATAGGCAATGCCCACATGATGAAGAATGATTTACGATTTATGAAACGAATTTCATAATTTATCGATTTATGATGTTGACCGATGAAAAGGGGCCTTGGATTCTTGGCTAAGCATGTAAAAAGGGGATCAATGATGATAAATGTTATTTTATAGCCAATGAATCTTAATGCATGAAAGTTAATGATTTATGTATGAGCCTATATGTATGTTTTTGGGAGCCGTGTCTAGCACCGAGCAGCCCGGCGTTCAAAGGACTACGTCGGTGTCTCATAACCACGTGCCACCATGGGTTTCTATTGATATATTGTAATGATGATGATCTCCTCAAATGTGATATCACGGCTTATGCACGACCCTCGCCTGGCAAGCTAAGGTCGGCTCTGCCCACTTGAGCGAGATAGTTGGGGCATCATGAAAAGCTCTACCATGATGGATGATGTCCTTCTTATATGTCTATTTATGACTTTTACGTTATTTTAAGAATGTCCGCTTTACTACCTTGCATACTCAGTACATTCCACGTACTGACCGCAAACTTTCTATGTTGTATCTTTTTATGATACAGGGTCCCGATCTCAGGCTCATCCTCATCCTTAGTCCATCTCAGCTTACATTCTCAGCTTATTGGTGAGTCCTCATGTTTCGAGGCCTATTTAACAGGATTTTATGTTATCTTACGTTTCAGTACTGTTCGGGTTAATTGGGGATGTTGTCCCATCAGCCCATCGTATGTTGTATAGGCTTTCAGACCATGTGGTATTCAACTTGTGTGTACGTCCAATATTTTCTAATGTTATGCTATGATTACGTTTCCACTATGTTTTTTTATGATTATCATTTCGCTTATTTGAATGAGATTAGTTGTATGCATGTGCCATGAGTCGACTTGGGGTCTCTCGGGGTCCCTCGTCCCCTGTCTATGATCCGGGTGTATGTTTGGGTTGTGACATTTCTGCTCAAGAAAGTTCATCTCAACCCTAATCACAGACTACTAGTCGAAGTCAGTAGCAAAAAGTAAGTGTATTATTTTGAATATTGAGAAAACTTAAATGTATGATGAATTGCATGCTAAAACCCCTATGAGTCTTTGTTTTTACGCGAAAATTTTGAAGGATACAATGGCCAGGGGTGTTATAGGACTTTGTGCGACTGGGAAAATTTTTAAAGTTGATGAACTTGTGCATTGAACAATTTAAAATTGAGTTACGGGTAGTGGCTAAAAAAGGGAGGGATGAGTAGTGTAAAATGGATTGAATTGTATGCTTAGACCTGGGGAATTTTGAGTACCCAAAACATGATAAAGACTCCTTGTAAACTGGACCAAAATTAAGGAATGGATAGGCTTCACAAGCCTTTCTATGACTCATGGTTTGACAGTACGACTCGTAGAGTGGCTCGTTCGAACTATCCCAAGCTAAAACTAGAAAAGACCTATAGTATGAGCTATGTTACGGTTTGTGGTTTGCCACTACGAGTCGTACCAACGATTCGTACAAAAGTCTGGAAAGGGTCAAGTCTATAAGAGGCAGAACGATCCTTTCTATGACTCATGAAATCGACCTACGGGTCATACCATGAGTCATGTAAAAATATAGAGAAATTGTTAGTGAAAGGGCAACCTCAGACGACTCAAGGTACAGATCATACCTTTGTGGTACGAGTCGTACCTAAGAGTCGTAATGTGCAACAAGGATTTCATAGGACTTCATATGAGTTGTACCTCTAAGGTACGACCTGTACTGTTGACCCGTGGTTAGATATAGAGAATTTCACTTCTTATTTTTCTTTCTCAGATATGGAATTCTAACTCTCTTCTGTACAGGTACAATGACGATCAAGCGCAAAGCATCCAAAGCAACTACACGGAGGAGATTACATGATGAGAACTCTAAATCTAAGAAAGCAGGCAGTTCCCCTAGTAGTTCAGTTGTGGAATACAGGGTCGATACATCAGACACTGATGGGACCCGAACTACTAGGACAAAGGCCAAATCCCAAGCCGTTGCAGCTACTGCCACATCTGCCGAAGCTCCCCAGTTTAAGGAGGGAGCTAAAGCAGGTAATCAGTAGTTGGGAAGCGACTCAAATGCAGAAGAAGGGTCTGAGGAGACCCAATCTATAGAGGCAAGTGGCAGTTCTGAGTTAGAGGAGGAGGCTCCCCATGTTGAGCAGCGGCAGATCCCACCTAGGGAGAGTCGTACCATCCAGTGGAGAGTGATAGGAGCATAGGAAATCTATGAACAATGCATTTCTCTCACCATCAAAAACAAGGCTAGGCGGAGCATCTAAGAAGAGCCGCGGATCCTTACCAACACATTGAATGAAGTAGAGGAGATGAAGTGGATATTCAGCTTTTTTGGGCTCGAATGGATGGCTAGGACTCCGGACCAATACACTTCAGATATAGTCCGAGAGTTCTACGCCAACTACTTGGCAACCATGGAGGAAAAGGCAAAAAAGGGGCAAAAATGAAAGACCATCCTAGATTGGAGAGTGTCATGGTTAGAGGGTGAGAGGTCGACATCTTCGAGCGCACTATCTCTTAGATCCTGTACGGGCCCCAGTTCATACCTCCACATGCCACGCCAGAATATGAGTATCGAGTGGAGGCACTAAAGCAAATTAGGCAGCTGGGATTTGAGGAGAGATAGAGGTAGCTATAGTGGTTGGCAGGTGCTATAGCTGAGGACAAAGAGGAAGCAGAGTGGGTCTCAGGTGGAAAGAAGGTTACCAAAAACTCACTCAATTTCATAGAAAATTCCTGCTGGACATTAGTATGTCACCGATTAGCATAAAGAGTCAATGAAAACACCTTGAGTGCAGACAGAGCAGCTCTGGTGGCATGCCTCATGTCCAGATACCCCATCAACATCCCGAGGATCATCATAGAGGAAATATGAGATCGGGCTATGGGATTGAGCACTATCATCCCATTCCTGAGCCTCATTTTCATATTATGCAAAGAGATAGGAGTGCTAGTATGACGGGGTGATGAGCGCTTGATTAGAGGGCAGAGGATAGTAGACATTAGCTTAATCCAGGATGAAATGAACTCGGTGAGTCGAGCCTGAATTTGCATAGAAGTTCCACAAATCCAGCCAGTAGGGGGCGCGCAGGTGAATGCCCCTACCTCACAGGAGTAGATCGAGATACCGGTTATAGATGTCGGTCATTCATAGGAAGCTCCCAGCACTTCTACTACACCACTACCTAGCCTGCCAACTAAGACTCCAACAGGGTACATCCTAGTTCCCTAAGATTTTCTCCAGAAATTGGCCAATAGGTAGACTATGCCTGAAAGAAAGATTCAGGCAATGATGGAGAATGTGAAGCCCTAGGTAAAAGCATATATTGACACAGTGGCACAGGCCTTACATGCTCGCTTGGATGGATTTGAGAGCCGATTCAACATGCGTATGGTAGAGCAGATGGATACCAACAGTATTCATGAGGAGTTGGGGGCTCTTCAGAGTGAAGTAGCCGAGTTTTCATCACAAGAACCGACAGTCATATCAGCACCCACTCTTCCGCACCTTGATGAAGAGCCTGATGAAGAGATTGACTTGGCGGCTTATTAGGAGCCGATGATAGCTGCAAAGGAAAAACGAATGAAAAGAGTCTTCGAGGATATTGGAGAAGAAAGTTTGAGGAAGAAGAGGAAGAAAGAAAGAAGAGAATACAAAAGGGCACGACTGAGAGCCTGTAGACTCATGACTCACATATGTCAGAGCTGCAGGAGCGAGCTAAAGGAGCAGGCAACTCTACCATGGCTCAGCTTGAGCTTGCTAGGGGAAACAACCCTTCATGCAAGCCACATTCAGCCCTGATCACCATTGAGGCCATAGAGACGGCCGAGACTACTGAGGGGGTAACCATTCCTCCTATTGATACACCATTGAGTGCACTGGCCACAACTAGCGCCACAATTGCAGTGGAGGTAGCTCCTCCGCAGGATGACATGAGCGCCTAGAGCACCACAAGTATGTTCTTTTCCCTCTGTTCTTATAGTTCCTTCTTCGGGGATGAAGCACAATTTTCAAAAAGGGGAGGGGGTGTACTTGTAATTTTTGGGATTTTTTTAGGATTCGTCTGAGGTTTTTTTTTGCCGTGTTTCTTTTCCTTCGGGAATGCTATCTAGTAGAACCAACATGTTTAGGATTTTATTTTCATATTTTGTGATCTTTATTTAATTAGAAAATAGCTTAGGAGTACTCAGCCAATGAAAGTGCACTAGTTTTGGATTGAAAAAAAATTGACCCTATTTTAAATTTTTTTTTGATGCATTGGCTATGTACTTGTGACTGCATGCATGATTTCTTTTGGATCTTTTGATGTCATTTAGTTTATTAGCATGAGTATTTTTTTAAGCCATGTTTAAACTGGACAGGTAAAGTGAATATAAGTCATGTTCCATGAGTGAGTGAGGTTTGATACTTAGTTCAGTACTGTGTTGAAGATCTAGAACTTGGCTGGTTGGTCTTTGCATAAGCTAAGGATGGTTGGTTAGGATATGATCATAGGCCCTTTTTTTGTTAAGATCACTTTTATCCTAAATGACCCTACCAAAATCATATGATTCCCTTGATCCCAATTTTGAGCCTTTAGTAGACTATTTTTCTTTGATTAACTGATGAACTGTACCCATTTTTTTTTATAATGAACCTGTTTTGGCCCTGGTCCTTCCTTGGACATTGTGAACCTCAACATAGGCAAAATACCTAAGTTGAGGGTGGCTAGAGTAGGGGTGCATAAATGGTGGGAACGAGGAAAAGGGAAAGAAAAGAGAGAAGGTGAATAATGAGGTGTACAAATGAAAAAGAGAGATGAAAAAGTTGAAAATCTTGAAAAAGAAAAGTCAAAAGAAAAAAATAATGCTTGAAAAGGTTGAAAACACACCACACTCATACAAATGCATACAAAAGATGTGAAAAGGGAGGGAAAAGATTGAAAAGAAAAATAAAGTGAAAAAGGTGAAGGTGAAGCCAAGATATGTAGTGTCAAGGGAGGGTTAGCCACTTAAAAATCTCTCACATTTATCATGTCCATACCGAAAGCCTACATTACAAGCCACAACAAGTCCTATAGTGATCCCTATCTGACCATCTGACAGACCGAAGCAGAGAAAATAAGAGCAAGCCTATGGTATTTGATACACAGTACTTGAAACTTCATTGTGAGAGTGAGAGTCTCAACTTGTTTAGTCCCATGCCATATTTTTACTATATCTGTGAGTGGGGACTTCATTTGCTGTGAGGGTAAATGGGTTATGTTTACTTTTACCATTGGTCTGTGTGAAAAGCATCGATGATGACTTGATTTCCTGTTAATCGCTAGATGACATGTCTTGATCCCTGCTTATTATGTTTTGTGGTTGCTTGTAGTACATTAGCTGATGTTGGTTCATGGAAGAAGGGTCAAAAGTCATTGAATGTATAGTGCAAATTTTGTTTGGTATTGGCTATAGTATCCTAGATTTATTTTCTAGTTGAGCATCATGTTTAGTTTTTTCTTTTCTTGGCCTGAGGACATGCAAGTCTTAAGTTGAGGGTGTTGATGTGCTGTGAGTTGACAACACTTTCAATACTCAAAACTAAGAAAATAGCATGGAATTAGGTGTGTTTATATGGATATAAGATACTTTTTTTATTATAATACAAATAGGTGTTGGAGCAAGAATGTGTAAAAGATAGCTTGAAAGTGCAGAAAATGGGCTAAAGTCACATTCTTAGTACGAGTCATAGGTTGATGGTACGAGCCTTACTGAAGATCGTGAAAAGTTTCTGATGGCTGAATTGTGAAGAGTGCATCCAATAACTCTCAATACGAGTCATACAACACTGGTACGAGCCGTAGCACTGAGTCGTGGAAATATTTAAAAGAATTGCACAAGAGGCAGACTCTGACACAGTTAGCCAGTACGAGTCGTGGTGGAGAAGTACGAGTAGCTACCATCACACTCGTGAGAAACTTCAGAAAAATTGAGAATTATCAGAGTCAAGCCATGGAAGTAAAGTACGACTTGTAGGAAGCATGTACGATCCATACCAAGGCCCAACACTTAGCCAAATTTCAGGAAGCCAAGGACATACGAATAGCAGGTATGACACATACAAACTTGTTACGGGTCGTATGATCAATTGTGGCTCGAGTGGCAACAGTTAGGGAAAGTTACCCTATTAACCTAGGAAAAGGATTCTTATGTCTATATAAATACTTTTTATGTTTTATTTTTTAGGGAAGAGATTAGCAGTCATTAGAACAAGCTAGAGAAGGTGATAGGACAAGAGAGATCATCGAATTGAGTTGATTGACTTGTAATCAATATTTTCTTGAGATCTTTCTTGATTTTTGTGAATTGTTTTTGCGTTATTTTGGAGATAATCAACAAATTTTTTCTCTCATATACAATTGTAAGCATTGATTTATGTGTTTAATTATGAATGCATATTACAACCTTGTAACTATGAGAGGCTAAAACCTCTATAGCTAGGGTTGTGGGAACCATGATGGATTAACAAGCTAGGGATACATAAACATCATCTAAAACCAATTCAAAATGCTTGTATTGTATTCTATTCATGCTTAAATATTTCTTAACGGTGTACAACATTAGGACTTGCCCAAATTCTTTACTTGCTTGAGCCTAGAAATGTAGAGATTAGGAAAAGAGAATTACAACAAAGCCTTGATCTTGATGATCAATGTATTAACTTGAGCTGTAGTGGCAAGATAGTTATATTTGGGACTTATTAATAATGGATAGTTTGAAACCGCTCATGAGACCTGGCCCGGTGATTGAGTATAGTCATCCAATATGGACAAACCAGTCATATGAATGAACCCTAGTTATCAGTCCTAAAAGTAAAGCATTAGTAATGGTCATGTGTATATACCCGAAGCAGTTATGAACCCATGGGGAACACAAACACTAGTTATTGTTAACTCTTTATTTTACATCACAATTTTAATCATTGTTTTAAATATTTTTTTCTTAAATCCCCCAATTTGAGTAACTAAGCAACAAGTTCACTTAAAGACAGTCTAGATCTTCCGTATTCTCTGCGGGTTCGACTCCAACTTCTCTGTCAGGTTCTTTATTGACAACATCCACTTCATACTTTGTGAGGAGGTGTGGTTTGAGCATTATCAATCACCGACTGGAGTAGAGACTGAGAAGGGTTTTGACAGGATTTCGGGACTGACTCCAAAACTACTAGCAACATAGGGCATCACAAAAGATAAGGTAGACCCTGGATCTAACGATGCAAATACAACAAGGTGGAATAGGACTCATAACATAGCAGTGACTACATTTGGGGAGACCTTCTTCTTTTGATGAGATTGTAGGGCATAGAATCTGTTCTGGTGCTGACCACCACCTGCACTAGTGGATGCACCCTACTGAGTTGAGTGTGCTGTTGGGGCTGCTGAGCTAGTAGGTGGGTCGTGGCACCAATCATGGCCCTGTATGGCTGCTGGACAATCTCTGAGCATATGTTTGCACCCCACATCTGAAAGAAGCACCTGAACCGACTAAACACTTACCGGCGTGTCTCCAACCATACCTACTACACTCTAGGATGCTATATTTTGCTGGTCTGCTTCCCTTACCTCGAGAGCCTGATGCTTGTCCCCTCTAGTCGCGCCTAGATCTAGATGGCACACTCATGGCTGACAGCGCTCGAGCTGATGATCTATGGTGGAACTGCTGATAGTGCCCACCACCAGGTCTTTGCTGGGAGAATCCAAAGCTATCAGTCCTGGCCCTCTTAGCCTCTCTCTCCCTCTCACTCACCTGCACTGCCTCTATTTGCTGGGCATATAGAACTATCCGAGGAAAGTCAATGTCCTGATGAAGCATCGCGGTCCGACAATCTATGACCAAGTAGTCTACTATCCCATGCACAAACCAACTCACTCGGGCTCTCTGATCTATCACCATCTCAAGTGCATAGTTGGACAAGCGGGTGAACTTCAAGGCATACTCCTGAACTTTCATGTTACCTTGCCTTAGGTTCACTAACTCAGCTGCTTTAATCACCCTCATCTCAGGAGGGAAGAATCGATCCAAAAATGCGGTATGGAACTCATCCCAACCAATGGGGCCTGCTCCAACTATCCTGCCATCCTTCCATTTCCTGAACCAGATGTGCGCAACCCCTTTCAACTGATACGAGGCTAGATCTGTGCACTCCTCCCCAGTCACCCCCGTGATTTGGGTGATCTTCAGAACTTCATGAATAAACTCATGTGGATTCTTGTCCATCTTTGATACAAGGAAATCCAAAGGATTCATCCTTAGAAAATCACTAACACTCACCGTTGCCGTATTCCCATTCTGAGGGACATGCGCTACTACCTATAGGTTGACTTGGGCGGTCAAATCTTGAGCTATCATCTGAATGGCAGCCTTAAACTCTATGTGGGCCACCTACTCGGGTACATGATCCTTGAGGACTGGTGGGGCCTACTGGTGCCCATTCCCATTGCCATTCTCGTGGCCATTTTCGTTTCCATTTCTTCTTTCGTCAATTCGGCAAGGAGGAATGATTCTGCAAATGCGTATAGGACGAGTTAGAATGATAGAGAGACATTTCATCGCACGACATAGATCATGATAGAAGGGAACATTTCCTAAATGTTCCGTAGCCTCTTCATCATAAGTTGGCGTGCTTCACACCCATGAAAAAGACTTTACTTGAAGCAGCTTTCAGACACCTTAGGACACTCCAAAATCTAATGCTCTGATACAAAGTTTGTCATGACTCAAACATAGGTCCGGATTGAGACACGGGACAAAGAACCCTGAGAGGCTCCAAGTCGACCCCTGGCATGAACATAACATCTAAACTCAATATTTTAAATGCGGAAATCTAACACATAACATGGTGAATGTCTGAAAATTTGATAACATCGGATAACTGAATACATAACACAAGTCAGAAGCTGAATATATACTATGTTTGATAAGCCTCTACTACTGATGAGTTGATGGGACAAGACCCCAAATAACTCACTAAAGTTTGAAACTGAAAATACTAAGTATAACTAATAAAAAGAACCCTCGAGAGATGAGCAATCACCAACTCTGACTGGGAGATGCTCACTGAAGATCTGGCTAGCGAAGGGACTGAGCATGATGTCTAAGCCTATATCATGAAAAGATACAGCATAGAGTATACATGTGGTCAGTACATGGAACATATCAAGTATGCAAGGTAAGTAAAACCGCTAAGTAAAATCAGAGATTATGCATATCATAAACATTTTATCATAAGAGTATGAGAGTAGGGCTTGCATGCTATTATCTGAAAACATGACTTAAACATAACTGAATATCATAACTGAATCGAATGACCCAAAGCTGAAAACTGTTAATCATAAGTAAAATTAAGCATTGGGCCAAACCTGCTAAAATCATAATATCTTAACTGATGAACATGTATAATTGAAATCATGAGGAATAATGGGAGACTTGTCATATAACCGACATTACCACGATAGAGCTTACATGGTCCCGACTATTATATTCAAGTGGAGCTCACGTGGTCCCGACTATTACATTCAAGTGGGCAGAGCCGTCCAAAGCCTTGCGAAGGCTGAGGACGCTACCATGATATCGATATCAAGCGGAAGGTCCCTTGGGGCTGGGGAAGCTCACAAGAGAGGTCCCAATAATCTGAATATACCTACATTGGCATGTAGTTCTGAGGCATAGGGTTGACTGACCCTTAGCCTACTCGGTGGTAAACACTACTCCAAAAAACATGCATATACTCTCCCTCGTTTTTCAATGAAGCTGAACCATCGTCTAATGATGAAGCTGAATCATAACAATATATGTAAAAATGTAAAATTATAACATGAGGAGCCTTGGCCGAAACCATACCACAAGCTTAAAAGAGTGGGAGTCTAGACTCAAAAACCATGGGGTAAGCTAATAACATGAAATTGAGATAAATTATGAAACATACTTGATCATATGGGCTTTCCTAAACTTAAACATACTTGAAATAGACTTCGATAGTCAAAAACATAAATATAGACACAGGTAATTCGAAATTCTATATTTATCATATAGATCTCATCATGCTTGATAACATATATCATAATCTCATCCTTTCATGAACTTTCATAACTGGGCCATTATAACTTGTAAAACTTGAAATCATAATTTGTAATTGAAAACATTATAAAATATTCCTATAAATCATAACTCAACATTAGAAACATGCATAGAGAATACCCCTGCTAGATACTTAGAGAATTCATACGTTGGGTTAAAACCCTATAGATTCATCAACTTAGAAATTACATGAAATTGAAGAGGGATTGGGCATGGGAATGAATGTATACACCCTTCATAATCCTACATACCTGGGTAATTCTGATTACACAACCCTCTTGAATACCCAAAGGAATTTGGGGAAGAACTTGATGAATCCTAAGCTTGATCACCCTTAGAAACTACTAGGCTTGCATGCATGGAGGGGAATAGGCTTAGAATGGGTTAACCCCTCTTAAAACACACCTATCTGAGCTTAAAATGATGTAGTTTAGGGCTCAGAAACTTAGAAATTATAGAAAATCCCTTAATAAATCCACAGGAAAATACACACTGCCAGTCCCAATGAGGGACTGGATGATTCATTGTCAAGGACCACCGCTCATGCTTTGCCTTCTATCGTTAGCACTGGAAACTTAACATCCATGGCCACCACGAGGGACACCACAACTCGGGTGACTAACCGTTAGGACCATTGCCAAAACCTTCAACCTTCAAGTCAAACTCCTGACCACGACTAACATAATGACTCGTGGTGTTGACCACGACTCGCGGCTTCACCTGTAGTCAACCACCAAACCAAAAATCCAACCAAACCTTTCCTCCTCCCCACGAGTCACCTAACGACTCGTGGTGCACCTCATGAGTCACTAGACGACTCATCTTGTGACTTGGTGCAGAAAATTTTATTTTCTCCATTTCAACCCCCTGTTCTGATCTTAGGGATTTTGGGGTATTATGATAGGCTTGCCCTTCATGTAACTCGTCACTAATGTAGAGTTGCTTAACTTGGAATTACTAAGGACTTGCAGGTCCTAATGAAGGCTAGGGGTAAGAGTAGGATCATTTTTAGTTCTAGTGACTAGAATCTCCTTATTGCCTTTTTGATACACATCAAAAGTCCCGCTCATACATAGTGCTTCAACTCTACCTTATCTCTCGTTTTCACAATCACATTTCCCAAAAGAGCCACCCTTTTAACACCTTCAATTTTTTTTATATCAAGCCTCTTCTAAACAAGAGGTAGCACCATTCAATTCATTTCTTTCTTCTTTTGATCAAAGGGTTTTCAACTAGCCATTTTATTTTCACATCAAGAACTTGGTACTACCTCACATTGAGGCTCACTTCTCTCGTTTTTCTTTTTTTACACACCTCCCAACGTGGGATTTTGTCCATCCCCAAATCTTGGGCTTCAAGCCTCCATTTTTCTTGTATCACTAGCAAGTAGGAAGGAACGGGTGCCAAAGTAGAGGATTCATAAAGGGTTTAAGACTTGTAATGAGGTTTTCAAAGAAAAAGGTTAAGGCTAAAAAATTTGTTAACTGGGATTAATGTTCAAGGAAGGTCATTTCGGTGAAGTGACTATCCCAGAATGGCCTAAGGTCATCTACCAAGTTCGGCTACATCTAGGAGTTCACCTTGAATTTCATTCGGGGCAAGTTCTAGATGATAAGTATACACGAGAATCAAAGAAAACATTACAAAGCAAAGAGGTGGTTGACGCTGAACCACCAAATTCCATCACTACTTAGGATGACCTGGCAAGAAAGTTCCTTATCAGATTGTTTCTATCTAGCAAGACTGCTAAATTTAGAAGTGAGATACTGAGTTTTAAGCTATGGTCAAATGAAAATCTATATTTGGGCTTGAGAGGGATTTAAGTCCTTGTTGAGAGACTAAGTAAAGCAACGAAGTGCTGGCCCATACTTTTGTGGAGAGTCTTGACCTCCACACGAAAATTTTTCTAGGCTCCGCATCAAGTGGGCAAGCACTAGAGAAGACATACGATGAGCTGTAGACTCTACTAAATAGGATTCCATAGGAAAATCCAGAGTGGTACAGTGAGGCATCTCGGGGAGAAGGCAAGAGAGAAACTGGGTTGATAGAGGTTGATAGTGGGAATGCATTGGCAGCCTAGCTAGATTCATTTCTGCACCAGATGATGACGTAGTTCAGGAAGCTAAACTTAGCATAGCCAGAAGCATATGTAAATGCAATTCAACCAGCTCTAAGATGGTGTGAGATATGTGGGAACGATGGGCATAGTGCAGACTCTTGCGGAGCCAATCTAGAGTTAGTGAATTTTGTATGCAATTTGCAAAGAGGAGATCAAAACTATGGGAATACCTAAAATTGCAGCTGGAAGAATCACCCTAATTTCTCTTGGGGTGGTAATTAGGGGTAGAGACAAAACTTTCAGCAGCCGCAGAATCAGTACTGGCAGTAGGGTGGGTAGGCTAGTGGATAATCTAACAATATTGAGGAGATGCTGTAGAAAGTCATGGACAATCAGACTCAGATGGCAACTGACCAAGAAAAATTGGCAACTAAGCTAAAAAGTTAATAGCTGGCTACTAGGAATCTGGAGAAGCAAATGGGGAAGATTGTAGCAGCTCAGAACACTAGGCGCAGGGGGGTTTACCAAGAGACACATATACAAACCCTGGGTAGGTCATTACCATTAGTATGAAGAATGGCAAAGAGTTGGCTGATGCACCAATAAAAGAAAAGAATAATGAGGTGCGGCTAGAGCTGGTTAGATCAGGTCTATCAGTTGAGAAGGAAAATAATCAGAAAGCTGCAACAAATAATTCATATTCAACAGTGAGCCAATAACGAGACCACCACCACCATTCCTGCAAAGGCTCCAAAAAAATGAGGATGTTTGTATCCAGAAGTTCTTTGATATTTTCAAAGAACTTCACATAAATTTTCCCTTGATTGATATTTTGCAAGGAATGCCCAAGTACGCCCAGTACTTGAAAGATGTGTTGGAAAACAAGATGAGGATGGTGTACACGTAGACTGTAGCACTAACTAAGAAGTGCAACTTCAAGGTGATGAGAAAGATTTCAAAGAAGCTCAAAGATCCCAGGAGTTTTACCCTCCTAGTACAAACAGGTGGAAGTGAGCTGATACGGGCGTTGTGTGATTTAGGGGCGGCTATGAACTTGATGCCCTTATAATTGTTTAATGCACTTGGTTTGGGAATATCAAGGCCCACGAGAGTGATGCTGCAGTTGGCTGATAAGTCAATGGTGGCCCTGAAGGAAATTATAGAAGATGTGCTCATCAAAGTAGGTAAGTTCATAATACTTGCTGATTTTATAATCCTTGACTTTGAGGTTGATGACAGGGTACCCCTCATTTTGGGATGTCTGTTCCTAGCCATGGGTGGAGCATTGATAGATGTGAGGTTTGGCAACCTAAAAGTGAATGTGAATGATGAGGAGGATACCTTTAGAGTTTACGAAGAAATCAACCACCCGACACACTACAGAGATCTTTTCAAGATCAATGTAATAACAAAGAATCAGTGTGGGGTGGAGAAGTGCAAAAGTTCAATTCTGAAGGATCTGTTAAAAAGAGAACCCAAGCCTGATGTTGAGAAGATAGCATGTGATTTGATGAAGGAAGTGATGGATGTTAAGAGGGAAAGTGTGGAGGCTTTTCCCTCTTAAGTCAAGAAAAAGAGGAGATGGTTCCCAAAATGGAAAAAGAGTTTGAGAATATCCTGAGAAGGGTGATTCACGTTGTGTCGTGACGCAAAATCAGGCGTTGCTTGGGAGGCAACCTAAGTGTACCACATGCATGATTTTTTTTCTTTTTTATTTTATTAATTTTGATTATTTTAATTTTTGTATTTTTGTTGGTTAAGCATAGATTCAGGGGAAGTCTGAGTACCCATAAAGAAGAAGCTAATGTCACTCCCCAAACCTGGGGTAGGGCACAACTGACACTCGACTCATGATTGATCGAGAAGCCGACTATATGACATCTGTAACTGTAACACTTAGGCCATCCAGGCCACCTATCACAATCAACTGGAGAATAAACTGGACCCATAAGGTCTCAACAATATGGGGAAAACATTCGAAATGCAACGAAGGCAATTAGTGTGCTAAACCAAGCAATAATAAGCCGACGAGGCCACAAACTGAATAACACTATACACACTAAGTCCACAAAGCCTCTAAAGAGTAAACTGACTGATGGTCGGAGCCTACCCATAACTGCATCTCAAAACTCAAGCATAAATAACTAAGCCCTAGCTCTAGGAAGAAAGGAGCATAACAACCATCCGTTGATCTCACAAACTGCTACTCAACTGGCCATCCTGACCTCTACCTGCACCTGCGGCACGAACGCAGGTCCCCAAACAAGGGGACGTCAGTACGAATGAAATGTACTGGTATGTAAGGATGAAATTGTAACCATGAGATAAAAATCCTATAATAACTGACTTAGCACATAAACATATAAAGGATAAATATAACCTGGAACTCTGCAACCTGTAATTGATAAAAACTTACTATAACATAATTGAACTCAAGATAACTGAATCAGGAATAAGGAATGGTAACAACCCGGAATCCTGGAAACCAAAACTTGATAATAACTCTATAATGAGATGAAAATGCAATTAAGAAATGCACAAGAAAGAAACTATAACTGTAATTCCAGAGACCAGCCAACCGTAAATCCACATATAAAATTCATCCACCCGGTTACCACACGGGGGTAAAATAAAAATATCTCCAGCCGATGTACCACAACGAGGTAAAATAAAAATATCACCAGTCGGTGTACCACACTAGGGTAAAATAAAAATATCTCCAGCCGATGTACCACATTGGGGTAAAAAAAATATCTCCAGCCGATGTATCATACCAGGGTAAAATAATAATATCTCCGTCCGGTGTACCACACCGGGGTAAAGTAAAAAGATCTCTAGCCAGTGTACCACACTGGGGTAAAATAAAAACAAATATTAATTACAATCATAAATAGAGATGACAGAGCTCATACAAACTATCTGAATACTAGAAACCATAAAATATGCCGATCAGTAACTATAACATGTGTAGGATCTTACTATGACCCCTAATACTGCAATTATTCCATACACATATAGGTATTTCATTTAGCATTTAAATACATACATATGCTGTGAATGAATTCTAGGGAAGTTCCTAGAACTGGAATATCATAAAGACACGTGTAGACTCACGTTCATGATTTTAAACATCTCTTAGCAATTATAACACGAGGAGCAGAGAGGAATAACTTAACCTAACATTTTCTATTAACAATCTTAGCATTCATTTCATGCTTATACTCGTTTGACTTTCATACTTTCATATAAAGAATTGTGATCATACCTCATTCATTGCACATCATATCACATCTCGGGTAACTTATGAACAAGAAGACATAACTTGTATATCTCAAACCTGGAGCTCTTTAATATACAAATGCTAGGCAACTGTCTAGGGGCCTCCTTAAGATAAATAATGAGTTATAGTCGTGCTTCAGACAACATAGGAAAAGCTCATGTGAAACATTGCAATATATGTGGAGCTTAGAAAAGCTTAGCAACATTATAGACAATTTAGAAGCTTCCAAGAAAAAAACCCTTTAGAACTTGAGAAAGTTACTCCAACTCATAGAACAAATAATTAAAAATAATTGTTTAAAAAGGACGATGAAGAACTTCTCCTTAACTTGAGTCGCTATCTTAAAATATTCGATTCTAATTATTTCTTAAGAAGTTAACATTTTACTGGCCTTCCATTAGCTTAACACAACTGAACATAACCAACTTTATTTATAACATTTTTTGCTGAATGTTATTAGAACAGGGTAAGTCTTGTTTGCTATTTGCCTAAATCATTAAAAATCATAACACTTATCATCTAAAATCAACCTTTGGATTTACTTTTCGTATTCATCATAAATTCTTTTCCAACCAGGATTCGTAATTCCCTACTTAATTGTTTACTCTCGTGTTCATTATTCAAGAATTTCTTATACACACTTTACTTTTTACCTAATTTCCAGCCTTATCTCTTAAACATCGTCTTGATCATATTTAACATTTCTCAAAGGTTCATGAAATCAACTATGGACAGAGGGCATATAACTCACATTTTACCTTAAAAGGTCTAATATTTATTCTTACCTCTCCATTGCTACCAGAGGCTCAACATTTACTCTTAGGTTTGATTTCCTTACACATCTACAACTTTCAAAGAACATACGACGTGTCTACTTAAAGCCTCAAGAAATTCTCAGACGGTCTAGATAACTCAAGAGCTCTAATAAACATATAGAGACTTTCGAAAGGTAATCCGTACTACTTTAGCGCATAATTTGAACGTAAGCATAAACGCACACACACACACACACATATATATATATATATATATATATATATCATGATTTTCCTATAACCTGTTAATATCAAGATATTGTGCATGACCTTCCAATAAAGATGGTTCCATAGAAATATCAATAGTTTATCCATTCGGGCCCTATTTTCCAAGTTTAACGTATCGGTTAATTAAGAAACGCATTAATTAGTCTCTTAGCTTAAGGAAGAGGGGTCGGGGAACCATATCATGGACCTAGGTACCTTAAAACATGAATATAAGAGGGTAGGTAACTATCATAAGGAAATTCCATTTCGTTACCCTCATTAGCCCTTATTGAGTTAAAACCCGATTTCAATTATTAGGTTTGTTTGCGCGTCGTCGTCTTGTCATGCTTACCAAATTTCTTAGCAACCATAATGTGAAACAACATTGACACCACAAATAACATAATATAAAGGACCAGCTCACAGTGCCCACGCCGAGGGGACTTCAGACTCAATTTACAACTATGACCATAATAGAAGGCAATTGCCCTCTCCGCTTCACATTCATGTATTCCAACTCTTTAGCAAATACACACCTTAATACCAAGTAATTCTAACATCTGGGAGGAACCATAATATTCTACTACAGAAGCTCAAGTACAGGGGAATGCCGGATTAATCCTCGGCATGAATTCGTGCTTGAAAATCAAGAGACAAAGAACGGCTTAGATATCTTTCTCCGATGAACTTTTCTCTAGCTGATTTCCTATTTCAATGATCAGCCTTCAACCTCCTTAATCCAGTGGTTTTATAGGCCAATGAAAATATTAATCTATAGCACAAAATTCATCCAAAATAACTAAACAATGGCAGTTACAATAGCAACAACAACACACGGCAACATCAACAACATTTAGCCATTTTCTCAACTAGTTTTCACTAACTTTTAAGGGAGAAAAAAGAGGAAATTTTACCTTAGTTCTGCTGTGATTCTTCCCCTCAATATGAAGTATAATTCCAGAAAAATAAACAGCCAAAATTCCTAAGTAAAATGAGCAATACTTAGCTCACAAACAGTCCATCGGCAACTGACTTAGCTGCCAATTTCCAGATTTTCGCTTTACAATTTGAGAGGTTTAAAAGGGGTGAAATACATACCTTTTGCTGGGGATTTGTTCTTGGTTAAAAATTGGAGTAATTGAACACAAATTTTTGTCCAGAAATACAACAACCTTGCTGTCCAATACGCCACAAAACAGTTCACCAACACGCCAAACACACCTCCAACTTCTAGTCTTGTAATAAACAATTCAAGCAAGGATAGTAGTAGAATTCTTACCTTAAATACTTGTGTTTAATCCCTACCAAGAGTGAATGTATATGTAGCTTAGGAAAGATTCAAAAAATGCAGCAAATTCACAACATCAACACTGCCCAAGTGCAGCCAAAATAGCCACCAACACACCACCTTCACTTTATGGTAGATCCCCTTCACTTAGCTTTAGTTTAATGGAGTTTAGCTTAGTGTTTCCTTAGTTGTTTGCTGGAAATTTGAGAGAATTTCATAGGCTAAGCATGCACCTTAATTCTGAAAACATTGAAAATGATTGATAAGTCATGGCTTAAAATATAAAGCAAGTTGGGCGGTGGCCGTTTTATGGGCGGTGGCCTCCTTACTGCCCGACAGTGTCACGGTAAAACATCTATAACTTTTTACTCCAAACTTCGATTGAAGAGCGGTTAGATGTTATGAAAACTAGACTCAGAGAACTTTAATTTGATAGTCATGGGGCTTCTAATTCATTATATACTAGGATATATGGTTAGTTAGAATTGACCCTTACTTATTAACTTCACATACTCTTCGGTTTTCCATTCGTACACATTTCCCTTGTCATCTACGACAAATATACAACCCGTACATCCCTTAACATAGCATAAAAACATCAAATAATCACCAAAAATTTTCTGGGATGTAACAACTAAGGAGCATGACAAAGCATGAGTGTGGGGTCATTGACTCGTGTGTTAAAAAATAGATGAAAGCATGCTTCTAGCTAGGCCTAAAGGACTTAGGAAGTATCCCTAACCTTGATGTGATTTTTAATTGATGCTTCGGGGACATAATATATTTTAAGTGTGGGGTGTGGAAAATTTAATTTTTTTTTGATGTTGATTGTGGGTGAATTATGTGCTTGGTTTGTAACTTGTTTAAATGAGAATCCGAGTTGTGCACATTTCACTCACCCTTTGGTTTTTCTTTTTGGTTCTTATTCGAAAGTGGGGCACTTTGAACTACGAATAAAGTTTTTGAATTGGTTGTACATAGTTATTTTAAGTCATAGTTAAGGACTTTTCCTGACGATGAATGGATGACGACCGTCTTGAGAAAAAAATAGTCAGTAGGATTTTCTTTTTAACCTTGAGCTAATTAAATGTTTGATACATTTGTTGAGTGTTGTAAATGACTGTAAGAGGCAAGTGAGTCTTTAATTGAAAAGCCTGTGACTAAGTAGTATGACTTTATGTGAGATACTTAGACTCAGGAATATGACTCTGTATGCTTAATGTTGAATTCATGTGATTAGTTATACCGAGAGTCTGTATGTGTATGTCTGGAATTGAACATGTGCAGTGAGTGTAAGGTTTTTTGTGTATTTCATGCTATCATATAATGTATAGAACTTGCCAGTGTGTTTGCAAATCGAAATGAGGGATGCTAATTGTAGGAGATTATTTAGACATTTCTTTGAATAAGATTATGTATCCTAGTTACCATATTGAGCCTTTAGCCTACTCATTGTTACCCAAATGAGAAGCTTAATCCTTTTCCTTCAGTAGACCTGAATTTGATCCAAAGCTTCTAAGCGCTTAAGCGAAAAATGTAAAAAAGTTAAAGGAGTAAGAATATTGGAAAGAGGGGAGATACTTAGTTGTGGATGTTAAAGTAAGAATCTGATTATACCTATGTTGGCCCGTACTTCTGAGGCAAATGATGTACTGACCCTTAGCCTACTCGGTGCCGGACACTGCTCCCAAAAATATGCATATGATCTCCATCATTTTTAAACAAAGCTGAACCATCATCTAGTGATGAATTGAATTATAATATGATATACAAAAATCAAAAATCATAACATGAGGAGCCTTGGCTCAAACCATACCACATGCTGAAATGAGTGAGAGTCTAGACTCCAAAATCCATGTGGTAAGCTAATAACATAAAATCGAATAAATCATGAAACATACTTGATCGTATGCTCTTTCCCAAACTTAAACATACTTGAAATAGACTTTGATAGTCAAAAACATGAATATAGACATGTTATACCCTGGAAGCCCAAATATCAGATCGGGGAGTTGAAACGGAGAAAAAGTTGAAATCTGGCATGAGGCACATAACTAGTTGTTAGGAGACCTGTGAGAGGAGCCCACGAGTCGTGGTGTGATTCGTGGGGAGGGTAGGGAATGAATTTGAAATATTGGAATTTTGGATCCCACGGACGTGACCATGACTCGTGGTCAGGCCCTGATCACGGGCAAAAATAGCATGCCCGAGATATGCTTTATGACTTAAATTAGTCTTGTTTATCTAAGTTATTGTATACATTTTCATGTAATTTTATTTGAAGTGAAGATATGTGTTAACCAACATGATTAGCCTTTGTTTTGTAGGTTTTGATGACTTTTGAGTAACAAATCCATGAGTTGGTGAAGTAGAGGCTTGGAAACGGAATTAACACGCGAATGTCGGCAAAGAGGAGGCACAAAACAGCCCACCGGTGCATCGGCAACGTGCCACGGCAGGCAGGCTGATCACAACAGCCCACCTGCACGTTGGCAACGTGCCACGACAGGTTGGCTGCGTGACCAAGAGGTTCCAATGCGCTGCCCAAGCAGCGTGACACGCTGCCAACGCGGCAGGGTGCTGCCGGGGCCAAGTTCGGGTGATTTCCAGAGAGCTTCCGCGTCTGTAGCGTGTCACAGAGGCAGTGCTCCGCGATGCACTCCGTGACACGTTGCTTGTTATTCCGGGAAAAAGTCCCACTACTATAAATAGCACACTTAGGTTCATTTTTCATTATTCTGACTTGGTGGAGCAAGGACGTGGGTTACAGGCAGTTGAGGAACGAAAATATCAGGGGTTTTTCTCTCTTTCTTTCTTTTTTAATTCAATTACTTGTATGGTTAACACTCATTTTAAGATGTTTAATCTACAAATGAGTGGCTAATTCCTCTCCTTGCTGAGGTTATGAACAATTGTGATGAAATTTGATCATTGATTCTTTGGTTTTTCATCTTTTCTTCCATGTTGTTCTATTAATTCTTGTTCTTACTGCATTAATGTGTGGCCTACGTTAATGTACATCTAAAAGGTCTGGTTTCACTCGAGAGAGCAAGAAATTGGAAAATTGTGAATTAATAGGATATGTTCTTTACTTGGTTTGGGAAAATTGAGTCTTGATTTGCTTTCAGGATAGAAATATACCTGAAAGTCGTATTAGTCAATTTAGGAACCGAAATTGTATGGCTAGAACATGAATTGCATTTAATCACAGAAATGTAGGTGGATGGTTCATGATTCTTAAGTGAGGTTAGATACGAGAGTTTTAATCTCTTGACAGTAGTTCTTGGCTAGCAACTGGAGGAAAAGATTAACCAAATTATGATGATAATCAATTTCATTACATGTTCGTTTAACCTCAGCATGCTCTCATTCATATTTCAGATTCAAAGTAGATAGTTGTCTTTAGCTTTAGTATAAAAATTCTAAAACAAACTATCAAACTTTTGGTTACACTGTTGTCTGCATTTTTAGAAGTAAAATATAGTACACTTGAGCAAATTGCACTTCATCCAAGTCTCTGTGGGATCGATACTTGGCTTACTAAAGCCACTTACTACTTGTTCGACCACGTGCACTTGCGTGTAGTTGTATACCCCAACAAACGACCGTCAAGTTTTTGGCGCCGTTGCCGGGGACTTGGCAATTGGTGAATCTATTTTAAGTGTTAATTTACTGTATTTTTATTTTCTTAGTGCTGACAACTTGGTCTTAGTGTTTGTTTTAATTCTTTTTCATTTTATTTCTTTTCTTTTTCGGACACCCTTATTGACATGACATCGTGGAATACAAATGGTATAAATGGTGGATACTCATATTTTAGCGAATCTTGTCTGAATTGCGGAGGACACCACTCGTGGCAACACTGTAACACGTGCAACATATGTGGTGGTCAAGATGGCCATTGGGATGGCTGTCCGAATGCATATTCCCCTCCCCCAAGCCCCTACTATGATCCTTCTGTTGTTTTTGCTGAATATAGGCATGCTGAAAATGAGGACTTGGGACGCCAAGCTCAAATAGAAGACATGCTAAAACAACTCCTGGAGCAATCAGAAGCAATGAAGGAGGCGATGGCAGTATTGAGAATTCAGCAAGAAGAGAAAGCAGAGGCTCTAGAAAGGATGAGCGTCAAACTCACGGAGATGATTGCTGAGGCTGAAGCTTGTGATAAATTGCAGGTAACAGTTTTAGCCGATATTCAAGAGGAACTACAAGAGGAAGACAAGGGTGAATTTTTGGATGAAGCCCAACAATTAGAATCTCTTGAGTGTCCTCGTGATGGGCTTACACTTATGGAAAATCCATTCATGGAAGAAGAGCTAGAGTATCCCCCATTTGACATTAATGGAGAGATAGATGTCGATGCTGAGAAGGTGTTTACAAGTAAGGAGGTCAAGCACAACGCAGTTTCAGAGTTGAGGTTTATTGGACCACACTCGAAGCATTTTTTCACATTAAGTTTGGTTGACAACATAGAAATAGAGCCTTCCAAGCTTATAAAGATATGTCAAGAGGAGGACCAAGCCCCGTATATTTTGAAATTTGGTAACTCAGAGAGACAAAATGACTTCGCTTACTTAAGGGACAATAGGTTCAAAAGGCAACATCTACTGCTTGGTCCTTACAATTTTTCACCACCACCCCTGGAGCATAAGAGGAAATTAGAGAAGAAATTAGGGGTGAGATTCATATCCTCAAGGTGGAGGAAAAAGCGGTGAAACTGGATACGACGTGCCGCGATGTAAAATTAGGCGCTGCTTGGGAGGCAACCCAAGGGTACCATGGGTACCATTTTAATTTCTTGCATTTAAGTTGATTTTATTTATTTTTTCATCTTGTGTTGTTTTGGTGGTAAGTTAAGCACAGATGGAGGGGAAGTCTGAGTACCCGTGGAGGAGGAAGCTAACAAGCATGGAAGAGAAAAAGTGTGGGGTCGAACACCCATTTGTGCAAAGTTGAAGAAAGGCATGTTGTTAGCTAGGCTTAAAGGCCTCAGGGAGTATTTCTCACCCTTTTTAAATTTTAATTTGATGCTATGAGGACATAGCATGATTTAAGTGTGGGGTGAGGGAAATTTCAAGGGAAATTTCAAATTTTTGTGCTTAACGATTTTTGGTGAATGTAATGCTTGTGAGAAAATTGAAAAAATTTTTGTCAGTTAAGCATGAATTCATCACCCGTTGGTTTTTCTTTTCGGGTCTTTTCCGACGGGGGGTCTTTGAACCGAAGAATAAAAATTTTCTTTTTCTTTCTTTCCTTTGTCTGTATATAGTGTTTTTAGTCATAGTTAGGGACTGTTTCCGACGATGGATGGATGACGATCGTCTTGAGGAAAAATTAGTCGGTAGGTGTTGGGTTTTTGAAACCATAACTAATTGGTGTTTGATGTTCTTTTTATGTGCTATACATACATGGTTGTAAGATGCAAGTATGTTCAGTGTGAAGCATGCAAGTGTATAACTTTGTTTGAGACACTTAGGCTCTTGAATTTGACTCAATATGATGGAAGCTTAATCTGAATTCTTGTGATTAGCTGAGTTAAGAGTCTGCTGAATGTGTCTTGAATTGAGCATGTGCCATGAGTGCAAGGTTTTTGAGTATTCTGTGCTATTATGAAATGTCTAGAACTTTCCTGGTGTGTATATAAAACGAAATGAAGGATGTGAATTGTAGGAGATGATTTAGGCATTTCTTTGAATGAACCAAACTTTTATCCCTCATTATACCTACCTTGAAAAATTAATCCTAGTTAACCCCATTGAGCCTTGAGCCTATTCTTTGACAGCTGTAACATAAGCTTAATCCTTTTTTTCTTTCATTAGCCTTGAAATTGAACCAAAACTCCTAAGCGCTTAAAGGAAAAATCCGAAAGAGTAAAGGAGTGAGAAGAATGAAAAGAAAGGAAAAGTAGCAAGTTGTAGAAGTGAGAAAAGGACAAAGGTGCACTTGTTTGAATATGGGTGAGTATTAGTAGGGAGTAAGAAAATAAATAAATGAAAAGTTACTTATAGAACTCCTTACTAATAAGCTAAAAGTGCCTAAAGAAAGGGGGAACAAAAGAGGAAAAAGAAAGATGAAAAGAGAAAAAGGTGAAGTGAGGGAAGGAAAGTTTGTAATGAAGGCGTGATGTATTAAAAGTGCTTAGGAAAGATAGTCACTATTACTGGCAATAATAGTACTTACCCGCACCTGAGTTACATTACAACCTAAAAAGTCCTACTTGATCTTACATTGATACATCCGTAAATTAGTGGAATAAAACACTAAGGCAAGCTTATGGGTCATTACATGATGCATGTGAATTCTTTGTGAGAGTGAGTGTAATTCTATGCATGTACCCACACATGTTGTGATATAAAAATTGTTTTTGCGTGTGAAATTGGGTAACTCTCTTTCTGTGAGGGGCACATGTTGAATGAAGGATATAATTCATGTGGGATTTCTTAATCAGTTGATTTGCATGAGTTTGCTGAGATTGAGAGTCGATTCTTGAGGTTAAGAAGTCATAACACAGTTGTACTTCATTTCAATGATCAAATCAGGCATGCTCTATTTTTAGCTTGTATCTTACGTAATCATTATAGCCGTAACTTGAATGATCTTGCTAAATTAGTTATGTGGGAGTATCCATATGCATGATATGTAAAAGTTTGTTCGAGGACGAACAAGGCTTTAAGTGTGGGTTTGTGATCACGGGCAAAAATAGCATGCCCGAGATATGCTTTATGACTTAAATTAGTCTTGTTTATCTATGTTATTGTATACATTTTCATGTAATTTTATATGAAGTGAAGATATGTGTTAACCAACATGATTAGCCTTTGTTTTGTAGGTTTTGATGACTTTTGAGTAACTAATCCATGAGTTGGTGAAGTAGAGGCTTGGAAACAGAATTAACACGCGAATGTCGGCAAAGAGGAGGCACAAAACAGCCCACCGGCGTGTCGGCAACGTGCCACGGCAGGCAGGCTGATCACAACAGCCCACCTGCACGTTGGCAACGTGCCACGGCAGGTTGGCTGCACGACCAAGAGGTACCAACGCGCTGCCCAAGCAGCGTGACACGTTGCCAACGCGGCAGGGTGCTGCCGGGGCCAAGTTCGGGTGATTTCCAGAGAGCTTCCGCGTCTATAGCGTGTCATGGAGGCAGTTCTCCGTGATGCACTCTGTGACACGTTGCTTGTTATTCCGGGAAAAAGTCCCACTACTATAAATAGCACACTTAGGTTTATTTTTCATTATTCTGACTTGGTGGAGCAAGGACGTGGGTTACAGGCAGTTGAGGGACGAAAATATTAGGGTTTTTTCTCTCTTTCTTTCTTTTTTAATTCAATTGCTTGTATGATTAACACTCATTTTAAGATGTTTAATCCACAAATGAGTGGCTAATTCCTCTCCTTGCTGAGGTTATGAACAATTGTGATGAAATTTGATCATTGATTCTTTGGTTTTTCATCTTTTCTTCCATGTTGTTCTATTAATTCTTGTTCTTACTGCATTAATGTGTGGCCTACGTTAATGTACATCTAAAAAGTCCGGTTTCACTCGAGAGAGCAAGAAATTGGAAAGTTGTGAATTAATAGGATATGTTCTTTACTTGGTTTGGGAAAATTGAGTCTTGATTTGCTTTCAGGATAGAAATATACCTGAAAGTCGTATTAGTCAATTTAGGAACCAAAATTGTATGGCTAGAACATGAATTGCATTTAATCACAGAAATGTAGGTGGATGGTTCATGATTCTTAAGTGAGGTTAAATACGAGAGTTTTAATCTCTTGGCAGTAGTTCTTGGCTAGCAACTGGAGGAAAAGATTAACCAAATTATGATGATAATCAATTTCATTACATGTTCGTTTAACCTCAGCATGCTCTCATTCATAGTTCAGATTCAAAGTAGATAATTGTCTTTAGCTTTAGTATAAAAATTCTAAAACAAACTATCAAACTTTTGGTTACACTGTTGTCTGCATTTTTAGAAGTAAAATATAGTACACTTGAGCAAATTGCACTTCATCCAAGTCTCTATGAGATCGATACTTGGCTTACTAAAGCCACTTACTACTTGTTCGACCACGTGCACTTGCGTGTAGTTGTATACCCCAACAAACCACCGTCAGGCCCCACGAGCCGTTAGGTAAGTGTGGCGTGGATGAGTAAGAAGAGAGAAGGAAGGAAGGCAGTGTACTCGATGGGAGGACCCCACGAGTTGTGGTCAGTCCCCATGATTCATGGGGAGGGTCGTGGTCAGCTAGCTGAGGAATTCTTGGTATTGAGGCAGTGTACTTCACGAGTGGTGAACCCGAGTCGTGGTCACCCAATAACGAGTCATTATGTCTTCCATTATAAGATCAGGGGACGTGTTTAGCGGTGTACTTCACAGATCAAGCCACGAGTCCCGACCCTTGACGGTGAATCATTAGGTCCCTCGTTGGGACCATCTGGCAGTTATTTTCTGCTAATTTAGTAAGGATTTTTCCATAATTCCTAAGATTCTAAGGCCTAAACTACGTTATTTTGAGTTATGAATAGTGACTTTTAAAGGGGTTTAGTTCATTTTAGGCCTTATTCCTTCATGCATGCAAGGTAGAAGACTAGAGAGGGTGATCAAGCATAGCATTCATCAATTCCTCTTCAATTCCTACTGGGCACCTCAAGAAGTGTAAGAATCAGCTAACAACAGGTATGTAGGGTAATCAATAGGTGTATCCTTTCACACCCATTCCAAAATCCCTCTCTAAATAATGAATGATCTCTGACTAATCTATGAGGTTTTAACCCAATGCATCGATTTCCTAATTCTTCACATGGGTATGATTTAAATATGTTTCTATTATTGAATTATGAAGAATGGGCAAGTTTTATAATGTTTTCAATTAAAAATCATGTTTTTAGCTTTATGAATTAAAAAGCCCATTATTGAAAAGTTCATGAAAGATGAGATTTGTGATGAATGCATGATGATGATGAGATATTATGATGAAAAGTATGTTGCCAAGCTACCCATGTTTATAACCATGCTTTAAATATGAATTGATTATTTTAAAGTATGATAAAGCTTTGAGAAATGTCCACATGTTTAAGTATGACTGATGATTTCCCAAATTAAGCTTACCACATGGTTATGGAGCAAAGACTCCCACTTATATTTTCAGCTTGTGGTATGGTTTGAGTTAAAGCTTCTCATATGCATGATTTCAACATTAATATGTATTTGATTTATGAGCTTCGTCAATAGACGATGTTGAGCTCCGTTAAATAACGATGCAGAGCGTATGCTTGTTTTTAGGAGTAGTGTCTAGCACCGACAGGCTAAGGGTCAATCACCCTATGCCTCAGAACTATGCACCAACGTAGATTGATACATTATGACTTTGGGACCTCCCTTTTGAGTTATCTCTTTCTCTATTAGGCCACGAGCTTGATATTGATGTCTTTGTATTGTCCTTTGTCCTGGCAAGGCTTTGGAAATCTTTACGCACTTGAGTGTGATAGTGTGGACCATGTAAGCTCTATCGTGGTTTGTCGGTAAAAAGACGAGTCTCCCATTGTTCCTCATTATTTCAATTATACATGTTCATTACTCATGAGATTTACATACGTAAGCATGTTCTAAAGCAGGTTTGACCCAATATTCAGCTTTACTTATAAACATTAGATTTCAGCTTTGAATTAGTCGATTATGTTATGATATGTTATGATGATATGTTATGTTATGATGAGATCATGATTTCAAAAAGAAAGCATGCAAGTCCTACTCTCAGGTTCTTAATGCTTATGTTTACATTATGCATTGTTTTAAATGATTTTATTCACTAAAGCAGTTTTACTTATCCCGCATACTTGGTACATTCCACGTACTAAACGCATTCTCTATGCTATATCATTTCATGATACAAGACCCGGTTCTCAGGTTTAGCCCCGCTCATAATTTGACTTCAGAGATTAGCACCTTCATTGTTGGTGAGTCCTTATCTCCCAAGATCTAGACTATTTAAATTTCCTATATGTATTTCAGTTTCAGTTTTGTTGAGTTAGTTGGGGTCTTGTCCCATCAACTCGTCATGTTTAGAGGCTTTTCTGACATATGTATGTAATCACCTTCGGATTGTGTATTCTGACGTTATTTAGACATCCGCTATGATTATATTGTTGATTATTCAGTTTCATTAATCGAGTTAGATGTATGCTTATGCCATGGGTCGACTTGGGGTGTCTCGGGGCTCCTTGTCCTGTGTTGGGATCCAGGCCTCCATTCGGGTCGTGACAAACATGGTATTTGAGCCATAGGTTTGAAGTGTCCTAGGGTGTCTGAAATTCGTGTTACGTAGAGTCTTTTCCAAGGGTGTGAAGTGCGCCAAACTTATGATGAAGAGGCTACGAGACGTTTAGGAAACGTTCCCTTCTTTCATGATCTATGTCATGCGATGAAATGCCTTCCTATCCTTCTAATTCATTCTATTGGCGATTGCAGAATCATGGCTCCCCGAATGATGAATGGTAGAAGGAATGGGAATGGAGAAGGCCATGAGGATGGCAATAGTAATAGGCTCCAGCAGGTCCCACTAGTTCTAGAGCACCAGGCACCGGAGCCGATTGCCCATGCTGAGTTTCGGGCAGCTACTCAGATGCTTGTATAGGCGTTGACCGCTTAGTTCAATCAGCAGACATTTACGCATGTTTCACAAAATGGCGATGCAACAGTGACTCAAGTCTGAGACTTCTTGAGAATGAACCCGCCAGAGTTCCTCGGTTCAAGAGTAGATGAGAACCCACATGAGTTCATAGATGAGATAGTGAAGATCACCCAAGTAATGGGGGTGAATGGAGTTGAGTGCGCAGATTTGGCCTTGTACCAGTTGAAAGGGGTCGCGCATATCTAGTTTTGCCAATGGAAAGATAGTAGGGTTGCTGGAGTAGGCCTTGTCACTTGGGAAGAGTTCCATGTTGCATTCTTAGATCGGTTCTTCCCTTGTGAGATGAGGGAACTGAGTTCGTAAATTTGAAGCAAGGGAGAATGACGGTGCAGGAGTATGCTCTTGAGTTCACCCGCCTATCAAAGTATGTCCCAAAGTTAGTGGCTGATCAGAGGGCGCGCGTGAGTAGATTCATTCATGGAGTAGCAGGCTATTTGGACAAGGATTGTAGGACCGCTATGCTCCATCAAGATATGGATTTCTCTCAGATAGTCTTGTATACCCAGCAGATGGAGGTGGCACATTTGAGAGAGAGGGAGGCCAAGAGGGCCAGGACAATGACCACATATTCTCATAGCCGAGGTTAGGTGGTGGGCAACGATAGCAGACCCACCAGAGATCATCAGCCCCAATATATTCAGCATTAAGTGTCCCATCAAGACCGAGGCACGATCAGAGGGGGCGAGCATCATGCTCTAGAGGTCATCGCAGCAGACCCGCAAATTCTAGTGTTTTATCTTTCCGCAAGTGTGGCTAGGGTCACACAGGTCAGTGTCTAGCAGGTACAGGTTCTTGTTTCGGGTGTGGGAAGCCCTGACACATGCTTAGAGATTACCCAACAGCGAGGCAGGATCATGATAGGGGCCAAGGCCCAACTTCTATTTCAGCAGCCCCACCCATATGCTTAGCACATCAAGAAGCATCTACTAGCACAGGTAGTGGTCCACGCTGGAACAGATTCTATGCCTTAGCATCCCGCCAGGAGTAGGAGGTCTCCCCGAATGTAGTCATCGGTATGTTACAAGTTTTCAATCTTGATGTTTATGCTTTGTTAGATCCGGGGGGCTACCTTGTCTTTTGTGACACCTTATGTGGCCAGTAGCTTCGGAGTTAGTCCCGAAGTCTTGTCAGAACCCTTCTTAGTTTCTACTCCAGTAGGTGATTCAGTTATATCTAGACGGGTATATAGAGCTTGCCCGTCCTCAGTCCTTCAGAAGGTCACCTTCGCAAATTTGATAGAGTTAGCCATGACTGATTTTGATGTTATCCTTAGCATGGATTGGCTATTTGCATGTTATCCCTCACTTAATTGTAGAACTTGGCAGTAGAGTTCAGATTTCTGGGTGAGCCAGTCTTAGAATGGAAGGGTAGTTCAGCTGTGCCTGTAGGTCGTTTCATTTCCTACCTTAAGGACAGAAAGATGATTTCTAAAGGTTGTGTGTACCATCTAGTTAGGGTTAAGGATGCAATGTCCGAGACCCCAACTATCTAGTCAGTTCCAGTAGTACATGAGTATCTAGAGGTCTTTCCAGACAATTTACCGGGAATCCCTCCCGAGGGGGAGATTAATTTTGGTATTAACCTTTTTCTTGACACGTAGCCTATATCTATTCCTCCTTACAGAATGGCTCCATCTGAGCTTAAAGAGTTGAAAGAGCAGTTGAAGGACCTGTTAGATAAGGGTTTCATTAGACCGAGCAAGTCCCCATAGGGTGCACCAACTCTCTTTGTTTGAAAGAAAGATGGTTCTCATCAAATGTGTATTGATTATCAGCAATTGAACAAAGTCACCATCAAGAAAAAGTATCCTTTACTCAAGATTTATGATTTATTTGACCAACTTAAGGGTACCAAGTGTTTCTCAAAGATAGATATCAGATCTGGGTATCATCAGCTTAGAGTTCAGAGAGTGACATCCCGAAGACAGCCTTCAGGATGCGGTATGGCCATTATGAGTTCGTAGTTATGTATTTTGGAGTAATGAGTGCTCCTACAACTTTTATGGACTTGATGAATAGGGTTTTCAAGCCATACCTGGACATGTTCGTGATTGTTTTTATTGATGACATCCTGATATACTCTCGGAGTGAGGAGGAACATGTCGCTCATTTGAGAATAGCCCTTCAGACTCTCAAGAATCATCAATTATATGCCAAATTTAGCAAATGTGAGTTTTGGTTGAACTCCATAGCATTTTTGGGCCATGTGGTGTCAAGTGAGGGCATAAAGGTGGATTCTTAGAAAATAGAAGCGGTGAAGAATTGGCCGAGACCGGTGATTCCTTCGGATATTATTAGCTTCTTGGGTTTAACTGACTATTATCAGAGATTTGTTGAAGGTTTCTCATCGATTGCAGCACCCTTGACCAAACTAACCGAAAAGAAGGCGAAATTCCAATGGTAGGAGGCTTCTGAGAAGCGCTTCCAAGAGTTGAAGTCTCGATTTACTTCAGCACCGGTGTTAACTCTACCAGAGGGTACCGATGGGTTTGTAGTGTATTATGATGCTTCAAGGATCAGACTTGGGTGTGTATTGATGCAGCACGAGAAGGTTATAGCATATGCCTCTAGACAGTTGAAAGTTCATGAGAAGAATTACCTGACCCATGATCTTGAATTAGTCGCGGTGGTATTCTCTTTGAAGATTTGGTGATATCATTTGTATGGATTCTCATGGATGTGTTTATGAACCATAAGAGCTTACAATATGTGTTTACTCAAAGAATATGACATAAGTGTGCTATACCATCCGGGTAAGGCTAACATGGTAGCAGACACACTTAATATACTCTTTATGGAGAGTGTGTCTCATTTGGATGAAGGGAAGAAGGAGTTGGTGAAAGATGTGCATCGACTTGCAAGGTTGGGAGTTAGGTTGGTTGACTCGACTGATGGCGGGGTTGTTGTTCAGAATGGATAAGAATCGTCCTTGGTGACTGATGTGAAAGCTAGTAAAGACAAGAACCCAATTTTGGTAAAGTTAAAGGAAGTCGTTCAAAATCAGAATGTAGAGGTCTTCTCCAAAGGGGGAGATGGAGTGCTTCGGTACCAGGGTCGCTTATGTGTTCTAGATGTTGATGAGTGAGGAGCCGGACATTGCACGAGGCTCATGGATCCAGGTATCTATCCATCCAGGTGCCACCAAGATGTACCATGACTTATGGGAAATCTATTAGTGGAATGTAATGAAGAAGGATATCGCAGAGTTCATAGAAAAGTGTCCGAACTATCAGCAAGCAAAGGTTGAGCATCAAAGACCGAGAGGTGTGCTTTACGATATTAGCATTCCTACTTGGAAGTGGGAAGAAATTAATATGGACTTCATCACAGGTATGCCTCGCACTCGCTGGCAACATGACTCCATTTGGGTGGTGGTGGATAGGTTGTCTAAGGCTTCTCATTTCCTTCTGGTCAAAACCACGAATTGGGCGGAAGATTATGACAAATTTTATATCCGGGAGCTAGTCCAATTGCATGGAGTGCCCTTATCCATCATTTCATGTAAAGGTACTCAATTTACCTCTCTGTTTTGGAAGTCATTTCAAAAAGGATTAGGTACATAGGTTTAGCTCAGCACGACATTTCTCCCGCAAATGGATGGTCAAGCGGAATGTACAATCCAGACCCTCAAGGACATGTTGAGAGCATGCACGATTGACTTCAGAGGTATCTAGGATGAGCATTTGCCACTTGTCGAGTTTACATACAATAATAACTATCATTCCAGTATCCATATGACACTGTTCGAGGCTCTCTATGGGTGGAGGTGTAGGTTGCCCATTGGACGGTGTGAGGTTGGCGAAGCAGCAATGATAGGACCAGATTCGGTTCACGAGACTATGGAGAAGGTTCAGTTGATAAGGGACAGGTTGAAAACTTCCCAAAGTCGCCAAAAGTCCTATGCCGATGTGAGGAGAAGCGAATTAGAATTTAGAGTTGACGATTGGGTATTTCTGAGGGTGTCTGCCATCAAGAGAGTGATGAGGTTCAAAAAGAAGGGGAAACTTAGTCCCCACTATGTTGGCCCATACCGAATAGTCAGACGTGTTAGCAAGGTGGCTTATGAAAATTGGAGTTGGCCTCAGAATTATCTTCTATACATCCTGTATTCCATGTGTCACTCTTGAATAAGTGTTTGGGAGATCCAACTCTAGTTGTCCCGGCGGATAGTGTTGGTGTGAAAGACAACCTCAATTATGAGGAGGTTCCAATAGAAATACTTGATCGTCAGGTTTGAAAACTAAGGAATAAGGAAGTAGCTTCAGTTAAAGTGCTATATAGGAATTAGCATGTTGAGGGATCTACGTGGGAAGCCGAAGGAGATATAATGGCCAAATGCCCCTATTTATTCCCTACCAACTTAGTTTCAGCTTGAGGTATCAATTTTGACCTAAAACGCTATCTAGTTTACATGTTCAGATCATGTGCCCAAGTTTCTTTTATGAATGTGGATGTATGTACAGTTCATGAATTTAGTTCAGCTATGTAGTTTGAATTAGAGATAGTCATTCCATCAATTTTCGACTTAAATGATCAGTATATTTCAATATGATAATGGCATTTTTCTGATCTTCTTATGTTTTCTAACATTCGAGGATAAATGTTCCCAAGGGGGAGATATTGTTATACCTTAGAAGCCCAAAGATTAGAAACGGGAGTTGAAATGGAGAAAAAGTTGAAATCTGGCACCAAGCACAAAACGAGTTGTGAGGAGACCCATGAGAGGAGCCCACAAGTCATGGTGTGAATCATGTGGAGTCCAGGGAATGAATTTGAAAATTTGGAATTTTGGATCCCAGGGACGTGACCACAACTCGTGGTTAGGCTCCACGAGTCGTTAGGTCAGTCGTGGGGTGGGTGAGTAAGAAGAGAGAAGGAAGGCAGACAGTGTACTCGATGGAAGGACCCCATGAGTCGTGGTCAGTCCCCACGATTCGTGGCGTGGGTCATGGTAAGCTAGCTGAGGGATTCTTGGTATTGAGGCAGTATACATCATGAGTGTAACCACGAGTTGTGGTCACCCAATAACGAGTCATTATTCTTCCGTTATAAGCCCAGGGGACCTGTTGAGCAGTGTACTTCACGGATCAAGCCACGAGTTGTGACCCCTGACGATGAATCGTTAAGTACCTTGTTGGGACCATCTGGCAGTTATTTTCTGCGAATTCAGTAATGGTTTTTCCGTATTTCCGAAGATTCTAAGGTTGAAACTACGTCGTTTTTAGTTATGAATAGTGACTTTTAAAGGGGTTAAGTTCATTTTAGGCCTTATTCCTTCATGCATGCAAGGTAGAATACTAGAGAGGGTGATCAAGCCTAGCATTCATCAATTCCTCTTCAATTCCTATGGGCACCTAAAGAAGTGTAAGAATCAGCTACAAACAAGTAAGTAGTGTTATGAATGGGTGGTTCCTTTCAGACCCATGCCCAAATCCCTCTCTAAATCACGAATGATCTATGACTAATCTATGGGGTTTTAACCCAATGCATCGATTTCCTAATTCTTCACATGGGTATGATTTAAATACGTTTCTATTATTGAATTATGAAGCATGGGCAAGTTTTATAATGTTTTTAATTAAAAATCCTGTTTCTAGCTTTATGAATTAAAAAGCTTATGCTTGAAAAGTTTATGAAAGATGAGATTTGTGATGAATGCATGATGATGAGGAGATATTTTGATGAAAAGTATGTTTCCAAGATACCCATGTTTATAACCATGTTTTCGATGTGGATTGAGTATTTTCAAGTATGATAAAGCTTTGGGAGATACCCACATGTTTAAGTACGATTGATGATTTCCCGAATAAAGCTTACCACATGATTTTGGAGAGAGGTCTCCCACTTATATTTTCAGCTTGTAGTATGGTTTGAGGTAAAGCTTCTCATATGCATGATTTCAGCTTTGAGATGTATTTGATTTATGAGCTTCATCAATAGACGATGTTGAGCTTCGTTGAATAACGATGTAGAGCATATGCATTTTTTGGGAGTAGTGTCTAGAACCGAGCAATCTAAGGGTCGATCACCCTATGCCTCAGAACTATGCGCCAATGTAGGTTGATACATTATGACTTTGGGACCTCCCTTGTGAGCTATCCCTTGCCCTATTGGGCCACGAGCTTGATATGGATATCATGGTAGCGTCCCTAGCCCTGGAGAGGCGTTGGACGACTCTACCCACTTGACTATTATAGTTGGGACTACGTAAACTCTATCGTGGTATGTTGGTTAAAAGATGAGTCTCCCATAGTTCCTCATGATTTTAGTTATGCATGTTCATTACTCATGAGATTTACATATGTAAGCATGTTCTAAAGTAGGTTTGACTCAATGTTCAGCTTTACTTATAAACATCAGATTTCAGCTTTGAGTCAATCGATTATATTATGATATGTTATGATGATATGTTATGTTATGATGAGATCATGATTTCAGAAAGAATGCATGCAAGTCTTACTCTCAAATTCTTAATGCTTATGTTTACATTATGCATTGTTTTAAATGATTTTATTCACTTAAGAGGTCTTACTTATCCTTCATACTCGGTACATTCCACGTACTGACCGCATATTCTATGCTATATCATGATATAGGACTCGGTTCTTAGGTTCAGCCCAACTGATAGTTCGACTTCAGAGATTAGCACCTTCATTGTTGGTGAGTCCTCATCTCCCGAGGACTAGACTATTCAGATTTCCTATATGTATTTCAGCTTCAGTTTTGTTGAGTTAGTTGGGGTCTTGTTCCATCAACTCATCATGTTTAGAGGCTTTTCATACATATGTATGTAATTAGCTTCGGATTGTGTATTCTGATGTTATGTTTAAGTTTAAACTTATGCTATGATTATATTGTTGATTATTCAGTTTCATTGATCGAGTTAGATGTATGCTTATGCCATGGGTCGACTTGGAGTCTCTCGGGGCTCCTTGTCCCGTGTTGTGATTCTGACCTCCATTTGGGTCGTGACAAGACACGGGTAATTTGAAATCATACTTTTATCATATACATCTCATCTTGCTTGAAAACATAAATCATAATCTCATCTTTTCATGAACTTTCATAATTGGGCATCATAATTAGTTAAACTTGAAAACAAGATTTGTAATTGAAAACATTATAAAACATGCCCATGAATCATAATTTAACATTAGAAACCTGATAAGAATATACCCATGATAGATACTTAGAGAATTCACAAGTTGGGTCAAAACCCCATAGATTCATAAACTTAGGATTTCCATGAATTTGGGAAGGGATTGGGCATGGGATGGGTGAATACACCCATTCATAACCCTACATACCTGGGTACTTCTGATTTCACTACCCTCTTAAATGCCCAAAGAAAATTGAAGGAGAATTAATGAACTTCTAGGATTGATCACCCCTAGAAACTTCTAGGATTGCATGCATGGAGAGGGATGGGCTTAGAATGAGCTAAACCCTCTTAGAAACACTTATCTGAGCTTAAAATGACATAGTTTAGGTCTTAGAAACTTAGGAATTGCGGAAATGCCCTTAATAAATTCGCAGGAAAAAACATAATGCCAATCCCAATGAGGGACTGGACGAATCATTGCCTGAGGTGATGACTCGTTGTCTGCATTCGTTGTCAGCACTGGAACACTTACCTCTACTGGTCACCACAAGGGACACCACGACTTGTGGTGTACCTGACTACTCGCAGTGACTAACCATTGGGTACACTGCCAGACCCTTCAACATCCAAGTCAAAGTCCTGTCCATGACCAACCTTACGACTCATGGTACTAACTAGGAATTCTGGCTTCAACCATGGTCAACCCCCAATAGAATCCAACCAAACTCTCCCTTCACTCCACGAGTCATCTAACGACTCGTGGTGCACCTCACGAGTCACTAGACGACTCGTCCTATGACACAGCGCAAAAATTCCTATTTTTCTCCGCTTAAACTCTTGGGTATAATTTTAAGACTTTCGAGGTATTACATCAACATCTAAATAAAGTATCAGAAGACATACATTAGATGAACTGGGTTAAAATAATGGGTTATAATTATTACATAGTATATGTACTTCCCCATTTTGGCATCATAAAAAATATTATTGCAAAATGCAAATTGAGTATTTGAAAAGTAATTTTAAGCTCTTGGTAATTGGGGGCTATCAGAGATACAAACATGATAGTGCCAAGGCCCTCAGTTAGATATCACAAGAGATTTGCAAGATCAACCAAATCAGCCAAAATCAAAGGACAAAGCAAAACAATTTTATTAGACAAATAGGTGACCCCACATATATAAGCACAACTAGAAGTTAACTCAAATTACTTAGGGAACATACACAGAAACTAGATAAGGTTAGAAAAGAAGCAGAAGGACAACTAAAGCTAGGCTAGGTTGGAGGAGTCAAGGATGATGGAGGGGTCTACTTAAGAAACTAATAGATACCATGTTGACTAGATCAATTTTTAACCTTTTACTTGTCAAATTCATTCTGCACATGTGCTATTTGAGTCTTAAGAGCCTCCTGCTCAATTGCATATTTATCATGAAGCATGGTAATGGCATCCTGATAAGCGATTCACAGGCCCTTAATCTCAACATCTTTAGCAGTTAAGGCATCCCTCAAATGCTATAATGGGGTGTTGGACCCCCCTAGATGAAGCAAGTACAACAACTTGATTCACCTTACCAATACATTCTTAGTGATATGAGTCTGCCAAACTGCTGTAGGCAACTTATGATGCACAAAGATATCCCTCAACCAAAAGCCGTAGCACAGAGTATGTCCCTTCTTATCGTGCTTGCTTATGCAGAGCATGCGATGCATCATAAGCCCAGGAAGGTCAATTTGAATCCTAGAGTAACTAGTTCCATAAGAGTGAGAACAAAGAAATTTTCCTTAGTCCTTCTCTCTTATAGAGGGATCAACATCTTATGGACAACATCAAAGAGCAGCTTGTGAAACCTAGACATAACCATTTTTTCTACCCTTCCATGCTCTTGGAGACGAGAGTTGTTGGCAAAATTCCTAGTGATGGATAGTGCAAAATGCAGTCCATCCAAAAGGGACTATTCACTCTTCACATAGAAGCCCCATCGAATATTTGGAACATCCAGAACCTGAGAAATCAAATGCAGCAGATATCTCAATAGGAATATCTCACATAGTGCTAGTGATGGATATAACAGTCTCTTTGGCATTGATGTAGAATTAAGTGATTTCTGCCTTACGTATCTTCCTTTGACAATCCCCTTTTAAGGAACAAGTTTCTCTAACCTTGAGCTTTAATTCTGTTATGCCCCAGCCTAGGGCCTTGATGTGCTGGTAATTTACCAACTTATCTAGCTCTCAAATCTTATGTGCAGGAATTTATTTGAAACAAAGATAATGGAGGATTTGAACTTAAAGTAATCTGTTAGAGAAAAAAATAAGTGACAAGTGTGCCACAAGTCAGTACCTGCATCTAGCAGGTGCCACGCAGGAGGACTTGAAAGTTTGCGGGTAATGGAACTGTGTGGCACAAGTTGGCATCTATGGAATGCAAGTGCCACAAAGGAAGAAATAAGAGAAGACTGCCCTAAACTTGTTGATGCACCTGGATGCTACAAGTTTACACTTGCGAAACGCAGGTGCCAAAGTGAGCCATGTTTCTTTCGAAGGGAAAATTGTCCAGAAGGAAAGTACATACTTGAGAAGCTTCCAAGGATGTTTCGGGGACCTGTACAAGGAATATATGTAGATTTTTTTACCCTATTTATATATACATCATTGAAGAGGAGAGATACTGATAAGGAGAGTACAATTTTCTACTTTCTTATTGTTCTTCTTCCTTGTGAAAATACCATTGTTGAAGATACAAAGCTTTAAACTAATTTTATTTGCTTAAGATGAATGGTTTTGAGGAATTTCTCTTTCCCTAATTATGAGCAGCTAATTTCTCTTCTAGAGGCGTGTGTAAATGATGGGTGTTTAGAATTGATTGGGTATTGACTAATTAATTTTATAATTGATTAAAATGAATAGATCTATTGATTTCATCGAGTTTTAATCTACAAATTAATGGTTGCAAACATTAATTGAGTTCTCAAACTTTGTTTTTCTTGAGAAAGAGAAGTGAAGTTGGGTAAGACTTTAATAGTGAGGAATTGGAGCTTTTGATATATGGGTTATAGCTAGAAATAGTCTATACCCAATTCAAGTTTCATTCAAGGGCTAGAGCTAGGTAGAGTCTTTGCCTACTCAAGCAATGTCTGGCTGTTTTGTAAATCTTGGTTTTAGAGTTCGAGAAAACCCAAAATATACACACTCTTGTGGTTGAGAAATTTAAAGTGTAGCTAAAACCAAAGCTATCAATGCAATAATAAATTCTAAGGCTTTAGTTAATACCTATCAATAGATGCCCCATGAAATGCACACCCCTAGTCTCTCTAATCTTGTCAACAACAATTGTGTTACTTTGTTTTGATTTAAATTTTCATTTGATACTTGTTCAAACCACTTTCTCCAATTTTACTTTATGTTTATACAAGATGCTTGCTCTTGTGAATTAATTTACAACTCATGATAAATCTAGCCTTCAATCCTTGTGGGAAATTGACCCCGACTCTTATTGGGAACTTGTTTTGCATACGACCATAGCCACCTTCTTAATTGGAGAGTTGTTTTGAATGTTATTAAAAATAGCGCCATTGTCGAGGATTGAAAATTGATTGTTATTTGTTTGTGTGTTGATTCATATTTGTATTGCGTCTTGTTTTTCATTTAGTTGTTTTATTGCTCTTGTTGGTTGAATAGGATAAAGGATGAGCCACATTAGTGATAACGGCAGTGTTGATGGGTTCATGGATGTTGAAGATGAGCCAGTAGCTCATGGTGTGACTAGTGCAATTCGCCTACATCCAACGATAGGGAATGTGGTGTTTCATGCTACTAGCACCATGTTACACCTCATCCAAATGAAAGAATTATTGGGGGACCTTGTAGGTGAAGATGCCAATCGATACATAAGGAATGTTGAAATATGCCAGCCATTCAATATCACAAACATTAGACAAGAGTCTATTTGGCTAAGGTTGTTCCCATTTTCTTTCACGGGAGATGATACATCTTGGTTGGCGGAGCTATCTCTAGGGTCTATAACTTCATGGAATGAGTTAACCGAGACATTACCAGATCTATACTTTCCAACCTCTAGAATGTTGCAATTGCATAATGAAATCATAAACTTTCAACAACTTTTGGGAGAACCATTACATGAGGTGTGGTTGAGATTCAAAAAGAAGGTGGTGTGTCCTAATCATGGGTTATTGGATGGAGTTCTTTTGCAAGCTTCTACCAATCGCTTGACTCCATCAATAAGTTCTAGGCAAATAATTTACCAGGTGGTTCAATCATGGATCAAACTTTTGGACTTGCAAAGGCCCTCTTGGATAGAATGACCAACACAATCAAGCATGGCATAAAAGGGAGAATATGGTGTCCCCAAGTGTTACTTCCAACCTAATGACAAATGAGATATGAAGAAAAGAGGAAGAAATGGATGAGGCCTTGGCAAAGATGATGACTCAAATAGAGTTGCTAGCTAAGCACATGATGGGCTCCAGAGTCAAGAGTGTAAATGCTATTGGAGCTCAAGGAAACAACTTTCTTGAGGGTAATGCTTCATATGCTATGTTCGATGAAGAATGTCAATACATGTTGAACCGAGTGGCGGGTTGTTGCCCAGGGTACCAAGGTGCCAACCAAGGCCCTTGGCGTCCTCGAAAGGGGAACCAAGGTTGGATAGATCAAGAAGGTCAATAGAGATACAAAGATGGACAATGGAGAGACTGTGATCGTTAAAGAGAAGATGATCAATATAATCACCACAACTCAAATACATATGTACCCCTTCCTAAGGCTGAGGTAGCTCCAGTTCAAACAAGTGTTAGTGATCCCGCTAGCATAAAGATCGAGGAAATGCTAGCTCATGTATTGAAAAGAGTAAAATCCACTGACAATGGGGTTAAAGAGTTGTAGGTGAGGTGTCCAACCTTAATCAGACCATGAGTTCCCATTCGACATCGATCAAGCTTCTTGAGACCCAAATAAATTATTTGTCCACTCAAATGAATCCTCATATGAATGGTATACTTCCTAGTAACACTCTTTCAAATCCAAAAAATGATAGCCATTGTGTGGAAATTACCACTAGAAGTAGGAAATACTTGAGATTGTGGGTGGTACACCCAATGATTTTTCTAGTAAATAGAAAAGTTACGAGAAGTGAAAGGATGAGGTGGCACCGAGTGCACCCATATTACTTGATAATGAGAAGATAGTGGAGGACGAAAAGGTAGATGTTCCTTCTCGTGTTGTGATAGATGACGAAGGAGTCAAGGAGCACAAAATTGATAAGGGACCTATGCCTAAATGTCCACCTCCTTATCCTCAATGGATAATGAAGAAGAAAAAGGACAATCAATTCAACAAGTTCGTTGATTTGTTTAGTAAATTGTTCGTGAACATTCCGTTGGTTGATGCTATATTGCAAATGCCATAGTATGCCTAGTTCATGAAGGAGTTGCTGAAAAAGAAGAAGGTTGTTGATGTGGGCACGATAATGGTGTCACACCATTGTAGTGTAATAATGGAAAGCAATATGGCTTCGAAGAGAGAAGACCCCGGGGCTTTTACCATCCCATGTGCCATTTGGGTGTATCTATTCAACAAAGCCTTGCGTGACCTAGTGGATAGAATCAATTTGGTGCCCCTTTTGATATTCAAGAAGTTGGATTTGGGAGTTCCTAAGCCTACTCCAATGAGGTTACTCATGGCTGATAGATAGATCAAGAGCTCGGCGGGGATACTATTGGATGTATTAGTAAAGGTTGACAAGTTCAGCCTTTTGGTGAATTTTTTAGTGTTGGATTGTGATGTGGACCTTGAGGTGCCTATCATGTTAGAATTCCCATTATTAGCCACTGATCGACCATTAGTGGATGTTGAGCTGGGAGAACTCAAGTTTCGGGTTGACAGTGATGAGGTCATTTTTAAAGTGTGCAAATAAATGAAGCCACCGGATGAGTGTCGAGTTGTGTCAGTGATTGACACAATGAATGAGCTGGTTGAGGTCCCTTATGAGGAGGTCAAACCCCTAGATCCTTGTTGAACTTGGAAGTAATATCGTCGAGCCATAAAGTTACGTCAAATGCTTCATGGGAGGCAGCCCAAGTGTTTTTCAATTTTGATTTGTTTACTTCACTCTTTGTTGTCTTTGATTGTGTCAGGAATGCAAAAGTCTTTAAATGTGGAAAAAGTAGAAAAAATGTCAAAACGAGGCACATGCGTCAAGCCTGAAAAATGCAGGTGCCACTCTGCAACACACAGGTATAGTGCATGCCTTAGCTAGAGTACCTAGAAGGAAAATTTACAAAGTTGTGCACCTGCGTATCATCTGCGAGACGCAAACACAAACCTGCAGCATGCATGTGCAACGCTGGTCCTGATCAATGCACTGGCAAAATAAATCCCCACCCGCGCTTCACATGTGTGTCACAGGTTTTCACCTGCATTTGGGCTTACACAGGCACAAGTATGTGTCTTTAAAATTCTTGATAGACCCGTTTGACCAGACTTGACTTGGCTTTGACTCATGACCTCTTCATTATCTAAAACCCTCTTAACCCCAATTTTTCTCCACTATTTCACCATTTTTACTCTCTAAATATTCTTCATTCAAACCTTACAACTCCCCATACTGTTATGACCTGAGCATGCACCCCGGACCTTGACACAGGACCTAGATCCATGAATGGCTCCAAGCTAACCCATGACACATACATAACATGATTAAGAGTATATAATTAAGCAGAAGTAAAGCATAAATAATTACATGAACGGAAATCTAGAATCTCATAAAGCATAAAGGGGCTATGAGCCAACATTGCTGAACATATACACATACTACCTAAAAAGCCTCTAGTCATAGATAAGCTGAGGAAACATCACCCCCAACTAGCTCTACTAATAGCTGAAAACTGGAAGACACAAAGGAAAGAATAGGTAACAAAGCTAATGTCCTCATATCATGAGGACTCACTTGAGTTGGGGATGGACTGGACTGAAATGGGAGCGAAGCTAATGTTGGGGTTGAGAGTGATCACCCAAACCTATATCATTGGATGATATATCATAAAATTATGCGATCAATATGAAGAATATATTAAGTATGAAGGGAAAACATGATAGTAAAATAGTAAGATAAGATCATGAGTATAGGATAAACTTAAATAATGAGTTTCTAATAATAAATTGAGTATAATGGCTCAAAGTTTTCATAACTGAATGATAAAGATGATCGTGACTAAATTCATAAGTAAAGCCTCATAAAACATATATTGAGCCAAGATATCATAATCATAAAGTCATATGTCATGAACATGATCATGTATAGAAAACAAGGAACAATGGGAGATTCGTATAACCGACATAACCCACGTAAACATACATGGAGCCCAACTTGTAACCCTAGATGGAAGGTGTTTCCATACAATTACAAGGGAATGGACCATGAAGGTCTGATATCACTCATGGTGGCCTATTCAGGCATGGGAGACACTCTCGTGGAGGACCCCATCATAGTTATGGTGGCATGTAGTTTTGTGACCTGAGTGCGCTGGAACCTCGACCTAGTCAGTGTTAAATACTACTCCTAAAACATATATAGTGTTCATATCATAATCATGAAAATGGTTTACATGGACTAGTTTAAATCACGAGATTCATAATATCTTAACATACGTGAACTAGCCATAAAAACAATGCAAATGAACGACCATGGTACATAAGCTTGAGATTCATGAAAATCATACATAATTGAGTAAAATCATCACAACTAGAAAATTATAGGTTCAGGAGAGATACTTCTAGAAAATAGGCATTCATAATCATAAAATATATATTAAATCATAAGACAATCGAATTCATAGAAGATCCTGAGAGTTTTGATCAAAATTGGGTGTAACCCTAGAAATTCATAAATTTATGGTTGTGGACTTGAATTCATGAGATTGAGATTAAATTGTTCATGAGGGTGGAATAAATATCCCATTCATGACCCTACATACCTAGGCTTTATGAATCCTTAACTTAATTTGATGACCCAAGAGAAATTGAGAAGAAGATGATGAAGAACCTTACCCTTCCTTGAGAGGGAAATCCAACCTACAGTGTTTTGAATAGAGTGAGGGCTTAGGATAAGTATAACCCTTTATCACCCCTTTAGGAAACTTAAAAGACGTCACTTAGGAGTTAAAAGCATAGGATTTTACTAAAATACCCCCAGAATACCGAACTAAATTTCTCAGCTGGCAGAACTAATGAGCCATACAACGGATCATTGGTATATACAATGGTCCATGGGTTCCCTTTGTTGCTTCCTACTTCTGCTCTAATCATCCTTTAGACCTGCTCCAACGACTAGAATCAATGACCAGTATAATCAAACAATGAGTCATGCAATCCACTCATCAATTTTGGATGAAATTTTACATTTATCAAAAGTTCATCCCCATGGGAGAAACAAATGAGCCGTTGGTTCATAGGATGGCTTATCCTGATGGTCATCCCATGGCCTGGTGCCATTTTCCATACTGCTTTCTACTGCAAGTCTTGAATCTAATTTTAGGGATTTTTTGGGGTATTACAATATCTCCCCCTTAGGAGTATTCATCCTGAAATGTAGGGTAAGCATACTTTAAGGATAGGGAAAGGACTGCAATCCCAAAACTGATAGGCTATAGACTGAAAACATACGGAGTGACTGAGTTCGAACTGAGATACATGACTGACAGGATTCATAAACATACATGCATGCTAAGAAATGAAAGGAACTAAGAGATATAAACTTGACATGAGACTGAATAGAGTTCTAAAGAGGAAACTAGTACCTCATGCTGAAACCAAGTTGGAAGGGAAAAGATGTGGGTGTCTAGCCATCATATCTACTTCGACTTCCCAAGTAGCTCCCTCAACAAACTGATTTCTCCATAAAAGCTTCACTGAAGCTACCTTCATATTCCTCAACTTGCGAGCCTGATGATCAAGGATCTCAACTCAAACCTAATGATCAAGGATCTCAACTAGAACCTCATAATAGGTAAGGGTGCCGTTCACACCAATGCTCTCTACTATAATGACTTGAACTAGGTCACCAATGCACTTTTTCAGCAAAGACACATGGAAAACTAGATGCACCAAAGCTAACTTCGCTGGTAACTCCAACTCAAAAGCTACCTTTCCCACTCGTCTTAGAATCGTATAAGGACCAACATAAAAGGGACTAAGATTCCCATTCATACCAAGCCTCATAACTCCCGTCTTAGGAGACATCTTCAGAAACACACAATCATCAACCTCAAACTCTAGATCTCTCCTCCTAACATCCTCATAAGATTTTTGCCGACTCTGAGCTGTCTTCAGCCTTTCTCTGATAAGCTAAACTTTCTCTATAGCTTCATGAAATAAATATATCTATATCTATGTAGCCTTACCTAACACGAACGATCCAATAGGTGATCTAATCCTCTACCCGTAAAGAACCTCAAATGGAGCCATTTGAATGCTGGAGTGGTATTTGTTATTATAAGCAACCTCAATGAGAAGAAAGTGATCATCCAAACTACCATTGAAATCAATCACACACACTTACAACATGTCCTCAATAGTCTGAATGGTCCACTCGTCTTGCTCATCTATTTACGAGTGAAAAGTTGTGCTAAGGTTCACCTGAGTACCAAGGCCCTTTTGAAATGATCTGCAAAATTGAGAGATGAACTAAGTGCCCCTATCTGAGATGATAGACAATGGAACTCCATGCAACTGAACTAACTATTGAATAAAAAGTCTAGCATAATCCTCAGCTGAGTCTGTAGTCTTAACTGGTAGGAAATGTGCTGACTTGGTCATCCAATCTACTATCACCCATATAGAATCATATTGTCGGCGTGTACGAGGAAAACCTATAATGAAGTCCCTATTGATCTCTTCCCACTTCTAAGTAGGAATACTGACATCTTGAAGCATACCTCAAGGTCTCTAATGCTTAACCTTCACCAGTTTGCAATTCAGACTCTTAGCCACAAATTTTGCAATGTCCTTCTTCATGCCGTTCCACCAATAGACTTCCCATAAGTCACGGTACATCTTGGTGGCACCTGAATGGATGGAATACTAAGAGCTATGAGCCTTACTAAAAATCCACTCTCTTAAGTTATCCACATCTTGAAAACAAAATCGGCCCTAATATCGAAGTACACTATCTCCCCCTTAGGAGAAAACCTACACCTTTTGATTCCAAAAAACTTCCTTCAACTTCATCAAAATAGGATACTTATCTTGTCTTGACTTAAACTCCATCACCAATGAAGATTCTGACCCATTTTGAACAATAACACCACCATCCGCTGAATCGGTAAGCAAAACCCCCAAATGAGCAAGCCTATGGACATCCTTCACTAATTCCTTCCTTCTATCCTTAACATGGGATACACTCTCCATGGAAAACCTACTAAGAGCATCCGCAACTACATTGGCCTTGCCCAAATGGTAAAGGACACTCACGTATTAGACAACACCCCCTTTTTTCTTTTTCACAAATTTCATAAATAGGAAGTTTCTAATCCAATTTGGATATTATAAAGGATTACCAGATATAACACAAAATTTCTCCACCCATTCCAATCATTGAGAAGCTCAAGATATCTCCTTTGCCGCAAATTCAAGTCCTTCTATGTAAACACATACTGAAGGCTCTTGTGGTCCATGAATACATCTACATGCACCCCATACAAGTAGTGCCTCCAAATCTTCAAGGAAAATACCACTGCTTTTATCTCAAGGTCATTCATGGAAAATACCACTGCTTTTATCTCAAGGTCATTCATCGGGTAATTATTTTCATAAGTCTTAAGCTGTCTAGAAGCATAAGAAATGACCTTTTCATGATGAATCAAAACACATCCAAGTCCAATCTTCAAAGCATCACAACACAGAACAAAGCCATCTGTGCCCTCTAGTAGGGTCAAAACTGGGGCTGAGGTGAGTCGAGTCTTTAGCTCCTGAAAACTCTTCTTACAAGTATCAAATCACTAATTTTGACTTTCTTCAGGGTCAACTTAGTCAAAGGCGCTGCAATAGATGAAAATCCCTCTACGAACCTCCTGTAGTACCTAGCTAAACCCAAAAGCTCCTAATGTTCGTAGGGCTAACAGATCTAGGCCAATTCTTTACCACTTCTATCTTATGAGAGTCTACCTGAGCACCATCACTAGATAGCACGTGACTAAGAAATTTAACTGATTTAAGGAATAACTCATACATGCTAAACTTAGCAAGTAATCGATAATCCTTAAGTGTCTGCAATACAATCCTCAAATGAGCGACATGCTCCTCCTCACCCCGAGAGTATATAAGGGTATCATCTATGAAAATAATGAACATATCTAAATATAGTTTGAACATTCTATTCATCAAATCAATGAAAGATGAAGGAGCATTCGTTAGTCTAAAAGACATAACTACAAACTCGTAGTTACCATGTTGAGTCTTGAAGGCTATCTTCAGAATGTCACTCTCCCTAACCCTGAGCTGGAGATAGTCGAATCTGAGGTCTATCTTTGAGAAACACTTGGCACCCTCAAACTGGTCAAATAAGTCATCAATCCTAGGGAGGGGATGCTTATTCTTGATTGTGACCTTGTTCAACTGACGGTAACCAATGCACATCCTAAGAGAACCATCTTTCTTCTGAAAAAAGAGGACTGGAGCACCCCATGGGGACTTACTAGGCCTGATGAAATCCTTGCCTAAGAGATCTTTCAACTTCTCTTTTAGCTCCTTGAGCTTGGCTGAAGCCATCCTATAAGGAGGAAAGGATATGGTCAGCGTATCGGGGAGAAGATCAATACCAAAGTCAATCTTTTATTTAGGAGGGACTCCTAGTAGATCATCTGAAAACACCTCTGGATACTTATATATGATAGGAACTGACTAGAGAGTCAGGGTCTTGAACATAGAATCCTTAACCCGAACTAGATAATACACACAACCCTTGGAGATCGTCTTCCCGGCCTTAAGATAGGAAAAAAGTGACCTACAGGAATAACTAAACTACCCTTCCATTCTAGGACTGGCTTACCCAAAAATTGGAACTCTACTACCTGGATTCTACAATTTACTAAAGTATAATGGGCATACAACCAATCTATACCAATGATAACATTAAAATATGTCATGTCTAACTTTACCAAGTCGTTGAGGTGACTCTCTACAGAACTATGATAGGGTAATTTGCGTATATCCGTTGAGCTATAACTGACTCACCAATAGGAGCAGAGATTGAAAAGGACTCTAATAGGATTTTGGGATTGACACCAAAACTAATAGCAACATAAGGAGTCATGAAGGATAATGTGGACCCTGGGTCTAGCAATGCATAAACATTAAGATGGAAGGCTCGTAACATACTAGTGACCACATCGGGTGAGCTCTCTTTCTCCTGACAAGATGGTAATGCATAGAACCCATTCTGGCGCTGCCCACCACCTACACTAGAAGATGCGCCCTACTAAGGTGGGTGAGTTGCTGGAGCTACTGAAGTGGTGGCTGGGGCACGACCTCTACTGTCACCCTATCTAGTTAAAGGACAATCCCTTGATTCTATGTCCAAATTTACCATACCCGAAACAAAGATCCCTTACAATTAGACACACTCGCGGGTGGTTCCTACCATACCTCCTACAAGCTAGGAAAGTGCGCTTCTGGGACATACTCCCCTAGATCTTAGAGACTGACACTCTACCTATCCGATCATTCCTCCGCCTAGATGGAACACTGGCTGATAATGGAGATGGGGTAGAGACCTCTGGTGGGACTGGGGGTGATGTCCACTATCGAACCTCTGCTGAGAATACCAAAAGCTCGCTGTCTTAGCCCTCTTGGCCTCTCTCTCTCTCTCTCTCTCTCTCTCTCTCTCTCTCCCCTTCATCTGCTCCTCCTCTATCTGCTGAGCATATATCATCAAGTGAGAGATGTCCATGTCATTGATAAGCATAGTAGTCCTACACTCCTTGACTAGCAAATCTAAGATTCTATTCATGAACTTGCTCATACGAGCCCTCGGCTCCGCAACCATCTTCGGAGCATACTTGGAAAGTTAGGTGAACTTCATGCCATACTACTAAATAGTCATGTTGTTCTCCTTTTAAATTGATGAACACTGCTGTCTTTTCTTCCCTCAACTCTCAGGGAAAAAGCCTTTCCAAGAATGCCGTAACAAACTCACCCATCCAATAGGAGTTGCACTTGCTCCACAGCCCTACTTTCACTATCGGAACCAAATATAGGCTACCCCTTCAGCTGATAGGAGGATAAATCCACACTCTCCTCTACCAAAACATCCATAATTTGGGTAATCTTCTCGATCACCTTTATGAACTCCTCTAGATCCTTGTCCGCTTTAGAACCATGAAACACTGGCAAGTTCATCCTGGTGAAGTCCTGCACTTTAGCAACCGTGGCACTCCCATTCATGTTCACATGGGCTACTGCCTGCCGGTTAACCTTGGCTGTCATAGCTTGGGCTAAAATCTAGAAAGCATCCCTAAACTTAGCATGAGTCACCTACTTATGCAAAGGATAAATTGGAGCTGGTGGGGCTAACTGATGCCCATCTTTGTTGCCATTATCATGGCCACAATCGTTGCCATTATTTCTTTCATTATCTCAGTGAGGAGACATGTTTTTGAAAACGTGTATAGTATGAGCTAGAGAATGTTACACCTCAGAAAATTTTTGGAAATTATTTGATGTTCGTATGCTATGTTAAGGGAAGTACGGGTTGTATATTGATCGTAGATGACAAGGGAAATTTGTACGAATGGAAAAAAACAAAGAGTATGTAAAGTTTATAAATTAGGGTCAACTTTAAATGACCATATCTCCCGATATTTAATGAATTAGAAGCCCTACGACCTATCAAATTAAAGGTCTTTAAGTCTAGTTTTCAGAATATAAAATGGCTCTTAAATCGGAGTTTGGAATAAAAAGTTATAGCTGTTTTATGGTAGCACTACTGGGCAGTGACATGGCCACCGCCCTAAAAACGGCCACCGCCCAAACACCTTTATATTTTATGTTTTTGGTTATGAAATCATTTTCAAATTTTCCAGGTTTGAGGTGCTTGCTTACCCTATGAAATCCTCCCTCTTTTCCAATAGCAAAGCCTTAGAAACCAGGAGGAAAGCCCTCAAGAAAACACCATCAAAACACAAGCAAAAGTTGATGGAAGTGAAGGCAACATTGTGGTGAAGTTGTAGCTGCCTTTTAGCTTCGTTTTGGCAGTGTTGTTGCTGCATGTTTAGGACTATTTTGAGCTAATTTTATACTCCATATTATTAGGAATTGTTCCTAAAAAATAGTAAGTCACTTCCCTCTTTTGAAATCTCTAATAAGTGTATGAATTTTTGAAGGAAAACTAGAAGAAAGTTATGGTTTGTATGTTGACTTGTTGTAGTTGTTGTGCTGTTATTTTTATGCGTTTTGGGCAGCAAGATTTCTGCATTATTTGGAAGTGATTTGGAGGAAAATACTCCTATTATATCCAACTTTATTCTCATGCCAAGGGTAAGTGTTTCTAATTTCTTAACTTGCCTAACAATCCTAGCTAAAGCTAGAAGTTGGAGGTTATGTTGGGCTGCCGTTGTTGGTATGTTGTTGTTGAAGTTCTGCTCGTTTTTTAAGGTTGGAATAGCTGTGTTTTGCTGAGAATATACGCTATATTTTTGGGAGTTTTTCATGAGAAAAGTGAGGTAATCTCCTACCTCTATTTTCCCCCAAAGTTGTAGAAACAAGTTGAAATAAGAAATGCTAAGTGTTTCCTTATTTATTTGTATTGTGACTGCCTATTGATGTAACATTTTGGATGGATAAATAGGATTGAAACAGACTTTTCACTTGGTGATAAACTCAATTAATTTAATGGGCTAAAGTTCTGGTTGTTGAAAGAAAGAAACGACATAAGAAAGCTCGCCGGAAAAAAAAGGTATGTAAGGCGTTCTTTGTCTCTTGATTTTCAAGCACGAATTCATGCCGAGGATTAATCCGACATTGCCCTGTATGTGATATTCTGTAGTAGCATATTATAGTTCCTCCCAATTTTTATGATTACTTGGTATTAAGGTGTGTATTTGCTAAAGAGTTGGAACGCATGAATGTGAAGCAGAGAGGGCAATTGCCTTTTATTATGGTCATAGTTGTAAATTGAGTCTGAAGTCTTCTCGGCGTGGGCACTATAAGCTGGTCCTTTACATTATGTTATGTATTTGTGGTTTCAAAGTTGTTTCACATTATGGTTGCTAAGAAATTTGGTAAGCATGGCAAGACGACAACGTGTAGACAAACCTAACAATTGAAGTCGGGTTTTAACTCAATAAGGGCTAACGAGGGTAACGAAATGGAATTTCCTTATGACAGTTACCTACCCTCTAATATTCATGTTTTTAGGTACCTAGGGCCATTATATGATTCCATGATCCCTCTTCCTTAAGCTAAGAGACTAATTAACACGTTTCTTAATTAACCGATACATTAAACTTGGTAGATAGAACCTGAACGGGTAAACTATTGATATTTCTATGGGACAATCTTTATTGGCAGGTCATGTACAATATCATGATGTTAACATGTTATACTAAAATCATAATATATATATGTTTATGCTTACATTCAAATTATGCGCTAAAGCGGCAAGAATTGCCTTTAGAAAGTCGCTATATGTTTATTTGAGCTCTTGAGTTATCTAGACCTCCTGAGAATTTCTTAAGGCTTTAAGTAGAAACGTCACATGTTCTTTGAAAGTTGTATATGTGTAAGGAAATTAACCTCAGTGTAAAAGTTAAGGCGCTAGTAACAAAGGAGAGATAAGAGTAAATGTTAGACCTTTTAAGGTAATATGTGAGGTATATGCCTTCTGTCCGTAGTTGATTTCAAGAACCTTTGAGCGACATTAAAATATGAGCAAGACAAGTTTAAGAGACAAGGTTGGCAATTAGGTAAGAAGGTAAGTGTGTACAAGAATTGCTGTAATAGTGAACACGAGAGTAATTAATTAGGTAGGGAATGACGAATCCTGTTTGGAAAAGAATTTAAGATGAATACGAAAAGTAGGGCTAAAGATTGTTAAATTTGATGATAAGTGTTAAGATTGTTAATTAATTAGGAAAATAGCTAGCAAGATTTACCCTGTTCTAAAGACTTGTAGCAAAAACGTTATAAATAAAGTTGTTTATGTTCAGTTGTGTTAAGCTAATGAAAAGACAGTAGAGTGTTAACTCCTTAAGAAATAATTAGAATTGAATATTTTGAGATTGTGACTCAAGTTAAAGAGAAGTTCTTCATTGTACTTTTAAACAATTATCTTTGATTATTTTTTCTAAGAGTTGGATTAACTTTTTCAAGTTTTAAAGGATTTTATTTTTTTGGAAGTTTCTAAACTGTTTATAATGCTGCTAAGCTCTTCTAAGCTCCATATATATTGCAATGTTTCACATGAGCTTTTCCTAAGCTATCTGAAGCACGACTATAAGTCCTTATTTATTTTAAGGCATCCCCTAGACAGTTGCCTAGAATTTGTATATTAAAGAGCTCTAGATTTTAGATACACAAATTATGTCTTCCTATTCTGAAGTTACCTCGAGATGTGATATGATGTGCAATGAATGAGGTATGCTCACAATTATTGTTATGAGAGTATGAAAGTCAAACGAGTATAAGCACGAAATGAATGCTATGATTGTTAATAGAAAATGTAAGGTTAAGTAATTCCTCTCTACTCCTCGTGTTCGAATTGCTAGGAGATGTTTAAAATCATGAATGTGAGTCTACACATTTCTTTATGATATTCCAGTTCTAGGAACTTCCCTAGAATTCATTCACAGCATATGTATGTATTTAAATGCTAAATGAAAGACCTATATGTGTATGGAATAAGTGTAGTATTAGGGGTCGTGGTAGGATCCTACACATGTTATAGTTACTGATCAGCATATTTTATGGTTTCCAGTATTCAGATAATTTGTATGAGCTCTGTCATCTCCATTTATGATGGTGATTGAGATTTATTTTTATTTTACCCCGGTGTGGTACGCCGACTGGAGATCTTTTTAGTTTGACCCGATGTGGTACATCGGCTGAGATATTTTTATTTTACCCAGGTGTGGTACGCTGACTAGAGATCTTGTTATTTTACCCCGGTGTGGTACATCCGCTGGAGATATTTTTATTTTACCCGGTGTGGTACACTGGCTGGACGAATTTTATATATGGATTTACGGTTGGCTAGTCTTTGGCATTATAGTTATAGTTTCTTTCTTGTGCATTTCTTAATTGTATTTTCATCTCTTTATAGAGTTATTATCAGGTTTCAATTTCCAGGATTCTAGGTCGTTACCATTCCTTATTCCTGGATCAGTTATCTTGAGTTCAGTTATGTTATATTAAGTTGTTATCAGTTACAGGTTGTAGAGTTCCAGGTTATATTTATCCTCTATATGTTTATGTGCTAAGTCAGTTATTACAGGATTGTTATTTCATGGTTACAGTTTCAGCCTTACATACTAGTACATTTCATTCGTATGGATGCCCCCTTGCTTGGGGACTTGCGTTCGTGCCGCAGGTGCAGGTAGAGGTCAGGATGGCTAGTTGAGTAGCAGTTTGTGAGATCAACAGATGGTTGGTATGCTCCTTTCTTCCTGGTGCTAGGGCTTAGTTATTTATTCTTAAGTTTTGAGATGCAGGTATGGGTAGGTCGGAGCTCTGTTCTGACCATCAGTTAGTTAACTCTTTTTTAGAGGCTTGTGGACTTAGTGTGTACAATGTTATTCAGTTTGTGGCCTCGTCATCTTAATGTTGCTTGGTTAGCAGAATAATTTCCTTGGTTGCATTTCAATTGTTTACCCCGTATATTTGAGACCTTATGGGTCCAGTTTATTCTTCAGTTGATTGTGACAGGTGGCCTGGATGGCCTAAGTATTATAGTTACAGATGTCATATAGCCGGCTTCTCGATCAATCATGAATCGAGTGCCAGTTGCGCCCTACCCCAGTTTTGGGGCATGACAAACTTAGTATCAGAGCGAAGTCGTATCCTAGGGAGTCCATAAGCCGTGTCTAGTAGAGTCTTGCTTATGAGTATGTTGTGCACCATACTTATAATCAGGATGCTACAGGGCATTTAGGGGTTGTTTCACTTTGTTCATTAATAGATCGTGCTATAGAGAAAAGATGTAAAGGCTGTTTGAAGTCTAAATCGTGCTTGTGTTTTAGAATTCACCTGAAGTAAGGCTGATGGCTATGAGATTCTTGAAAGGATCCCAGTCGCCCCTCTGTCGATCCGAGAAATAGAGTATATGCTCGAAGTGAGTGTTTTTTACTCCCCATGTTACAGTTCCTCTAGTTCTAGTTAGAGATACCGTGAGAAGGGATTCAGCCCCTCATGTTGTCCCAGTGTCAATAGAGCCGGGAGGAGGTAGAGTTTTTTTCCACCAGCACCTTCAGCTATATCAAAGGGATGAAATTTTGAGGAAGCATTTCATATGTTAACCCAAATAGTGACGTTTCAAGAATCAGCTGCTGAAATTAATGGCAAGTTCTAGGGAAATACTTGTGAGAGCTTTAGTGCCTGTGGGTTTTGAGCCTAAATCCCCTATCCTTTACGGATTAGTGCTTACCACGGGAACTTCAATGAGTTTGAGTTAGTATATTTTTATACCTAAAGCACGACAACATGAGTATTCATGAATATAGTCTCAGGTTTAATTCTTTCGCCAATATGCTTCGAATAAGGCGCGAAATATGAGGGGGTATATCAATTGTATTAGGTTTTATAGAGGATCTGATTCACCCGCTTCAAGTACCGATATAAAAATAGAATAGAGTGGAGGATACCAGGTCAACAATATTATTTAAGGCTCCTTGTAGTGTCTCAAGGCAATAGGTGGCCAGACATTTAGTTTCTCTTGAAGACTTAGTCCTTTTTTGTTTTCCTAGATCACACTTTAGTGTCAGTTATCAGGACTGCCAATAATGGGTCGTGGTAAAAGCAAAGGTGAAAGCATAGCTTCAGATTTAACATTGATCCTGCATCTTAAGTAGTGAATGGAAAGTGGTATTGGAGTTAATTATATGTCGTGCTAGTGTATAAATTTGCTTATGGTTAGAAAAGTTCATCGATTATGTAGTGTTAAGGCACGTCTGCCTTATGTTAGGTAAATAGAATGAGTTAAATAAAAATAGTTTGATATGAAGCAACGACTGGAAAGAATATGTTTATGAATATATGAAATGTATGTTTATGATGGAAGACAAGGATGAGTTAAAGGTGTTATGACATTCGAGGACGAATGTTTCTAAGGGGGGGAGGATGTTACACCCCATAAAATTTTTGGAAATTATTTGACGTTCATATGCTATGTTAAGGGAAGTACGGGTTATATATTGATCGTAGATGACAAGGGAAATGTGTACGAATGAAAAAAAAATAAAGAGTATGTAAAGTTTATAAATTAGGGTCAAATTTAAATGACTATATATCCTGATATATAATGAAATAGAAGCCCCACAACCTATAAAATTAAAGGTTTTTGAGTCTAGTTTTCATAACATCAAACGGCTCGTCAATCCGAGTTCGAAAAAAAAAGTTATAGGTGTTTTACGGTAGCACTATCGGGCAATGCCATGGCCACCGCCCAAACACCTTTATATTTTATGTTTTTGGTTATGAAATCATTTTCAAAATTTCCAGGTTTGAGGTGCTTGCTTACCCTCTGAAATCCTCCCTCTTTTCCAGTAGCAAAGCCTTAGAAACCAATAGGAAATCCCTCAAGAAAACACCATCAAAACACAAGCAAAAGTTGATGGAAGTGAAGGCAACATTATGGTGAAGTTGTTGCTGCCTTGTAGCTTCGTTTTGGCAGTGTTGTTGCTGCATGTTTGGGACTATTCTGAGCTAATGTTATACTCCATCTTATTAAGAATTGTTCCTAAGAAATATCAGGTCACTTCCCCCTTTTGAAATCTCTAATAAGTGTATGAATTTTTGAAGGAAAACTAGAAGAAAGTTATGGTTTGTATGTTGACTTGTTGTAATTGTTGTGCTGTTATTTTGCTGCGGTTTGGGAAGCAAGATTTCAGCATTATTGGCAAATGATTTGGAGGAAAATACTCCTATTATATCCAACAATACTCTCATGCCAAGGGTAAGTGTTTCTAATTTCTTAACTTGCCTAACAATCCTATCTAAAACTACTATAAGTTGGAGGTTATGTTGGGCTGCCGTTATTGGTATGTTATTGTTGAAGTTCTGCTCGTTTTTTAAGGTTGGAATAGCTGTGTTTTTCTGAGAATATACTCTATATTTGTGTGAGTTTTTCATGAGAAAAGTGAGGTAATTTCCTACCTCTATTTTCCCCTAAAGTTGTAGAAACAAGTTGAAATAAGAAATACTAAGTGTTGCCTTATTTATTTCTGTTGGACTGCCCATTGATGTAACATTTTGGCTGGATAAATTGGCTTGAAACAGCCTTGTCACATGGTTATAAACTCAATTAATTTAAGGGGCTAAAGTTCTTGTTGTTGAAAGAAAGAAACGACATAAGAAAGGTCGCCGGAAAAAAAGGTATATAAGGCGTTCTTTGTCTCTTGATTTTCAAGAACGAATTCATGCCGAGGATTAATTCGGAATTCCCCTGTACTTGAGATTCTGTAGTAGCATATTATGGTTACTCCTAATTTTCATGATTACTTGGTATTAAGGAGTGTATTTGCTAAAGAGTTGTAATGCATGAATGTGAAGCAGAGAGGCAATTGCCTTCTATTATGGTCATAGTTGTAAATTGAGTCTGAAGTCCCCTCGATGTGGGCACTATGAGATGGTACTTTACATTATGTTATGTATTTGTGGTGTCAAATTTGTTTCACATTATGGTTGCTAAGAAATTTGGTAAGCATGGCAAGACGACTACGCGCAGACAAACTTAATAATTGAAATCGGGTTTTAACTCAATAATGGCTAATGAGGGTAACGAAATGGAATTTCCTTATGATAGTTACCTACCCTCTCATATTCATGTTTTACGATACCTAGGGCCATGAGATGATTCCCCGATCCCTCTTCCTTAAGCTAAGAGACTAATTAATACGTTTCTTAATTAACCGATACGTTAAACTTGGAAGATAGAACCTGAATGGGTAAACTATTGATAGTTCTATGGTACCATCTTTATTGGATGGTTATGTACAATATCTTTATGTTAACATGTTAGACGAAAATCATAATATATATATGTTTATGCTTACATTCATATTACACGCTAAAGCGACAAGGATTGCCTTTAGAAGGTCGCTATATGTTTATTAGAGCTCTTGAGTTATCTAGACCTCCTGAGAATATCTTAAGGCTTTAAGTAGACACATCGCATGTTCTTTGAAAGTTGTAGATGTGCAAGGAAATTAACCTAAGTGTAAAAGTTGAGGCGCTAGTAACAAAAGAGAGAAAAGAGTAAATGTTAGACCTTTTAAGGTAATATGTGAGGTATATGCCTTCTGTCCGTAGTTGTTTTCAAGAACCTTTGAGCGATGTTAAAATATTAGCAAGACAAGTTTAAGAGACAAGGTTGGCAATTAGGTAAGAAGGTAAGTGCGTACAAGAATTGCTGGAAGAGTGAACACGAGAGTAAATAATTAGGTAGAGAATGAAGAATCCTGTTTGGAAATGAACTTAAGATGAATACGAAAAGTAGAGCTAAAGGTTGTTAAATTTGATGATAAGTGTCACGATCGTTAATGAATTAGGCAAATAGCTAGCATGATTTACCCTGTTCTAAAGACGTTTAGCAAAAGAGTTATAAATAATGTTGTTTATGTTCAGTTGTGTTAAGTTAATGAAAGGCCAGTAAATTGTTAACTCCTTAAGAAATAATTAGAATCGAATATTTTGAGATGTTAGCACGGGTCATGCATTTTCTAGAATAGTAGAAATTGGGTGTTTTAATTGAAAACATTTCGGGGCACAAGGATGGAAGAGTATCCTTGTTGAAAAACCCACATACCTGGTAGAAGAACCCTACTCGAAATCTTCCTTGAAGCTTGATGAACACCTTGGTGAAGTTCTTGAATCTTTAGAGGAGGGGAAGAAGAAGAGCTTGACAGATATCTTGAAAGAATGAGGGTTTAGGCTTTTAGAAACCCTTAAAAACGTCCCAAACAATATACAAAATGACACAGTTTAAAAGTTAAAAACGTTGGAGCTTACAAAAATGTCCCAAATATAAAACTAGAAATTTCCCCGAATCTGGAGTCACGACTCATGTAACGAGTCGTCGTCCCATGCAATGACTCGTAATCTCGCCCGTTAAGCACACTGGAAAGTTCACATAGTTTTATCATTCTTCAAACCGCGATCAACGTAATGAGTCGTTACTCCACCCAACGACTCGTTAAACCCATTCGTCAAGTGCACAAGAAGACTACTTCACAACTTCACTCTTCCCATCTAACGACGAACATGACGAGTCGTTCCCATACTTAACGACTTGTCACATCCTTCCGTCAACTACACTGACTTCTCACTTGATTCATTACACAACGACCAACCTAATGAATCGTTTCCAGGCAAGACGACTCGTCAGGTCGTCCGTCGCCACTGGGCTTGCCATCCCCTCCTTACAGTTCATTACGGGTCAAACCACGACCCGTTAGGTCTCCTAACAAGTCATTCCCTGACTTGTTCTGAGGCAAATTTCGGCTGAGCTCCTTCTAACTCTGGGTCTGATCACTAGGACTTCCGGGGTGTTACAATATCTCCCCCTTGGGAATATTCATCCTTGCATGTTGGCTGAACATACTGAGAAGATAGAGACAAAACCGATATTCAAATACGAATCAACCACAGCTAAACATCAAGGAAGTATCTGACCAGACCAACCCTATGCTCCAAATCTGGGTATCTCCATCTCACATGCATACCATGGCACAAGGGAAATCGAAGAACATGAGACCAACATAGAACTAAACAGAACACTTGAAAGAAAATCCTTTCCCCTTTTTATCTAGCACAGAACTGATACAGGCTGATCCCTCGTTCTCGAATCGCATCTTGATACTAAGCTAATATTGATGATATCAAATCTAACTGAGGGTAGGGAATTCATGAGCACGAGATATTCTCGAAATCTACAATTGAGCACATACAAGAGATAATCCGACTTTACTGAGTTAATAAACAACTTCTAAAGACTGAGTTTGAGCTGACCATACCGGAACACATAAATTGACACACATAACTAATTCATAACATGAAAATGAGCATAAAGAACTTATAGAGCAAGACTGGAATCACTATCTGAAGTGGTTACTTCTAAACCTCGGGAATCTGCACATAGGAATGGACATCACTTTAACCTCAACTAAATCACAAGGGAAATTTTATCTGTACCTTGAAGAGATCGATATACTGCAACTGTTGAGGTCGAAACCTCTTTTTGAGCATTCTCAAGGTCTGACTTACTATGCATAGTCACTATATCCCCCTTAGCTTAAAGTCTTCATTCTAAGACTCCTAAATCTTCCTTAAGGTCAGGCCAATTTACAAACTCCTAGCCTCTCTTCCACCGCTAACCTCCACTACAAGCCTCACACTAACAACTATTCACATTACCCATCGACAATCTCTTCTTGCAATTACAACAGGGCTTCTTATTCAATACTTGGCTGACATGATATAAGGGATAATACAAAATTTACAACATACCTATGGCCACTACTGGCGACTTGCCTTTATCCCGGTATGCTATTCTGGCATGAGAGCGGATTTGATGAAGTCCGCCATCTGGGCTAGATACTGCATCCTGCTGAAATGGGCGAGCTACGGGAGCCACTGAAGAAATTGCCGAGGACCTACTCTCGCCTCGCTTCACCGCTATGCAATCCCGGGGCTTATGGACTAACTGGCCACACCAGAAACAAACATCTAACCCAACCATACACTCTCCCAAGTGGTGCTTCCCACAGCTGGCACACATGGGATATGTGATCCCCCTTACTCTAGGTCTGTATGGAGCACTGACTATTTAATAAACTAGGGTTGCCGACCTTTGCTGAGAAAGTGGGGGGTGCCCACTACTCGTCCTTGGTGAAGAGGACTCTGAATCTCCTCTCCTGGCCCTCTTGGCCTCTCTCTCCTTTTCCTTTACTTGTTCTGCCTCCATTTTTTGTAAGTATCACCAAGCGCGAAAAGTCTATGTCCCTGTGCAACATAGTAGTCCTGCATTCTTTAATTAAAGAGTCTGACACTCCATTCACGAACCTACTCACCCGGACCCTATAGTCCACTACCATCTCCGAGGAATACTTGGATAACCGGGTCAATTCCAATGGGTATTCTTGAACTATCATGTCATTCTGTTTCAGGTTGATGAATTCTGCTGCCTTAGTCTCTCTTAACTCTCTAGGGAAAAACCTGTCCAGGAACACAGTTTTAAATTCATCCCAACTTATGGGACCTGCTCCAATCCCTCGACTGTCCCTCCATTGACAAAATCATATAAAAGAAACTCTTTTTAGCTGGTAGGAGGCTAGTCTGTGCTCTCAACTCCCATCACACCTATGATGTGAGTGATCTTTTGAATCTCTTCCAACAACTCATACGGGTCCTTTTCTACCTTCAACCCCAAGAACTCAGGTGGGTTCATTCAGAGAAAATCTCTCACTCTTGTCGCCGCGACATTTCCATTTTGGGGAATACGGGCCATTTCTTGCTAATTAATCTGGGTGGTTACGCCCTATGCCAACATACTAATATTTGCCTAGAACTCGGCATGAGTAACATGGTCTTCCCTCAGGTTCGCTGGGGCTGGTGGTGCCTGCTAGCGATCATTACCATTTCTCCTTCCATTTGCTCGTCTAGGAGGAATTATCTACGAGCACGTAAAGCATGAGTCAAAGGGAGGAACTACTTAGGGTTTCATACTCTACGCATGATAAGAATCATGAAGAAAGGGAACATTCCTAGAACGTCTCGTAGCCTTCTCGTCATAAGTGTGGCGCGCTTCACACCTAAGAAGAAGACTCTACTTAACGCGGCTTTCAGACACCCTAGGACACTCTAAACCTTTGCTCTGATACCAAGTTTTTCACGACCTGAGTTCACACCCTAGCCGTAACATGGGACAACAAACCTTGAGAGGCTCCAAGTCGACCCATGGCATTATCATAGCATACACTTAACATGAGAATGACTAACAACATAAATAAGTGGAAGCTAATAACATGAATCTAATATAAGCCATAACGACAATTTAATAACATTGAACCTATCTAGATAAGTCTGAAAGCCTTCTGCTAAACTGAAGAGTTGTTGGGACAAGCCCCAGCTAACTCCTAAAGTCTGAAAACTGAAACATAGTAAAATATGAACATAATCACATCCTCGAAGGATGAGGAATCACCAATAGCTGCTGAATAGGGATGAAGCATATCTAACTGCGAGGCCGAGTCTAGAAACCTGGATCTATATGATGAAAGGATATAGCACAAAAGGCGTGCGGTCAGTACTTGGAATGTACTGAGTGTGCGGATAACATAAAGAATTAAATAAACAAATATACGATAAGGATTTAATTAAATACATCAACATAGTTGCTTCAACATGTTATTACACACACTCTATGGTTCACATATACAGATATACATGATACTTCTCTTTGAATCTCATTTATATAACATCTTAGAACTTGTGCATAAGGGTCAAGTTCTGAACATTTAATAAGTTCCAAATCTTAAGTTAGTATCACATATTGTACTGGATCATTACTGATAACTAAGACTGATCATCATCTTATTAAGCCCGTTATAATCTGAAAGCTAGGTCATGCAAAATTGAATTATACTACTATCATTATATAAGGGAGTCTTTCTACTAAGGAGGATCCCGACTGTATTAGGGAGTCACTCTCTACTATGGAGGATCTCGACTGATGCTATGGAGTCACTCTCTACTATGGAGGATCTCGATTGATGCTAGGGAGTCACTCTCTACTATGGAGGATCCCGACTACTGCTAGAATTTGAGAGGTACTAGTCTGACATTATATATATATCTGGCTTCTACTACTGCAGCTAATCAGAAACATGAACATACTCTGCTTTTTTCATACATAATTCATTTCTGAAGGATCGAGGCTACTTTCTATTAACAACAAGCCCAACATTCAGAAATTATCATTCTCATGCTTTATCATCACAATTCATATCATCATGGAGCCATACTAGAATTTCTTCATAGGCCTAACATTAATGAGCATCTTTAGTTCCACATCATGCATACTATTTTCTCATCGGTAAATTCCAACTTCATAATAATCAACATGTATCTAGAGACATTCATGACCCATACATTCAACTCATACTTTAACAGGCATACCTTGAGTCATATAATCTAGATTTATTGGAAGCTATGTGCTTACTCATATTTCAGCAGGTGCAAAAAAATCATATGGGAAATGTGCATCCTTGTTTCATGAGACCCATTTCACGATTTATTCCAATTCATGAGAAGAATGCATTCGATAAGCCATTATCACAAATTTACTTCTTACCCAATTAATTCCATCAAAACATAGGGACATGCATATTTTACTTTCAATTATTCAAGTCCATGAACTCTAATTTAATCTCATCACATCTATCATTGACATATTCAAATTCTCATGGGTAATCATATAATCGTCATATATTAAACATGGATGCAAGGAATTTGTGATAATTGAATGAAAATGACAAAAACCTTATTTAAAACTCTAATCATTCATGAAGAATATTTCATAACTCCACACTTTTCATCACCCAACGAATAATTCAAGATAACCCATTCATTTTATGTCGTACTTATCTCATAGTCACAACGGATCATTAAATTTAAATACTTGTAGGAGGATTCACCATCAATTTAAAACCCTAGGTCATGCATTTTCTAGAATAGTAGAAATTGGGTATTTTAAATGAAAACATTTCGGGGCACAAGGATGGAAGAGTATCTTTGTTGAAAAACCCTCATACCTGGTAGAAGAACCCTGCTCGAAATCTTCCTTGAAGCTTGATGAACACCTTGGTGAAGTTCTTGAATCTTGAGAGGAGGGGAAGAAGAAGAGCTTGGGAGATATCTTGAAGGAATGAGGCTTTAGGTTTGGAGAAACCCTTAAAAACGTCCCAAATAATATACAAAATGACGCAGTTTAAAAGTTAAAAGCATCGGAGCTTACAAAAAATGTCCCTAAAGAAAAATGGAAATTTCCCCGAATTTGGAGTCACGACTCACTTAACGAGTTGTCGTCCCTTCCAATGACTCATCATCTCGCTCGTTAAGCACACTAGAAAATTCACAAAGTTTTATCATTCTTCAAACCACGACCAACATAACGAGTCGTTACTCCACCCAACGACTCGTTAAACCCATTCGTCAAGTGCACTAGAAGACTACTTCACAACATCACTCTTCCCATCTAACGACGGAATGACGAGTCAGTCCCACACTTAATGACTCGTCACATCCTTCTGTCAACTACACTAACATCTCACTTGATTCATTAATCAATGACCAACCTAACGAATCATTGCCAGGGAAGACGACTCGTCAGGTCGTCCGTGGCCACTGGGCTTGCCATCCCTTCCTTACAGTTCATCACGGGTCAAACCATGACCCATTAGGTCTCCTAACGAGTCGTTCCCTCACTCGTTCTAAGGAAAATTTCTGCTGACTTTTCTGCTGAGCTCCTTCTAACTCTGGGGTCTGATCTCTAGGACTTCCAGGGTGTTACAGTCCTCCACTGGACCTCTATTAGAACTGCGCATAACTCCCTTTCATGGCCCTCTTGGCCTCTCTCTCTCTCCTTCTCCTTCATCTGCTCCGCCTATATATGTTGGACATATATGATCAACTTCGAGAAATCAAGGTCGTTGTTTAGCATAGCGGTCCTAGACTCCTTGACTAGTGAATCAGATACTCCATTCACAAACTTGCTCATACAAGCCCTCTAATCCATAACCATCTCCAACGCATATTTAGACAGCCAAGTAAACTCCAAGGCATACTCTTGGAGAATCCTATGGTACTGCTTCAGGTTGACGAACTCCGCCGCCTTCACCCCCTCGACCCTCTAAGGAAGAATCTATCCATGAAGGTAGTCATGAACTCATCCCAACTCACGGGGACTACTCCCACTACTTTACCATTCTTCCACTAGCGGTACCATTTGTAAGCAACCCCCTTCAGGTGATAGGAGGCTAAGTCTTTACTCTCCTCTCCAGTTAGCCCCATAAACTGGGTGATCTTCTGAACCTCCTCAATAAACTCATGCGGATCCTCATACACCTTTGACCCTAGGAACTCAGGTTGGTTCATCCTGAGAATGTCTCAAACCCTAGCCACTATTGTGTTCCCATTCTGAGGAACATGCGCCACCACCTGCTGGTTGATCTGAGTAGTCATGGCCTGTGCCAACATCTGAAATGTTGCTCTAAACTCAGCATGAGTGACCTACTCTCCCAAAGAATCTACTGGTGCTGGAAGGGCTTGCTAATCCCCATCTCCATTGCCATTGTCATAGTCATTTCCGTCACCATTCCTTCTATCATTCACTCGGCGTGGAGGCATATTTTTACAAATGTGTATAGCATGAGTTAGAAGGATATAGAGTGTAATGACACAACTAGATAGGCCGTGCGGGCACCTACATCAACTCTGCTCGGTAGGAGAATCCTTACAACATTTTTATCAATTAAGCAAGAAAATAACTTCTAGCATTCACATTACTTCTCATTATCTGCTAAAAGTTTTTCAAAAGAATAACATTACAAAATTTCTCTAACATGACTCTCCCAATATCTAATATAGATAGGTATAAGAGCTCTATTTGAATACTTGACAACAAAGTGACCGAGCTTCAATCGGAAAGAGGAATACTGAAGCTGGTGCTGAGTACTCCGCACCAATCAAGGAACTTCAACCTGCCACATCCTACACCCAAAAGAAAAAGGTGTAGCAAGGTAGTATCAGTATAGCAGACGTACTGGTAGGCATCACCAACCGAGTAAGGTTAGTTAACATAACAACATAAAAATCAATATACAATGAACATTACTAAATTAAATAATTAATTCACTTAGGCAACATCTCACCAAGTTTATTCACTACAATATAGTTTTTATGACTCATTCAGGTTCACACAGTCATCCTATGCTTCTATTCATTAATTACCTATCAGTTTGCCTTTCTCTATTTCCGCTGCAGTGAAGGCTCAAGCCGCTACAGCGGTCCCGCTACCGCGGCGATATGTCCGTTGCAGCTCTACCCTATCCAACCAATAATCAATTTTACCTAATCCATCTTTGTTTTATTCCATAATAAAACATTATAGCACTGCTATCCCTCTTACCATTTCTCTATGAATGCCCAAGCCCATTTCTACGCTTTGTAAACCTCTTAGTTATCTATTGGATTTTCTCGTTCATCTTAGAAGTGCATCAAATAAAAATGTATACTTTCTATCTCTCGGTACTGCACTATGTTTTTCTCAAGTCCTTCATGTTATCATCCCTACCCCACCAAATCAATTTAAAACAAAACAATCAAATGCAATTACAAATGTACTGCCCCATGTTCACACAAAAATCACCAAACATAGGGAAGTCAATTTCCCTAATAGTAAAGTACATGCATATACCTAGCCTCATACCATGAAATGTTATAGGATACCATACCTAAACTAAGTATCCCTATACAGTACTCCACACATGTTCCTTACCTCAAAACTCGATTCATGTCGGTATATCCTGTATAATACACTGGTATATCAATTTACCTTCCTGCATCTGCAACCATATGTATATCAACCATACCCGCATAGTCTTTATCTAAAAATCATACCATAGGTGATATGTCGGGCACACGCCTCCATCATATCACTATAAACACATGCCTCTTATGCTTGCCCTTCTAGTCATGACCTATAGGGGACTCTAGAAATCTATGTACTGTAATCCTAGCCATATGAATATTTCTCACACCTGTCTTTATACTGGCTCGTACGCCCAGCTGCATGGTCCTTCAACCATACCTATCTGTGTACTCACTCATACCGCTAGCCTGGATGCTCGCCTTGGGCACAAGCCACTCGTGTATCTAATCCTTTTTCAAAATCTGACTATAGTAACCTGTTCATCAGGGTTCCTTAACTTTGTCAATAAGACCCTCATTTACCTTTATATAGATAACTTTCCTTTCGTGTTATCCGTCATCTCCGTCACACATTCATTTAATGCCAATTCTCCCCTCAATCGCGGGACGCATAATGCAACACGTCACATAATAGATAATCACAATGCAAGAATTACTCAGTCACACAACAAGTACACTAACATGGATTTAAATCAACCTCGTGTTTGAACAATGATAATACATTTAATTCAACAAGTTATAAGAATTTCGACTTGGCCCGCTCACTGGTTTGGGCTGCGCTGCAGTGACATCACTGCTATTATAGCGGTCTCGTTGCAGTGGTATACCACCCGTTGTAGCAGTACTGTTGATAGTAAGTACTACAACAAGTCTTTATTTTCGCTTCTTCCATGTTTCACATATTTATACTCAATCCATACTGAATATAATGTCACATCAACCTCACTTCCACAATTTACTTACCACAGTGTCACCGTTAAATGCTATCAACAATCATCAACCAGACAACACAATGCCAATCACAGACATTCAAGTTATTACGTAGTAAATTACTATCCTATTTCACCTGCTTCATCTCATTCTCAAACATAGTCATAATTTATTAAACAACCCGTTAATTTCATCTTCTATATAAAATTTACATGGTTTACACTCCAAGGTTTCAATTCAAAACAAGGAAGAATTTCATATTTTACAGTCAGGAATATTCTAACGACGACACTGGAAAGTTAATCTGCTCAACAATGTTTGACTTAACGCATATCCTAGAACACAACCCTTTTGATGGTCTAATATCTCCCCTAGGGTTTACCTTATTATGGCTTCATCACTTCCCTTATAATCCACTTGTTCTTAGATTTTCACTGATTTCGGTTAATAATCCACAACATAATTAAAATACAATCCTACTCGTCAAAGAATATAGACCATATATATGTGTATGTTTAGCTAACCAAAGTCTAAAGAAAAAGTGAGTAAATCATAGCCTACCTGGGTGTCAAACTATCATCCCGATCATTTCTGTCTGTAGCTATCCCATTCTTGATTTCCTAACAGGATTTCCTAGCCATGGATTTCAAATTCCACCCTTGGATCCTCTTATTTTTCCTCCAATGTCTATTTTATATTTTTAGACATTTTTAATAAGTCTTTCTCAAGAACAATACTTTTAATATCCAAGTCAAAATGGGATTCTTAATTTCTATTCCACGTCATCCGCTGTTGTAACACCCCAAAAATCCCTATGACTAGACCCTAGATTTGAAGTCGACCATGTAGAGAAAACTGGAAAATGTCCTCAGAATGAGCCTCACTATGACTCATAGGAGGATTGTACGAGTCGTACCAAGGACTCATAGTGTGGTCCAGAGAGCTCAGCAAAATCTGATTAAGAAGTCATGGAAGGCTCTCAGAACTCGTACCAAGTCAATATGAGTTGTACTAAGGTTTCATGGTATGATTCAGAGAGTTTAGCAGGAAGTGGCAAGGAAACCACGATTGGATCCTACGATACGTATCAGGGTGGTATTAGTCGTAGTGACAAATCATAGATAGGAGGTTAAAAGAATTTGCAAGAAAGGATCAGTAGCTACAAAGACTCAGTACGAGTCGTAAGATGATGATACGAATCATCATTTCAGTCGTGAGTTGAGATGTTGTACACCTTGGACTTTCGGCTAAGTTTGGAACTGTTTGAGGTAGGTGGATAGACATAAAGCCGATAAATTTAAGAAAACAAGGTGTTAACATCAATTTTTTAGGTGTAAGAAGTGCATTGGATGCAAGTTAGGGTTATAAGGAACCTCTAGCATGAACTTCAGTTAAAAGTCTTCTGATCGAGTGGGTTTTTCGTGAAAGTTTATACAAGGCCCAACCTTAAACGACCATAACTCCTATTATACGAATTTTTTTTGGGTGATACAACATATAAAATTAAATCCCTTTGTGTCTTCTTTCCAACACATCCAACCTTACATCAATCGGAGTTTAGAGAGAAATGTTATGGTTAGTTTAGCACATCACTATCAGGTTTATCAGATAGGACCAACCCTATTACCACGAGTCTTGGTACGACTCGTGGTATGAAGGTGCGATTCATACCAGGCACTCGTGCCAGGGGTTATAGAAATCTTTTTAAGGCTCCCAGAATCCAAAAATGGCACACCACACCAGTAGGAAGTCACCACGAGTCATGGTATGACCCGTAGCACTAGACAGACAGATTTTTGAGAACTTTTTCCCAAGGTTATTTTTGTAAATTTTTGTGCTTCTAAATCTTAAACTAGGTCATTTTAGGTTTATTTTGGGACAAATTAAAAGGATTTTCCTAGTATAACCCCTCACTTTTCTCACAACCACCGTAAAGTTCTTCTTCTCACTTCTTCTCTCAAGGCTCAAGAACAAGGGTTCCTCTCTAAGGTGCAGCAGCTTCAAGATCTTTAGAGGGATCCTTTAATCAGGTATGTGGGACTTTAACAAGGGTATCCTTTCACTCTTGTATCCCAAAGTTTCTAGCAAACCCTAGCTTTATAGTACTTCTAGAGATCAAGATTTAGGGATTTTCTTTGACTATGAAATTTCTCCATGTGTATGATAGTATTTTCAGCTATTAAAGAATTCCTTAGATTCTATCATTTTCTTTAGTTTACATGAGTATTTTCTAACTGAAATTCGTGCTCTAATTCTATTGATTCAGTTTGCTTTCGTTAGTCCTTATCTTGATCATAAATTTGGGAAAAACTTACATGATTTTGACTCAAATAGAAAGGTTATGTTGATATGGTAGATGTTACTCGATTTACGAATGATTAACATAGATACTTGAATAGAAGTTAATATCTTAGTATATTTAATTTCAGAGTCTTAGTAAACACTTAGAACACTTAGAGTTTTAAAGAAATATCTGTTGATCAGTTTGATTATAGTCGTTTCTTGAGGTGTCAGTGGTGCCTCCCAGTTATCAATTATCAGACTCAGATATCAGTTATCAAATTTTAGTGGTTCTTTAGACGGTTATGACACTTCCAGATAAGCAGCTCTGACCAGTCTTAGAACCACCAACTTTAGCCTCAGTATGTGTTATAACCTGAGGACTCAAAGATAGGACTCAGGAGTTGAAATGCAGAAATACTGAAAATCTGGGTTGCAGACATAGGATGAGTCATCAGGTGACTCGTGGGGAGACTTGCATGAAAGGATGGTTGAAGGTCCCCACGGGCGAGGGAATGACTCGTGGTCCGCCACCACGAGTCGTCAAGTCAGTTGTGGGGTGAAGTTGAAAAATAAAATGGGAGGATCGACCATTGTACTTAACGGAAGGAGACCACGACTTGTCATGTCAGGCAATGAGTCGTGGTGTGAGTCGTTGGGAGGAATTTTAATAAAATAGTTTTAAGGAGGAAGTGAATGTGACGAGTGGTGGCCATGAAACGAATCGTTATGTCATCCATTAGAGGTTCAGTGAACAGTTCAGACAGTGTACTTAACGAGCAAGGTGACGGATTATGAGGACTGGCAACGAGTCGTCAGGTCACTCGTTGGGACCCCTGACAATTATTTTCCTGTGGGTAAGTAACGGATTTCACGTATATTCCTAAGATCCTATGGCCTAAACTATGACGTTTGAGTTATGAATAGGGAAATTTAAAGGGGTTAAGTTCAGATTTCACTCCATTCTTGCATGCATGCAAGGTAGAGGAAGTTAGGGAGTGAATCAACCCTAGAATTCATCAATCCATTGCAATTTCTTTTTGGGTCATCAAGTGAGGTTTAGAATCTGATAATCCCAGGTATGTAAGGTCATCAATGGATGAATTCTTCCACAACCATGCTCCTACTCTATGATTTTACTTAGAATTTATCAAAAACTCACGGGGTTTTGTATTTGATTAATATAAAATCAAATGATTTAATTATGGATTTTCTGAGTTTGAAATATTATCATAATCTATGGATTTTGATTATCTTTTGAGATTTAAATTGATTATGATGATATTGGTATTGATTTTTGAAACAATTAAGCTTAATTATGCATGCCCCATGATGAATCGATTTATGACCTATTGTCCCATCAATGTTCTTACGAGCCCAGCATAAATTATGTTCTAATTTGTGAATTCATTATGTTACCCGTTATGATTTTATGAAGTTCAAGCTATGTACATGATCTACAAGTATGTATGCATCTTATTATTCATGAACTATGTTTTTGGCCGACTCACGGGCCTCATGTCATGGCTAGTTCTTATATGTTCAAGAATGTTTATGATTATCATGATTTAACTAGCCCGTGAACTCATGTATGTATTATTATGAGCACTATATATGTTTTAGGAGTAGTATCAAACAATGAGAAGGTTCGGGACTTAGGTTAAGCCTCGAATCTCATGAACTACGTGCCACCATGGGTATGTCAGGACCCTTTCACATTAGTCCCTAGCCCAAATGACCCTTTTCAAGGCTATATCACACTTTCATGGTTCTTCCCTTGGTAGGGTACGAACACCCTCCAAACTAGGGTTACAAGTCGGGCTTTGTGTGAGCTCATATGGGGTGTGTCAGTTAAGAGAATCTCCAACTATTCCTCATGATTTATGCATGTTATGATTATGTATGTTGTCTCAAGTCATGGTAAGTAAATCTCTTCTATTATGATTATGATTTTGTTACGTTACGAATGCTTTGAAAACCTTGAGCCATACGATCTGTCATCATGATTTACGATGCGAGCATGCTGTTCTATTCTTATGATCATTTATGAACTTTATACCTGTTTTAAATGTCTGTTTTGCCTACCTTGCATACTTAGTAAATTTCACGTACTGAACGCATACTTCCTATGCTATATCATCTCATGATACAGGTCCTAGCTCTCAGGCTCGTCCTCACCCATAGATAGATTCAGATTTTCTCTCAGCGCACTTGGTGAGTCCTCATGTTCTGAGGGCTACATGTTCACAGTCTATGTTATTCCTTTTAGTTTCTTGACGTTGAATTAGTTGGGGAGTTGTCCCATCAATCCGCCTTTCATGTTTAGTGGCTTACAAGACTACAAATTGTATTCCGCCGTATTGTATAAATCTTGTACCGATTTTCCCTTATGCTATGTTATGATTACGTTCTTTATGTTAAGTGTTCCGCTCATGTGATTGAATTAGATGTATTCTTAGTCCATGGTCGACTTGGGGTCTCTCGGGGATCCTTGTCCTGTTTCTACGATCCGGGTGTACGTTTGGGTCGTGAGAAACTTGGTATCAGAGCCATAGGTTTATGTGTCCTAGGGAGTCTGAAAGCCGCGTTAAGTAGAGTCTTTTTCATGGGTGTGAAGTGTGTCACACTTATGAAGAAGAAGCTACTAGACGTTTAGGAAATGTTCCCTTCTTTAATGATCTATGTCGTGCGATGAACGTCCTTTACTTCTCTAATTCGTGCTATTCGCATTTGAAGAATCATGCCTCAACATCGAGTAAATGCCAGGAGAAACAAAAATGGAAATGATCATGAGGGTGCCCATGATGGTGAGCATCAACCAGCTCCACCCGTTCATGAGGAGCACATACCAGAGCCAGTTGCCCATGCTGAGTTTAGGGCTGCGATTCAGATGCTAGCACAGACTATGACTGCCCAGGTCCAGAATCAGACAGTGGAGCATCTCCCTCAAAATGGGAATGCAGCGGCAGCTAGGGTGAGGGACTTCTTGAGGATGAGCCCTATGGAGTTCACAGGGTTAAGGGTTGGTGAGGATCCATATGATTTCATTGAGTAGATTATGAAGATCACTCAGGTTATGGTTGTGAACAATGGGGAATGCATTTACTTGACCTCCTATCAGCTAAAGGGGGTAGCACATATATGGTTTGAGTAATGGAGAGATGCCAGGGCAGCGGGTGCCGGCCCAATAGGTTGGGACGAGTTTCACGCCTCATTCATGGATCAATTCTTGCCCCTGGAGATGAGGGAGCTCAAGGCAGCCAAGTTTGTGAATCTGAAGCAGGGTAACATGTCTGTACAAGAATATGCATTGGAATTCACCCAGTTATCCAAATATGCTCTGGAGTTGGTGGTGGATTAGCTGGCTCGGGTGAGTCGTTTTATGCATAGGGTAGTAGATTACTTGGAGAAGGATTGTCGGATCACCATGCTTCACCGGGACATTGATTTTCCTCGTATTGTATTGCATGAGCAGCAAATGTAGTCAGTCTAGAAGAGGCAGAGAGAGGCTAAGAGGGCCAGGACTGACAGCTACAGGGTTTCTTAGGCCAGGTCAAGAGGTGGACCATGTTAGCAGATCCAGTATAGATTCATCGCTCCAACTCCATCATCGGCCAGCACGCCATCCATGTTCAGGGGAGATAAGAGGAGTAGGGCTACAGGCTCAAGGGATCATGGCAGCATGCAGGTGGAGCGCACTTTTCCAGTTTGTGTGAAGTGCGACAAAAATCATCCCGGAGGTGCCTGGTCGGAATGGATGCTTATTTCGAGTGTGAAAACTCAGACACAGGATGAGAGATTTCCCTGCAGCCAGTTCTACCACTCCAGCAGCACGACCCCCTCAAGAAGGTGCCTCCACTAGTTCAGTAGGTGGTCAGCGCCAAAACAGGTTTTATGCCCTAGTGCCTCGCCAGGAGCAAGAGGCTTCGCCAGATGTGGTCACAGGTATGTTGCAAGTCTTCCATACTGATGCTAATGCTTTGTTAGATCCAGGAGCTACTTTGTCTTTTGTGACCGCTTATATTGCTAGTAGTTTTGGAGTTAGTCCTGAAATTTGTCAGAACCGTTCTCCGTATTTACTCCAGTCGGTGAATCAGTGGTAGCTAGGCGGGTGTATAGTGGTTTCCCCATTATGGTGTTGCATAAGGTTACCTCCACAGACTTAGTATACTTGGCCATGACTGTCTTTGACATCATTTTAGGTATGAATTGGTTGTTTTCATGTTATGCTTTGATTAATTGTAGGACCTGTGCGGTGGAATTCCGGTTTTCGGGTGTGTCAGTTTTGGAATGGAAGAGAAGTTCAGTCGTACCAGCTGGCCAGTATATTTCATACATTAAAGCCCAAAAAATAATCTCTAAGGGTTGCATATACCTCCTAGTTAGGGTTAAAGATGTAGAGTCCGAGACCCCGACTATTCAGTCACTTCCAGTGTTGTGTGAGTATGCAGAGGTTTTCCCCGATGATTTTCAAGTGTTCCTCTGGAGAGGGAAATTGATTTCGCTATTGATCTATTGCCCGATACGCAGCCTATCTCCATTCCTCCTTACAGGATGGCTCCAGGCGATCTAAAAGAGTTAAAAGAACATTTGAAGGACTTTATGGATAATGGTTTCATTATACCGAGAAAGTCTCCATGGGGTGCACCGGTTCACTTTGTTCAAAAGAAAGATGGATCACTTCAGATGTGTATTGATTATCGGTAGTTGAATAAGGTCACTATCAAAAACAGGTACCCCTTGCCTAGGATTGATGATTTATTTGACAAGTTCTAGGGTGCCAGGTATTTCTCGAAGATAGATCTCAATTCCGATACCATCAGCTCAGAGTTCGGGAGTGTGATATCCCAAAGACAACCTTTACAACCCGGTATAGACATTATGAATTTGTAGTTATGTCATTTGGACTAACTAATTCTCCTACAACTTTTATGGACCTGATGAATACGGTGTTCAAGCAATACCTGACATGTTCATGATTGTTTTCATTGATGACATCCTTATATACTCCCAGAGTGAGGAGGAGCATGCCGCCCATTTGAGAGTAGTGCTTCAGACCCTCAACGATTGTCAGTTGTATGACAAGTTTAGCAAGTGCAAGTTCTGGTTGAAATCGGTAGCATTTTGGGCCATGTAGTATCAGGCGAGGGCATAATAGTAGATTCTCAGAAAATTGAGGCAGTGAAGAATTGGCCTAGACCAGTGAGTCCTTTAGAAATTCGGAGTTTCTTGGGCCTGGCAGGCTCTATTGTAGATTTGTTGATGGTTTTTCATCTATTGCCGCACCATTGACTAAGTTGACCCAGAAAAAGATAAAGTTCCAACGGTCAAAGGCTTGTGAGAAAAGCTTTCATAAATTGAAGACCCGGCTCACTTCAGCATCAATATTGACTTTAAGCGAGGGCACAAATGGCTTTGTTGTATATTGTGATGCTTCGAGAGTCGTACTGGGATATGTGTTGATGCAGCATGGGAAAGTAATATCATATACCTCCCGAAAACTGAAAGTTCACAAAAAGAATTACCCGACCCATGATACTGAGTTGGCTGCGGTGGTGGTCGCATTGAAGATATGGCACCATTACTTGTATGGGGTCAACGTGGATGTATTCACAGATCACAAGATCTTACAATATGTGTTCATGCAGAAGGATCTCAATCTTCAGCAAAGGAGGTGGTTGGAGTTATTAAAGGAATACAATATGAGTGTTCTTTAGCACCCGGGCAAGGCTAATCTGGTGGCGGATGAACTTAGTAGGCTCTCTATGGAGAGTGTGTCCCACGTGAATGAGGGAAGAAAGGAGTTGGTGAACATTGATCGACTCGACCGATGGCGGCATTATTGTGCAAAATGGGTCATAATCGTCCTTGGTGGTCTATGTCAAATCTAAGAAATATGAGGATCCGATTTTGAGGAAGTTTAAGGAAGCAGTACGGAGTCAAAAGGTGGAGGTTTTCTCCCAAGGGAGAGATGGAGTGCTACAATACTAGGATCGACTATATGTTCCGGACATTGATAATTTGACAGTTCAGGTATTACATGAGGCACATGGTACCAGATATTCTATCCATCCAGGTGCCACCAAGATGTATCATGACTTCCGGGAAGTTTATTGGTGGAATGGCATGAAGAGGGATATTGAAGAATTTGTAGCCAAGTGTCCGAATTGCCAGCAAGTGAAAGTTGAGCATCAAAGACCAGGAGGTGTACTCCAAGATATTAGCATTCCTACTTGGAAGTGGGAAGAAATGAACATGGACTTTATAATAGGTTTGCCCTGCACTCGGAGATAGGATGACTCCATTTGGGTTGTTGTGGACAGGTTAACCAAGGCTACACACTTTCTACCGGTCAAGACCACGGATTCGGCAGATGATTATGCCAAGTTGTATATTTGGGAGTTGGTTCGAATTCATGGAGTGCCCTTGTCTATTATTTCAGACCGAGGTACTCAGTTTACCTCCCAGTTCTGGCGGTCTTTTCAGAAGGGACTTAGGACTCAAGTCAAGCTCAGCATAGCCTTTCATCTGCAAACGGATGGACAAGCCGAGCGAACAATCCAGACTCTTGAGGAAATGTTGAGGGCATGTGTTATGGTTTTTAAAAGTAGTTGGGATGATCATTTTAATCGAGTTTTATTATAATAACAACTATCACTCCAATATCCAAATGGCATCGTTCGAGGCTCTCTATGGGTAGAGGTGTAGATCTCCCATCGGATGGTTTGAGGTTGGTGAGGAAGCTATGATACAGCCAGATTCGGTTCACGAGGCAATGGTGAAGGTTCAGTTGATAAGAGACTAGTTGAAAACTGCTCAGAGTCATCAGAAATCATATGCCGATGTGAGAGAAGAGATTTGGACTTTGAGGTGGATGATTGGGTATTTCTAAAGGTGTCTCCCATGAAGGAAATCATGCGGTTCGGAAAGAAAGGAAAACTCAGTCCCCGCTATGTTGGCCCCTATCGGGTTGTGAGGAGAGTTGGTAAGGTGGCGTATGAGTTGGACTTGCCCTCGGAGTTATCTTCAGTTCATCCTGTGTTTCATGTGTCACTTTTGAAAAAATGTTTGGGTGATCCAACTTTAATAGTCCCGGTGGACATCATTGGTGAGAAGGATAGCCTTAACTATGAAGAAATTCCGTGGAAATATTAGATCGTCAAGTCTGTAAGCTATGGAATAAGGAAGTATCCTCATTAAGGTTTTATGGAGAAATCAGCATGTTGAGGGAGCTACGTGGGAAGATGAAGCAGATATGATGGCGAAATACCTACATTTATTCTCTACCGACACAGTTCCGACCAGAGGTATCAGTTTTTTCCCTAAACCTCTAATCAGTTTTCATGTTCAGTTCATGTGCACAAGTTTGTTTTATGATATGGTAAATGTATGTGATGTCTGAATTCAATTTAGTTATGTAGATCTTTTCGGAGGTAGTCAATCCGTTAGTTTTCAACTTAAATGATCTGTATTTATACATTGTGATAGCTTGTTTCTGAATTTTCTGCATGTTTGTAACATTCGAGGATGAATGTTCCCAAGGGGGAGATATTGTTATACCTCGAGGACTCAAAGATCGGACTCAGGAGTTGAAACAGGGAAAAACTGAAAATCTGGGTTGCAGGCACAGGACGAGTCGTTGGACGACCTGTGAAGAGACCCCACAAATCATCAAGTGACTCGTGGAGAGACTTGTGTTAAAGGATCGTTGAAGGTACCCACGGGTGAAGGAACGACTCGTGGTCAGCCACCACGAGTCGTTAAGTCAACTGTGGGGTGAAGTTGAAAAATAAAATGGGAGAATCGACCAGTGTACTTAACGAAATTAGACCACGACTCGTCATATCAGGCAACGAGTCGTGGTGTGAGTCGTTGGGAGGAATTTTAATAAAATGGTTTTAAGGAGGCAGTAAACGTGACAAGTGGTGGCCACGAATAACGAATCATTATGTTGTCCATTAAAAGTTCCAATGACCAGTTCAGACAGTGTACTTAATGGGCAAGGTGACAGATCATGAGGACTGGCAACGAGTCGTCAGGTCACTCGTTGCGACCCCTGACAGTTATATTCCTGTGAGTTAGTAAGGGATTTTAAGTAAATTCCTAAGATCCCAAGGCTTAAACTATGACGTTTTAGGTTATGAATAGGGAAATTTAAAGAGGTTAAGTTCAGATTTCACTCCATTCTTTCATGCATGCAAGGTAGAGGAAGTTAGGGGGTGAAACAAGCCTAGAATTCATCAATCCATTGCAATTTCTTCATGGGGCATAAGTGAGGTTTAGAATCTTATAATCCTAGGTATGTAAGGTCATCAATGGGTGAATTCTTCTACACCCATGCTCCTACTATATGATTTTACTTAGAATGGGGTTTTGTATTTGATTTATATAAAATCAAATGATTTAATTATAGGTTTTGTGATATCGAAATATTATCATAATCTATGGATTTTGATTATCTTTTGAGATTTAAATTGATTATAATGATAAATTTTGATTTTTGAAATAATTAAGCTTAATTATGCATGCCCCATGATGAATCGATTAATGACTAATTATCCCATCGATGTTCTTATGAGCCCAACATAAATTATGAATTTATTATGTTACCCATTAAGATTTTATGAAATTCAAGCTATGTACATGATCTACAAGTATATATGCATCTTATTATTCATGAACTATGTTTTTGGCCGACTCACGGGCCTCATGTCATGACTAGTTCATATATGTTCAAGAATGTTTATGATTATTATGATTTAACTAGCCCATGAACTCATGTATGTATTATTATGAGCACTATATATGTTTTGGGAGTAGTATCAAACAACGAGTAGGTTCGGGACTTAGGTTAAGCCTCGAATCTCATGAACTACGTGCCACCGTAGGTATGTCGGGACCCTTTCACATTAGTCCCTGGCCCAAATGTCCCTTTTCATAGTGATATCACACTTTCATGGTTCTACTATTGGCAGGGTACTAACACCCTCTCGACTAGGGTTACAAGTCGGGCTTCATGTGTGCTCATATGGGGTATGTCGGTTAAGAGAATCTCCCACTGTTCCTCATGATTTATGCATGTTATGATTATGTATGTTGGCTCAAGTCATGTTAAGTAAATCTCTTCTATTATGATTATGATTTTTTTACGTTACGAATGCTTTAAAAACCTCGATCCATATGATATGTCATCATGATTTACGATACAAGCATGTTGTCCTATTCTTATGATCATTTATCAACTTTATACATGCTTTAAATGTCCGTTTCACCTACCTTGAATACTCAGTACATTCCACATATTGATTGCATACTTCCTATGCTGTATCGTCTCATGATACAGGTCCCAACTCTCAGGCTCGTCCTCTCCCATAGATAGATTCGGATTTGCTCTCAGCACACTTGGTGAGTCCGCATGTTCCGAGGGCTACATGTGTTGCACTCTATGTTATTCCATTCAGTTTCTAGATGTTGGATTAGTTGGGGAGTTGTCCTATCAATCTACCTTTCATGTTTAGAGGCTTATCAGACTACAAGTTGTATTCTGCTTTATTGTGTATGTCTTGTACTGATTTTCCCTTATGATATGTTATGATTATGTTCCTTATGTTAAGTCTTCCACTCATGTGATTGAATTAGATGTATGCTCATGAAATGGGTCGACTTGGGGTCTCTCGGGGCTCCTTGTCCGTGTCTACGATTCGGGTGTACGTTTGGGCGTGACAGTTTGTTCTTAGACGGTTACGACGCTTCCAGATAAGTAGCTCTGACTAGTCTTAGAACCCAGTTTCCAAATCTAGCCCTATAAGACGCTCAGGGTGCTCTCAGACAGTATCCCTGTGTCAGTTATTGTCTTGGGCCCCAGTATCGAGCTATCCGCTTGACAGTAGTAGTCATGGTAGGATTATCCAGTAGGAGTAGGACTTAGAAGTGAGAGGGCCGGGTTTCTAGCGCACCCAGGTTCCAGAACTACGTTGCTACTGTAGGTTATATTTATTTGGCCTCATGGCCACAGTGATCTCACAGTTCATGCCTTTATACCCTGGAAAGGTATATTGTGTCCTACCGATGGGCTGTGTACATCGGACTCCATGTCTATCTCACGTGGTTATATGTTGGTTATAGCCTCTCCCACTAGTCAGTTTAGTTCACTCTCAGATTTCTCAATTCAGTTTAGTTCAGATCAGTTCACTATAGTATTTTAGACTTAGTATTTCAGACTTAGGGCATGTCGATGACCAGTAGACAGGGTCAGCTTGACCATCTCAGATATCTTCAGTAGTTTCAGTTCAATATATTAGTTGGTCATTGCATGTCACTTCAGTTCAGTCATTTATATTCAATTATGTTTTCTCTCATATACTCAGTACATTCAAAGTACTGATGTATACTTTTATGCTGTATCGTTTCATGATACTGCTGCAGGTTCTTAGACTCAACACTGTTAGTCGTCGTGGTTCATATCCTCCTCCTCAGCAGATGAAGTATGAGTCCTCATTATTCGAGGGCATTATTTCATTTTCTCTCAGTCAGTTTATTATGTTTAGTTAGACTTAGAGTTAGCTAGGGGCTCATCCCAGCAATTCATCAGCTCAATGGCTTTCAGACATAAAATTAATTTCAAACTTCAAATGTTCTAAACATTTATGTTCCAGTTTATTTTTCTTCATAAATGTTTTTATATTATTATTTCAAAGCTTCCGCTATGCATGTTTTACTCAGAATATCAGTGTATGATAGAACAAGGGTTGACTTGGGGTTACTTGTGACTCCAAGTACCGTGTTCCATCCAAGGTGTAGACTGGGGGCATGAAAAACTTGGTATCAGAGCACTACGTTTAGAGTATCCTTGGATGTCTGAAAAACCGCATCAAGTAGAGTCCTTTTCATGGGTGTGAAGCGTGCCACACTTATGAAGAGGAGGCTATAAGACGTTTTAGGAAAATTCCCTTCTTTCACTATTCCTATCATGCGATAGAGTGTGTAAACTTTAAGGTCTCTCTTCTAATTCATGCTTTATGCGTTCGCAAACAATGTCTCCCAGAAGGGGTGTTGGAAGAGGGAAAAATAGCAGGAATCCACTAGTCCCACCAACCCCAGTAGGCCCCCTCAGTAGGCAATTGGCGAATGCGGAGCTCGGGGCTGCCTCAGAATGTTAACATGGGCCGCAACCATTCAGGTTAGCCAGCAGATAGTCACAGCTACAAATCCTACTGATGTGATAATAGCTACCAGGGTTCGAAACATCACACTTGAGTTTCACGGTATGATAGTGGATGAAAGGTTCAGGGGAAAATAAAAGGGGAGAAAGAGAACAAGGACAGGGGACTCGAGGTTTTCCCAACCAATAATGAGTGGTGGACCCCGTTTCAAACATCGTTGGAGGTCATCAGCCCAAGCACCATCGGTAGCCAAGAATCCTAACAAACCTAGAGCAAGGTAGATTACATACCCAGCTTGCAAGAACTATGGGAAGAACCATTTGGGAGAATGCATGGCTAGCTAAGGCGGTTACTTTTGGTGCGGCAAGTTAGGCCATAAACTCAGAGATCGCCCAGCATCTAGACAAGGCAAAGGCAGAGCCCCGACTATATTTTCTGTAGCCCTGTTAGGTCGCCCAGCTTGTGAGAATTGTGGAAGGAGCCACCTTGGAAATTGTTTTCTTGGTAGGGAAGGATGTTTTGGATGTGGTCAATCGAGTCATAGAATAAAGAATTTCCCTCTAGAGGGACGTGGGAAGACTCGGTCCACCACTCTAGCAGCTCGCCCATTTCAAAAGGGCACAACATCTAGTACAAGTGGCAGACAACTCTAGATATAGTTGTAGGTATGTTATGAGCTTCTTATTTTAATCCTTGCATGTTGTAGGCCCAGGAGCCACAATATAAGGTATGAGATTCCTTTTAGCATGCTAGTATGAGAATTATCCCATGACTGGTATGAAATAGTTATAAGTATGAAGCCTTCAATAATAACTTATCAATGCGAATGAGAAGTCAAGAGTTAGTGATGATATCCTAGCCTTAAGAAAGGATCTAAGAGCTAGAGAATGATGACTTAACGGTAAGGGGAATATGATAAGTTAAAAAGGCCAAGTCAAGCTCTAAGTGTTCTAGTAGAAGGGCTCCAAACATAGCAGCTTTGGGATGTCAAACCTTCCTATCCAAATGTTTTCTCTTGTCTTTCAGTTGACACTACATTCTACTCATGCTTATGTTCAGACTCCTAGAATTATAGATAACCGCGTTAGACAGCGATCCCATTTTTACTCCTTGATTCCATAAATGTTAACTTTATGTCATGAAACTCATCATGTACATGGACTCATGTGCCACAGTATGCTCAACTCCATGACCTCAGTCATTTAGATTCGCCTTAAAAACTCATAAGATCATGCTATATCATGCATATGCTCAATTACACTTTCATAGATGATTTATGCTTATGATTTCCTTATTCTAAGCCCTATGCACATTCTCTCATGATATAAATGATGGTTGCAATAGGTATTCATACTAGGGAGATGGAGAAACCCTGGGATGGTATGTGCTATAGAAGAATAGTAAGATGATTTTAGTGATAGGCTGGAACGGTGTGGTGGTATTCAGGGAAGTTGGTGCAGCTAGTAAAGTGTCTCTAAAAGCTTCACCCATGAAGGGGTGATGAGGTGTTGGTGAGGATGACAACTTCTTTTAAAACGAGGTTCCAATTGAGATTCTTGATCGTCAAGATCGTAAGTTGGGGGATATAAGGAAGTGGTTTCAGTGAAGGTTTTAAGGAACAATCAGCTAGTAGGAGGAACTACTTGGGAAACAATTTCTCCTTAGTACCCTACTTAGATTCATGCCAACTTCATGTCCTTAAGTTCTTTGCATATCTTAGCATGCATGTACGATTCAGAAACTCAGTTCAGATATGTAGTTCAGCTTGGAGTCAGCTACTCTATTGGCATTTAGCTTTAATATTGAGTTCTCGGGATTGTAGCTCTTTCCCTAGCATTTTAGCTTAGTCACCCTATCAGTTTTCAGTTTCGGATGTTCAGTATCTAGGATTCAGTTTCATCCCTATCCTTTCAGTATGTTTAGCCTACATTCGACGACGGATGTTCCCAAGGGGGAGATATTATAACACCCCAAAAATCCCTATGAGTAGACCCTAGATTTGAAGTTTGACCATGCAGAGAAAACTGGAAAATGTCATCAAAAGGAGCCTCAGTACAACTCGTAGGAGAATTGTATGAGTCATACCAAGGACTCATAGTGTGGTCCAGAGAGCTCAACAAAATCTGATTGAGAAGTCATGGAAGGCTCTCACAACTCGTACCAAGTCAATACAAGTTGTACCAAGGTTTCATGGTATGATTCAGAGAGTTTAGCAAGAAATGGTAAGGAAACCACGATTGGATCCTACAATACGTATCAGGGTGGTACGAGTCATAGTGAAGGATCATAGATAGGAGGTTCAGAGAATTTGAAAAGAAGGATCAATAGCTACAAAGACTCAGTATAAGTTGTAAGATGATGATATGAATCGTCACTTCAGTCGTGAGTTGAGATGTTGTACACCTTGGACTTTTGGCTAAGTTTGGAATTGTTCTAGGTAGGTGGATAGACCCGAACCCAATGAATTTAAGGAAACAAGGTGTTAACATCAATTCTTAGGTGTAATAAGTGCAATGGATGCAAGTTAGGGTTATAAGGAACCTCTAGAATTAAGATGAGTTTAGAGTCTTCCTATCGATTGAGTTTTTCTTAAAAGTTCTTACAAGGGCCAACTTTAAACGACCATAACTCCTATTATATGAATTGTTTTTTGGTGAGCAAAGCACATAAAATTAAATCCCTTTGAGTCTTCTTTGCAACACATCCAACCTTATATCAATTGGAGATATTATAACACCCCAAGGGGGAGATATTATAACACCCCAAAACTTTCCTAGACCAAATTCAGACATTGCATGTAAAAACATAGGAAAACTAGAAATTTTTCTATCTAAGACGACCCCCACAACGGACCGTTGGTGGAACAAACGGACTATTGTAAGCGGTCGTGGTTCATAGAAGGCTTCCTTCGAGAGGAAAAATCGAGACATAGGATGACCCATTGTTCCTAACAATGAGCCATCTTGTCGTCCGTTGAATCCCAAGATCAGTGGTCTACCAGACCCTTCCTTGAGACAACGAGAGGGAACAACGACCCGTGGTATCCTCCAACAAGCCATTTTGACCACCCATCGTCTGCTTCTAGGCCCCAGCAGTATAGACCACGAGTATATACAATGACTCGGTGGTTCTACCAATGAGTCATCATGTTGACCGTTGTTTAAAGGCCCTGTTTTCCCCCAGTACCAATGGAAGGTATCAACAGTCGTTGTCACTTCTAATGGATCATTCTACCCTACTATTGAACAGTTCCAGTGAACCTAGTTTCCGAACCCAGAAACCACAGCCAGATTCAACGGGCTGTTGTTACTACCAACGACCCATTTAGAGGCCCGTTGGTTTCTATAAGCCAGATTTTAGTTTTAGTTCACAGTTTTCCTTGTGTAATTTACCACCTTTTTAATCCCTAAACTGTGTCGTGGTTCGTATAGGGGGAAGTTAAAGGGTTAACATGACCTTTTTATTCATTCTTATCAACCTCCCTCAAGAATAGTGCGTAGAAACTCTAACAGAAACCACAGAGCAGGAGCAAGGGTTGATTTTCTTCTTAGATCTTCTCAAGGATTTTCACCAGGGTTTCTTCTACAGATATGTGGGAATTCGCAAGGAGATTGTTCTCCCCTTGCATCCCACAAAACTCTCTCTATTCACTTTAAGTCTTAGCTCTGAGTTTGCGAATTTGAATTTATTACTACCGTTCTTGGATTATTTCATGTGGAATCCTATGCTATGTTAATTGTAGCTATTTTCCACCCATTTGTATCTAAAATGATGGTTGTTCTGGTGAATTATAAATTTAGCCCTAACTCTTGAAAAAGTTAGAAACTGGAAGTACAATATTGAATTCTCGAAAATTGCTTGTATCTTTCAAGGTTAGGGGCTCCTATAATAATTGCATGTGTTAGAAACTCAGTTATATGTATGATAGTCAGATTCAATCAAAGTCTATATACTCTGATTACTCAGAATTGTCAGTCTAGCCTCTGTCAGATTTTAGCAAACCTCCGGGTTAACCAGAATATTGTAAGCTAATCAGTTTGACTATATAATTTCTCGAGGTGCCAGTAGTAACTCCTAGTTATCAGAATCAGAATTCAGTTATTAGTCCACTAGGCAGTTATGAGATTTCAGATATATAGCTCTGACTTTCCCTAGGATCCCAGTTAGGATTTCAGTTTGTTCTTAGACGGTTGCGACACTTCTAGATAAGCAGCTCTGACCAGTCGAGAACCCAATTTCAGAATCTATTCCGATAAGACTCGCAGGGTACTTGTAGTTATGTGTCCTTGATGCTCGGTGGTGGATACTACACGCAAGTGCACGTGGTTGAACAAGTAGTAAAGTGGCTTATTTCAACCCAAGTATCGATCCCACAGGGACTAAACTACGGTATTATTTAACTTAAGCGTCAGTGAACTATATCTCTATGAATGCAGACAACCAAATAAATAATATTTTAAGAGTTAAAGTTTACTAAGTAATAAAAATCTAAGTCAAGATTATAATTTGAGTCTGAACAATAGCAATGAACAAGCTGAGGTTAAGACAAACATGCAGGAATGTAATTTATTAATTCAATTCAGCGTATCTTCTCTTCGGTTGCTAGTCAGGAATTTATTGCCTATGGATTGGATCTTTCGACTCCTATCCAGTTTAAGAATCATGAGACCTTAATCTACATTTCTGTGATAAAAGAATTTCATGCTCTAGCCATACATAACCGATTCCGTAATTGACTAATAAGACTTTTAGATATATTTCTATTCTGAATGTAAATCAATTCTCAATTTTCTAAACTAAGCAAAGATCATATCCTACCAATTCACATCTGTCCAACTTCTTTCCTTTTCAAAATCAAAATTGGATTTCCAGATATACATTAACATTGGCCAAACATTAATGCTGTAAAAACAAGAATTGATAGAACAACCATTGAAGAAAAGATGAAAACTGAAATGATCAACAATTACATTCCTCTACAATTATTCTTAACCTCAGCTAGAAGTGAATTAGCCACTCATTTGTGGATTAAACATCATTAAATAAGTAGAATTCATACAAACAATTGAGATTAAAGAGAAAGAGAAAGAGAAGAACCCTAGAATTTTTGTCCTCTCAACTGCCTATAACCCACGTTCTTGCTCAACCAAGCCAGAATGTTTAAAATAAAACATAAGTGTGCTATTTATACTATTGAGAATTTTTCCTGGAATAACAAGCAACGTGGCACGGAGTGTATCGCCGAGCACTCCCTCCATGCCACGGGGGTATCGCGGACCCTCACTGGAATTCGTCTCCCAGGAAAATGCACCTCAACGTGGCACGACTTGCATTGCGGAGCCTTGCCTCCGTGCCACGGTGCTATCGCGCACCTTCACTGTAACTTGAGGTTCCAAGTAATTATACTCAACGTGACACGGAGTGTAGCACGGAGCATTGCCTCCGTGTCACGGAGGTAACGCGAACCTCCACTGGAATTTGACAAAATTAATTCATCCGAGGCAGAATGCCTCCGCGATGGCAGCGTGACACGGCTCCATCGCGGAGCCCTTATTTTTGCTGCTCTCCCTTGTCAACCTCCACTCCTTGCTTCCAAGTCCATTCCCGCTCTTCACCAACATATATATTAGCTTCCAAAATTTCCTTTTACCTGCAAAACAACTCTAATCGTGTTGGTTAGTATAAATTCACATTTAACTAAGAATCACATGAGAATGTACACATAACGATAGATAAACAAGTCGAAATGAAGCATTTGAGTATCACTTGGGCATGCAATTCTGCCCAAGATCACCTGACTAATCTTGGACCACAGTATCGAGCTATCATACTAATAGTTCAGTATAGGTTTTCCAGTGGGAGTAGGACTTAGCACCAAGTGGACCGGGGTTCTAACGAACCCAGGTTCCAAGAACTACGTTGCCACCGTAGGTTACAGTTATAGATTATTGGCCTGAAAGGTCCCAGACTTTAATGATCACCCAGTTCATGCCTTTATACCCTAGCAAGGTATATTGGGTCCTACTGGTTGGGTGTACACATCAGACTCCACGTTTAGCTTACGTGGTTATATGTCGGTTACAGACTCTCCCACTAGTCAGTCCAGTCTAGTTTCATAATAAGAATCTCAATTCAACTTTAGATCTATCAACTTAACTCAGTTTAGTATAGTATCTCAGACTTAGAACTTTCAGATTTAGGGCATGTCTTTGACCAGCAGACAGGGTCATTTTGACCATCTCAGTTACTTCAGATTGTTTCAGTTCAGATAAATAGTTGGTCATTGCATGTATTTCTAGTTCAATCACTTACATCTATCAGTATATTCCTCTCATATATTGAATACATTCAAAGTACTGATGCATACTTTTATGTTGTATTGTTTCATGATACAGCTGCAAGTTCTCAGACTCAACACCGCTAGCCGCTGCAGTTCAGATTCTCCACCTCAACAGTTGGAGTGTGAGTCCTCATCATCCGAGGGCATTATTACTTTCTTTTAGTCATTTATTAGTTTCAGTTGGACTTAGAGTTAGCTGGAGACTTGTCCTAGCAACTCCTCGGTTAGATGGCTTTCAGACATACATGATTTTTAGATTTATCAGTATTATTCAAATGTTTTGAACTTTATGTTCTCAGACTTATCTTTCATAAATGCTTTATGTTATTATTTTAAATTTCCGTTGTGCATGATTACTCAAAATACTAGTGAATGATAGACCAGGGGTTGATTTAGGGTCACTTGTGGCTTCAAGTACCGCGTTACGTCCAGGGTGTAGGCTTGGGGCTTGACAAGTACCGAACTGATAGAGTACTTAGGAGAGATTTGATACCTGATGTTGGAACTGAAATGGAAGGAAATACGTGAGGGTATTTGGCCATCATGTCTGCTTCTGCTTCTCACATGGCTCCCTCAACTACCTGATTCCTCCACAAAACTTTCGCCGTAGCGACTTCCTTTTTTCTCAACTTATGAACTTGATGATCAAGGACTTCATAAGAGAGACTGTATTTTATTTCCACGTTGTCTAGTGGCACAACTGAAGTTTGATCACTGATGCACTTCTTTAGTAGTGACACATGGAAAACTGGGTGCACTGATGCTAACTCTAGAGGTAGTTCTAAAAATATGCCACACTGTCATTTCACTTCAGAATTCTGTAGGGTACCATATATCTCGAACTGAGTTTTCCTTTCTTCCCAAATCTCTTCACCCATTTCATGGGTGAAATGTTTAGATAAACCTAGTCATCCACTGCAAACTCTAACTCTCTTTTCCTCACATCAGCATAGGATTTCTGTTGACTCTGTGATGTTTTAAACCTCTCCCTAATATGTTGTACCTTCTGCATAGCTTAGTGAACTGAATCTAGCTCTATTAGGGTAGCTTCACCAACCTCAGACCACCCTATAGGAGATCTACACCTCCTACCATATAATGTCTCAAATGGGGCTATCTGGATATTAGGGTGGTACCTGTTGTTTTACGCAAACTCGATGAGAGGTAGGTGATCATCCCAACTGCCCTTGAAATCGATCACACACACTCTTAGCATATCTTCTAAAGTTTGTTTAGTCCGCTCAGCTTTTCCATCTATCTACGGGTGAAAAGTTTTGCTAAGATTGACCTGAGTACCGAGTCCCTTCTGAAAAGACTTCCAGAAATGCGAGGTGAACTGGGTACTTCTATCTGAAATAATATATAAGGGCACCCCATGTAGTTTGACCAACTCTCGGATATAGAGTCTGACATAATCCTCAGCTGAGTCTTATAGTTTTAACTAGGAGGAAATGTGTTGACTTAGTCATCGAGTCTACTATCACCCAGATTGAGTCATGCTACCGACGAGTCTGAGTAGACCTGTAATAAAATCCATATTTACTTCTTCCACTTCTATGTGGATATGCTGATATCCTAAGTCATACCTCCCGGTCTCTAATGTTCTACCTTGACCTACTGGCAGTTCGGGCACTTAGCTACAAATTTTGCGATGTCTCTTTTCATGCCATTCCACCAGTAAATATCCCGTACATCTTAGTAGCTCCTAGGTAGACAGAGTATCTTGAACTATGTGCTTCAGCTAGTATCTGCTGTCTCATGTCACCCACATCTGGCACATAGAGTCTACCCTGGTAACGGAGTACACCATCTCCCCCTTGGGAAAAAGCCTCCACTTCTTTTCTGAGAACCACCCCTTTCAGCTTAAGTAATATGGGATCTTCATCCTGCCTTGACTTAGCTTCAACTACCAACGAGAAAGCTAATCCCCTCTGCACCACTACACCGCCCTCAACTGTATCAATCAACTGCACTCCCAACCGATCTAACCTGTGGATATCCTTTGCTAGTTCCTTTTTTCCCTCTTCAACATATGCCACGCTCCCCATAGATATCCTGCTTAGGGCATCAACCACCACATTGGCTTTGCCCGGGTGATACAACACACTCATGTCATAGTCCTTCAGTAGCTCCAACCATCTGTTCTGATGAAGATTTATATCTTTCTAACTAAACACATATTGAATCTTCTTATGATCAATGAAAACATCCACGTGAGCCCCATACAGGTAGTGCCTCCATATTTTCAATGCAAGCACCACCGCGCCAACTCCAGGTCATGAGTCAAATAGTTCTTCTCATGAACCTTTAATTGTCTGGAGGCGTAAGCGATCACCTTACTCCGCTACATCAGAACGCAACCAAGTCCAACTCGAGAAGCATCACAATATTCCACGAACCCATCTGTTCCTTCCGGGAAGGTCAATACTGGAGCGATAGTGAGTAGAGCTTTTAACTCTTGGAAACTCTTCTCAAATGCATCTAACCACTGAAATTTCACCTTTTTCTAAGTCAACCTAGTCAGAGGGGATGCAATAGAGGAGAAACCTTCCACAAAGCATTGGTAGTAACCGGCAAGACCCAAGAAGCTTCTGATTTCGGTTGGGGAAGTAGGTCTTGGCTAGTCTGTCACTGCTACTATCTTTTGAGGAACTACTTGAATACCCTCACCAGAGACCATGTGACCAAGGAAAGTCACCAAATTCAATCATAATTCGCATTTGCTGAACTTAGCGAACAACTGGCTTTTTCTGAGTGTCTGTAGCACTATCCTCAAATGATTAGCATGTTCTTCTTCTCTTCTAGAGTATACCAAAATTTCCTCAATAAATACAATGATGAACATGTCTAGATATGTCCTGAAAACCTTGTTCATCAGGTCCATGAACGATGTAGGGGCATTAGTCAGTCCGAAGGACATAACCATGAATTTATAGTGACTATATCGAGTTTTGAAAGTTGTTTTCGATATTTCACACTCTCTAACTCTGAGGTGATGGTACCCCGACCTGAGATCTACCTTGGAGAAACAACTGGCTCCCTAAAGCTAATCGAACAAGTCATCAATCCTAGGTAGGGGTACCTGTTCTTGACTATGACCTTATTCAACTGATGGTAGTCGATATACATCCTGAAGGTACCGTCTTTCTTCAGCCCGAATAATATTGGAGCACCCCATGGAGTGATGCTGGGCCTAATGAAGCCTTTATTAAGGAGGTCTTTTAGCTGCTCCTTCAACACCTTAAGCTTAGCTAGAGCCATTATGTGAGGAGGGATGGAGATGGGTTAAGTGTTTGGGAGGAGGTCTATACCGAAGTCTATTTCTCGTTCAGGAGGAACTCTGGGAAGATCTTCAGGAAACACATCTAGGAACTCACTGACAACTGGAACTGACTGAATAGTCGGGGTCTTGGAGTTGGAATCTTTGACCCGACTGGATGATAAATACACCCTTTGGAAATAAGATTTATGGCCTTAAGGTAGGAAATAAACCGACCCTTAGGCACTGAACAACTGCTTGTCCACTCTAAAACTAGCTCATTAGGGAACTGAAACCTGATGACTCTAGTTCTGCAGTCCACTTAGGCATAACCGGAGTGTAACACTTCCATGCCAAGAATGAGGTCAAAGTCAACCATGTCTAACTCTATAAAATCAGCTAGAATGACCTTATTTAGGATCGAGAGTGGGTAGTTTCTATACACCCGGTTGGCTCTAATTGACTTGTTAACAAGGGTGGAGACTGAGAATGGTTTTGAGAGGACTTCAAGGCTGATATCAAACTAGACAGCTACATAGGGAGTCATGAACGATAATGTGGCTCCTAGATCTAGTAGGGAATAAACATCTAGATGGAATAGGTGTAACATATAACTCTCCTGATCCTATTGAGAAGACAAAGAGTAAAAATGGTTTTGGCATTGGCCACCATCCGTACTTGAAGTGTTAGCCTGCTGAGTTGGTCGGCCTACTGTAACTGCTGAAGTGGTGGATTGTGATCTCCCCTGTCTTGTTGATAGGCATTCCTTGAGCCAATGACCAAGTTGTCAACACCCAAAACAACCCTCTCAGCCATGAAGGCAATCATTGATGGTTCTTGCCACACTTAGGGCAAGATTGGTAGCTGTAGCGGTTGATGGCTCTATGACTCTAGGATTGTGAGCCAGATGCTCCACCCCTATGATCCTTACAAGACCAGAAAGTAGGGGAACTGGCTGAAATGGGTGTTGAAGCCCTCTACTGCGGCTGATGTGGGCGGCTACTACCGCCAAATCTCTGGTGGCCATAATCTAACTAGCCAGTCCTTGCCCGCTTGTTCTTCCGCTCCAAGTCTTTTAGCTTTTCTACCTGAATCTGCTGGGCATGAACTATGAGGTTGGAGAGATTGATATCCTTAATAAGCATTGTAGTCCTGCACTCCTTAAGGACCAAGTTCGATACTCTATTAACGAACTTCAACATGCGAGCCCTTAGCTCGGCTACCATCTCTAGAGCATATTTAAACAGCCTTATCAACTCCAGTTCATACTCTGCCACCATATGATTTCCTTGTTTTAGGTTTATAAATTCAGCCACCTTAGCCTCCCTAAGCTCCCGAGGGAAGAATATGTCTAGGAAGGTTATAGTGAACTCCTCCCATTCTACCAGTTCTGCTCCCGCTGGCCTCCCCGCCTTCCACTGGTCATACCAGATTTAAGCTACCCCCTTTAGCTAGTAGGCAGCCATGTCGGCACTCTCCAAGGAGCTAACACCAATAACTCAGGTGATCTTCCTAATCTCATCCATGAACTCTCGTGGGTTCTCTCCCACCTTAGATCCATAAAAAACTGGAGGGTTCATCCGAGTGAAGTCCCTAACCCAGGTAGCTTCTGCGAACCCATTAGTGCTGACCAGAACCACCTGTTGGTTCACCTAATTCGTGATTGTCTATGCGAGCTGCTGGATAGCCACTTTGAACTTTGCGGAGGACACTGGGATGTCTTGAGGGGCTGCTGGAGCTAGGGGGTAGGTCGGTGAGCGTTGCCATCCCTTCTTCCATTACCACGTCGTGGAGGCATGATTTCACTAAAACGGAATAGAGATCGAGTTAGGAGAGCATTTTTGGAATGGAACTTCAATGCATGATATAGATTGTGAACAAAAGGGAGTTTCCTTAATGACGTCTAGTAGCCTCGCCGTCATAAGTGTGGCGCGCTTCACACCCATGAAAAGGACTCTACTTGACGCGGCTTTTAGACATCCTAGGATACTCTAAACCTAGTGCTTTGATACCAACTTTGTCATGCCTCGAGTCTATACCCTGGATGGGACATGACACTTTGAGTCACAAGTAACCCCGAGTCAACCCATGGTCTATCATATACTGGCAATCTAAGAAAAAACATAGCGGAGGCTTTAAAAATAATAAAATAAAATATTTATGAAGAAGAACTAAATCATAAAGTTTTAATACAACCGAAACAAAACAAAAAATCTGGATTTGGGTTTGTGTCTAAAAGCCATCTATCTGATTAGTTGCTGGGATAAGACACTAACTAACTAGAAAAAAAAACAACTGAAGAAAATAATCATCGCCCTTAAAAGACGAGGACCCGCCACTGGATACAACTGAAAACTTCTGAATGAGATTTGTTAATAGTGCTGAGACTGAGAACCTGCAACTCTACCATAAAATGATACAACATAAAGAGTATGCATCAGTACTTTGAGTATACTGAGTAAGTAGGAGAACCATAACAGGGAGAATAAAATAAATGAACTGTAAAGACATGCAATGATCAACTGAAATGCTTTAGCTGAATAGGCTAAAATATACTGGGGTGGTCAAAATGACCCTGTTTGATGGTCAAAGACATTCCCTAAATCTGAGATACTAATATGAAATACTATACCAAATTAATTAGAATTGAGTAATCTAAAACTGTTCTGAACCGAGCTAATCTGAGACTGAACTGAACTGACTAGTGGGAGAGTTTATAACTGACATATAACCACGTGAGTTAGACTTGGAGTCTGATGTATACAGCTCATCGGTGGGACCCAATATACCTTTCTAGGGTACAAAGGCATGAACTGGGTGATCACAAGTCTAGGGCCATGAGGCCAATAAAAATAACCTATGGTGGCAACGTAGTTCTAGGAAGCTAGGTGCGCTGGAACCCCGGTCCGCTCGGTGCTATGTCCTACTCCCTTTGGATAGCCCTAGACTGACTACTATGCTGATAGCTCAAAACTAGGGCCCTAGACTAAGTTAATAATACCTATATGGAAGTACCCCGAGAGCCATATCAGACCGGATTCTGTAATTAGTGCTTTAAGAATGGTCAGAGCTGCTTATCTAGAAGCATTGTAACCGTCTAAAGAACAATCTCTAGTCTGAAATTGGGATCCTAGGGATGGTCAAAGCTTCTTATCTAGAAGTTTCATGACTGCCTAAAGAACCATTTATTTGATACTGAGTCTAATACTGATAACTGGGAGGCACCACTGACACCTCAAGAATTAACTATAGTCAAACTGATCAACTAACATTTTTTAGAAACATGGAGTATAATAATCTGACTAAGACTGGATATGTACATATCTGACTAAAATTTCCACATACTCTAACAATATAGGGATCTCAAATATGATAGAATCAAGCTATAGGGAAAACTAGTCCGACATGTAAGATTCTAAATTCTACTGAACTAAGAACTACGGATAAATCATTCCACAATATACAATTCTCATGAATTTATATAAATAGGGAATAATAAAGCATTTAAAAATCATGAGAAATACACTACTTGAAATCTCAAAGAAATATCTGACAAGTTTCTACCATTTCAAATCCATAGGGCTGAACTAATAGAGAAAATAGAGAAGATTTTGGGGACACAAGGGAAGACCTATTCACTTGTTGAATCCCCACATACCTGGCTAAGAATTCCATGAAGAAGAAGGCTTGAATTTCTGCACTGATGAGGAACCCTAGTTCTTGCTAGAGAGAAGAAGTACGGTCATTTTTTTTAGAGTTTACGTGGGGAATAAGGGGAAAACCGTTCAATCCCTCTAATATCTATAAAAATAATACTTAAAATTGCATATTTTAGGGACTAGATAGGTGGGAAATTACAAAAATATCCTTATATTAAAAATCTAGAAAATGGTTGATAGGGAACCAATGGGTTACTCAACGAGTCGTTGGTTGTCACCACGAATCGTTGGGACCTCTCTTTGTTCCTTTTTCCTGGATGATAGTATCACTGGGTTTGACAATGGGTGACATAAAGACTCGTTGGCTGAACCAATGAGTCGTTGTTCCCACTTGTCACCATTGGAAAGGGTTTCTAGGGTTCTCACCCAACGATTCTCACAACGGGTCATTGTTTTTGACAACGACTCGTGGATTGAGTCGTGGAGTCCTGGAGAAGGGATTCTGAGATGGGGAACCATCAAGTGACAAGACGACTTGTTGTTTCTGACAACGGGTCATTTCTTGTCCCATGGGTTCTCGACTAATCTAGCTGGGATGACCACCACTGACAGAATGAGTCATTGGAGTTGACCACGACTGGTTGTCTCAGTGGTTCTGAGGTATTTTTCTAGTTTTCTTTGGGATTTTTCTTGCAAGGCCTAAATCTTGTCTAGAAAAGTTTTCAGGTGTTATAGTAGGGTAGCTGAGATTTGGGTATTGGTGAAATTGAGGCCTTTAGCATCATTAACTACTTATAAAGGGTTAAGTAGCAGAAACTCCATGGAATAGGTGGGAATTACCTATGTGGGCGATAGAACATGGTGAATTTACCCTTGGGATATTAAATTTAACCTTGATATCAGGTATAATGAGGTAAAATCAAATTTGTAGCCCCCAAATGAAGTGTTAGGTTATTGAATATTTTTTATTTTCTTGTGTTTATATTTTAAATGTTCGCAGACACTACGAAAAGGCAAAGCTCCTGCAGAGTAGTGGTATTCTCTTATCTTGCAATCAGGGTAGGTTACGATTTTATAAGAAGTTAGACCCTATATAATGGTGTGTATGTTGTGGAATGATAATGTGCATGATTGGTCCTCGGATACTAAGTGTTGTTAATAATACACATTAACTTTAATTGTTGAAGTGAAACTTGATATGATATTTTTACCTATATTTCGTGTGCATGATATGGAAGTTATATGTCCTTGTGATTGCCACTTGAGTTGATGAAGGTGATAGCCCAAAGAAGGGTAACTAGTGAGAGTGAAACAAAGGGGTAAAGAAGACCACAATTAGTAGGAGTACATAGAAAGGTATGATACGATGAGTTCATACAGCTGGATGTACAAGTGAGAGTACACAGACAAGTATGATGCAATGATTTCATACAATTGGGTATACAGGTGAGAGTACACCAACATGTATGGTTTGACAGGCCCATGCGGTTGGATGTAGGTACATGGATTTCTAGAGTCTTCTGCAGTCCATGACTGGAAGGGCAAAAATAAGATCCTTTGGCATGAGTGTACATTGAGATTCTGTGTGTGTATGTACAGAGATATGATAGAGGCGTGTGCCTAACACATTAGCTATCATGCCCCAAGACTGGGGTAGGGCACAACTGGCACTCGATTCATGATCGATCGAGAAGCCGACTATATAGCATCTATAAATGTAACACTAAGGCTGACCAAGCCACCTGTCACAACCAAACAAGGTAAATACTGGGCCAATAATGCCTTGACAATTATAAATATGCAACCTAGAAAGCCGACAAGGCTACAATAAAGCTAAACAAAGCAATAAAAACCAATATGACTACATAACCCAACTGCTATACAAACTAGTCTACATCAGCCACTACAGAGTAAACAAACTGAAATTCATGGGACAGGGCACTGACCAACCCATGCTGTACACAAAATTGAAAATAGTCCAAACTAGGACATGGCTCCTGGAAGAGAGGAGCATACCACTATTCTACTTAAATCTGGCTCCTAGTACGTCCGATGATTTGCGCCTCGGCCTGTACCTGCAGTACAGTTGCAGGAAGGGTCCCAAGATGAAGCGACGTGAGCACGAATAAAATGTACTGGTATGTAAGGTTGAAAACTGTAAACATGTAAGATAAAAATGATATCTAGGCCATAAATAAGGAGTAGTAACAACCCGGAATCCTGAAAACAGAAACATGACAATAACTCACTATTGAAGTGTAAATGCAACCATCTAATGCACAACAAAGACTAAAATTGAATGCCAGAAGACAGCCGACCATAAAATCTATATACAATTCGTCCAACCAGTATACCACACCAGGGTAAAATAAAAATGCCTCTAGCCGGTGTACCATAACGGAATAAAATTCATCCAGCCGGTGTATCACACCGGGGCAAAATAACAAGACTTCTAGCTGGTGTACCACACCGAGGTAAAATCAATAAAACTTAGACAAAATCATAAATGGAGCCAATATGGCTTATACTGGACCAGCTCAATACATACAACATAGAAATGGCGAATACTAAACATGTGGCCTACATAGGCCTCCTTCGTAATGCATAACTAGAACTGAGTACATATAACATGTAAAGCTAGAAAATAGAACTTAAATGTATATATTAAGAACTTGTATAAATCATAAGCAACTACGGATGACCTAAGAGTTTCAACAAAATTTATATTTCGTGTTCAAAGGACATTAGAGCTCTGAAACTCGCTAGCTTGTCATTCAGCTTAAGGGAAAGGGATTATGAAATCTCCCCTAGGCCTGAAATATTTCATAACATACACATAAGATAAAGGACAACTATTACCAGGAAATCCTAATGCGATAAGCTCGTTTACTCTTAATAGCTTGCGACGTCTTTACGTGTCTTAAAATTATTTACACGTCCTCATCTTGGCTCTTTCACCAATTTCAGTTTGAAACCGGACCTTTAAACACATTTAAAATCACATATATATACACATGACATACAGTAAGGACCAGCTAACAATGCCCACGCTGAGGGGTCTCCAACTCAATGTACAACTACGACAACAATCAACACAATATCACACTTCAGATGTCCCACTTCGTCTAGGAATAATCTTAACATTTATCCTCAATAAAACATGGAAATTTAAAGCATAAATGAAGCTTAACATACTACCTCAAGACTTTTAAATAGGTTGCTAGCTAATTCGATTCACAACACACGAATCGTGCTTAAAAGAACGATAGACGGGGCGCCTTACATACCTTTCTCCGATGAACTTTTCTCTAGCCGATTCCCTATCTCAATGATCAGCCTTCAACCTACTTAATCCAGTGGTTTTACAGGCCAACGACAATCTTAATCTATAGCAAAAAAATGAAGCCAAAATAACTAACCAGAGGCAGTCACAACAGCAACAACAACACACGGCAACATCAACAATATTTAGCCATTTTCTCAACTAGTTTTCACTAACTTTTGAGGGAGAAACAAGAGGAAATTTTACCTTAGTTTTTCTGTATTTATATCTCTCAATATGAAGTATAATTCTAGCAAAAGAAACAGCCAAAACGCCTTAGAAAAAAGAGCAAATCTCAGCTCACAAACAGTCCATCGGCAGCTCAATTAGCTGCCAATTTCCAGATATTCGCTTAGGAATTTTAGAGGTTTTAAAGGGGAGAAATCTTTACCTTTTCTCATGATTTCAACACCTAATCTAATATGGATATATAGACAGTCCAAATAGATTTGAAACACAGAAAAAATTCTTCAAAACCTTGCCAAAAAGATTTCCAAAACAGCCCCTAACACACTTGGCAAAGTAATCTCAACTTATCTTGTGATTTTCTTGAACTTTGCTCGATGTTCCTCCTTGATTTTATTTGTCCTAGCTGCTGGAATTGAGAGAGAAATGGAATCCATATCAATATGGCCGATTTAGATTTTGCTGAAAATGTTTTCTACAAGTGAAAAATCAGACTTTAAGTAAATAGGGTGGTGGAGGTGCTAGGGCTTCATGCACGCATCACCGCTCGCGATGCTTCGGTAAAATGTCCATAACTTCTTACTTCGAACTCCGATTCATAAGAGGTTTGATGTTCTGAAAACAAAACTCAAAGAACTTTAATTTGGTAGGTCATGGGGCTTCTAAGTCATTATATATTGGGAGATATGATTGTTTAAAGTTTACACTTACTTATGAACTTCACATACTCTTTGGTTTTTTGATTGTACACATTTCCCTTGTCATCTACGACCAATATACAAACCGTACTTTCCTTAACCTAGCATAAAAACATCAAATAATTACCAAAAAATTTCCTCAGTGTTATATTCTCCCCCCCCCCCTTAGGAAAATTCATCCCCGAATGGAAATTAATTTCACTAATATGCTTCAAAATAGATACTCAGTAACTTAAGTATCAAAGACATATCTTAACATCACGTCGACATCGTAAATAGGTGAGGATATTTATTCTACATTTCCTCCTCATCCTCCCAAGTCACTTCCTCAATGTTATTACTTTGCAATAATATTTTAACTGAGGCGACTTCTTTGGTTTGAAGTTTCCTGACTTTCCGGTCAATAATAGAAACTGGAACCTCGGTGTAGGTCATCTCCATAGAAATTCAGACATCATCGATAGGCATAACACGGGTTAGGTCTCCTATACACTTCCCCAACATCGATATATGAAATACTGGGTGGACTGCCACTAACTTTGGTGGCCACTCCAACTCATAGGCCACTTTACTTATCCTGTGGATAACTCTGTAGGGCCCAACATATCTAGGACTCAGCTTGCCTTTTCGGCCAAATCGTATAACGCCTTTCATAGGCGATGTTCGTACTGTTTGTTATATGGGTATATAACTCACACGCAAGTGCACGTGGTCGAACAAGTAGTAAAGTGGCTTAAGTAAGCCAAGTATCGATCCCACAGGGACTGGGATGAAGTGCAATCTGCTCAAGTGTACTATATTTCGATTCTAAAAATGCAGACAACAGTGTAACCAAAAGTTTGATATTTTGTTTTATAATTTTTATGCTAAGTCTAAAATAACTATCTAATTTGAGTCTGAACTATGAATGAGAGCATGCTGAGGTTAAACGAACATGTAATGAAATTAATTATCGACATAATTTGGTTAGTCTTTTCCTCCGGTTGCTAGCCAAGAACTATTGCCAAGAGATTAAAACTCTCGTATTTAACCTCACTTAAGAATCATGAACCATCCACCTACATTTCTGTGATTAAATGCAATTCATATTCTAGCCATACAAACCCGGTTCCTAAATTGACTAATACGACTTTCAGGTATATTTCTATCCTGAAAGTAAATCAATTCCCAATTTTCCCAAACCAAGAAAAGATCATATCCTATTAATTCACAACTTTCCAATTTCTTGCTCTCTCCAGTGAAACCGGACTTTTTAGATATACATTAACGTAGGCCACACATTAATGCAGTAAGAACAAGAATTAATAGAACAACCATGGAAGAAAAGATGAAAAACCAAAGAATCAATGATCACATTGCATTACAAGTGTTCATAACCTCAGCAACAAGATGAATTAGCCACTCATTTGTGGATTAAACATCATTAAATGAGTGTAAAACATACAAGCAATTGAATACAAAGAGAAGGAAAGAGAGAAAAACCATGATAATTTCGTCCCCTCAACTGCCTGTAACCCATTTTCTTGCTCCACCAAGTCAGAATATTGAAAAATGAACCTAAGTGTTCTATTTATACTAGTGGAAATTTTTCTCGGAATAACAAGCAACGTGTCACGGAGTGTATCGTGGAGCACTGCCTCCGTGACACGTTGTGTATCGCGGAGCACTGCCTCCGTGACACGTTGTTGTTCCACCACAGGCCAAATTTTGCATTTTTTCCTTGTTGACATCCGAGTCCAACCCCAATCTCTCCCAACACGCATTTTAGCTTCCCAAAATTATATTTCACTTTAGTATAAATTCACATTTTATTATCAATCACATGAGAATGTATAAAATTGATAGATAAACAAGGCTAAAATGACACCTTTGAGTATCACTTGGGCATATAAATTTGCCCAAGATCACTTACCCCACACTTAAAGTCTTGTTCGTCCTCGAACAAACCTTTTACATCTCATACACATGAAGACTTACACATAGCTAATTTTAGCAAGACAATTCAAGCTACAACTACAATGACTGTTTAAGATAGCAAGCTAAAAATAGAGCATGCACGATTTAATCATTGAAATGGAATACAATTATGTTAAGACTTCCTAACCTCAAGAATTGACTCTCTATCTTAGCAAACTCATGCAAATTAACTGATCAAGAAATCCAACATGAATTATATCCTTCATTAAACATGTGCCCTCACAACAAGAGAGTTACCCATTTTCACACGCAAATTTTTAAATCACAACATGTATGGGTAAATGAATAGAATTACGCTCACTCTCACAAAGAATTCACATGCATCATGTAATGACCCATAAGCTTGCCCTTAGTGTATTACTCCACTAATTTAAGGATGTTTGAACGTAAGATCAAGTAGGACTTAATGGGTTGTAATGTAAGCTAAGGGACGGGTAGGTACTATTCTGGCCAGTAATAGTGACTATCTTCCCCCAAGCGCTTTTAATAACTTCAACCATTCATTAATGACATCTCTTTTCTTACTTCCTCCTCATTCTTTTCAATCCTGAATTTTCTCTTCTTGTTCCCATTTCTTTAAGCACACTCAGCTTAGTAGTAAGGAGTACTTAAGAAATTTTTTTTTTTTCATTCATTTATTTTCTTACTCCCTACTAATAATCAACCATGTTTACACAAGTGCACCTTTGTCCTTTTCTCAACTTTCACAACTTCTACTTTTACTTCTTTTTCACGCTTCTCACTCCCTCATTCTTTGGAACTTTTTTACTTAAGCGCTTAGGAGTTGTGGATCAAATTCAAGGCTAATGAAAGAAAAAGGATTAATCTTATGTTGTAGCTATCAAAGAATAGACTCAAGGCTCAATAGGGCTAACTAGGATTAAATATTCAAGGTAGGTAAAGTGAGGGATAACATTTAGGTTCATTCAAAGAAATGCCTAAATCATCTCCTACAATTCACATCCTTCATTTCGTTTTATATACACACCAGGAAAGTTCTAGACATTCCATAATAGCACAGAATATTCGAAAAACTTACACTCACAGCACATGCTCAATTCAAGACACATTCTGCCGACTCTTAACTCAGCTAATCACAAGAATTCAAAATTAAGCTTCAATCATATCAAGTCAAATTCAAGAGCCTAGGTGTCTCAAGCATAGGTGTACCACTTGCATGCTTCAACACTAAACATCCTTGCATCTTACAATCATTTATAGCACATAACATGAATATCAAGCCATCAATTAGCTACGGGTTCAAAAACCAAAATCTATTGACTAATATTCCTCAAGACGGTCGTCATCCATCCATCTTCGGAAACAGTCTCTAACTATGATTAAAAACATTATATACAGACAAAGAAAAATTTTTATTCTTCGGTTCAAAGACCCCCCATCGGAAAAGAACCGAAAAGAAAAACCAACGGGTGATGAAGTCATGCTTGACTCACAAAAAAAAAATTCTTTTTTTTCAAATATTTCTCACAAGCATTACATTCACCAAAAATCGTTAAGCAAAAAAAAAAATTTAAAATTTTCCTCACCCCACACTTCAATCATGCTATGTCCCCATAACATCAACTTAACATTTAAAGAGGGTGAGAAATACTCCCTGAGGCCTTTAGGCATAGCTAACAGCATGCCTTTCTTCAACTTTGCACAAGTGGGTGTTCGACCCCACACTTTTTCTCTTCCATGCTTATTAGCTTCCTCCTCCACGGGTACTCAGACTTTCCCTCCATCTGTGCTTAACTTTCCACCAAAACAACACAAGATGAAAAATAAATAAAATAAACTTAAATGCAAGAAAATAAAATGGTACCCATGGTACCCTTGGGTTGACTCCCAAGCAGCGCCTAATTTTTCGTCGCGGCACGACGTATCAAGTTTCACCGCTTTTTCCTCCACCTTGAGGATATGAATCTCACCCCTAATTTCTTCTCTAATTTCCTCTTATGCTCCAGGGGTGGTGGTTAAAAATTGTAAGGACCAAGCAGTAGATGTTGCCTTTTGAACTTATTGGCCCTTAAGTAAGAGAAGTCATTTTGTCTGTCCGAGTTAGCAAATTTCAAAATATACGGGGCTTGGTCCTCCTCTAGATATTTCTCTATAAGCTTGGAAGACTCTATTTGTATGTTTTCAACCAAACTTAATGTCGAAAAATGCTTCGAGTGTGGTCCAATAAACCTCAACTCTGAAAATGCATTGTGCTTGACCTCCTTACTTGTATACACCTTCTCAGCATCGACATCTATCTCTCCATTAATGTCAACTGGGGGATACTCTATCTCTTCTTCCATGAATGGATTTTCCATAAGTGTGAGCCCATCACAGGGACACTCCAGAGATTCTAATTGTTGGGCTTCATCCAAAAATTCACCCTTGTCTTCCTCTTGTAGTTCCTCTTGAATATCGGCTAAAACTGTCACCTGCAATTTATCACAAGCTTCAGCCTCAGCAATCATCTCTGTGAGTTTGACGCTCATCCTTACTAGAGCCTCTGCATTCTCTTCTTGCTAAATTCTCAATACTGCGATCGCCTCCTTCATTGCTTCTGATTGCTCCAAGAGTTGTTTCAGCATGTCTTCTATTTGAGCTTGGCGTCCCAAGTCCTCATTTTCAGCATGCCTATATTCAGAAAAAACAACAGAAGGATCATAGTAGGGGCTTGCGGGAGGGGAATATGCATTCGGACAGCCATCCTAATGGCCATCTTAACCACCACATATATTGCACGTGTTATAGTGTTGCCACGAGTGGTGTCCTCCGCAATTCAGACAAGATTCGCCAAAATATGAGTATCCACCATTTAAACCATTTGTATTCCACGATGTCATGTCAATAAGGGTATCCAAAAAAAAAATAAAAAAAATACAAACAAACACTAAGACCAAGTTGTCAACACTAAGAAAAAAATATATAGTAAATTAACACTTAAGAAAAATTCACCAATTGCCAGTCCCCGGCAACGGCACCAAAAATTTGTTCGGACTGTTTGTTATATGGGTATATAACTCACACGCAAGTGCACGTGGTCGAACAAGTAGTAAAGTGGCTTAAGTAAGCCAAGTATCGATCCCACAGTGACTGGGATGAAGTGCAATCTGCTCAAGTGTACTATATTTCGATTCTAAAAATGCAGACAACAGTGTAACCAAAAGTTTGATATTTTGTTTTATAATTTTTATGCTAACTCTAAAATAACTATCTAATTTGAGTCTGAACTATGAATGAGAGCATGCTGAGGTTAAACGAACATGTAATGAAATTAATTATCGACATAATTTGGTTAGTCTTTTCCTTCGGTTGCTAGCCAAGAACTATTGTCAAGAGATTAAAACTCTCGTATTTAACCTCACTTAAGAATCATGAACCATCCACCTATATTTCTGTGATTAAATGCAATTCATGTTCTAGCCATACAAACCCGGTTCCTAAATTGACTAATACGACTTTCAGGTATATTTCTATCCTGAAAGTAAATCAATTCCCAATTTTCCCAAACCAAGAAAAGATCATATCCTATTAATTCACAACTTTCCAATTTCTTGCTCTCTCCAGTGAAACCGGACTTTTTAGATATACATTAACGTAGGCCACACATTAATGCAGTAAGAACAAGAATTAATAGAACAACCATGGAAGAAAAGATGAAAAACCAAAGAATCAATGATCACATTGCATTACAAGTGTTCATAACCTCAGCAAGAAGATGAATTAGCCACTCATTTATGGATTAAACATCATTAAATGAGTGTAAAACATACAAGCAATTGAATACAAGGAGAAGGAAAGAGAGAAAAACCATGATAATTTCGTCCCCTCAACTGCCTGTAACCCACGTTCTTGCTCCACCAAGTCATAATATTGAAAAATGAACCTAAGTGTTCTATTTATACTAGAGAAAATTTTTCTCGGAATAACAAGCAAAATGTCATGGAGTGTATCGCGGAGCACTGCCTCCGTGACACGTTGTGTATCGAGGAGCACTGCCTCTGTGACACGTTGTTGTTCCACCACAGGCCAAATTTTGCATTTTTTCCTTGTTGACATCCGAGTCCAACCCCAATCTCTCCCAACACGCATTTTAGCTTCCCAAAATTATATTTCACCTGCAAAACAACGCTAATCATGTTGGTTAGTATAAATTCACATTTTATTATCAATCACATGAGGATGTATAAACATTGATAGATAAACAAGGCTAAAACGACACCTTTGAGTATCACTTGGGCATATAAATTTGCCCAAGATCGGGCGACACTTTCAGGAAGACCCAATCATTGACAAAAAACTCTAGTGCTCGACGGCGTACATCTGCATAAGACTTCTGCCTGCTCTGGGCTGTCTGAAGTCGATCTCTTGTAAGTTTCACCTTGTCAATAGCTTGTTGCACTAAGTCTGGCCCCAATAACTCTGCCTCACTGAGTTCAACCTAGCCCACTGGTGACCTGCATTTTCTCCCATATAAAGCTTCATATGGAGCAATTTGAATACTTTCCTGGTAATTGTTATTATAGGCGAACTCAATCATGGAAACATGATCATCCCAGCTTCCTCCAAAATCTAAAACACAGGCACGCAACATATCTTCAAGCATTTGAATGGTGCGTTCAGCCTTTCCGTCTGTCTGAGGATGAAATGCGATACTGAGGCTTACCTGAGTGCCCAGGCCTTTGTGAAAGACTTCCAGAAGTTTTTTGTGAACTGAGCACCTCTGTCAGAAATAATGGACAAGGGGACGCCATGTAGGTGAACTATCTCTCATATATAAAGCCTAGAATAATCCTCTGTAGCATATGTGGTCTTAACTGGCAATAAGTGAGATGATTTAATTAATCTGTCAACTATTACCTAGATAGAATCATGCTTCCTGCTCGTTCTAGGCAATCCTATAATAAAATCCATATTAATCACCTCCCACTTCCATGCTGGAATTTCTATATCCTGTACCAAACCTCCAAGCCTCTGGTGGTCAACCTTCACCTATTGGCAATTGGGACACTGAGTCACAAGATCGGTGATGTCCTTTTTCATTCCATTCCACCAATATAGCTCCCTCAAGTCATGATACATCTTTGTGGCACCTGGGTGTACTGAATATCGAGAATAATAAGCTTCATTCATAATGTGTTCCCGTAGTTCACCCACATTAGGTACACATAGACGGCCCTAGTATCTAAGAACTCCATTGGGTCCACAATCAAATAGGCTCTGCTTCTATTGTGGTATACTGTCTCTCAGAAAGACTAACTTTGCATCATCATGTTGTCATTACTTAACTTCTTCTACCAGGGACGATTCTGCAGTATTTTTGACAATAACACCCATATCTTCGGCATCCAGTAACCGAATCTATAAGTCAGTCAACTGTCGTAGAGCCTTCATCATTTCAATCTTGTCAACCTGAATATGACTCAAGCTACCCATAGACTTGCGACTTAGCGCATTAGCTACAACATTTGCCTTGCCTGGATGATACAGAATGCTAACATCATAATCTTTTAGCAATTCTAACCACCTTCTCTGGCGTAACTTCAACTCCTTCTACTGAAATAAATACTGGAGGCTCTTATGATCTGTGAAGATATGAACTGTACCCCATATAAGTGGTGGCGCCAAATCTTCAATACAAATACCACTGCGGCCAACTCAAGATCATGGGTCAGATAATTTTGCTTGTGCTTCCTCAATTCTCTAGAGGCATAAGCAATGACTTTGTCGTTTTGCATTAGAACACAACCTAGCCCAACTCGCGAAGCATCACAATAGACCACATAACCCTCGACACCCTCTGGAAGACTTAGGACAGGTGCTGAAGTCAGCCTATCCTACAATTATGAAAAACTTCGCTCACATGCCTCTGTCCACTGAAACTTAGCTTCTTTACAAGTCAACTTTGTCAATGGTGCAGCGATAGTAGAGAAACCTTCCACAAATCAGCGATAATAACCTGCTAAGCACAGAACGCTGCGAACCTCTGTAGGATTCAAGGGTCTGGGCCAAATCTTTACTGCCTCTATCTTCAGACAATCCACTCTTATACCTTCATCCGTAATTACATGACCAAGGAAAGCCACAGATGTTAGCCAAAACTCACATTTAGAAAATTTAGCATATAATTTGTGCTCTTATAGAGTTTGTAATACTGCTCTCAAATGACCTGCATGCTCGGCCTCGCATCACGAGTAAATCAGAATATCATCAATGAAGACGATCACAAATACATCAAGAAAAGGCCTAAACACCCGATTCATCAGGTCCATAAAAGCTACTGGGGAATTAGTAAGAAAAAATGACATCACTAAGAACTCATAATGGCCATATCTAGTACTGAAGGAAGTCTTGGGGATATCAACTTCCCTAACCCATAACTAATGGTAACTAGATCTCAAATCAATCTTTGAGAAGCATCTGGCACCCTGTAACTGATCAAACAGGTCATCAATCCTAGGAAGTGGGTACTTATTCTTAATCATAACCTTATTTAGCTTCCTATAGTCGATACACATTCTTAACTACCCGTCTTTCTTTCGCACAAAGAGCACTGGTGCACCCCAAGGCGATACACTAGGTCGAATGAATTCCTTCTCGAGTAGATCTCTCAACTGCTCCTTTAATTCCCTTAGCTGTGCTGGAGCCATTCTATAAGGAGGGATTGATATAGGTTGAGTACCTAGAAGTAGATCAATAGCAAAATCTATCTCCCTTTCAGGAGGAATTCCAGGCAAATCCTCTAGAAAGACCTCAAGGAACTCATTTACAATAGGAATTGACTGGAGAGTCGTAGGCTCACATTCCAAGTTTCTTACCCGAACCAAGTGAGAAATATAATCTTTGTATATCAAATTTTGGGCCTTAAGGTATGAAATAAACTTACCTTTAGGCGTAGCGGCATTACCTTGCCATTCCTGAACTGGCTCGCCGGGAAAATTGAATCTGACAACCTTAGCTCTGCAATCAACATTAGCATAACATGCCCCCAACCAATCCATACACAAAATGACATCAAAATAAACCATTTCAAGCTCAACTAGATCAGCTAAGGTTGATCTATCACATACCAATACTATGCAGTTTCTGCAAACTCGTATAGCTAACACAGATTCACCAATTGACGTAGAAACATAAAATGGTATTGAAAATAATTCAAGGACTGTCTCAAACTAACTCGCACCAATGGTGTGACATAAGAGAGTGTAGAACCAGGATCAAGTAAGACATATACTGCACGAGAATAAATAATCAAAGTACCTGTAACAACATCAAGTGAGGCCTCCTGGTCCTATCGATTGCCCAAAGCATAAAATTGATTCTGGTTTGCCCCAGAAATAGAAGCCTCTCTCCCTTTGCCTCTTCCACGGCCTGTCGCTAGCTGGGGATCAGGTCTAGGAGGTCGAATGGAGGATGACGAAGCAACTGCTAACCGCGCCTGATCCACCTCGACCCTATCTAAACAACCCTCATAAAGTGCCCTAGCTGCCCACAACGATAATATACATTCTGCCCCTGACGACACTGACTTGAATGAGATTTCCCACACTGGGAACAAGGCGGCAATGGTGGTCGCCTCTACCCCACCCACTGCTGTCGTTGAGAGCTAAATGGAGTTGGGCCTTGGTCTTTTCTCTGTCCCCGAAACTGAGGTGGGACACTCCCTATTTGCCTAACTGACTGCCTGGATAACTGAGCCCCTGGGTCACCCTGCGGCCCTCTGTAAGGACCCACAGTCCTAGCTCTCTTTTGTTGCTCCTGTTGTCTCCGAGTATCCCATAATTGATGAACCAAATCCTCTACCCTCTGGGTGAAAGCCAGAATTCATGAAATGTCCATGTGCTCCTGAGTCGAAACCCCCAAGCAATCTCGAGCTATATGAAGCCCCAACCCTAACACGAACCGATGAACTCTATCCTCCATCATCTGAACCATGTAAGGAGTATACCTGGCAAGAGAATTAAACCCAAGACAATACTCACGCACACTCATACTTCCTTGATCTAGGTGCAAAAACTGCTCAGCTCGAGCCTGTCGAAGCTCCCGGGGTAGATAGTGATGCATAAAGGCCTTAGAGAACTCTTCCCACTCAATTGGTGGTGCATTGGCTCCTCTGGATCGAGCCCAAGCCTCATACCACAATGTGGCTACATCACGTAGTCTGAAGGCCGCTAACTCTACTTCCTCAGTTGTTGTAGCTCGCATCACCTTTAACACCCTATAAGTCTGATCGATAAAGTCCTGAGGATCCTCGCTTGGGTTTGATCCGGTGAATATAGGAGGGCTCAAACTCCAAAACTCGTGGGCCCTTGAACTCTACGTTGTCTAGCCTCTATGTCTCTTCATCGCCTCCAATCATCGCTCTTGACCTGCGGCTATACGAGCCATCAGCTGAAAAGCCCTCAAGACCCTGTCCTTCTGGAACAATTGGAGGTACCACAGGCGTGGGAGGGTCTTCCACTCTACTACCCTCAAGTACTGCTGGTGCGGGAGGAGCTGGAGGTCTATCTACCATTGCTCTAGCAGGTGCGGGAGGAACTGTAAAACTTGGGGCAGGAGATTCACTCTAAGCCTCTGACTGTCTCTCTAATCCACTAGAGGGAGAGTAGTACCCTCCCCAACGACTATGCCAATCAACCTTATATTCATCTTCCTTGTCACAGGCATTCTCTGGAATAATAACACGATTTAGATATCACAGTACTTATGAGCTCAACCAATAGCACAAACTATTAGTAAAAGAAGTGAAACAATTCTTAAATGTCCTGTAGCCTCCTGATTATAAGTATGGTGCACAACATACCATAAGCAAGACTCTACTAGACACAACTTCGCTCTGATACCAAGACTGTCACGCCGCAAAACTGGGGTAGGGCGCAATTGGCACTTGATTCATGATTGATCTAGAAGTTGGCTATATAGAATCTATAAATGTAACACTAAGGCTGACCAAGCCACATGTCACAACCAACCAAGATAAATACTGGGCCAATAATGCCTTGACAATTATAAATATGCAACCTGGAAAGCCGATAAGGCTACAATAAAGCTATGAAAAGCCAATACGACTATACAACCCACACTACTATACAAACTAGTCCACATCAGCCTCTATAGAGTATACAAACTGAAATGCACGGGCCAGGGCCCCGACCTACCCATGCTGTACACAAACTGAAAATAGTCCAAACTAGGACATGGCTACTGGAAGAGAGGAGCATACCACTATTCTACTTAAATATGGCTCCTACTACGTCCGATGATTTGAGCCTCGGCCTGTACCTACAGCACGATTGAAGGAAGGGTTCCAAGATGAAGGGACGTCAGTACAAATAAAATGTACTGGTATATAAGGCTGAAAACTGTAAACATGTAAGATAAAGATGATAACTAGGCCATAAATACGGAGTAGTAACAACCCGGAATCCTGAAAATAGAAACCTGACAACAACTCATTATTGAAGTGTAAAGGCAACCATCCAATGGACAACATAGACTATAACTGAAATGCCAGCAGACAGCCAACCATAAAATCTATATACAATTTGTCCAGCCAGTGTACCACACCAGGGTAAAAATAAAAATGCCTCCAGCCGGTGTACCATACTGGGTTAAAATCCGTCCAGCCGGTGTACCACACCGGGGTAAAATAACAAGACCTCCATCTGGTGTACCACACCGGGGTAAGATCAATAAATCTTAGACAAAATCATAAATGGAGCTAAAATGGCTTATACTGGACCAACTCAATACATACAACATAGAAATGACGAATACTAAACATGTGGACTACATAGGCCTCCTTCATAAAACATAACTAGAATTGAGTATATATAACAAGTAAAGATAGAAAATAGAACATAAATGCATGTGTTAGAAACTTGTATCAATCATAAGGAACTATGGATGACCTAAGAGTTTCAACAAAATTTATAGAACGTGTTCAAGGGACATTAGAGCTCAGAAACTCGCTAGCTTGTCGTTCAGCTTAAGGGAAAGGGATTAAGAAATATCCCCTTTTCCTGACATATTTCATAACATACACATAAGATAAAGGACAACCATAACCAGGTAATCCTAATACGATAAGATCGTTTACCCTTAATAGCTTGCAACGTCTTTACATGGCTTAAAATCATTTACACATCCTCATCTTGGATCTTTCACCAATTTCAGTTAGAAACCAGACCTTTAAAACACATTTAAAATAACATATATATATACATGACATACATTAAGGACCAGCTAAAAATGCCCACACTGAGGGGTCTCCAACTCAATGTACAACTACGACAACAATCAACACAATATCACACTTTAGATGTCTCACTTCGGCTAGGCATAATATTAACATTTATCCTCAATAAAACATGGAACTTTAAAGAATAAATGAAGATTAACATACTGCCTCAAGACTTTTAAATAGTTTTATGGCTCATTAGATTCACAACACACAAATCGTGCTTAAAAGAACGATAGACGGGGCGCCTTACATACCTTTCTCCGATGAACTTTTCTCTAGCCGATTTCCTATCTCAATGATAAGAATTCAACCTCCTTAAGCCGGTGGTTTTATATTCCAACGACAAGCTTAATCTATAGCAAAAAAATGCATCCAAAATAACTAACCAGAGGCAGTCACAATAGCAAACAACACACGACAACATCAACAACATTTAGCAATTTTCTCAACTAGTTTTCACTAATTTTTGAGGGAGAAACAAGAGGAAATTTTACCTTAGTTTTTCTGTAATTATACCCCTGATTATGAAGTATAATTACAGAAAAGTAAACATCCAAAAATACTAAGGAAATGAGCAAAACTCAGCTCACAAACAGTCTATCGGCAGCTCACTTAGCTGCCAATTTCAAGATTTTCTCTTTGCAATTTGACAGGTATAAAATGGGCGAAATCCTTACCTTTTCTCCTGATTTCAACACCTACTCAAATATGGATATAGAGTAAGTCCAAATATATTTTGAAACGCAGAAAAACATCTTCAAAACCTTGCCAAAACGAGCTCCAAAACAGCCCCTAACACACTTGGCAAAGTAATCTCAACTTATCTTGTAATTTTCTTGAACTTTTCTTGATGTTCCTTCTTGATTTTCTTTGTCCTAGCTGCTGGAATTGAGAGAGAAATGGAATCCTTATCAAGCTGGTCGATTTAGATATAGCTGAAAATATTTTCTACAAGTGAAAAATCAAATTTTAAGTAAAAATGGGCGGTGGAGGCGCTAGGACGTCATGCCCGCGTGACCACTCATGATGATTTGATAAAATTCCCGTAACGTCTTACTTCGAACTCCGATTGACAATAGGTTTGATATTCTGAAAACTAGACTCAAATACCTTTAATTTTATAGGTTGTAGGGCTTCTAATTCATTATATATTGGGAAATATGATCGTCTAAAGTTGACCCTTACTTATGAACTTCACATACTCTTTGATTTTTTGATCGTACACATTTCCCTTGTCATCTACGACCAATATAAAACCCGTACTTTCCTTAACCTAGCATAAAAATATCAAATAATCACCAAAAATTTTCCGGAGTATTATATTATCGATGTCATGATATCAAAGGAGAGCTAAAGAGGGAGGATTGGTTAGAAGATATATGAATCATGTGAGACTGTGATGCTTGAAATACGTAGTAACTTATGAATTCAATGCTAATGTATTTGTTATGAATTGTTGTGTCTTTACAATATTTATATGTGAATTAGTGGAGAGTTGATGAATTAAGTATTTAGAATCCATGTATGCATTAAATGTTATAAGTTGATGAGTAACCATGATGTTTTCACTATACACGCTTTTAATTGGAGCTGAGGGATTGACTTAAAAATTGCTAAGTGTGGAACTTAAGGTTGACAGATTATCGAGAGTTAAACCCCAAAAGCCCAAAGATCAGACCCAAGAGTTCAAACAGAGAAAATTTAAAATTTGGTATCAATTCAGAGAATGGGTCGTGATGTGACCCGTGGGAGCAGACCACGAGTCATGATGTGACTCGTGGTGAGGATCAAGGTGTTAATTGGATTTTGGGATATAAGGTCCCCGCAGACATGACCACGAGTCGTAGGATGTGATGATTGGGAAAGGGAAGAATTAACGCAGTGTACACCACAGAAGGTCCCCACGAATCGTGGTTAGTCACCACGATTCGTGGGGTGGGTCGTGAGTGGCATGATGGAGCAAAGTAAAAGGTCCCAGGCAGTGTATGTTTCGAGTGGTGACCACGAATAACGATTCATGATGTCCCTTGTGACAAGCCCTAGATGATTTTTTAGGCAGTGTACAGGACGGATAATGTCGTGAGTCCTGGACTGAGGTGATGAGTCATCCAGTCCCTCGTACGGACTGGCAGTTAGTTTTTTTCTGTGAATTTAGTAAGAGCTTTTTCATAATTTCTATGATCCTAAGCCCTAAACTACGTCGTTTTAAGCTATTTTCAGGTGTATTAGGATATATTAAGTCATTCTAGCCTATTCTAAACCCATGCATGCAAGTTAGAGAGCAAGAGAGGTGATAAAGCACTTTCTTCTTCAAATTTTCTTCAATTCCTCTTGGGCAATCAGAGAAGTGTAAGAATCGTCTATAATAAAGTATATAGGGTTATGAATGGGTGAATTAGTTCACACCCATGCCCAATCCCTCAAGTATGTAGCCCTAAGGTGATGAGTCATCCAGTCCCTTGTAGGGACTACACTCTAGGCACACAAGGCTCGACGGAGGGACAGTGATGCCGATACAACATAAAAGTGGAAGCCCATTCATGGATGGACTATAATATGGCCCTTGGGCCTGAATATAGTCCCTTGGGACATCAAAAATCTCCTTTGAGCAACATCATATAGCTCCTCTTAGCGATGAATAGCCCCATAGGCGATGACACAATCAACAATCCTGAAGTTGGTCAATAGAAGGCTATCCTAGGTGGGGTCAATCCCAACCGATTTGCTATATTGAAGTCCCAATCTATCCACTCAAAAGGCTTATCTGGCCCTCTAGGACTAACATGATCGCTGCTAGCCTCTAGAATCATCTATATAGCTTTCAACAGGCACACCCCTTTTGCCTACACCTGACCAGAGGGTTCTGGCAGTGATCGTAGTCTCTAATGGACTAGACAGAATAGGGCGCGGTCTGTAGTGGCCTAAACGAAACCCTGAATGTCATGCTAGGACAATGATAGCTCATAAGCGAATGATAAGGTCGCAGGCAACCAACTATGTAGTTCCCTGGCTTAGAATGACTATAGGGCTGCTACTAATCGGATATGCTCCTGAGCAGTCAGCCCCAACCCTCCATAGGCAACTTATTATAATTATTAGCCTGAAGGTAATACTATACTATTATGGTTATAGTCTCTTAGACATTAACTTAGTCTGTTCAGATTCAATATGACTTCTGTAGGCGATTCATAGCCTCATAGGTATGTTTATCCATACCTTGCCACTCGCGGCAATCCGTACCTAAGTAACTATAAGAGCAGGCTAGGGTATTTTCCCCGCATCAAAATATTGATAAGGTTCCCTCCTTAGGGTACTAACGGGTCTATCTGACCTGTACAACAAGGATGACTTCCTAGGAGACCTATATGGCATGAACTAAGTCAACTGAAACTAACAGCCACTGGCAGTGGCTAACTAGATGGCAGGTTGTCACTCAGTTTATTAGGCAACCCTAGTGCCACTGACTCTAAGGTATGACCATCCAATACAAATCCTGGCCCTAGAGGCGTCAAGGTACGCCAACGCCTTCTTGTAGAGCTTCACTGATAATATAGGTATCAAACTGAAACTTATATCACCTAGTTGTGCCCGATGTTTTCCAACTTACCAAATCAGGCCCAACAACTAACCATGAACTTTTAAGAACTTGGTATGACAACAAAAATTCTGAATTCTACTAATACAGTGAACAAAGGAACAGAGGAGTTTCTATGAAGCTCCTACCGTGAGGCACACTTACCATACTCTTTTCCGACGAGGGATACTGCAATATACTCCCAATATGTCTTCTAGCAGGTAAACACACACATAATCATAATCTACTGACCACAGCTAATCACAAATACATATTTATAATCTACTGATAGCCGCTAATCACAACATGTAGGATATTTATCTCAATTCAAGAACATAGGTCATATCATTATATGACGAGAATAACTTGCCAATGGGATAAACCTTAACATACCTCGAATGCCGACTTTCGTTCACTCGAACAGTTTCTAACCTGAGCCAGTATTTCCTCTCAGTTGAAGCCTATACACTGAGAGAATAAGGCTAATAGTAGAAATCGGTAAACAATGATTCTATTGAAGGACATTGACTATCATTCAATTTCATTCAATTCAGCCAAGCACTCAAAAATTCCCGATGGTTTAGAAGGTAGGAATACTTACACGTCCCTTGCAGACACTTAGGACTCAATTAGAAGTGATTCCAACAACTTTTACTCGGCGGAGTGCCGGTACTCCGAGCGAATTTTCAAGAAATAACTCCGCATGGACGTTCTTGATAGGCCTATACACCGTTATCCAAGATGAATTTGCATTTATACGGAGTTTAACAGTGTAATCTTACCTTTTTTTTGATGAAAATTAGGAGAAGGGAATCGTACTTCTGAGGGTTCTATTTTGGAATTATTTTGTAATGACTAACAATTGCACACTTAAAAACTATATATATATATATATATATGAGGCGGTGGTGGGGGGCACGACACGATGCACCGCTGAAGGCACTGGACTTGCCAACACAGCGTGGCGCCTAGTGCACCTAGCCTCCAGCCCCGACCTCCTACTCGCTCGACTTCGTACTCGTACCTTCATTCCCTAAGCCTTTTTTTGTATGCATCGTAGTCTAAAAATCTCAACATACATATAAACGCATCGGTTAAACGTTAGGAACTTACAAGGTGTAACAGGTGTGTTGCGCCAATGGCCTGGCGTTATGGCCCGCACGCTGTGCCACCCTGCCACTGCCTCAACAACTATATAAGCCCTTCACGATTTGATTAAATCATTCTAAATATTTCCCCTCAATATAAAATATAACATGAATGATAATTTTATCCATTTTGATCAAATTATACCGCTAAACTCCGTCCAAATGCAAATTCATCTTGGATAACGAGTTTCAGGCCTACGAGGAACGTCCCTTTTGAGTTATTTCATGAAAATTCGCTCAAAGTACAAGAACCCTGCTGAGTAAAAGTTGTACAATTCACTTCTAGTTGAATCCTAAGTAGCTGAAAGTGACAGATAAGCATTTCTACCTTCTAAACTCTCGAGAATTTGTGAGTTTCCGGCCGAATTGAATGAAGTTGAGTTATAGTTAATATTATTGAAAGATATCATTATTTGTCGTGTCTTAGTATTTAAAATAGAGTTATTATCTCAGTGTAGGGCTATAACTTAGTGGGATTGTCGGCTACAAGTTGGAACTAATTGGGTGAACGAGAAATCGGCGTTCGAGGTATGTTAAAGCTAACCTCTTCGGCAAGTTATTCCTGTCATATAGTAATATAATCTCTATCTTTGTAAGCAAGTCGTAAGCCTGTATATTGTGATTAGCTTCTACTGATAGTTTTGAGATTAAAGTTTACTATTTTGGTTGGGATTGACCCCACCTAATATAGCCTTCCATTGACCAACCTCAGTGTTGCTAGCTGTGTCATCACCTATTGAGCTATAGATTGCTCAAAGGAGTTATGTAACGTCTAAAAGGACTATACTCAGGCCTATAAGGCCATATTATAGTCCATCCACGAATGGACTTCTTCTTATGCTGTATCGGCATCACTGACCCTCCAGCGAGCCTTGTGTGCCCAGGGTGCAGTCACAAGAGCCCATATGGATCAAACACAGCTACCAGAGCACAGCGGACTTAGGGGCAGATCCAGATCTAGGTAGGTTGGCTATAGTTCCTATTGACTCATATTGACAATACTAGGGGTATATAGATTGAGATGTACTTGCCAGGATTTGTGGGGGCCCAAGTAGGTTGTTCTGTGCTGATTATACCTTCCAGTCTTATGGGGGCCAGGTATGGTTCTCTTTTGTATACTTACTTGTTAGCTATACATCAGGTTGTGAGGTTGTTCAGGTTATAACTCTTATTCCTTTTGTTGAATACTTTCAGTTCTTTTATCAGCTATATTTAGTTATTTTTATTATTGCCTTATATATTTGGTATATATTGCACTGATGCCCATCAATGGGGCACTACATTCTTGTTTGCTGGTACTAGGGGGGTAATATAGAGGGCTCTGATGTACATAATTCGGTCCCAGGGTGAGGAAACGGCGGGCAAGGCCGCGAGATTGCAGGCACAATAGTGTTCCTATGAAGGGGGACTGGGCTTCAACATTCGAAAGGACGTTTGCCACAAAACCCGGCTTCAACATCTCAGAGGAAGGATTGCCAAGTTAGTCGAATAGTAAATTTCATCATAGAAATAAAATATTTTCCCTATAAAATGGGTTGGCTTCTACATCCACTCGGACGGTTTGCAAAGCTACTCAACTCGGGAAAACCTTTATTGTACTTATAAAATTAGCTGTTATAAACTTCGAAAAACTATTATTCTTGTAACAAGATTTCTTAACCGACATGTTGAGGTCCTATACTACTTCAAGGATCAGCCAGACCATACCTTTTGAAAGGAAGAACAAGAGAGAATTTAGCAAAGACTTATATTATTGAACATAGGAAATTTTTACAGACACTTTCAAACTTTGCCTAATTCTTGTTCTTCTTTACAATGTAGGACTTAACCTCCTTTATATAGGGGCTAGGTGACTACCAAATAGCCTTGTTACAATATAGATTCAGCACACATTTCTAGATAGCCTATCAAAATGAAATTGGCACTCCTATTTACATGGCCTAATAAAAACAAATCTGGCACGCTTATCTGGGCAAACTCATCTACAAAGCCTAATAACAATAGACGCCTAATAAAACAAACATCCTAATAAAATGGCTAGACTAATATGTCCAAGGAAGCCTATGTGATTGTGTGTGAAGTGGGGCCCACTTTTGTCTTCATATGGGTAGTAAATTTCGATCAGTGATCTGAGGCGGTGAGCTTCCAGATTGTTGCACATTTCATCAATCATTATTTAGTAGGACAAATTTTGGAGGTTTCACTTGTGGGTTTGAGCATCCTTCACTCGAATAGCATCAGACGCCATATTTACCATCGAAAAAGCTCGTATCGTTCAAGCTCCGTTTCAACGATCTTGTGAAGTAACATTTTCTGCTTGATGTTCCTGCCATGGCATTGTCCATATTTTGACAGCTCTGTGATGGAGTATTTTATGGAATGTTTAGTCTTATCCATGTGAGGGCCTGAGTGATCTCATCTCTGGTGATCTTATAGGGTACTTGATATTCCCTTGCTGTTTGTCAAACTTCTTACCAGTGAGGATGTTTATTAGTGTGGTTCCATAGTGCCCATTCTTTTGGCCAAACCACTTTTGTAATGCATTTATTTTGCTAGAAGATAAATCTTTGTGCTTCATAGTATTCGTCTTCCAAGGACAAAATAGAGACTGGAAATCTCCAACAGAATGAGAGTTCGTGCTTGGCATGGACTTTACCGTCGATTAACTTTATCAGTCGACGTAGCATGAATATGTATGCATCATATGAATTCTTGAAATATTGAACCCAGTGTTTCAGCGGCCTACACCACTGTAGGAATATTTTCAAAGCTAGTTCAATCTTGTCAAAGTCCTTGAATACATTGCACTTGAATTCCATCAGGATGTAATATTGGTGACATAAGTACCAGAAGAACCATAAAAGTTCCTGTGGAAAATCATTGGCAAGTGGTATAACACATGACAAAACGAGTATTCCAGGTTGACTCCATACAACTTTAGAATGGATCCTCCATACTTTCTAAACACCTCTAGCTCATAGAAAGTCCGTCGTTCGATCAGGATGGATGGATCAAATAGGTCTACATATTGACTGAACAAGTCCAGTGGATGGCTTGGCAGCCTTGATGACCTGGGACCTAGTGGGTTGTTAATCATGAATACTGGCCAGCTGGTTCCTTCATCTCATTGGGTTTCTCTAGAAAAAACCTTATTACGGATTCATCTGGTTGGGATACGAAATCTTCCAAGAAATTATCTTTCCCTTTCTGTGCTTCACTTGGAATTTGTAGGGGGCGAACCATTGTGCCCATCAAAGAATTTGCGGATGTGGAAGTATATTTGGATTTTTCTAGATCATCTTCGGAAATGCCTTCATATCCATATCGATTAGGACTTCAGTATCTTGATTCCATTCTTCACAGCAAGAATTTCCTTGAAGGTGGAATAATAGTGTTGTTATGCATCCTTGAATCTTCCGCTAGAATATCTTCATATATTCCTATGTCCATCTTTTTCCAATAGAAGAACTGCACTCCAATATTCATTACTGGCATTAGTTTGCAATGTCTTCTTTCCATCTGAAGGAATATGGAGAGGCTTCACCTGTTGGGACACCTGTTTTATTTTTTGGAAAGCTTCATCCTGCTCCTTAGCCCAAACTTGGGCATTCTTCTTGAGCATCTTTGTAAGTGGGGAGATATATGTAGAGACTTCAGGAATAAAATCTCTAATATAGTTTATCACCCCTACAAATTGTTGAATCTTCTTTGTGGTGAAGTTGGTGTCTGGAAATCTAAGTAGTTCCTGATATATGTGTGGACCTTAATTGTATGCTCCATTGGTAAAATGCATCCCTAGGAAATCAATCTCTTTTTGAACAAGGACCATTTTCTTTTTAGAGAACATGACTCCATTTGCTTTTACTATATCATGGAAATGATGGAGTAAGGCAAGGTGTTCCTACAAAGTATCATTGAACAATAGGTTATCGTCAATGTATACTAGTGAGTTGTGGAGGATGGGCTGAAAGATTTTGATCATGGTTTTTTGGAATAGAGATGGTGCAGGTTTCAACACTAATGGTGTAACCTTCAATTGGAAGTGTTGGCCAGGAATGCAGAATTATATTTTTTGGTCTCTCCTCAGGATGTATCCCAAGTTTCCAAAATCTAGATATAAGATCAAACTTGCAAAAATATCTAGCTTTGGCTAAGTGTGAAAATAGGGTGATCCTATTTGGTATAGGAAATTTATCATCTTGGAGGAAATGGTTATGTGGCTGGCAGTGTATGACTAATCTGAGTTTACCTCTTGTCTTCTCAGCTCTCTTGTTGACATAGAAAGCTCTGCATGCCCATTGAGAATCAGATGATTCGATCAGTCCAAACAACATGAGTTCAGCACACTCCTTCTTTGCAAGCTGAAGCTACTCTGGATTTATGTCAGAGTGGCTTGCCTAGGTTAGGTTGATGTTTTCATTCTTCTTGAATGGGATTTTGATGAAAAACACTTCATTCAGCCATAGTGGATTTCTGCACTTCTTCATAAACTCCTTATGAAATTCAGCACATGAATGTTCCATCAATTGTTGTTTGATTTCTCTGATCTGCTCGTCTTCAGTGATCTGGAATAGGCGTGATACTTCTGAGTATGGCTTGAATTTCTTTTTGAATGTTATTCCATAAGATCAAATGTGGAGTCTATCCTTGAGTTGTATGTAGAAGTCAAACCCAATTATGAGATCTTTTCTTGGGACATCTGATCCGAATAGCTTTCCTCTAAACTTTAATCCTGGTAAGAACTCAACTGTTATCGGGTGTTTTTTGATGATCGTGGTCGTTAGGATTCCATTTGATGCGGCGTTGAAGTTCTTGAAATAGAAAATCCATTGATCATCGGGAAGGACTACGGGATTCATCAGCGATGATGTTGCGCTAGTATCCATGAAGGTAATAACCTGAATTGTCTTATCCTATCTAGATGGATAAACATTCACTTGGACTTGAGAAATATTAATAATGATGTTGATTTCTTCCTCAGCCTCTGAAATCTGATAATGGTCATGCCTATGTTATTCAGATACATCCATAGAGAAAAGAGTATCCTTTGATGGTTCGTCTTCTGCTGAAAGGACTGATTCAAGATCTTTGTCCTTGGCATTGGCGTGTTCTTCTATCTTGGTAAGAAGTCGGATAGATCTTCTAGCCTGATAACAGTTCTTTGCAAAGTGTCCGATCTTGTGGTAGACAAAGCATCTTTCATTCTTCTAGAACCTACCTAGACGTTTTCTCCTGAAGTATTTTGTTCGGCTGGTGAATTTGGATCTTCCACTGGTAGGCTTTGGCCATTTGAACTTCTGGTATTTCTTGAATCTGCTTTGCCTGCTGGGGACGTGGAAAGAGAAACTACACCCAGTGACTAGATCAGTTCTGTTGCAAGCTTTATCAAGTGCTGGATTATTATGCATGATCAGCTTCAGAACAAATCTCTTTCTACATATATCTTCTAACGCCATGAAAATTGCTTGCCTTATATAGCCAACTTGGGGAATTGTGATTGACTGGATCTTTTCCTTGACAATCGTCATTGTTCGTCCTGCTAACATCTTTGGCAAGGATGAAACGAAGGCCTACTTAAAACTGGCATCTCCACCAAGTTTGAAGTATATTTTTGCCATCTTCTGGAAATTAATATCATGTCATTTCTATTGAATGATACACATTTCATCTCGAAGAATTGTCTTTCTAGCTTTTCTTGTCGTTGGCCTGTACCTCCACAAAAGACTTGATGTAGAATATTGATGTTGAAAGCAAAGTCTTGGGACGTGAGGAAAGTATTCTTATCATGTATCCACAGTGAGGTCCACCAGTCTCTAAGCATGTCGGAGAACCTTGACATGAATTTTGACAGGACTAGATACTTCTCTCGCTCTACCAAGTGTTTTGTCACCATCGAAGTAAAGAAATCTTGTGTCCTTGGAAGACGAATACTACTAAGCACAAAGATTTATTTTCTAGAAAAATAAATGCATTCCAAAAGAATGGGCACCATAGAACAATACTGAAAAACATCTTCACTGGGAAGAAGTTTGACAAGAAGCAAAAAAATATCAAGAATCCTACAAGATCACCAGAGATGAGATCACTCAGGTCATGACATGGATAAGACTAAACGTTCTATCAAGTACTCCATCACATAGCTGTCAAAATAGGGAGCAAACCGTGGAAGGAACGTCAAGTAGAAAATGTTACTTCATAAGATCGTTGAAGCGGAGGTTGAATTATACGAGCTTCATCGATGGCAAACATGGCTTCCGACAGAATCCGGTGAGGATTCTCAAACCCACCAGTGACACCTCCAAAAGTTGTCCCACCGGATAATGGTTGATGATGTGAGCAACAATCTGGAAGCTCACCCCCTCAGATCACCCGCAGAAATTTACTACCCATATGAAGATGAAAGCAGGCCCCACTTACATTCCATCACAAGGGCTTCCTTGGACATATTAGGGTAGATGTTTTATTACATTATTTGTTTTATTTTGTGTCTGTTATTAGGCTTTGTAGATGAGTTTTCCTAGATAAGCGTGCCAGATTTATTTTTATTAGCCATGTAAATAGGTGTGCCAATTTCGTTTTGTTAGGCTGTCTAGAAATGTATGCTGAGTCTATCTTGTAACAAGGCTATCTGGTAGTCACCTAGCCCCTATATAAAGGAGGCTAAGTCTTACATTGTAAAGTAGATCAAGACTTAGGCAAACTTTGAAATTGTTTGTAAAAATTTCCCATGTTCAATAATATGAGTGTTTGCTAAATTCTCTCTTGTTCTTCCTTTCAAAAGGCATGGTATGACTAATCCTTGCAGTAGTATAGGGCCTTAACGCATTGGGTAATAAAGTTTGTTACAAGTATTGTAGTTTTTCAAAGTTTATAACAGCTAAATTTATAATCAGAGTACAAGTTTTCCTGAGTTAAGTAGCTTGGCAAACCGTCCGAGTGGATGTAGAAGCCAACCAATTTTGTAAGGAAAATCTTTTATTTCTATAATGAAATTTACTATTCAAATGACTTGGAAAGCCGTCCTCTAAGATGTTGAAACTAGGTTTTGTGGCAAGCCATCCTTCGGGATCTTGAAGCCACGTCCCCATTCACAGGAATACAATTGTGCCTACAATCTTGTGGCCTTGACGCCATTTCCTCGCCCTGTGACTGGCTTCTATGCATTATAGCCCTCTATATCACCCCGCAGTGGTTCAGTACATTCTTAGCTATCATCCATGGTTAGCAGTTCAGTCAGCTCCTTCTCTCTGAGGTTAATAATTAGAAAGGTTTTCTCTTTTTGTTGTATAGCTTTTGGGTAGGTTGGAGCCCTTTCCCAACCACTATTCCACTCTTAGAGTCTTGTGGACTATAATTTTCAATTGTTGATTGTTGTTGGCCGTGTGGGGCCTATGTATATTATATTTTGCGTGATGGTCGTGTAGGGCCTAGTTTAGCTAGTTAATTAGCAGCCTTGTCGGCTATAGTTAAGATATGACTGGTTGTTTTCCTTTCTTTATGACTAGACAACATGGGGGTCTTATTGGCCCGCATAGGATCCCTTTATTTTTATGTTTGTTGGGTTAGCTGTTTTCTTTTATAGGTTTTCTGCGCAGCCGTGTCAGCCCAAGGCTATGGTTAAAACCGAGATATATTTTTTTTTCTTAATTTTGAGTTACTTGTATGCATCAGAGGTGCATATGTCAGCCAGGTCAGCCTAGGTATCAGTATGGAATTAGGTGCCAGTCAGGCCACCCACGATGGGGCATGACAAACTTGGTATCAGGGAAATGTCATATCCTAGGGAGTCTGCAAGCCGTGTCTAGTATGGTCTTGTCTATGGATATGTTGTGCACCACATTCTATAGGCAGGAGGCTACGAGGCATGATAGCGTGGTTACCCTTCTTCCTTATCCAATCGGGCTATAGATCTACGCTATATAGGGTTGAGTCCCTAAGCTTACATCATTCTGCTTGTCTAGCAGAGTGCCACCGTCAGAGCTAGCCCGACCTGAGGGCGAGAAGGAGACACCATCTCGATATCCCCAACATTCTCTACCACGTCAGGAGCCCCCAGGGCAGTAGATATGTCAGTACCACCCCCAATAATATGTATACCATTGGATCAAGAGGTTAGGAGCGCGGTTTATATGCTGGCTCAGATAATGACCGCTCAGTGTCATCCCGTGGCACCAGTTGTTTCTGAATCTACGGGAGGACCCGGAAGTTTGAGAGTTTGAAAATTTCTTGCCCTGAGTCATCCACAGTTCACAGGGACAGATCGTAGAGAGGATCCTTAGGACTTTCTGGATTAGTTGCATAGGATATTTACAGTGATTCATGCTACGCCCGCAGAGTCAGTCGAGTTAGTAGTATTTCAGCTACGAGATATAGCGATGTTGTGGTACGAGAAGGGAAAGGTCCCGAGGTAGAGATGTACCCCGTATGACTTGGTCGAGTTTTTTAGAGGCCTTAATAGATCACTATTTTCCTTGAGAAATCCGATAATCCTGAGTGTATCAGTTCCTGCACCCGGAATAAGGTACAATGAGTATTTGAGAGTATGCAATGAGGTTTGAATCTTTGGCTAGATATGCGCCAACATTTGTGTATACCATGCCAGCCAGGGTACTGTTTGGGTGGTTTTGGGGGTTATAAAACCGACACGCAAGTGCACGTTGTCGAACAAGTAGTAAGTGGCTTTAGTAAGCCAAGTATCGATCCCACAGAGACTTGGGTTAAGTGCAATTTGCTTAAGTATACTATATTTTTACTTCTAAATATGCTGACAACAACATAACCAAAAAGTTGATAATTTGTTTGATAAATTTTACACTAAAACTAAGAACAATTATCTACTTTGAATCTGAACTATGGATAAGAGCATGCTAAGGTTAAACGAACATGTAATGAAACTGATTATCATTATAAATTGGTTAATCTTTTCTTCCTGTTGCTAGCCAAGAACATTTGCCAAGAGATTAAAACTCTCGTATTTAATCTCACTTAAGAATCATGAACCATCTGTCTACATTTCTGTGATCAAATGCAATTCAAGTTCTAGCCATACAATTCCGGTTCCTAAATTGACTAATACGACTTTCAGGTATATTTCTATCCTGAAGGCACATCAAAACTCAGTTTTCCCAAACCAAGTAAAGAACAATATCCTATTTATTCACAACTTTCCAATTTCGTGCTCTCTCGAGTGAAATCGGACTTTTCAGATGTACATTAATGTAGGCCACACACCAATGCAGTAAGAATAAGAATTAATAGAACAACATGGAAGAAAAAGATGAAAAACCATATAATCAATAATCAAAATTCATCACAAGTGTTCATAACCTCAGCAAGGAAGGGAATTAGCCACTCATTTGTGGATTAATTATCATAAAACGAGTGTTAATCATACAAACAATTGAATTAGAGAAGAAAGAAAGAGAGAAAAAACCCTGAACTTCTCGTCCCTCAACTGCCTGTAACCCACGTCCTTGCTCCACCAAGTCTGAATTCTGAAAAATGAACCTATGTGTGCTATTTATAGTAGTGGGACTTTTTCCCGGAATAACAAGCAACGTGTCACGGAGTGCATCGCGGAGCACTGCCTCCGTGACACGCTACGGACGCGTAAGCTCTTTGGAAATCACCAGAACTTGGCCCCGGCAGCACCCTGCCGCGTTGGCAGCGTGTCACGCTGCTTGGGCAGCGCGTTGGCACCTCTTGGTCGCGCAGCCAACCTGCCGTGGCACGTTGCCAATGCGCAGGTGGGCTGTTGTGATCAGCCTGCCTGCCGTGGCACGTCGCCGACACGCCGGTGGGCTGTTTTGTGCCTCCTCTTTGCCGACGTTCGCGTGTTAATTCCGTTTCCAAGTCTCTACTTCACCAACTCATGGATTAGTTACTCACAAGTCATCAAAACCTAAAAAACAAAGTCTAATCATGTTGGTTAGCACATATCTTCACTTCATATAAAATTACATGAAAATGTATACAATAACTTAGATAAACAAGACTAATTTAAGTCATAAAGCATATCTGGGGCATGCTATTTTTGCCCGTGATCACAACCCCACACTTAAAGCCTTGTTCGTCCTCGAACAACCTTTTACATATCATGCATATGTAGACTCCCACATAACTAATTTAGCAAGATAATTCAAGTTACGGCTATAATGTTTACGTAAGATACAAGCAAAAAATTGAGCATGCCTGATTTGATCATTGAAATGAAGTACAACTATGTTAAGACTTCTTAACCTCAAGAATCGACTCTCAATCTTAGCAAACTCATGCAAATCAACTGATTAAGAAATCCCACGTGAATTATATCCTTCATTCAACATGTGCCCCTCACGGAAAGAGAGTTACCCAATTTCACACGCAAAAACAATTTTTATATCACAACATGTGTGGGTACATGCATAGAATTACACTCACTCTCAGAAAGAATTCACATGCATCATGTAATGACCCATAAGCTTGCCCTTAGTGTTTTATTCCACTAATTTAAGGATGTAAGAATGTAAGATCAAGTAGGACTTTTTAGGTTGTAATGTAACTCAGGTGCGGGTAAGTACTATTATGATCAGTAATAGTGACTATCTTTCCTAAGAGCTTTTGATACATCACGCCTTCATTACAAACTTCCCTTCCCTCACTTCACCTTTTTCTCTTTTCATCTTTCTTTTTCCTCTTTTGTTCCCCCCTTTCTTTAGGCACTTTTAGCTTATTAGTAGGGAGTTCTATTTTCTTACTCCCTACTAATACTCACCCATATTCAAAAAAGTGCACCCTCGACCTTTCTAAACTCTTACAATTGCTACTTTCCCTTCTTTTTCATTCTTCTCACTCCTTTACTCTTTCGGATTTTTCCTTTAAGCGCTTAGGAGTTTTGGTTCAATTTCAAGGCTAATGAAAGAAAATGGATTAAGCTTATGTTGCAGCTGTCAAAGAATAGGCTCAAGGCTCAATGGGGTTAACTAGGATTAATTTTTCAAGGTAGGTATAATGAGGGATAAAAGTTTGGTTCATTCAAAGAAATGCCTAAATCATCTCCTTCAATTCACATCCTTCATTTCGTTTTATATACACACCAGGCAAGTTCTAGACATTTCACAATAGCACAGAATACTCAAAAACATTACACTCATGGCACATGCTCAATTCAAGACACATTCAGCAGACTCTTACTCAGCTAATCACAAGAATTCAGAATTAAGCTTCAATCATATTGAGTCAAATTCAAGAGCCTAAGTGTCTCAAACAAAGTTATACACTTGTATGCTTCACACTGAACATACTTGCATCTTACAACCATGTATAGCACATAAAAAGAACATCAGGCACCAATTAGTTATGGTTTGAAAAACCCAACACCTACCTACTAATTTTTCCTCAAGACGGTCGTCATCCATCCATCGTCGGAAACAGTCCCTAACTATGACTAAAAACACTATATACAGACAAAGGAAAAAAAGAAAAAGAAAATTTTTATTCTTCGGTTCAAAGACCCCCCGTCGGAAAAGAACCGAAAAGAAAAACCAACGGGTGATGAATTCATGCTTAACTCACAAAAAATTTTTTTTTTTTCAATTTTCTCACAAGCATTACATTCACCAAAAATCTTTAAGCACAAAAATTTGAAATTTCCCTTGAAATTTCCCTCACCCCACACTTAAATCATGCTATGTCCTCATAGCATCAAATTAAAATTTAAAAAGGGTGAGAAATACTCCCTGAGGCCTTTAGGCCTAGCTAACAACATGCCTTTCTTAAACTTTGCACATGTGGGTGTTCGACCCCACACTTTTTCTCTTCCATGCTTGTTAGCTTCCTCCTCCACGGGTACTCAGACTTCCCCTCCATCTGTGCTTAACTTTCCACCAAAACAACACAAGATGAAAAATAAATAAAATCAACTTAAATGCAAGAAATTAAAATGGTACCCATGGTACCCTTGGGTTGACTCCCAAGCAGCGCCTAATTTTTCGTCGCGGCACGACGTATCAAGTTTCACCGCTTTTTCCTCCACCTTGAGGATATGAATCTCACCCCTAATTTCTTCTCTAATTTCCTCTTATGCTCCAGGGGTGGTGGTGAAAAATTGTAAGGACCAAGCAGTAGATGTTGCCTTTTGAACTTATTGGCCCTTAAGTAAGAGAAGTCATTTTGTCTCTCCGAGTTAGCAAATTTCAAAATATACGGGGCTTGGTCCTCCTCTAGACATTTCTCTATAAGCTTGGAAGGCTCTATTTCTATGTTTTCAACCAAACTTAATATCGAGAAATGCTTCGAGTGTGGTCCAATAAACCTCAACTCTGAAAATGCATTGTGCTTGACCTGCTTACTTGTATACACCTTCTCAGCATCAACATCTATCTCTCCATTAATGTCAAATGGGGGATACTCTATCTCTTCTTCCCTGAAAGGATTTTCCATAAGTGTGAGCCCATCACGGGGACACTCAAGAGATTCTAATTGTTGGGCTTCATCCAAAAATTCACCCTTGTCTTCCTCTTGTAGTTCCTCTTGAATATCGGCTAAAACTGTCACCTGCAATTTATCACAAGCTTCATCCTCAGCAATCATCTCCGTGAATTTGACGCTCATCCTTTATAGAGCCTCTGCATTCTGTTCTTGCTGAATTCTGAATACTGCCATTGCCTCCTTCATTGCTTCTGCTTGCTCCAGGAGTTGTTTCAGCATGTCTTCTATTCGAGCTTGGCGTCCCAAGTCCTCATTTTCAGCATGCCTATCTTTAGAAAAAACAACAGAAGGATCATAGTAGGGGCTTGGGGGAGTGGAATATGCATTCGGACAGCCATCCCAATGGCCATCTTGACCACCACATATATTGCACGTGTTACAGTGTTGCCATAAGTGGGGTCCTCCGCAATTCATACAAGATTCGCCAAAATATGAGTATCCACCATTTAGAATATTTGTATTCCACGATGTCATGTCAATAAGGGTATCCGAACAAGCAGAAAAATAAAATAAATAAAGAAGAATTAAAACAAGCACTAAGACCAAGTTGTCAGCACTTAGAAAACAAAAATACAGTAAATTAACACTTAAAACAAATACACCAATTGCCAAGTCCCCGGCAACGGCGCCAAAAACTTGTTCGGGTTGTTTTGGGGGTTATAAAACCGACACGCAAGTGCACGTGGTCGAACAAGTAGTAAGTGGCTTTAGTAAGCCAAGTATCGATCCCACAGAGACTTGGGTTAAGTGCAATTTGCTCAAGTATACTATATTTTTACTTCTAAATATGTTGACAACAACGTAACCAAAAAGTTGATAATTTGTTTGATAAATTTTACACTAAAACTAAGAACAATTATCTACTTTGAATCTGAACTATGGATAAGAGCATGCTAAGGTTAAACGAACATGTAATGAAACTGATTATCATCATAAATTGGTTAATCTTTTCTTCCTGTTGCTAGCCAAGAACATTTGCCAAGAGATTAAAATTCTCGTATTTAATCTCACTTAAGAATCATGAACCATCCGTCTATATTTCTGTGATCAAATGCAATTCATGTTCTAGCCATACAATTCCGGTTCCTAAATTGACTAATACGACTTTCAGGTATATTTCTATCCTGAAGGCACATCAAAACTCAGTTTTCCCAAACCAAGTAAAGAACAATATCCTATTAATTCACAACTTTCCAATTTCGTGCTCTCTCGAGTGAAATCGGACTTTTTAGATGTACATTAATGTAGGCCACACACCAATGCAGTAAGAACAAGAATTAATAGAACAACATGGAAGAAAAAGATGAAAAACCATATAATCAATAATCAAAATTCATCACAAGTGTTCAGAACCTCAGCAAGGAAGGGAATTAGCCACTCATTGGTGGATTAATCATCATAAAACGAGTGTTAATCATACAAACAATTGAATTAGAGAAGAAAGAAAGAGAGAAAAAACCCTGAACTTTTCATCCCTCAACTGCCTGTAACCTACGTCCTTGCTCCACCAAGTCTGAATTCTGAAAAATGAACCTAAGTGTACTATTTATAGTAGTGGGACTTTTTCCCAGAATAACAAGCAACGTGTCACGGAGTGCATCGAGGAGCACTGCCTCCGTGACACGCTACGGACGTGGAAGCTCTCTTGAAATCACCCGAACTTGGCCCCGGCAGCACCCTGCCGCGTTGGCAGCGTGTCACGCTGCTTGGGCAGCGCGTTGGCACCTCTTGGTCGCGCAACCAACCTGCCGTGGCATGGTGCCAACGCGCAGGTGGGCTGTTGTGATTTGCCTGCCTGCCGTGGCACGTTGCCGACACGCCGGTGGGCTGTTTTGTGCCTCCTCTTTGCCGTCGTTCGCGTGTTAATTCCGTTTCCAAGCCTCTACTTCACCAACTCATGGATTAGTTACTCAAAAGTCATCAAAACCTACAAAACAAAGGCTAATCATGTTGGTTAGCACATATCTTCACTTCATATAAAATTACATGAAAATGTATACAATAACTTAGATAAACAAGACTAATTTAAGTCATAAAGCGTATCTCGGGCATGCTATTTTTGCCCGTGAACAGGTACATCGATTTATGGTGAGGCTTCTTCTATAATATGTCGAAACCTGTATTATAGCTACCTTACGGGAGGATATGGACATCACGCGCATTCAAGATTTTGCGCAAAACATCTAAAGCATTAGGCGGTGTCAGCATGAGGTAGAAAAAGTGAATCAAAAGTAGCACCAGAGGGTCAGGCCCAATGATATGCAGGTACAATTTTAGGGCGGACCTAGGCGACCTCCACCACAGAAGCAGTAGGACGGTAGATCCAATCGTCGCGGACAGTCAGGTCCCTGCGAGACCTCGCGAGCATTAGGTTCCCAGCAGCAAAGGGGATCAGATCATAGCAGGCCCGCTATACCAGGTTGTAGCATTTGTGGTCAAAGGTATTTTGGGAGGTGTAGATACGGCTCTACTAGTTGTTGTACTTGTGAGAAAGAGGGTCATATGATAAGGGATTGTTCGACTAGAGATCAGGATGACTGGGACCAGCAAAACGGGTCCTCAGCAGGATCACATGTTCTAGCACCTTCGGTAGGGTGCAGGCCCTCAGTTCCAGCCGGCAGAGGCAGAGGTAGAGCAGGGGCATCTAGTTCTGGTAATGGTATGGATCGTACTTACGCCTTACTAGGGCGATAGGAGTCAGAGTCGTCACTAGATGTTGTGACAAGTATGTTGAATGTTTGCTCTCATCCAGTTTATGTTTTGATAGATCTAGGTTCTACTCTGTCTTACATTACTGCTTTAGTGGCACGAAAGTTTTGTATAACACTAGAATTACTCCAGTGACCATACTCGAGTCTACACACATCGATGACTCTATTATTGCTAAGAAAATTTACCGAGGTTGTACAGTAGAGGTTGTTAGTTGCCAGACCTTAGCTGATTTAGTGGAACTGGAAATGATTGATTTTAATGTAATTATGGGTAGGGATTGGCAAGCACCATGTTATGCCAATGTAGAGTGTTCGACTAGGACCGTCCGATTTCACTTTCCAGGGAGGTAGTGCGAGAATGGAAAAGCAATGCAGTTATGCCAAAAGGTATGTTCGTGTCCTATCTTTGGGCGAGAAAGTGGATAGCGAAGGGCTGTATTTACCATATCGTTAGGGTTCGTGATATGCAGGTCAGTGAATTTCTAGATGTGTTTCCAGATGAGCTTTCTGGTATTCCCCGACTCTTCAGTCAATTCCTATGGTCAGTGAATTTCTAGATGTGTTTCCAGATGAGCTTTCTGGTATTCCCCAGAGCGGGAGATCGATTTCTCTATCAACCTGCCACCTGGTACGCAACCTATATCCATCCCTCCGTACCAAATGGCTCCTGCCGAGCTAAAGGAATTGAAAGAACAGCTGAAAGATTTGCTAGATAAGGGCTTTATCTGGCCGATTGCTTCAACGTGGGGTGTGCCAGTTCTGTTTGTGAGGAAGGAAAATGGCTTCCTATGAATGTGTATAGATTATCGGCAGTTGAATAAAGTTACTATTAAGAATAGATATCCCCTTCCAAGGATAGATGATTTGTTTGATCAGCTGCAGGGGCCGAAATATTTCTCCAAAATCAACTTAAGGTCTGGGTATCATCAAGTGCAAGTCCGAGAAAAAAAAATATTCCAAAGACAGCCTTTAGGACCAGGTGTGGTCATTTTGAATTTTTGGTCATGTCCTTAAGATTAACGAGCGCCCCATCAGTGTTTATGGATCTGATGAACAAAATCTTCAGGCCATATTTAAATTGGTTTGTTATATTATTTATCGATGATATTCAGGTATATTCCTGCTCAGAAGCTGAACATAGAGACCATTTGCGAATGCTGCTCCAAATCCTTAAGGATCGCCAATTATATGCGAAGTTCTCAAAATGTGAGTTCTGGTTAAATTCTTTAGCTTTCTTGGGCCATATTGTGTCAGATGCAGGTACCCAGGTTGATTCATAGAAAATTAATCCAGTAAAGACATGGCCTAGACCCACGACTCTAACCGAGGTTCGTAGTTTTCTGGGGTTAGCCAGGTATTACAGAAGGTTTGTGGAAGGATTCTCTACCTTATCAGCATCATTGACCAAATTGACTCAGAAAATAGCTAAGTTCCACTAGACCGAGACTTGTGAGAAAAGTTTCCAGGAGAAATAAAAAAGATTAACATCTACACCAGTATTAGCCTTACTAGAAGGCTCAGAGGTCTATGCAGTATACTGTGATGCTTCTGGCGTTGGTTTGGGGTGTGTTCTGATGCAACATGGTAAGGTGATTGCCTATGCTTCGTGGCAGCTAAGGAAGCACGAAGAGAACTACCCCACCCATGATTTAGAGTTAGCTGCAGTGGTTCATGATTTAAAAATATGGAGGAATTACTTGTATGGTGTGCATGTGGACATATTTACTTATCATAAAAGTCTCCAGTACATCTTTACGCATAAAGAGTTGAATTTGCGGCAGCGTCGCTGGCTAGACTTGCTGAAAGACTATGATGTGAATATCTTATATCTCCCAAGGAAGGCTAATATTGTAGTCGATTCCCTTAGCCGTAGATCCATGGACAGCCTAGCTTATTTGAGGCTAGAACAGTGGGAAATGGCCCAAGAACTGTATCAATTATCCAATCTAGAAGTTTGGATAATAGATTCTGAGGATAATGGGGTTGTGATCTAGAATACAACAGTTTCATCTCTAGTTTTGGAAGTAAAGGAGTGACAATATGAGGACCCTAGTCTAGTACAACTCAGAGACAAGGTTCAGCAAGGTGAACTATCAGCCTTTGAGTTAACGAGTGACGGTGTCCTACGGTTTAGAGGTCTACTCTACGCTTTAGGTGTAGTAGGGTTTCGCCAGCAGATCATGGCAGATGTACATTATTCTCGTTACTCTCTTCACCCAAGCTTGACAAAGATGTACCATGATATAAAGGAAATATATTAGTGGCCTAGAATGAAGAAAGGTGTAGCTGAGTTTGTAGCATAGTGTCCTAATGCCTACAATTAAAAGTGGAACATCAAAAACCTGGCAGGCAGTAATTAATATGGACTTTGTGACATGGCTACCTCACACCAGGCGTAAATTCGACTCTATTTGGGTCATCATTGATAGATTGACGAAATCAGCTCATTTCTTGCCAGTCAAGACTACATTTTTAGCTAAAGATTATGCTGAGTTATATATTAAGGAAATATTCCGAATGCATGGCATCCCATCATCTATTATTTTTGACAGAGGAGCACAATTTACAGCTAGATTTTGGAAGTCATTTCAGAAAGGTTTGGGGATGCGGGTCCATCTGAGCACAGCTTTCCATCCCCAAATAGACAACTGAGGACATGCTACAGGCATATGTGTTAGACATTGGAGGAGATAGACAATTGAGGACATGCTACAGGCATATGTGTTAGACTTTGGAGGAGGTAGGAAGGAGCACCTACCCATTATTGAGTTCGTGTACAATAACAGTTATCATTCTGCTATTCAGATGGCGCATTATAAGGCTTTATATGGGAGGAAATGTAGGTGGCCATAGGATGGTTTGAAGTTGGGGAGTCAGGGTTGATTGGACCTGATATGATCCATCAATCAGAAGAAAAAGTGAAACTTATCAGAGAGTGGTAGCTAACAACCCAAAGTCGTTAGAAGTCCTATTTCGATGTGCAGCGTAGAGACTTGGAGTTTAATGTTGATGATTGGGTATTTTTTAAGGTTTCACCTATAAAGGGCATGATGAAAGCTGGAAAGAAGGGAAAGCTTAGCCCTAGTTTCATTGGCCCGTATCGAATCATTTGAAGGATAGGCCGAGTGGAAAATGAGTTAGAACTACCTTCAGAGCTAGAATTCGTTCATCCAATTTTCCACGTGTCAATGCTATGAAAGTATATAGGAGACCCATCCCAGTGTCACGCCCCACTTTGGGAGGCATGACTGACACCTGGTGCCATACTCGGATCTGATCAATGAGCTATATCTCGACTGTAAACACAACCTTCAATTAATAAGGCCGCATAGCCACCAATAAAAAGAAAACAGCTAACCAACAATATGCAATAAGGGGGGGTCCTATGCGGGCAAACAAGACCACCATGTTTTCTAATTGTAGCAAAATGAAAGCAAGTAGTCATAACTATGCTATAGCGACAAGGCTTATAGCTAAAAGCTAAATTAGGCCCCACATGACCATCACACAAAATAAACATACATAGGCCCTACACAGCGAACAACAAAATCAATAATTGAGAATCTGTAGCTTGCAAGCCTCTAGGTGTGGAATAATGGTTGGGATAGGGCCCCAACCAACCTATGAACTGTATAACAAAAGAACAAACCTTCTAGCTATCAACTCTGGAGAAAAGGAGATGATTGGACCACTGACTCTGGCTGATGACTAGGGAGGTCCTGAACCACGTCTATCCGCACATGAAGGCAAGTAATGCAATTCACCAAAGATCGTCATCACTACAACACGTACCGAATTTGTAAGGCAGTAATGAAAATGATTGAAAAGCACTGATAATGAAACTAAAAATGATTTGGTAGGACAGATAAAAGATACAACCTGAGTAGCCTCAGAACCGACTGTATAACTAACATTAAGAAATGCAAACAAGAACCTTATCTAGCCCTCGTAAGATCGGAAGGTACAACTACCACAAAATAACCTGTCGGTCCCCCCATAATCCCTGGCGAGAACACTTCAATCTATATACCCCTAACAAGGTCAAAATAATTCAATAGGTAACTATAGCCAACCTACCTATCCCTTGGGTCAGCAACTGAGCCCGCTCGGCTCCTGTAGTTGTGTCTGAATTCGATGGACTCCTATAACTATACCTTGGGCACATAAAGCTCGATGAGGGTCAGTAATGCCGATACAATATAAAAATAGAAGTCCATTCATTGATGGACTATAACATGGCCCTTGGGCCTGAATACAGTCCCTTTAGACAACATATAGCTCCTTGGAGTGATCCATATAGCCCCGAAGGTGACGACACGGCTAGTAATCGTGAGGCTGGTCAACGAAAGGCTATATAGGGTAGGGTCAGTCCCAATCCAAATAGAAAATGCTAATCTCAAACTAATGGTAGCAGCTAATCACAATATACATGCTTTAGGCTTTCTTACAAGGATTTAGGTCATATTATAATACGATCGGAATAATTTGCCGAAGGAATTCTCCTTAACATACCTTGAATGCCGACTTTTGTTTAACTGGTGAGTTTCAACCTGTAATCGGCGGTTCCACCCAACTGAAAGTCTTATGTTGAGAGAATAGGGCTAATTTCAATACTAAATTCCGAAAATAATGATATCTTTTGATAATAATATCAACTATAAGTCAACTCTATTTAACTCCGCCAAAAACCCACAATTTCTCGAGAGTTCAGAAGGGAAAAATGCTTACCTAATGCCTGTGGCCATTTAGAATTTAATTTGGATTAATTCTAACAACCTTTACTCGATGGGGTTCCAATATGTTGAGCGATTTTCAAGAAATAACTCAATAGAAATGCTTCAAGTAGTCCTAGAAATTGTTATGCGAAGTTAATTTGCATATGGATGGTGGTTGATAGCGTAATTTGATGAAAATAGGATAGAAGTTGCATCTTTTCTATTCTCTGGCCTAGGGAGTATTTGAAAATTATATAAATTCACTTAAAGATGACTTATATAGGCCTAGGGAAGTGGCCTGGGGGAGCCTCGTACCGGCCAACGAGCCAAAGTTGTGTCGTGCTTTGCCTCCCAAGGCCTTGGTCATGCTGGTGCGTCGCGCTGCACAACGCACAGGCAGGCGGGCGCGTCGTGCTGGCCCTCGTGGCGAGCACTTGCCTGACCCTGCTTCTGAGGCCCTTCCCGTATGCATCAAATGCTCATTACTCATCACAAATCCATGCGCACGTACACTAGCCACTAAGATCTTATGGAGTGTAACATCTTCTCCCCCCCCCAGGAACATTCGTCCTCGAATGTCATCTTCAGGCTTAAAGGAGTTAACCATTTTAACTAATACATAGAAAAAATTCACCAGAGTCTCCTATGTATTATGGACTATTCGAAAACTTGAAACACAAAAAAACCCAACACAGGCGTCTCACAGGATGATATAAAAGGCTATTCCACAACAAAGAGGTAACCAAGTAATCAATACTAATAATATAAGCATGTAAACAACAATTGAACAACAACCTCACCTCAGTGCATATTCTGGGTCAATCATGGAACAAGTGAGGATATCTTGACCTCATGTTGTCCTCAGCTTCCCAAGTCATCTCTTCTTTGTTTCTATTCCTCCACAGTACTTTAACTGAGGCCACATCTTTAGCTCTTAACCTACGAACCTACCGATCTAGTATAGCAACTAGAACCTCTTAGTAGGCTAACTCCTCAGTAACTTGAACGTCCTCAACTAGAACAACTCGGGATGGGTCCCGTATGCACTTTCACAACATGGACAAGTGGAAGACTGGATGAATGGATTCTAGCTCTGGAGGCAATTCTATCTCATATGCTTCTCGTCCTATCGTTCAGAGGATCTGATACGGGCCAATGAACCTAGGGCTAAACTTGCCCTTCTTACCAAACCTCATCACGCACTTCATCGACGAAACTTTGAGGGATACCCAACCATTAACCTCAAATTTCAATTATCTATGCCGCATATCAGAATAGGACTTCATATGACTCTAGCTTGTTAGCAGCCACTCTCTGATGAGTTTTACTTTCTCTTCTAACTGGTGGATCATATCAGGTCCAATTAACCCTGACTCCCCTACTTCAAACCATCCAACAGGGGACCTACATTTTCGCCCATACAAGGCCCCATAAGGTGCCATCCCAACTGCAAAATGATAACTGTTATTGTATGAAAATTCGATAAGGGGTAGATGCTCGTCCCAACTTCCTCCGAACTCTAGTACACACGCTGGTAACATATCCTCGAGGGTCTGAATGGTGCGCTCGGCGTGACCGTCTGTTTGAGGATGGAATATTGTACTCAAATTAACCTACGTCCCTAAGCCTTTCTGAGATGATTGCTAGAATCTAGCTATGAATTGTGCTACCCTTTTAGAAATAATAGATGCGGGGACACCATGTAGTCAAACTATCTCCTTGATGTACAACTCAGCATAGTCTTCGGCGGAGAAGGTAGTCTTGACAAGCAATAAATGAACTGACTTCGTTAATTTGTCGACAATGACCCAAATAAAATCGAATCTATGTCTGGTGTGGGGTAATTGTCACTCCCCACCTTGGGAGGTATGACTGGCACATAGTGCCCCACTAGGACCTAAACTGATGGACTGCTGAGCCTGAGCACATCTGGTGCCTGGCTGGCTCTAACTCAGATTCAGGGAAACAACGGGCTATATGACGGCTGTAAATACAGCCTCCAGCCGACTAGGCCTATAGCCACCTGTACGTGTGCTGACAGCTAACCAGAAACATATTAATATAGGGAAACCTATGTGGGCCGACAAGGCCACCATGCTGTCTAGTTATCTGTAACTCAACATAGAAATACTGGATAGCTACGTGACCGGCAAGGTCACCACTACTGTCAAGCTATGGCCCCACACGGCCAACATAAAGGAAACAGAAGTACTAACAGCTATACAACGGGACGACCCCACACGATCGGCTCATCTGACCATAGGGAAATATATACAGACTGCAAGCCTCTAAGAATACTGATAAGATGGTCGGGACAGGGCCCCGACCGACCCATGTTGTACAACAAAAGAAAAGGGATAAACCTCTAGCTATCTAGCTCCAGATGACTGGAGCTGATGACCCTGTGAGCTGACTGGAATCACGAGGTATCGGCCCCTCATCTATGAGTACCTACAGGCAAGTAATGTAGTGCCCCACCGGGCGTCAGTACCGCTGGTACTGAGTATGTAAACCAATAACTGAAAGAAATATCTGAAAGCAACAACACAACTGATGGAACTGAAATAGGAAGGAATAGACTAACTGACTGGAAATGTAAAACTATGCCTACTCTTAACTGTACTGGAGGGAGTAGGAGCCATACCTGAAGATATATCATTCTATTGTCGATCTACTCGTGTCTCGTATCACATGGCATAACATAACATAACATAACATAGCACACACAACCTTACCCGTCCCCCATAAGCCGGGAGGTACAAACAGCACGCAATCTATACCCCTACCCCGGTCATCCCATCTCCTATAATAGCTATAAGCATCCTGCTGGTCCCCTGGGTATGCACTTGGGCTCGCTGAGGCCCTGACTATAACTGTACCTGAGTCCGGAGGACTCCTGAATCAACACCTGGGCGTATCCGCTCGATAGGGGTGTGTAAGGGCCGACCAAGGCACAATATGGGGAAAACTGGCATCCCATCTTCATCCCCTGTGGGACGGCATGCCACTCCGTAGAGCGACGTATCCTCGTCCTCTGGCGGACGAGTCGATACAGCTATTAACCCTGGGGAGGTCATGGATGCTAGGTAATCCAACCCCAAGACAATACAGTGGTCTCAACTAGTAATACTATCTCCATATACCACTTACTGAAGCTAATGATAATAATGTATTTGTACATACTGTATGCTGAACTAGTGATAGTGGTATGTATGTATTTAATACATGCTGGGACTGATAATAGTATATATAAATATAATCTTCTGCCATACTGTGCTGAGTCTAACCCTGAACAAGATATAGTTTTTCTGCTGAAAACCATGTTGTATACTGAGTTTCTATAGTAACATGATTTACTATTTCTAACATGCTTCCTAAACTTCATTTTAACCTATCATTCTACTTCTGAGATGCCTTACAGATATTACATTGTTTTACTGGGTTTCAACTGAATACGATAATATCCTAACATTCTGTACTACATCACATATTGAGCATGCTTTGCAGTTCCTAACACTTGCATTAGAATCTATATCGTGCTAGCAAGTTTCGTGCTAATTATAACCTGATGCTTCTAATATCGTACCAACATTCGTAATAAACATAATACATGACTTCTGAACATTCTACTGGCCTTTAAATTACTTTACTATACCGAGATTACTAACTTGCCGAGGAAACTAGCTTTACATACCTTTGCTTCTGATTTCCCGACTAACTGGCGTAGCTTGGTCAGTATTTTTGCTATTCCTCCCATCTGCATTCACATATACATCAATCAGTACTAAATACAACTTTATTCTGAAGAACGACATCACTTTCGATATAATTATAGCCTAAACTTAGGCCTATCGAAAGACGGTCGAAAACTCGCTATTTTCCAGGAGTCCAGAAGGGAGAAATATTCACTTCACAGCTAGGAACACATAGACACTAGTTTGGAGAAATTCTACTTACCTTAGCTCGGTAGCTCGATGATTTGTCGGCCGTATTTCGCGAAACTAAATCCGTAGGAATGCTCTCCACTGCTAAATACCTCAGTACCTGAGGTTAATTTGGGTTTGGACTGCGTTTGGCAGCATAATCGGACAATAATATATTATCTTCCTTCGTCCCTCTCTGCCCCCTGCATTTCTCTGGAAATTTCCAATGGTTTAAATGAAATAAAACCGAAGTGGGGCTTTATATACTTGAGCCTGGACAGGGCCAACGTGTCACGGAGCCAACGCGGAGGCTCCACCTCCGTGACACGCTGCCATCGCGGAGGGGCTCTGCCTCGGCTCCTCCCGCAATGGTTCGGCAGGTTTCTCGTCCGATCTTTTTCTCGGGCCTTTCTTTAGCACGAATGGCCTTCAAATATGCTTAACCAACGTGCGAATAGGCCATTTAGGTGCCAGGAATCCTACGGGGTATAACATTCTCCCCCCTTTAAGAACATTCGTCCTCGAATGTAAACTTCTATTATTTCTCAATTTACTATCTAGGAAAATTTTGGCAGAGTTTCCCCTGTAATATGGACTATAGCAAAAACCTAAAATGCAGAAAAGTCCAACACAGGTACTGCACCTAATACTTTAAAATTCACTGGATAACTAAACATCAATCTTTCTTATTTATACACATACAACCATAAGGTACTACATAAGTAGTAATACGGACATACCTGTCGCCTGACTAGGCCTGGAATAGGTGAGGATATCTAGCTTACATATCCTCTTCAGCATCCCACGTCATCTCCTCTCGGTTCCTGTTACGCCACAATACCTTGACAGATGCAATATCCTTAGTTCTTAATCTACGAACCTGCCTGTCTAGGATGGCTACTGGAATCTCTTCATAGGCCAGCTCTTCTGTAACCTGGATATCCTGGACTGGGACTGCTCTGGACGAGTCTCCTATGCATTACTTCAACATAGATACATGACCGGATAAACGGATTCTAACTCTGGAGGCAAGTTCAACTCATCTGCCACTTGGCCTATTCTTTGACGAATCTGATAAGGCCCAACAAACCTCGGACTGAGTTTACCCTTTTTACCGAATCTCATCACCCCTTTTATCGGAGATACTTTCAGAAATACCCAGTCACTCACATTAAACTCCAGGTCTCTGCGTCGTACGTCTGCATATGATTTCTGGCGACTTTGTGCAGTCAATAGGCGTTCTCTGATAAGCTTGACTTTCTCTTCTGACTGCTGAACAATATCGGGCCCAATTATCACTGATTCCCCTACTTCGAACCAGCCAACCGGCGATTTACACTTTCGCCCGTATAAAGCCTCAAAAGGTGCCATCTGAATAGCCGAGTGATAGCTATTATTATAAGCAAATTCTATCAACAACAAATATTCGTCCCAGCTACCACCAAAGTCTAGCACACACGCTCGCAGCATATCCGCAAGCGTCTGAATAGTGCGCTCAGCCTGTCCGTCTGTCTGAGGGTGGAATGCAGCGCTCAGATTAATCTGCGTTCCCAGTCCCTTCTAGAATAACTGCCAAAATCTAGGCGTGAACTGCACTCCTCTGTCTGAAATAATGGATACTGGCACTCCGTGCAATCTGACTATTTCTCGGATATAAAATTCCATGTAATCTTCGGCCGAGAAAGTAGTCCTTACTGGCAGGTAATGAGCTGATTTAGTCAATCTGTCAACTATCACCCATATAGAATCATGTATGTGTCGGGTACGGGGTAATCCTGCCACAAAATCCATATTCACTGCTTCCCATTTCCAGAGAGGCACAGCTATGTCCTGAGTTAACCCGCTTGGTTTCTGGTGTTCCGCCTTTACCTATTGGCAGTTAGGACACTGGGCTACAAACTCAGCAATTTCCCTTTTCATACCTGGCCACCAGTAGTTTTCCTTGATATCATGGTACATTTTTGTCGCACCCGAGGTGTAGAGAATAACGGGCGTAATGTACCTCGTTCATAATCTGCTGGCGGAGCCCTGAAACATCTGGAACATATAGACGGCCTTTACAACGCAGCACTCCATCCTCTGTTACCTGGAAATCTGGCATTTTCCCCTGCTAACCAGGTCAGGATTCTTATACTAGTGTTCTTTTACTTTCATGACTGATGACGACACGGCGGTGTTCTAGATTACCGCTCTGTTGTCCTTCATTTCTATTACACGAACGACTAAATTGGCCAATTGATGTATCTCTCTGACCAACTCCCGTTGCTCGGGTTGCACATACACCAAACTCCTAATAGATCTATAGCTAAGAGAGTTTGCTGCTCCATTACGTTTTCATACTTAGAGAGCTCGGCATATAATTGATGGTCATACTGACTTGTCTTGCCGAAAAGATCGACAGGTAGTTTACAGGCGTAGCTAGAGCTTATCTGGCCCTCCGGCCACATGCTAAGGCTACTTATTTCTGGAATAACCTGAACGACCGTCCGCGCACCTTGTGCCTTTATCTGATCAGAGGGTCCTGATATTGATCATGACCTCTAATGATCTGGCTGCATAACCTTAAATAACTGAATAGTCGGGTTGAATGACCCGAATGTGGCAGTATTCTAACAATGCTCAAACTGTTCTACTTGAGTACTTATAGTTCATGCATAACTGCACACTTGTAGGCATCTAATTGCTCTGTTATTTTGCTTGAACCACTGTAAGGCTGGGCTTAATCAAACTTACTCCCAGGCGATCAATCTCTGGATCTTTACGGGGAGTCTACTGATCTCCTGGTCTTAATAAACACTGTGCTAGCAGGGTACTATCAATTCCTTACGCCTTGTGTGTATCCACTTGGATTTATACTACTATTCTGGGGAATTCTCGGTCTTATGAGCTATTATGTAAATACTGGCCTTCTGCTAGGGCTTTGTATCTAAATACCTTACAAGAACCAGCTGAAGTACTAGTCTGTCACTGACTACTGATGTGGACCCCTTTCTTCGGGTGCCCACGGGCTTGTCTGACTTGCGGAGTATTCTTGTAATAACTGCTAGGTTGACTAAGGTCGACTCTCACCTACAAGGCTGGGAAAATGATGTACGACCACTTAACATACTGGAAAAATTCTGGTTCCGGCATATGCGATAATGCTATTGATTTGTAGGGATGCTTCCCTGCTAATACAAGCGGCAGCTAGTCGTTAGACCGTCTAACTGTGCTCTTATCATCAGGCCATCTGATTCAGGCCATTAACTCTAGTAAGCTTCTAGAGCATAGATCTGGCAACAAAACATAAGTCTATTAACTTAATAACTGAGAACTGAGACAGTTTCTATGACTTCATACGTAATTCACACTTAATCTGCCCTTTCTCTTCTCCTTTCCCTTTCTCCTTTCTTCTCTCCTTTTCTTTCTTTCTTCTCCTTTTTTTTTGGCAAGGGGGGTCCTGCAATGCAATTTGCACACGCTTTCTAGTACTAATCAGCATCTGTGATTGTAACCCCTATAGGCAACTACTCACAACATATCTATTATCTGTATATATATATATATTAATAAATACATACAATACATACTGAATTCTATAATGATACGTAATCTCTGACACACTTTACTAAATTTCATATTGTACATGATATACTGCTTCTATGGTCTAATAATACCTCCTGCTTTCTCTTAACATTTCATTGTATTGTCACCCCATTCTGAAAGTAACAAACATAAATACTTTAGTTATTGTCTGCTGTTTGAAATTTCGCCACTCTTGCGATGTGGGGTCAACGTTCGAATCTTGTGGCCTTACTAGGCATATATTGAGAGCCCATGACTGTCTCCTGGGCCTTGTCTCTAGGCCACACTGGATTAAGTTCGCTGTATCGGCAATTTCTCAACTTCCCCATAAGCGAACATACTGCAGTATTCTGGACCGCAATCTTACTATCAGCCCGAGGCTTAATCCTTAATACGATATTCTATCAATCCGGGGGTAATCCTAATTTCCCCACAACATCTGACACTCCTGCTTCTTTCCCTCATCTTGCTTAAGATGAACTCTGGTGTTTAAGGTACCTGTTTTTCATTGTTAATAAGATTACTGGTCAAGCATCAGTTCATACTTCCCCTGACTTGCAGTCAGACCTATCTAATTCACATGACCTCTCACCCTTTCGATATCACAACTGAATCATATCTATAATCTTGCAGGTATATCTTACTGTCTATTAGCGTATATGGCGGACTTAGCCTTTTTCTGACTCAAATTTGACTATTACTAAGCATTCATTACTAACAGGTCTTTTACCCCTGCTTCGGGTAAGCTAACAGTCTTACTTTCTTTGCTGGCTCGTTATCATAATGGTTTGCACAACTCACGTAATCATAGGTGCTCCTTATAATTTCTAATACTTACTAGGATCAATCAGCCCATCTTTACTTACTGCTTGACTTGGCAACCTCATCTCAAGTCTTATGCCCCTTTACTGTACTAGAATCAAAGTCAAGAGGAAGGAATAGCCCTTTTTTTGTTGCAACAGATAGAACATATAACTGTACCACATCTGAAAAGATGTGTTTGGGATTCCTGCATTTCCCTCTCTTTCTCATACTTATCTGATAGTCTGACTTTGTCTGTAATCTTAATCAAATCTCATATAGCTAATAGATAAATCAACTCATATATACATTATACTTCTGACTTCCTATTCTGACATTATCAATATATACTGGGAATATTACCGATAAAGGTATCATGCTGGGAGGTCTCGGGTGCCTCCTCCTGCTGCTGTAGTTATCATGTAACTGGCTGATGCCTTCTTTTGTTGTTATATCTGATCTTCTGCCTTTAGTAGGGTAATGCTGATCTGCCTTTGTATCTGTAATCAAAGAATATGGTAAGTTTTTTTTTAGCGACTCAACCCTATATCGTACTGCTCTAAAGCACGACTGACTGAGAAGGAAGGGTAACCATCCTATCATGCCTCGCAGCCTCCTGCCTATAGTACGTGGTGCACAACACATCCATAGAAAAGACTCTACTTAGCACGGCTTGCAGACACCCTGGGACACGACCTGCTCTGATACCAAGTTTGTCATACCCCACCTTGGGGGGTATGACTGGCACCTGGTGCCCTACTAGGACGTGAACTGATGGACTGCTGAGCCTGAGCACATCTGGTGCCTGGCTGGCTCTAACTCAGATTCAGGGGACAACGGGCTATATGACGGCTGTAAATACAGCCTCCGGCCAACTAGGCCTATAGCCACCTGTACCTGTGCTGACAGCTAACCAGAAACATATCAATATAGGGAAACCTATGCGGGCCGACAAGGCCACCATGCTGTCTAGTTATCTGTAACTCAACAAAGAAATACTGGATAGCTACGTGACCGGCAAGGTCACCACTACTATCAAGCTATGGCCCCACATGGCCAACATAAAGGAAACAGAAGTACTAAAAGCTATACAACGGGACGGCCCCACACGACTGGCTCATCTGACCACAGGAAAATATATACAGACTACAAGCCTCTAAGAATACTGATAAGATGGTCGGGACAAGGCCCCGACCTACCCATGCTGTACAATAAAAGAAAAGGGATAAACCTCTAGCTATCTAGCTCCGGATGACTGGAGCTGATGACCCTGTGAGCTGACTGGAATCACGAGGTATCGGCCCCTCGTCTATGAGTACCTGCAGGCAAGTAATGCAGCACCCCACCGGGCGTCAGTACCGCTGGTACTGAGTATGTAAACTAATAACTGAAAGAAATATCTGAAAGCAACAACACAACTGATGGAACTGAAATAGGAAGGAATAGACTAACTGACTGGAAATGTAAAACTATGCCTACTCTTAACTGTACTGGAGGGAGTAGGAGCCATACCTAAAGATATATCGTTCTATTGTCGATCTACTCGTGTCTCGTATCACATGGCATAACATAACATAACATAACATAGCACACACAACCTTACCCGGCCCTCATAAGCCGGGAGGTACAAACAACATGCAATCTATACCCCTACCCCGGTCATCCCATCTCCTATAATAGCTATAAGCATCCTGCCGGTCCCCTGGGTATGCACTTGGGCTCACTGAGGCCCTGACTATAACTGTAGCTGAGTCTGGAGGACTCCTAAATCAACACCCGGGCGTATCCGCTCGACAGGGGTGTGTAAGGGCCGACCAAGGCACAATATGGGGAAAACTGGCATCCCATCTTCGTCCCCTGTGGGACGGCATGCCACTTCATAGAGCGACGTATCCTCATCCTCTGGCGGACGAGTCGATACAGCTATTAACCTTGGGGCGATCATGGATGTTAGGTAATCCAACCCCAAGACAATACAGTGGTCTCAACTAGTAATACTATCTGCATATACCACTTACTGAAGCTAATGATAATAATGTATTTGTACTTACTGTATGTTGAACTAGTGATAGTGGTATGTATGTATTTAATACATGCTGGGACTGATAATAGTATATATAAATATAATCTTCTGCCATACTGTGTTGAGTCTAACGCTGAACAAGATATAGTTTTTCTGCTGAAAACCATGTTGTATACTGAGTTTCTATAGTAACATGATTTACTATTTCTAACATGCTTCCTAAACTTCACTTTAACCTATCATTCTACTTCTGAGATGCCTTACAGATATTACATTGTTTTACTGTGTTTCAACTGAATACGATAATATCCTAACATTCTGTACTACATCACATACTGAGCATGTTGTGCAGTTCCTAACACTTGCATTAGAATCTATATCGTGCTAGCAAGTTTCGTGCTAATTATAACCTGATGCTTCTAATATCGTACCAACATTCGTAATAAACATAATACATGACTTCTGAACATTCTACTGGCCTTTAAATTACTTTACTATACCGAGATTACTAACTTGCCGAGGAAACTAGCTTTACATACCTTTGCTTCTGATTTCCCGACTAACTGGCGTAGCTTGGTCAGTATTTTTGCTATTCCTCCCAACTGCATTCACATATACATCAATCAGTACTAAATACAACTTTATTCTGAAGAACGACATCACTTTCGATATAATTATAGCCTAAACTTAGGCCTATCGAAAGACGATCGAAAACTCGCTATTTTCCAGGAGTCCAGAAGGGAGAAATATTCACTTCACAGCTAGGAACACATAGACACTAGTTTGGAGAAATTCTACTTACCTTAGCTCGGTAGCTCGACGATTCGTCGGCCGTATTTCATGAAACTAAATCCGTAGGAATGCTTTCCGCTGCTAAATACCTCAGTACCTGAGGTTAATTTGGGTTTGGACTGCGTTTGGCAGCGTAATCGGACGATAATATATTATCTTCCTTCGTCCCTCTCTGCCCCCTGCGTTTCTCTGGAAATTTCCAATGGTTTAAATGAAATAAAACCGAAGTGGGGCTTTATATACTTGAGCCTGGACAGGGCCAACGTGTCACGGAGCCAACGCGGAGGCTCCACCTCCGTGACACGCTGCCATCGCGGAGGAGCTCTGCCTCGGCTTCTCCCGCGATGGTTCGGCAGGTTTCTCGTCCGATCTTTTTCCCGGGCCTTTCTTTAGCACGTATGGCCTTCAAATATGCTTAACCAACGTGCGAATAGGCCATCTAGGTGCCGAGAATCCTACGGGGTATAACAGTAATCCTATCACAAAGTCCATATTGATTTCTTCCTATTTCCACATAGGCACCACTATCTCTTAGGTCAATCCGTTGGGTTTCTAATGTTCCTCCTTTACCTTCTGGCAATTGGGACACTGTGCTACAAATTTAACTACACCCTTTTTCATTCCAGGCCACTAGTATATCTCCTATATGTCATGGTACATCTTCGTCGAACCTGGATGAAAAGAGTAATGAGAATAATGTACCTCTGCCATGATCTGCTGGCGGGGCCCTACTATATCTAGAATGCAGAAGCAACCTCTAAATCTCAAGACCCGATCTTCCGTCAACTCGAAGGTCATTAATTCACCCTGCTGAACCTTATCTTTGAGTTGCGCTAGGCTAAAGCCCTCATACTGTTGTTCGTTCACCTCTACAACCATGGATGATACTGTTGTATTCTAAATCACATTCCTATTATCTTCTGATGATACTATTGTATTCTGAATCACAGTCCTATTATCTTCTGAGTCTACTATCCGAATGTCTAAGCTTGCTAACCAGTGCAGTTCTCAAGTCATTTCCCATTGTTCTGGCCTTAGATGTGCCAAGCTTCCCATAGATCTGCGGGTAAGTGCATCTTCAACAATATTAGCCTTCCTCCGATGGTACAAAATGTTCACATCGTAGTCTTTCAGTAATTCTAGCCAATCACACTACTTCAAATTCAATTCCTTCTGCGTGAAGATGTACTAGAGACTCTTATGATCGTAAAAATTTCCACATTCACCCCATACAAGTAATGCCTCCATATTTTAAAGGAATGGACCACTGCAGCTAAATCCAAATCATGGGTGGGATAGTTATTTTCCTGTTTCCTGAGCTGCCTTGAAGCATAAGCAATTAATTTACCATGCTGCTGATCTTGGGCAGATTTATATGCCCAAGTGACACTCAAAAGTATCATTTTCGCCTTGTTTATCTAGAAATGTGTATACATTTTCATGTAATTGGTAATAAAATGTGAATTTATACTAACCAACATGATTAGCATTGTTTTGTAGGTAAAATGTGATTTCGGGAAGCTAATATGCATGTTAGATGATATCGGAGTTGGACTTGGATGCGAGCAAGGGAAAAAGCATTGGATTGCACAAATTAAAGGGGCTCCGCGATGGAGCCATGTCACGCTGCCATCGCGGAGGCATTCTGCCTGGAGGGTGAAACATTCATCAATTCCAGTGGAGGCTCGCGATAGCTCCGTGGCACGGTGGCTAGCCTCCGCGTTGCACGCCGTGCCACGTTGGTGCTTTATTCCCGCACCCCCAAATTCCAGTGAGGGTCCGCGTTCATGGTGTGTCACGGAGGCAGTGCTCCGCGATGCACTCCGTGACACGTTGCTTGTAATTCCGGGAAAAATTCCCACTAGTATAAATAGAACACTTAGGTTCATTTTTCATAATTCAGACTTGGTGGAGTAAGGACGTGGGTTACAGCCAGTTGAGGGACGAAAAGTTCAGGGTTTTGTCTCTCTTTCTTTCTTCTTTAACTCAATTGTTTGTATGATTAACACTTGTTTTAGGATGATTAATCCACAAATGAGTGGCTAATTCCCTTCCTTGCTGAGGTTATGAACACTTGTGATGAATTTTGATTATTAATTATATGGTTTTTCATCTTTTTCTTCCATGTTGTTCTATTAATTCTTGTTCTTACTGCATTGGTGTGTGTCCTACATTAATGTATATCTAAAAAGTCTGATTTCACTCGAGAGAGCACGAAATTGGAAAGTTGTGAATTAATAGGATATTGTTCTTTACTTGATTTGGGAAAATTGAGTTTTGATGTGCTTTCCTGATAGAAATATACTTGAAAGCCGTATTAGTCAATTTAGGAACCGGAATTGTATTGCTAGGTCATGAATTGCATTTGATCACAGAAATGTAGATGGATGGTTTATGATTCTTAAGTGAGATTAAATACGAGAGGTTTAATCTCTTGGTTAATGTTCTTGGCTAGCAACTGGAAGAAAAGATTAACCAATTTATGATGATAATCAAGTTCATTACATGTTCTTTAACCTCGGCATGCTTTTATCCATAGTCCAAATTCAAAGTAGATAATTGTTAGAAGTTTTAGTATAGAATTAGAAAACAAATTATTCACTTTTTGGTTACGTTGTTGTCATCATATTTAGAAGTTAATTAAAATATAGTACAGTATACTTAAGCAAACTTCACTTAATCCGAGTCTCTGAGGGATCAATACTTGGCTTACTAAAGCCACTTACTACTTGTTCGACCACGTGCACTTGCGTGTCGGTTTAGATACCTAAGGAACCAACCGAACAAGTTTTTGGCGTCGTTGCCGGGGACTTGGCAATTGGTGAAATTGTTTTAAGTGTTAATTTACTGTATTCATATTTTCTTTTCTTTAAGTGTTGACAACTTGGTCTTAGCCTGTATTTTGCAGACTTAATTGCTGTGAACACTGGCAAGAGACAAAGAGCTGGTGGAATATTATATAGAGCCTGAACGTATATTTCATCGTAAACGGAGAGAAGCTCTACAAAGGAAGCTGCAGTTGCTCAGACAGACCATTATGGAGCAACAAAATCCACCGGTTGTGAGGGCAGTGTTAGTGCCCAAAGAAGCAGCAGCAAGGCCGGTTCGCGAGGTGGCAATCCCACATGCCAACAATGTTACATCCAGTATCCGCAAACTAGAGTCTGGAGGGAGATTTGAACTCAAGCAAAATATGGTGCAACTGTTGCACACAAGCGGGCAATTTACTGGTCTCCCTCATGAAGACCCACAACAGCATCTCCAAAACTTTTTGGAGATAAGTGACACTTATATACCCGCTGGAGTGTCACCTGATTATGTTCGGCTTACATTATTTCCATTCTCATTACTCGGTGAAGCCAAGAGGTGGTTGAAAGCTGAGCCACCAAATTCTATTTCAACGTGGGATGATCTTGCACGAAAGTTCTTGATAAGGTTTTTTCCCTCTGGCAAAACAGCAAGACTTAGAAGTCAAATTCTAAGTTTCAAATAGAGGGAGGGAGAAAATTTATATCAAGCCTGGGAGAGATTTAAATCCATGTTGCGGGGCTGTCCTCATCATCATCAGTCCAATGACGTGTTGGTGCACACATTTATTGAGGGTTTGGAACCCCACAGCAAAATATTGCTAGATTCAGCAGCTAGAGGGCAAGCGCTGGAAAAGACTTATGAGGAGGTGTATACCTTGCTAAAACGGATTTCACAGGGCAATCCAGAATGGAATGCTGATTCTTCACGAGGTGGAACAAGGAAAGCAGTAGGAGTGTTTGAAGTGGATGGATTTACAGCTATCGCTGCACAGATAGCTGCCTTGCAAAATCAATTGAACAACCACTTCAGCAACATGACTTTGAACCAGCCGTCAGCTCCAGTTAATGCAGTCCAGCAATTGTGGTGTGAAGTGTGTGGAAGCAGTGAGCACTCAGCTGAGTGCTGTGGAGCAAATCCTGATTCGGTAAACTTTGTGGGAAATGCACAAAGAAATCAACAGCAGTATGGTAGTGGCTACAATTCAAATTGGAGGAATCATCCAAATTTTTCATGGGGTAGCAACAGCCATCAAGGCCAAAGTTCGGGTCAGGGTATGCAAAGGAATCAAGGAGGGCAACAGAACTACCAATCTCAATTCAGAAATAACAATGCACCTCTTCCACCACCATCACCCAGCATTGAGGAGATGTTCAAGACCATGATCGCTAACCAAGCGCAATTGCAGGCTGACTATGTTAAATTGGTATCCGAAGTGAAAAATAACCAGTTAGCGACCAAGGCTCTTGAGTATCAATTTGGGCAATTTGCTAGTGCCCAAAATACAAGGCCCAGAGGAGGACTGCCGAGCGACACGGATCCGAATCCGAAGCAGGTAAATGCAGTGACCACAAGGAGTGGTTTGCAGCTGAAGGAGGTGGAACCAGAAAGACCACCTCAAAATTCGGGAGCAGCAGAAGTTGAGGGAGAGCTAAGTTCGGAAAGGGGGAAGACCAAAGAAGCTGAATCAGAAAGACCTCCACCCCCATTCCCTCAACGACTCAAGAAACACAAGGAGGAGGCGTGTTTCAAGAAATTCATGGAGGTGCTTAAACAGGTACATGTTAACTTACCTCTTGTTGATGTCTTGCAGGGAGTGCCGAAATATGCCAAATACATAAAGGACATCGTGGCCAACAAAAGTCGTTTGACTGAGTATGCTACGGTGGCTTTAACAGAGGAGTGCACTTCCCGGATCCAAAACAGACTGCCCACAAAGCTAAAAGACCCTGGAAGTTTTACTATCCAGCTTACTATCGGGCAAAGCATCCGAGCTCGTGGATTGTGTGACTTGGGGGCGAGCATAAATCTGATGCCATCTTCGGTATTCATAAAGTTGGGTTTAGGGAGTCCTAGACCTACAACCGTAATCTTGCAGTTGGCAGACTGATCCTTAGCTAGGCCGGATGGCATTGTTGAGGATGTTCTAGTGCAAGTTGGCTCCCTAATCTTCCCGGTAGATTTTATTGTTCTGGATTTTAAACCAGATGCAAAAGTCCCATTTATTTTGGGATGACCCTTCTTGGCAACCGGGAAAGCATTAATCGATGTAGCTGCGGGCCAACTTACAATGCGAGCACATGACAAGGTAGAGGTGTTCGATGTGTATAAAGCACCCAAGCTCCCGATGGTACATGAAGAACTCTCGGTGATCAATGTAATTGATCATGGTAGTGCTAAGCAGATGAAGCATTCCCGAGAGTTGATGGGAAGACCACCGGATAGGTGTAAGCACTACTGGGGGAAGGACAATGATCGTGAGAAATCGTCCATCACCCTAGCAGACAATTGAGCGTAAATGACGTCGAGCCGCGACGGTAAACCAGGCGCTGCACGGGAGGCAACCCGTGAAAATTTGTTTTTTTCTTTCATTTTGTAAAGTGTAAATAGATTTTTCTTTTTTTTTCTTTCTTCTTTTTCTTGATTTAGTACAAAAATTTTTCGTTTTAGTTAGTATTTTTTGTTTTAGTTAGGTGAAACCTATTATTCTAACCAATTTTGTTTAGTGAGATGATTTTCAGGTCAAACGGAGAAAAATGTGCACGGAATCGTGAAGGAAAAGGCGAGGTATGAAAAGTTAATAAAATGTAGAAGACAGTGAGCTGGGGCGATAGCTCCGTGTCACGGAGGAGGACCTCCGCGTTACCCTCCGTGACACGTTGAGGTGTAATTCGGAAATTTCAAAATTTCCAGAAGGCTATCGCGATGACTCCGTGTCACGGAGGCAGTGCACCGCGATGCACTCCGTGACACGTTGCCGTATAAATTGTGACGGGTCACACCGGTTTGTCGGGTGACCCGCGTGTTTTCTACCTTTTAAACCCTGATTTCTCCCTTTTTTTCCCTCATTTTCATTTTCCTCCGCGACCAATCGTCCCAAAACCCTTCTCCCATCAACGTGCCACGGCTTAAGGCAACAAATTACCAAGTTTTCTTTGCTTATTCAACGACAAGGTATGTTTTTCGATTCTCTCTCAAGTTTTTGTCAATTTCATTCGAAATTAAGCATGGGAGGTGAGATAAATCACCCTAAGTCGAAATTAAGCATGAATTCGAGTTATTTATTGATTGATAAAAGTTCGGAATGTTGTAATGATTGTTTGAACTTGTCGATTACATGAATTATTCGAAGTTGATTGTGAAAATCAATTCTAGGGCTTTGTTGTTGAATTTGAAGTTGGTAATGTGTTGAATTCGTGAATTCTATGCCGGGGTGTACTTGTTGAATGAGATGAATCATTGTAAGAAGTGTTTGAATGTTAATAGACGACGAATTCTCGGGTTTTGGGGAAAATGTCGAAATTTGTTCAAATTGGGCTGGTTGTATAGGTTCATATGTATAGAATTTTTGTTGTTGTTTTGATTCGTTGTTTTTCTTTGCTAAGTGCGATGGTTGAAATGCTAGCGATGGTAGTGATTGGGATTAGCTGTACGAAGTCTGAGTAGTACGCAGAAGTTATACCGTCGAATTTTCATTTGAACGCACTAAGCATGATTTCTATAGTTGGTTGTTTGGTGTAAATAAAGTTATTCTTGCCATAGTATCGTAACTGTAGCTAAGGACTAAGTGTGGGGTAAACTTAGCGTAACCCGACCTTAGCCGAAGTTAATATTCATTTAGCTTGACATTAAGCTTGTTTACTTGTGTTGATAGGTAAAATGGAAAGCAGGCAAGATAAAGGTAAGGGTGCATCAACTTCAGGCACCGGAAGGAAAAGACTCAGACTGGGCATAGCAGTCCCAGCGGCACCAGCAGTTCCATGCGGCGAGCGCCACCAATACGGAATGAGATGGGTGACTGATGGGGGGAAGAAGTGGTATGCTAAGCACAAAGAAAACAAATATTTCCCAGAGGAGCATATAGCACGGGAGCCATTAGCACAGGAGTTCCCCAGAATAGTTCAACGGATCGAGGCTGCTGGGCTAAGTTTCATATTTCAGGAGCCCAAAGAATGCAACCTACACTTGGTCCGGGAGTTCTATGCTAATTGGAACCCGGCAATCAGAAGCCACACCATCAAGATCAGAGGGCAGATAGTCACTCTGGAACCCCAACAGCTAAATGCCATCATAGGAGCGCGGGACACAGACGCCCACGTTCTTCGCCAGCCGAATATTACCCCACCGTATGCCGACATCAGACGCACACTGTGTGGGGCTCGATCTATAGCTAGATGGATCAGACACAAAGAAAGGGGCTACCACCAGACTCTACCTTATTCTCAAATGAACAGGGAAGCCCGAATCTGGCTGAAGATAGTCTGCTCGTGCCTAATCCCGGGGGTACACATGAATGATGTGACCCGGGACCGTGTTTGCCTGGTGTACGCCCTGATGAAAGGGCTGGATATTAATGTTGGGGCGGTCATTATATCCGCCATAAAGAGAGCCCGACTACACCAGGGCCATAGGTATGGGTTCGGTGGACTACTCACCACCTTTCTCAGAGGCCTCGACGTCGAGGATGAGGCTTTGGATTACATCCCACAGTTGGAGCGGCGGGCCTTGGACGTGACCAAAACTAAGGCTCCCGACACCACCCATGGGCCAGTGCTGACACTTGGCGAGCAACATGCTCGTGATGACCAGTACATGGCACAGATGTATGGGATGCAAATGCTTCAGCTCAGGATAGGTGGGAGACCAGCCACGGAGGAGGAGCTATGGCAGCTCGAGCTAGATTACCCATTTGGCAAAAACGCTAGGGCTATATGTCGAGTGGGGACAGCCTTTGTAGAGCCCACTGACGATGACGTCCCCACGGACGAGGAGACACGTTGGGAGGACTCCGATGTGGAGTCCGATGACGACGATGGAGGCGACTCGGACATAGGAGATGAGGCAGCAGCACCTGATGAAGAAGTGGAATACTTTGACTGATCAGGGAGTTCTACCACCCGACTTTGTGCTATTTAATTTTTATGAACACTGGGGACAGTGTTCGGTTTAAGTATGGGGTGGGGAGTAGTTAGATGCTGCGCTGGGCTGGTTTGCTTGTTTGTTTTCCTCTGTATTTTTGTAGTATGTTTCCCTGTGGTTGTGAATTTTTAAATTGTTCTATATCTGTACATGTTTGTGGAATTGATTTGTGTTGTGGAATGTTGATGTTGCCAGTTGAGTCTGTAAAATTTTTGTAAATATTTTTGCTTATCGAAATGATCGATATTTTTAAAATTTTGCGAAAATATTTTGTTCATATTTAAAATATTTTGTAAATAATTTTTCTATCGAAATGATCGATGTTTTGCAAAAGTTTTTCAATTTTTTAATTTTTGGGTTTCTCGGCGTTAGTTTTCGGTTCTTTTACCGAGAATAGTCCCATTGAACCGACGTCATAGTTAGTGACCGTTCCCTATGATGGATGGATGACGACTGTCTTAAGGGAAATGTAGTTGTTAAGAGTAGATTTGTTTCAATTAATTTTTCGCTTTTCTTTGGTGGATTGCATCCCGAAACCTGTATTTACTATATGGTTGCGAAATCTTGGTTGCGTGTTGTAACTGGTATTCAAAATGCAAAAGTGATTCGTATGAAAGCATGTAATCTTGTAAATATGTTGAGATACCTAGGCTGTAGAGTTCGATTCGGTGTGATTGAGGCTTAATGTTTGAATTCATGTAATGAGCTGATTGAAGAGTCTGTGAATACATCTTGAATCGAGCATGTGCATAAGGTGTGAAGTGAGGTATTGTTATTCCATGCTATTGTGAAGTGTCTAGAACTTGCCTGGTGTGTGTACAAAACGAAATGAAGGAGGTGTATTGTAGGAAAGGATGTAGGCATTTCTTTGTTTTAACCGAGAGTTTCTATTTTTTTCTTGTCATACTCCCCCTTTATGTGATTGCATACCCTAGTCAGCCCTTTTGAGCCTTTAGCGAATTATTTCTTTCTTTTGTCCAAAAAGTATAAACTGAGCTTAATTCTTTCTTGTCATTAGCCGTAAAATCTATACAAAACTCTTAAGCGCTTAAGAAGTGAAAATAAGGTTCCCAAAGTGTCAAAGAGTGAGAGTGGTGAAAAAAGAAAAGAAAAGCAGAGTGAGGAAAGAAAAGAAGAGGTTGAAGGTGCACTGGTTATAAATAAATGATAATGAAGGTGCATGAATAATCTTTGTTATTGTGTCAAGTGTGCTTAATGAAATGGGCCATACTAAGGTAAATCATCAAGAATGGGATGATGAAAAAAAAAAGAGAAAAGAGAGAAACAATGTCCATGAGTTGATGGGAATGTGTTGCAAAGGCGCTTAAGGATGCTAGTGGCTATTATTGGCTAATCCAATATATACTAGTTCCATAGCTTCCATTACAACCCATTAAAGTCCTACGTGATCTTACATTGCATTTCTTTATATTAGTGGAGTAATACACTAAGGGCAAGCTTATGGGTCATGACAGGATGCATGTGAATTCTTTTGGGAGAGAGAGTGAAATTATTTTTTACATGCCCCTACTTGAATGTTTGTGTGTCACATGAGCAAAAAGGGGAAGATTCTCTTGAGTTGTGAGGGCACATGCTTGAGCAAAGACTGATTTTCGTGTCGGATATCTTGATTAGCTGATTTGCATGAGTTTGCCGATATCGAGAATCAATTCTTTAAGTCTAGGAAGTCTTAATGTATTGAAGGTTAATGCATTGTTGAGACCATGCATGTTTTCTTGATGATTTGCGATATCGAATGATCGGTATAACCGTAGCTTAAATTGTCGCACCATAGTAGCGAAGGTTGGGATGTAAATTGCATGAATTGTATGTTTGTTGTTCGAGGACGAACAAGGATTTTAAGTGTGGGGTAAGTGATCTTGGGAAGATTTATATGCCCAAGTGATACTCAAAAGTATCATTTTCGCCTTGTTTATCTAGAAATGTGTATACATTTTCATGTAATTGGTAATAAAATGTGAATTTATACTAACCAACATGATTAGCATTGTTTTGTAGGTAAAATGTGATTTCGGGAAGCTAATATGCATGTTGGATGATATCGAAGTTGGACTTGGATGCGAGCAAGGGAAAAAGCATTGGACTGCACAAATTAAAGGGGCTCCGCGATGGAGCCGTGTCACGCTGCCATCGCGGAGGCATTCTGCCTGGAGGGTGCAAAATTCATCAATTCCAGTGGAGGCTCGCGATAGCTCCGTGGCACGGTGGCTAGCCTCCGCGTTGCACGCCGTGCCACGTTGGTGCTTTATTCCCGGACCCCCAAATTCCAGTGAGGGTCCGCGTTCATGGTGTGTCACGGAGGCAGTGCTCCGCGATGCACTCCGTGACACGTTGCTTGTTATTCCGGGAAAAATTCCCACTAGTATAAATAGAACACTTAGGTTCATTTTTCATAATTCAGACTTGGTGGAGTAAGGACGTGGGTTACAGGCAGTTGAGGGACAAAAAATTCAGGGTTTTTTCTCTCTTTCTTTCTTCTTTAACTCAATTGTTTGTATGATTAACACTTGTTTTAGGATGATTAATCCACAAATGAGTGGCTAATTCCCTTCCTTGCTGAGGTTATGAACACTTGTGATGAATTTTGATTATTAATTATATGGTTTTTCATCTTTTTCTTCCATGTTGTTCTATTAATTCTTGTTCTTACTGCATTGGTGTGTGGCCTACATTAATGTATATCTAAAAAGTTCGATTTCACTCGAGAGAGCACGAAATTGGAAAGTTGTGAATTAATAGGATATCGTTCTTTACTTTATTTGGGAAAATTGAGTTTTGATGTACTTTCCTGATAGAAATATACTTGAAAGCCGTATTAGTCAATTTAGGAACCGGAATTGTATTGCTAGGTCATGAATTGCATTTGATCACAGAAATGTAGACGGATGGTTTATGATTCTTAAGTGAGATTAAATTTAATCTCTTGGTTAATGTTCTTGGCTAGCAACTGGAAGAAAAGATTAACCAATTTATGATGATAATCAAGTTCATTACATGTTCTTTAACCTCGGCATGCTTTTATCCATAGTCCAAATTCAAAGTAGATAATTGTTAGAAGTTTTAGTATAGAATTAGAAAACAAATTATTCACTTTTTGGTTACGTTGTTGTCAGCATATTTAGAAGTTAATTAAAATATAGTATAGTATACTTAAGCAAAGTTCACTTAATCCGAGTCTCTGAGGGATCGATACTTGGCTTACTAAAGCCACTTACTACTTGTTCGACCACGTGCACTTGCGTGTCGGTTTAGATACCTAAGGAACCAACCGAACAGCTGCATCAGGACGCACCCTAACCCAATGCCTAAAGCATCACAGTATATAGCATAACCCTCTGAACCTTTTGGCAAGGCTAGCACTAGTGTTGATGTCAATCTATTTATCAATTCTTGAAAACTCTACTCACAGGCCGCAGTCCAATGAAATTTGGCTACTTTCTAGGTCAATTTGGTCAAAAGAGATGACAGGGTATAAAATCCTTCCACAAACCATCTGTAATACTCAGCTAACCCAGGAAACTGCGAACCTCAGTTGGAGTTGTAGGTCTAGGCCAGATCTTTACTACCTCAATTTTCTGCGAGCCAACACGAATACCACCATCTGATACAATATGGGCTAAGAAAGCGACAGAGTTCAGCAAGAATTCACATTTAGAAAATTTTGCATATAACTGGCGGTCTATGAGGATCTGGAGTACTATCCGCAAATGATCTTTGTATTAAGCCTCTGAATGGGAATACACCAGAATGTCATCGATGAACACTATCCCAAATAGATCTAAATATGGCCTGAAGAGGTTGTTCATCAGATCCATGAACACTGCTGGTGTGTTCGTCAACCCGAAGGACATAACTAAAAATTCAAAATGACCATACCTAGTCCTAAAAGTTGTCTTTGGGATATCTTTCTCCCGAACCCACACTTGATGTATCCTAACCTTAAGTCGATCTTGGAAAAATATTTTGTCCCTTGCAACTGATCAAACAAGTCATCTATCCTTGGAAGAGGGTATTTATTCTTAATATTAACCTTGTTTAACTGTCAATAATCTATACACATGCGTAGAGAGCCATCTTTCTTTCTTACAAACAGAACTGGTGCACCCCACGGTGAAGTACTCGGTTGGATAAAACCCTTATCTAATAGGTCTTTCAACTGTTCTTTCAATTTTCTCAATTCAGCAGGAGCCATTCGATACGGAGGGATGGATATAAGTTGAGTACCTGGTAGCAAGTTGATAGAGAAATCGATTTCCTATTTTTGGGGGATACTAGGAAGTTTGTCTAGAAACACATTTGGAAAATCATTAACCACTAGAATGGACTGAAGAGTCAGGGATTCTTCTTGCACATCTCGAACCCTGACAATATGGTAAATACAGCCCTTTGCTATCAACCTTTTTGCTCAAAGATAGGATATGAACCTAATTTTTGGTGTAGCTGCACTACGCTTCCACTCTTGCACTACCTCCCCTAGAAAGTGAAATCAGATAATCTAGGTCCAACACTCCATATTGGCATACCATAACACTAGTCAATCCATACCCATAATTGCATCAAAATCAATCATTTCTATCTCCACTAAATCTGCTAAAGTCTGACGAACGACAACCTCTATTGTGCAACCCTGGTAAATCCTTTTTTCAATAATAGAATCACCGACCAGTGTAGACACCAAGAAGGGTTGCTGAAGTAATTCTAGTGTTATACCAAACTTACGGGCAACTAGTGGGGTAACAAAGGACAAAGTGAAACCTGGGTCTATCAAAACACAAACTGATTGAGAGCAAATGTCCAGCATACTTGTCATAACATCCGATGATGTCTCTGACTCCTGTCACCCTCATAAAGCATAAGTGCGATCCGACTGCTGCTTGAACTAGATGCCCCTAATCTACCTCGGCCTCTGCCGGCTGGAGCTGAGGGCATGTGCCCTGCTGAAGGTGCTTGGGCATGTGACCCTGTTGAAGATATGTCCTGTCAGTCCCGATCACTCTGACCTCTAGCTGGACAATCCCTCGTCATATGACCCTCTTGTCTACATGCATAACAAGAAGCATAACCATACCTGTATGCCCCAAACTGACATCGACTACAAATAACACAACGTGGCACAGTGGACCTGCTCTGATTTGACCCCCTCTACTACCAACCTACTGTTGTGGGAGTGGGGTGTCTGGGTGGCCTGCCTGATATTCCCGGCCTAGGTCTGCCTTGATTTTTCATTGGCGTATCACTGGGCCTGGCCCTTCGACACTACTCTTGATTTTCCCTTTCTATCTCCCGCTGCCGCTGCCTGATCCCCTCGATATTCTAAGCTAAAGCCTGAATGCGGGCGATGTCCATGTCCTCCCTTAAAGTAGCTGTAACACAAGTTTTCACATATTCTGGAAGTAACCCCATGATGAACTGATGTACCCTGGCTGGCATAGTATCCATAAAGGCTGGCGAATATCTAGCCAAGGAGTCAAATCTCATTGCATATTCCCGTACACTCATCGAACCCTGCTCCAGGTGCAAAACCTGATCCACTCAAGCCTATCGAATTTCTCGCGGGAAGTAGTGATCTTGGAAGGCCTCTGAAAAGCTAGACCAAGTTGGAGGGGGAGCATCTCTGCCTTAGGACCTTTCCAGCTCTTGAACCACAACAATTCTATGTCCCGTAATCAAAATACTGCTTGCTCAACTGACTCAGCAGGCGTGGCATGCATCACCCTAAAAATCCATAGTAACTGGTCCAAAAAGTCTTGAGTATGGTGTGTCCCTGTGAACTGTGGGGGTCTCAGGGCAAGGAACTCTCAGACCCTCGAGCTTCCAGGTCCTCCTGAAGATTCAGCACCACTGGTACTACGGGCTGGCATTGAGCAGCCATCATCTGAGTTAACATATAGGCAGTGCTCCTAACCTCCTGATCGGATGGTATAGGAATAGGAACTACTTGAAGTGGTGTCGATATGTCTGTTGCCATGGAGGACTCCTAGCATGGCGGAGAATGCTGGGGAGACTGGGATGAAGTCTCCCTATTACCCTCAGATCGGGCAGGCTCTAACTGAGGCACCCTACTAGTGGCCTCTCCTATCGTGACATCTGCTCTCAACCCATCGTGGTCTGTCATGCATCCGACATTTCCTATGCAAATAAGTAGAATAATATAAGCCTAAGGATTTACCCAATATAACATAGCTCTATAGCACGACTAAAGAAGAAGGAAGGGTAACCACGCTATCATGCCCCATAGCCTCTTGCCTATGGAATGTGCTGCACAACACACCATAGGATACGACCTGCTCTGATACCAGGTTTTTCACGCCCCACCTTGGGAGGCATGACTACCACCTGGTACCACACTGGGATTTGAACTGACCTGACTGGGCTTATGCACTTCTGGTGCATGCCTGCACTCAATTGAAGAAAACAGCGAGCTATATCTCGGCTGTAAACACAGCCTCCGACCTATAAGGCTGCTTAGCCACCTGTAAAAAGAAAATAGCTAACCAACAACACGTAATAAGGGGGATCCTATGTGGGCCAACAAGACCATCATGCTGTCAAGTTGTAGCAAAATGAAAGCAAGTATTCATAACTATGCTATAGCCGACAAAGCTGCTAACTAACAACTAAACTAGGCCCCACACGGCCAGCACGCAAAATAAACATACATAGGCCCCACATGGCCAACAACATAGACCAACAACTGAGAATTTGTAGCGTGCAAGCCTCTAGGATTAGAATAATGGTCGGGACAGGGTCCTACCTACCTATAAACTATACAACAAAAGAACTAAACTTCTAACTGTCAACTCCGGAGAAAAGAAGCTAACTGGACCACTGACTCTAGCTGATGACCAGGGAGGTCCTTAACAATATCTTTCCGTACCTGTAGGCAAGTAATGCAGCGCCCTAAAGATGGGCGTTAGTACAACATGTACCGAATATGTAAGGCTGTAATGAAAATGAATGAAAAGTACTGATAATGAAACTAAAAACGATTCGATAGGAAGGATAAGAGATACAACCTGGGTTGCCTTACAACTTGCTATATAACTAAAAATAAGTAATGCAAACAAGAACCTTACCTGGCCCCTATATGCCCGAAAGGTACGACCAACACAGAATAACCCGTTCGAGGCCCCCATAAGCCTTGGCGAGCAATCTATATACCCCTAACAAGGTCAAAATACATCAACAGGTAACTATAGCCATCCTACCTAGCCCCTGGGTCTGCAACTAAGCCCGCTCAGCTCTTGTAGCTGTGTCTGAGTCTGGTGGACTCCTGTAACTATACCTTGGGCGCACAAGGCTCGACGAAGGTCAATGATCCTGATACGACATAAAAATAGAATTCCATTCATGAATGGACTGGAATATGGTCCTTGGGCCTGAATATAGTCCCTTGGGACAACATATAGCTCCTTGGAACGATCCATATAGCCCCGAAGGTGACAACACAGCTAGTAACCCTGAGGCTGGTGAATGGAAGGATATATAAGGTAGGGTCTGTCCTAATCCAAATAGAAAATGCTAATCTCAAACTAACGGTAGCAAATAACCTCAATATACATGCTTCTGGCTTTCTTACAAGGATTTAGATCATATTATAATATGATCGGAATAACTTGCCGAACGAATTCGCGTTAACATACCTTGAATGCCGACTTTCATTTAACTGGCAAAGTTTCAACCTTTAACCGACGGTTCCACCCAACTACAGCCCTTATGCTGAGAGAATAGGGCTAATTGCAATACTAAATTTGGAAAATAATTATATCTTATGATAATTATATAAACTATAATTCAACTCTATTTAACTTGGCCGAAAACCCATAATTCCTTGAGAAGTTCAGAAGAGAGAAATGCTTACCTAATTCCTGTGGCTATTTAGGATTCAATTTGGAGTAATTTTGACAACCTTTACTTGGTAGGGTTCCGGTATGCGGAACAAATTTTCAAGAAATAACTCCATAGAAAAGCTTCTTGTAGGCCTAGAACTTGTTACCAGAAGTTACTTTGCGTTTAGACAGCATTTGATAGCGTAATTTGATGAAAATAGGATAGAAGTTGCATCTTTTCTCTTATCTCGCCAATGGAGTATTTTAAAATGATATAAATTCACTTAAGGATGACTTATATAGGCCTAGGGAGGTGTCCTGGTGGCACCTCGCATCGGCCAACGCACCAAAGGCATGCCGCGCCGTGCCTCCCAAGGCGTTGGTCATGCTGGCGTGTTGCGCTGCCCAACACACTGGCAGGCGGGCGCGTTGCACTGGTCCTTGCAGTCTGGCCTCACCTGACCCTGCTTTAAAGGCCCTTCCCAAATGCGTCAATCTCTCATTACTCGTCACAAATCCACATGCACGCGCACTAACCACTAACATCTTACGGGGTGTAACACTCGGGTTGTTCCGATTGAGGATGTTCAAGTTACCGAAGAGACTCCAGTTGCCATACTAGATCGAAAGAGTTGTAGACTGAGAATTAAAGATGTAGCCTCTGTTAAAAAGTCCTATGGAGGAACAGAAATGTAGAAGAGATGACCTAGAAAGATGAGGACGACATGAGGTCTAGATATCCTCACTTATTTCAGGCTTGACCCAGATTGTGTAGTTGAGGTGAGATTGTTGCCCAGTTATTTTTTTTTTTTCATATTATCAGTACTATTTAGTTGTTCGCTTTTATAATATGGAACAATGTTGTATCATTGCTTATAACATCCTGTGAGGTGCCTATGTTGGACTTTTCTGTGTTTCAATTTTTCGGATAGTCCATATTACAGAGGAAACTCTACCGAAATTTTTCTAGCAATAGTTAAAGGAGTTGAGTATCATAAGCTTAAGATTACATTCAAGGGAGAATGTTCCTAATGGGGGATGATGTTACACCCTGTAAGTTTCTATCGTTTAACCGATGCGTGCGTACATATGTTAGGAGTTTTGGGGTATGATGCATGCGAAAAAGAGTTTGGGGATGAGTATACGAGCATGGTAGCGAGCAGGAAGGAGGTCGAGGCCAGAGACTAGGTGCACTAGGCGTCATGCCGCACTACTAGCTCAGTGCATTGGCCAGCGCATAGCACTAATACCCTGGAACAGTGGCCAGCGCGCCGCGCCACCCTGACACCGCTTCAACAACTATATAAGCCCTTTATAATTTGATTAAATCATTCTAACTATTTCTCCTGGACAGAAAATAGAGTACTAACAAAAATTTCATCCATTTTTCATCAAATTACGCCGTTAAACTCCGTCCAAATGCAAATTTTTCTTGTATAACTTGTTCCAGGCCTATGAGCAATGTTCCTGCAAAGTTATTTCTTGGAAATCACTTAGAGTACCGAAACCCCGTCGAGTAAAAGTTGTATAAATCACTTCTAATTGAGTCCTAAGTGGTTGTAAGTGACAGGTAAGCATTTCTACCTTCTAAACTCTCGGGAATTTATGAGTTTTTGGCCAAATTGAATGAAGTTGAGTTATAGTTAATATTATTGAAAGATATCTTAATTTGACGAGTCTTAGTATTGAAAATAGCCTCATTCTCTTAGTGTAGGGCTGTAATTTGGTGGGATTGTCATCAACAGGTTGGAACTATTTGGGTGAATGAGAAATCGACATTCGAGATATGTTAAGGCTAACCTTTTCAGCAAGTTATTCTTGTCGTATAGTAAAACAACCTATGTCCTTCTAAGCAAGTCGTAAGCATGTATATTGTGATTAGCTGCTACAGATAGTTTTGATATTAAAGTTTACTATTGTAGTTGGGATTGACCCCACCTAATATAGCCTTCCGTCGAACAACCTCAAGGTTGCTAGCTGTGTCATTGCCTATGGGGCTATAGATCGCTCAGAGGAGCTATATGACATCTGAAAGGACTATACTCAAGCCTATAAGGCCATATTATAGTACATCCACGAATGGACTTCTTCTTATGTCGTATCGACATCATTAACCCTCTGTCGAGCCTTGTGTGCCCAGGGTGTAGTCACAGGAGCCTACAGGGCTCAGACATAGCTACCGGAGCCCAGCGGGCTCAATTGCAGACCCAGAGGCCAGGTAGGTTAGCTATAGTTCCCATTAACTCATATTGACCATACCAGGGGTATATAGATTGAGTTGTACTTGCCAGGGTTTATGGGGGCCCAGGTTGGTTATTTTATGTTGATTGTACCTTCAATGCTTATGGGAGCCAGGTAATGTTCTTGTTTGTATATTTACTTGTTAGCTATACTTCAGTTTGTGAGGTTGTTCAGGTTATAACTCTTATTCCTCTTGTTGACTACTTTTTGTTATTTTATCAACTCTATTCAGTTATTTTCATTACTGCCTTACATATTCGGACATATTGTACTGTCGCCCATCTATGGGGTGCTGTATACATACTTGTAGGTGCGGATAGACATGGTTCAGGACCTTCTTAGCTATCATCTACGTTTAGCAGTTCAATCAGCTCCTTTTCTCCAGAGTTAATAGTTAGAAAGGTTTGCTCTTTTTGTTGTACAACTTTTGGGTATGTCGGGGCCTTGTACCGACCACTATTCCACTCTTAGAGACTTGCGAACTACAGTTTTCAGTTGTTGGTTGTTCTTGGCCGTATGGGGCCTATGTATGTTATATTTTGCGTGATGGTCGTGTGGGGCCTAGTTTATCTAGTTAATTAGCAGCCTTGTTGGCTATAGTTCAGATATTACTGCTTGTTTTCCTTTTGTTATGACTAGACAACATGGTGGTCTTGTTGGCCCACATAGGATCCCTTCATTATTATGTTTGCTGGGTTAGCTATTTTCTTTCATAGGTTTGCTGCGTGGCCTTATCGGGCAAAGGTTATGGTTACAGCTGAGATATAGCTGTTTGTTTTCTTGATTTTGAGTTACTGGCAGGCACCAGAGGTGCATATGCCCAGCTAGATCAGCCCAGGTCTCAGTGTGGAATTAGGTGCCAGTCAGGGCCCCTAAGGTGGGACGTAACAACCCCATCTCTGCTGCAAATATATAAATTGACCTATCCGTGCCCATTTACTCTCCCTCGCAATCTCCTTCAGTTTCTCCACCTTTACCTATTGTGCATGGATAATAATCCTGGATATGTCCATCTCATTGATAAGTATGCCAGTCCTGCACTCCTTGACTACCAAGTGTAAGACTCAATTCATGAATTTGAGCATGCGAGCTTTCGGCTCCACAACTATTTCTAGACCATACTTCGATAGTTGAGTGAACTTTAAGGCATATTCCTACATCGTCATGTCGTTCTGCTTCAAATTCACAAACTCAGCAGCCTTAGATTCCCTTAACTCCCAGGGATAGAATTTGTCCAAGAACAAAGTCACAAACTCGTCCCACTCGACCGGACCTGCACCATCCCGCCTTCCCTCTTTCCACTGCTTATACCATATCTGAGCCACCCCTTTCAACTGGTAAGTAGTCAAATCTACACTTCAACAGAGGTAACACCCATGATTTGGGTGATCTTCCAAACCTCGTCAATGAACTAATACGGGTCCTCATTTACCTTAGACCCATGAAATGTTGGGGGAGTTATCCGAATAAAATCCTAGACTCTGGCAGCAACTGCAGTTGCATTAGCATTGGCAGGTATGATGACCTGCTGGTTGACTTGGTTGGTTTTCACTTGAGCCAGCATTTGGATAGTAGCCCGAAACTCCGTATGTGACACCTGATCGTCCTGAGGGGCTGGCTAGTTAGAATTACCATTTCTCCTTCCATTTTCTATTTTGGGAGGCATCATCAGCTAAAAATGGTAGAGCACGACTTAGGAGGACATTTTAGAGACTGAAATTCTTCGGACGACAAGAATCATGAAGAAAAAGGAATTTTCCTAAAAATGCCTCGCAGCCTCCCCCTCATACGTGCGGCCACGCTTCACACTAATGAAATAGACTTTATTTGACACAACTTTCAGACATCCTAGGACACTCTAAACCTGAGGCTCTAATACCAAGTTTTTCATGACCCGAGTCTACACCCTGGATGCGACATGGTGCTTAAAGCCATAAGTGACCCCAAGTTAACTCATGGCATGGCATAACACTTCTATGATCTTGATTTCCAAATAAACTAAGTGGAAGCATAACTAAAATAGTGGAACAATTGATTCCAAGTAACGAAATAATCCCAGCTAAGTAAATATATATGGAATCAAATATGAAAATATAACACTGACATACTAACTGACTATCTGTCTGAAGGCCCGTACTAAAAGATGAGTTGCTAGGACAAGCCCCCAGCTAACTCTATTTTCTGAAAAGATGTGAATCAAATTAACTAAAAATGAAGAGTCCGGTCCTCAGAAGATGAGGACTCACCCTACCAAACACTGGAAATCACCGGGAGAAACTAGCTGCGATTCTGAGACTGGGTACTTGAGCCTATATCATAAAATAATATAGCACATAGAGAGCACACGATTAGTACTTAGAGAATGTACTGAGTATGTGAGATGTAAATAAAGCATACATATACTAATAACTCATAAACTAAATACTGAAATAATATACAAAGACCCTATCTGAAGTCATGAATATAGTAAATAGTCTAACATATATGAAAGTACTACAAAAATTGACAAATTGAACTACGTTCATAAGCATGTCTTGGAATCTAATAAACTGGACTGGACTGAGTCTGACTTTATTGTACTGTGGGAGTGTCTATTAACCGACATATAACAACGTAAACTTGACGTAAACTTTGATATTTACTCCCCATCGATAGGGCCCATCGTACCTTGCCAAGGTACAGTGATTGGCTATATGATCACTGATTGTAGAATCCATTCAGGTCAAATCCTATAGTGGCACATAGTTCTTGAAGCCTGGGTGCGCTGAACACTAATTCACTCAGTGTTAAGTACTACTCCCAACTGAACACACATAAATGAATATAGGTATCTGTAAATCACTGATAGCTCTAAACTAATGACCCAAGACTTGGTCAGGACTACTTGTCTGGAAGTGCCTAGAAAGTCTAAAGGATCTAAGAGAAACTAGTGTTCTACGACTTTTCAGAGCTACTTTATCTGAAAGTGCCATTACAGTACAAGAACAATGAACATACTGAGCATACTGAAAACATTGACTTTCAATTAAAGAATTTGTGCTAAAATTCATACTCAAGTAAAAACTATCATGAAAATATGATATTTCTAACCAGAATCTAAATCATGTAAGTGTTTCTCATAGATCATGCTAAAGATCAGGACTAGTAAACACACGATATAAATGAAACTAAGACATGAATTTCAACTAGTAATAATCCTAGAAAACTTGAAGAATTATTAACATTAAGGAGATTCATAATCTGACTAAAAGAAACCCTAAAATTCTAATTTCATACAGCACTAGAAACTATTAAATTTTAGGAAAGTAATTCTTTTCATGACCCAAACATTGGCCCAGATCAAGACACGGGACAAAGAACCGTAAATGGCCCCAATTCGACCCATGAAATGAACATGACAACTAAATCTCAACATAATAAATACGAAAAAAGTCTAACATTTTAAATAGAGGAAGTCTGAAAATCCCATAACATTTAAACAACGGAAGACATAATATTGATCCGAAGTTGAATACATGTTATGTGTGATAAGCCTCTATAACCTGACGAGTTGATGGGATAAGACCCCAACTAACTCACTAACAAGCTAAAACTAAAAGTACTGGTAACAAGATGATAAGAAGGTCCTCGAAGGATGAGGACTCACCAATAGGCTGAGAAATTCTAAGTTTGCGAATCTGGCTAGCGGAGGGACTGAACCTGAACGTCCAAGCCTGTTTCATAAAATGGCACAGGATAGAGTATGCAATCAATACTTAAAATGTACTGAATATACGAGGTAAGTAAAACTACTAAGTAAGTAAAACTGAAATCATCCATATCATAAAATATATTCAAGATAAGATTCTGAGAGTAAGACTTGCATGTTAATCTGAAAATATGATTTATCCATAATTGAGTATCATTACTGATTCAAATGATCCAAAGATGAAACTGATAATCATAAGTAATATTGAATATTGGTTTAAACCTTCTAAGAACATAATATCATAGCTGAGGAACTTGCACAACTGAAAATCATAAGGAATAATGGGAGACTCGACATACAACCGACATTACCAAGATAAAGCTTACGTGGTCCCGACTATTATACTCAAGTGGCACTACAAGAAAAAAGGTCTTTAGCCATGGAAAATTTAGTCATTAAATGTCCAAATCTGGTCGTTAAATCCGATCGCTAATGGCCATTAACGACCGGTAAAAATCCGGTCATCGCCAGTCGTTATTGGTCTTGACATTAAAAGTGAATGACCGGATTGCGATTTGATCGTCAAGTGTCCTTTTTAGTGACTGGATTTTCCTTTCACTAATTTATCATCCGGTCATTAATGAATCTTTAAGGAAAATTAATTTAACTAACAAAATGTACTTTTAACGACCGACATTCCCTTCGTTAGTGGTACGTTAGTTCCAATACCAATGTTTTTAACAACCAAACTTCCCTTCTCTAATAGTCATTCCAATATTTAATAAGTCAATCATAAAAGAGTTTAAAAGACAACATTTTCATTCGCTATTATACAAAAAATTATAATACTAAATAATAATAATAATTTCATACACACATCCAAGAATATACTAAATAATTAAATTCATATAAAATATCATTGTTAATATAAAGAATTAAAGAAAAATATACCATATCCAAGTTTCATGAGATCATCTTATTAACTCCTAAAAAAGAAAAAAATGCAACATAAATGCATAAAATGTCGACTTTAAACTACCCCTAACAAAATAAAAGGCCTCTAGAACTTCAAGTTACTCCTTTTTTTCTTGAATGGTATATTATTCATATTCAAATTCTTGAGCTATAAAAAAACAAGTTTATGTCAGCTCAATATCAAATATTAAACTCTCCAAGAAAAGATATAATATATTAAACGTTTTAGCGAAAAGGATGCAAACTAAGTTGTTTTCGATAGACCCTCAGGATGGATATCTCAACAGTTATCAAATAATTAGGTCATTTCATATAGTGTCATGATTGCTAATAATAGATCGGGTTAGTGAGGTCCATAGTTTACAATTATGCAATTACCTGGATGAATATATTGTATTTGGGTGAGAGTTGATTCACTTGATATAGTGTCATAATTGTTGAACATCAGTTCAACAGAATTAGACTGTGTGAGTAATGGTTGTGTTGTAACCTGGATGGATATCCTAACAGTTATCAAGTTATGAGGTAACTTCACACAGTATCAAGATTGCTTATAATCAGCTTAAGGTAATAGATTGGGCGGATGTCTTTTTATATGGGTTGGAATTGAATCACGTCAAGAAATGTGAAGAGTTAAAAAGAAAAGCAACAACAGCTATAGGCATAACATGGATTGATATCTTGTATATTGTGGAGAGTAAACAACAAAAGTAACAACATATATAGATGGATATCTCATATATGGTGAACACTCAACACAGCAGCAATAACATAGACGGATATCTTGTATATCATGAGAAGTTAACAGCAGTAAACAACAACTAGAAGTATATGTCATAAGAACACGAAAAATCAAAGATACTCAAGGCACAAGTCAAGGAGCAGCTCAAACAGTGAATACTGATACATAAATGAAAGATTAAAAATCTTCTGAAATTAAAAGGGGAAATTACATTACCTGCTTTGTAGAGCCCAGGAGAACCATCAAAGAACTGAGAAGCCTTCCAGTATAAAAACAAGAAAGTACACTCTATACATTAAAGGTGTGGACAAGTATAATAAACATCAAATTGCTCATCTTTGTTGAGACTTCGACTATAGAACTTTTGCTCTATCTATCTACTAAATAAGAGAAATCAATAATAACACAAATTCCTTTAGTTTGCTGCACCTGGTAGCTTTATATTTAACTGTGGAAACAAATATTTAAACATACAAACATGTAATGTTAAGAGACAACCCAATTCATCTACTTGCTTGATCCTATTTCCATTTTACATTGTGGTTCAGTTTGTGGCTTCTGTGTATTTATTATGCAATAAAGCCTTGCCATGCACTATAGTGCTAAGTCTAGAATGTTGTTCAAGTATACTTTGCTCCTCAACTGCTTCAATCTTGCAATCATTAACGACCCACCTCTGGTTTAAAATTTGACAGTTTCTTTTCCAATCAAGCATCACTTTTCCTTTCTAATTGTGTGGTTGTTCTCACCCTCCACCCCTTTGCTTTAGTTTTTGGACATATATATTTCTATATGATTGGATACTGAAAACATGAACAGTAGAAAGCTCACTGTAGTAGTACAACTAAATGCTCTTAGAAGACACATCAGTACTTCAACTTCACCATTGGTTACTTATGAATTCTCTACTATTAAATGTGCCTCAGTTCTGAAATTAAGGCAAAAGTTGTATAATATCTACCAGATCTATAATTTACCTAAAAAATTCACTAGACTATTCATGCATCTATACTTCCACAGCACACAATGATGAAAAAGAAGTATGGAGGCCTTAATATCTAAGGTTGTGGTCTATGTGGTGTAGCAAAAAGAGAGAAGAGGTATTTCTCTATTGAATAGGTAATGAAAGAAAACAAGATAGTAGATAAGGCAGTTCTAATCCTCTCATTCCTGTTCATCATATATCTTCAAATGTCCCACTTTTTATAGATAACAAACAGTATATTAAAACTACATAGAAAGTATCTGTACACACACACACACATCAGCAGCCAGTACATGTCCACTTATCATATTATATTGTCTTTCCCCTTCCCTCACCCTCTAACTCACAGATAAGTACATTTTCCATTTACTCCCCTTTCTACCACATTACACTGTCCCATCTTCCCTATTTCTAAAACAACTCTTCCATACTAAGAATTGAGTAACTTCAAATCAGTATTTTGCAGCTAACATTTGGCAAGACTAAGACACAAGATAAAGCTAAAGCAAACTTCAGATCAGTACTCTATGGACAAAATTTTGCAAGACTAAGACACCAGATAAAGCTATGTGCTTTAACCCTTCCTTAAGAATATGTAAAATTACTTAATTTCTTTTGGTTACTTCATGCAAAATCAATATGTAAAATTCTCTCTCCAATTCAAACCAAAGCTTAACAAAGATCGCCCAAGGACAATATGGTAAATGACAATCTTAAAACTCTCATCCAGAATATTCGTCCAACTAAACAACCATAACTACCACCTAATGATGAAAACATGGACTATATTTATTTAAAAAATTGCACATTTCAACATCACCAAACAAATTTTAACTAAAAAAACAAATACAAATCAGAAATAAAATGATATTATTGAAATTTGTATACTTCAAACTAATATAGAAACTAATTTATTTCTGAAGCTTTAGATATGCAATATCATTTGATGCAAGCTCTAAGAGATTAATCGCCAATACCAAAACATCATTTCTTCCCCACAATTATAATTATCACTAAACAAACTCACATATGGCCAGATTAGCAAAACTAGACATCATAGATTTGCAAGTTCAACTTCATTCAAATTCTGCTTTAGGCCACCCCTAATTCTACCATTATTATAGGGGAATGGGGTTTGAAGTGAAAATAGCGAGTAGCAATGGTGCCTTATAGCATCGCCCCTCAACTCACAAAATATTCAAGCCCTTTATGTATCATCTTGTATAACTTCCAATGCACATCAAAGCACACCATATTATCATTTAGATGAAAAGTAGAAAATCAATCTCAATTCACCTAGAAACTAGAGTGACACTACCTGACTTATAAACACTCAACTAGAATATGGGATCACCATAATTCGAAATGAAGAACGAATTAAAACTTCCAATAAATTGGTAACAAGGTATTTTATCCACTAGGATTTCTCCTAACAAGAGGGAAGAAAAGGGAAAAAAAGCATAAAGTACACACATTTTACATCTCAATAAATAATTTATCATTTATAATTCAAGGTAAGCGAGTGCATCACATATTCACGACTCAATTGGTAGATCTAGCATAGTAGGGCATACTTTCTAGCTAGTTATCCCTTATAGGAATTGGAGTATGAGCTCATCATGTCAGAGAATACATTTAATTATAACTAGTAATACATTGAGTATAAAACTCAGTACACCATATCAAGATTGCCATAACAGATTTAGGTAAGAAGTGCAGTATAGAGATTGTTACACATCATTGTGTAAAGAGATGACATTGTAATAACTTCATTACAAAGAAAACAATTAATTCAATCTACTAACATGTTAATAGTTCAATTTACTGATCACTTGAAGATGGTGGTGATGAAGGCTGACAAAACACTGCACTTGCGAGCCATTCATATTTACTTCCTAGCTCATCCGTGCACTCACATTTATTCTCCGACTCATCCATGTGCCTTTTTCGTGATTCATTTTATTTTTCACTTGAATTCAACTTATCTACCAATGCAGCCTTTGAAGAGTTACCATCTTTCAACTCCTTAGTGGTTATGCCACCACCAATTCCAACTACATGACTCTTACGTTGCGGTCCAAAGCACTTATCGACGATCTCAGTATTTGTAAGTGACTGTTACCCCCCGAGTCTCTACCCTAGATGAGACACGGTACTTGGAGTCACTAATAACCCCAAGTCAACCCATGGTCTATCATAATTCAGGCGTTCTGAGTAAATACATAACGGAAGCTTTGAAAATAATAAAATAGAACATTTTATGAAAAAGAACTAAATCATAAGTTTAATAAAATCGGAAGAAAAACTGAAAATCTAAAGACTTTGTCTGTGTTTGAAAACCATCTATCTGATGAGTTGTTGGTTCAAGCCCCCAGCTAACTCCAAATCTAACTGAAAGAAAATAATCCTCATCCCTGAAAAAAATGAGGACTTACCAACGATGCAGCTGAGACTCCTGGAAGAGATCTGTTAACAGGGCTGGGAATGAGATCCTACAGCTGTATTATAAAATGATATAGCATAAAAAGGTATGCTTCAATACTTTGAATGTACTGAGTAAATAAGACAAACCATAACACCAACAATGAAATAAATGAACTGTAAAGACATGAATGACCAACTAAAATGTGTAACTTGTTAAACTGAGATATAATGAAATGGTCAAATGACCCTGTCTGGTGGTAAAAGACAAACCCTAAATCTTAGATACTAATCTGAAATATTGTACTGAACTGATCTGAACTGATTAATCTAAGACTGAACCGAGCTAACTAGAGGAGAGTCTTTAACCGACATATAACCACGTGAGCTAGACGTGGAGTCCGATGTATATACTTCATCGGTAGGACGCAATATACCTTTCAAGGGTATAAAGGAATGAACTGAGTGATCATAGGTCTGGGGCCATGAGGCGAATAAAATATATCCTACGGTGGCAATGTAGTTCTGGGAACCTGAGTGTGCTGGAACCCCGGTTCGCTCGGTGCTAAGTCCTACTCCCACTGGATAGGCCTAGACTGACTACTAAACTGATAGCTCGAAATTGGGGCCCAAGACTAAGTCATGAATACCTATTTGGAAGCACCCTGAGAGTCTTATCACATCGAAATTTTGTAACTGGTTCTAAGACAGGTCAGAGCTGCTTATTTGAAAATGTCATGAATGCCTAAAGAACCACTAAAATCTTATATTGAGTCTAATACTGAAAACTAGGAGGTATCACAGACACCTCAAGGATTAACTATAAACAAACTGATCAGCTGACATTTTTCTGGACAACACTGAGGTTGCTAAAGATCTGACTGAGACTAGACTGACATGATTCTAACTGAGATTTTAAAATAAATTAAATACATGTGCTTCCCAAAACTGATGGAACCACGCTATAGGGAAAACTAGTTCAACCCACAAGTTTCTAATTTCTACTAAGTTGTGACTAGGGCTGAATTATGCTACTAACTGCAATCTTTCACAATTTCTAGAAATAGGAAATAAATAAGAAATCTAAAATCCTGAGAAATATCCCCTTTGAATCTATAATGAAATCTGTCTAAAAACTTTTCACATTTTGAAATACAGGGCTATAATTGATTGAGAAGATAGAGGAGATTTTTGCGGACACAAGAGAAGAACTATTCCCTTGTTGAATTCCCACATACCTGATAAAGAAATTCGAAGAAATTCCTTGAGAATCTGAGGAGAACTGGACTTCCCTAATTCTTGCTCTGAGAGCTCCTGAGAGAGTTTTACGATTGCTTTCTGAAGGTCTGAGTGGGGAATGAGGGAGAAGAATCATTTGATCCCTCCAAATCCTCTTAATTTACACTTAAATGGAGTAGTTTAGGGACTAAATAGGTTGGAAATTACAAAAATAACCCTAGAAATTAAATCTAAAAACTAGCCGACAGGGTCCGAATGGGTCACTCAACGGGTCATTGGTTGTGACCACGACTCATTGTGACCTTTCATTGGTCCCATTTCCTAGGACTAGAAAACACTGAATCTTGCAACACGGGTCATCAGGACTCATTGGATGAATCAACGGGTCATTAGTTCCTCCCGTGGCTACTGTATGAGGAAACCTGGAGGGTCTGACCATGTGTGACACAACAACTCGTTGGTTGGGACCACGAGTCGTTGTCACCTCCCGTCCTCTCTACTGGAAACACTAAAGGGAATCTTTAGAATTAACACCACGGTGGACAAAATGACTCGTTGTGTGATACAAAGGGTCATTGTTACCACCCGTTGTTACTAAAAGAGTTTTCTGGGAACACCAACTGACGACTCACACCACGAGTCATTATTTCTGACGACGACTCATAAGTTGAGTCGTGGGGTCCTAGAAAGAGGATTCTAAGCTAGGGAACCAATGAATGATAGGCCGACTCATTATTTCTCAAAATAGTTCACTCCTTGCCCTATGGGTTCTTGACTGACCATGCAGGGCTGGCACGACTTATACAACGAGTCATTGGAGCTGACCATGACTCGTTGTCTCAGTTATTCTGAGACAAATTTTCTAGTTTCCTTCTGGATGTTTCTCGCAATGTCTGAGTCTGGTCTAGAAAAGTTTTAGGGTATTACAACATCTCCCCCTTGGGATCATTCATCCTCAAATGAAGACTAAAGCTGCTAGAAAACTAGGAAAAGAGCTGAAATTCCTAGACTGAGACTATGAGCTGGTTTCTGAAGGAGTAACTGACTCTGAGCTGACTTAACCATACTAACAGAGCTGATGCAACTAGAATGCACATAGAAAATCTAAATATAGCTTATGAGCACAAAATTGAATAGAGACTAAGGAAAAATTTAGTACCTGATGTCGGAATTGAATTGGAAGGGAATAAGTAAGGGTATCTGGCCATCATGTTTGTTTCTGCTTCCCATGTGGCTCCCTCAACTAGCTAGTTCCTCCACAATACTTTCACCGAAGTGACTTCCTTTTTCTCAACTTATGAACCTGATGATCAAGGATATGAACTGGGACCTCTTCATAAGAGATAAATTTTATTCCCGTGTTATCTAGTGGCAAAATCGAGGCTGGATCAGCGATGCACTTCTTCAGTAGTGACACCTGGAACACTGGGTGCACCGATGCTAACTCTGGAGGTAGCTCTAACTTATATGCCACACTGCCAATTCACTTTAAAATTTTGTACGGTCCCACATATCTCGGACTGAGTTTTCCTTTCTTCCCAAATCTTATCACCCCTTTTATGGGTTAAATTTTTATATAAACCCATTCATCCACTACAAACTCTAATTCTCTTCTCCTCACATCAGCATAAGATTTGTGACAGCTCTGAGCTATTTTCAACCTTTCTCGGATGAGCTGTACTTTCTGCATAGCTTCATGGACTGAGTCTAGCCCGATTACAGTAGCTTCACCAACCTCAAACCACCCAATAGGAGATCTACATCTCCTACCATATAATGCCTCAAATGGGGCCATCTGGATACTGGAGTGGTAGCTGTTGTTGTTCGCAAACTCAATGACAGGCAAGTGGTCATCCCAATTTCCCTTGAAATCATTCACGCACGCTCTCAGCATATCTTCCAACGTCAGTATAGTCTACTCAGCTTGTCCATCTGTCTACGGGTGAAAAGTTGTGTTAAGCTTGACTGGCTATCGAGTCCCTTCTGAAACGATTTTCAGAAATGAGAGGTGTACTGGGTACCTCTATCTGAAATAATGGACAATGGCACCCCATGAAGTCAGACCAACTCCCGGATATAAATCCTGGCATAATCCTCAGCCGAGTCTATAGTTTTAACTTGGAGGAAGTGTGCTGACTTAGTCATCTAGTCTACTATCACCCAGCTTGAATCATGCTGTCGACAAGTCTGAGGTAGACATATAATAAAATCCATATATTTGCTTCTTCCCACTTCCATATGGGTATGCAGATATCCTAAGTCATACCTCCCGGCCTCTGATGTTCTGCTTTGATCTACTGGCGGTTCGGGCACTTAGCTACAAATTTTGTGATATCTCTCTTCATGTTGTTCCACCAGTAAATATCTCGTAAATCACGGTACATCTTAGTATCACCTGGGTGAATGGAATATCTCAAACTGTGTTCTTCAGCCAGTATCTGCTTTCTCAACTCAACCACATCTGGTACGCACAATCTACCCTGGTAATGGAGTACACCATCTCACCCTTGGGAGAAAGCCAACACTTCTTTTCTGAGAACCGCCTCCTTCAGTTTAAACAGTATGGGATCTTCATCCTACCTTAACTTAACTTCAACTACCAATGAGGAATCTGATCCACTCTGCACCACTATTCCACCCTCAGTGGTATCAACCAATCGTACTCCCAACTGAGCTAACATGTGGATATCCTTTTCCAGTTCCTTCTTACCCTCTTTAAAATGAGCCACGCTCCCCATAGACACTCTGCTTAGGGCATCAGCCACCATATTGGCTTTTCCCGATTGATACAGCATGCTCATGCCATAGTCCTTCAGTAGCTCTATCCATCTTCTCTAATGAAGACTATGATCTTTCTGACTGAACACATACGGAAGACTCTTGTGATCAGTGAAAACATCCACGTGAGCCCCGTACAGGTATGCTTCCATATTTTTAACGTAAACACCACCACTGCCAACTCTAAGTCATGAGTTGGATTGTTCTTCTCAAGAACCTTGAGTTGTCTGGAGGCATAGGCTATCACCTTACCCCGTTGCATCAGAACACAACCAAGTCCAACTTTAGAAGCATCATAATATACAACGAACCCATCTGTTCCTTTTGGAAAGGTCAACACTAGAGCGGTAGTGAGTCGAGTTTTAAACTCCTAGAAACTCTTCTAACACATATCTAACCATTGAAATTTCACCTTATTTTGAGTCAGCCTAGTCAAAGGTCATGCTATAGAGGAAAAGCCTTCCATAAAACGTTTTCAATAACTAGAAAGACCCAAGAAACTTCTGATTTCGGTTGGGGAGGTAGGTCTGCCCTAGTCTTTCACCACTGATATCTTTTGAGGATCCACCTGAAAACCCTCGCCCGAGACCACGTGACCAAGAAAAGTCACAGACTTCAACTAGAATTCACATTTGCAGGACTTGGCAAACAATTGGCGATCTATGAGCGTCTGAAGCTCTATCCTCAAGTGATTAGTATGTTCTTCATCATTTATGGAGTATACCAGAATGCCATCAATAAATACAATGACGAACATATCTAGATACTTCTTGAAGACTCTGTTCATCAGGTCCAAGAAAGCTTCAGGAGCATTAGTCAATTTAAAGGACATAACCACGAATTCATAATGACCATACCAAGTTCTAAAAGTTGTTTTTGGTATGTCACATTCTCTGACTCTTAGCTGATGATACCCCGACCTGAGATCTATTTTGGACAAACAACTGGCTCCTTGAAGCTGATTTAACAAGTTGTCAATCTTGGGTAGGGGATACTTATTCTTGACTGTAAACTTGTTCAACTAACAGTAATCAATGCACATTCTAAGGGTATCGTCTTTCTTTCACATGAATAGTACTGGAGCACCCCAGGGAGATATGTTCTGTCTGATAAAACCTTTATCAAGAAGATCTTTTAGCTGCTCCTTCAACTCCTTAAGCTCAACTGGAGCCATTTTGTAAGGAGGGATGAGATGGGCTGAGTGTTTGGGAGAAGATCTATACCGAAGTCTATTTCCCGCTCAGGAGGGACACCAGGAAGATCTTCGGCAAACACATCAGGGAACTCGCTGACAACTGGGACTGACTTGATAGTTGGGGCCTCAAAGATGGAATCTTTGACCCATACCAGATGATAAATACATCCTTCGAAAATAAGCCTTTTGGCCTTTAGGTAGGAAATAAACCGACCCTTAGGCACTGAACTACTGCCCGTCCATCTAAAGCTGGCTTATTAAAGAACTAAAATATGACGACCCTTGTTCTGCGGTCGACTGAAGCATAACCAAAGTGTAACCAATCCATGCTAAGAATGAGATCAAAGTCAACCATGTCTAACTCTACCAGATCTGCTAGAATGACCTTATTTAAGATTGAGACTGGACAGTTTCTATACACCCGGCTGGGTCTAACTGACTTGCCAACTAGGGAGAGACTAAGAATGATTCCGAGAAGACCTCTGGAATGATATAAAACTGGACTACAACATAGGGAGTCACGAATGAAAGGTTGGCTCCTGGATCTAGTAGGGCATACACGTCTAGATGAAAAGGCATAACATACCTGTAACCACGTCAGGTGAGCTCTCCTGATCTTGATGAGAGGACAAAGAATAAAAATGATTTTGGTGCTAGCCACCATCCGTACCTGAGTTGGTCGGCCTGCTGGAGCTGTTGAAGGGGTGGATTGTGATCTCCCCCGTCCTAACGATGGGTATTCTTTGAGCCGATTACCAAGCTAACCACAATCAAAATAACCCTCTCGACCTTGAAGGAATTCTCATGGATGGTTCTTGCCACATTTAGGGGAAACTGGGTAGCTGTAGCGGTTGCTGGCGCTATGACATTGGGATTGTGAGCAAGATGCTCCACCTCTCCGATCCTTGTGGGATCGAAAAGTAGGGGCACTGGCTGAATTGAGTGCTAAATCCCTCTACTACTACTATTGTTGTTGGTGGCTACTACCGCCAAAGCTCTAGTGGCCATAATCTGACTAGTCAGTTCTTGCCCGTTTGTTCTCTCGCTCCAAGTTTTTAAATTTTTCTGCCTCAATTTACTGAGCATGAATTATGAGGCTGGAGAGATCGATGTCCTTAATAAGAATTTCAGTCCTGCACTCCTTGAGGACCAAGTTCGACACCCCATTAACAAATTTCAGCATACAAGCCCTTGTCTAGGCTACCATCTCTAGAGCATATTCGGACAACCTTGTAAACTCCAGTGCATACTCTTCCACCGTCCAATTTTCTTGTTTCATATTCATGAATTCTGCCACTTTTGCCTCCCTGAGTTCCCGAGGGAAGAATCTTTCTAGGAAGGCGGTAGTGAACTCCTCCCATTCCACCAGTCCTACTCCTACTGCTCGTACCAGATCTAGGCTACCCCTTTCAGCCGATAAGAAGCCAAGTCGGCACTCTCTGAGGAACTGACACCCATATGAATGTTGGAACATACATAGAAAAGTAGAGAAAAAAAATTATGATATTCAAATACTGATTATTTAAACCGAAAACTGACGGAATGACTACCTCCGATACGAATCACATAACTGAACCGAGTGATCTTTCTAATCTCATCCACAAAATCCTATGGTTCCTCTCCTACTTAGATCCGTGGAAAACTGGAGGGTTCATTCCAGTGAAGTCCCAAACTCGGGCAGCTACTGCAGACCCATTATTATTGATTGGAACTAGTTGCTGGTTCACCTGATTAGTAACTATCTGTGCAAGTAGTTGGATAGCCGCCCTGAACTCTGCGGTGGACACTGAGATGTCCTAAGGGGATGCTGGAGCTGGTGGAGTAGGTCAATGAGTGTTACCGGCCCTTCTTCCGTTACCACATCGCGGAGGCATGATTTCACTGAAACAAAACAGAACACGAGTTAGGAGAATGGTTATGGAATTGAATTTCAATGCACGATAAAGAGTATAAATAAAAGGGAGTTTTCCTAATAACATTTCATAGCCTCCCCATCATAAGTGCGGCGTGCTTCACAGCCATGAAAATAACTCTAATTCGATGCAGCTTTCAGATAACCAAAGATACTCTAAACCTAGCGCTTTGATACCAAGTTTGTAATGCCCCGAGTCTATACCTTGGATGAGACACGGTACTTGGAGTCACAAGTAACCCTAAGTCAACCAATGGTCTATCATAACACTGGCATTCTGAGTAAATACATAGAGGAAGATTTGAAAAAAATAAAATAAAACATTTTATTAAAAATAACTAAATCATAAGTTTAATACAACCAGTAGCAAAACTAAAAAATCTAAAGACTCTGTCTATGTCTGAAAGCCATCTATCTGATGAGTTGCTGGGACAAGCCCCCAGCTAACTCCAGATCTAACTGAAACAAAATAAAATTAAAAGAAAATAATCCTCGTCCCCAAAAAAAATGAGGACTAACCAACTATGCAACTGAAACTCCTGGAAGCGAACTATTAACGGCGCTGGGACTGAGATCCTATAGCTGTATCATAAAATGATACGGCATAAAAAGGTCTACGTTAGTACTTTGAATGCACAAAGTAAGTGAGAGAAACCATAACACGGAGAATGAAACAACTGAGCGGTAAAGACATGAAATGACAAACTGAAATGATGTAACTAGATAACTTGAGATATACTTAAATGGTCAAAATGACCCTGTCTGGTGGTGAAAGACATGCCCTAAATCTGAGATACTAATTTGAAATACTGTACTGAACTGATCTAAACTAACTAATCTAAGACTGAACTAAGCTGACTAGTGGGAGAGTCTCTAACCGACATATAACCATGTGAGATAGACATGGAGTCCGATGTATATACCCCATCGGTAGGACCCAATATAACATTCTAGGATATAAAGACATTAACTCGGTGATCGCGGGTCTAGGGCCATGAGGCAATTATAGTATATCCTACGGTGGAAACGGAGTTCTGGGAACCTGGATGCTCTAGAACCCCGATCCGATAGGTGCTAAGCCCTACTCCCACTGAATTGTTCATGACTGACTACTAAGATGATAGCTTGAAACTTAGGCCCAAGACTAAGTCAGGAATACCTATCTGGAAGTATCCTGAGAGTCTTATCGGACTAGATTCTGTAATTGGGTTCTAAGACTAGTCAGAGCTTCTTATCGGGAAACATCGTAACCGTCTAAAGAACAACTTGTAATCTAAAGTTGGGGTCCCAAGGCCGGTCAGAGCTGCTTATCTAAAAGTATTATGACCCCCTAAAGAATCACTAAAATCTGATACTGAGTCTATTATTTATAACTGGGAGGTATCATGGACACCTCAAGGATTAACAATAGTAAAACTGATTAGCTGACATTTTTTTGGACAACATTGAGGTTGCTAAAAATCTGACTGAGACTAGACTGACATGATTGTGATTGAGATTTTAACATAAATTAAATATATGTGCTTCCCAAAACCGATGGAACCATGCTATAGGGAAAAATAGATAAACCCCTAAGTTTCTAATTTAACTAAGCTATGACTAGGGATAAAATATGCTACTAGTTGCAATCTTTCAAAATTTCTAGAAATAGGGAATAAATGAGAAATCTAAATTCCTGAGAAATATTCCCTTTGAATCCACAAGAAATAATCTGTCTGAAAACTTTTCACATTTCGAACTATAGGGCTATAACTGATTGAGAAGATAGAGGAGATTTTTGGTGACACAAAGGAAGAACTATTCCCTTATTGAATTGCCACATACCTTGTCATGACCCGAAAAAAGGCCCGGGTCGTATACACGGGACAAGGGACCCCGAGAGACCCCAAGTCTATCCATTGCATAAGCATACATCTAACTCAATCAATAAACTGAAGAATCAACAATATAACTTAGTGGAAGTCTAAATCAACATAACATCAGAATAAGCATCCAAAGCTGAATACATACATAAGTATGAAAAGCCTCTAATCAGGACTAGTTGATGGGACAAACTCGACAAGCTTAAAACATAAATACATCAAGAAAAGATGGATAGTATGGTCCTCGAAAGATGAGGACTCACCAACAAGCTAACGTTAACACCGATAATCTATCTAAGAGCGGGGATGAACCTAAGAGTTGGGTCCTATATCATGAAATGATACAGTATAGAAAGTATGTGGTCAGTACGTGGAATGTATCGAATATGCAAGGTAAGTAAAACAGCTAAAGTAAGTAAAATCACTTTAAGAAAATGCAATAGTCACAACATAAACATCATTAACTGAGTGTAGGGCTTGCATGCATTCTTTCTAAAATCGTGATCTGTTCATAACCTATGATACATAGTGTTATAACATCAAACTGACTCGAATAACTCAAAGCTGAAATATGAAACTTATAGAAAAGTTGAACATTGAGTCAAACCTTGCTTTTAGAACATGCATGTAATAAATAATACCCAAAAGTAATAAATATGAAAAATCTGAATCATATAGACAATTGGACACTCTTCACTTAACCGACATATAATGATAAAGCTTATGTGGTCCCGACTATTACACTCAAGTGGGCAGAGCCGTCTAAAATCTTGTCAGGGATAAGGACGCTACCATGATATCAATATCAAGCTCATGGGATATTAGGGCTAGGGATAGCTCCCAAGGGAGGTCCCAATCATATAATAGTATCAGCCTACATTGGCGCGTAGTTCTGGGGCATAGGGTGATCGACCCTTAGCCCGCTCGGTGCTAGACTCCTCTCCGAAAACATGCAATGCTCTATATCATATATAACAAAGCTCAATAATCAATACATCTCAAATACGAAATCATGCATATGAGAAGCTTTAGTTCAAAACATACCACAAGTTGAAAATATTCTTGGGAGCCTTTGCTCCACAACCATGTGGTAAGTTATGCATAGGAAGACTTAACTCAAAATATACCACAACCTAGAATATAAAATTTGGGAGTCTTCGCTCCAAAACAATGTGGTAAGCTTAGTTCAGGAAAATCATCACTTAAACTTAACATATGGGCATTGCCCAAAGCTTTATCATTCTTAGAAATACTCAATTCTCATCAAAAACATAATTGTAGATATGGGTAGCTTCAAATCATGCTTTTCTTCATACTATCTCATCGTTATCACATTTATTTCACAAATCTCACTTTTCATGATCGTATCATCAATGGGCTTCCACATTCGTAAGACTAGAAATATAAATTTTTTTTGAAATCATTATAAAATCAGCCCATGCATCACAATTCAATAATAAAATCATAATTAATCATACCCATGTAAAGAAATTGAAGATTTATGCATTTGGGTAGAAACCCCATACTTGATCATAGGAAATTCTCATATTTAGATAGAAATCGTGCATGGATGGGGAAGAGTATACCCACTCATAACCCTACATACCTGGAAGGGATTGATTCTACCACTTCTCTGATTGCCCAAGAGAGTTTTGAATGAAAACCTTGAAGAATTGCTCTAGATTACCTCTTCAACCTCTCAAGCTTGCATGCACGGAAGGAATAACTTAGAATAGGTTTTCCCCTCCTAAAACCCACTGAAACAAGCCTTAAACGACGTAGTATAGGGCCTTAAGACGTAAGAATGTCAAAAATACCCTTACTGATCACGCAGAAAAACTGCTCATTGGACCAAAACAATGGACGACCCAACGGGTCGTTGGAGGGTACCTGATCTTGGGCAAATTTATATGCCCAAGTGATACTCAAGGTGTCATTTTAGCCTTGTTTATCTATCAATGTTTATACTTTCTCATGTAATTGGTAATAAAATGTGAATTTATACTAACCAACATGATTAGCATTGTTTTGCAGGAAAAAGGTAATTTCGGGAAGCTAAAATGTATGTTGGAAGATATCGGGGTTGGACTCGGATGTGAGCAAGGGACAAGGCATTGGAAAGAACAAAATAAAGGGGCTCCGCGATGGAGCCGTGTCACGCTGCCATCGCGGAGGCCATCTGCCTGGATAGGGAATTTTCGCCCAATTTCCAGAGAGGGTTCGCGATGGGTCCGTGGCACGATGGCCTGGCTCCGTGTTGCATGCCGTGCCACGTTGGGCCTTATTTCCTGGACCCCCAGTTTCCAGTGAGGGTCCGCGTCGGTAGCGTGTCACGGAGGCAGTGCTCCGCGATGCACTCCGTGACACGTTGCTTGTTATTTCGGGAAAAATTCCCACCAGTATAAATAGAACACTTAGGTTCATTTTTCAAATTTCTGACGGGGTTGAGCAAGAACGTGGGTTACAGGCAGTTGAGGGGTCGAAATTATTAAGGTTTTTTCTCTCTTTCTTTCTCCTTGAATTCAATTGCTTGTATGTTTAACACTCATTTAACGATGTTTAATCCACAAATGAGTGGCTAATTCTTATTCTTGCTGAGGTTTAGAACACTTGTAATGAAATGTGATTATTGATTCTTTGGTTTTTCATCTTTTCTTCCATGGTTGTTCTATTAATTCTTGTTCTTACTGCATTAATGTGTGGCCTACGTTAATGTACATCTAAAAAGTCCGGTTTCACTCGAGAGAGCAAGAAATTAGAAAGTTCTGAATTAATAGGATATGATCTTTTCTAAGTTTGGGAAAATTCAGAATTGATTTACCTTCAGGATAGAAATATACCTGAAAGTCGTATTAGTCAATTTAGGAATCGGTTTTGTATGGCTAGAACATGAATTGCATTTAATCACAGAAATGTAGGTGGATGATTCATGATTCTTAAGTGGGGTTAAATACGAGAGTTTTAATCCCTTGGCAATAATTCTTGACTAGCAACCGGAGGAAAAGGCTCACCAAATTATATCGACAATTAATTTCATTACGTGTTCGTTTAACCTCAGCGTGCTCACATTCATAGTTCAGACTCACATTAGATAATTGTTTTAGACTTAGCACAATTATTATAAATCAAAATATCAAACTCTTTGTTACACTGTTGTCTTCATTGTTAGAATTAAAATATAGTACACTTGAGCAGATTGCACTTCATCCCAGTCCCTGTGGGATCGATACTTGGCTTACTTAAGCCACTTTACTACTTGTTCGACCACGTGCACTTGCGTGTAGTTATACACCCATATAACAGACCGAACAAGTTCTCCGCCATCGTTGGAGCACGGGACACAGACACCCATGTTCTCCGCCAGCTAAACATCACCCCACAGTATGCCGACATCAAACGTATGTTGTGTGGGGCTCGATCCACAGCCCGATGGAGTAGACACAAGGAGAGGGGTTACCACCAGACTCTGCCCTATTCGCAGATGAACAGGGAGGCCAGAATCTGGCTGAAGATTGTATGTTCGTGTTTGATCCCGGGAGTCCATATGACAGATGTGACCCAGGACCGTGTCTGCTTGGTGTATGCCCTTATGAAAGGGCTTGAGATTAATGTAGGGGCGGTCATAATATCCGCCATGAAGAGAGCCAGACTGCACCAGGGCCACAGATACGGGTTTGGCGGACTCATCACCACCTTCCTCCGAGGCCTCGACATTGAGGAAGAAGCTTTGGATTATATTTCGCAGTTAGAGCGGAGGGCCCTCGACGTGACAAAGACGAAGGCCCCCGACACTACACACGGACCTGTGCTGACTTTGGGTGAGCGACATGCTCGTGACGATCAGTACATGGCCCGTATGTTCGGCATGCAGATGTTGCAGCTACGGATAGGTGGGAGACCAGCCACCGAGGAAGAATTATGGCAGCTGGAGCTGGACTACCCCTTTGGCGAGAACGCCAGAGCCTTATGTAAGGTGGGGCCAGCCTTTGTGGAGCCTACAGATGATGATGTCCCTACTGATGAGGAGACACGTCGTGAGGACTCTGATGTGGAGTCCGATGACGATGATGGAGCTGATTCGGATATGGGCGACGAGGCCGCAGCACTGGATGAGGAAGTCGAATATTTCGACTGAGCAGGGAGTTCCACCACCCAAAATTTTGTGTTTTGTAATTTTTGTGAACACTGGGGACAGTGTTCGATTTAAGTGTGGGGTGGGGAGTAGTTAGGTGCTGGGACATAGGCTCTAAATTGCTGTATATTTTTCCTTGATGTTTATGTATGTTTGCGTTTTCCCTGTTGTGAACTGATTTGTGATGTATCTGCATATATTTGTTTTGTGGCTGATGATGTGTGTTTTTGAAAGTTATGGTTGCCATTGTTAATATTTTGTAAATTTTATAAATATTTTTTTTTCTATCGAAATGATCGATATTTTTCAAAATTTTTGCGAAAATATTTTGCACTTGTAAATATTTTCTTTCTATTCAAATGATTGATGTGTTGCAAAAAAATTTTCGATTTTTATTTTTTTTGGGTTTCTCGGAGTTTGTTTTCGGTTCTTTTACCGAGAATAGTCCCATTGAACCGATGTCATAGTTAGTGACCGTTCCCTATGATGGATGGATGACGACCGTCTTAAGGGAAATGGAGTCGGTAGGAGTAGGATTTTTAATTGTTTTTAGTTTTTCTTTGGTGGATTGCATCAATTAACTGTAGTTGCTTATGGTTGCTAAAATTTCGTTGCGTGTTGTAATTGATGTTCAAAATGTGAAAGTGATTCGTTTGAAAGCATGCAATTCTGTAAGTATGTTGAGTTACCTAGGCTATAGAATTTGATTCATTATGATTTAGGCTTAATCTTGAATTCATGTAATTGACTAATTAAAGAGTCTGTGAATGCATCTTGATTCGAGCATGTGCATGAAGTGTGAAGTGAGGTTTTGCTATTCCATGTCATTGTGAATTGTCTAGAACTTGCCTGGTGTGTATACAAAACGAAATGAAGGAGGTGTAGTGTTGGAAAGGATGTAGGCATTTCTTTGTTTTAACCGATAGTTTCCATTTTTTCTTGTCAAATTCTACCTTTTTATATGTTGTATACCCTAGTCAGCCCGTTGAGCCTTTAGCCGATTTCTTTCTTTTGTCCAAAATTGTATGAACTAAGCTTTATTCCTTCTTTTCATTAGCCTTTAAGTCTATAAGAAGCTCTTAAGCGCTTGCAAAGAAAAGAAAATGTTTCCCAAAGTGTTAAAGAGTGAAAAGAGTGAAAAGAAAAAGAAAAGCAAAGTGGAGAAAGAAAAGATGATGTTGAAAAGGCACTTGTTGTAATTAATTGATAGTGGGGGTACATGAAAACCCTTTGTTTTGTGTCAAGTGTGTTTGATGAAATGGGTTGTATGAAAGTAAACCAGCATGAATGGGAGAAAAAGAGAAAAGAGAGGAACAATGTCCATGAGTCGATGGAAATGTGTTGAAAAGGCGCTTAAGGATGCTAGCGACTATTATTGGCTAATCCAATATATACATACTAGATCCATAGCCCCGTTACAACCCATTAAAGTCCTACATGATCCTATATTGCATTTCTTTATATTAGTGGAGAAATACACTAAGGGCAAACCTATGGGTCATGACATGATGCATGTGAATTCTTTTGGGAGAGAGAGTGAAATTAATTTTTATATGCCCCTACTTGCATGTTTGTGTGTTGCATGAACATAAAGGGGAAGTTCTCTCGAGTTGTGAGGGCACATGCTTGATGAAAGATTGATTTTCTTGTCGGATTTCTTGATTAGCTGATTTGCATGAGTTTGCCGATATCAAGAATCAATTCTTAAAAGTCTAGGAAGCCTTGATGTATTAAAGGTCATTATATTGTACGACCAAGCATGTTTTCTTGATGATTTGCAAAAATTGAATAATCGGTATGACCGTAGCGTAAATTGTTGCACCATAGTGACGAAGGTTGGGATGTAATTTGCATGATTTGTGTATATGTTGTTCGAGGACGAACAAGGATTTAAGTGTGGGGTAAGTGATCTTGGGCAGATTTATATGCCCAAGTGATACTCAAACGTATCATTTTTACCTTGTTTGTTGTGCAATGTGTATATAATATCATGTAATTAGTAATAAAATGCGAATTTATACTAACCAACATGATTAGCATTTGTTTTGCAGGTAAATGTGATTTTTAGGAGCTAAAATGCATGTTGGAACTATGTCGGAGTTGGACTTGGATGCGAGCGTGGAAAAGACCTTGGAATGCATATTTTATAGGGGCTCCGCGATGGAGCCGTGCCACGCTACCATCGCAGTAGCACACTGCCTGAGCAGGGATTAAAATGGCAATTTCCAGTGTGCCTTCGCGTCAGCTCCGTGGCACGGAGAGAGGCCTCCGCGATGGCCTTCGTGCCACGTTGAGGCTAATTTACCGGACCCTGGAAATTCCAGTAAAGGTCCACGTCCATGCCGTGTCACGGAGGCAGTGCTCCGCGTTGGCCTCCGTGACACGTTGCTTGTTATTCCGGGAAAAATTTCCCACTAGTATAAATAGCACACTTAGGTTTATTTTAATTAGTTTTTAGTTTTTAGACTGAGTTCAGAAGTGGAGAGCAGGAACATGGGTTAGTAGCAGTTGAAGAATGAAAAAGCTAAGGGATTTCTTCTCTTCCTTTCTTCTTTCTATCAATTGTACGTATGATTTACACTCATTTTAGGATGATCAATCCAAGAATGAGTGGCTAATTCTCTTCCTTGCTGAGGTTTTGAACATGTGTAATGAATTTTGATTGTAAATGATATGGTTTTATTCTTCTTCTTTAATGTTATTCTATTAATTCTTGTTCTTACTGCATTAGTGCTTGGCCAACATTAATGTACATCTAAAAAGTCCAATTTCACTCGAAAGAGCAAGAAATTGGAAAGTTGTGAATTAATAGGGTATTGTTCTTAACTTGATTTGGGAAAATTGGGTTTTGATGTGCTTTCCTGATAGAAATATACTTGAAAGCCGTATTAGTCAATTTAGGAATCGAAATTGTAGTGCTAGGTCATAAATTGCATTTGATCACAGAAATGTAGATGGATGGTTTATGATTCTAAAGTGAAATTAAATACGGGAGTTTTAATTTCTAGGCTAATGTTCTTGGCTAGCAACATGAAGAAGAGATTAACCAAATTATCATGATTATCAAGTTCATTACTTGTTCTTAACCTTGGCATGTTCATATCCATTGTCTAAATTCACAAGTAAATAGTTGTTATTAGTTGTAGTATATATAGTTTAGAAACAAAAACTCAAGTAACTCTTGGTTACATTGTTGTTAGCATAATTAGAAGTGAAATAGGAATATAGTAAACTAGGAAATTTTACGTATCTTGAGCCTCTTCGGATCGATACTTGGCTACTTAGCCACTTTATTACTTGTTTGACCACGTGCACTTGCGTGTCGGTTTATAATATAAATTACCAACGAGCAGTACAAGCCGAACAGCAGACACAAAGAGAGGGGATACCATCAGACTTTGCCCTATTCACAGATGAACAGGGAAGCCAGAATATGGCTAAAGATCGTCTGTTCCTGCCTAATCCCGAGGGTACATATGAAAGACGTAACCCGGGATCGTGTATGCCTGGTGTACGCCCTGATGAAAGGGCTAGAGATCAACGTGGGGGCAGTGATTATCTCTGCCATGAAGAGAGCCCGGTTGCATCAGGGGCACAGATACAGATTTGGTGGGCTACTCACCACCTTCCTGAGGGGCCTGGATGTCGAGGAAGAGGCCCTTGATTATATCTCGCAGATGGAGCGGCGAGCCTTAGATGTCACTAAAAATAAGGCTCCTGACACCACCCACGGGCTAGTGCTTACACTAGGCGAGCGACATGCTCGTGATGATCAGTACATGGCTCGTATGTGTGGGATGCAGATGCTCCAGCTGAGGATAGGAGGGAGGCCAGCAATAGAGGAGGAGTTATAGCAGCTCGAGCTAGACTACCCTTTCGGCGAAAATGCCAGGGCTCTATGCCGAGTGGGGCCAGCATTTGTAGAGCCCACGGATGATGATGTCCCCACGAATGAGGAGACATGTCGGGAGGACTCCGATGTGGAGTCCGAGGATGACGATGCGGGTGATTCAGACATGGGAGATGAAGCAGCAACACCTGATGAAGAAGTGGAGTACTTTGATTGATCAGGGAGTTCCACCACCCAAGTTTTGTGCTATTTTAATTTTTTTTTGTGAACACTGGGGACAGTGTTCGAGATAAGTGTGGGGTGGGAGTAGTTAGGTGCTGGTTATGCTGTTTTGTATGTCCTAATCTGTTGTTGTGCTGTGAACAAAATCTTCTGACCTGTGAATTGTGATTGTAAGTTAGTGTTCTGTATTGTAAATATATGTGAAACTGTTGTGTGTTACTGAATGTTGCTAGCTGAGTTTGTACATATGTTTGTTTATCGAATTGATCGATATTTTTAAAATCGAAATGATCGATATTTTTTAAAAAAATTACAATTCTTGGGTTTCTCGGCGTTTGTTTTCGGTTCTTTTACGGAGAATGGTCCCATTAAACCGAAGTCCTAGTCAGTGACCGCTCCCTATGATGGATGGATGACGACCGTCTTAAGGGAAATGTAGTCGTTAGGTGTAGATTTTTCAGTTATTTTTCAATTGTTTTTCTTTTGTGGGTTGCATCCCAAAACTTGCAGTTACTTTATGGTTGCGGGATTATGGTTGCGTGTTATACATGATATTTAAAATGCAAATGTGATTCGTATGAAAGCATGCAACTTTGTAAATGTGTTGAGATACCTAGGCCATAGAGTTCGATTCAGTGTGATTGAGGCTTAATTTTGAATTCCTGTAATTAGCTGATTGAAGAGTCTGTGAATACATCTTGAATTGAGCATGTGCAGTAAGTGTGAAGTGAGGTTTTGTTATCCCATGCTATTGTGAAGTGTCTAGAACTTGCCTGCTGTGTGTACAAAACGAAATGAAGGAGGTGTGTTGTAATAAAGGATGTAGGCATTTCTTTGTTTTAACCGAAAGTTTCGATTTTTCATGATCATACCCACCTTGATGGGGTACCCTAGTCAGCCCGTTGAGCCTTTAGCCAATTATTTTTTTCTTTTGTCAAAAAGTGTAAACCGAGCTTAATCCCTTCTTTTCATTAGCCGTAAAGCCGATCCAAAACTCTTAAGCGCTTAAGAAGAGAAAATAATTTTCCCAAAGTGTCAAAAGAGTGAGAATGGTGAAAAGAAAAGTAAAGCAGAGAGATGGAAGGAAAGAAAAGGGTGAAGGTGCAATTGTTATAAATAAACTATAATGAAGGTGCATGAATAATCTTTGTTGTGGTGAAAAGTGTGCTTAATAAGATGGGCCAAACTAAAGAACAACTTCAAAAAGGGGAGGATGAAGAAAGAAACAATGTCCATGAGTTTGATGGGATGTGTTGAAAAAGCGCTTAAGGATGCTAGTGGCTAGTATTGGCTAGCCCAATATTGACTAGATCCGTAGCTTCCATTACAACCCGTTGAAGTCCTTCGTGATCTTACATCACATTTCTTTATATTAGTGAAGTGGTACACTAAAAGCAAGCTTATGGGTCATGACATGATGCATGTGAATTCTTTTGGGACAGGAGCGAAATTGTGTTTATATGCCCCTGCTTGAAATTTTGTGAGTTCATATGATCAAAAAGGGGAAAATTCTCTTGTATTGTGAGGGCACATGCTTGATGAGAGATTAATCTTCGTGTCGGATGTCTTGATCAGCTGATTTGTAGGAGTTTGCCAATATCAAGAGTCGATACTTAAGTCAAGGAGGTCTTGATGAATTGAAGGTCATTGAATTGATAGGACCATGCATGTTTTCTTGATGATTTGCTGTATTGAATAATCGGTATGACCGTAACCTAAATTGTCGAACCAAAGTAGCGAGGTTGGGATGTAAATTGCATGAGGTGTAAGATTGTTGTTCGAGGACGAACAAGGATTTAAGTGTGGGGTAAGTGATCTTGGGCAAATTTATATGCCCAAGTGATACTCAAAGGTGTCATTTTAGCCTTGTTTATCTATCAATGTTTATACTTTCTCATGTAATTGGTAATAAAATGTGAATTTATACTAACCAACATGATTAGCATTGTTTTGCAGGAAAAAGGTAATTTCGGAAAGCTAAAATGTATGTTGGAAGATATCGGGGTTGGACTCGGATGTGAGCAAGGGATAAGGCATTGGAAAGCACAAAATAAAGGGGCTCCGCGATGGAGCCGTATCACGCTACCATCGCGGAGGCCTTCTGCCTGGATAGGGAATTTTCGCCCAATTTCCAGAGAGGGTTCACGATGGGTCCGTGGCACGGTGGCCTGGCTCCGCATTGCACGCCATGCCATGTTGGGCCTTATTTCCTGGACCCCCAGTTTCCAGTGAGGGTCCGCGTCGGTAGCGTGTCACAGAGGCAGTGCTCTGCGATGCACTCCATGACACGTTGCTTGTTATTCCGGGAAAAATTCCCACCAGTATAAATAGAACACTTAGGTTCATTTTTCAAATTTCTGACGGAGTTGAGCAAGAACGTGGGTTACAGGCAGTTGAGGGGACAAAATTATTAGGGTTTTTTCTCTCTTTCTTTCTCCTTGAATTCAATTGCTTGTATGTTTAGCACTCATTTAACGATGTTTAATCCACAAATGAGTGGCTAATTCTTCTTCTTGCTGAGGTTAAGAACACTTGTAATGAAATGTGATTATTGATTCTTTGGTTTTTCATCTTTTCGTCCATGGTTGTTCTATTAATTCTTGTTCTTACTGCATTAATGTGTGGCCTACGTTAATGTACATCTAAAAAGTCCGGTTTCACTCGAGAGAGCAAGAAATTGGAAAGTTCTGAATTAATAGGATATGATCTTTTCTGAGTTTGGGAAAATTCAGAATTGATTTACCTTCAGGATAGAAATATACCTGAAAGTCATATTAGTCAATTTAGAAATCGGTTTTGTATGGCTAGAACATGAATTGCATTTAATCACAGAAATGTAGGTGGATGGTTCATGATTCTTAAGTGGGGTTAAATACGAGAGTTTTAATCCCTTGGCAATAATTCTTGACTAGCAACCGGAGGAAAAGGCTCACCAAATTATATCGACAATTAATTTCATTACGTGTTCGTTTAACCTCAGCATGCTCACATTCATAGTTCAGACTCACATTAGATAATTGTTTTAGACTTAGCATAATTATTATAAATCAAAATATCAAACTCTTGGTTACACTGTTGTCTTCATTGTTAGAATGAAAATATAGTACACTTGAGTAGATTGCACTTCATCCCAGTCCCTGTGGGATCGACACTTGGCTTACTTAAGCCACATTACTACTTGTTCGACCACGTGCACTTGCGTGTAGTTATACACCCATATAACAGACCGAACAGTACCACGACCCAAGGTATCTGTCCGTGCTATGCACTGTCTTGTCTCAAACAACGACTGAAACAACGATTCATTCTTACCTTCAATGGGTTGTTCATTCGACCGTGGATTCCTTTTGCCAATTTTATACTTCCTCAAACCACAAGCATTACCACAAGCATTACCACGACTCATTACTAGAACCCATGAGTCGCGGTCTCATTCTATTACATACACTAGCCATCTCACCATTCTAACAATTACTACTTATTAAGATCCGTGGTACCTCATAACAGGTCGTTGGGTGGACCGTTACTTCCCTGAATCTCAAGTCCACATCTTACCACGGCTACCAATAATGAATCATTTTTTTCCCACAATGGGTTGTTATGCTGGTCGTTGTCTCCACTGCCCCAAACCCAGACACCTTCCATGGCTCACTCCAACAGTTAGGACCTCTCGGTCTGCAACAATTTCTGAATTTCAGTAGTTTTAAATTTTTAACTCCCGGGTCTAATATTAGGTACATTCGGGGTATTACAATATCTCCCACTTGGGACCATTCGTCCTCGAATGTAGGAAACAAGCAAAAAATAGAAACATGCAATTATCATATTCAGATATTGATCATTTAAATCGAAAATGATGAAATGACTACCTCCGATTCAAAATATACCACTGAACTGAATTTTAAAATCACATACACACCCATATACATAAAAGAAACTTGCATGCATGAACTAAACATGAAACTAAATGGAGTCTTATAGAAAACCTGGTACCTCAAGTCAAAATTGAGTCGGTAGAGAAAAAGTGCGGGTATTTATCCATCATATCCGCTTCGGCTTCCCATGTAGCTCCTTCAACATACTGATATCTCCGTAATACTTTAACTGAAGCTACTTCTTTGTTTCTCAGCCTACGAACCTGACGATCCAATATTTCAACTGGAACTTCCTCATAGTTAAGGCCATCCTCTAATCCAACGCTGTCCACCGAGACTACTAAGGCTGGGTCTCCCAAATATTTCTTCAAAGTGACACATGAAACACAGGATGCATGGAAGATAACTTTGAGGGCAAGCCTAACTCGTATGCTACGTTACCAACTCTTCTCATAACCCGATAGTGACCAACATAGCGGGAACTGAGTTTTCCTTTCTTCCCAAACTGCATGACTCCCTTCATGGGAGATACCTTCAGAAATACCCAATCATCCACCTCGAACTCCAACCCTCTCCTCCTCAGATCAGCGTATGAATTTTGATGACTCTGAGTGGTTTTCAGCCTATCCCTTATCAACTGAACCTTCATTAGCCTCATGAACTGAGTCTAGCCCTATCAAAGCTGCCTCACCAACCTCAAACCAACCGATGGGCGATCTACACCTCTGCCCATAAAGAGCCTCGAACGGTGGCATCTGGATACCGGAGTGATAGCTGTTATTATAAGAAAACTCGATTAGAAGTAAATGATCATCCCAACTACCTTTGAAGTCCATCACACATGCTCTCCAACATGTCCTCAAGAGTCTGGATTGTTCGTTCTGCTTGGCCGTCTGTCTTCGGATGGAAGTCTGTACTGAGCTTAACCTAAGTCCCAAGCCCCTTCTTAAAAGACCGCAAAAACTGGGAGGTAAACTAAGTACCTCGATTTGAAATAATGGACAAGGGCACTCCGTGTAACTGAACCAACTCTTGGATATATAGTATTGCATAATCATCCGCTGAATCTGTGGTTTTCACCGGTAGGAAATGTATAGCCTTGGTCAATCTGTCTACACCACCCAAATAGAGTTATACTGTCGGCGAGTACGAGGTAGGCCTATAATGAAATCCATATTAATCTCTTTCTACTTCCAAGTGGGAATGATAATATCCTCAAGTACTCCTCCCCGCCTTTGATGCTCAACCTTTACTTGCTGACACTTCGGGCACTCAGCTATGAATTTTGCAATATCCCTCTTCATGCCATTCCACTAGTATATTTCCCGCAAGTCATGATACATCTTGGTTGCACCTGGATGAATGGAGTATCGAGATCTATGACCCTTATGCAATATCCGCCGCCTTAAATTATCAACCTCTGGAACACATAGACAATCCTGGTACCGCTACACACCATCTCCCCCTTGGGAGAAGACCTCCACCTTCTGATTTCAAACGGCTTCCTTCATCTCTACCAAAATCGGATCCTCATCTTGTCTAGATTCCACATCAGTTAGCAAGGATGATTCTGATCCATTTTGCACAATAATACCACCATCGGTCGAATCGACCAATCTAACTCCCATCCTTGCAAGTCGATGGACATCTCTCACCACTTCCTTCTTTCCCTCATCCACGTGGGACACACTCTCCATAGAGAGCCTACTAAGTGCATCTGCTACCACATTAGCCTTACCTGGGTGGTTGTAATACCCCAATGTGCTTGAGAATAGACTCGGGAATTTAAATTAAAATCTGCAGAAACTGGAAAAGAAGAACTCGGACGAGTGGAGTAACGACTTGTGGTTTTAAACTATGAGCCATTATTGGCAGTCGTGGGTTCAAGTATTCGGGTGGTAGTGGGAATAGCGGTTGATGTAACAACTCATTGTAAGAAACAATGAGTCGTTGTTAGTAGTCATGGTAAGAGATGGACTTAGTAGTTGCGGAATATAATGGGTCATACAACAACTCGTCGTGGCTTGCAATGGTCCATTATGGTGAGTTGTGATAAGGAAACCTAGATCTCCAGTTGACTTGATGGATGGATACCACGATCCATCGGAGCCCACAACGAGTCGTGGTGAGACTCGTCATGGGGAAGTTCAGAAGGTTCGGGAGGGAAATCAACGACCGAATGAATGACCCGTTAGGCTTAAGGACGACGTCATGTCTATCTGTGGTCTGATTTCGATAGAAGGTTTGAGCAGTGCATAGCACGGACGGATACCATAGGTCTTGGTATCCTCCACCGACGTATTGGTTCATCCGCTGTTTGGTCCAGTGAATAAATTTTCTGCATAATCGGTAAGGGTATTTCCGTCAGTCCTACATCCTAACGCCATATACTACATTGTTTAAGGCTCATTTTGATGGGTTTTGAGAGGGGAAAAGCCTGTTCTAATACATTCTTTGCATGCATGCAAGTTTGAAGGGTTGAAGTGGTGATTCAAGGTAAAATTTCAAGGTTTCCATTGGAATCTCATCTTGGGCAATCAGAAAGTGTTAGAATCCACCTTTTCCAGGTATGTAAGGTTATGAGTGGGTGTCTCCTTTCACGCCCATGCCCAATTTCTACCAAATCATGAAAATCACCTATTATCAGGTATGGGGTTTTTAGCCAATTGCATAATTCTTCAATCTCTATACATGGGCATGATTAGATTATATTTATATTGATGAATTGTGAAGCTTGGGCAGATTTTAAATTGTTTTCAATCCAAATTATGTTTTCCTAAATTATGAAATTAAATACCCATGGATGAGAAGTTCATGAAAGGGGAGAATGATGATGAATGTATGATGATGATGAGATTTGATGATGAAAAGCATGCTTCTAAAGCTACCCATGATTATGATATTCTTTTCAAACTGAATTGAGTAGATCCAAGTATGATAAAGTGTTTGGAAATGCCGGCATGTTGATTTAAAATGATGATTTTCCTAAAATAAGCCTACCACATTATTTGGAGCGAAGTCTCCCAAATTTCATATTATTAGTTTGTGGTATGTTGAGTCAAATACTCCTATATATATCTTACCTCATGATTTAGGGTAGATACTCCCACTTATATTAGAGCTTGGGGTGTGTTTCAAATTAAAGCTTCTCATATGCATAAGTCCATAATTGAGGTGTATGTCATTATTGAGCTTTGTCAAAGGATAATGTTGAGCTTCATTTCACTCGATGTTGAGTTATGCATGATTTCATCTTGAGCTTCATCAATAGATGATGTTGAGCTTCGTTATATACAATGTAGATCATTGCATGTTTTTGGTAGAAGAGTCTAGCACCTAGCGGACTAAGGGTCGATCACCCTATGCCCCAGAACTACGCGCCAATGCAGGATGAAACTATTATATTATTGGAAACTCCATTGTGAGCTATCCCCGTCCCTATTGTCCCTTAATATTGATATCGATATCATCATATCGTCCATAGCCCTGGAAAGGTTATGGACGGCTCTACCCACTTGAATGTGATAGTTGGGACCACGTAAGCTCTATCATGGTTTATCGGTTAAGTGATGAGTCTCCCACTGTCTATATTACTCATGGTTATTACTTTTCACATGCATGTTCTAAAAGCAAGGTTTGACTCATTGTTCAGCTTTTGTTATAAATGTTATGTTTCATCTTTGAGTAATTCGAGTCAGTCATGATGTTATAAAGCTATGCATGGTCATGTCATAATAAGATTATGATTTCAAAATGAATGCATGTATCCCTTCTTCTCAAACTTGAAAGCTTATGATATGTTATGAAATGTTTTTATTTTACTTAAGCAGTTTTACTTACCTTTCATACTTGGTACATTCCACGTACCGACCGCATACTTCCTATGCTATATCATTTCATGATACAAGACCCGGCTTGCAGCTTTAGCCCCGTTCTTAGTTAGCTTTTCAGAGTTTGTATATGCTCAGGATTGGTGAGTCCTCATCCTTCGAGGACTAGACAATCATTTTTCCTTCATGTAGTTCTACTTTAAGTATTGATGAGCTAGTTGGGGTCCTGTCCCATCAGCTCATCCAGATTAGAGGCTTTTTAGACTTATGTAAATGTTAGCTTGGGATGTTATTCTGATGTGTTGTTGAATTAGACTTTCGCTGAGATTATGTTGATGTTTTCTTCAGTTTAAGGAATGAGTTGATGTATGCTTATGCCATGGGTCGACTTAGTGTCTCTCGGGGTCCTTTGTGCCGTGTCTATGATCCGGGCCCCCGTTCGGGTCGTGACAAACTTGTTATTAGAGCCATAGGTTTTGAAGTGTCCTAGGGAGTCTAAAATCCATGTTAAGTAGAGTCTTATTCATGATGTGAAGCATGCCACACTTATGATGAATAGGCTACTAGACATTTAGGAAATGTTCCCTTCTTTCATGATCTATGTCATGCGACGAGAAGTCTTTCTATCCTTCTAATTTGTGCTATTCGCGATTGCAAAATCATGGCACCTCGAAGAATGAATGGAAGGAGGAATGGAGGTCGTGAAGGCCACGAGGATGGAAATGATTATGGGCATCAGCCATCCCCACTAGTTCAGGAGCCTCAAGCACCAGAGCCAGCTGCTCATGCTGAGTTTTGAGATGCTATTCATATGCTTGCATAGGCTTTGACCGCTCAGGTCAATCAGCAGGCGGTTACGCATGTTCCTCAAAATGGCGATGCAGCGGCGGCCAAAGTCAGAGACTTCTTGAGAATGAACCAACTGAATTTCCTGGGATCCCTGGTAGATGAGGACTCGCATGATTTCATTGATGAGATTGTCAAGATCACCCAAGTCATGGGGGTGAGTAGTGTTGAGTGCACAAGGTTGGCCTCCTACTAGTTAAAGGGTGTCACGCATATCTGTTTTCTCCAATGGAAGGATAGTAGGGTCGCAGGAGCAGGTCCGATCATGTGGGAGGAGTTTTAGGTTGCATTCCTAGATCGGTTCTTCCCTCGAGAGATAAGGGAGTTGAAAGCAGTTGAGTTTGTGAATTTAAAGCAAGGGAGGATGGTTGTTCAAGAGTATGCCCTTGAGTTCACGCGCCTACTGAAATATGCCCTAGAGTTGGTAGTTGATCAGAGGATGCGAGTGAGTAGATTCTTGCATGTTACTTGGACAAATACTGCAGGACAACTATGCTGCACCAGGATATGGATTTTCCTCGGATTGTGTTGTACGCCCAGCAGATGGAGGGCACATTTGAGAGAGAGGGAGGCCATGAGGGCCAGGACAGAGGACCACAGATTCTCTCTGCAAAGGTTTGATGGTGGGCACCTACAGCAGACACACCAGAGGTCATCAGCCCCAGCATCTTCATCAGTGAGTGTGCCATCTAGGTCTAGACATGATCAGAGAGGGTGAGCGTCAGGATCGAGGGGTCATCGCAGTAGACCTGCAGATTCCAGCATCCCAGCTTGTTGCAGATGTGGTCGAGGGTACACAGGCCAGTGTTTGGAAGGTTCAGGAGCTTATTTTGGTTGTGGGCATCTCGGACATATGCTCAGGGATTGTCTAGCTGTGAGATAGGATCAGGTTGGGGGCTGAGGCCCAGCTTCTAGTTCAAAAGCCCCTCCCCCACGCACAGCACATCATGGGGAATCTACTAGCACAGCTGGCAATCAGTGCCGGAACAGATTTTATGCCTTAGCCACCCGTCAAGAGTAGGAGGCCTCACTAGATGTGGTCACTGGTATGTTGAGAGTTTTCCATGTTGATGTTTATGTTTTGTTAGGTTCGGGGGCTACCCTATCTTTTGTAACACCTTATGTGGCTAGTAGCTTCGGAGTTAGTCTCGATGTCTTGTCAGAACCCTTCTCAGTTTCTACTACAATAGGTGACTTAGTTATAGCTAGATTGGTGTATAGAGGTTTCCCGGTCTTAGTCCTTCATAAGGTCACCTCAGCAAACTTGATAGAGTTAGCCATGACTTATTTCCAGTTTATTCTCAGCATGGATTGGCTATATGCATGGTAAGCTTCAGTAAATTGTAGAACCCGATCAGTAGAGTTCAGATTTTCGGGTGAGCCAATCATAGAATGGAAGGGTAGTTCAGTTGTGCCTGTAGGTCGATTCATTTCCTACCTTAAGGCTAGAAAGATGATTTCTAAGGGGTGCATGTACCATCTAGTTAGGGTTAACGACATGGAGTCCGAGACCTCGACCATCGAGTCCGTACCAGTTGTACATGAGTATTCAGAGGTCTTTCCTGATGATTTTCTAGGTGTCCTTCCCGAGCAGGAGATTGATTTCGGTATAGATCTTTTTCCCGACACATAGCCTATATCCATTTCGCCTTATAGAATGGCTCCAACTGAGCTAAAAGAGTTGAAGGATCAGTTGAAGGACCTGTTAGATAAGGGCTTTATTAGGTCAAGTAAGTCTCCATGAGGCGCACCGGTATTATTTGTTTGGAAGAAGGACGGTTCCCTTCGCATGTGTATTGACTATCAACAGTTGAATAAAGTTACCATAAAGAATAGGTACCCCTTACCCAAGATTGATATTTGTTTGACCAGCTTCAGGGTGCCAAGTATTTCTCCAAGATTGATTTCCGGTCCGGGTATCAGTAGCTTAGGGTTCAGGAGAGTGACATCCCTAAAACCGCCTTCAGAACTCTGTATGGTCGCTACGAATTCATTGTTATGTCTTTTGGACTAACCAATGCCCCTACAACTTTAATGGATCTATTGAACAGGGTGTTCAAGGCATATTTTGATATGTTCATGATTGTGTTCATCGATGACATCCTTATATACACTCAGAGCGAGGATGAGCGTGCCGCTCATTTGAGGGTTGTGCTTCAGACCCTCAAGAATCGTCAGTTGTATGCAAAGTTCAGTAACTGTGAGTTTTCGCTGGATTTTGTGGCATTTCTAGGCCATGTGGTATCAAGTGAGGGCATAAAGGTAGATTCTCAGAAAATTAAAGCGGTGAAAATTTGGCCCAGACCGGTGAATCCATCAGGCTTTTCATCTATTGCGGCACCTTTGAGCAAGTTGACTCAGAAGAAGGTAAAGTTCCAATGGTAGGAGGCTTGTGAGAAAATCTTCCAAAAATTGAAGACCCGACTCACTTCAGCACTAGTGTTGACCTTACCCAAGGGTACAGATGGATTTTTTATGTATTGTGATGCTTCACGAGTCAGACTTGGGTGTGTGTTGATTTAGCATGAAAAAGTGATAGCATATGCCTCAAAAAAATTGAAAGTTCATGAAAAGAATTACCCAACCCATGATCTTGAGTTGGTCGCGGTGGTATTCGCCTTGAAAATAAGGTGGCATTACTTGTATGGGGTGCACGTGGACGTGTTCATGGATCACAAGAGCTTACAGTATGTGTTCATCTAGAAAGATCTCAATCTTCGGCAAAGGAGGTGGTTGGAACTACTAAAGGACTATGACATGAGTGACCTTTACCACCTGGGTAAGACTAATGTGGTAGTAGATGCACTTAGTAGACTCTATATTGAGAGTGTGTCCATGTGGATAAAGGAAAGAAGGAGTTGGTGAAAGATGTCCATCGACTTGCAAGGTTGGGAGTTAGATCGGTTGACTCGACCGATGGCGGTATTGTTGTGCAAAATGGATTGGAATTGTCCTTGGTAGTGGATGTGAAAGCTAGGTAGGATGAGGATCCGATGTTGGTAAAGCTGAAAGAAGCCATTCGGAGTTAAAAGGTGGAGGTCTTCTCCCAAGCGGGAGATGGGGTGCTGCGGTACCAGGGTCGTCTATGTGTCCCTGATGTCAATAATTTGCAGTGATGGATATTGCATGAGGCACATGGGTATAGGTATTCTATCCATCCAAGTGCCACCAAGATGTATCATGACATGCGGGAAAAATATTAGTGGAATGGCATGAAGAAGGATATTGCAGAATTCGTAGCCAAGTGCCCGAACTATCAGCAGGCAAAAGTCGAGCATCAAAGGCCGGGCGGAGGTGTAGATCGCTCATCGGATGGTTTGAGGTTGGGGAAGAAACTATGATGGGGCCTGATTCAGTTCCTGATGTCGTGGTAAAGGTTCAATTGTTAAGGGATAGGATGAAAACCGCTCAGAGTCGTCAGAAATCATATGCTGATGTGAGGAGAAGAGATTTGGAGTTTGAGGTAGATGATTGGGTATTTCTAAAGGTATCTATCATGAAGGGAATCATGTGTTTCAGGAGAAAAGGGAAACTCAGTCCCCGATATGTTGGTCCCTACCGGGTTATGACGAGAGTTGGTATGATGGTGTATGAGTTGGACTTGCCCCTAAGAGTTATCTTCTGTATATCCTGTGTTTCATGTGGCACTTTTGAAGAAGTGTTTGGGAGATCCATCTCTAGTAGTCTCGGGGGACAGCGTCGGTGTAAAAGATAGCCTCAACTATGAAGAAGTTCCTATGGAAATATTACACCGTCAGGTTCGGAAGCTAAGGAACAAAGAAGTAGCATAAGTTAAAGTCTTATGGAGAAATCAGCATGTTGAAGGAGCTATGTGGGAAGCCAAAGCGAATATGATGGCTAAATACCCACATTTATTCTCTACTAGCTCAGTTCCGACTTGAGGTATCAGTCTTGCTCTATTACTCTGTTTAGTTTTCATGTTCAGTTCATGTGTTCAGGTTTCTTTTATGTGTATGGATGTCTATGTGAAGCATGAGATCAGTTTAGCTATGTGTTGTGAATCGGAGGTACTCATCCTGTAAAAAATTTGGTTTAAATGATCAGTATTTGACTATGATAATTGCATGTCTCTGTTTTCTGCTTGTCTCCTACATTCGAGGACGAATGTTCCCAAGGGAGAGATATTATAATACCCCAAAAGTTCTTGAGAATAGACCCTGGAGTATAAATCTGAAATCTGTAGAAACTGGAAAAAAATAGCTTAGACGAGTGGAGTAACAACTCGTGGTTTCAAACCACGATCCATTGTTGGCAGTCATGGGTTCAGGTGTTCGGGTGACAGTGGAAGTAACAATAGATGTAATGACTCATTGTAAGAAACAACGAGTCATTTTTAGTGGTCGTGTTAAGAGATGGACTTAGCAGTTGGGGAATCTAATGGGTCATCCAATGACCAGTCGTGCCTTGCAATGGTCCGTTGTGGTGAGTCGTGGTAAGGAAACCTAGATCTCCAGTGGACTTGACAGACAGATACCATAATTCGTTGGAGTCCATAACGAGTCGTGGTGAGACTCTTCGTGGGGAAGTTCAGAAGGTTCAGGAGGGAAATCAACGACCAAATGAATGACCCGTTAGACTTAAGGACGAGTTGTCCTATCTATCCATGGTCTGATTTTGAGAGAAACCTTGAGCAGTGCATAGCACGGACGAATACCGTAGGTCGTGATATCCTCCAATGACCCGTTGGTTTGTCCATTGTTTGGTCCAGTGAATAATTTTTTTCATAATCATTAAGGGTATTTCCGTCATTCCTATGTCCTAAGGCCCTATACTATGTTGTTTAAGGATCGTTTTGATGGGTTTTGAGAGGGGAAAAGCCTATTCTAAGTCATTCTTTACATGCATGCAAGTTTGAAGGGTTGAAGAGGTGATTCAAGGAAAAATTTCAAGGTTTCCCTTGAAATCTCATCTTGTGCAATTAGAATGTGTTAGAATCCACCTTTTCCAAGTACATAAGGTTATGAGTTGGTGTTTCCTTTCACACCCATGCCCAATTTCTACAAAATCATGAAAATCACCTATAACCAAGTATGGGGTTTTCACCCAATTGCATAACTCTTCAATCTCTATACATGGGTATGATTAAATTATATTTATATTGATGAATTGTGAAGCTTGGGCAGATTTTAAATTGTTTTAAATCCATATTATGTTTTCCTAAATTACAAAATTAAATGCCCATGGATGAGAAGTTGATAAAAGGGGAGAATGATGATGAATGTATGATGATGATGAGATTTGATGATGAAAAGCATGTTTCTAAAGCTAACCATGATTATGTTATTGTTTTCAAAATCATTGAGTAGATCCAAGTATGATAAATCTTTGGGAAATTCCCACATGTTGATTTAAAATGATGATTTTCCCAAAATAAGCTTACCACATTGTTTGGAGCGAAGTCTCCCAAATTTTCATATTATTAGCTTCAGGTATGTTGAGTCAAATACTCCTATGTATAGCTTACCTCATGATTTGGGGTAGATGCTCCCACTTATATTAGAGCTAGAGGTGTGTTTCAAATTAAAGTTTTTCATATGCATAAGTTCATAATTGATATGTATGTCATTATTGAGCTTTGTCAAAGGACAATGTTGAGCTTCATTTGATATGATGTTGAGTTATGCATGATTTCATCTTGAGCTTCATCAATAGTTGATGTTGAGCTGCGTTATATATGATGTAGAGCATTGCATGTTTTTGGGAGAAGAATCTAGCCCGAGTGGGCTAAGGGTTGATCACCCTATGCCCTAGAACTACGCGCCAATGCAGGATGACACTATTATATTATTGGGACCTCCCTTGTGAGCTATCCCCGACCCTATTAGCACTTGAGCTTGATATAGATATCATGGTATCGTCCATAACCCTGGCAAGGTTATGGACGGCTCTACCCACTTGAGTGTGATAGTTGAGACCACGTAAGCTCTATCGTGGTATGTCGGTTAAATGACGAGTCTCCCACTGTCTGTATTATTCAGATTTGCATATTCATTACTCATGGTTATTACTTTTCACATTCATTTCTAAAAGCAAGGTTTGACTTATTGTTCAGCTTTTGTTATAAATGTTATATTTAAGCTTTGAGTCATTCAAGTAAGTCATGATGTTATAAAGCAATGCATGGTCATATCATAATAAGATTATAATTTCAGAATGAGTGCATGTATCCCTTCTTCTCAGACTTGAAAACTTATTATATGTTATGAAATGTTTTAAATGTTTTATTTTTATTAAGAGGTTTGACTTACATAGCATACTCGGTACATTCCATGTACTGACAATATACTTCCTATGCTGTATCATTTCATGATACAGGACCCGGCTCGCAGCTTCAGCCTCATTCTTAGTCAGCTTTTCAGAGTTTGTGTCTGCTCAGGATGGTGAGTCCTCATACTTTGAGGACTAGACTATCATTTTTCCTTCATGTACTTCCAGTTTCAGTATTGTTGAGTTAGTTGGGGTCCTTCCTCATCAACTCATCCAGATTAGAGGTTTCTCAGACTTATGTATGTGTTAGCTTTGGATGTTATTCTGATGTGATGTTGAATTAGACTTCTGATGAGATTATGTTGATATTTTCTTCATTTTATCGAATTAGTTAGATGTATTCTTATTCCATGGTTCGACTTGGGGTCTCTCGAGGTCCCTTGTCCCGTGTGTACGATCCAGGCCTCCATTCGGATCGTGACAGTGGTAAAAGACATTTATATCGTAATCCTTGAGTAGTTCTAACCACCTCCTTTGTCGCAGATTGAGGTCTTTCTGTGTGAACACATATTGCAAGCTCTTGTGTCCCTGAACACATCCACATGTACCACATACAAGTAATGTTTCCATATCTTCAAGGCAAATACTACCGCGGCCAACTCAAGATCATGGGTTGGGTAATTCTTCTCATGGACCTTCAACTGTCTTGTGGCTTATGCTATCACCTTCCCACGTTGCATCAATATGCACCCGAGTCTGATTCTCGAAGCATCACCAATACACCACAAAATCATCAGTACCCTCAGGTAGGGTGTCACGACCCGAGTTCACACCCTAGCTGTAACAAGGGACAAAGAATCCCAAAAGGCTCCAAGTCAACCCATGGCATAATCATAGCATAACACTTAACATCAGAAATGGCTAACAACATAGATAAGCGGAAGCTAATAACAAGAATCTAATATAACCCATGTGGAAATTTTAAAAACACTTATATACAACGCCAAATCTTTCTAGACAAGTCTGAAAGCCTTCTACTAAACTGATGAGTTGCTGGGACAAGCCCCCAGCTAACTCCCAAAGTCTAAAAACTGAAACATAATAAAAAATAATAACATAAATCACGTACTCGGAGGATGAGGACTCACCACTAGCAACTGGCAGAGAGAGAAGCGTATCTAGGCACGCGGCTGAACCTGGAGACCTGAATCTTTATCATGAAACGATATAGCACCAGAGATGTGCAGTCAATACTTGGAATGTACTGAGTATGCAGGAAACGTAATCAACTAACTCATAAATATATATACAAGAAGGAAGTAATATAACAACATATTAATAGTAATGTAACTGAAATGAGATATGACAACCTTATATGAGATTCACATATTCATATCATCATAACTACATTATAAAGACATGCATTATTATAAGATCAACTGATGCGCGAAAGTAACAATTAGGAATAATATAGAATTACAATGTCGTGAATGATATCAAAAGGGTCCCTAACCGTCTAAGGGAAGTTCTTGACTGTCAAAGGAAGCATCCCTGACTGTCAAAGGGAAACATTCTTACTAATGGGAATCCATGACTATCAAAGAGAGAAAATGCTCTGATATAGGAGTCACTGACTGGCTAGGGATGTTAGTCCCGACCGACTAAGGAGAAACATGCATGGCTAGTAGCTAGGGATGTGAGTCCCGACTGACTAGGGAAACGTTCTTGTTAACGAGAATCCCAACTGACTGGGGAAACATTCTTGCTAACGAGAATCCAGACTGACTAGGGAAACATTCTTGCTAACGAGAATCCCAACTTACTAGGGAAACATTCTTGCTAACGATAATCTCGACTGACTATCACTAATCTAAATTGTAACAGCTAATCAGAGACAAGGACATTTACTAATTTTCATCATACAACATTCTTTTCGACAAGATTGGGGCTACTTTCTAATAACAACAAGCTTAATAGTTGCAATATCATTCTCAACTTTATCATCATAATTCACCTCACCAAGAAGTCAAATCGATAATTATCTCAAGCATCTTACGCTAACGAGCATTCTATAGATTCACATAGCGCATTATACTATCATGACATGCCACACTTCGAATTCATCTCATTCAACATGTAGCATAAGGTCATGCATGATTAATAGATTCCACTCATATTTTATCATAGATGCATGACTTCATTTATTTCAAAATATACCACAAGCTAACATTTATAAAATTTGGTAGACTTCACCTCAAACAATGTGGTAAGCTAATTTCGGGAAAATCATCATTTTAAATCAACATGTGGGGCATTACCAAAAAGCTTTGTCACACTTGGATCTAATCAATTCATTTTGAAAACAACAACATAATCATGGATAGTTTTAGAAACATGCTTTTCATCATCAACCTCATCATCATCTCACATTTATCATAAATCACTTCTTTTACGAACTTTTCATCCATGGGCATTTAAGATTCAAAAATTTGGAAAATAATTTTTGTAAGGAAAAAACACTTAGAATCCGCCTAAGCTTCATAATCCATCAATATAAATACAATCTAATCATACCCAATCAATTAAATCAAAAATAAAGGGATAATACATAATTTACTTTCAATTGCTCAAGCCCACAAACTCCAACTCATCCCAACGTAGTGATCAATGTTATAATCGGGTCATTAGGGTTAATCATACAATATTTCCACGATTCCATCATGTTCATGAATTACTACGATAATCAAGTGAGTAAAAAACACATCCCATTCAATACTCAAGCCGATTTATGAAGAACATGCTACACTTTTGCATTCCCAACCTATATTCCACAATTCAAGACAACCCATTGTTCATATCAGAAATAATTGTCATAATCACAGTAGATAATAGCATTTATGAGGAATGTAAAAGAAATTTGCCCATTATACAAAACCCTGGATCATACTTTTCTAGATTCGTTGAAATCAATTCTTTTTTAAAAATTATTTTGGGGCACAAGGATGGAAGAATATCCTTGTTGAAGACTCGCATACCTGGTAGGAGAAATTCCACTCGAAAGTGCACCTTGAAGCTTTGATGAAAATCTTGAGGGAAAACTAAGTATTGATAGGAGAATGAGAAGAGTTGAGAATAATAAGGGTTTAGGCATGAAACCATTAAAAATGTCCCAGTTAATACCCAAAATGATGTTACTTTAAAGATGGATGCATGGAATTTTACCAAACTTCCCCTGAGAAAAACCTGCAAATTTTTCCCGAACTGGAACCGACGACCCTCAGGACGAGTCGTTGTCTCATACAACGCCCCGTCGTCACCATCCATTGGATGCACTGGACCTCCTTCAAACTTTCAGCTTCTCCAAACAACGACCGACAGGATGGGTCATTTTCACCTACGATGACCTGTCATAACCACCCGTTGATTGCACTATTTCCTTGACAGGTGGCCTAACCACGACTATTGTGACGAGTCGTTGCTAGAACGAACGACTCATTTTATGCTTCTGTTTCAAACATTGGTCCCTCCTTCACCTCCTACCAACGATCAATACAACGAACCGTTACAACTTCCAACGGCCTATTGTCTCCATCCATTGCCACCACCTGGGAACCCTGAGATCCAACCCACGACCACTTATAAAGACTCGTCATTTACACCAACGAGTTGATACATGACTGGTTCCTTTCCAGTAGTCATCCTGAGATCTTACCACGACTGCTTCTAAGGGGTCGTTGCTTGTTACAATGACTCGTTCTATGAGTCGTTCTGAGGCACTGCTACAAATTTTCTGTTGGCACATTTTCTAACTCCCGAGAACTTTTGGGGTGTTACATAGGGTCAAAACTGGTGCTAAAGTGAGTCGAGTCTTCAACTCTTGGAAGCTTTTCTCACAAGCCTCCGACAATTGGAACTTTACTTTCTTCTGAGTCAACTTGGTCAAAGGCATTGCAATGACGAGAATCCCTCAACAAACCTTCAGTAGCAGCTAGCTAAACCCAAGAAACTCCGAATATCTGAAGGCTTCACCGGTCTAGGCCAATTTTTTACCGCCTCAATTTTTTGAGAATCTACCTTTATGCCCTCACTCGATACCACATGGCCCAAAATTGCCACAGAGTCCAACCAAACCTGACACTTGCTGAACTTTGCATACAACTGACGATCCTTGAGGGTCTGAAGCACTACTCTCAAGTTAGCGGCACGCTCCTCCTTGCTCCGAGAGTATATTAGGATGTCATCAATGAACACAATCACGAACATGTTCAAATATGCCTTGAACACCCTGTTCATTAGATCCATAAAAGTTGCAAGGGCATTGGTTAGTCCAAAAGACATAACAACAAATTCGTAGTGACCATACCGAGTCCTAAAAGTGGTTTTTGGGATGTCACTCTCCCTAACACTGAGATGGTGATACCCGGATCTGAGATCAATCTTGGAGAAACACTTGGCACCCTTAGGTTGGTCAAACAAATCATTGATCCTGTGTAAAGGATACCTTTTCTTAACGGTGACCTTGTTTAACTGTCGATAGTTAATGCACATCCGAAGCGAACCATCCTTCTTCCGGACAAATAACACTGATGCACCCCATGGAGACTTATTGGGCCTAATAAAGCCCTTATCTAATAAGTCCTTCAACTAGTCCTTCAACTCTTTTAGCTCGGATGGAGACACTCTATTGCGTGGAATAGATATAGGTTGCGTGTCGGGAAGAAGGTCAATACCGAAGTCAACCTCCCGCTCAGGAGGAACACATGGCAAATCATTAGGAAAGACCTCTGGATACTCACGCACTACTGGAACTGACTGGATAGTCGGGGCTTCAGACTTGACATCCTTAACACTAACTAGATGGTACATACAACCCTTAGAAATCATCTTCCTGGCCTTAAGGTAGGAAATTAATCGACCTACAGGCACAGCTGAACTACCCTTCCATTCTAAGACTGGCTCACTCAGAAATATGAACTCTACTTCCTGGGTTCTACAATTAACTGAAGCATAGCATGCAAATAGCCAATCCATGCCGAGAATAACATCAAAATCGGGCATGGCAAATTCTATCAAATCTGCTGAGGTGACCTTATAAAGCACTGAGATTAGGCAACCTCTATACATCCGTCTAGCTACAACTGAGTCACCTACTAGAGTGGAAACTGAGAAGTGTTCTGACAAGACATCGGGACTGACTCTGAAGCTACTGGCCACATAAGGTGTCACAAAAGACAAGGCAGCCCCCGAATCTAGTAAAGCATATACATCAATATGGAAAACTCACAACAAACTAGTGACCACATCTGGGGAGACCTCCTCATCCTAACGGGATGCTAAAGTATAGAATCTATTCTAGCGCTAACCTCCAGTTATGCTAGTAGATGCCCCCTGATGTATTGAGCGTGCAAGAGGGACTGCTGAACTAGAAGCTGGGCCTCGGCCCCCAACCTGACCCTGCCTCGCAACTGGACAATCTCTAAGCATGTGCTCGGGCTGTCCACACCTGTAACAAGCACCTGAACCTACCAATCACTGGCATGTGTGCCCCTGACCTCATTTGCGACAAGCTGGGATGCTAGAATCTGCGGGTCTGCTTCTCTGACCCCTCGAGCCTGATGCTCGCCCGCTCTGATCATGTCTAGGATTGGATGGCACAGTCAATGCAGAAGATGCGAGGGCTGATGATCTCTGGTGAGTCTGCTGCCGGTGCCCACCACTAGACCTTTGCTAAGAGAATCTGTGGTCCTCGGCCCTAGCCCTCTTAGACTTCCTCTCTCTCAAATATGCCGCCTCAATCTGCTGGGCATACAACACTATGCAAGGAAAGTCCATATCCTGGTGGAGCATGGCATTCCTGTAATCTTTGTAAAAATAACATGTTATCCCATGGATGAATCTACTCACTCCCATCCTCTAATCGGCTACCAACTCTGGACATATTTCAATAGGTGAGTGAACTCAAGATCATACTCTTTTACAGTCATTCTCCCTTGCTTCAAATTCATGAACTCAACTATTTTCAAGTCCCTCATCTACCGAGGGAAGAACCAGTCTAGAAATGCAACATGGAACTCTTCCCAATTGACCGGAACTGCTCCTGCGACCCTGCTATCCTTCCATTGGCGAAACCAAATATACGCGACCCCTTTTAGCTGATAAGAGGCCAACTCGGTGCACTCAACCCCATTCACCCCCATGACCTGGGTGATTTTGACAATCTTATCAACAAACTCTTGTGGGTCCTCATCTACCTTGGACCCAAGGAACTCCGTCGGGTTCATCCTCAAGAAGTCTCTAACTCGAGCCACCGCTGCATTGCCATTTTTTGGATCATGTGCAAAATCTTACTGATTGACCTGAGCGGTCAAGACCTACACAAGCATCTGGATAGCGGCCCGAAACTCAGCATGGGCAGCCGGCTTCGGAGCTTGAGACTCCTGAACTGGTGGGGTTGGCTGATGCCCATAACCATTAGCATCCTTGTTGCCTTCACCACCTCCATTCCTCCTTCCGTTCATTCTTCGAGGATCCATGATTCTGCAATCAAGAATAGCATGAATTAGAAGGATAGAAAAACTTTTCATCACACGACATAGATCTTGAAAGAAGGGAACATTTCCTAAACGTCTCACAGCTCCTTCATCATAAGTGTGGCATGCTTCAAACCCATGAAAAAGAATCTACTTGACGTGACTTTCATACACCCTAGGATACTTCAACCTATTACTCTGATACCAAGTTTGTCACAACCCGAACGGAGGCCCGGATCATAGACACGAGACAAGGGACCGCGAGAGACCCCAAGTCGACCCATGGCATAAGCATACATCCAACTCAATCAATAAACTGAAGAATCAACTATATATACTCAGCGGAAGTCTAATTCAACATAACATCAGAATAAGCATCTGAAGTTGAATACATACATAAGTATGAAAAGCCTCTAATTAGGACGAGTTGATGGGAAAAGACCCCAACTAACTTGACAAACTGAAAACTGAAATACATAAAGAAAAGATGGATGGTCTAGTCCTCGAAAGATGAGGACTCACCAACAAGCAGACGTTAACTTCGATAAGCTATCTAAGAGAGGGGCTGAACCTGAGAGTCGGGTCCTGTACCATGAAATGATAGAGCATAGAAAGTATGGGGTCAGTACGTGGAATGTACCGAGTATGCAAGGTAAGTAAAACTGCTAAAGTAAGTAAAATCACTTTAAGACAATGCAGTAGTCACAACATAAACATCATTAACTGAGAGTAGTGCTTGCATGCATTCTTTCTAAAATCATGATCTTTTCATAACCTATGATACATAACGTTATAATATCAAACTGACTCGAATGGCTCAAAGCTGAAATATGACATTTGTAGAAAAGTTGAACATTGAGTCAAACCATGCTTTTAGAACATGCATGTAAAAAATAATACCCATGAGTAATGATATGAAAATCTGAATCATATAGACAATGGGAGACTTGTCACTTAACCGACATACCATGATAGAGCTTATGTGGTCCTAACTATTACACTCGAGTGGGAAGAGCCATCCAAAACCTTTTCAGGGCTAAGGACGCTACCATGATATTGTTATCAAGCTCACGGGCCATTAGGGCCGGTTATAGCTTACAAGGGAGGTCCCAATAATATAAAAGTATTAATGTACGTTGGCGCGTAGTTCTGGGGAATAGGGTGATCAACACTTAGCCCACTCGGTTCTAGACTCCTCTCCAAAAGCACGCAATGCTCTACATCATATATAACAAAGCTCAACATCATCTATTCATGAAGCTCAATGATCAATACATCTCAAATACGAAATCATGCATATGAGAAGCTTTAGTTCAAAACATACCACAAGCTGAAAACATTCTTGGGAGTCTTTGCTCCAAAACCATGTGGTAAGCTATGCATAGGAAGACTTAACACAAAATATACCACAAGCTAGAATATAAAATTTGGTTGTCTTCGCTCCAAAATAATGTGGTAAGCTTAGTTTGGGAAAATCATCATTTAAACATAACATATGGGCATTGCCCAAAGCTTTATCATACTTAGAAATATTCAATTCTCATCGAAAACATAATTATAGACATGGGTATCTTCAAATCATGCTTTTCATCTTACTATCTCATCATTATCACATTTATTTCACAAATCTCACTTTTCATGATCATATCATCAATGAGCTTCCACATTCATAAGACTAGAAATATAAATTTTATTTGAAATCATTATAAAATCATCCCATGCTTCACAATTCAATAATAAAATCATAATCAATTCATACCCATGTGAAGAAATTGAAGATTTATGCATTTGGGTAGGAACCCCATACTTGATCATAGGAAATTCTCATATTTTGATAGAAATTGGGCATGGGTGTGGAAGAGTACACCCACTCGTAACCATACATACCTGGAAGGGATTGATCGAACCACTTCTCTGATTTCCCAAGAGATATTTGAATGAAAACCTTGAAAAATTGCTCTAGATCACCTCTTCAACCTCTCAAGCTTGCATGCATGGAAGGAATACTGATGTGCTGTGAATTTACAACACTATTGACTCACAAAACTAAGAAAATAGCATGAACTTAGGTGTATTTATGTGGATATGAGGCACTTTTTCTTTCATTTCAAGATAAATGGGTGTTGGAGCGTAAATTTGCAAAAGGAAGCTAAAAGTGTGCAAAAAAAGGGAAAAAATGCAGTCCACAGTATGATCCGTGGGATGAACCTATGAGTCGTATTGATGGCCGTGATAATAAGCAAAAGGATGAAGCTGGAAGAATTTACTTATGAGTCTTGCCATGGATCGTGCCAAGCTTGTACAAGTCATGGTAAGGCAGTCGTGATGAACTCCATAAGAATTGCACAAGTGGTTGATTCTCAGTACGAGAGGATACCACGACCCATGAGAGCTTGGTACGAGTCGTACCATACCGGTCGTGGTGAACTTTAGACAAATTGCAAAGATTCAAAATCAAGCCACGGGAGCCTAGTACCAGTCGTAGGAAGGAGGTACAAAATCATACCTTGGCTCGACATTTATCAACAAATTAGCCAACAATCCAAACCACGAGATGCTGCAACGGACCATAGGATGCTCCTATGATTCGTAGGATGATCCATGAAGAGGCCGGCACCAGATATGGAAAATCGCCCTGCTAGCCTAGGAAAAGAATTCTTATGTCTATATAAATATGTTTTATGTTTTATTTTTCAGAAGGGACATTAAGTAAAATTAGTTTTAGTTGGAAAACATTGGAGTAGACAATTTTACATCTTTGAAAGAAAGAATTGAGTTGGTTCAACCTTGTCTTGAATTCATATTGTTTTTGCTACTTGTTCTTCAACATTTTGCGGATTAATTAAAGGAAGCGTTTTTCTCAATCATATTTGTAAGTATTATTTTTATGTCTTTAATCATGAACACGTTTCACAACCTTGCAACTATTAGAGGCTAAAACCTCCATAGCTAGGGTTGTGGGAACCATGATGGATTAACAAGCTAGGGTTGCACAAAGTGAGTCTAAAACCAATACTAATTACTTATATTGTATTCTCTTCATGCTTTAATGATCTTTAGCGGTGTACTACATTACGAAGTGCCCGAATTCTATATTTCTTTACTTGAAGTGGTAGAGATTAGGAAAAGAGAATTATAACGAAACCTTGATGTTGATGATCATTGTATTAACTTGAGTTGTGGTTGCAGGATAGTTATATCTGGAACTTTGTGATAACGGTCAGTTTGGAAACGCTCATGAGACTTGGTCGAGTAATTGAGTATAGTCATTCAATAGGGATTGGTTGATCGTTTGTATAAACCTAAGTTATAAATTTTGTAAGTAAGTATTGGTGAAGATCATGAGTGTATATGTAAAGCTTTTATGAATCCATGGGGAACACAAACCCTAGTTATCCTTTAATTATTGATTCACAACCAAAATCTTTACAGCTACTTTGTTTTTACTATTGATTATTATTAGAATCCCCCCAATTGTGAAGTAACTATCATACAAGTTCACTTACCGGCTGTAATCTAGATCTTCCATATTCCCTGTGGGATCGACCCCAACCTCTAAGTTGGGTTCTTTATTGACAATGTCCGCTTCATACTTTAGTTAGAAGTGTGGTAGGTTATTTGCTTGTATTTGACTTTTTGGTAGTTATTCCCTTAATTACGTTTCTTTTTGTGTTTTTGATACCCACAGGATGTTCTCCGTTGAATGCCAAGAACTCGGAGTAGAGGAGACCCCCTTGTTCCACTAAATCCCGAAATCGAACGAGTACTACATAGAATGGAAAACCCTTAGCGAAGAGAAGCCCGCTTAGCTGAAGAAGCTAGGAAAGCCGAGCTAGCTTGGTTAGCTACACTTCAGCAGCTGATGATGACAGAGATGAGGTGGTAAACAATGGTCAACATGGGAGGGGAAACCAAGCTCATTGATTTGCCCCCCAGTTCTTCGATGATGAGGACCCAGATATTGATGAAGTTGGGTCAACTGCAGCAATTGTGCCACCACCACTACCCCCTGGGGAAAAATTTGATATTATGAGCACCATGATTGAATTGTTATACATGAAGGGGGTGTTTAGTGGCCACACAGAAGATCATGCCAACCTGCACTTGATGAACTTCATAGGAATATGCAAGGCGTACAGGTTGCCCAAAGTAAACCAGGATGCCATACGGCTCCAACTCTTCCCTTTTTCTCTATTAGGGAAGCTACTTTGTGGTTATCGAAGTTGCCCTACGACTCGATAACCAACTGGAGGGAGCTTAAACAGGTCTTTTTGGAGAGATTCGTTTCCCCATCATGGATGTTGCAGCTAAAAGATGAGATCTATAATTTCCGTCAAATTAAGATGGAGGCACTTCATGAAACCTGGTTGAGGTTCAAAAAGAAGTTGACTAAGTTCCCGAACCATAAAATTCCATATGATAGTTTGTTGGAAATTTTTTTCAGGTCTCTGAATAATAGCACCAAAGCTGTAGCAGATATGGTGGTTGGAGGAGCATTAATGAGTCACACTTGGGAGGAAGCAGCCACTATCCTGTACAGGATGATTAAGACAAACAGAGCCTGGCATATGAGGGAGGCTGATGCAAGGGCAGGTACACATGTTGTTGGTTTGACCAGAGCGGTCAAGGCATACGCAAGCATCTGAATAGCGGCTCGAAACTCAGCATGGGCAGCCGGCTCCGGTGCCTGAGGCTCCTGAACTGGTGGGGTTGGCTGATGCTCATAACCATTGGCATCCTTATTTCCTTCACCACCTCCATTCCTCTTTTCATTAATTCTTCGAGGAGCCATGATTCTGCAATCGCGAATAGCACGAATTAGAAGGATAGAAATACTTTTGATCGTACGACATAGATCATGAAAGAAGGGAACATTTCCTAAACGTCTCGTAGCTCTTTCATCATAAGTGTGGCGCACTTCACACCCATAAAAAAGACTCTACTTAACGTGACTTTCAGACACCCTAGGACACTTCAAACGTATTGCTTTGATACCAAGTTTGTCACGACCCGAACGGAGGCCCGGATCGAGACATGGGACAAGGGACCCCGAAAGACCCCAAGTCGACCCATGGCATAAGCATACATCTAACTTAATCAATAAACTGAAGAATTAAAAGAACTCAGCGAAAGTCTAACTCAACATAACATCAAAATAAGCATCTGAAGCTGAATACATACATAAGTCTGAAAAGCCTCTAATCAGGATGAGTTGATCGGACAAGACCCCAACTAACTCGACAAGTTGAAAACTGAAATACATAAAGAAAAGATAGATAGTCTGGTCCATGAAAGATAAGGACTCACCAACAAGTAGACGTTAACTCTAATAAGCCATCTAAGAGCGGGGCTGACCTGAGAGTCGGGTGCTGTATCATGAAAATATATAGCATAGAAAGTATGCGGTCAGTACGTGGAATGTACTGGGTATGAAAGGTAAGTAAAACCGCTAAAGTAAGTAAAATCATCTTAAGACAATGCAATAGTCACAACATAAACATCATTAACTGAAAGTATGGCTTGCATGCATTCTTTCTGAAATCATGATCTTTTCATAACCTACGATACATAACGTTATAATATCAAACTGACTCGAACGACTCAAAGCTGAAATAGACATTTGTAGAAAAGATGAACATTGAGTCAAACCTTGCTTTTAGAACATGCATGTAACAAATAATACCCATGAGTAATGAATATGAAAATATAATTCATATAAACAATGGGAGACTTGTCACTTAACCGACATACATAGAGCTTACGTGATCCCGACTATTACACTCAAGTGGGAAAAGCCGTCCAAAACCTTGTGTCACACCCCGGCTTGGGGGGTATGACTGGCACTTGGTGCCCTACTAGGACCTGAACTACTGGACTGCTAAGCCTAAGCACATCTGGTGCCTGGCTGGCTCTAACTCACATTTCTGGAAACAAAGGGCTATATAACGGCTGTAAACACAGCCCCCGGCCCATTGGCATATAGCCTCTTGTACCTGTAATAACAGCTGACCAGAACATGCAACTATAGTGAGACCTATGCGGGCCGACAAGGCCACCATGTTGTCTAGTTATATGCTACTCAGCAACAAAATATTAGAAGGCTACGTGACCGGCAAGGTCACCACTACTGTCAAACTTATGGCCCCACACGGCCAACATAAAAGAAGCAAAAGTGCTAACAGCTAACAACTGCACGGCCTCACACGACCGGCTCAACTGACCACAGGGAAATATACAGACTGCAAGCCTCTAGGAATAACAATAGAAATGATCGGGACGAGGCCCCGACCTACTCGTACTATACAACAAAAGAACTGAAATACAACTCTGGAATTCAGTCTCCGGATGACAGGAGCTGAATACTCGATCGCTGACAGGAATCATGTGGTATTGCCTGCTCGTCTACGAGTACCTGCAGGCAAGTAATGCAGCGCCCCACCGGGCGTCAGTACCGCTGGTACTGAGTATGCAAAGCAATAACTGAAAGAAATATCTGAACACAATAATATAACTGATGAAACTGAAGTAGAGAGAATAGATTAACTGTCTGATAATGTAAACCATACCTTCTCTCAATCTTTACTGAAAGGGATAAAAGTCATACCTGGAGACGTATCGTGCTACTGCTGATCTACTCATGTCTAACATAACATGGCATAACATGAAATAACATAACATGACATACACAAACCTTACCCGGCCCCCATAAGCCGGGAGGTACAACCAGCACAGAATCTACACCCCTACCCCAGTCATCCCATCTTCTAAAATGGCTGTAAGCATCCCGCCGGTCCCCTGGGTATGCACTAGGGCTCGCTGAGCCCCTGACTATGACTGTACCTGAGTCTGAAGGACTCCTGAATCAACACCCGGGCGTATCCGCTCGACAGGGGTGTATAAAAGCCGACCAAGGCAAAATATGGGGAAACTGGCATCCCATCTTCGTCCCCTGGGGGACGGCATGCCACTCTGTAGAGCGACGTATCCTCGTCCTCTGGCGGACGAGTCGATACAGCTATTAACCCTGGGGCGGTCATGGATGCTAGGTAGTCCAACCCCAAACAATACAACGGTCTCAACTAGTACTACTGTCTGCATATCTCACATGCTGAGGCTAATAGGGGTAAGGTATCGTATATATTACATGCTAAGCTAATGATAGTAATCTGTACGTATTTAATACGTGCTGAGACTGAACATAGCATCTATACATAAATATAATCTTCTGCCATACTGTTCTGGGGCTAATACTGAACAAGATATAGTATTTCTGCTGAAAACCATGTTGTTTACTAAGTTTCTATAGTAACACGATTTACTAGTTCTAACATGCTTTGTAGCTTCACTTTAACTTATCGTTCTATTTCTGATATGTCTTACAGATATCACATTACTTTACTAGGTTTCAACTGAATACAAGAATATCTTAACATTTCGTATTACATCACATACTGAACATGCTGGGCAGTTTCTAACACTTGTGTTAGAAACTATGTCGTACTAATAAGTTTCACGCAAGTTACAACTTGATGCTTCTAATACCGTATCAACACTTACAATAAACGCAACCCTTGACTTATGAACATTCTATTGGCCTGTAAATTACTATACTGTGCCGATTTACCTAACTTGCCGAGGGAACTAGCTTTACATACCTTATCCTTGAACTATTCGTTTGTCGGACGAGGCTCGGCCGGTACTTCAACTGTTTTCTCCCAACTGCATTCATAAATATGTCAATCAATACTAAATACAACTTTATTTTAAAAGGCAACGTCACTTTCAATATAGTTTATAGCCTAAACTTAGGCTTATCGAAAGACGGCCAGAAACTCGCTACTTTTCAGAGGTCCAGAAGGGAGAAATATTCACTTCACAGCTAGGAACACATAGACACTAATTTAGAGCAATTCCACTTACCTTAGCTCGGTGGCTCGACAATTCGTCGGTCGTATTTTATGAAACTGAATCCGTAGGAATGCTCCCTGCTACTAAATACCTCAGTATCTGGAGTTAATTTGAATTTGGGCAACGTTTAGCAGCGTAATCGGACAAAAATTATATAATTTCCTTCGTTCCTTTCTCTTCCTCTACGTTTGCCCTCTGTTCTCTGGAAATTTTTAAAGGTTTTTATCATTTAAAACTGAAGTGGGGCTTTATATACTTGGGCCTGGACAAGGCCAACGTGTCACGGAGCCAACGCGGAGGCTCCTCCTCCGTGACACGCTGCCATCGCGGAGGGGCTCTGCCTCGGCTCCTTCCGCGATGGTTCGAGAGGTTTCTCGTCCGATCTTTTCCCGGGCCTTTTTCCAGCACGTATGGCCTTCAACTATGCTTAACCAACGTGCGAATGGGTCGTCTACCTGCCGGGAATTCTACGGGGTATAACATTCTCCCCCCCTTAAGAACATTCGTCCTCGAATGTACACTGTTATCTAGAGGACTACTTAACTTACTTGTTTAGAAAAATTTCGTCAGAGTCTCCCCTGTAATATGGACTATACCAAAAACCTGAAATGCAGAAAAGTCCAATACAGGTACTGTACACAATACTTTAGGATCCACTGGATGGCTAAGTATCAATCTTTCTCACTTATACATACACAACCATAAGATACTACATAGCAATAATACGGACATACCTGTCGTTTAATTGGGCCTGAAATAGGTGAGGGTATCTGGATTTCATATCTTCTTCAGCTTCCCACGTCATTTCCTCTCGATTCCTGTTACGCCACAATACCTTGACAGACGCAACATCTTTAGTCCTCAACCTGCAAATCTGTCTGTCTAAGATAGCTGCGGGAACTTCTTCATAGACTAACTCTTCTGTGACCTGGACATCCTGAACTGGAACTGTTGTAGAAGGGTCTCCTATGAATTTCCCCAACATAGAGACATGAAATACTGGGTGAACAGATGCTAACTCTGGAGGCAAGTTCAATTCGTATGCAACCCAGCCTGTTCTTCGCCGAATCTGATATTGCCCAATAAATCTCGGGGTAAGCTTGCCTTTCTTGCCAAATCTCATTACCCCTTTCACAGGAGACACTTTCAGATATACCCAGTCATTTACCGCAAATTCTAGATTTTCGTGCCGCATATCTGCACAAGACTTCTGGCGGCTCTGAGCAGTCAGTAAACATTCTCGAATAAGCTTTATCTTTTCCTCTGACTGCCGAACAATGTCTGGACCAACTAATGCTGATTCTCCTATTTCAAACCAACCAATTAGCGATCTACATTTTCGCCCGTATAATGCCTCAAAAGGCACCATCTGGATGGCTGAATGATAGTTATTATTATAAGCAAATTCAATTAACGAAAGATGCTCATCCCAGCTACCCCCGAAATCTAGCATACACGCTCGTAGCATTTCTTCGAGCGTCTGAATTGTACGTTCAGCCTGCCCATCTGTCTGAGGATGGAATGCTGTGCTCAAGTTAATCTGCGTTCCCAAATCTTTCTGAAACGACTGCCAGAATCTAGCTGTGAACTGTGCTCCCCTATCAGAAATGATAGACACCGGCATTCCATGCAATCTAACTATTTCTCTGATATATAATTCGGCATAATCCTCAGCCGAGAAGGTAGCTTTCACTGGCAGGAAATGAGCTGATTTTGTCAGCCTGTCAACTATTACCCAAATAGAATCATTTCCGCGTCTGGTACGGGGTAATCCTGCCACAAAATCTATATTCACTGCTTCTCATTTCCAGAGAGGCACAGCTATGTCCTGAGTTAACCCACCTGGTTTCTGATGTTCTGCTTTCGCCTTTGGCAGTTAGGACACAGGGCTACCAGTAGTTTTCTTTAATGTCATGGTACCTCTTTGTCGTACCGGGGTGAAGAGAATAGCGGGCGTAATGCACCTCGCTCATAAAGTGCTGGTGATGCCCCAAAATATCTGGAGCACAAATGCGGCCTATATATAGCCACACTTCATCCCCGGTTATCTGAAAATATGTCACCTCTCCTTACTGAACCTTGTGTTTAAGTTGAACCCGGCTAGGGTCTCCGTATTGCCGTTCCTCTACTTCCACCACTAACGGCAACGCTGCAACATTCTGTATTGTCGCTCTGTTATCCTTTATTTCTGTTGTGTGAATGGCTAAACCGGCTAACTAGTATAATTCTCGGGTCTATTCCCGCTGTTCCGGCTGCAAGTATGCCAACTCCCCATAGGTTTACGGCTAAGGGCATCTGCTACCATATTAGCCCTTCCTGGGTGATACAAAATTTTCACTCTTTAAGGCATAAACTACTGCAGCTAACTCCAGGTCACGGGTAAGATAATTCTCTTCACGTTTGTCCAACTGCCTGAAAGCATAAGCTATTACTTTACCATGCTGCATCAACCCTCTGTATCTCCTGGCGATACTAATACTGGAGCTGATGTTAACCTGGCTTTTAACTCTTGGAAGTTATGCTCACACGCCTCAGTCTACTGGAACTTTGCTGCCTTCTGTGTCAATTTAGTCAGAGGTGCTGCTAAGGTGGAAAATCCTTCCACAAACCCTCTGCAGTACCCGGCTAACCGCAGGGATTGCGTACTTCGATCGGAGTGGTAGGTCTAAGCTATGTCTTCACTACTTCGACTTTCTGTGTATCTATCTGTACACCAGCCTCCGACACAATGTGACCAAAAAGGCTACTAAACTCAACCAAAATTCACATTTACAAATTTGGACATATAACTGACAGTCATACTGGTTTATTATATCGGAGAATCTGACAAGTAATCTACCGGTATAGCTAGAACTTATCTGGCCTTCTGACCGCATGCTAAGGCTACTTATTGCTAAGGTAACCTTGAACGACTATCTGTACACCATGTGCCCGTATCTGATCAGGGGGTCCTAATATTGATCATGACCTCTAATGATCTGGCTGCATAACCTTAAATAACTAAATAGTCGGGTTGAATGACCCGAATGTGGCAGTAGTCTAACAATACTCTAACCGTCCTACTTGAATGCTTATAGTTCATGCATAACCGCAGACTTATGGGCATCTAATTGCTCTGTTATTTTGCTTAAACCACTGTAAGGCTGGGCTAAATCACACTTACTCCCAGGCGATCAATCTCTGGATCCCCACGGGGAGTCTACTGATCCCCTGGTCTTAATAAACACTGTGCTAGCAGGGTATATCAATTTCTTACGCCTTGTGTGTATCCACTTGGATTTACACTGCTATTCTGGGGAATTCTCGGTCTTATGAGCTATTCTGTAAATACTGGCCTTCTGCTAGGGCTCTGTATTTGAATATCTTACGAAACCCAACTGAAGTACTAGTCTGTCGCTGACTACTGATGTGGACCCTTCCTTGGGGTACCCACGGGTATTCTAACTGGGACGGCCGGCTGACTTATGGGGTGTTCCACATAATAACTGCTAGGTTGGCTAAGGCCGACTCTCACCTACAAGGCTGGGAAAATGACGTACGACCACTTAACATACTAGAACAATTTTTGATATTGCTAATCTCTGAAATTTGCCTATTCCGCCTCTAATCCTGGTTCTAGCACATGCACTACTATTATCGATCTGCAAGGATGCTTCTCTGCCAATGCAGGCGCCAGCTGGTCGGTAGACCGTCTAACTGCGCCTTTATCATCTAGCCATCTGTTTTAGGCCATTAACTCTGGTAAGCTCCTAGAGCCTAGATCTGGCAACAACACATAAGTCTATTAACTTAATAACTGAAAATTAAGATAGTTTCTATGACTTTATACGTAATTCACACTTAACCTGCCCTTTCTCTTCTCTTTTCATTTTTGGCAAGGGGGTCCTGCAATGCAATTCGTATATACTTCCCAGCACTATATGCATCTTTGTGATTGTAACCCCTATCAGCAGTTGCTCACAGCATATTTATTATCTGTATATATATATATATCAGTAGCTACGTACAATATGTACTGAGTTCTGCGGTAATACATAATCTCTAACATGCTCTGCTGAGTCTCATACCATACATAATACATCGCTTCTCCGGCCTAATAATATCTCCTGCCCTGACTTATCATTTTATTGCATTGTCACCCCATTCTGAAAGTAACAACATAAACACTCTAATTATTGTCTGTTGTTTGAAATTCCTCCACTCTCGCGATGTGGGGTCGACGTTTGAATCTTGTAGCCTTACTAGGCATATATTGAGAGCCCATGACTGTCTGCTGGGCCTTATCTCTAGGCTACACTAGATTAGAATTGCTGTATCGGTAACTTCTTAACTTCTCCACAACGGACATACTGCGGTATTCTGAACCGCAATCCTACTGTCAGCCCGAGGCTTAATCCTTAAAACGATACTCTACTAATCTGGGGGGGTAACCCTGATTTCCCCACAAAATCTGGCATTCCTGCTTCTTACTCTCATCTTGCTTAAACTGAACTCTGGGGTTCAAGGTACCTGCTCTTCATTGTTAACAAGATTGTTGGTCCTGTATCAGTTCATACTTCCCCTGACTTGCAGTCAGACCTATCTGATTCACATGATCCCTCACCCTGTTGATATCACAACTGGATCATAACCACAATCTTACAGGTATGTCTTGCTACCTGTTAGCATATGTGGCGGACTTAGCCTTTTTCTGACTCGAAATTGACTATTACTAAGCATTCATTACTAACAGATCTTTTACCCCTGCTTCGGGTAAGCTAAATAGTCTTACTTTCTTTACTGGCTTGTTATCATAAGGGTCTGCACAGCTTACGTAATCATAGGAGCTCTTTATACTTTCTAATACTTACTAGGATCAATCAGCCCATCTTTACTTACTGCATGATTTGGCAACCCCATCTCCAGTCTTATGCTCCCTTACTATACTGGTATCGAAATCAAGAGGTAGGAATAGCCCTTTTCTTATTGCAACAAATAAAAGCATTTAACTGTATTGTATCCAAAAAGATGTATTTGGGATTCCTGCATTTCCCTCTCTTTCTTATACTTACCTGGTGGTTTGACCTGATCTGTAATCATAATCAGATCTCATATAACTAATAAATAAATCAACTCATATATACATTATACTTCTGACTTCCTATTCTGACGTTATCAATGTATGCTGGGGATAGTACCGACAAAGGTATCATGCTGGGAGGTCTCGGGTACCTCCTCCTGCTGCTGTAGTTATCACGTAACTGGCTGATGCCCTCTTCTGTTGTTATATCTGACCTTCTGCCTGTAGTAGGGTAATGCTGATCTGCTTTTGTATCTGTAATCAAAGAATACGGTAAGTTCTTTAGGGACTCAACCCTATACTTTACCGTTCTAAAGCACGACTGACTGAGAAGGAAGGGCAACCATCCTATCATGCCTCGCAGCCTCCTGCCTATAGTATGTGGTGCACAACACATCCATAGACAAGACTCTACTTAGCACGGCTTGCAGACTCCCTGGGACACGACCTGCTCTGATACCAAGTTTGTCACACCCCGCCTTGGGGGGTATGACTGGCACCTGGTGCCCTACTAGGACCTGAACTACTGGACTGCTAAGCCTAAGCACATCTGGTGCCTGGCTGGCTCTAACTCACATTTCTGGAAACAAAGGGCTATATAACGGCTGTAAACACAGCCCCCGGCCCATTGGCCTATAGCCTCTTGTACCTGTAATAACAGCTGACCAGAACATGCAACTATAGGGAGACCTATGCGGGCCAACAAGGCCACCATGCTGTCTAGTTATCTGCGACTCAGCAACAAAATACTAGAAGGCTACGTGACCGGCAAGGTCACCACTACTGTCAAACTTATGGCCCCACACGGCCAACATAAAAGAAGCAAAAGTGCTAACAGCTAACAACTGCACGGCCTCACACGACCGGCTCAACTGACCACAGGAAAATATGCAGACTGCAAGCCTCTAGGAATAACAATAGAAATGATCGGGACATGGCCCCGACCTACCCGTACTATACAACAAAATAACTGAAATACACCTCTGGAATTCAGTCTCCGGATGACAGGAGCTGAATACTCGATCGCTGATAGGAATCACGTGGTATTGCCTGCTCGTCTACGAGTACCTGCAGGCAAGTAATGCAGCGCCCCACCGGGCGTCAGTACCGCTGGTACTGAGTATGCAAAGCAATAACTGAAAGAAATATCTGAACATAATAATATAACTGATGAAACTGAAGTAGAGAGAATAGATTAACTGTCTGATAATGTAAACCATACCTTCTCTCAATCTTTACTGAAAGGGATAAAAGTCATACCTGGAGACGTATCGTGCTACTGCTGATCTACTCATGTCTAACATAACATGGCATAACATGAAATAACATAACATGACATACACAAACCTTACCCGGCCCCCATAAGCCGGGAGGTACAACCAGCACAGAATCTACACCCCTACCCCGGTCATCTCATCTCCTAAAATGGCTGTAAGCATCCCGCCGGTCCCCTGGGTATGCACTTGGGCTCGCTGAGCCCCTAACTATGACTGTACCTGAGTCCGAAGGACTCTTGAATCATCACCCGGGCGTATCCACTCGACAGGGGTGTATAAAAGCCGACCAAGGCAAAATATGGGGAAACTGGCATCCCATCTTCATCCCCTGGGGGACGGCATGCCACTCCGTAGAGCGACGTATCCTCGTCCTCTGGCGGACGAGTCGATACAGTTATTAACCCTGGGGCGGTCATGGATGTTAGGTAGTCCAACCCCAAACAATACAATGGTCTCAACTAGTACTACTGTCTGCATATCTCACATGCTGAGGCTAATAGGGGTAAGGTATCGTATATATTACATGCTAAGCTAATGATAGTAATCTGTACGTCTTTAATACGTGCTGAGACTGAACATAGCATCTATACATAAATATAATCTTCTGCCATACTGTTCTGGGGCTAATACTGAACAGGATATAGTATTTCTGCTGAAAACCATGTTGTTTACTGAGTTTCTATAGTAACACGATTTACTAGTTCTAACATGCTTTCTAGCTTCACTTTAACTTATCGTTCTATTTCTAAGATGTCTTACAGATATCACATTACTTTACTAGGTTTCAACTGAATACAAGAATATCTTAACATTTCGTATTACATCACATACTGAACATGCTGGGCAGTTTCTAACACTTGTGTTAGAAACTATGTCGTACTAATAAGTTTCACGCAAGTTACAACTTGATGCTTCTAATACCGTGTCAACACTTACAATAAATGCAACCCTTGACTTCTGAACATTCTATTGGCCTATAAATTACTATACTATTCCGATTTACTTAACTTGCCGAGGGAACTAGCTTTACATTCCTTATCCTTGAACTATTCGTCTGTCGGACGAGGCTCGGCCGGTACTTCAACTGCTTTCTCCAACTGCATTCATAAATATGTCAATCAATACTAAATACAACTTTATTTTAAAAGGCAATGTCACTTTCGATATAGTTTATAGCCTAAACTTAGGCTTATTGAAAGACAGCCAGAAACTCGGTACTTTTCAGAGGTCTAGAAGGGAGAAATATTCACTTCACAGCTAGGAACACATAAACACTAATTTAGAGCAATTCCACTTACCTTAGCTCGGTGGCTCGACGATTCGTCGGCCGTATTTTACGAAACTGAATCCGTAGGAATGCTCCCTGCTACTAAATACCTCAGTATCTAGAGTTAATTTGACTTTGGGCAACGTTTAGCAGCGTAATCGGACAAAAATTATATAATTTCCTTCGTTCCTTTCTCTCCCTCTACATTTTCCCTCTGTTCTCTGGAAATTTTTAAAGGTTTTTATCATTTAAAACTGAAGTGGGGCTTTATATACTTGGGCCTGGACAAGGCCAACGTGTCACGGAGGCTCCTCCTCCGTGACACGCTGCCATCGCGAAGGGGCTCTGCCTCGGCTCCTTCCGCGATGGTTCGACAGGTTTCTCGTCCGATCTTTTCCTGGGCCTTTTTCCAGCACGTGCCTTCAACTATGCTTAACCAACATGCGAATGGGTCATCTACCTGCCGGGAATTCTACGGGGTATAACACCTTGCCAGGGCTAAGAATGCTACAATGATATTGATATCAAGCTCATGGGCCATAAGGGCCGGGAAAATCTCACAAATGAGGTCCCTATAATATAATAGTATCAACCTAGGTTGGCGCGTAGTTCTGGGTCATAGGGTGATAGACCCTTATCCTGCTCAGTGCTAGACTCCTCTCCCAAAACATGCAATGCTCTAAATCATATATTACGAAGATCAACATCATCTATTGACGAAGCTCAATGATCAATACATCTCAAATACGAAATCATGCATATGAAAAGCTTTAGATCAAAACATACCACAAGCTGAAAACATTCTTGGAAGACTTTGCTCCAAAACCATGTGGTAAGCTATGCATGCGAAGACTTAACTAAAAATATAACACAAGCTAGAATATACAATTTGGTAATCTTCACTCCAAAACAATATGGTAAGCTTAGTTTGGGAAAATCATCATTTAAGCTTAACATATGGGCATTGCCCAAAGCTTTATCATACTTAGAAATATTTAATTCTCATTGAAAACATAATTATAGACATGGGTAGCTTCAAATAATGCTTTTCATCGTACTATCTCATCATTATCACAATTATTTCAAAAATTTTACTTTTCATGATCATATCATCTATGGGCTTCCACATTCATAAGACTAGAAATGTAAAATTTTATTTGAAATCATTATAAAATCATCCTATGCTTAACAATTCAATAATAAAATCCTAATCAATTCATACCCATGTAAAGAAATTGAAGATTCATGCATTTGGGTAGAAACCCCATACTTGATCATAGGAAATTCTCATATTGAGATAGTAATTAGGCATGGGTGTGGAAGAGTACACCCACTCTTAACCCTACATACCTGGAAGGGATTGATTCTAACACCTCTCTAATTTCCCAAAAGAGAATGAAAACCTTGAAGAATTGCTCTAGATCACCTCTTCAACCTCTCAAGCTTGCATGCATGGAAGGAATACTGATGTGCTATGGATTTACAGCACTATTGACGCTCAAAACTAAGAATATAGTATGGACTTAGGTGTATTTATGTGGATATGAGGCACTTTTCCTTTTATTTCAAGAAAAATGGGTTTTGGAGTGTAAATTTGCAAATGGAAGCTAAAAGTGTGCAAAAAAGGGTAAAAATGCAGTCCACAGTACGATCCGTAGGATGGACCTACGAGTCGTACTAATGGCCTTGATAAGAAGCAGAAGGCTGAAGCTGGAAGAATGAACCTACGAGTCTTGCCACAGATCATAACAAGCTTGTACGAGTCGTGGTAAGCCATTCGTGATAAAATCCAGAAGAATTGCACAAGAGGCTGATTCTCAGTACGAGAGGATACCACGACCCATGAGAGCTTGGTACGAGTCGTACCATACCGGTTGCGGTGAACTTCAGACAAATTGCAAAGATTCAGAATCAAGCCACCGGAGTCTGGTATGAGTCGTACCTTGGCTCAACATTTAGCCAAAAATCAACCAACAATCCGAACCAGGAGATGCTGCCATGGACCGTAGGATGCTCCTATGAGTCGTTCCGCGATGAGGTCGGCACCAGATATGAAAAATCATCCCGTTAGCCTAGAAAAAGGATTCTTATGTCTATATAAATATGTTTTACATTTTATTTATCAAACGGGATATTAAGTAAAATTTGTTTTAGTTGGAAAACACTGGAGTAGACAATTTTACAACTTTGAAAGAAAGAATTGAGTTGGTTCAACCTTGTGATCAACCTTTTCTTGAATTCATATTGTTTTTTCTACTTGTTCTTCAAGATTTTGCGGATTAAATTAAAGTGTTTTCCTCAATCATATTTGTAAGTATTGTTTTTATGTTTTTCATCATGAACACACTTCACAACCTTGCAACTATGAGAAGCTAAAACCTCCATAGCTAGGGTTGTGAGAATCATGGTGGATTAACAAGCTAGGGTTGCATAAAGTGAGTCTAAAACCAATGATAGTTACTTATATTTTATTCTCTTCATGCTTTAATGATTCTTAGCGGTGTACAACATTACGAAGTGCTCGAATTCTTTACTTGCTTTGGTCGAAGAGGTAGAGATTAGGAAAAGAGAATTACAACGGAGCCTTGATGTTGATGATCATTGTATTAACTTGAGTTGTGGTCGTAGGATAGTTATATTTGGAACTTTGTAATAACGGTTAGTTTGGAAATGCTCATGAGACTTGGTTAAGTAATTGAGTATAGTCATTAAATAGGGATTGATTGATCGTTTAAATGAACCTAAGTTATCAATTTTGTACGTAAGTATTAATAATATCCTCACCCCCATAGATCTCCTCAACACCAACATCCATCAGAATTATTGCTAAGTCATTAAGAATCAATAGCTCCTCCGTAGGCAGAATTGGGAACTCAGGTTCCACTACATCAATTACAGAAACACCCTCACATCATTTGGTTTCTTCATGGATCTGCACACACTGAATGTCACTTCCTCATCGTTCAACCGGAATTTAAGTTGTCCGGTCTCCATGTATACAAGAGCATGTCCAATGGTGAGGAATGGTCACCCCAAGATAATGGGGACCTCAAAATCTACTTCACAGTCCAAGATGACAAAATCGGCCGGAAATATGAAGGACTCTACCTTCACTAAAACATCATAGCAAATTCCCACCAGATTCTTCACCGTATGATCTGCCATCAAAAGCCACATTGTAGTCGGTTTGGGGCTCCCAAGCCCAACTGCATGAAAACTGCTAATGGCATCAAATTAATACTAGCACCAAGATCACAAAATGCCTTAGCTAAATTAAAGGCTCCAATAGTACACGGTATGGTGAATGCCCCAGTTCCTCCTTTTTCTGAACAAGAGAACGAGATGCTATTACACGGCAATGGTGCAAATTGTCTGCAGGTTCGAAACTCACAGTCCTCTTTCTAGTGACAAGGTCCTTCATGAATTTGGCATAGCCATGCATCTGCTCAAGTGCCTCAACTAATGGGATGTTCAGTGACAATTTCTTCAACATGGAGATGAACTTGTGATACCTCCCATCTTCAACATTTTCCTCCAGCCACTATGGAAAAGGAGGAGGAGGTCTAGGGATCGGTGTGAACTTTTGTTGAGTCTCCTTCTACTTCTCATTGCCAGATCCATTCTCCTTTCATTACCAGGAGCAGTCTTTACTGAATGTCCAAGACAAGCTATCCCCAGACAGGTTCAAGCTATTAGATGAGGTTCAAGCTATCCCCAGACAGGTTCAAGCTATTAGATGAGGTTTGATAGCCTCAAATCTTCATTGTTAATCCCTTTTCCCATTCACTACCTCCTTGATCCAGTAAGTAAGAATAAGGAAAATCCTAACATTTGCAATCATTAAGAAATAATTAAAAATGAAGGGAAAAATAATACATGCGTTAAACCCCGTTCAAGAATCACTAAGTATTTCACCTATGTGTGCTAATTCATCTTGGTTCACACAACCCTAGTTATGGGTTTAGCTACTCATGTTTGAATGATCACAATCACAAAATATTGAGTAAATCACAATTGCAACTTACAAATTATCATAGAAGAAGACCAAGTAAATTGAATAAAACTCCCAACTTGATGAATAAGTTCCAATGTTGCTTTTGATCCTCAAATGAAAGAACAAAATTGTAAACCTTGTTTCTTGAACCAAGAATAATAGTACAACACCAAAATCTATGTGAAAAGTAGTAATAATAAATTGTACATCAAAGATAAACCTAAACAATGTATTTATAGTTCCTCATAAACATTTTCCTAATTAAAACTGGAAATCAGATCGTCAGTGGTCACGGGCTAGGTAACAATTAGTTAAGACCTTTGACGAGTCGTTCTTTGTTAAAAACAGTCGTCCTCAGCATCAAGCCCTGTCGTGGCGACGGGTCACGTAACGACTCGTTGTGCCTAGGCACAAGTCGTTAGGCCTCTCGTGGTCCAGCCTCCTAAATCTTCCAGTGCACCCTACAAGTGGCTCCAGTAATATCCTAACGAGTCATTTGGTCAGACAACAACTCGTGACGTCGTTTGTTAACTTCAATGGTTAGTTCTTCAATAATTCATCTCCCAGTCTTCACAACTGGCTTCATGCATCATTACCAAGTGTAACGGGTCATTCCATCCACCTGTTAAGTACACTGGTCCTGCATCTTCAAAACTCGATATTTTCCCACGAACTCAGCAACGAGTCGTGCTAAGTGCCAACGACTCATGAAGTGCTTGGCAACCTCCTTTCTAGTTTTTTGAAGCATTAATTTTCCCATTTCACTTCTGAACCTATTTTCCTGCAACATTAAACCCAAAAAGCATCATACCTACATAAACAAACCCGAAATGTGCATAGTTTCTTGGTTTTAAGCATCCAAAGTGCCGTAAAATCATGGCACATCACATACCTAATAAAGAAATCTAAAGAAATCCCTTGAGAATCCGAGGAGAAATGGACTGCCCTAGTTCTTGCTTTGGGAGCTCCTGAGAGAATTTTATGATTGCTTTATGAAGGTCTGAATGGGGAATGAGGGAGAAGAACCGTTTGATCCCTCTAAATCCTCTTAATTTACACTTAAACAATGTAGTTTAAGGACTAAATAGATGGAAAATTACAAAAATAACCTAGAAATTAAATCTAAAAACTGGTCGACAGGGTCCCAACGGGTCACTTAATGAGTCGTTGGTTGTGACCGCGACTTGTTTGGACCTCTCGTTGGTCCCACTGCCTGGGACTAGAAAACACTAAATCTAACAACCAGGATCACCACGACTCGTTAGATGAACCAACGGGTCATTGGTTCCTCCTGTGGCCACTGTATGAGGAAAACTGGAGGGTCTGACGACGGGTGACACAACAATTTGTTGGTTAGGACCACGAGTCGTTGTCACCTGCCGTCCTGTCCACTGGAAACACTGAAGGGAATCTTAGGACTTGACACCAAAATGGACACAACGACTCATTGTGTGATACAATGTGTCATTGTTGCCACCCGTTGTTACCTAAAGAGGCTTCTAGGAACCCCAACTGAAGACTCACACCACGAGTCGTTGTTTCTGACGATGACTCGTGGTTGAGTCGTAGGGTCCTAGAAAGGGGATTCTGAGCTGGGGAACCAACAAGTGATAGGACGATTCGTTGTTTCTCACAATGTGTCATTCCTTGTCTCGTCGGTTCTCAACTAACCACGCAGGGCTAGCTACGATTGATACAAAGAGTCATTAGAGCTGACCACGAATCGTTGTCTCAGTTATTCTAAGACAAATTTTCTGGTTTCCTTCAAGATTTTTCTCGCAGGGTCTAAGTATGGTCTAGCAAAGTTTTGAGGTGTTACAGTGATGATCCTGATTAAACTAATTTTTGGATTTCAACCTATAAAATATAATAAAATATAAAATTGTACAAACAAATCAAGTCAACTTATGTAGAAAGAATTTATCAATAGATATACGTATTTTTCATTTATTTCTGGTTCGACAAGCTTGTTATCCTTCTTATGAGTCTCGAAGAAGATAGTATTCATAGTTGGTGGCTTACCATCTTTACCTACCTTCACATAAAAATAAACAGGTAAAAGAAATCATTTTAACAAGGAAGAGTCTTTTTAAAGAGTTTCAAGATGTACTTACCAATTCATAAATAATTTCTCTAATAGGCTTACTGCCTGTATGATAAGGCATTCTCAACTTAGACCTATTGATTGAGTTTCTTATACTTTTTTCCTATATTAACATCACAACATCAAAATTATGGTTAGACTCTTAAAATAATATGTTAAAGAATAGCAGCTATGAAGCCTTAGCTTAAAATTTTCACTTAAGAAATGTTCCTTAACCAGTCATTCCCAATCACTCTTGTCTACCTCCTTTGGAACATCTTCTAGAGCATCACAGAATGGCTTAGACTTCATATTCTTGCGCAGCAATCCTCTCCAATTATTCCATAAGCTTCTCATATGCTACAAGACATGTTCTTTTTAATCATTCATGTCGTCGCTGTCAAATTTATCCTACAATATTTCACAAGTATCATTAAACATCAAATTCAAAATTTCAAGCGAAGTAGAAAAATACAATTTAACCAACAATTGTGTGCAATATTCAGATTGAATAAATTTAAGAAATTAATGCTTTAAATCCTTTCAGTAATTGCATCCCACATGTGTTCTAGCTTATGTTTTTCGATGTCCTTCCATGAGTGTACCGCCAATAGACACATATTATGATCACGAACTAAAATACCCAAGTGTCTCACAAATGCGGTATAATGCTCATTAACAACTCGATTCTAATAAAAAGTGACTCTAAATTTTTCTTCAGGTTTGAGTCGTGAAACATTTTTACATATGTTATTTCCTCTCACTTTCTTTGCCATTACAGATTCATGCGAACCTAGAAATTAATTTAAGTCAAACATATAAAAGAGTCTTCATCACACTAACAACAAAAAAATAACTATTTGAGATGATAAAATACTTATTTCATTTGTCTGAGTATCTTGCATCACTTCAACTTCTTGCGATGGGGAACATCATCTTAAATTATATCAAAACCAGGAGGTATAGAGATACTTTTCTGTGCTGGCTCACTTCGGTAAGAAGTTGATGCATTTAAAATTTTACTTTGTCCAATTGAATTTTTTTTGTCCAACACTTACTCTTACGAAGCTCAAAGATCTTAAGCTTTTTCCTCGTCTCTTTTCTAAGGCACCCGGTGGAATATAAGCATGTTTATTGGTCTTCAAAGTAGATCCCATTTCAGAGTTTATGCATTTTGATAGATTCATGTCAACCTAATACAAAAGAGGCCGAATAATGTTAGTGAAGATATCTTACTTTTTTGTGCCCATTATGCTATTAAATTAAAGAAATTTACCAAATTTAACGAAAGCATATCAACAATATTTCAATCCCAATTAAAAACAAAGTGATATGGTTAGCTAAGTTCTCTATAACTTCCTATGTAATGACTTCAAAAGTTAGGCCAGCTAAGAAATTTAGAACAAAATTTTATGATACCCCATCAAAAATGATATTGTTATTATAAAAATTATTGAGCAATCTTCTAGGTTCATGTCCCCTTACCTAAATTCAATCACAGGCCACAAAGTATAGACATACTATGTGGTTTTACTTAAGTAGATGGTATGCAGATCCAACACGTATAACCAAGTATAACCTGACTCAAAGAGAAGTTGAGCTAGCTCCTAGATGAATACTCCATTTGAAAATATCATATTTAATAAAGGGGAAAAGTGTAGAGAACCGCCAACATCTATTGGGACTTAATGAGAAAAGCTTAAGCGTGGCACTAATGAATAAAATTTAAATATCTACATGTAAAGTAAGATAAAGTGACTATTCATAAAAATTTAAAAAAAGAAACCTGAAAGGAAGCCATAGTAAAAATGTTTTAACAAAAGAAACTTGAAAAAAACATATATATTAACTTCAGAAAAAAATAAAGAATATTATACTACTACAAATAAATATACTTGAAAATAGAAACCAAACATCAAAGAGTATTTACAATCCAACTCAACACCATAATATCAAAATGAGAACTTAGAAACCAAACATGAATACACAGTGACCAAATAGGATATCCTCTAATGCAAATTATAGAGTGAAACTTGGGAAATCAATAAATTCCATCAATTCCATTAAGTTCTTCGTGTCTTGATAATTACTTCAACCAGCTATCCATATCCAACATCTTTCTAGATTCTCAGTAGCTACTCTAAATCGTCCTCATTTTCCCCAACATCAAAAGAATCTAGAGGTTGTACCTTCCGTACAATATGCCAACCTTTATTCGAAAGATCGTTAGCATAAAATACCTATGATTCTTTGTTGGACAATACAAAAGGCTCATTTATTTTCAAAAACTATTGTCGGTACACTTATGAAGCAATATTCATCTACTTTAATTCCCCTTTCTTGATTATACACATCAAACCATGTACATCGAAACAACACCACTCTTCTTCCACTGGTTAATTATAATTCAAGAATCTCAGTTAACTCTCCATAGTAATCAATATTTTTATTCTCTTCATCTGTCTCACCAACTACAACCACCCCACCATTTTGATTCTTCGAACCTTTGTCATGGTATTGCACGTGAAAGCTATATCCATTAGTAACGTAGCTTTTGAAACTTGTCATGTATGGAAGAGGACCACGAGACAATGAGAGAAAATCTTTTATTTTCTTACTATGATCATGTTTGTGCAATTCTGCAACCTATCAAAATCAAGTACAGAATTTAGCAAATACCATTCACAAATTGATTTGGAAAATAAAATTATTGACTAGTTACTTTTATTTTGAACCAACTAACAAATTTTCTATTGCACTCGATATCTGAAATTTTTTTAGAGGTATCAACTGGAATTTGTGAAAATTCTCTACAAAGAATTTGAAGTATAACATATCATTTTATGTAAGAAAATATGGAAAATGTAAAGTTAAATTATTTTAAAGAGTCATTACTTACTCGAGAAATGGTTGAATTTCATCACAATTCTTCAAAATATAAAAATGTACCTGCTCAAATTCATGTGCATCAAGACTGCCCGGTGTGCCACCACCCTTTAATGTTTTTCCAGGTTGAGAAAAAATTGGTAAACCTCCATCAGATTGAATAGCAACACCATCATAATTCTGTTCACTACAATTAAATTTTTTTTCCATCTAATGCAAATACCTTGAGCATAAGGTCATACATTCGGTTGCTAAGTATCCCTCTACAATAGAGCCTTCTCGGCAAGCCCTATTACGAATAAAACACTTTAAAAGGTACAACTATTGCTCCACTGGATACATCCATCAATATTGAATAGGTCCAGCAATCTTAGCTTCATGAGCTAAATGAATTGGCAAGTGGACCATGATATTATAAAATGCAAGAACGAAGACATTTTCTAACTTGCATAGAGTAATAGGAATTTGGGCTTCAATTTTCTCTTTCTCATCTACTCTTAAACATTTTGCTCCAGGAATGTTGAAAAATATAGAAAACTCAACAAGTGGTTGTAGCACAGATTTATAGAGCATACCACATATCGCAAGTGATAGTAAATGTTGTAGAATAACATGGCAATCATGACTTTTCAAGACTGAAGGTTTGCGATCTTTAAGGTTGACATACTGAGAAATATTTTATGAAAGTCCATCTGGGACCTTTAAATCCTTTAAGAAATTTAAGAAGTCATTCTTTTCTTCAGGAGATAATGTGTAACATGCAGTTTATATTCATCCCCACTCTTGATCGGATGCAATTCTTTCTTTATGTTCATTGCTTCCAAATCCATCCGAGAACTCAGGGTATCTTTTGTTTTTCCTTTGACATTTAAGATTGTCCCAAAAATATTATCTCATATGTTTTTCTCAATGTGCATCACATCAAAATTATGCCGCTACACAAGAGTTTTCCAATATGGAAGATCAAATAAAATACTCTTCTTATTCCAGTTATCACCCCTACTCTCATGTGATATTTTAATATTCTTCTTTGGATTCTTTGATAGTGTTGACCCATCTAAGTCATCCACTTAATCAAGTATACCATTACCGGATAGCATTTTTTATGGTAATCTCCGCTCCTTAGTTCCATCAAATGAATCTTTATCATTCCGCCATCTGTGATTAATTGGAAGAAAGCGTCTATGGCGCATATAACACATATTTTTACCATTTTTCAACCTAATTGAAAGAGTTTCTTTACTACAACATGGGCAAGACAATTTTCCTTTGGTACTCCATCCTGACAAATTTTCATATGCTAGAAAGTCATTAATGGTCCACAACAAAGTTGCATGTAACATAAAATTCTGTCCAATTGATGCATCAAAGGTCTCCACTCCAGTTTTCCATAATTCCTTTAATTCCTCTATCAAAGGTTGGAGATAAATATCAATTGCATCTCTGAGACTTTCAGGACCAGGAATAAGCATCGATAAAATAAAATTCTCTCACTTCATGCACAATCAAGGTGGTAAATTATATGAAATAAGTACCATAGGCTATACAGAGTTTTGGAACATCTAAATGGTTGAAAACCATCACTAGAAAGTCCAAGTCGAACATTATGATGCTCACTAGCAAAAGATGGGTGAAGTTCATCAAGTGTCTTCCATGCTACTAAATCAGTAAGATGCCTCATTATTCCATCATCAACACTTTCATCATGATGCCATCTCATCGAAGAAGATATTTTTGAGGACATAAACAATCTTTGAAGTCTTGTCTTTAGAGGAAAATAACGTAAAATCTTGCATGGTATCTTTTTACCACGTTTACATTTTATTTCTCCATTACGTTTATCCTCTTTCTATCTAGATGCGCCACAAACTTTGCATGATTCAAGACTCTTATCATCCTTCCAATATAACATGCAATTATTCTTACATGCATCTATATTTTTGTAAGAAAGCCCAAGGTGCCGAATTATCTTTTTTCCCTCATAATATGAATTTGGCATGTTTGATCCATCAAGTAATAAATCTTCCTTCAGCATCTTCAACAATATTATAAATGACGCATTACTCCAACGACCAATACTTTTAATATGAAGCAATTTAACCAAAATATAAATTTTATAAGCTTTTGAACCTTCATACAATGGTTACTCAAAATCATTTAAGAGACTGTAGAATTGGTTTGCTTCAAGATTTGGTTCCTCCTCAGCAAAATCATCACCACTATTGTTCATATTGTCTCCATTGAAAGTGGGGTATAAGTCTTTTAAAATATCATGTATTTCATCCTCATCATCATCATTTTCAAAGTCATTGTTGTCTACAAATTCAGAGTCTTATTGTGGCTCACCTAACCTCTCACCATGATGACACCAAAAAGTATAACTATGGATTATTCCATATACAAATAAATGTGAACTAACCATCTCACGACTTCTTGAAGATCCATTACAACATTTGATGCATGGACAACGTGTTTCTTGTGTTTTTTTTCAATTTTGTAAAAGTATAATTCAAAAAATGCTCAACCCCAAGTATGTAAGCATTATCAAGTCGATCATGAATTAGTTGCATCCATTCCTTATTAAGTGTCATAATCTTAAATCAGGAAAAATATATAAGAAATATATCAGTATAACAGCTAATAGGAGTAACAACTAAATATTAATTTTGAGTCATACAGCGTGCATAATAGATAAATGATATTAGCAAATATAGGAATATCATAAACTTAAAATCACAAGATCAACTAAATGTATGAAACATAATGAATAACTCAAGAAATTAAAATTATTAGATTTAGCACTCTATGTTACACATAGTGAAGTCACATACAATTAACCTTTTAGTCCTAAAGGATTACATTGTATTCATCTCCTCAAAAATCTTTCATCTCTCTTTTTAACTTTTAGAATGCATTATCATACTCCAAGCATATCTTGAAATACTCCAAATTAGATTTAGGTCACTAAAGTTACACCAAAGAAACAAAACAATTGAGGATTAATATTACCTAGCACTTAAAATAAGGCACACAGTTGCACATAGCAATTTGCAGCAAATAGATTTTTCTCATGTTAAGTTCACATAGCTAACCTACCTTAGCTCATACATAGTTCATGAAACATAGGTGATAGAATTTAGAAGTACCATTTATCATTTTGCTATAAGTGATCACATACAAGCCTCTTTCATGTGTCATAACCAAAACTGGAGTTACCTTGGAAAACCTGTAGCAGATAACTTTTAGCTACTGGAGTTAACTTGGAAAACCTGTAGCTCTTTTTTCAAGTCTCAAGTGTTTTTGGGTTCTATATATTGGCTTGTTCAGTATATTTTTAGAAACAAGTTTAATAGTCAATTCTTAAATTATCCAAGCATGGTTGATAAGAGTATTTTCTTTATAACTTTGTCTTAAAGTATATGCTCTATGTGATTAAAAATTGTCACAACGTCACACCCCAGGGTGATGTATATTCTTCACCAATAATCAAGAATAGTACATATCACCAAATATCCATTCTTGTTCCTTACAGTTTCTATTTATAGTAATGTAATATATTCTACAAAGAGAAAATAAAATCTATAAAGTTTGAATGAAAATGCAGTTTGCTACAACTGAAATGACTTACCTTATCTTTTTTATTTTTTGGCATCACCCCCTCTAATAGATATTTCTCTACCCACTTCACTATAATGCAATGCTTAGCTTGACCCCATGTACAGCGGCAAAAGTCTTATAGCCGGTAAATATTATAGAGGCAATTATTATTGCCACTAAAGGCCTTTTTAGTTGCCGCCAAAGACCTTTTTTTAGTAGTGCTCATACATGGTTTAATTGCAAGTTTCCAGCAATGATAAAGTAGGGATGGAAAAAAGTACAACTTATAAACTAAAATGATTGAATATGGGCACATATGAAAAAATGTGAAAAATTAGAAGGATAGAGGGAAGAGCATAGATGAGACTGTGTAGGAACCTGCTACAACAGGTATGCATAGAACCTATTGAACTACTTAGGAAAAACAACCTATTAAATTTGTATTTATTTAATTTTCTTTTATATGTTTTTGGGAATTTTCCAAAAGAGAGCTTTAGCAATAGGTAAAAAACTTACTTAAAGGGATTCTAGAATAGGTACTTGCAATAGAGCAAGGGTGCTAAGGGTAGTTGTTCTTGTTTTTTATAAGCTATCAGGACCTTATATTTCCAGCATTAAAACTCAAAATGTACAAGATTTGGCCAAGTGCTTGGGATGTAATGTAGGAACTTCCTAACTACGTACTCTTGGGCCTTCAATTGGGTGCAAAAACCAAATCCCGGAGCATTTGGCCAGGAGTAGTACAGAATATTGAGAAAAAGCTTTGGTTGAAAGAACAATACCTATCCATTGGTGGGAGAATATATTTAATAAAGAACCTTTAATATTTTTTGCCAACTTAGATGATGTCTCTGTTTCCCATGCCGAAAAAGGTGGGGAGAGAGAATATTGGACAAGCTAAGGAGAGATTTTCTATGAGAAGGAAACAAGGAAAAGAGGTTCTTTCATCAGGTGAAGTGGGAAACTATTGCTGGAAATAAGAAAGAGGAAGGGTCTGGGTATAGGAAATGTACATAATAATACTTGCTGTTTGTGGAAGAATATAAGAAACTTTTGGGAGAAGTACAAAAAACCCATACAGTTAAAGCTATAGGATGGAAAAAGAATACTTTTCTGGTAAGATACATGCTCCTGATCTCTCCAGTTTTATAGAAAATAGCAAGGCAACAGTAGAGCAATGTAGAAGTAATCAAGGTTCGGTAGTGAAATTTAGAAGGAATTCTACTGATTTGGAAGTGGAGAATATATATATATGGCTGAGCTTCTTCAAGACCAACTACTGGATATAGCCTGTCAAAGCTAACTCTCATTTGAAAATTGCAAGACACTGGAAAATTATGTGAATTTAGCATGTAAGAGCCTGAACACTTTTGGTAATAGGGATATTGTATTGACATAATAGGTGTAATGGTAAAACAATGCCCCGTTTAATGTACAATGCTTCATTCTACTGCTGCAAAAAACCTATTCAATCCTAGTATAACCTACAGAGGAGGTTTACACTTGTGTAATTGATGTCATCTATGTGAATAAGGAATTGAAGATGTAAATCATCATCTTCTTCACTATCCCGTGTCATTACAATTATGGAATATGCTTTTTTTTGTATCTTTGGTGGTCCGTTTGGAGATGGACAAAATCAAATGTGCCTTTGGAAATATATTTTGATGGTGTATCAACTCCCATTCACTCTATGCATTTTAAATCTATTTAGTTGGCATAATCCTACCCATGTAAGCTCCCAAGAGAGCCTTTTAGATTTTATCATCTCCCTATCCTTTTAACCTACAAAACTCTCTGTATGGAGTTGTTCTATTTTTCCTAGCATCATGTATGTCTGGTTATCTGCATCCACTGGATGACATTAATGAAAAGATATTGAAGTCGAACGGGAGCAAGTTACAAGAAATTTTAAAAAAATAGGTACTTGCGGCAGTTAAAACTCAATTCACCTCATTAAACAATTATTGGAAATTATCAAATTAACATTTCAAATAATAATTTGGCTACTTAACATAAATAATCACATTAGGGCATACAACTAAGAAGAACATATACCCACTGCACAGATGGTAAAATAGGGGAAAAAACCTAGATGAAATTGGAAAAATGAGGGGTTTCAAAAAACAAATTCAAAGTTACAAGAACGTCGACTTACCTTGAATTAAAGGAAATCCGAGAATGTGAGGGATGATATCAGCCGCAAAAAACTTATAAAGAACATCTGAAGCAAAGGTCGATTTTTGTTAAAATTAGCAGGAGTGTATTCTGTGATGAACAAAGAGACACACTAATTTCCATTTAAATAAGATTTTGGAGGAGAGACGTACGGTTGTTTACTTCCACAAACCTACAATTGGAGGAGCTGGGTGTCGTTATTTTGCAGATTTTTCTAACAAAATAGAAACAGAAATAGAGAATGATGTTGAAGGAGAGACTTACGCTTATTTACTTCAATAAATTACCTGGAATTGGAGAGCATTTCTGTAAATTTTTCTCACAAAATTGAAACAGATAGGGGTATAGATGGGTGGTGGAGACTCGATGTGGAGAGTTTTAATTTTACGGGTGGGTGGTGAGACAGACATGGCCTTGACCAAATAAGGAGGGAAATTAAATAAGTAGCCACTTTTATTTATTATTAACAACCGGATATGAAATCTTTTAGCATCCGTATATTATTTCCTCGTTAATGTTAAATTAAATTTTTGGTTTTGATGACCGGAAAATTATTTTGTCTCTGTAAATACACTTTTAATGACCGAATTTATATCCCTTTGTTAAGTGTTGGTCGTTAAAAATTAAATTTCTTGTAGTGTGGGCAGAGCCATCCAAAGCCTTGCCAGGGCTAAGGGCACTACCATGACATCGATATCAAGCTAAAGGCCCCTTGGGGGCAGGGAAAGCTCACAAGGGAGGTCTCAAATAATCTGAACATACCTACGTTGGCACGTAGCTTTGAGGCACAGAGTTGACTGAACCCTTAGCTTACTCGGTTCTAGACACTACTCCCAAAAACATGCATATGCTCTCCATCATTATTCAATGAAGCTAAATCATCGTCTTGCGATGAAGCTGAATCATAATCATACATGCATAATCTGATAACATATCATGAGGAGCCTTGGCTCAACCATACCAAAAGATGAAAAGTGGGAGTCTAGACTCCAAAATCATGTAGTAAGTTGATAAGATAAAATTGAAGTAAATCATGAAACATACTTGATCATATGGGTTTGCCCAAAATTATACATTCTTTGAGATAGTCAAAATCATGAATATAGATATGGGTAATTCGATTTATCATGTACATCTCATCATACTTGAATGCACAGATCATAATCTCAACATTTCATGAACTTTCATAATTGGGCATTATAATTGTAAGACTTTGAAATAATCAATTTGTAATTTGCAAACATTATAAAATATGCCCATAAATCTTGAAACAACATTAGAAACATGAAGAGAATTTACCCATGATAGATACTTAGAGAATTCATAAGTTGGGTTAAAACACCATAGATTCATCAACTTAGAATCACATGAATTTAGGAGAGGATTTGGGTATGGGAGTGAAGGAATACTCTCATTCATAACCCCACATATCTGGATACTTTGAATTTCACCACCTCTCTTGAGAATCCAAGTGAATTTAGGTAGAACCTAGAGAATCTTCTAGTTTGATCTTCAATAGGCTCCTTGATCTTGCATGCATGGAATGGGGTGGTTTAGGATAGGCTAAGTATCCTTAAAACCCTTTTAACTGAGCTTAAAATGACGTAGTTTAGCACTTAGGAGCTTAGGAATTACGAAAAAACCCTTAATAAATTTTCAGAGAAATCACACCGTCAGTCCCAACGAGGGACTGGACGAGTCATTACCCATGACAATGACTCGTTACCTGCTCCCATTGCCAATACTGGAAAAGTTACACTGCCGGTCACCACGAGGGACACTACGACTGTAACACCCCAAAAGTTTCTAGGATCAGATTCCAGAACTAAAGCAAGATTAGACAGAAGGTGGAACTTTTGCCATAGAATGAGTCGTGGGATGACTTGTTAGGTGACCCCACGAGTCGTGGTCAGACCTGTGAGGAGCAGTCATGTCACGACCCGAGAGGGGACCCGGATCGTACACACGGGACAAGGGACCCCGAGAGACCCCAAGTCGACCCATGGCATAAGCATTCAACTAACACATTTAATAAACATAAAGAAAACATAATTATAAACTCGGCGGAAGTCTAACTCAACATAATGACCAAATGAACATCCAAAGCTAAATACATGTCTAAGTCTGATAAGCCACTAATATGGGCGAGCTGATGGGAAAACACCAACGTAACTAAAAGTCTAGTCCTCGGAGGATGAGGACTCACAAAACAAGCAAGTGTTAACTCTGATAAGCGGCTACGAATGGGGCTAAACCTGAGAAATAGATCCTACATGATGAAACGATGCAGCATAGAAAGTATGCGGCCAGTACATGGAATGTACCGAGTATGCAAGGTAAATAAAACAACTCATGTATGGAAAATAAGGAAAATAAATTATTAAAAGCAATGCGTAAACTAAACATGTTATTAGTATGCTAATGATAGTGCTTGCATGTATTACTTCAAATATCATGATCTTTTCACAATATAATGACTCTTAACTCAAACACACCAACTGTCTCGAATAACTCAAAGCTGAAGTAGAACATTTATGGAGAAGTTGAACATGAGTCAAACCTTACTTTTAAAACAGTCATGTATGCAATTGAAACCATGAACAATGAGTATGCAAATCTAGAATTTATAAGATGGTGGGCGACTCGTCATTTAACCGACATACCACGATAGAGCTTATGTGGTCCCTACTTTCACACATAAGTGGGTAGAGCCATCCATAACCTTGTCGCGGGCTATGGATGATACCATGATATCAATATAAAGAACAAGAAATAATTGGGGCAGGGGATAGGTCACAAGGGAGGTCCCAAAAATAATATAATAGTATCAACCAACGCTGGCGCGTAGTTCTGGGACGTAGGGTGATCGACCCTTAACCCTCTTGGTGCTAGATTCTTCTCCCAAACATACAGTGCTCTACATCGTATATAAAAAAAACAAAGCTCAACATCGTCTATTGATGAAGCTCAAGAGGAAATCATGAATAGAGTCGACATCATGTAAAAATGAAGCTCAACATTGTCCCTTGGCAAAGCTCAATAACGAAATCATGCATAGACTCGACATCATATAAAAATGAAGCTAAACATTGTCTCTTGACAAAGCTCAATAACGAAACCATGCATATACAATGCTTTATTTCAAAACATACCACAAGCTAAAGAGTAGAAGTTGGGAGGATTTACTTCGAACAATGTGGTAAGCTTGCCTCGGGAGATTCATCATTCAAAATCGACATGTATCTTTATCATGCTTGAACCCATTCAATTCATTTGAAAATATTATAATTTGGGAGATTTCACTCCAAAACGAGGTAATAAAGTCATTTCAAGAAAAATCTTCATTTATACTCAACATTGGGCACTACCCAAAGCTTCATCATTCTAGGGTCCATTTAATCTTCTTTGAAAACATCATCAAAATCATGGGTAAGGTTGAAAACGTGTTTTTCATCATCTACTCTATCATCATCACATCTATTAGGAACTACCCACACATGTGCATTTTAGATTCAATTTTAGAAATACAATTTTGTAAAAGAAATTAGGATAAAATCCTACCAAGCTCAGTAAATCACCAATATCAACTCAATTTAATCATACCCATGCGTAGAAATGTAAGAATCATGCAATTAAATGAAAATCCATACTTGATCATCACAAACAAAATCACAAATTGATAGGGGAATGGGCATGGGTGTGGAAGAAAGCACCCACTCATAACCTTACATACCTGGGAGGGATGATTTTAACACTTCTCTAATAGCCCAAGCTGAGATTCCAATGGAAACTTTGAGATTTTTCCTTGAATCTCCTCTTAAATCCTTCAAACTTGCATGTAGGAGAATAATGGCTTAGGATAGGTTTCACCCTACTCAAAACCCACTAAAACGAGCCTTAAACTACATAGTATAGGTCTTAGGAACTTTGGAAATTACGAGAAAGCCCTTAATAATTCGCAGAAAATAACTGTCAAGGGGGTCCTAACGGATGACCTAACGACTCGTCACCTGGGCATACGATCCGTTGGTTCACCCGTCAAGTACACTGCCTCATCACTCATGAAAATTCATTTTTCTCAACAAACGACCCTCCGAACGAGTCCTTAGGACTGGCGACGACTCGTTGGATACCGTCCGTCAAGTACACTGGATAAGCTTCACCATCTTTCTCTAAGACCTCCCTACGACTGACATGACAACTCGTGATTACTGACCACGAGTCATTACATAGCCCATGAGGACAGTCCTCCATCATCCCAGGCCTTCCCCACGAGTCACTTGATAACTCGTTTAGCCTCTTCATGAGTCATTAAGTGACCTGTTCTGCAACTGCTGCAACATATTCCAGTTTTTCTCCTGATTCACTTTCGGGTCTAATTCTTGAATTCTTGAGGTATAACAATATCTCCCCCTTGGGAACATTCATCCTCAAATGTTAGAAACAAGAAGAAAGCAGAAACATACCATTTATCATATTTAAAACTAATCACTTTTAACCGAAAACTGACGGAATGACTACCTCCAATTCAAAACACACCGCTGAACTGAATTCACCAATCATACACACATCCGTATACATAAAAGAAACTTGTACACATAGTTCAAACATGAAGACTAAATAGAGTCTAAGTGAAAAACTGATACCTCAAGCTGAAACTAAGCCGGTAGAAAACAAATGTAGGTATCTAGCCATTATATCCGTTTCGGCTTCCCACATAGCTCTTTCAACAGGTTGTTTTCTCCACAATACCTTAACTAAAGCTACTTCTTTGTTCCTTAGCTTACGGACCTGACGATCTAACATTTCAACGGGTATTTCTCCATAACTGAGGTTGTCTCTCCCACCAATGCTGTCCAACGGAACTACTAAAGTTGGATCATCCAGACACTTTTCAAAAGTAACACATGAAACACGGGATGAACTGAAATAACTCCGAGGGCAAGTCCAAATCATACCCTACCTTACCAACTCTCCTCACAACCCGGTAGGGACCAACATAGAGAGGACTAAGTTTTCGTTTCCTTCTGAACCGCATGGCTCCCTTCATGGAGATACCTTTAGAAATACCCACTCATCCACCTCAAACTCCAGATCTCTTTTCTAACATCAACATATGATTTCTGACAAATCTGAGCGGTCTTCTGCCTGTCCCTTATCAACTGAACCTTTTTCCATGGCCTCATACAATATCCGATCTCCCAAATCATCAATGTCTGGGACACATAGATGACCCTGGTATCTTAGCACACCATCTTCCTCTTGGGTGAAAACCTCCACCTTATGACTCTTCACCGCTTCCTTCAATTTCCCCAAAATTGATCCTCATCTTTTCTAGATTTGACACCAACCACCACAGATGATTCTGATCTATTCGATACAATCACGCTGCCATCATTCGAGTTAACCAATCTAACTCCCAACCTTGCAAGTCGATGGGCATATTTCACCCGCCCCTTCTTATCCTTTATCCACGTAGGACACTCTCTATAGGGAGCCTACTAAGTGCATCCGCAACTATATTAGCCTTGCTCGGGTGGCTAAGGACATCATGTCGCAGTCCTCCAGTAGCTCCAACCACCTCCTTTATCGACGATTGAGATTTTCTGCATGCACCCATATTGCAAGCCCTTGTGATCCGCGAATTCATTTACATGAACCCCATACAAGTATTGCCGCCGTATCTTCAATGCAAACACCACCGCGACCAACTCAAGATCATGGGTCGGGTAATTCTTCTTGTAAACCTTTGACTATCGAGAGACATATGTCATTATTTTCTTATGCTGCATCAACATACATCCCAGTCCAATCCTCAAAGCATCACACTATACAGCAAGGCCATCAGTACCTTCGGGCATGTTCCACACTGGTGCAAAAAATGGGTCGAGTCTTCAATCCCTGGAAACTTTTCTCAGAAGTCTCCGACCATTGGAACTTTTACCGTTTTCTAAGTCAATCTGGTCAACGGGGCTGCATCGGCAACTTTAATTCTTACTAAAATGACCACAACATTATCATACAAACTTGAGATGCAACCATTCTCTTTCCTATAGTTCCCGAATAATGATATGGACCTGCTCTTCAATCAGAACTCTATTTGGTGTTACTTTGCTTGCTCAAGAATTATTTCATCTTTGATAATAAAACCTGATCTTGACTTATCAAAATTTCACCAAACTTTTCAAATAACCCCTATAGTTCATGCTAAAAACTCTGAACTCTGAAAGACTGGGCTAATAACCATGCTTTCTGGAATTTTACATGATCACGAATCGCTTAGGAAGTCTAAGTTGGGTATGTACTTGATATAACACGATCTTATGAGCCGACTGCAATCATTACTAGGGTTTTGATTTAAGGTTATACAGGAAATACGGGGATTGCTGCCGCACGGGGTTGCCTACCATTTGGTGTTCTGAACGTGAGCATGAGCCGAGTGTGGTATCGAGCAATACGTAAGGGAACATCTAAAGGAGAAAGGTTGGAACACCCCCCCCCCCAGATGCTACCTATAAGACCTCCTTACTAGAAGGCCAGAGACCTAACTAGGCCCTCCGACTATCGCTCCTTTACCTTCCCTGAAATAGATCTTATCTTAAAATACATAAGGGAAAGGTACCTCTTATCGCAGTTCCCGAAACTAATAATCATAATAGATTTGATAGGGGAACTTATAACATAATTGGGACTACATCTGGGGAAGACTGCCACCAGCTCTTCCTTCGTCCTGTTTGGTAAAAGGGCAATTCCTGCGCTTGTGCCCGATATTTCCACACCTATAGCAAGCGTCGGAACCTTCCAAATACTGTCTAAAGTGTGCCCTACCACATTTTGGGCATGATAACTGGCTAGTTAGAACCGCCAGAGGGCAAATCAGGACACAGCCTTTCCTGCCATCCTGCTTGGCTGCAGGAACGCCTTATGCATATGCCCGGATTGACCACAATTGAAGCATATATCTGAACCCACCAGGCACTTTCCTAGGTGGTGCTTCTTGCAACGCCTGCAAAGAGGATAAGTGACCTCCCTCATCCGAGGCTCGTCCCCTCGCACTTGAGTTGATGACCTCTGACGAGGTTGAGCGTGACTCCCAGTACTCGACCCCTGCTGGGAGCTTTCCAAGTCCTCGGTCCTGGACCTCTTTCTCATTCTCCTTACCCGCTTGAGCTTCCCACCCGAAACTGAATCACCACCCATGAGTGGGCTCCCCTTAGGAAGTTCTTGAACCTTAGCAGTCGTCGCCTCCTCAATAGGGTTCGTAGGTACAATAGCTAATTGGGTAGGCTAGGTGATCATGGCCCATATCAACACTCGGACTGCGGCCCGAGTTCTTCATCCGTAACCTGTCCGAACATAGGACTCCTTGGGGTTGGTGGGGCTGGATGACTCCCATTGTTTCCCTGAGATAACATGTTTCGCACATGCATATAGCATGAGTTATAAGGTTAGGGACACTCTTTGTCACACGGCATAGATCATGAAAGAAGGGGACATTTCCTAAACGTCTAGTAGCCTCTTCATCATAAGTGTGGTGCGCTTCATGCCCATGAAAAAGACTCTACTTAACGCAGCTTTCAAACTCCCTAGGACAAATCTGAACCTATTGCTCTGATACCAAGTTTGTCATGACCGAGAGACGACACGGATCATAGACACGGGACAAGGGACCCCGAGAGACCCCAAGTCGACCCATGGCATAAGCATTCAACTAACTCATTTAATAAACATAAAGAAAACATAATTATAAACTCAGCGGAATTCTAACTCAACATAACTACCAAATGAACATCCAAAGCTAAATACATGTCTAAGTCTGATAAGCCTTTAATTTGGATGATTTGATGGGACAACACCCCCAACTAGCTTAGAAATACTGAAACTGAAAATACACTCAAGGTAACTAAAATTCTAGTCCTCGAAGGATGAGGACTCACCAAACAAGCAAGTTATAACTCTGATAAGCGGCTACGGACGGGGTTGAACCTGAGAACTGGATCTCGCATCATGAAACGATGCAGCATAGAAAGTATGCGGTCAGCACGTGGAATGTACTGAGTGTGCAAGGTAAATAAAACCGCTCATGTATGGAAAATAAATTATATAAAAGAAATGCGTAAACTAAACATGTTATCAGTATGCTAATGATAGTGCTTGCATGCACTACTTCAGAAATCATGATCTTTTCACAATATAATGACTCTTAACTCAAAAATACCAATTGTCTCGAATAACTCAAAGCTGAAGTAGAACATTTATGGAGAAGCTGAACATGAGTCAAACCTTACTTTTAAAACATGCATGTATGCAACTGAAACCATGAACAATGAGTTTGTAAATCCAGAATTTATAAGATGGTGTGAGACTCATCACTTAACCGACATACCACAATAGAGCTTACGTGGTCCCGACTTTTACACTCAAGTGGGTAGAGCCATCCATAACCTTGCCAGGGCTATGAATGATACCATGATATCGATATCAAGGTCAAGGCCCAATCGGGGTAGCGGATAGCTCACAAGGGAGGTCCCAAAAAAAATATAATAGTATCAACCTACATTGGTGTGTAGTTCTGGGGCGTAGGGTGATCGACCCTTAACCCGCTTGGTGCTAGACTCTTCTCCCAAAACATGCAATGCTCTACATCGTATATAACAAAGCTCAACATCGTCTATTGATGAAGCTCAAGAGGAAATCATGCATAGACTCGACATCATGTAAAAATGAAGCTCAACATTGTCCCTTGACAAAGCTCAATAATGAAATCATGCATAGACTCGACATCATGTAAAAATGAAGCTGAACATTGTCTCTTGACAAAGCTCAATAACGAAACCATGCATATGCAATGCTTTATTTAAAAACATACCACAAGCTAAAGAGTATAAGTCGGGAGGATTTGCTTCGAACAATGTGGTAAGCTTGCCTCGGGAGATTCATCATTCAAAATCGACATGTATCTTTATCATGCTTGAACCCATTCAATTCATTTGAAAATATTATAATTTGGGAGATTTCACTCCAAAACGAGGTAATAAAGTCATTTCAAGAAAAATCTTCATTTATACTCAACATTGGGCACTACTCGAAGCTTCATCATTCTAGGGTCCATTTAATCTTCTTTGAAAACATCATCAAAATCATGGGTAAGGTTGAAAACGTGTTTTTCATCATTTACTCTATCATCATCACATTCTATTAGGAACTACCCACACATGGGCGTTTTAGATTCAATTTTAGAAATACAATTTTGTAAAAGAAATTAGGATAGAATCCGCCCAAGCTCAGTAAATCACCAATATCAACTCAATTTAATCATACCCATGCGTAGAAATGTAAGAATCATGCAATTAAATGAAAATCCATACTTGATCATCACAAACAAAATCACAAATTAATAGGGGAATGGGCATGGGTGTGGAAGAAAGCACCCACTCATAACCTTACATACCTGGGAGGGATGATTTTAACACTTCTCTAATAGCCCAAGCTGAGATTCCAATGGAAACTTTGAGATTTTTCCTTGAATCTCCTCTTAAATCCTTCAAACTTGCATGTAGGAGAATAATGGCTTAGGATAGGTTTCACCCTACTCAAAACCCACTAAAATGAGCCTTAAACGACGTAGTATAGGTCTTAGGAACTTAGGAAATTACGAGAAAGCCCATACTAATTCGCAGAAAATAACTATCAGGGGGTCCTAACGACCAACCTGACGACTCGTCACCTGGGAATATGATCCGTTGGTTCACCTGTCAAGTACACTGCCTCATCACTCATGAAAATTCATTTTTCTCAACAATGACCCTCCTAATGAGTCCTTAGGACTAGCGATGACTCGTTGGATACCGTCCGTCAAGTACACTAGATAAGCTTCACCATCTTTGTCTAAGACCTCCCCACATGAAGATTCGTGATGACTGACCACGAGTTGTTACGTCGCCCGTGAGGACCTAGAGTCCTCCATCATCCCAGGCCTTCCCCACGAGTCACTTGACGACTCGTTTGGCCTCTTCACGATTCGTAAGTGACCCGTTCTACAACATTTTCCAATTTTTCTCCTGATTCACTTTCGGGTCTGATTCTTGAATTCTTGGGGTATAACAAGTCAAGAGGAGCGACATGGTTCAGTGACCACAGATGACCCAACAAGTTGTTAGGTAGACAACGACTCGTTAAGTCGGACGTTGGATGAATGTTGGAGATTAATGGTGAGGTCCCGAGGCAGTGGAGACCACGGAAGGAGGGACAAGTCATTGTGCACCTGACGACTCGTCAAGTGACCCATGGGGTGAGAAGAGTAGAAAAAGGAAATTCAACTTGTGTACTTCACGACTGGGCCCCACGACTCGTGGAGTGCCTCGTGGAGACTAGCAGGGGGATTTTTCCTGCGTTTTTCTAGGGGTGTTTTCATAAATCCTATGCTTCTAACTCCTAAAAAATGTCATTTTGAGTATGGTATGGGATTTTTTTAAGAGGATAACTAGCCTAAACCCTCATTCTACCAAAAATCACTCTCAAACTCTTCTTTCTCCTCTCTCTCAAGACTCAAGGATTCAACAAGGGTTTCCTTAAGGCTTCAAGGTGCAAGTTCAAGTGGGATTTCTCTTAATTAGGTATGTGGGTTTTTCAACAAGGATATCCTTCCATCCTTGTGCCCCAAATGTTTTATTTAAAAACCCGATTCCCTTATTCTAGAAAAGCATGATCTAGGGTTTTGATTTATGAATGATTCTTCTATGTCTTCTATGAATTCTAAGACCCATTAGGAGTAAAAGTCATTTATGCTTATGGAATTACTTTGATATCTTGAATTATGTGCTTAATGGTGAAAATGCATGATTATCAAATTTCCTTCATGAGATAGCCTAAAACATGGATTGGGATCTTATTAGTGTTCACTAGATCATACCAAGAACTTGTACCCATGTCTAAAATATGTGAACATCGTAAGAATTATCTTAAAACCTAGAATATATGATTTGATAGATATGTTGATGTCACGCCTCAAAACTGGGGTAGGGCGCAACTGCACTCAATTCATGATTGATCGAGAAGCCGACTATATGACATTTATAACTGTAAGACTTAGGCCATCCAGGCCACCTATCACAATCAACTGAAGAATAAAATGGACCCATAAGGTCTCAACAATACGGGGTAAACAATCGAAATGCAACCAAGGTAACTAGTGTGATAAAACAAGCAACAATAAGCCGACGAGGCCACAAACTGAATAACACTGTACACACTAAGTCCACAAAGCCTCTAAAGAGTAAACTGACTGATGGTCGGAACAGGGATCCGACCTACCCATACCTGCATCTCAAAACTCAAGCATAAATAACTAAGCCCTAGCTCCAGGAAGAAAGGAGCATACCAACCATCTGTTGATCTCACGAACTGCTACTCAACTGGCCATCCTGACCTCTACCTGCACCTGCAGCATGAACGCAGGTCCCCAAGCAAGGGGACATCAGTACGAATGAAATGTAATGGTATGTAAGGCTGAAACTGTAACCATGAGATAACAATCCTATAATAACTGACTTAGCACCTAAACATATAGAGGATAAATATAACCTGGAACTCTACAACTTGTAATTGATAACAACTTACTATAACATAACTGAACTCAAGATAACTGAACTAGGAAAAAGGAATGGTAACAACCTGGAATCCTGGAAATTGAAACCTGATAATAACTCTATAATGAGATGAAAATGCAATTAAGAAATGCACAAGAAAGAAACTATAATTGTAATGTCAGCGACCAGCTAACTGTAAATCCATATACAAAATTCGTCCAGCCGGTGTACCACACCGGGGTAAAATAAAAATATCTCCAGCCGATGTACCACAACGGGGTAAAATAAAAAGATCTCTAGTCGGTGTACCACACTGGGGTAAAATAAAAATATCTCCAGTCAATGTACCACACTGGGGTAAAATAAAAATATCTATAGCCGATGTACCACATCGGGGTAAAATAAAAAGATCTCCAGCCGGTGTACCACAGGGGAGTAAAATAAAAATAAATCTTAATCACCATTATAAATGTAGCTGACAGAGCTCATACAAATTATTTGAATACTGAAAACCATAAAATATGTTGATCAGTAACTATAACATGTGTAGGATCTTACCAAGACCCCTAATACTACAATTATTCATACACATATAGAACTTTCATTTAGCATTTAAATACATACATATGCTGTGAATGAATTCTAGGGAAGTTCCTAGAACTGGAATATCATAAAGACATGTGTAGACTCACATTCATGATTTTAAACATCTCCTAGAAATTCTAACACGAGGAGCAGAGAGGAATCACTTAACCTAACATTTTCTATTAACAATCTTATCATTCATTTTGTGCTTATACTCGTTTGACTTTCATACTTTCATATCAAGAATTGTGAGCATACCTCATTCATTGCACATCATATCACATCTCGAGGTAACTTATGAACAGGAAGACATAACTTGTATATCTCAAACCTGGAGCTCTTTAATATACAAATTCTAGTCAACTGTCTAGGGGCTACCTTAAGATAAATAAAGACTTATAGTCGTGCTTCAGACAGCGTAGGAAAAGCTCTTGTGAAACATTGCAATATATGTGGAGCTTAGAAAAGCTTAGCAGCATTATAAAGAGTTTAGAAGCTTCCAAGAAAAAAAAACCTTTAAAACTTGAGAAAGTTACTCGAACTCATAGAACAAATAATCAAAAATAATTGTTTAAAAAGAACGACGAAGAACTTCTACTTAACTTGAGTCACTATCTTAAAATATTCAATTCTAATCATTTCTTAAGAAGTTAACACTTTACTAGCCTTCCATTAGCTTAACACAACTGAACATAACCAACTTTATTTATAATCTTTTTTGGTAAATGTCATTAGAACAGGGTAAATCTTGTTGGCTATTTGCCTAACTCATTAAAAATCATAACACTTATCATCTAAAAATAACCTTTGGCTTTACTTTTTGTATTCATCATAAATTCTATTCCAACTAGGATTCGTAATTCCATACTTAATTATTTACTCTCGTGTTCATTATTCAAGAATTTCTTATACGCACTTACCTTTTTACCTAATTTCCAACCTTATCTCTTAAACATTGTCTTGTTCATATTTGACATCTCTTAAAGGTTCTTGAAATCAACTATGGATAGAGGGAATATAACTCACATTTTACCTTAAAAGGTCTAATATTTACTCTTCCCTATCCATTGCTACCAGAGCCTCAACCTTTACTCTTAGGTTGATTTCCTTACACATCTACAACTTTCAAAGAACATATGACGTGTCTACTTAAAGCCTTAAGCAATTCTCAGGAGGTCTAGATAACTCATGAGCTCTAATAAACATATAGCGACTTTCGAAAAGTAATCCTTACTGTTTTATCGCATAATTTGAACGTAAGCATAAACGCATATATATATATATATATATATATATATCATGATTTTCGTATAACCTGTTAATATCAAGATATTGTGCATAACCTGCCAATAAAGATGGTTCCATAGAAATATCAATAGTTTATGCATTCGGACCCTATTTTCCAACTTTAACGTATCGATTAATTAAGAAACGCATTAATTAGTCACTTAGCTTAAGGAAGAGGGATTGGGGAATCATATCATGGCCCTAGGTACCTTAAAACATGAATATGAGAGGGTAGCTAACTGTCATAAGGAAATTCCATTTCGTTACCCTTGTTAGCCCTTATTAAGTTAAAACCTGATTTCAATTATTAGGTTTGTCTGCGCGTCGTCGTCTTGCCATGCTTACCAAAATTTATAGCAGCCATAATGTGAAACAACTTTGACACCACAAATACATAACATAATGTAAAGGACCAGCTCACAATGCCCATGTCGAGGGGTCTTCAGATTCAATTTACAACTATGACCATAATAGAAGGCAATTGCCCTCTCTACTTCACATTCATGCGTTCCAACTCTTTAGCAAATACACACCTTAATACCAAGTAATTCTAAAAATTGGGAGAAATCATAATATTCTACTACATAATCTCAAGTACAGGGGAATGCCGGATTAATCCTCGGCATGAATTCGTGCTTGAAAATCAAGAGACAAAGAACGCCTTACATACCTTTTTTTTCCGGCGAGCTTTCTTATGTCATTTCTTTCATTCAACAACCAGAACTTTAACCCCTTAAATACTTGAGTTTATCACCAAGTGACAAGGCTGTTTCAAGCCAATTTATCCAGCCAAAATGTTACATCAATACGCAGTCATAACACAAACAAATAAGGCAACACTTAGCATTTCTTATTTCAACTTGTTTCTACAACTTTGGGGGAAAATAGAGATAGGAAATTACCTAACTTTACTCATGAAAAAATTCCACAAGTATAGAGTATATTCTCATCAAACACAGCTATTCTAACCTTCAAAAATGAGCAGAACTTCAACAGCAACATACCAACAACGGCAGCCCAACATAACCTCCAACTTCTAGCTTTAGCTAGGATTTTTAGACAAGTTAAGCAATTAGAAAGACTTACCCTTGGCATGAGAATATTGTTGGATATAATAGGAGTATTTTCCTCCAAATCACTTCCCAATGACGCAGAAATCTTTCTGCCCAAAACGTAGCAAAATAACAGCACAACAACTACAACAAGTCAACATGCAAACCATAACTTTCTTCTAGTTTTCCTTCAAAAATTCATACACTTATTAGAGATTTCAAAAGAGGGAAGTGACTTACTATTTCTTATGAACAGTTCCTACTAAGATGGAGTATAACATTAGCTCAAAATAGCCCCAAACACGCAGCAACAACACTGCCAAAACGAAGCTAAAAGGCAGCAACAACTTCACCACAATGTTACCTTCACTTCTATCAACTTTTGCTTGAGTTTTGATGGTGTTTTCTTGAGGGATTTCCTATTGGTTTGTAAAGCTTTGCTACTGGAAAAGAGAGAGGATTTCAGAGGGTAAGCAAGCACCTCAAACCTGAAAATTTTGAAAATGATTTCATAACCAAAAACTTAAAATATAAAGGTGTTTGAGCGGTGGCCGCTTTTAGGGCGGTGTCCATGTCACTACCCAATAGTGCTAATGTAAAACACCTCTAACTTTTTATTCCAATCTCTGATTGACGAGACGTTTGATGTTCTGAAAACAAATACCTTTAAGTTGATAGGTCGTGGGGCTTCTAATTCATTATATATTGGGAGATATTGTCATTTAAAATTGACCCTAATTTATAAACTTTACATACTCTTTGTTTTTCCATTCCTACACATTTCCCTTATCATCAATGATCAATATACAACCAGTACTTCCTTTAACATAGCATACGAATGTCAAATAATTTCCAAAATAATTTCGGGGTGTAACAGTTGAGATGGGATTAGAACTTATGGGCTTGATCAATGGGAAGTATGTATATGTTTTCATTATGTTTTCGATGTAAATGTTTTGGGTATGAGCTGAACCTATGATAACAGTATAATTAGCGTATCTTCTTTATAAATTGGAGTAAATTTCAAAATGGGTTCAATGAAATAAATATATGTTTCTACCATGATCTCATTGTACATGTTTAAGATATAAGTTGAGTATATGGGTTTTTCTGTAAATTAGAATATATGAATCAATGTATACATGCTAAAGTGTGAATTGGACCTATGGATCCTACATGACTCTATGTTATACGTTGTATGTTATGAACTCAGAACTTGAATGTTGTGGAGGTGTGTAAAGTATGATATGAATCTATAAATGTTCGTAAATGTTAAAGATTAAATAATCATGTTGTACCATGATGATATGAATTATGATGATAAAGCATGAGAAAGATCCTTCGGACTTTTGGGCTTGTTGTTAGTAGAAAGTAGTCTTATTCCTTTCAAAATGAATGTCGTATGATGAAATCAGTAAATGCTCATGTTTCTGATTAGCTGTAGTAGCATAGACCATATATATAATATCAGATCAGTATTCCTCATGTTCTAGTCAGCTAGGGACTCTCTATAGGTGAGAATATTTCCCTTGGTCAGTCAGGGACTCTCTGTAGCCGAGAATTTTTCCCTTAGTCAGTTAGGGAGTCTCCATAGCTGAGAACGTTTCCCTTAATCAGTCAGGGACTCTTCATTGCCAAGAATGTTTCCCTTAGTCAGCCAATGACTCTCCTTAGTTTTGAACATTTCCCTTAGATCAGTCGGGACTCTCCATAGCTGAGAATGCTTCCCCTAGTTCAGTTGGGACTCTCTATAGCAGAGAATGACTCCCTTAGTTTATGTTATTAGTTTGGATCAATTCCGTATAGTTCAGACTTTAGTTTAAAATTGATATAACATAATGCAGACTCTGCTATCAGTGGATATTCAGTACAGTGTATGACATTTGCTTCAGTTTCAGCTCTCATTATATGTTTAGTACATGACCCTTACGTATGAGTTTGATGATGCTTCAGAATATGAGTTACAAATACAAGTTTCATTTTGATATATGTATGTGACTAAGAAAAGGATTGTTGCATTCAAAATTAGTTATATGATGAGGTATTCCGTTTATTTCCTTCTTGTATACTTGCATTTTTAATTTATTTATGTTTCCCACATGCTAGTACATTTTGAAGTATTGACCACATATTTTATGTGCTATATCATTTCATGATATAGATTCAGGTATCCAGACTCAGCCCCGTGGGTAGACACGCTCTTTCTTCCATCTCAGCGAATTATGGTGAGTCCTCATCTCTCGAGGACGAGGTCTACGTTCTTATTTCAGTTTTTAGACTTTAGGAGTTAGCTGGGGACCTATCCCAGTAACTCATTAGTTTAGTAAAGGCTTTTAGACATGCATAGTCAGATTCAGTCTATGTATTAAAGTTTTGTTAGGTTATGTCTTTAAGTTTTAAATTCGACTCCTTACAGTAGCTTCCACTCAGTTATATTTCTGTTAGATTTTTATATTGTAAGTGTTATGCTATGATTATGTCATGGGTCAACATGGAGCCTTTCGAGGTTCCTTGTCCCATGTTACAGCTAGGGTGTAAACTCAAGTCGTGAAAAGCTTGGTATCAGAGCAAAGGTTTAGAGTGTCCTAAGGTGTCTGAAAGTCGTGTTAAGTAGAGTCTTCTTCATGGGTGTGAAGCGCGCCATACTTATGACGAAGAGGCTACGAGACATTTTAGGAATGTTCCCTTTTCTTCATGATTCTTATCGTGCATAGAGTATGAAACTCTAAACAGTTCCTCCCCTGAATCATGGTTTACGTGCTCGCAGATAATGCCTGCCAGAAGAGCAAATGGAAGAAGGAATGGTAATGGTCATCGGCAGGCACTACCAGCCCCAGCGAACCCGATGGACGATCATGTTACTCATGCTGAGTTTCGGGCAACCCTTAATATGTTGGCGTAGGCCATGATTTCCCATGTTAATCAGCAAGCAATGGCTCGTGTTCCCCAGAATGGGAATGTGGTGGCGGCAAGGGTAAGAGACTTTCTCCGAATGAACCCACCCAAGTTCTTAGGGTCAAAGGTGGATGAGGACCCGTATGAATTCTTGGAAGGGATCCAAAAAATTACCCAAATCATGGGAGTGACAGGAACTGAGAACACATACTTAGCCTCCTATCAGTTGAAAGGAGTCGCGTATATATGGTTTTGCTAGTGGAGAGATAGTCGGGGAATTAGAGCAAGCCCCGTAGGTTGGGATGAATTTATGACTGCGTTCTTGAACAGATTTTTCCCTAGGGAGTTGAGAGAGGAAAAGGTTGCAGAATTCATCAACTTGAGACAGAATGACATCACTGTCCAGGAGTATGCATTGGAGTTTACCCGGTTATCCAAGTATGCACTGAAGATGGTAGCCGACCAGAGGATTCGGGTAAGCAGGTTAGTGAATGGAGTGTCAGACTCCTTGGTTAAAGAGTGCAAGACTGCCATGTTGCAAAGGGATATAGATTTTCCACGTTTGATGATTTTCGCTCAACAAATGGAAGCGGAACGGGTGAAGAAAAAAGAGAGAGAGGCCAAGAGGGCCAAGATAGGAGATTCAGAGTTTTCCCCATATAGGATGAGTAATGGACACCGCTCATTTCCTAGCAGAAATCATCAGCACCAGCACTTTCGACAGTCAGTGCTCCATACAAATCTAGGGTAACGGAGATTACATATCTATTGTGTACCAGGTGTGGGAAGCACCATTTGGGAGAATGCATGGCCGGCACGGATGTTTGTTTTTGGTGCAGCAAGTTGGTCCATAAGCACCGAGATTGCGCAGCGGTTAAGCGAGGCGAGAGTAGATCCCCAATCACCTCTTCAGTAGCTCCGATAGCCCGTCCATTTGAACAGGGTGCATCATCTAGCCCGAGTGGAGGGCGATGTAAAAATTTCTCTTATTCCATAGCAGCACACCAAGATAAGGGCAAGTCACCAGTAGTAGTCATAGGTATGTTTTGAATTTTGTGTTACTCATTGCATGTTGCTAGACCTAGAACCCCAATATTGAATAAGAAGCTTTGTAATGACTGTTGAGAAGAGATTGTCGATGTGTGATGTGAATAGTTATGAGTGTAAGGCTTGCGGTGAAGGTTAGAGGTGAAATAGAAGCTAGGAGTTAGTGATTAGCCCTGACCTTAAGAAAGATTCAGGAGCCTTAAAATGACATCTTTAAGCTAGGGGGAGATGGTAAGTATGTGCGGCAAGTGGGATCTTGAGAATGCTAATAAAGGAGTTCCAGCCCTAGCAGTTGTGGTGTGTCAATCCTTTTAGGTTCAGATAACTTCCCTTGTACTTCAGTTGAAGCTAAGCTATACCCATCCCTATGTGAAGATTCCTAGGATTTATAAATTACCTCTCCAAACCGCGATACCAGTCTTGCTGTACAAATCCTTAAGGTTCATCGTCATATTATGAATCAGCTATCTATGTTAACTCATGTCCTCCAGTATGATCAGCTAGAACTCATTCTTTAGAAGTTGTTTTAGTAGCTCAGTAGGATAAGGTTGACTTATGTATGTGCTCGGTTATAGATGTTATGAATGATTCGTGCTCACGAGACCTTTACTTCCAGTTAGATCAGATGTCATGAATTCTAACCCGTAACAGAAAGTGATTTAAGAACAAAGGTTCAGTCCATATCAGCTCAGTGTCGGTTAAAGGGGAAGAATCCTTCTCATTTCCCTATCTAGTTTCATGTTTGTTTCATGTCTTTCAGTCCCTCTTGTGCCCTTGCATGCTTGTATGATTTAGATGTTCAGTTTAGATATGTAAGATCAGCTGGGGTCAAATACTTCATTGGTTTAGCTGTAATTGATCGATTTTCGGATTTTAGTTCTGTCCCTATCCTTTCAGTATGTTTAGCAAATGTTCGAGGATGAACATTCCCAAGGGAGAGATATTGTAACACACCGAAAGTTTCTAGGATCATATTCCATACCTAAACCAAGAATTCAAACAGAAGGTGGAAATCTTGCCACAGAACGAGTTGTGGGATAACTCGTTAGGTGACCCCACGAGTCGTGGTCAGACCTATGAGGAGCAGTCAAGAGGCGCAGCATGGTTTAGTGACCACGGACGACCCAATGAGTCGTTAGGTAGATAATGACTCGTTAATTCGGTCGTTGGGTGAATGTTGGAGATTGATGGTGAGGTCCCGAGGTAGTGGAGACCACAGAAGGAGAGATGAGTCATCGTGCACATGATGACTCGTCAAGTGACCCGTGGGGTGAGAAGAGCAGAAAAAGGAAATTCAACCATTGTACTCCAAGACTAGGCCCCACGAGTCGTTGCCCACCCCACAACTCATGGAGTGCCTCGTGGGGACTAGCAGGGGGATTTTTCCTGCGTTTTTCTAGGGGTGTTTTCGTAAAATGCTACGCTTTTAACTCCTAAACTCATCGTTTTAAGTATTGTATGGGATGTTTTTAAGGGGATAACTAGCCTAAACCCTCATTCTATCAATAATCACTCTCAAACTCTTCTTCCTCCTCTCTCTCAAGACTCAAGAATTCAACAAAGGTTTCCTCAAGGCTTCAAGGTGCAAGTTCAAGTGGGATTTCTCTTAATCAGGAATGTGGGTTTTTCAACAAGGATATCCTTTCATCCTTGTGCCCCAAATATTTTATTTAAAATCCTGATTTCCTTATTCTAGAAAAGCATGATCTAGGATTTTCATTTATGAATGATTCTTCCATGTCTTCTATGAATTCTAAGACCCATTAGGAGTAAAAGTCATTTATGCTTATGGAATTATTTTAATATCTTAAATTATGTGCTTAATGGTGAAAATACATGATTATCGAATTTCCTTCATGAGATAGCCAAAAACATGGATTGGGATCTTATTATTGTTCACTCGATCATACCAAGAACTTGTACCCATGTCTTAAATATGTGAACATCACAAGAATTCTCTTAAAACCTGGAATATATGATTTGATAGGTTGAGATGGGATTAGAACTTATGGGCTTGATCAATGGGAAGTATGTATATGTTTTCATTATGTTTTCAATGTAAATGTTTTGGGTATGACGTAAACCTATGATAATGGTATAATTAGTGTATCTTCTTGTTATACCCCGTAAGATTCCCGGCACCTAGATGGCCTATTCGCACGTTGGTTAAGCATATATGGAAGCCATACGTGCTAGATAAAGGCCCGGGAAAGGATCGGACGGGTAACCTGTTGAACCATCGCGGAAGGAGCTGAGGCAGAGCCCCTCCGCGATGGCAACGTGTCACAGAGGTGGAGCCTCCGCGTTGGCTCCGTGACACGTTGGCCCTGTCCAGGCTCAAGTATATAAAGCCCCACTTTGGTTTAATTTCATTTAAAACATCATAATTTCCAGAGAACTCACAGAAACAGAGAGAGAGATGAAGAGGGTTATATGTTTTCGTCCAATTACGCTGCCAAACGTAGTCCAAACTCAAATTAACCTCAGGTACCGAGGTATTTAGCAGCAAAGAGCATTCCTACAGATTTAGTTTCGCGAAATACGGCCGACGAATCGTCAAGCTACCGGACTAAGGTAAGTAGAATTGCTCCAAATTAGTGTCTATGTGCTCCTAGCTGTGAAGTGAATACTTCTCCCTTCTGGACTTCTGAAAAATAGCAAGTTTTCGACCGTCTTTTGATAAGCCTAAGTTTAGGCTATAATTATATCAAAAGTGACGTCGTTCTTCAGAATAAAGTTATATTTAGTATTAATTGACGTGTTTATGAATGCAGTTGGAAGATTTAGCCGGAGTACTGACCGAGCCTCGTCCGACAGTCGGATAACTCGAGGTTAAGGTATGTAAAGTTATTCTTCGGCAAGTTAGTAAGTCTTAGCTTGGTAAATCATAGTAAACTCCATATTTGAAGCTCTCGGAGTTGAATGTTAAGAATTAGGTAGGTCTAATAGATTCTGCGTTGTGTTGCCGTATCGTATCTAGTCCGAAAGTTAGTAAAGCATGTGCCAAAGGGCGGGTTAGCGTTCCAGATTCAGTATAGCTTATTATGTGATTAGCAAGCATGTTGTAGAATAAAAAGAGACAGATTTTCAGAATAAAAGTTAGTAAGTAAAATCAGAGACAGACAGTTTTATGGCTACAGATTAGCCATTCAGACAGATAGTATCCTGGCTACAGATTAGCCAAGCAGTTAAATAAAGATTTCAGAATAAGTATAATCAGTAAAGAATCAGTTCAGTATAGAAACAGATTAGAATAAGAAATCAGATTCCAGATAGTCTTTTTCAGTTATACATGCTTGCTATCTATATGTGCTATTTGTTTGTTGAGACTTGATGTGGCGTGAGGGCACCCTATTGAGCGTCCTCGCCGCCCCTGGGTTGGTAATCGTGTTGCCCACTGAGCGGGTGGGTTTTACGTCACTCCAAGGAGTGGCATGCCATCCCCAGCTTGGACAAAGTGGGATGAAGCTTTCCCCATAGCAGTCTGATCAGCATTACAGGTGCAGCTCCGGTTTCAGATAGCCCTGTTGAGTTTTGTGTCCAGGGAACCAGACCCTATCTGTTACTGTCTGTACATTCAGTTATTATAGGTGTAGCTCCGGTTTCAGGTAGCCCCGTTGAGTTGTGTCCGGGGATCCAGACCCTATCTGTTACTGTCTACACAGGAGTCCTCCGAACCCAGACACGGTTGCTTATATCGGAGGCTATGGCCCGAGCCAGAGACCCAGGGGGCCGGTAGAGGAGCTCCGAAGTGAGCAGATGAGTGGAGTGACTTATTTTTGGTTGGTTTTGACCCGGGTAGGGGTATATAGATTGTTTGCTTGCTTGGAGCCATCCGGCTTATGGGGGTTGGTATTGGCTCTTGCTTGCTACTTGTATGTTTATTTATGTGTTATATACTAGTTACTAGACAGCAGGCCGTCGCATTTACAGGTACGCCTCTGCCTTATTAGTACAGGAAGCATGATTCTGTTCTTATCAGTTTCTTCAGATACAATTATCTCCTGCCATATAGTTTTGTTAGATATGCTATCTACATTCAGTTGTTTCAGTTATATTGTTTCAGTTGCTTCCATACTCAGTACCAGTGGTACTGACGCCCAGTGGGGTGCTGCATTACTTGCCTGCAGGTACCCATAGACGAGGAGGCGATCCCTCGTGATCCTAGCCAGCGCAGAGTCATCAGCTCCTGTCATCCGGAGCTTGATATTTCAGAGGTTTATATCATTTTCTTTTGTTGTACAGTACGGGTAGGTTGGGGCCCTGTCCCGACCATCTTATCAGTATTCCTAGAGGCTTGTAGTTTGTATATATTTCCCTGTGGTCAGTTGAGCCGGTCGTGTGAGGCCGTGCAGTTTGTTATAGCTGTTTAGCATTTCAGTTTATGTTGGTCGTGTGAGGCCTGAGTTTGACAGTAGTGGTGACCTTGCCGGTCACATAGCCTTACAGTAGTCTCGTGTTGAGTTACAGATAATTAGATAGCATGGTGGCCTTGTCGGCCCGCACAGGCTCCCTTATATTGAGATGTTTCTGGTTAGCTGTTGTTACAGGTACAGGTGGCTATAGGCCCAGTTGGTCGGAGGCTGTGTTTACAATCGTTATATAGCCCTTTGTTTCCAGAAATCTGAGTTAGAGTCAGCTAGGCACCAGATGTGTTCAGGCTCAGTAGTCTAGCAGTTCAGGTCCTAGTAGGGCACCAGGTGCCAGTCATACCCTCCAAGGCGGGGCGTGACACTTCTTTATGAATTGAAGTAAATTTCAAAATGGGTTCCATGAAATAAATATATGTTTCTACCATGATCTTGTTGTACATGTTTAAGGTATGAGTTGAGTATATGATTTTTTCCATAAATTAGAATATATGAATCAATGTATACATGCTAAAGTGTGAATTGGACCTATGGATCCTACATGACTTTATGTTATATGTTGTATGTTCTGAAATCGGAACTTGAATGTTGTGGAGGTGTGTAAAGTATGATATTAATCTATAGATGTTCGTAAATGTAAAAAGTTTGGATTAAATGATGATTTGGTACCATGACGATATGAACCATGATGATAAAGCATGGGAAAGATCCTTCAGACTTTTGGTCTTGTTGCTAGTAGAAAGTGGCCTTAATCCTTTCTAAATGAATGTCGCATGATGAAATCAGTAAATGCTCATGTTTCTGATTTGCTGTAGTAGCATAGACCAGATGTATAATATCAGATCAGTACTCCTCATGTTCTAGTTAGCCAGGGACTCTCCATAGCTGAGAATGTTTTCCTTGGTCAGTCAGGGACCATCCATAGCTGAGAATGTTTCCCCTAGTTCAGTTGGGACTCTCCATAGTAGAGAATGACTCCCTTAGTTTATGTTATCAGTTTGGCTCAGTTCCGTATAGTTCAGATTTCAGTTTAAAATAGATATAACATAATGCAGACTCAGTTATCAGTGGATATTCAGTATAGTGTATGACATTAGCTTCTGTTTCAGCTATCAATATATGTTCTGTACATGACCCTTATGTATGAGTTCGAAGATGCTTCAGAATATGAGTTCCAAATACAAGTTTCATGTTGATATGTGTATGTGACTCAGAAGAGGATTGTTGCATTCAAAATCAGTTATATGTCGACCTATTCCATGTATTTCCTTCTTGTATACTTGCTTGTTTAGTTTATTTATGTTTCTCGCATGCTCAGTACATTCCAAATACTTTATTTGCTATATCATAACATGATATAGATTCAAGTATCCAGACTCAGCCCCACGGGTAGACACGCTCTTTTTCCATCTAAGCGAATTATGGTGAGTCCCCATCTCTCGAGGATGAGGTCTGCGTTCTTATTTCAGTTATATTTTCGTTTTGAGACTTTAGGAGTTAGTTGGGGACCTATCCCAGCAACTCATCAGTTTAGTAGAGGCTTTTAGACATGTGTATTCAGATTCAGTCTATGTATTAAACTTTTGTTAGATTTTGTATTTAAGTTTTAAATTTGACTCCTTATAGTAGCTTCCGCTCGGTTATGTTTCTGTTAGCTGTTTATACGGGTAAATGTTATGCTATGATTATGCCATGTGTCGACTTGGAGCCTTTTGGGGTTCCTTGACCCATGTTACGGCTAGGGTGTAAACTCGGGTCGTGACAATGACTCGTGGTGACCCAGTCGTTAGGAACACTACCAAAAGTTCAACATCCATTCTAGCTCCTGACCATGACCAACTCAATGACTTGTTGCGCTAACCATGAGTCATTACTTCTCTCATGGTCACCCCCTGACCACAAATCTTAGACAACTCTCTTCCACTTTATGAGTATTAATGACCGTGAAGTCTCCCCACGGGTTACTAGATGACTCATCCTGTGACCTGGTGATGAATTTTCTATTTTCTCCATTTGAACCCTCAGATCTGATCTTAGGGCTTTCAGGGTATTACCAATTTGGGACACAAGGGTGAAAGGAAACCCTTGTTTAAATCCACAAACCTGAAGAAGAAACCCTTTAGGAGAAGCTATGCTGGAAGAACCCTAGTTCTTGCTGGGAAGAATTCCTGAGATTTTATTTACTGGTTTGGAGAGCCAAGTGAGAAATGAGGGAGAAGGATTGACTAAACCCCTTAATCCCCTAATAATCCCCAAAACAATGTCTTTTAGGACTTAAAATTGTGGGAAGTTACAAAAATGCCCCTAGAGAGATGTTTGGAAAACTAGCCGTCAGGATCCAACTAGTCACACAACGAGTCATTGGTTGTGACCACGACTCATTGGGACCACTCTTTGGTCCTAAGTCTAAGAATTCCAGTTCCTAGACTTGACCAATGAACGGGAACGATGACCCATTAGATTGAACAATGGGTCGTTGGTTACATTCGTTGTCACTGGAGGAAGTTCAAATAGATTTTGGATCTCTCCTAACAGATGGACAGAATGACCCGTTATCTGAAAAAACGGGTTGTCATTTCCATCTGTTGTCACTAGGGTGACTTTAGCATTTTTTGGATTTCATTCAACAGCTTCATAGGATAACTCGTTGAGTCGTTACATCAAAAAATGACTCGTTATTTCTAGGGATTATTTTTGACAACATTTTGGACTAGGTTACAATGGGCGGTAGGAAGACCTGTTACATCATATAACGAGTCATTCTATGCCTCGTTACTTCTTGGGAAGATTTGGCAGGATTCTGGGTATTGCAAGAATGAGCTAAACGGCAACCCATTACTTCTAATAATAGGTTATTGTATCACTTGTTAATCTGGGGTATGAAAATAGCAGAGGCTGACAACAACTCAGACAACAGGTCTTTATTGACAACGACTCGTCTGACGAGTCATTTTGAGAAAAAATTTCTAGTTCCTTAGTATTTTACATTCCAAGTCTGAGGTTTAGTCTAAGGAACTTTTGGGGTGTTACAATATTGATGTTGCAAGTAATTCTTTCATTTTTATAAGTATTCCACCTTTTTATTTTATGAATGCTTATTTAATGTCATGAATAAAGTAATTGGATGAGTAAGTTTAGGACATGGTTCGCCCACTAGGAGGAGTAGTGTGGGTGCCAAACATGGCAACTTGGGTCGACAAAGATGGTATCAGAGCCCTATATTCTTTGATCTCATCGTACGATGATGAGTCTAGTAGATCCTCATGGATCGATGTTGTTACTCATCTTCGGGAAGCTACAGGGCTTTCGTAAAACTCCTTTCCTTATCTCTCTTTCGTTTTAATATTTGATTCCAATTGGTATCTGGTGATCCGAATTAGTGTCTAATAAAATCTTTCTTTCTTTCACAGATGGTGAGAATACGTGCAGGAGGAGTCAGAGATAAACAACTAGATCCAGTGGTAGTTGTTGTAGGTCGCGGTAGGGGACGAGGCCAAGATCACATTCGAAGGCCTTCCACTGCCAGAGGCAGGGCCCGTGCTCCTGGTCCCGCTCAGGAGAGGTAAGAATTCCTATTGCCTTTAGTAGTTTCGGACAGAGTGGCAGTGGAAGTGGAGGTCCTAGTATAGAGAGAGGTGGCGACGCTCCAGCTTCCTTCAAGGTCCTAGCTTTGGTACTAAACCTTCTAAGTAGCCTCATGGGTAATGGAGTAGCATTAGAAACTCCAGCAGGGCAAAACTCGAGGGTACAATATGCAGTCATTGTGGCTTCTTGCATGGATAATATTTCTGAGGTGGTCATATTTTCGAGACCAGTGATATGACCGGTGATGACTGGGGATGATTATGACTTGTTCTGGAGGTTCACAAATATGAAGCTTCCCTTCTTCTATGGCACTGAGGCAGAGGACGCCTATGATTTCATCATTGACTTCCATAAGAGGCCCCATAAGATGGGGGAAGTAGAGAAGTACAGGGTGGAACTAATCATCTTTCAGTTGATGGGAGATGCCAAGAGCTGGTGGAGAGAGTTTGTAGAGTGTACGCCGAGGGGGTCACCGCCATTGACCTAGATTCAGTTCTACTTCATTTTTCTAGTGAAATATGTGAATCGTATCCTGCAAAATTGGAGGCGAGAGGAGTTCACCAACATTGAGCAGGGAACCTCTTCTGTTGTAGCCTATAAGGCCTTGTTTCATTCATTGTCCGAGTATTCCCTTCCATTATTGCCCACTGAGGAGGAGAGGATTAGGCGATTTGTTAAGGGCCTGAATATGGGACTTATATTGCCAGCTCTGCAGATGGGTTAAGCAGGTAAGACATTCTAGGAAGTGGTGGAGTTTATGAAAAGTGTGAAAGGGGTCAAGCAAGATGGTCACACAAGAAATGCCAAGAAAAAAGCTCAAAAGGTGGGTAACTTCAGTGGTTCTTATGCTAGATCTCTAATTTCCCTGAGGGTACTCAGGGTGACCTGTTCAATTGGCTATGTAGGTATTAGCCAAGGGTCTGCCAGGGACTACTCAGCGGTTTTTAGGTGTAGTTGGGAGCACCCAGGTGGTTCGCTTAGATTTTAGGGCTCACCCTGTCTCCTCTATTCTAGCTCAAAAGCCACCACTTGATAAAGTATGTCATGAGGGTGGTTAGTATGGCCACATTCATAGATGGTGTCCTAGGTTTGGACAGAGCAGACAGATTATTTTACATCCATCTCTTTGAGCTCCAACCACGATAGGGAGGGGACGTAGTGCATTCAGCAAGGACCGCCCTCAGCTTGAGCGGGGCATTTATTCAGAAGGCAGGGGTGGTGCCTAGCCTGGTAGAGGGGGTGTTCAGACAGGAATGGGTGGCAGTTAGTCCAACAGAGGGGGCATGTAGCCCATCAGGAGCGGGTCTCAAGCAGGTAGTCAGGCCCACTTCTATGCAACCGGGTCGACCTAAGGCAGAGGCTTCAAACGTTCTCATCAGATGTACGGTTCTTGTATGTGACAGAATGGCTATGGCTTTATTTGATCCTAGCTCTACTTTTTCATATATGCTGCTTATTTTTCCATAGGTTGAATCTTATTTTTGATATTCTTGATGCCTTGATTCATGTTTCTACGGTGATTCTGTGGTTGTGGATAGAGTTTATGTTATTGTTTTGTGAGCTTTATGGGTTATAACACGTAGGTAGATTTGGTGATCTTAGACATGGTAGATTTTGATGTCATCTTGGGAATGAGCTGGTTGTTTCCTTACCATGCCATTTGGATTTTCATGCTAAGATAGTCACATACTGGTACCAGGGATGTCTCGATTGGAGTGGAAGGGGGATGGTGGCCCTACTTTTAAGAAACTCATCTCATATATTTGTTTCCGAAAATTAATAGGGCGAGGGTATTCAGCTTATCCAGCCAACATTCGGGATACTAGTTCAGAGTGTCCATCGATAGAGTCTATTTCGGTAGTTCATGAGTTTTTAGAGGTGTTTTCTGCGGATTTTCCAGGCATGACGCTAGACCGCAATATTGATTTTTGCATAGACTTAAAGCCAAGGACTCGGCCTATTTCCATACCACCATACTGGATGGAACTAGCTGAGTTGAGAGAACTTAAGGAGCAGTTGCAGAAGTTGCTTAGTAAGGGGTTCATTCGGCCTATTGTCTCACCCTGGGGTGCCCCTATGTTGTTTGTTAAGAAGAAAGAGTGTAGCATGTGGAGTTGCATTGACTACCATCAACTGAATAAGGTAACCATTTGGAACAAATATCCTTTTTCCCGAATAGATAACCTATTTGATCAACTATAAAGTGTAGCAGTGTTCTCAAAGATTGATTTGAGATTGGGTTAGCATCAGCTGATAATTCGTGCTGAGGATATTCTAAAGACAACTTTTTAGACCAGGTATGGGCATTATAAATTCATGGTCATGTCATTTGGACTCTCCAATGGCAGAGTTCATGAGATTGATAAATAGTATCTTTAAATTTTATCTGGAATATTGTGTAATCATTTTCATTGATGATATTTTGGTGTATTCCAAGACTAAGAAGGAATATGAGCATCACTTGAGGATTGTGTTGGGGCTGCTAAAGGAGAAGCAACTTTATTGCGAAGTTCACTAAATGTGAATTTGGCTGGAATCTCGATCATTTTTAGGCATATAGTCTCCAAGGAAGGGATTAAGGTAGATCCACAGAAGGTGGAAGCAGTTCGAAATTGGGCTAGGCCCACTATAGTGGCAGAGGTTCGGAGCTTTGTGCGGCTATTCAGTTATTACCGCGGGTTTGTGAAGGGTTTCGTAGCCATTGACTCTCAGTTGACAAGGATGACCCAGAAGGACATGCCATTTAAGTGGTCGGAGGAGTGTGACGAAAGCTTTCAAAAGCTCAAAACCTTGTTAACCACGACACCAATCCTGGCACTATCGATAAAAGGTAAAGATTTTATAGTTTATTGTGATACCTCCCAGTCTGGCTTGGTTTATGTGTTAATGAAACAAAGACAGGTTATTGCGTATGCTTCAAGACAACTGAAAGTATATGAGAAGAACTACCACACGCATGAATTGGAACTGTAGTAGTGGTATTTGCGTTGAAAATCTGGAGGCATTATTTATATGGGGCCCGCTGCGAGATGTTCATAAACCATCGTAGTTTACAGTATGTTTTCACCTAGAAAGATCTCAACCTGAGACATTGGAGATGGATGAAACTGCTTAGGGACTACGATGTCACGATCATGTATCATCTTGGGAAGGCTAATATGGTGTCTAATGCTTTGAGCTGGAAAGTAGTGAGTATGGGTAGCTTGGCGTGTTTGGAAGTTGCCTGACTCCCAATGGCTAGAGAAGTTTAGACATTGACAAACATCCTAGTGAGACTTATGTTGGAGAAGTCATGTGAGATATTAGCCAGTGTGGAAGCTAGACCATCGCTACTAGAAGAAGTTAAATCTAGGCAGTTTGAGGATGCATGATTGAGTAAGATTTGCGATCAGGTCTTGCAAGGGAAGGCGAAGAAGGTGACAATAGATGATGAAGGGGTTTGAGGATAAAGGAACATGTATGTGCTCCCCAAGTTGGCGAGCTGATTAAAACTATCTTGTCCAAAGCTCACAATTTGAGGTACTCTATACATCCTGAAGTTACCATGATCTATCATGACTTGAAGAGATACTACTTGTAGATCAAAATGACTGGGAACATTGTTGAGCAAGCTTCCCAATGCCTAAACTGCCAGCAGGTGAGATATGAGCATTAGAAACCTAAGGGAGTACTACAGAGAAAATGGCCATCCCAGAGTGGAAATGGGAGCGGATAGCTACGGATTTCATGGTTGGCCTTCCGAATACTTTGGGGAAGTTTGATTCCATCTATGTCATTGTTGACTGGCTGACTAAGTCAGCCTATTTCTTACTTGTTCAGGTGACTTACAATGTAGAGAGACTAGCTAAATTGCATGTAAAGGAGGTGATCCAGTTAGACGGGGTGCTAGTATCGATCGTTTTAGACCAAGGTACACATTTCACTTTTCATTTTTGGAGGACCTTGCAAGTTGAACTAGGTACCAGGTTGGATTTGAGCACGGCCTTTCACCTAGCAGATAGATGGACAGTCATAGAGGACGTTCCAGGTGTTAGAGGACATGCTTTGGGCTTGTGTGGTTGATTTTTGGGGGGCTATTGGAATCAGTTCTTACCTTTGGCAGAGTTTGCATACAATAACAGTTATCACTCAATTATTGAAATGGCACCATTTGAGGCTTTATATGGGAGGAAATGTAGATCTCCTATAGGCTGGTTCGATGCATTCAAAGTGAGACCGTGGGACATTGATTTGTTAAAGGAGTCCTTAGAGAAAGTCAGAGTGATTTAGGAAAGACTAGTGGCCGCTCAAAGCAGGTAGAAGCAGTATACAGATCAGAAGGTAAGGGATATGAAATTCATGGTGAGAGACCAAGTTATGCTTAAGGTTTCTCCCATGAAGGGAGTGACGCGGTTTGAAAAACGGGGCAAGCCTAGCTTGAGGTACATTGGGCCAATCGAAATTCTTCAGCAGATGGGAGAAATAACTTATGAATTGGCCCCGCCACCAGGTTTGACCGCAGTGCATCCAACCTTTCATGTCTTCATGTTGAAGAAATAAATTTTCTACCAATCAATTAATTACTTAATCAAATAAATAAATTAAATTATATAGTTATATCTAATTATGTTTAAATTTAATTCTAACACCCATCAGGCCCTTAAAGTAAATATAGTACTCCCTCATCTCAAATTTTTTGTTATTTTTTTACTTTACATGTTTCTTAGAAAATATTAATTTAAAAAATTTAATTATTTTAACTTTATTTATATCTAAGTTATAATAAACATTTACTCAATTTATACGTTATCTTCATTAATGAGTATGCAATTATCAAAGTCATCTTGCGCATATCAGTAAAAATAAGTAGAAAATTGTAATCTTCAAGAAAAACTATACCCCCTCTATTATAAAATAAGTGGTGTTTTAACCTTTTCATGTTTTTTCAAAATAGGTGATATTTTACGTAATTAAGAAGACATCAATGTGTTTTTTCAATTTTACCCTTAAATAAGAGTTTTACATAACCAATAAATTACTAAAAATGCATATCTTTTTCAAAGTATTTATTAAGAGTAAGTTAGTAAAAATATATTTTACTTTTTAGGAATGATTGAATAAATAGTTTTCTTAAGGAGTGTGCCCAAGTTAAAAACACTACTTATTTTAAAATGGAGGACACACTAGGATAAAATGAGAAAAAATAATTAATTTTTACCTTGAACTATTAAAATAACAAACTTTGAGACAACTATATTTAGAAGAAAAAAAAGACGTATAATTTTGAGATAGAGGAATTTCAATTTGTTTTATTTATTTATTTTTAGCCTGTTTAAAAAAGAAATGCTTTTTTTAATTTTATTTTTTGACAACGGTTTAACTTTCTACATGACATGCTTAAGACAACAATATCAAATTATATTTTTGTACATTCTACATATGTTTAATTTAAAATCACAAAATTTACCAAAAGTCACACCCCGTTTTTTCTTCAACCTTCTTAAGAAGGGTTTGAAAAGAGTTTTTTCAATTAAAGTAATGTTTCGAAAATAGATTATTTACTTATAGAAAATCAAACTTCAAATTGTGCTTTGGTGTTCCAAGTCACCTTATTGAATCTCCCATCAAAAGAAAGTTTGACTCTAAAATATTGTTCTATGAACTAAAAATTCAGGTAAGGAGTTTTGTTAACCATGGGGAAGATATCAGACACCCCTGAGTCCCATTGTTCTATCATAGTCACTTTATCAACTTGTAACTGGCTTAAATTAATTTTTTGAATACTTTATAATTATTGATTATGTCTATACTTCTTTTAATATTGTTAAACTTTTATTATTCTTGACTAAGGTACAATATTGTGACCTTAGCTTCATCAAACATCGGTTAAGACTCGTAACCGCGACCTTAACTTACATATTACACTTAAAATGAAGTCTTTCTTGATATGAATTACTGAAATTAGATTATCAGAACAAAATAATTTAAGGTGCATAAACACATCTTTAAATTTTTCTTAGACGTTAAAAAAAAAAAGAGAAAAATGTGTAATGATATTCTTAATTGAAATCAAATTTAATCGCGATACAAATAAATTAATAATCAAATTTATTCGTCTAGTCCATATTTCTTACAAAAAGGCACTAAAGTTATTCATCAAATTTCTTCATCTACTACAAACAAAAGATATTTTGATAGAACTAAAAATTAGAATGGACATTTCAAAGCAAACTTTAAGATATATACAATAACTAAATAACTTAAATATAAGTTTAATATAATTATGACATTAAATTATATAAAATATATTGAGTGTTACCTTTTGCAAATATTAATTCACGATAAAAAACAACTACAATGAATTACTAATTTTCAAATCCACAAAAACCACCAACAAAAATCTCAAACTCCGACTAAATTCTCCATCAAATTTTGTTTTCTTCCTACTCTTTCTTCCTCTCTCTTTCTTTTCTTTTTCTTTTCTTTTGCTGTTCCTTTCCGTCGTCTACTTCTCTTTCAGTTTTTTTTCTTCTTGTTTCCCTCCCTTTCTTTTTCTTTCTGTTCGTGTGTCTGTGTTTTCTCTGCTCCTTTCTTTTTTCTTTTTGGTGATATATGTGTTATATAATTGTGTGAGTGTGTCGAAGATTAAGGAGAATGTGAGAAAGTGTGGGAAAGGTTATGTGATCACGGGATTCGTGAGTTGTTTAGGTTGATTTTTTTTTGTCATTTAAAGATATAAATAAAATATTATGATAAAAATATCAGTTAAGTATTTTAAAATTACAAATAAAATTTTATATATATATATATATATATATATATATATAATATTTCTTTCTAAGTTTTCTTTTTTTTTCCTTTCGGAAAGAAAGAAAAAATATAAAAATAAAAATAATCCTAAATCGTGATTTTTTTTTATAGTTTTTTATTTTTAAAATAAAACTTACAAAAAATAAAATTCAAATTAAAAATATTTAATTTATATTTAAAATAAATATTTAAACATTAAAATGGTGTAAAATTTTATATTCGGTCAAAAATTAAATGTTTACACCAACCAAATATATTAAAACGAAGAAAGTAATGTATTCACGTCAATTAATATAAATAACATAAACATGCTACTACAAAGATTACAACAGAACTTGTTCCATGTGTTTAGACTTCAGCATTATAAATTTGCGACGGTAAATCAACCGGGTGTAGACACTTGCGATTTCCATTTTTGTTTTCTGGGTGACAAATAACTTGATACATATTGTTTGACAAAGAAAGACCTCCTCAATTCATATTTTAAGAAGATATAACTTTGGTGTTAGAATTGAGCTCCTTCAAAAGTTTGTCCGAATTGCCAATTGGGTGGAGCAACGTTGTAGCTGGTGACTATCCGTCCATCACTGGCAATTACTTTGAAAGAAAGGGTTTGGCCATTAAGGTATGAGTGACTCTGCCAATTTTGACCCCAATTTCTGGACATGTTGTGCCACCCTGTTCTTGATCCTTTGATGGCCACTGATCGGATGTCTCCGGCACCCCCAACGTTTGTTATCAACACGAGATTAAAGTAGGAATGACCATTAATGGTGAACCTCATTCCACCTTTCCTCATGCAAGGCACCCTACCATACCATAAGAATCACTCCATAAAATACAAGTGGCGGAACGTCAAATTTCATGTGAAGAAGTTAAGTTGATGGTGTAAAATATTTTAAACTAACTAAAGACAATGTTATATATAATACCTTGTATAGATTACAGGGACAATGCCAGCTCTATATAGAGCAATTTTCATGAAAGCAGGCTCAGCCAAATCAAAGTGTCGAAGAGGAGGGTTGCACCAGCCACCATTGTTATTAGCCAAGGCGTAATTTGGTGGGCAGAAGTTGGTGGCTGTGACAGTGATAGTACCAGGTACACACCATCGAGGGTCGGCATTGGCATTGCACTTCAATTCATAGCAAGATCCACAGCTCAACCCACTATTAAAAAGTGCAGTGCTCAAAGCTGCAGTGTTTGTACCATAACCTTGGCTGTACAAGTTGCCGTATCCACATGCTCCTCCTGTAAAAATATCATATATATCAGTCTGACTCTGACCCAATGATTTTATAGATTCTGAATTTGCCTGATCATCAGCTCGATCTATAACATGCATCAAGCTTTTTAGGCAGTAAAAATCTTGTAAAAGTACATACCCATAGTACCGGAAGCATCAGCACCACCATAGAATGTTGCATGCGCATTGTTCCAACCACTATAAACTCCACCATGAGAATGTTGTACACATGCAAGAATAACAAGGAAGAGAAATGGCCTTTTCTCAATACCCATTTGGTGGTGATGTACTTTATTATTCTTAGTTAATTAGTTTAGCACTGAATATGGTTGGGAAATTGAGACACAGGAACTGAGGCTAATGCATGGCTATTTATAGAGATATAATTGAGTGACAATAATGATCTGTTTTATTGTTGTCCCTACTCTAGCAGGACCCTTGCCCCCCTGTGGGTCGGCCCCCCGTGAAAAAAAGTTTTGAAAATTTTTAATAGGTTAATGACTTTAAATGTATGAAGGATACACACAAATACATAACAAAAACCATGCATTTAATGTTTTGTTTTAATTTTCATAATTTAGTCGGGACCACTCACCTCTTTTCCTTCGTGACAAGGTTTTCATTAGATAAAAAATATTGCCTCATTGCTCAACAGCTCTTTTATGAAGTTATACCAACTCTTTCTTCCTCGAGAAAAGCCAATTAAGCAGTGCACGTGTTACTTGCGAAGATATGAACTCATGAAATAATAAAAGTAAAAGTTTACTTTTATATATTTTCATTATTACAGCCTCAAGATTTGCCCGTTTCGACCACCATGAGGGATTGTCCTTTGTCTCAGTTTAGCCACACAAAACTATAGCTATTTATGTAATCATAGAGTTAAAATTATATACATTAATAGTATAAAAATTTCTACATTTTTAGGTCACATGTATTTGTTTGTAGCGGGTTTTCCCTATTAATTTCTAATGAAGACGTATCTGTAGATACTTTTTAATTGATCTAATAGCTCAAAATGTTTTTTCTATGCACAAATTGTGTATATAAATTAAACTGTTAAGTGTATTAGGCAGAGTATGTTACAATATACAACAATAATAGTTAAAAAAGAATGTTCGCTATCATTCCAAAGGATTTATTGAGACATTATATTGCCACTATAAATCTATATGTATTTAACTTCTTTATCTTTTAACTTATAAATCTGCTGATCGTAACGGTTCAACTCCTCACGAAATGATGTTTATAATTATAATAAATCAGTACCTAGAAAAAGAAAAAAGAAGAAGAATTTTTATATTCGTAATTAAATTATTAGAAAAAACATATAATAATTAATACTTTTCAAAATTATAGAGATCAAACACAGATTCCCTCTAAAGTTGAATAAAGTAGTTGTTCTAGAAATGATTGGTAGGATGCTTAAAATCAATCACAGATTTGGAGGCAAAAAAAGTGGCTATTTCTTGGACGGCCGATTTGTCACATGTCGGAGGAGATATCGGTTGTTTTCATCATGTTTTAAAATAATAGTGTTTTAATTTTTTAATTATTATAAATATATTTGTATTATGATGAATGCCTATAAAGGTATTTATATTATACTAGACACATGTGTTTATATTATAGTGAAAGTCTATCTTTTGAAGAAAAGTTAGGAGGAATTATATCTATAAATAGAGGGGTTCTCCTTCGTTGTATTTCATCCCATCAAGAGAAATAAGAACTTCTCTCCTTCTCTCTTTCTCTATAATATTCTTGTTGTTTCTTTTTACTTCATAACACGTTATCAGCACGAGTCTCTATCTTGAGCACTCACTTAGAAAGATCTGAGGTAAGAAAAATTAAAATTTCTTTTTTGAAAGATGTATTACTTAACCGCATGAATTATATTCCTTTAGTGATATTGTTGCTCTATGACTTTACCGTCTCAAAAATTGAAGGTCAAGGTATTATTTTTCTCTTTTTTTTAATATGGTTAACCTTACGAAACTTGATTTCGTTGCACTTCAAAAATTCGGGTAAGAACTATCTTTCATGGGTGTTGGATGCTGAAATCTATATGGATGCAATGGGTCTTGGAGACACCATTAAAAGTAAAAATAAAGCATCAAACCAAGATCATGCTAAGGCTATGATATTCTTGCGTCGTCATATTGACGAAATTCTAAAAATAGAATATCTCATGATTAAGAATTCACTTGTTTTGTGGAATAGCCTAAAAGAAAGATATGACCCCCGTCATCCACCCAAAAACACGATATGATTGGATCAATCAAGATTATAAGTCTGTTCATTGGTATAACTTTGCAATGTTTAGAATTGTTTCTCAGTTTAAACTATGTGGAGAGACAATTAATGATGTTGATATGATTGAATATGTGGTAGTACACAAAATTAATTGAGAGCTCCGGAAGAGCTAATGTGTTACTACCCGAAGGAATGAAATTATTGTAGTAAGTCTCGAAAGGAAACTTATAAGTTTCAAAGATATTGAAAAAAAAATTGAGACTATAAATTATGGAAAGATCTAATATCTTCATATTACTACAATTGAAGTGGGTTATAAATATTTATGTAAAAGATTACCCGACGTTTTCTTTTGTTTGTAGTACATAAATATGAGTATGATGAAAAAATCACATACGAAAGTAAACTAGAAGTTTACTAAAATAAAGATAAGTTGGCATAACTGGTTGGCCATCCCGGTTCAAATGTGATGCAAAAATAATTGAGAATTCACGTGGCTATATGTTGAAGAAATAAAAGATTCTTCAATAATTCTCTTGTGTTGCTTGTTGTCGTGATAGAATGATCTTGATCAGCTAAGATTGAAATTATATTCCCTGAAATTTTAGAACTTATAAAAGGGTGAATATGGGTCCGTTCACCCGCCATGTGAACCATTTGCGATTATATAATTTTAATAGATGCATCTATGGTTTGGTCACATGCGCTTTGATATCAACTTGTAATTGGTTCTTGCAAGGTTGTTTGCTCGAATTGTTAAATTAAGAGCACAGCTCCAAAACATAAAATCATGTTGATAATGTTGATTCATATCTATGTTGGTTTAGCAAAAATTCTATTCATCCAATTATAGCTAAACCATTGGTTATGAGAACAAAACTCCCAAATAAAATTTGGTATGAGATATGTTTATTTAACATATAGCAACACTTGAATGCATCAAGCCAACAAGGTTCCCCTATCACAATTGGTTCAGGATCAGGAACCAAATAATCCATCTAAAAATTTGAATATGCGATATATGATTCAATTGCTCCACCACAACGCACAAAGATGGGTCCCAAAAGAGCTTGGGGTAAATGTTAGTTTTTCTAACATTAGGAGGAGAAGTGATTAGCAACTGAAAATTGAGTGTGGGATGAATTATCTAGATCCTCGGGACAAAAATTAAACTTAAAGTTCAAGCGATAATTCACTTGCAAAATATTGCAAATCAATTGCCAGATGTATTTACTGACCCTATTTTATAATTCAGTTGCAAATGCTCCAATGAAAGTCCTTGAAGGATGGGGTCTATGAGACGCTTGAAGCGTGATAGACCAAACTGTTCCAAATATAGAACTCCTTGAAGAAGGAGAGGAGCAAATGATTAAGATGGTCATAATGATGAGGCAAGTGCTTTAAGAAAGCACTACAACATAATAATTCATAAACCCTTTGCAAAGGTTCAGGTACCTGAAAATGATGAAAAATGAAGAGATCTCAATAAGTTATCTCGCATTGGAACTGATATCAAAATGATCCTCCACGACATATTTGATCCAATACATCGTGCACTATTGTAAAAGATTGTGAGGATCTAAATTCTATATCTATTAAAGCGTAGTGATGTAGAAATAATTATCAAGTGAAATAATGCGTATTGATAAACATAAAACTTATTGGACCTGTAGTACAGACACCACAAGATGTAACGCATTTAAATACTAATGAATGTAATCACTTGATAAAATTTATATGAAAATAATGAAGGATTCAAAATGCCTGAAGCATTTACAAGTTTCTTTAAACTTATTCATAATTCTTATATGAGGAAAATCAAATAAGAAAACAACATCAGAATTGTTGTACTTGCTATTTATGCTAATGACATAAACCTCATTGCAACTCCAACAGAGCTTCAAAAGGCAATTGATTATCTAAAGAAAGAATTTGAGATGAAGGATCTTGAAAAGACAAAATTATGTCTTGATTTTCAAATAGAGCATTTGACAAACGGTATCTTTATTCATCAATCTGCCTATATAGAAAAGGCGTTGAAAAGATTTTATATGGATGATGCACATCCATTAAGTACTCCAATGATTGTTCGAATACTTGATGTGAATAAGGATCCATTCCAACCTCAAGAAAAGAATGAGAAAATTCTTGGTCCTAAAGTACCATATCTTAGTGCAATTGGTGCACTAATGTATCTTGCTAACATTACAAGACCTGATATAGCCTTTTCAATTAATTTGTTAGCAATATATAGTTATGCTCCTACTAGGAGACATTGGAATGGGATCAAACACATAATACGATATCTAAAAGGGACTACCGATATGGGCTTATTTTATTCATACAATTGCAGTCCCGATCTTGTTGGTTATGCCGATGCAGGGTATTTATCTGACTCACACAAAGCTCGATCTCAAACTAGCTACATGTTCATATGTGGAGTTACTGCCATATCTTGGAGATCTACAAAACAGTCTCTCGTAGCTACTTCATCAAATCATGCTGAGATAATAGTTATTCATGAAGCAAGCCGAGAATGTGTGTGGTTGAGGTCCATGATACATATCATTAGAGAAAAATGTGGTTTGAAATGTGACAAAGTACTCACAATTTTGCATGAAAATAATGCAGCATGCATAGCACAACTAAAGAGAGGATTCATAAAAGGAGATAGAACGAAGCACATCTCGCCAAAGTTTTTCTACACACATGAGCTCCAAAAGAATGGTGATATCAATGTGCAACAGATTCGTTCAAGTGACAATGTGGCTGATTTATTCACCAAATCACTACCAATTGCAACTTTCAAGAAGATGGTGCAGAAGATCGGGATGCAAAGATTCAAGGATGTTCTAATTAGGGGGGAGTTAATACGCATTGTACTCTTTTTCCCTTACGAGGTTTTGTCCCATTAGGTTTTCCTTATAAGGAAGGTTTTTAATGAGGCAGCCAAAATGCGTATTATTAGATATGTGTACTCTTTTTCCTTCACTAAATTTTTGTTCACTGGGTTTTTTTAGTAAGGTTTAACGAGACACATTATCCATCAAATAGACATTCAAGGGGAAGTGTTATAAACATATTTGTATTATAGTGAATGTCTATAAAGGTATTTGTATTGTAGTGAATACATATGTTTATATTATAGTGAAAGTCTATCTTTTGAAGAAAAGTTAGGAGGAATTATCCTTATAAATAGAGGGTTCTCCTTCATTATATTTCATCCCATCAAGAGAAATAAGAACTTTTCTCCTTCTCTCTTTCTCTACAATATTCTTGTTTTTTCTTTATTATTTCATAACATTAATTTTATTTTAAAATAAATAACATTTTATATATTTTTATGATTTTATTATTTATTTTAAAATCAGAGGAAGCACTCATTAAGGTAGCCATATCTGAAAGTCTTGATGATGTGTGACTGCTGACCAGTCCTTTCCCGGGTTTCATGTCATTCCTCCAAAGTCAAAGTCCAACAGCCCAGAACACAACTGCTAACTTATTTTGCCAGCCAAACACTTGAATTCAGCAACACAAATATATTTCAAATTTGATGAGGTTCATGACTTTATCATAATTCATAAATTCAACACTCCTTTATTTGAGAAGCTCACATAGAGTTAACTAGCTAATTTTAGAATCATGAGTCGCAACAACAGTTAATACTTAATACTTAGTCTGTGTTACTTAACTTTTTACATTTATTAAAAATATTTATTTAAAAATATTTGTCATTTTAGAATAATAAGAAAAAATTGATCCTTTTTTTCCTAATTAATCCTTACACTGATAAATGTGAATAGAGATTTTAATATGATGAAAGTAAACATTAGTATTAAATTGAAATAGAAAAATAAATAAGTAAACTATTTTTTAACTAGTATTTTTAAGAAACGTGAAAAAAATGTCGAATGAATTGAAACGAAAGAAATATACAAAATGAGGAATTTGCACTTATTTACTTATGAAACTAAATGTAAAATCAAGTTGATAAGATATGAACGGTATTTATTCTTAACCACAATCTCAACTTGCAATAGTGCGTTATAAAGACGGTAATGATTTGACAGAGTATCTAAATTACTCTAAATTTTCTTGAACATTCTAAAACCTAAGGAGTAGATGGGGTTTTAAAATTCTTGAAGAAATAAAAATGTATACCAAGTTATTAATTATTCTCTGTACTCGTTGCCCCTTTCGCTAGGCCAAACTCAATGATTGATTTAATTTTAGGAGTGGTACCGGTTCGCCACAAAATGAGACTTTTCAGAGCAATAAATAAACTGAAAATCCTGTAAAAGGATCAGTTGTTACACAATGGATTGGATTTGAACTACCCAAATAACATACATAAATTCCTTTATTTTGGGGGGTCACATAATATATTGTATTGTGTTATATTATATTGCACTGTATTATTTTAATGATTGCACTGTATTATTTTAATGAATATAATATTTAGATAGACTATATCATTTTATGTTGTTATGTAATGTCACACATTAATTTGAAGAACAATCTTACAAAAAAAGTAGAATACATAGTAGAGTTATTATAAACTAAAAGATAAAACAAGATTATTAAATAATAATCAAAGATAAATTAAAAGAAAATAAAATAACAATGCGATAACATTAAATTAATCAGTACGTAAAATAAAATTTTTTATAAATTATATAACGATCCATTTAACATGTTACAATAAAATTTAAATAATAATCAAAATAAATATCATTTTAAAATCTGCAAATACAATACAATATAATAAGTAACAACCATCCAAACAAAAATCTCATGACTCATGAGAATCCCACCCAGGGATGACGGTGGACAGATATTTAAATCATCTTGTGAAAGGTTGGCCAGTAAACTTCTTGCTGTGTTCAAATCTGTAGAATGAAAAATAATAACTAATATTCGTGACCACAAAATTTACCGTGTATTTTTAAAAAATTTAATTTTTTCATTGTATACGAGATTTTAGATTACTTTCTCTCAAGATAAAACGGATATACCTGTTAATGGTGTAGTAGTACCTCAAACACCAATAACTTTGCGAACTCTAAGAGCAGTAATAAATCACACAAGAGACTCGATTTTGTTTGTTTGAAAATATGTAGAATGTTCGAAAATTCTCTCAAAAATCTATATTTGAAATGAAGGCAAAATGTCTTTATTTATAGTCAAAGATCTGAAGTGAAGGGGTGTGAAAACACCTGTTCAGATAATGTATGTTCGGAGTGGCTACCATTGGAAAAAGAAATAATTCGGCCCGACTTGTGCTGCACCGGCGTTTCGCAGGTGAGGTTTTCTGATGTGGATTGAAAGGAGGTTGGGGATGGACATAGATCCTTCCGCCTATCCAGAATGTTGGAAATATACAAATGTTTTTTGGATTTTTGATTTCCCGATCATTAGAAGCAATCTTCACTATCCGCGGTCCGCCTGTGACAATGCAGGTCTATCATAGAATCCATTCAGGAAGTTCTGCGCTGCACCGACGTTTCGCAGGTGAAGACCTGCCGTCGCAAGTGCAACGTAGAATTCATCTAGATTGCGCGAATCAGTCAATTTGGATTTTAAAATATATTTGGTTCGAAAAATATATCAATCAATTAGATCATTTGACCAAATCCAAATCCAATTCCAAAGCTGAAGGCGAGCTGTGTGATAACGACGACACGAGGGAAGACTTTCTTCTCAACTCTTTATTAGCTAGAAGATATGCTTCTCAATATAAGCATCAACTTTTCCCTTTTCCCTGCCAATCTGCGGCAAAGTTCCTTTTACAAAGGAATTTAAAGGAATTTTTTCAAATTTCTCTTCCCTCCAATTTATTTTCCTCCATTTTCCAATTCACACCAAACACTTAACTCCAACAATCCCCCATAGGAATGAGGATTGGCTATGTAAAAATATTATATGCATGGAAAAACTGTGTGATTCATAAGTAAGAATTAATTGCATTTGGATAAGTAAGTTTTTCCTTGAACTTTCCGTAGTGAACATATATTGAATATGTTCGGTCAATCGATAGATTTGATATCTTTGAACCATCGAGGTTTGATGTTCTAGACATTATAAGTTACACAATTAATCCTTTACCCGTCTTAGGTTCTCATTTTTTTTGTTTCAGCCATGAACACTGTCGGTTTCATAAATGCATAGAGAATTGGCCTTATAGAATTCTCCTTGAAGCGGCTTACACTTCGCACTTATATAGGTGATCCCTAAATATATTATCTCGTAGATACACCATTTGACATACCCCGTGTCAAATTTAGAAATTATTAAAAAGCCTTTACTGCTTTATCCTTATTACTAAACATTGTCTCATCACGAGAATGGACCAGAAGTTATTTTGACAATATTGATTCATCATCAGTGACTTTATTTGATCTCCTTGAGCCTAGATCTTGGGATCTCCAGTCTTCTAGGTAGAGTTACTACCCCGATGAATTGCCCTCGCCCATAGTCCCATTTCCTTCGAGGATCTTTCAACCACCTCTCTAGTTAGGCCTTTTGTAAGTGGATCCGACACATTATCTCTTTACTTTACATAGTCAATTGTGATAATTCCACTAGAGAGTAGTTTTCTAATGGTGTTGTGTCTTACGTCATATGTGATGCTACTTTCCGTTATACATTGCACTCCCAGCCCTTCCGATTATCGTTTGGCTATCATAATGTATACATATTGGAGCTAACGGTTTGAGCCAGAACGGAATGTCTTCTAGGAAATTTCTAAGCCATTTAGCTTCTTCACCAACATTATCTAAAGCTGTAAATTTAGACTCTATTATAGAGTGAGAAATATATGTTTGTTTGGATGACTTACTGCTCCTCCACTAATGGTAAAAATATATCCGCTTTTGGATTTAGTTTCAGTAGACCCGGTGATCCAATTTGCATCACAATATCAATCAACAAATGCTAGATACTTGTTGTAATGCAAAGAAAATTTTTGAGTATGTTTTAAATATCCCAAAATTCGTTTTGTAGCCATTTAATGGCTCTGATTGGGATATCTTGTGTATTGACTGAGTTTACTTATCCATAAGCTATATCTGGTTTTGTACAGTTCATGATGTACATCATACTTTTCAATACTCTTGCATAATCCAATTGAGACTTACTTTTACCTTTGTTCTTAGCAAGAGCAAGATTCACATCAATTGGTGTCTTTGCAATTTTGAAATCCAAATACTTAATTTTTTCAAGTATTTTTTTGATATAATGAGACACAGACAATGGTAGACCTTGAGGAGTTTTGTGGATCTTAATATCCAATATCAAATCAGGAACTCCTAAATCTTTCATCTTAAATTTACTAGCAAGCATACGCTTGGTAACATTTATGTTAGCAATGTCATTACTCATTATCAACATGTGATCCACATATAGGCAAACAAGGATGACTTGATTTTGGGTGTTCTCAATGTAAACTCATTTGTCACACTCATTAATCTTGAAACCATTTGACAACATAGTCTGGTCAAATTTTTTATGCCATTGTTTGGGCGCTTATTTTAGTCCGTACAAAGACTTTATAAGTCAGCACACCTTTTGTTCATTTTCAGGAACTACAAACCCTTCAGATTGTTTCATGTAAATTTCTTTCTCCAGATCTCCATTTAAGAAGGCTGTTTTCATATTCATTTGATGGATTTCAAGACCGTATAAAGCGGCTAACTCTATTAACATCCAAATTGATGTAATTCTGGTTACCGACGAGTATGTTTCAAAGTAATCAAGACCTTCTTTTTGTCTAAACCCTTTGACTACAAGTATTGCTTTGATAGCTCCATCATCTTTAACTTTCCTTTTGAAAATTCATTTGCAACTTAATGGTATGTTCCATGGAGGAAGTTCAACCAATTCCCATGCATGGTTGTTCATTATGAATTCAATTTCACTATTGACTGCCTCTTTTCAATATTGAGCTTCCGAAGAAGTCATAGCTTCTTGAAAAGTTCGAGGCTCATTTTCCAACAAAAATATTAGAATGTCCAAAGGAAGTAGAAGTCCTTTGACATTTGCTACGTCTTGTATTCTCCTCAATAGGAACACTTTCCTTTGTCTCTTTTCGAGGTCATTTAGATCCTTCGCTAGATGACTCACATTTCTATTTATACGGATATATATGTTCAAAAAATTCAGCATTGTTTGGTTCTATTACTGTATTAATATGAATATCAGGATTTTCTGATTTATAAACTACAAATCGATATGCTTTACTATTTGTAGCATATCCTATGAAAATACAATTAACGGTTTTGGGTCCTATCTTAACCCTTTTGGGTTTATAAACTTGTACCTCAGTTAAACACCCCCACACTTTCAAGTATTCAAGGTTAGACTTTCTTCCTTTTCATTTTTGGAATGAAATGAATTATGTTTTGCTATGGGGCACTCAATTGAGTATTCTGCTAGCCGTAAGGATGTCTTCCTCCCACAAGTTCTGAGATAAATCAGAACTTATCAACAAAGCATTCATCATCTCCTTTAACATTTCATTTTTTATTTCCACAATCCAATTAGATTGTGATGAGTAAAGGGCAGTTGTTTGATTAATAATGCCATATTTCAAACATATTTTTTCAAAAGTAGATTCATATTCGCTGCCCTTATCATTTCTTATCATTTTGATCTTTTTGTTAAGTTGTGTTTCAACTTCACTTTTATATTGCCTTAATGCATCAATTGCTTCGTCTTTACTTTTGAGTTAGTAAACATAACAGTATCGCATACTATCGTCAATAAAAGTTATGAAAATACCTCTTTCCACTACGAAATAGTATTGACTTCATGTCACAAATGTCTGTGTGAATTAAGTCTAAGGGACTTGAATTCCTTTCAACTGACTTATAGGGATGCTTAACATACTTAGATTCAACACAGATTTGACATTTTGGTTTATTGCATTCAAACTTTGACAATAATTCCAAATTGATCATTTAACGCAAGGTTTTATAATTGATATATCCTAAATGTGAATGCCTTATTTGACTCAAGTAAGTAAGAAGAAGCTGAAATTTCATTGCTTTGAACAACAATTACATTTAGTTTGAAAAGGCCCTCAGTAAGGTAACCTTTTCATATACACTTCATTCTTTCTTATTATAGTTTGATTTGAAACAAGAATGCACTTAAAATTCGTTCTTGATAAGAAGTCCAACAAAAACTAAGCTCTTCTTCATTTCTGGAACATGACATACACTATTCAGAATCACCACCTTGCCAAATGTCATTTTTTGAAATATTTTTCCATATCCTTCTATCTTGACTGTCGCAGAGTTTTCCATATACATGATCTCCTTGGGTCCAGCAGGGGCATAGGAAGCAAATGCTTCTCTGAAAGTAAAAACATGTCGAATGGCTTCAGAGTCAAGCTACCACTCTGTAAGGCTTCCTACTAAGTTGCATTCAGTCACCATTGCACATAACTTATCAATCTCCATGTTTCCGTCAACTACGTTAGCTTGACCCTTTTTCTTCACTTTCTTTGGAGCACGACATTCAGCAGCCTTGTGTCCAATCTTTTCTACAGTTGTGGCATTTTTATTTGAATTTCTTTTTTCTAGGATAATTCTTTATTCCAGAAGGCTTCTTCCTCTTTTTAGGATTAGTTGGAGCAGGCACAACAATATTTTCCCTCATAATTGTTGAGTTTTTCCTTACCTTCCTTTCAGTAGCTTTATTATTTTCTTAGATTCTCAATCGAAGGATTATATCTTCTAGCTTAATCTCCTTGAGCTTGTGCTTTAAATAATTTCTAAAGTCCATCAATGAAGGAGGTAGCTTTTCAATCATGGCTGCAACTTGAAAAGCTTCATTGATGACCAAACCTTCAATGAACAACTCATTATTAGAAGTATAATTAATACATTTGATAAAAGTATTAGTATGAATTATACCTTTAGCAATCATGAATTATCACTTATAACTCTTGGACTTGTGTGATAACAAACTTTCTGTGTATCATCGTGTAATCTAGAAATTTGGCTGCAACAAATTTCTTTAAATCAACATCTTCAATTTTGTACTTCTTCTCTAGTGCATCCTAGGGTTCTTTAGAAGTCTCCACAATGTTGTATACGTTATATACAAATAATTCTCCAATACGCTTAGGATATAATTCTTGCACAAAAAATTTGAGTGCTTCTAAGCCTCAGTAATTAAGAACTTTTCATTTTCGGGAATTGATTCCGACAGAACTAGAATTTCCTCTTTGATGAACTTATGTTGACTCAGCATGGTCAGGTAAAAGAACATCTTCTGCTGCCAGAGTTTAAAGTCGATCCCAGTACATTTTTGGGATTTTCTGCCGGAGACGGTGCTGGCACAACACGTGTGAAGGAGATTCTAATACTTGTAGAGGAAAGCATAAGTTCAGTTGTTCCTATCATATCTGTTAATAAATACAACAAAAGTTAGCAACCGATGAAGATTCTATTTCTTCAAACCAAAAAACTCTTGACAGAACTAATGTTACACCCCGTAAATTTTAAATGAATAAATATCCTAATGACATGTTGGTTAAGGGATTTAGAAGGCAAGCAAAATAAATAAATAAATAAATAAATAAATAAATAAGGTCGGTTTTTCATTGATATCAATGAATTTCCAGGAAAAAATAGGGGAATATAGGAAGAAGGAGGAACCCACGACGATTATATATAATTTCCTTCCGATTACGCTACGAAATGCGGTCTAAACTCCGTTTCGGCTTAGATACCGAGGTATAAAGCTGCAGAGAGCAATCCTACGGAGTTGGTTTCGTGAAATTTGTCCGGCGAAACGTCGTGCTACCGAGGTAAAGTAAATAGAATTACTTTAAATTAATACCAATGTGTTCCTAGCCTTGCAGTGAGCATTTATCCCTTCCGGACTATCGAGAAATAACGAGTTTTCGACCGTTTTCCGAAAGGTTGAAGTTTGGGATAAATATATATCAAAAGTGATAATTTCTCCCGGATATTAATGTATTTAGTTCTAATTGACATGTATATGAATGTAGTTGGGAGAAACAACAGAAGTACCGACGGAAATCACATCGGTCAGTCGGGTACTCAGAAACCAGGTATGTAAAGTTATTCTTTCAGCAAGCCAGGAAGTACAGTTTTGAAAATAGATAGAATAAAGGCTATTAATAGATACCCAGCGTACAGGAATGATTTCAGTACAATTTCCAGCAAGCATGCTAGTATATCATTACGTATCATGCGATAATCAGAATAACGGATAGTCAGATGATTTCAGATAGTATGTATTACATTTTGTTGAGACTGTATCCGGTAATAGATGGCACATTTTATACTATTGAGCTATATCCAGTTATAGATAGCATGTTCTATGTTATTGAGTTATATCCAGATATAATCAGATCAGTAATCAGATATAGAAATAGCTCCAGATACCGATATAGCTCCAGAAATAGATATGGCTCTAGAAATTGATATAGCTTCAAATCACGAATAACAATAATTAGATAAACCGATAAAGGCCAGGTAGCAGTTATCCCAGCAATCAGAAACAGTGTAAAACAGAATATAGCATCAGTTGTTTAGTACAGACTGACCTTGAAATAACAGAAGAGAATATGATTAGTATTTTTCATTTGAGCATGCTTGCTGTGTATGTGTTTTGCATGTTGAGACTTGTTATGGCATGTGGGCACCCTTTAGCATCCCCACCGCCCCTGGGTTATAGCTGTGTCGATACCAGATTCAGATACTGCCACCAGCTGGGTGATGCCGTCCTCCTAGAGGACGATGATGGCCGACCACCATAATAATACGGTCCAGATTACCCTGCTTGCAGGGGCAGTTCAGTTTACTCTGCGCAGAGCCAGATTACCCTGTTTACAGGGGCAGATTACTTTGTGTGCGCTTGTGGCCGGGGGCAGTTTTAGATACAGATTTTTATAAAATTACCCTGTTGCGTGCTTGCACCCAGGGGCAGTTTCAGTCACAGATACAACAGCAGATTACCCCGTTGCGCACTTGCGCCCAGAGGAAGGAGTCTTCGGACTCAGACATAGTTTATTGTCAGAGGCCAAGGCCTGAGCTATATACCCAAGGGGGCCGGTAGGAGGAGCTCACAGTTATGAGATGAGTGGAGTGACTTATTTTTGGTTAGTTTAGACCCGGTTAGGGGTAAATAAATTGTTCTGTTGGTTGGCACCTTCCGGCTTATGGGGGTCGGTCAGGTATTGTGTGTATTTATATGTATATCTATATGTGCTGTTAGATACTGATAGACAATAGGACGACACGTCGTCAGGTACGCCCAGTTTAGTTTCAGAATAGGTAAACTCTCCCCAGTTATCCTCAACCAGATAGACTCAGCTGCTTCCTGCTTATATGTCATGTTATTATTGCTATCCATTTCAGTTGTATATTTCAGTTTGCTTTACATGCTCAGTACCTGTGGTACTGACGCCCGTGGGGCGCTGCATTGCTTACCTGTAGGTACTCGCAGACGAGGAGCCGATCCCTCGTGATCCTAGCCAGCGTAGAGTTATCAACTCCTGTCATTCGGAGCTTGATATTCAGAGGTGTATTTCATTTTCTTTTGTTGTATAGTACGGGTAGGTCGGGGCCTTGTCCCGACCATTCTATTATTACTTCCTAGAAGCTTGCAGTCTGATGTTTCCTGTGGTGGTGGAGCCGGTCGCGTGGGGCCGTGCATGTATATATGTGTTTAGTTGTTGATGTTGGCCGTGTGGGGCCTTCTTCTGGTTATAGTTAGTGACCTTGTTGGTCACAAATGTGAATAGTAGTTGCTTCATATTATAGTGTCATTGTTCTGGTTAGCTGTTGTGCTTTGCAGATGGCTATAGGCCTAATCGGCTGGGGGCTGTATTTACAGCCGCTATATAGCCGGTTCGTTTCTTGAAATAGAGCCAGAGTCTAGCAGGCACCAGGTGCCCGTCATACCCCCCAAGGTGGGGTGTGACAACTAAATTGACTAATTGGTGAAGTTTCTATATCTTCAAACTGATTATCAACAATCAAATTTACTTAAGTTTTTAGATCTTCAAACCAGTAATCACAATGAATAGAAAATCATAAGGATTTTAATCTCAATTGGAGTAGAAAATCCAAAGATTCTAATCTCCAACAGTGGAGTAGAAAACCAAAAAGATTTTAGTCTCCAAAACCAGAAATAGATAAACACAAAAAATGTTAACCAAATTTAAATTCCTTAAACATGTTGTTGTCCTATGTTTAACTCAATAGAATGAAAAATAATAACTAATATCCGAGACCACAGAATTCACTATGTGTCCTAAGGAATTTAATCCTCCAATTTTACTCGACGTTTTGGATTACTTCCTCCTTGGATAAAACGGATATATCTGTTAATGGTGTAGCAGTACCTCAAACACCAATAACTTCGTCGAACTCTAAGAGTAGTAAAAATCACATAACAGACTCAATTTTATTTATTTGAAATATGTAGATGATCTTGGGCAGATTTATATGCCCAAGTGATACTCAAAAGTATCATTTTTGCCTTGTTTATCTATCAATGTGCATACATTTTCATGTAATTGGCAATAAAATGTGAATTTATACTAACCAACATGATTAGCATTGTTTTGCAGGTAAAATGTGAGTTCGGGAAGCTAAAATGCATGTTGGATGATATCGGAGTTGGACTTGGATGCGAGCAAGGGAAAAGGCATTGGACAGCATGAATTAAAGGGGCTCCGCGATGGAGCCGTGTCACGCTGCCATCGCGGAGGCATTCTGCCTGGATGGGGAAAATTCACCCAATTTCCAGTGAAGGTCCGCGTCTGCTTCGTGGCACGGAGCCAGTGCTCCACGATGCACGCCGTGCCACGTTGAGCTTGAATTCCCGGACCCCCAGTTCCAGTGAGGGTCCGCGTTCATGGCGTGTCACGGAGGCAGTGCTCCGCGATGCACTCCGTGACACGTTGCTCATTATTCCGGGAAAAATTCCCAGCAGTATAAATAGAACACTTAAGTTCATTTTTCAGAATTCAGACTTGGTGGAGCAAGGACGCGGGTTACAGGCAGTTGAGGGACGAAAAGTTCAGGGTTTTTTCTCTCTTTCTTTCTTCTTTAATTCAATTGCTTGTATGATTAACACTCATTTTATGATGATTAATCCACAAATGAGTGGCTAATTCCTCTCCTTGCTGAGGTTATGAACAATTGTGATAAAATTTGATTATTGATTATCTGGTTTTTCATCTTTTCTTCCATGTTGTTCTATTAATTCTTGTTCTTACTGCATTGGTGTGTGGCCTACATTAATGTACATCTAAAAAGTCCGATTTCACTCGAGAGAGCATGAAATTGGAAAGTTGTGAATTAATAGGATATTGTTCTTTACTTGGTTTGGGAAAATTGAGTTTTGATTAGCTTTCAGGATAGAAATATACCTGAAAGTCGTATTAGTCAATTTAGGAACCAGAATTGTATGGCTAGAACATGAATTGCATTTGATCACAGAAATGTAGACGGATGGTTCATGATTCTTAAGTCAGATTAAATACGAGAGTTTTAATCTCTTGGCAAATGTTCTTGGCTAGCAACAGGAAGAAAAGATTAACCAATTTATGATGATAACCAATTTTATTACATGTTCGTTTAACCTCAGCATGCTCTTATCCATAGTTCAGATTCAAAGTAGATAATTGTTCTTAGTTTTAGTATAAAATTTATCAAACAAACTATCAACTTTTTGGTTACGTTGTTGTCAGCATATTTTGAAGTAAAATATAGTATACTTGAGCAAATTGCACTTAACCCAAGTCTCTGTGGGATCGATACTTGGCTTACTAAAGCCACTTACTACTTGTTCGACCACGTGCACTTGCGTGTTGTTTTATATACCCATATAACACAAGCCCGAACAAGTTTTTGGCGTCGTTGCCGGGGACTTGGAAATTGGTGAATTTGTTTTAAGTGTCAATTTACTGTATTTTTATTTTTTTCTTAAGTGTTAACAACTTGGTCTTAGCCTGTATTTTGCAGACTTAATTGCTGTGAACACTGGCAAGAGACAAGGAGCTGGTGGAATCTTATATAGAGCCAGAACATATATTTCACTGTAAACGGAGAGAAGCTCTACAAAGAAAGCTGCAATTGCTCAGACAGACGATTATGGAGCAACAACAAAATCCACCGGTAGTAAGGGCAGTGTTAGTGCCCGAAGAAGCAGCAGCACGGCCGGTTCGCGAGGTGGCAATCCCACATGCCAATAATGTTACATCAAGTATCCGCAAACCAGAGCCTGGAGGGAGATTTGAACTCAAACAAAATATGGTGCAGTTATTGCACACAAGCGGGCAATTTACCGGTCTCCCTCATGAAGACCCACAACAACATCTCCAAAATTTTTTGGAGATAAGTGACACTTACATACCCGCTGGAGTGTCACCAGACTATGTTCGGCTTACATTATTTCCATTCTCATTGCTAGGAGAAGCCAAGAGGTGGTTGAAAGCTGAGCCACCAAATTCTATCTCAACGTGGGATGATCTTGCACGGAAGTTCTTGATAAGGTTTTTTCCCTCTGGTAAAACAGAAAGACTTAGAAGTCAAATTCTAAGTTTCAAACAGAGAGAGGGAGAAAATTTATATCAAGCCTGGGAGAGATTTAAATCCATGTTGCGGGACTGTCCTCATCATCATCAGTCCAATGAGGTGTTGGTGCACACATTTATTGAGGGTTTGGAACTCCATACCAAAATATTGCTAGATTCAGCAGTTGGAGGGCAAGCGCTGGAGAAGACTTATGAGGAGCTGTATACCTTGTTGAACCGGATTTCACAGGGCAATCCAGAATGGAATGCTGATTCATCACGAGGTGGGACAAGGAAAGCAGCAGGAGTGCTTGAAGCGGATGGGTTTACAGCTATCGCTGCACAGATAGCTGCATTGCAAAATCAATTGAACAACCATTTCAGCAACATGACTTTGAACCAGCCTCAAGCTCCAGTTAATGCAGTTCAGCAATTGTGGTGTGAAGTGTGTGGAAGCAGTGAGCACTCAGCTGAGTGCTGTGGAGCCAATCCTGACTCGGTAAACTTTGTGGGTAATGCACAATTAAATCACCAGTAGTATGGTAGTAGCTACAATTCAAATTGGAGGAATCATCCTAATTTCTCATGGGGTAGCGACAACCATCAAGGCCAAAGTTCGGGTCAGGGTGTGCAAAGGAATCAAGGAGGGCAACACAATTACCAAGCTCAATTTAGAAACAACAATGCACCTCCTCCACCACCATCACCCAGCATTGAGGAGATGTTCAAGACCATGACAGCTAACCAAGCTCAATTGCAGGCTGACTATGTGAAATTGGCAGCCGAAGTGAAAAACAATCAGTTAGCTACCAAGGCTCTTGAGTATCAATTTGGGCAATTTTCTAGTGCCCAAAATACAAGGCCTAGAGGAGGACTGCCAAGCGACACGGATCCCAATCGCAAGCAGGTAAATGCAGTGACCACTAGGAGTGGTTTGCAGCTGAAGGAGGTGGAACCAGAAAGACCACCTCAACATTCGGGAGCAGCAGAAGTTGAGGGGGAGCAAAGTTCTGAAAGGGGGAAGACCAAAGAAACTGAATCAGAAAGACCTCCACCCCCGTTCCCTCAACGACTCAAGAAACACAAAGAGGAGGCGTGTTTCAAGAAATTCATGGAGGTGCTTAGACAGGTACATGTTAATTTACCTCTTGTTGATGTCTTGCAGGGAGTGCCTAAATATGCCAAGTACATAAAAGGACATCGTGGCAAACAAAAGTCAGTTGACTGAGTATGCTACGGTGGCTCTAACAGAGGAGTGCACTTTCCGGATCCAAAATAGACTGCCTACAAAGTTAAAAGACCATGGAAGTTTTACTATCCAGCTTACTATTGGGCAGAGCATCCGAGCTTGTGGATTGTGTGACTTGGGGGCGAGCATAAATTTGATGCCTTCATCGGTATTCAGAAATTTAGGTCTAGGGAGTCCTAGACCCACAACGGTAATCTTGCAGTTGGCGGATCGATCCTTAGCTAGGCCGGATGGCATTGTTGAGGACGTTCTGGTGCAAGTTGGCTCCCTAATTTTCCCGGTAGATTTTGTCGTGCTGGACTTTGAACCAGACGTGGAAGTCCCATTTATTTTGGGACGTCCCTTCTTGGCAACCAGGAAAGCACTAATCGACGTAGCTGCGGGGCAACACACAATGTGAGCACACGACAAGGTAGAGGTGTTTGATGTGTACAAAGAACCCAAGCTCCCGATGGTGCATGAAGAACTCTCGGTGATCAATGTGATCGATCATGGTAATGACAAGCAGATGAAGGATTCCCGAGAGTTAATGGGAAGACCACCGGATAGGTGTAAGCACTACTGGGGGGAGGACGGTGATCGAGACAAATCGTCCATCACCCTAGCGGACAATTGAGCTTAAATGACGTCGAGCCGCGACGGTAAATCAGGCGCTGCACGGGAGGCAACCCGTGAAAATATTTTTTTCTTTCTTTTTGTAAAGTGTAAATAGATTTTTTTTCTTTTTCTTAATTTCCTACAAAATTTTTCGTTTTAGTTATTATTTTTATTTTTATTTAGGTGGAACCTATAATTCTAACAAATTTTGTTTAGTGAGATGATTTTCAGGTCAAACGGAGGAAAATGTGCATGGAATTGCGAAGGAAAAGTCGAGGTATGAAAAATTAATAAAAAGTAGAAAACAGTGAGCTGGGGCGTTAGCTCCGTGTCACGGAGGAGGACCTCCGCGTTACCCTCCGTGACACGTTGAGGTATAACCCGGAAATTTTAAAATTTCCAGAATGCTATCGCGATGGTTCTGTGTCATGGAGGCAGTGCACCGCGATGCACTCCGTGACACATTGCCGTGTATATCGCGACGGGTCACACCGGGTCGCCGGGTGACCCGCGTATTTTTCTACCTTTTTAACCCTGAAACCTTCCCTTTACCCCTCATTTTCTAATTCCTCCGCGACCAAACCCCCCAAAAATCATCCCCCATCAACGTGCCATGGCGTAAGGCAACAAATTATCGAGTTTTCTTCGATTCTTCAACTTCAAGGTATGTTTTCAGATTCCCTCTCAATTTCTTGTCGATTTTCTTCAAAATTAAGCATGGGAGGTGAGCTAAATTGCCCTATATAGTAATTAAGCATGAATTCGAGTTATTTGTTGATTGATAAATGTTCAGAATGTCATTATGATTGTTTGAACTTGTCGATTGTATAAATTATTCGAATTTGATTGCTAAAATCAATTCTAGGGCTTGTTGTTGAATTTGAAGTTGGAAATGTATTGAACTCGTGAATTTTATGCCGGGGTGTATGTGTTGAATGAGATGAGTCGATGTACAAAGTGTTTGGATGTTAATAGACGACGAATTCTTGGGTTTGGGGGAAATGTTGAAATTTGTTCGAATTTGGTTAGTTGGATAGGTTCATGTATATATGTTTTTGTTGTTATTTTTGTTTCTTTGTTTTTCTTGGCTAAGTGCGATAGTTAAAATGCTAGCGATGGTAGTGATTGTGATTAGCTGTACGAAGTCTGAGTAGTACGCAGAAGTTATACCGTCGAATTTTTCGAACGCACTAAGCATGATTGTATAGTTGGTTGTTTTGTATAAATAGAGTTATTCTTGCCGCAGTGTTGGAACTGTAGCTAAGGACTAAGTGTGGGGTAACTTAGCGTAACCCGACCTTAGCCGAAGTTAATATTTATTTAGCTTAACATTGAGCTTGTTTACTTGGGTTGACAGGTAAAATGGCAAGCCGGCAAGAGAAAGGGAAAGGTGCATCAACTTCAGGCACCGGAAGGAAGCGACTCAGACTGGGCACAGCATTCCCAGCAGCACCAGCAGTTCCACGCGGCCAGCACCGCCAATATGGAACAAGATGGGTGACGACGAGGGAAAAAGTGGTACACAAAGCACAAAGAAAATAAATATTTCCCCGAGGAGCATATAGCACGGGAGCCATTGGCACAGGAGTTCCCCAGGATGGTTCACCGGATCGAGGCAGCTGGGCTCAATTTCATATTTGAGGAGCCCAAGGAATGCAATTTGCACCTGGTTCGGGAGTTCTATGCTAATTGGAACCCGTCAATCAGAAGCCACACCATCAAGATCAGAGGGCAAATAGTCACTCTGGAGCCCCACCATCTCAATACCATCATAGGAGCGCGGGACACAAACGCCCACGTCCTCCGACAGCTGAACATTACCCCACCGTATGCTGACATCAGACGCACATTGTGTGGGGCCTGATCTACAGCTAGATGGAGCAGGCACAAAGAAAGGGGCTACCACCAGACTCTGCCATATTCACAGATGAACAGGGAAGCCCGAATCTGGCTGAAGATAGTCTGCTCATGCCTCATCCCGGGGGTACATATGATTGATGTAACCCGGGATCGTGTTTGCCTGGTGTACGCCCTGATGAAAGGGCTGGAGATCAATGTCGGGGCAGTTATTATATCCGCCATGAAGAGAGCTCGGTTGCACCAGGGGCACAGGTATGGTTTTGGTGGACTACTCACCACCTTTCTCAGGGGCCTCGATGTTGAGGAGGAGGCCCTTGACTATATCCCGCAGTTGGAGCGGCGGGCCTTGGATGTTACTAAAACTAAGGCTCCCGACACCACCCACGGGCCAGTGCTTACACTTGGCGAGCGACATGCTCGTGATGACCAGTACATGGCATGGATGTATGGGATGCAGATTCTCCAGCTAAGGATAGGTGGGAGGCCAGCGAAGGAGGAGGAGCTATGGCAGCTCAAGCTAGACTACCCGTTTGGCCAAAACGCCAGGGCTCTATGCCGAGTGGGGCCAGCATTTGTAGAGCCCACAGACGATGACGTCCCCACAGACGAGGAGACACGTCGGGAGGACTCCGATGTGGAGTCCGATGATGACGACGAAGGCGACTCGGATATGGGAGATGAAGCAGCAGCACCCGACGAAGAAGTGGAATACTTTGACTGATCAGGGAGTTCCACCACCCGATTTTGTGCTATTTTGAATTTTTTTGAACACTGGGGACAGTGTTCGGACTAAGAGTGGGGTGGGAGTAGTTAGGTGCTGGGCTGGGCTGTTTTGTTTGTATGTTCTCCTCTGTTATTGTGTATGTTGTTTGTCCCTGTGATTGGTGAATTGTTTAAGTGTTGTTCTGTATTTGTAAATTGATGTGAAATTGATGTGTGTTGTTGAATGTTGCTAGCTGATCCTGTACATATTTTTGTTATTTTGTTATCGAAATGATCGATTTTTTTAATTTTTTTTTAAATTATAAAATTTTTTGTAAATAATTTTTCTATCGAAATGATCGATATTTTCGACATTTTTAATTTTGGGTTTCTCGGCGTTTGTTTTCAGTTCTTTTACCGAGAATGGTCCCATTGAACCGACGTCTTAAGTAGTGACTGTTCCCTATGATGGATGGATGACGACCGTCTTATGGGAAATGTAGTCGTTAGGAGTAGTTTTTTCAATTATTTTTGTTTTTCTTTGGTGGATTGCATCCTGAAACCTGTAGTTACTATATGGTTACGAAATATTGGTTGCGTGTTGTACATGATATTCAAAATGCAAAGGTGATTCGTATGAAAGCATGCAATTTTGTAAATATGTTGAGATACCTATGGTGTAGAGTTCGATTTAGTGTGATTGAGGATTAATGTTTGAATTCATGCAATTAGCTGATTGAAGAGTCTGTGAATACATCTTGAATCGAGCATGTGCAAAAAAGTGTGAAGTGAGGTGTTGATATTCCATGCTATTGTGAAGTGTCTAGAACTTGCCTGGTGTGTGTACAAAACGAAATGAAGGAGGTGTATTGTAGGAAAGGATGTAGGCATTTCTTTGTTTTAACCGAGAGTTTCTATTTTTTTTTTCTGGTCATACCCCCCTTTTCTGTGATTGTATACCCTAGTCATCCCTTTGAGCCTTTAGCCGATTATTTCTTTCTTTTGTCCAAAAAGTGTAAACCGAGCTTAGTTCCTTCTTTTCATTAGCCGTAAAGTCTATACAAAACTCTTAAGCGCTTAAGAAGAGAAAATCATTTCCCAAAGTGTCAAAGAGTGAGAAAGGTGAAAAGAAAAAGAAAAGCAGAGTGAGGGAAGAAAAGAAAAGGTTGAAGGTGCACTTGCTATAAATAAACGAGAATGAAGGTGCATGAATAACCTTTGTTGTTGTGTCAAGTGTGCTTAATGAAATGGGCCATACTAAAGTAAAATCATCAAGAATGGGATGATGAAAAAAAAAGGGAAACAATGTCCATGAGTGATGGGATGTTGAAAAGGCGCTTAAGGATGCTAGTGGCTATTATTGGCTAATCCAATATTTACTAGTTCCATAGCTTCCATTACAACCCATAAAGTCCTATGTGATCTTACATTGCATTTCTTTATATTAGTGGAGTAGTACACTAAGGGCAAGCTTATGGGTCATGACATGATGCATGTGAATTCTTTTGGGAGAGAGAGTGAAATTGTGTGTACATGCCCCTGTTTGAATGTTTTTGAGTCATATGAGAAAAAAGGGGAAGATTCTCTTGTGTTGTGAGGGCACATGCTTGATGAAAGATTAATTTTCGTGTCAGATATCTTGATCAGCTGATTTGCATGAGTTTGCCGATATCGAGAGTCGATTCTTAAAGTCTAGGAGGTCTTAATGTATTGAAGGTCATTGCATTGTTAAGACCATGCATGTTTTCTTGATGATTTGCAGTATTGAATGATCGGTATAACCGTAGCTAAATTGTTGAACCATAGTAGCAAGGTTGGGATGTAAATTGCATGAATTGTATGTTTGTTGTTTGAGGACGAACAAGGATTTAAGTGTGGGGTAAGTGATCTTGGGCAGATTTATATGCCCAAGTGATACTCAAAAGTATCATTTTCGCCTTGTTTATCTATCAATGTGTATACATTTTCATGTAATTGGCAATAAAATGTGAATTTATACTAACCAACATGATTAGCATTGTTTTGCAGGTAAAATGTGAGTTCGGGAAGCTAAAATGCATGTTGGATGATATCAGAGTTGGACTTGGATGCGAGCAAGGGAAAAGGCATTGGACAACATGAATTAAAGGGGCTCCGCGATGGAGCCGTGTCACGCTGCCATCGCGGAGGCATTCTGCCTGGATGGGGAAAATTCACCCAATTTCCAGTGAAGGTCCGCGTCTGCTCCGTGGCACGGAGCCAGTGCTCCGCGATGCACGCCGTGCCACGTTGAGCTTGAATTCCCGGACCCCCAGTTCCAGTGAGGGTCTGCGTTCATGGCGTGTCACGGAGGCAGTGCTCCGCGAGGCACTCCATGACACGTTGCTCATTATTCCGGGAAAAATTCCCAGCAGTATAAATAGAACACTTAAGTTCATTTTTCAGAATTCAGACTTGGTGGAGCAAGGACGTGGGTTACAGGCAGTTGAGCGACGAAAAGTTCAGGGTTTTTTCTCTCTTTCTTTCTTCTTTAATTCAATTGCTTGTATGATTAACACTCATTTTATGATGATTAATCCACAAATGAGTGGCTAATTCCTCTCCTTGCTGAGGTTATGAACAATTGTGATGAAATTTGATTATTGATTATCTGGTTTTTCATCTTTTCTTCCATGTTGTTCTATTAATTCTTGTTCTTACTGCATTGGTGTGTGGCCTACTTTAATGTACATCTAAAAAGTCCGATTTCACTCGAGAGAGCATGAAATTGGAAAGTTGTGAATTAATAGGATATTGTTCTTTACTTGGTTTGGGAAAATTGAGTTTTGATTAGCTTTCCGGATAGAAATATACCTGAAAGTCGTATTAGTCAATTTAGGAACCAGAATTGTATGGCTAGAACATGAATTGCATTTGATCACAGAAATGTAGACGGATGGTTCATGATTCTTAAGTGAGATTAAATACGAGAGTTTTAATATCTTGGCAAATGTTCTTGGCTAGCAACAGGAAGAAAAGATTAACCAATTTATGATGATAACCAATTTTATTACATGTTCGTTTAACCTCAACATGCTCTTATCCATAGTTCAGATTCAAAGTAGATAATTGTTCTTAGTTTTAGTATAAAATTTATCAAACAAACTATCAACATTTTGGTTACGTTGTTGTCAGCATATTTAGAAGTAAAATATAGTATACTTGAGCAAATTGCACTTAACCCAAGTCTCTGTGGGATCGATACTTGGCTTACTAAAGCCACTTACTACTTGTTCGACCACGTGCACTTGCGTGTTGTTTTATATACCCATATAACACAAGTCCGAACAGTAGAATATTCAAAAATTCTCTCAAAAATCTATATTTGAAATAATGACAAAAGGCCTTTATTTATAGTCAAAAATCTAAAGTGAAAGGGTGTGAAAACACCTGTTCAGATGGTGTCTATTCGGAATGGCTACCATTAGAAAAATAAATAATTCGGCCTAACTTAGACTGCACTGGCATTTCATAGGTGAGGATCCGTGGTCAATAGGTGCCAATGCAGGTCTTTCACATAATCCATTTAGGAAGTTATGCACTGAATTGGTGTTTTGCAGATGAAGACCCGTGGCCACAGGTGCAACGCAGAATCCATCCAGATTGCACAAATTAGTCAATTCAGATTTTTAAATAAATTTGGTCCAAAAAATATATCAATAAATTATATCATTTGACCAAATCAAAATCTAAATCTGAAGCCATAGCTGAGCCGAGCGACGACGACGACTCAAGGGGAGACTTTCTTCTGAATTCTTTATTAGTTAGAAGATATGTTTCTCAATATAAGAAAGAACTTTTACCTTTTCCCTATCATTGTGGAACAAATATGGAATTTTTTAAAATTTCTCTTCCCTCAAATTTATTTCCCCCCATTTTTAATTCATACCTGTTCGGTGCGTTGTTGGGGTTATAAAACCGACACGCAAGTGCACGTGGTCAAACAAGTAATAAAGTGGCTAAGTAAGCCAAGTATCGATCCAAGGAGGCTCAGGGTATGTAAAAATTGCCTAAGTATACTATATTCTTATTTTATTTCTAACTATGCTAACAACAACGTAACCAACATTTAATTGAGTTTTTGTTTATAAAATATATACTAAAACTATTAACAATTATTTACTATGAATTTAAACTATGGATATGAGCATGCCAAGGTTAATAACAAGTAATGAATTCGATTGTAATAATAATTCGGTTAATCTCTTCTTCATGTTTCTAGCCAAGAACATTAGCCTTGAAATTAAAACTCTCGTATTTAATTTCACTTAAGAATCATAAACCATTCGTCTACATTTCTGTGATCAAATGCAATTTACGACCTAGCAATACAATTCCGGTTCCTCAATTGACTAATACGGCTTTTAAGTATATTTCTATCAGGAAAGCACATCAAAACCCAATTTTCCCAAATCAAGTTAAGAACAATACCCTATTAATTCACAACTTTCCAATTTCTTACTCTCTCGAGTGAAATTGGACTTTTTAGATGTACATTAATGTCGGCCAAGCACTAATGCAGTAAGAACAAGAATTAATAGAACAACATGAAAGAAGAAGAGAAGAAAACCATATCATTTACAATCAAAATTCACTACACATGTTCAAAACCTTAGCAAGGAAGAGAACTAGCCACTCATTTGTGGATTGATCATCCTAAAACAAGTGTAAATCATACATACAATTGATTGAAAGAAGAAAGGAAGAGAAGAAATCTCTTAGCTTTTTCGTCCCTCAACTGCTGCTAACCCACGTCCTAGCTCCACCAAGTCTGAACTAAAAACTGAACTAATTAAAATAAACCTAAGTGTGCTATTTATACTAGAGGGAAATTTTTCCCGGAATAACAAGCAACGTGTCACGGAGGTCAACGCGGAGCACTGCCTCCGTGACACGGCGTGGACGTGGACCTTCACTGGAAATCCAGGGTCCGGTAAATTAGCCTCAAAGTGGCACGGAGGCCAACGCGGAGGCCTATCTCCGTGCCACGGAGCTGTCGCGAGGCCTCACTGGAATTTGCCATTTAATTCCCTCTCCAGGCAGTGTGCCTCCGCGATGGTAGCGTGGCACGGCTCCATCGCGGAGCCCCTATAATTTGTGCATTCCAATGTCTTTTCCACGCTCGTATCCAAGTCCAACTCCGATATAGTTCCAACATGCATTTTAGCTCCTAAAAATCATATTTACCTACAAAACAAATGCTAATCATGTTGGTTAGTATAAATTCACATTTTATTACCAATTACATGAGAATATATACACATTGCACACAAACAAGGCGAAAATAATACGTTTGAGTATCACTTGGGCATATAAATCTGCCCAAGATCACTTACCCCACACTTAAATCCTTGTTCGTCCTCGAACAACACATACACAACTCATGCAAATTACATCCCAACCTTAGTCACTATGGTGCGACCATTTACACTACGGTCATACCGATTATTAAATTTTTGCAAATCATCACGAAAACATGCTTGGTCTTACAATACAATGACCTTTAATACATCAAGACTTCCTAGACTTTAAGAATTGATTCTTGACATCGGCAAACTCATGCAAATCAGCTAATCAAGAAATCCGACACGAAAATCAATCTTTCATCAAGCATGTGCCCTCACAACTCAAGAGAATCTTCCCCTTTTTGTTCATGCAACACACAAACATTCAAGTAGGGGCATATAAAAATTAATTTCACTCACTCTCCCAAAAGAATTCACATGCATCATGTCATGACCCATAGGCTTGCCCTTAGTGTATTACTCCACTAATATAAAGACATGCAATGTAAGATCACGTAGGACTTTAATGGGTTGTAACGGGGCTATGGATCTAGTATATATATTGGATTAGCCAATAATAGTCGCTAGCATCCTTAAGCGCCTTTTCGACACATTCCCATCGACTCATGGACATTGTTCCTCTCTTTTCTCTTTTTCTCCCATTCATGCTGGTTTACTTTCGTACTGCCCATTTCATCAAACACACTTGACAAAAAACAAAGGGTTTTCATGTACCCTCAATATCATTTAATTACAACAAGTGCCTCTTCAACATCATCTTTTCTTTCTTCACTCTGCTTTTCTTTTTCTTTTCACTCTTTTCACTCTTTAACACTTTGGGAAACATTTTCTTTTCTTTGTAAGCACTTAAGAGCTTCGTATAGACTTTAAGGATAATGAAAAGAAGGAATAAAGCTTAGTTTATACAATTTTGGACAAAAGAAAGAAAGAAATCGGCTAAAGGCTCAACGGGCTGACTAGGGTATACAACATATAAAAAGGTAGAATTTGACAAGAAAAAAATGGAAACTATCGGTAAAAACGAAGAAATGCCTACATCCTTTCCAACACTACACCTCCTTCATTTCGTTTTGTAAACACACCAGGCAAGTTCTAGACAATTCACAATGGCATGGAATAACAATACCTCACTTCACACTTCATGCACATGCTCGAATCAAGATGCATTCACAGACTCTCTAATTAGCCAAACACATGAATTCAAAATTAAGCCTCAATCATACTGAATCAAATTCTATAGCCTAGGTAACTCAACATATTTACCAAATTGCATGCTTTCAAACGAATCATTTTCACATTTTGAACATCAGTTACAACACAACGAAATTTTTGCAACCATAAAGCAACTACAGTTCATTGATGCAATCCACCAAAGAAAAATTAAAAACAAATTAAAATCCTACTCCTACCGACTACATTTCCCTTAAGACGGACGGTCGTGATCCATCCATCATAGGGAACGGTCACTAACTATGACATTCGGTTCAATGGGACTATTCTTGGTAAAAGAACCGAAAATAAACTCCGAGAAACCCAAAAAAATAAAAACCGAAAATTTAAAAAATAAAAACCGAAAATTTTTGCAACACATCGATCATTTCGATAGAAAGAAAATATTTACAAGTGCAAAATATTCTCGAAAAGTTTTGAAAAAAATATTGATCATCTCGATAGAAAAAATAAAAAAATATTTACAAAATATTTACACTGGCAACCATAACTTTTCATACCACACATCATTACCCACACAAACAAATATATACACATACACCACAAATCAGTTCATAACAGGGAAAGCACAAACATACATACAAACCAAGGAAAAACATACAGCAAATTAGAGCCCAAGTCCCAGCACCTAGCTACTCCCCACCTCACACTTAAATCGAACACTGTCCCCAGTGTTCACAAAAATTACAAAACACAATTTCAAGTGGTGGAACTCCCTGTTCAGTCGAAATATTCGACTTCTTCATCTGGTGCTGCTGCCTCGTCGCCCATATCTGAGTCAGCTCCATCGTCGTCATCGGACTCCACATCGGAGTCCTTACGACGTGTCTCCTCATCAGTAGGGACATCGTCATCCGTCGACTCCACAAAGGCTGGTCCCACTCGGCATAAGGCTCTGGCATTCTTGCCAAATGGGTAATCCAGCTCCAGCTGCCATAATTCTTCCTCGGTGGCTGGTCTCCCACCAATCCGTAGCTGCAGCATCTGCATGCCGAACATATGTTCCATGTACTAATCGTCACGAGCATGTCGCTCGCCCAAAGTCAGCACTGGCCCATGTGTGGTGTCGGGGGCCTTAGTTTTTGTCACATCGAGGGCCCTCCGCTCCAACTGTGGAATATAGTCCAAAGCCTCTTCCTCAATGTCGAGGCCTCGGAGGAAGGTGGTGATGAGTCCGCCAAACCCGTATCTGTGGCCCTGGTGCAGTCTGGCTCTCTTCATGGCTGATATAAAGACCGCCCCAACATTAATCTCAAGCCCTTTCATAAGGGCATACACCAAGCAGACACAGTCCCGGGTCATATCCGTCATGTGAACTCCCGGGATCAAGCACGAACACACAATCTTCAGCCATATTCTGGCCTCCCTGTTCATCTGCGAATAAGGCAGAGTCTGGTGGTAACCCCTCTCCTTATGTCTACTCCATCGGGCTGTGGATCGAGCCCCACACAACGTACGTCTGATGTCGGCGTACGGTGGGGTGATGTTTAGCTGGCTGAGAACGTGGGCGTCTGTGTCCCGCGCTCCAACGATGGCATTAAATTGGTGGGGTTCCATAGTGACAATCTGCCCTCTGATTTTTATTGTGTGGCTTCTGATGGCCGGGTTCCAGTTTGCATAGAATTCCCGGACCAAATGTAGGTTGCACTCCTTGGGCTCCTGAAAGATAAAGCTGAGCCCAGCTGCCTCGATTCTCTGCACAATACGTGGGAACTCCTGTGCAAGTGGTTCCCGTGCAATATGTTCCTCGGGGAAGTACTTGTTTTCTTTATGTTTCGCGTACCACTTCTTCCCTTCATCGGTTACCCATCTTGTTCCGTATTGGCTCTGTTAGCCGCGCGGAACAGCTGGTGCAGCTGGGACTGCAGTGCCCAACCTCAATCTTTTCCGTCCGGTGCCTGAGGTAGAAGCACCCTTGCCCTTGTCCTGTCGACTTGCCATTGTACCTGTCAATATACATAAGCAAGCACAAAGTTAAGCTAAATACAAGTTAACTTAGGCTAAGGTCGGGTTAAACTAAGTTTTACCCCACACTTAGTCCTTAACTATATTTACAATACTTCGGTAAGGATTACTCTATTTACAACCCCAAACACAAACAACTATACAACATATTGCTTAGTGCGTTCACGAAAATTTCGACAGCATAACGCTTAGCGTACTACTCAGACTTCATACAGCTAATCCCAATCCTACTATCGCTAACAATTCAACCATCGCACAAGCAATAAAAACAAAAACTAAAAACAACGATAAAAACATTCTATATACAAACAAATCCAATTAACCAAACCAATTTACACAATTTTCGCATTTTCCCCAACAATTCGAGAATTCGTCTTTCCACAACATTCACACAATATTTACCTCGACTTATCTCAATTTACAACCACACCCCGGCATCGAATTCATCAAATTATCAAGTTTCCCTAGTCAAATTCAACAACCCAAGCCCTAGAATACAATTCTACAATCAAATTTGAATTATTCACATAATCGACGAGTTCAAACGCTAATTACAACAATCCGAACATAATCAATCACAAAATAATTCAACATCATGTTTAATTGCTACTTGGGGTGATATATTTCACCTCACATGCTCAAATTCGACTAAAATCGCCAAAAACTTGAGAGAAACGATGAAAACATACCTTTTAGTTGAAGAACCGAAGAAATTTGACGTTTTCCTTGCCTATTAGCGTGGCACGTTGGTTGGGGAGGGGGAATTGGGTGTTTTGGTCGCGGAGGAGGAGAGAAATGGGGAGAAAAGAGGCAAAATCGGGGTTAATTTAAAGAAAAACACGCGGGTCACCCGGCAACCCGGTGTGACCCGGCACTGAATAAAGGGCAACGTGTCACGGAGGGTAACGCGGTGCCCCTCCTCCGTGACACGGAGCCAATGCGTTGTCTCTCTGGAAATTTTAAAAAATCTGATTTTGCCTTCAACGTGTCACGGAGGGTAACGCGGAGCCACTCCTCCGTGACACGGAGCCAACGCCCCAGTGCACTGTTTCTTCAATAAAAATTATTTTCATACCTTGCCTTATTTTTCCCGCTTCCATGCATATTTTTCTCCGTTAGACCTGAAAATCACCTCACTAAACGAAATTGGTTAGATTAATAGATTTTCCTAACTACCATGAAAAAAATACTAACTAAAACGAAAAATTTGTACGAAATCAAGAAAAAGAAAAATTAAAAATAAAAAATAAAAAATACAAATTATGTACACTATACTAAAAGAAGAAAAATAGAATATTTTTCTTTTCACGTGTTGCCTCCCGTGCAGCGCCTGGTTTACCGTCGCGGCTCGATGTCCATTATGCTCAATTATCTACTAGGGTGAGGGACGATTTTTCACGATCCTTGTCCTCCCCCCAGTAGTGCTCAACCTCATCTGGTGGCCTTCCTGTTAACTCTCGGGAATCATTCATTATATCAGCATTCCCATGATCAATCACATTGATCACCGAGAGTTCCTCATTTACAATCGGGAGCTTGGGTGCTTTGTACACGTCAAAAACCTCTATCTTATCATGTGCCCGCATTGTATGTTGACCCGCAGCTACATCAATTAATGCTTTTCCGGTTGCCAAAAAGGGATGTCCCAAAATAAATGGGACTTCAGCATCTGGTTCAAAGTCCAGAACAATAAAATCGACCGGAAAAATGAGGGAACCCACTTGCACTAACACATCCTCAACAATACCATCCGGTTTAGCTAAGGACCTGTCCGCTAGCTGCAAGATTACCGTTGTAGGTCTAGGACTCCCTAGACCTAACTTTCTAAATACCGAAGATGGCATCAGATTTATACTTGCCCCCAAGTCGCATAATCCACGAGCTCGGATACTTTGCCCAATAGTCAGCTGGATAGTAAAACTTCCAGGGTCTTTCAGTTTCGTGGGCAGTCTATTCTGAATCCGGGAAGTGCATTCCTCCGTTAAAGCCACCGTGGCATACTCAGTCAAACGACTTTTGTTAGCCACGATGTCTTTAATATATTTTGCATACTTTGGCACTCCCTGCAAGACATCAACAAGAGGTAAGTTAACATGTACCTGTTTAAGCACCTCCATAAATTTCTTGAAACACGCCTCCTCCTTGTGTTTCTTAAGTCGTTGAGGGAACGGGGGTGGAGGCCTTTCTGATTCTGCTTCTTTAGTCTTCCCCCTATCAGAACTTTGTTCCTCCTCAACATCTGCTGCTCCTGACATTTGAGGCGGTCTTTCCGATTCCACCTCCTTCAACTGTAAGCCACTCCTCGTGGTCACCGCATTTACCTGCTTCGGATTAGGATCCGTGTCGCTAGGTAGTCCTCCTCTGGGTCTTGTATTTTGGGCACTAGCAAATTGCCCAAACTGATATTCAAGGGCCTTGGTCGCCAATTGATTGTTCTTCACTTCGGCTGCCAATTTAACATAGTCATCCTACAATTGTGCCTGATTAGCGATCATGGTTTTGAACATCTCCTTAATAGTCGGTGATGGTGGTGGAGGAGGGGCATTGTGATTTCTGAATTGAGCTTGATAGTTTTGTTGCCCTCCTTGATTTCTCTGCATACCCTGACCAGAACTTTGGCCTTGTTAGTTGTTGCTACCCCACGAAAAATTCGAATGGTTCCTCCAATTTGAGTTGTAGCCACTACCAAACTGCTGCTGATTTCTCTGTGCATTGCCCACAAAGTTAACAGAATCAGGATTTGCACCACAGCATTCAGCTGAATGCTCACTACTACCACACACTTCACACCACATCTGCTGGACTGCATTGACCGGAGCTGAAGGCTGGTTCAAGTTCATATTGCTGAAGTGATTATTTAACTAATTTTGCAAGGCAGCTATCTGTGCAGCGATAGCTGTAAATCCATCCACTTCAAGCACTCCCGCTGCTTTCCTTGCTCCACCTCGAGATGAATCTGCATTCCATTCTGGATTGCCTTGTGAAATTCGGTTGAGCAAAGTGTACAGCTCCTCGTAAGTCGTTTCCAGTGCTTGCCCTCCAGCTGCTGAATCTAACAGAATTTTAGTGTGGGGTTCCAAACCCTCAATAAATGTGTGTACCAACACCTCATTGGACTGATGATGATGAGGACAGTCCCGCAACATAGATTTAAATCTTTCCCAGGCTTGATATAGATTTTCTCCCTCCCTCTGTTTAAAACATAGAATTTGACTTCTAAGTCTGGCTGTTTTACCAGAAGGGAAAAATCCAATTAAAAACTTCAGTGCAAGATCATCCCACGTTGATATAGAATTGGGTGGTTCAGCTTTTAACCACCTCTTAGCTTCACCAAGTAAGGAAAATGGAAATAAGGTGAGCCGAACATAATCAGGTGACACTCCAGCGGGTATATAAGTGTCACTTATCTCCAAAAAGTTTTGGAGATGTTATTGTGGATCTTCATGAGGGAGACCGGTAAATTGCCCGCTTGTGTGCAAAAGTTGCACCATATTCTGCTTTAATTCAAATATCCCTCCAGGCTCTGGTTTGCGGATGCTAGAATGTACATTGTTAGCGTGTGGGATTGCCACCTCGCGAACCGGCCTTGCTGCTGCTTCATCGGGCACTAACACTGCCCTCACAACTGGTGGATTTTGTTGCTCCATAATAGATTGTCGGAACAACTGCAGCTTCTTTTGTAGAGCTTCTCTACGTTGACTATGAAATTCACGTTCAGGCTCTAAGTAAGATTCCACCAGCTCCTTGTCCCTTGCCAGTGTTCACAAAAACAAAATCTGCAAAATACAGGCTAAGACCAAGTTGTTAACACTTAAGAAAATAAAAATAAAAATACAGTAAATTTCTACTAAACACAATTTCACAAATTTGCCTAGCCTCCCCGGCAACGGCGCCAAAAACTTGTTCGGTGCGTTGTTGGGGTTATTAAGCTGACACGCAAGTGCACGTGGTCAAACAAGTAATAAAGTGGCTAAGTAAGCCAAGTATCGATCCAAGGAGGCTCAGGGTATTTAAAAATTGCCTAAGTATACTATATTCTTATTTTACTTCTAACTATGCTAACAACAACGTAACCAACAGTTAATTGAGTTTTTGTTTATAAAATATATACTAAAACTATTAACAATTATTTACTATGAATTTAAACTATGGATATGAGCATGCCAAGGTTAAGAACAAGTAATGAATTCGATTGTAATAATAATTCGGTTAATCTCTTCTTCATGTTGCTAGCCAAGAACATTAGCCTAGAAATTAAAACTCTCGTATTTAATTTCACTTAAGAATAATAAACCATTCGTCTACATTTCTGTGATCAAATGCAATTTACGACCTAGCAATACAATTCTGGTTCCTCAATTGACTAATACGGCTTTCAAGTATATTTCTATCAGGAAAGCACATCAAAACCCAATTTTCCCAAATCAAGTAAGAACAATACCCTATTAATTTACAACTTTCCAATTTCTTTCTCTCTCGAGTGAAATTGGACTTTTTAGATGTACATTAATGTCGGCCAGGCACAAATGCAGTAAGAACAAGAATTAATAGAACAACATGAAAGAAGAAGAAGAAAACCATATAATTTACAATCAAAATTCACTACACGTGTTCAAAACCTTAGCAAGGAAGAGAACTAGCCACTCATTTGTGGATTGATCATCCTAAAACAAGTGTAAATCATACATACAATTGATTGAAAGAAGAAAGGAAGAGAAGAAATCTCTTAGCTTTTTTGTCCCTCAACTGCTGCTAACCCATGTCCTAGCTCCACCAAGTCTGAACTAAAAACTGAACTAATTAAAATAAACCAAAGTGTGCTATTTATACTAGAGGGAAATTTTTCCCGGAATAACAAGCAACGTGTCACGGAGGTCAATGCCGAGCAATGCCTCCGTGACACGGCGTGGACGCGGACCTTCACTGGAAATCCAGGGTCCGGTAAATTAGCCTCAACGTGGCACAGAGGCCAACGCGGAGGCCTATCTCCGTGCCACGGAGCTGTCGCGAGGCCTCACTGGAATTTGCCATTTAATTCCCTCTCCAGGCAGTGTGCCTCCGCGATGGTAGCGTGGCACGGCACCATCGCGGAGCCCCTATAATTTGTGCATTCCAATGTCTTTTCCACGCTCGTATCCAAGTCCAACTCCGATATAGTTCCAGCATACATTTTAGCTCCTAAAAATCATATTTACCTGCAAAACAAATGCTAATCATGTTGGTTAGTATAAATTCACATTTTATTACCAATTACATGAGAATATATACACATTGCACACAAACAAGGCGAAAATAATACGTTTGAGTATCACTTGGGCATATAAATCTACCCAAGATCAATACCCAAAAGTTAACTCCAACACTTCTGAATTACCTTTTACCTAACGTCTAAAATCAGTATGGATTAGTCCTATTTATCTAGAAATCAGTACAATTAAATTTATATGATATTAAGAACACGTTTTACAATTCAATCTTGTTTTAAATTTCGTTTACTAGCAATTTGATTAGTAATACATGATAGAATCGAGTAAGCGTATTGTAAACTAGTAAGACAAAGTGAAGAGGAGAAAATTTGAGTGTTTTCGATATGAACACGAGAAAGCCTAATGCCATTTTCTTTAGATAAAAAATGAATACTTGAAATAACTTAAGCTAAAATTGAACAAAGTAAAGGAAAAAGGTTGGAACCGAAGAAAATAGTGTATTGCCAATATTATTGCTTGAGAGAGAAAAGAGTCTAAATCCCCTTACAAAAGAGATGGATCGACTATTTATCGGCTACAAAATTAAGGCCTAAGACAATAGGGGAATGCCGTGGGAGCCCTAAAGTACTATATCCTATGTTCTTGTGCCATGAGTTTGGTCTGTTTGGAAGGTGCTAACCAATTTTCCCATCTTATTCAAATCCGTATGAACTTTATTTGCGTAGCTAAGTATTCTCATACTCTGGTCCCCTGTTTCTCTCTTACGACACATCACAGGGGGTGATGGATTGTTGATCCTATCCTTAATGCGAGGATCACTTAACTGCTGCTATCTCGGTGGTAACTTCTACATAATCCCTAGCTCTCATGGACTCAGTAGCCCATTTAGGACCTCTCGATGATGATACATGTGTTATTTAGTTTCACACCATATAGATAGTCCCTCCATCTTTTAGACACAAACTCACCCACTCTTAGAAAATGGAAAAAAAAAAAGAAGACTCATTGCAGATCGATTGCGCCTTCCTTCTTGCTTACGAGAGCGAAGTACTGCACCCTTATGTGGCTGAATCTCGTGCCACATTTATGGTCCTCTCGTAGTGCTCTTCCCTAGTGAAGCTTGGGAAATTGTCCCCTCCTATAAATGTACCACAACCAGTCTTCTTTTTGCCTATCTCCACTCCATAGTAGTCACCTGTGTCTTTTGAAAATCCAACTCATCCAAATTCCTTCATCTATTGTTTTCTCCGCACCATGTTTGTTTTTTCGACATGTTCCACGCCTTTTTCTTTGACCACTGGGGGGAGGTCAAATAGGAGGAAGAAGAAAAAATCCTCTGTCAAGTCTTTTATGGATAAGATCATCCCTTGTTATTTCAACTTCAATGAAGATTTCAAGATTCAACCCTGTAGAGACAAGAGGATCTGACGCGTAGGTGAGTTAGGTTCTTTGATATGGGAAGCTAACATTGATACAGTCCAGGCAGATTGCAGTTGGCCCCCTCAAAAGTTCCGCATGGAGGGTCCTAACATCTCCAAGAGTATTATATTTTTCTGACCCGATATCGTTGTTTACACTTATCTATTTAGCATCAGCCTTGGTAACCCTATTGATGAGGTGATCATCTTGTTCTGAGACACCTTTCAAATATGATAAGTTCAACCAAGTCTGGGGGTATAAAGAGCTGTTGCTTGCATTCATGCATTGACCATTTTAGTCAATGAATTTTTTCTTTAGAGCATCTTCTTTTGCTTTACCTCCCCTGTCTAATTTGAGGAGGGATAATTCAACTGAAGCATCGTGAGAAAAAATATCTATTGGGAAATTTGGATGACATCCACAACTGGGGCTTCACCGATCGTTTATAGCCACAACTTCTGAAGATCTTTGCAATATTCCCCTTCCTAGGTCTTAGAATACACATCGTGAGTGACCGGATAAGTTGACTCTTTCTATTAATTGTGTTCCTTTCCTTACCCATTTTTGCTTTGACTCTCCCCCTCTCCTCTTCATTTTCCTTTATATCATGCAGCTTCTAAGTGGTGTCCTCTCTAGGGCGCTTCCCTTCTTCACTGGGTAGGGTAACTCCAAAGGTCGATCGCGAAAATTTTAGATTTCACCACTACCGGGAGTCATTCCTGGATGTGGATTTCCAACAGACTTAGATGGAAGGAGAAACATGGTATGCCATAGTACCCTCATATGATTACTCACCTTCCTTCATGCCTTTTTATTCATCCCTCTGGACTTTTCCTATTAAGGTCTGTCATCCGGTTAAACCTTGCTTTTGCTCTTGGATATTGAGGCAAAACTTGTTATCCAGGGGCCTCACGGCTACCTTCAAGCTCTTGTTGAAGCTGTAACTACTTCTAGCCCTGAGGTGGAGTCCCCATCCCCAAGAGGGGGGAAAAGGAGAAGAAGAAGGAAAACTCGGTCATTGAGAAAATAGGAAATCTACCCCCTGTTATTATCGTCTCAAATGAAAACTCCGAGGAATTTGGGGGTAAGCTGCGAGTTCAAAAGTTTCAAGTTCCCTGCGTGTCCTACACCGAGGATGAGAGGTTATTTCTCTACATGGAGAATTTCCAAGAAAACCACTCTCAGATCGTGGCTCCCATGACTATCGGCAAGTCAGGTTCCTGCAATGCTGGTAGAGTCCCAGTCGGAAGTAGAAATTTGGGAGCTTCTTCCCTTGCTCGTGGGGATTTAGGTCTTAGCTGAATGACATTTCCAGGCTAAGGCCTCCTATAGAGCTGACAAACACTTGTGCCATAGCATTCCTTTGGGCCCCTTCAGCCCAGGACCCAATGTACTATCAAACAACAGTTTCGAGAATACCTGACGAGGTTAGCTTCTTCTCAAAACCCATAGGGATTGACAATTACCTAATTCTCGTGATCTTGCCAATAGATCAGTAAAGGATGGACAACATATCCATTGAGTTCCATCTAAATAATTATGCTCATGTAATTGCCAAGGTAGGTAATCTTCACTCTATTACTCCTCTCAAGGATGTTCTTGCTTCTATATCTTGACTTCTTCATCTCAGGATAGTGTATTGGCTGTGAAAGGCCTTCAATGACTGCTGAAGGAGAGGGAGAGCCTTTGGTTAAAGGGCAGCAAACACAAGGAAGCTATGATCCTCATTTGAGACCAATCTTCCTCAATTGAGATATTAGCTCGTAGAGCCTTCGAGCTCAAGATGCTGAATATTGAGCGAGAAGTGGTGTCGAATGAGAGGGAAAGCCATCGAGGGGATGCCCTTCATTGGTCCACCTAGGTGAAAGTTTGCAATAAAAGAATGCTTCACAAGTCGGCCTTATGGTGAATCTTATGAAAAAGCAGACTGAGGTGAAATAGCTCATCCACTTAGCGAGCATAAGGTCTCATCACCATGCCAATTCAATTCCTCGGGATGAAATATACCAGCTAAAGGGGAAGATTAAAATTTTGATAAGGAGAGACAGATTATAAAAAAGCGTCATGACTTAGAGAGAGTGCGTGATGCATAGATCACGCGGATCCAGATTTTGAGGGATGCCAACATAGGTAATCTTTATTTGGACAAGGAAATAACAAAGTACCAAGTCTTGGTTGACTTAACTTACAGTTAGATTGCGATGATGAGTAGGTCACCTTTACTTCGGAAGAAGAATTTTCCGCTATTGAACTATCCGATGACAGATGCACTGAGGATTTTGATGGGCGAGACTGTGCCTCTTGGTGACCAAGGCTGTTATAACATGTAAAATTTATAGCTTTATTTTAGGTTTTCCTTTTCGAGATCCTTACTTCAGGTTCTCAAGTATGTTTCTCTGTATTTAGATTGAAAAAGGTCAATTTCTAACTAGGAAGATATATCTCGGTTGACATTTTTGTATTTTGACTAGTATTTTAGGAAATGGTGAGCCACCCTAGACGCTTCATATCCTGAAAAAACTATTAGATCATGCCTTGACGGCATTAATTGCACCATCCACATGGCGGACATCCTCAGCCCTCCTCTTTCTATGTGCCTAAAAAATTGGGCTATAAACATCGGCCTTCCTCGCCAGTATTTCCCATTCCTTGCTGGATTGTACTTTTCTCTTTGTGAGATTCAGTCATGGGGAGTAAGAGAGCCTTCTTGGGACACTTTCTCCCTTGCCTAATCAAGTGATTCGACTTTGTGCTTTGTCCTTCCATAGTTTGTGGCTTATCCTTGTCTTTTATTCTGGAACCACATCAAGGAGTTGGTCACTCAAGCTTCTGACGAGATTAAGGTAAGAACTGTAAATGAGACTAAGGGCGAGAGTGGTGAAAGTCGGGTATCGCTGGCATCATGTGCTCTACAATTGCACCAAGCAATCAGGCCCGAGATCTGTCGCTAGGTTATGCTCATTCAACTCACTTAAGGAAATCACCACAGACTGTTACACTTCATCACCACACTCAGCCTTTAGCTCATTCAATTTCTTATCACCTCTGTCAACTATTCCTTCTATCATTTGGCCCTTTTCTAGGATTTTGTAACATGTATCCCTTCCAAGGTCTGCAATATTTTTGCCCTATTTCAGGGTTTTGTGATGTGTAACCTATATAGAGCTTGTAACTTGTAACCTATTTCGAACTTGTAATTGTAACCCATTTCGGGCATGTAATGTAAGGAAATTTTTGTGACTTTGTGGCTTTCTCGTGTTATTCTATTTTTCTTTTTGCATATTTTTCTTGCACACGGTTTACTATTGGAAACTCCATTCTTTACAGCTTCACTCAGTGCTTTCTTTAGGACAAGAGTTTGTACTCGATTAATCTTCTTGACATTGTTAGGAATGCCTTTTCAAGAGATAGGGGAAATAACCTCCCGAAGGCTTTCTTCACAGTGCCTTACTTTTCGTGACCCACCTTCAGAAATTTATGCATGTGGCTTTTACCCAAACTTAACGAACATTGGGTATTGACTGGATGACTGTAGATAGTCACCAATTAATTTTGTGTTATGACACTTATTATGAACATACCTCTTATGGTTGGTGCATTTGCTATTTTTCGTTCAATTGTGGGCCTCTTTCAACACGTTAATTATTATACCTCATACCACGAGGAGGGAATTCCTTTACTTTTTAAGGTTTTTTTGCTTCTAAGTCCAAATATCTCCAAGGCACTTTAGAGCGGAGTGTCTCAGAGAATTCTCTCTGCTTATCAATTTTCAATTTCGTACTTAATAGGGAACTTTAGATTTTAAAATATTATTGAGAATGCATCTCGATCAAGCCCTATTTAAAGTGCATGGTAGTGCCGCCTTGGTTCTTTGCTATCGGATGATCAATCCGTGTTTTACATGAATTGATTCTTCCAATGGGGCTGGGGCCCTAACATTTTATCTCAAAGAGTAGTTCTATGTTCTTTAGAAAGTTGATCTTGACTTCGTCTTCTGTTTCTGATGCATAGCCAATGGGTGAGGGGACCTTGAATTCAATCTTACTCCTTATTTTTGAGGTCGGGGAACACTGGATTGGGACTCAGAGTTCCTAAGTTGAGCTCTTATCCTCCCTTTCTCTGTTCAAAGTGAGTTGTGCTCAAGACCTAGGACCTTTGACCTCCAGGCACTTGTGGCATGTTGCACTTGAACTTAGAGGGTTGGTATTTGCAAGGAGAAGTGTTATAAAGACAGGGAGGTTCTTAGGAATATTTGCAAAGGAAAGTATTTTAGGTCTTTACATGGTGTAGAAAAACAGAAAACCTAATTTATCCTAGGAGTTCCTATTGATACTTCATTAAAAACCTTGCTAGAAAAACCTTCAGGAGGACAAAAAATAAGCGAACGTGTCCTTCTAGGTCTTCTAAGTTGGCTATCTAACCGCAATGCTTCCTCCTCTTCTGGTTACTCTCAAGAGCTTTTCTTTCTATCGTCTTCCAAAATTAGCACTGATCTCATCCCAAAAGCGGATTCGCCTTGTGCAGGCGAGTAAGCTGTTTTTACTAACCTATAGGATCTTGGGAGAAAATAGAAGACAAAAGTTAATGAATTAATCACACAAAAGGTATATACTTGCCATCTTGTTAAGGGATTCTTTTAATTATCATCTCTTAAGGTGTGCTGGGGTTTGCAGGTTATTTGCTTCCCTCAGCACTTCTCCCAAAGCTATTTTTTAACTCGATCACTTAAGAACTCCTGCAATTGACAATTCTTCAACAAATCTGTAATCACTTCTCGGTTGTGCTGTGGCTGTGTGACCTGTGGTATTCACACCACAAGTTCCTATCCCTAGAACGTGGATTGAGCGGAATGGCTTTAGGAATGTTTCCCCCTTGATATCCCATATGGCCTAGAATAGCTGCATTGGGATGATAGTAAAATAGTACTTCGAGAGCAGAGGCACTTCTCTGATAGGGGAAACTACTGGCTTTGCAACCTCTTTGGCTTGCAACCCTCTTCGAGAAGAGTCCTAGTCTACCCTATTGTCTGTTCGAGGCTACCTCAGGGAATAAGAAATAGCACCTCTACTTGATCCCACTCTCATATATGCTGAATATAATTTGTACCTTCCTCGAGATGTAGCCTTCGAGTCAAACCATCACGAAAGGTTCCAGGCGGTCCTTTCACCTGTGTACCATGGGTCTTTTGCAGACTTTGGCCCATCCCATGTCTGCAACATATTGCTAATCACCCTTCGACAGTCATCCCTGATCTTGATTATTGACTTGTAGTGGTTATGAACGTCAGTCCAAGTCGCTGCCTCTAACTTGATTAGGTTTCTTTCAACTTGAAAGAGGCGATTGAACTTTCAGAGTTCAGTCCCTTAGTGAAAGGATCCACATAGATAGTCATTCAGCACTACTGACATCTATATCTCTCCTTTTGGAACCTCAACGGAACTCCCGAAGTAGCTCTATATCCCCTTGTTCTATCTTGAAAATATCTCCCCTCGGGGGCTGCACCTTATTGGCTTCGACATGGGCCCCAATGAAACTATTTTATAACATGTTAAATGGATCAATTGAGTTTACAGTAGAAAAGTATACCAGACCAAGGCTCCACCTGATAGGGTTTCTCCAAATTTCTTCACCATTACGAATTCAACGTCTTTTCCTGTCAAGTCGTTGTCGTTGGCGGTTGTCATGAAAAAAGGTAAATGTTCTTGGGGGTCTGAATTATCATCGTATTTGGAGATATCAGGAATTTTGAACCTTTTAGGGATGGACTTAGTTACTATGCTGGCGGTGTAAGGCACCTTAGAATAACTCTTGAGTCTGGCCCCTTTACGACGGGTAGTGCTCCTAGAATTCGATTCATGCATGTCTGTAGCTCTGCATATTGAGATTTCATTTACTTGATAACGCTCAAACCACACTTTCAACTGAAGTGTGAAGCGGACGTTGTCAATAAAGAACCCAACTTAGAGGTTGGGGTCGATCCCACAGGGAATATGGAAGATCTAGATTACAACCGGTAGATGAACTCGTATGGTAATTACTTCACAATGGGGGGATTCTAATAAAAATCAATAATTGAAATAAGCAGCAGTCAAGATTATATTTGTAAATCAATAATTAAAGGATAACTAGGTTTGTGTTCCCCATGGATTCATAACATCTTTGGGTATACACTCGTGATCTTTACTAATACTTACTTACAAAACTGATAACTTAGGTTCATTCAAATGATTGACCAATCCCTATTTAAAGACTATCCTTAATTACTCGACCAAGTCTTATAAGTTTTGCACACTAACTGTTATCACTAAGTTTCAGATATAACTATCCTGCGACCACAAATCAAGTTAATACAATGATCATCAAGATCAAGACTCTGTTGTAATTCTCTTTTTCTAATCTCTACCTCTTCGACCAAAGCAAGTAAAGAATTCAGGCACTTCCTAACGTTACGCATCGCTAAGAATCATTAAAGATGAAGAGACTATAATATAAGTAATTAGTATTGGTTTTAGAATCACTTCGTGCAACCCTAACTTGTTAATCCACCATGGTTCCCACAACCCTAGCTATGGAAGTTTTAGCTTCTCATAGTTGCAAGGTTGTGAATTGTATTCATGATTAAAAACATAAAACAATACTTACAAAGATGATTTAGGAAAAATGATTCCTTCAATTAATTCACGAAATCTTGAATAACAAGTAGCAACAACAATATGAATTCAAGAAAAGGTTGATCACAAGGTTGAACCAACTCAATTCTCTCTTTCAATGATGTCAAATTGCTTACTACAATGCTTTCCTACTAAAATTAAGTCTATTCATAATCCTCTATGAAAAATAAAACATAAAAAGTATTTATAGAGACACAAAAATCCTTTTCCTAAACAAATAGGACTGCTTTCCATATCTGTAGCCGACCTAGTCAGAGGTCCACCTATGACTCGTAGGGGATTTTCATGGACCGTGGCATCAATCGTAGCTTGAAGTATTGGCTGAATTTTTGCTAAGTATTGGGCTAAGGTACGATTCATACCAATATCTTATGACTCGTACATTGCACCCGTGGCTTGATCCTGATACTTTGAACTTTGTCTGAACTTTACCACGACCAGTATGGTATGACTCGTACCTTCATTTCACGGGTCAAAGGATCCTTTCGTACTGAGAATCAACCTCCTGTGGAATTCTTTTGGATTTCATCACGACTAGCTTACCACGACTCGTAACATCATGGTACGATACGTGACAAGTCTTATGGGATCAGTCTTCCAGGTAAAACTTTTAGCTTCTTGTCAAGTCCCTCAATACGACTCATAGGTCCATCCTACTGATTGTACTGTAGATTAGTTTTGAGCGTTAATAGTGCTGTAAATCCACAGCACATCAACACCTTCAACTTAAGGCTTTTGCATGTCCTCAGGCAAAGAAAAAGAAAAACTAAACATGACGCTCAACTAGAAAATAAACTTAAGATACTACAACCAAAACTGAAACAAATATGTGCACTTTATATACAACTCTATTGACCCTTCCTCCTGAAATATCATTAGCTAATGTATGGCAAGCAACATCAAAACATCATATTCAGGGATCAAGACATTTCATCTAACTATCAACAAGCAATTAAGTCAATCACCTATGTGTTTCACATAGACCAATGGTAAAAGAAAAAATAATCCATGTAGCCTCATAGAAAAAAATGAAGTCCCCACTCTAGTATGAAGTATCGAATGAAACATGGGACTAGGAAAAGAGAAGCACTCACTCTCTCAAAGAACTGCAAGTATTATGCATCAGATACCATAGGTTTACCCTTATTTTCTCTGCTTTGGTTTGTTAGATGGTCAATTTAAGATCACTGTAGGACTTGATATGACTTGTAATGTAGGCTTAGAGATGGACATGATAAAGATGGAAGATTTTTATGAGTGACTATCCCTTCCTTGGCACTACATCCATTGGCTACACCATTTTTCTATTTCACCCTTCAGCCTTTTTGTCTTATTTTCTTCCCTTTTTACCATTTTAAGAATATTTAAATGGATGAGGTGATTTTTCATATTTTTCAACAATTTAAAGCTCTTTTGAATTTTTTATTTTTTCCATGTTCTCAAATTTTCAGCTTTTTACTTTTTCACCTCACCACACCTTATTTTTCATCATTTTTTCTCTTCTTTTTCTTTTCTTTCCTTTTCTCCCGCTCCCACCATTTATGCACCCCTACTTTTTGATAACGCTCAAACCACACTTCCAACTGAAATATGAAGTGGACGTTGTCAATAAAGAATCCAACTTAGAGGTTGGGGTCGATCCCACAGGGAATATGGAAGATCTATATTACAGCCGGTAGATGAACTTGTATGATAATTACTTCACAATGGGGGGATTCTAATAAAAATAAATAATAGAAATAAGCAGCAATCAAGATTATATTTGTGAATCAATAATTAAAGGATAACTAGGTTTGTGTTCCCCATAAATTTCATAACAACTTTGGTTATACACTCACGATCTTTACCAATACTTACTTACAGAACTGATAACTTAGGTTCATTCAAATGATCGACCAATCCCTATTGAATGACTATCCTCAATTACTCAACCAAGTCTCATGAGTTTTGCAAACTAACCATTATCACTAAGTTCCAGATATAACTATCCCGCGACCACAACTCAAGTTAATATAATGATCATCAAGATCAAGACTCTGTTGTAATTCTCTTTTCCTAATTTCTACCTCTTCGACCAAAGCAAGTAAAGAATACAGGCACTTTCTAACATTGCGCGCCGCTAAGGATCATTAAAGATGAAGAGAATACAATATAAATAATTAGTATTGGTTTTAGAATCACTTTGTGCAACCCTAACTTGTTAATCCACCATGGTTCCTACAACCCTAGCTATGGAGGTATTAGCCTCTCATAGTTGCAAGGTTGTGAATTGTATTCATGATTGAAAACATAAAATAATACTTATAAAGATGATTGAGTAAAAACGATTCCTTCAATCAATCCACGAAATCTTGAATAACAAGTAGCGAGAACAATATGAATTCAAGAAAAGATTGGTCACAAGGTTGAACCAACTCAATTCTCTCTTTCAATGATATAAAATTGCTTACTACAATGTTTTCCTACTAAAATTAAGTCTATTCGTTGTCCTCTATTAAAAAATAAAACATAAAAAGTATTTATAGAGACACAAGAATCCTTTTCCTAAACTAACAGGACTGCTTTCCATATCTGTAGCCGACCATGTCATGGGTCCACCTACGACTCGTAGGGGCTTCTCACAGACCGTGGCATTGACTCGTGGCTTATTGTGTTGGCTGAATATTGGCTAAGTATTGGGCCAAGGTACGATCCATACCTACATCCTATGACTCGTACATTGCACCCGTGGCTTGATCCTGATACTTTGAACTTTATCTGAACTTCACCATGACCGTTATGTTAAGGCTCGTACCTTCATCTCATGGGTCGTAGGATCCTTTTGTACTGAGAATCAGCCTCCTGTGCAATTCTTCTAGATTTCATCACGACTGGCTTACCACGACTCGTACCATCGTGGTACGATCCGTGAAAAGTCTCATGGAATCAATCTTCTAGGTTAAACTTCCAGCTTCTTATCAAGGGCCTCAGTACGACTCGTAGGTCCATCCTACGGATCGTACCGTGGACTGCACTTTTTGCCTTTTTTGCACACTTTTAGCTTCCTTTTATAATTTATTATTCCAACACCCATTTATCCTGAAATCAAAGGAAAAGTGCCTTGTATCGACATAAATACACTGAAATCCATGCTATTTTCTTAGTTTTGAGCGTCAATAGTGCTGTAAATCCACAACACATCAACACCCTAAACTTAAGTCTTTTGCATGTCCTCAGACAAAGAAAAAGAAAAACTAAACACGACGTTCAACTAGAAAATAAACTTAAGATACTACAGCCAAAACTGAAAAAAAATATGTGCACTCTATATACAACTCTGACCCTTCCTCCTGAATATCATTAGCTAATGTATTGCAAGCAACATCAAAACATTATATTTAGAAATCAAGATAGGTCTCTAGCTATCAACAAGAAATCAAGTCATCATCTATGTGTTTCACACAAACCAATGGTAAAAGTAAACATAATCTATGTACCCTCACAAAAAAAGAAGTCTCCACTCTTGTATGAAGCATCAGATGAAACATGGGACTAGGCAAATGAAGCACTCACTCTCTTAAAGAACTGCAAGTATTATGCCTCAGATACCATAGGCTTGCCCTTATTTTATTTGCTTTGGTTTGTTAGATGGTCAAATTAAGATCATTATAGGACTTGATATGGCTTGTAATGTAGGCTTAGGGATGATCATGATAAAGATGGAAGATTTTTATGAGTGACTATCCCTTCCTTGACACTACATCCATTGGCAACACCATTTTCATATTTCATCCTTCATTCTTTTTGTCTTCTTTTCTTCTCTTTTCCCCATTTAAAGAATATTTACATGGATGAGGTGATTTTCACATTTTTCAACAATTTCAAGCTCTTTTGAATTTTTCTTTTTCTATGTTCTCAAATTTTCAGCTTTTTACTTTTTCACCCCACCACACCTTATTTTTCACCATTTTTTTCCTCTTCTTTTTCTTTTCTTTTCCTTTTTCTCCCACTCCCACCATTTATGCACCCCTACTCTAGCCACCCTCAACTTAAGCATTTTGCTTATGTTGAGATTCACAATATCCAAGGAAGGACCAGGGCCAAACAGGTTCATTATAAATAAATGGGTTCAGTTAATAGGTAAATCAAAGAAATATGGTCTATTAAGGCTCAAACTTGGGATCAAGGGATTCATGAGACTTTGGTAGGGCAATATAGGCTAAAAGTGAGCTAAAACAAAAATGGCCTATGATTATCTCCTAACCAACCATCCTTAACCAATGTAGAGACCAACCAGGCAAGTTCTAGATCTTCAACAACATACCGCAATAAATACTAAGACCTCACTCACACATGGTACATGAACTATTTTTACTTTACCTATCTAGTTCTACATGTCTTAACAAGACTAGCACTACTAATAACTAAATGACATAAAATGATCCACAGAAATCATGCATTGTTGTCGCAAATACATAGAATTTTTTTTAAGCAGGGTCAATTTTTCCAAAAACAACAAAACTAGTGCATATCCATTGACTGAGTATTCCTAAGTTACTTTCTAATCAAACAAAAATCACAACTAAAAAAAAAATCCTAACATATGCCAGTTCTACTAGATCGGATGCCTGAGGGAAAAGAAACACGGCAAGAAAAACCCTTAGACGAACAAAAAAAATCCCAAAATTACAAGTACACCCCCCTCGTTTTTAAAAAAATGAGATTCATCCCCGAAGCATAAAATATAAGCATGTAGGGAGATGGACATACCTGTGGCTACTCAAACTTCACCTCTCATGGGTTGCCTCCCATGCAGCGCCTAATTTAACGTCGTGGCACGATGTTACTTTTGTGAATTCTCAGGTATCATCAAGGTATATTTCCTTCACTCTTTTCAATTCATCTTTATCTCCCATTATCTCCATAATTCATTTTCACAGCTGCCAAAGTATCATTAGTCACAATTCCTTCCACTAAGGTTGATAGCTGATCATGTTCCATCTTTGGGTGTATGAGTGGAAGGTTTATCCCTAGACGAAAACCTGAGGATGTCACAAAAGAAAAACAAAGGAAAAAGAAAACGTCAAAAGTAAAGTAACTACCAACAAGTCAAATACAAGCTAATAACCTAGTCTTAGCCGTATTCCCCAGCAACGACGCCACTTTTTGATAATGCTCAAACTACACTTCCAACTGAAGTATGAAACGGACATTGTCAATTAAGAACCCAACTTAGAGGTTGGGGTCGATCCGATAGCGAATATGGAAGATCTAGATTACAGTCGGTAGATGAACTCGTATGGTAATTACTTCACAATGGGGGGATTCTAATAAAAATCAATAGTATAAATAAGCAGCAGTCAAGATTATATTTGTGAATCAATAATTAAAGGATAAGTAGGTTTGTGTTTCCCATAGATTCATAACAGCTTTGGGTATACACTCGTGATCTTTACCAATACTTACTTAGATAATTGATAACTTATGTTCATTCAAATGATCGACCAATCCCTATTGAATGACTATCCTCAATTACTCGACCAAGTCTCATGAGTTTTGCAAACTGACCGTTATCACTAAGTTTCAAATATAACTATCCTGTGACCACAACTCAAATTAATACAATGATCATCAAGATCAAGACTCTTTTGTAATTCTCTTTTCCTAATCTCTACCTCTTCGACCAAAGCAAGTAAAGAATTCAGGCACTTCCTAACGTTGCGCACTTCTAAGAATCATTAAAGATGAAGAGACTACAATATAAGTAATTAGTATTGGTTTTAGAATCACTTTGTGCAACCCTAACTTGTTAATCTACCATGGTTCCCACAACCCTAGATATGGAGGTTTTAGCCTCTCATAGTTGCAAGGTTGTGAATTGTATTCATGAATGAAAACATAAAAAAATACTTACAAAGATAATTGAGAAAGAATGATTCCTTCAATTAATCCACGAATCTTGAATAATAAGTGGCAAGAACAATATGAATTCAAGAAAAGGTTAATCACAAGGTTGAACCAACTCAATTCTCTCTTTCAATGATGTCTGCTTAATACAATGTTTTCCTACTAAAATTAAGTCTATTCGTCGTCCTTTATGAAAAATAAAACATAAAAAGTATTTATAGAGACACAAGAATCATTTTCCTAAACTAACAAGACTGCTTTCGATATCTGTAGCCGACCTCATCACGGGTCCACCTACGACTCGTAGGGGCTTCTCACAGACCGTGGCATTGACTCGTGGCTTAAAGTGTTGGCTGAATTTTGCTAAGTATTGGGCCAAGATACTATCCGTACCTACATCCTACGAATCATACATTGCACCCGTGGCTTGATCCTGATGCTTTGAACTTTGTCTGAACTTCACCATGACCAGTATGGTACGACTCGTACCTTCATCTCACGGGTCGTAGGATCCTTTCGTACTGAGAATCAACCTCCTATGCAATTCTTCTGAATTTCATCATGACTGGCTTACCACGACTCGTACCATCATGGTACGATCTGTGACAAGTCTCATGGAATCAATCTTCCAGGTTAAACTTTTTGCTTCATATCAAGGCCCTCAGTACGACTCCTAGGTCCATCCTACAGACCGTACTGTGGACTGCACTTTTTGCCCTTTTTTGCACACTTTTAGCTTCCTTTTGTAATTTATTATTCCAACACCCATTTAACCTTAAATCAAAGGAAAAGTTCCTCATATCGACATAAATACACCTAAGTCCATGCTATTTTCTTAGTTTTGAGCGTCAATAGTGCTGTAAATCCATATCACATCACTCCTTCCTCAATCACTCCATCATTGTTATCATAGAGGCTATGGGGGTTTAAAACCTATTCTCAGTGGTTGCAAGCTCCATCGTCCCATCATTATGGTCTATTTCATTAAAAGGATCTCTCTTGTTTCCCCTCAAGGCATTCGACGTCACTTGAGGCACATAATTTTGGAGCTCATTCATCCTCCTATTTTGGGCCTCCATCTTGGCAATCAGCTCCATCTAAAAGTCGGTGAGATCCTTGAGGATCCTCGAGATGTCCTCCACACCAACCACTTATTCTTCCGCCTCAACTATTTCGATGGGAGGCCTATGAACCCTCCTTTGCATATTTAGGTTAATCATTTCCATGTTATGGAAAAGATCCTGCTTGCTACAATTGGTTTGCCTGCTAGAATCTATAGCTCATTCGGGACCTATCAATTCTATCATTTAATTCCACTCCATACAGTTCCCTGTGTGGTAAGTACACATGTCTAATAGAAAGAAAAGAAAAAGAAAATGGAATCAACCTTCTTATCGGCGTTCTGCATTTTTTGGAGCTATGTCTATAAATCATTAAGGTTGGCCTGCATTTTAGGAAGGATTGTAGGATGTTCACAACACGCAGTGAAAGATTAAAATATTTCTGAACAAATTTATTTATGTTTAAAATTTATTTACATCTAAAAATTAGGTTCAAGACGAACCTAGTGACAAGAGTCGTAGTTCAAAATTCTTCGATAGTACGGAGACTCTATGTATATCCACTCCGAAATTAATTTTTGTTATCAATTTCTTGATCAACGAACTCGCAATCAGCTCCATCTAAAAATTAGTGAAACCCTTGAGGATCCTCGAGATGTCCTCCACACCAACCACTTATTCTTCCGCCTCAACTATTTCGATGGGAGGCCTATGAACCCTCCTTTGCATATTTACGTTAATCATTTCCATGTTATGGAAAAGATCCTCCTTGCTACAATTGGTTTGCCTGCTAGAGTATATAGCTCATTCGGGATCTGTCAATTCTATTATTTAATTCCACTCCATACAGTTCCCTCGTGTGGTAAGTACACATGTCTAATAGAAAGAAAAGAAAAAGAAAATGGAATCAACCTTCTTATCGGCCTTCTGTATTTTTTGGAGCTATGTCTATAAATCATTAAGGTTGGCCTGCATTTTAGGAAGGATTATAGGATGTTCACAACACGTAGTGAAAGATTAAAATATTTCTGAACAAATTTATTTATGTTTAAAATTTATTTACATCTAAAAATTAGGTTCGAGACAAACCTAGTGACAAGAGTCGTAGTTCAAAATTCTTCGATAGTACGAAGACTCTATGTGTATCCACTCCGAAATTAATTTTTGTTATTAATTTCTTGATCAACAAACTCGAAAATAAATTAAATTACAAATATTGAATTGAAATTTTTAAAAAACTATTTCAACCACAAGAAACGTAACAAAAAAATAATTTTCTTGTCAATAATATTTTCTCTCTTGATTTGATGTCTAATGAAAAGAAAAGAAAAAGAAAAAGAAATCAGCCCCCTATTCGCCTTCTGTATTTTATGGAGGAATGTCTAGAAGCTAATATATATAAATGCTATCAATGTATCACTCTTTTTTTGTGACAATTCTGGTGCGAATTTAGTATAAATAATATGTTTCAAATCCAACTATAGTATATATATTATGTGTGTGCATGCAGTACATATATAGTTTGAGAAAGTTAGTTTTTGTCCCTGCTGGTGGCACATCAATCTTTAAAATTTTAGCAGAAAATCATAAGTTAAGTAGAACACTATCACATACTAAAATAATTAAAAAACACACATATCATATAAAGTTTGATTAGCTCTACATTTACGGGGCAAAATTAGAGAAAATTTCCACTAGGAAGGAGAAGGATAGCTAGTACAACAATTTCTAATTTACAACCATTAATTAAAAACAAAAATATAAACCTACAAGAACAATGAGATTCGCAAACCTATAGGTACATTTTCAATCCTATAAGAGCAACGAATTTTTAGACCTAAAATGAGAATTAGCCAAATAATATAAGAAAGTTTGATAAATTCGAATTGACATAATTCAAGAAATAAATAACAAATACTCCCCAGACTTGACATTAATATGAAGAACATCTCTCAACTGTCTTTCTGGGGAAAATATAGAGAGATGTTCTTCCTCGTAAGGGCTCTATTAGAGTAGTGCTCATATCAATGAAGTCTAGATAATGTCTAAACTTTTTGTTTGGAATTTTCTTTATAAAAATAGCTAAAATATTATGAAGGTCGGTGTTAAAAAATAGTTTAGAATTTATTTCTTAATAAAATTAACCTCTAGGGGCCGATTTTTTTAGTGCAAAAAAATCAAAATAATTCAAATTGACCTTTGAAAGTTGTTTTCTTTTTCTTAAAAATTACAAAAATTGATATTCGAAGGTTAATATTTTTATTTATTTTTTGCATAATCTCTACCTCCAGAGGTTGCTTTTTTTGTTTTTTGGAAAAAATAAAGTTGAGGAGTATAAATAAAAATAAAATAAAGTCTTAAACCAATAAGTACCAATAGTATAGTGGTAGAAATATATTCCACCACAGTAAAGATCACAAATAATGTATTTTATTATTGTATAGTTTAAAAGACCGACTTAATGAGGTTGATATTTTTCAAAAAAGTAAAAATATTAACCATCGAAAGTCAATATATTTTTTTTACCTGCCTCCATTTTGAGGTTAGCTTTTGATATTATTTTAGTAGTGATGTGAAATATCAAAGTGAGTACAAGCCATAACATACAAAATGCTATCTATAAAACTCAAATATGAAATATTAAACATTTGCTTCATCTACTTATCTCTTTTCGATGACACGTCTGCAAACAATTTGAAATGAGAAGCAAAAGAAACAATTATAAGTTTAGCAAATTTCATATTAAATTATTGAGGACCTTCTCAATAGAGAATTGTTGAGATAACATCAGCTTCCCAACCCTTATATCTCGAGTATACTCTATCCGTCATATCGTTGTTGGAGTACCAAATTCTTCATCTATAACTCCTCATCTAACTGTTTCTTTAGTATGACAAAAACTGATATGCTTTAGAAACATTAAGCATATCATCCACATACATAAAAAATACAAAAAATAATCATTTTAAGTTTCTTGTTATACATATAACTATCATATGCATTTCGAGAAAAGGCATTCTAGAACCATATAAAAATTTCTTAAGTAAGAACACATGATTCTTCTTAGCTTGAGCGATGAATCACTCTAGTTGATTATATAAATCTGTTCTTCTACCCAGCATGAAAGAATATAGTTTTTATAAGTAATTATTCTAGAATTAAGTCATGAAGAGCCACCAAAATTGATAAACTGTGATAGAATTATTCTTCACTATTAGAGAGAACACTTGATTCTTGCATACAAAGAAAGTTTTTCACTATTAGTAAGAAGAATAATTACAAATATCTCCAATTACAACCTCTTATATAAATTTCAAGTCTTTCCAAAACCTTCAAGGATAATGAATTTCTCAAACATACAAGGACAATGAGTTCCCAAACCTGTAAAGATAATAAGTTTTTTAAACCTACAAGAGAAAACTGAATCTACAAGGACAACGTAAATTAAAAATACAAAAAAAGGGACAAAACTCAAATTCATAGAATTCAAGACACAAACAATACTTAACTCGAACTACAATTTGAAATGTGAACGAATATGAGCATTCTATCCAAAACGTTAAGGTAACTAATGGAGTTGCCCATAACCATTTAAAAATCTTTGGAAACTCTTACACAACTGATGAGGGACATGTGTAATATAGTCTATCTCACACCCCAATATTTAGAGAGGTGCAACCGACACTCAGTGCCTCATTTGACTAATCAAATCTTTCAAACATCTAATCATACCAATAATAGTACAACAAGCTTGGGCCGACATAAGAACCTAATTCACGATTTAAGAAATTAAATAAAACTGAATAACCAATAGAACTTCTATCACAACAACTAAAATGGAGGTTGACCCACAATTCAAAGCATATTTACACACTGACAAGGCCAATTGTATGAAAGTTATAACTAACCAAGAAAGCCGACAAGGTTTACACTAGATATCACAAATTACAATCCAAGTCTACGAGTATCTAAGAATAAGACAATAATTAAAAAATTGAAAAATGGCCTCAATCTACCCATCAACAATATATGTATACAAAAGAAAAACAAACGGGTACTCCAAATAACATTGAGCTTACCACTAAGCTGGAACTCCATTCTACTAACGAGAATTACGAGCTACCTGTCAATTAACATCTGTAGGCATATATGCAACACCCCCAGGCATGGTGCGTCAATGTAAAGAGTGTATTGAGTATGTAAGGTAATAAAATGAATAGAGATAATATAACCGAAACAAAAATCAAACAATACTAAGGACTAGCAACAACCTATACAATAACAACATCAATCCAATACCATCTTACTTGCCCCTGCTTTGGGTGTCACTATAACAACAACCTCTGCCACACCTTGCCGTAGAGGTCCAATACATCACTAACCAAAATATTCATATGATATGAATGCAATATGATGTAATGCGATACAAAAACTCAACCATGCTGGAAATACTCATGACCTTACATATGAATTAAAGAAACAAGCTTGACCCTATCGTAAATAGTCATGGCCTTACATGTACTTTTTATGTAGAAATTTAACCTTGCTAGAAAATTGTCACGACCTTATAGGTCAACATATGTACATCTAAACCTACCAAAAACACTCAAATTCTTATAGGTTCTCACAAAGCCACGACTCCAACTGATCTTGGGCATATTTTTATGCTCACTTTCTGCATTTTATCCATGTTTTACCTTGTTTTAAGAAGAATATTCAAATACAATTGCATGTTTTCATTGAAAACAATTGATGTCATGACCCGAGTCTACACCCTTAATGAGACACGGTACTTGGTGCCACAAGTAACCTTAAGATAATCCATGGTCTAACATTACACTGGTAAACTAAGTAAGCACACGCGAAAGCTAGGAAAAGAATAAATATCCAAATAAAACTATTTTGAAAATAGTAAACATAACTATAAAGAATGCTGAACATCTGTGTCTCAAAGACAACTATGAATTGACGAGTTGCTGGGACAAGTCCCCAGCTAATTCTAAATTATGACTAAGTACTGAACTAACTGAATAGAAAATACTGTCCTCAGAAGATGAGGATTCACCAATAGGATTGCTGCTGGAATCATTTGGAGAACTACTGACGATGTTGAGACCTGGAACCTGTGCAAATATCATAATACAATACAACATAGAAAGTATGCGCCAGTACTTGAAATGTAATGAGTAAGTGAGACATACAATAAGCATGGAAAATAAGCAGCTGAACTGAAATAACATAAAATGACCAACTGATACTGCATACTGATAGAAGTTGAGCTAATACTATGAAACGGTCAATAATGACCCTGACTGACGATCATAAATATGTCCTAGAACTGAGTGACTGAACTGAGCTAAATTGAGACTGAGCTGAGTTGAACTGTACTGACAAGTGGGAGAGTCTATAACCGACATATAACCACATGAGCTAGATGTGGAGTCCGATGTATATACTCCATCGGAGAAAGCGCATTGTACCTTGCAAGGATATAGTGGTTGAGCTTGGTGACCACAAGTCTGGGGCCCGTTTGGGCTAATGACCTATGGTGACAACGTAGTTCTAGAAACCTAGGTGTGCTGGAACCCTAGTCTACTTGGTGCTAAGTACTACTCCCACTGGATAGTCCTCATTTGACTACTAAATTGATAGCTCGAAGCTAGGGTCCTGGACTAAGTCAAGAATACTTATCTAGAAGTAACTTGAGAGTGTAGGACCGAATAATTGAAACTGGTGTTCTAAGACTGGCCAGAGTTGTTTATCCGGAAGCGTCGTAATCATCTAGAAAATGAACTGATAACTGAAGCTAGGGAGTATTACTGAACTGAACTCCTAAAAAACACTAACTATTGTAAAACTGATTAGCTGACTTACAGAAAGATACTGAAAATGCTACTTTTTGATTGAGATTGGACTAGCATGCAAACTGATTGTGAACTCACATGATGGTATTAACATGGAAATTCAGGAACTAATGGAGCCAAGCAAAAATTGCATCTAGTCAAATATGCAAGATCCATATTTACCGCATTCATAGAACTAGTGCTAAAACACATTTCATAAAGAGAATAACAACATATTTAGTGAATAGTGAAAAGTTAGCAAGAATTTATAAGAACTACAATCCACATGAAGTATTTAGAGTTTGACTGAAAATTAACCCTATATCTGATCATCAGGGCTAGAACTGATAAAAAAATTTACAAAAGGATTTTGGGACACAAGGGAAGAACAATTCCCTTGATGAATTCCAACATACCTAGAGTAGAATCCTTGAGAGAAGTCTGAAGAAATTTGAAGGAAAATTGAAATCCCTAGCTTTGATTTGAGATGCCTATCTAGAACTTCTTCGCACTGAGTCAAAGAGTTGAGAGAAAGAATGAGAGGATACGTCGATCAACCCCATTAATTCCATCCTAAATGTGCCCAAAATGACATAGTTTAGGAATTGAAAAGGTGGAAAGTTACAAAAATACCCCTGAAAGAAAGTCTGGAAAAACTGTTGTCGGGATCCAAGGGGTCACACAACGAGTCGTTGGTTGACACCACGACTCATTGGGACCAGTCGTTGGTCCTGGGCCTGAAATCTAGGCTCACTGATAATTGGCAACGGGATGGGACAATGACTCATTGGATGAACCAACGGTTGTTGTTTCCTCTCGTGGCCACTGGAGGAGTTGGAACTAAAATCCGAAACCACTACCAACGGACGACCCAATGACTCGTTGGTTGAATCAACAGGTCATTGTAACTGCTTATCGTTGACACTGTCTTGACCATGAAGAGTTGCTGGTTTTGGCGACAGGTGGCAACAACGACCCGTTGGAAGGAACCACGAGTCGTTAGTCCCACTCATTGCTTATGGGAAAAATTTCAACCCTTTCTAGAAACCAACCAATGATTGTCCACAATGAGTCGTCGAAGCTAACGACGATTTGTTAGGTGGCTCATTGGTTCTGGAAAAGTATGGGCAGGTTTCTGAGCTAGGAATACAACAAGTGATAGGACGACTCATTGCTCATCACAATGGGTCGTTCCTGTCATGACCCAAACATACACCCGGATAGTAGACACGGGACAAGGAGCCTCGAGAGACCCCAAGTCGACCCACGACATGAGCATACAACTAATTCAGTCACATGAGCGGAATAATTAACATAAAGAACATAATCATGATATAGCATAAGGAAAATCAGAACAAGACTTATACAATACAACGGAATACAACTTGCAGTCTGATAAGCCTCTAAACATGAAGGGAAGATTGACGGGACAACTCCCCAACTAATCCAACATCCAAAAATTGAAAAAAACGACATAAGGGATGAACATACAACCCTCAAAACATGAGGACTCACCAAAAGCACTAACAACGAATCTAAAACTATCTATGGGTGAGGATGAGCCTGGGAACTAAGACCTGTTTCATGAAACGATACAACATAGAAAGTATGTGATCAGTACATGAAATGTATTGAGTATGCAAGGTAAGTAAAACGGACATTTAAAACATGTATAAAGTTTATAAATGATCATAGGAGTAGGACATCGTGCTCGTATCGTAAATTATAATAACACATCATACAACTTAAGGTTTTCAAAACATTCGCGACATAAACATAGTCATAATCATAATAGAATAGTTTTTCTTAACATAACTTGAGCCAACATAGATAATCATAACATGCATAAATCATGAGAAGCAGTGGGAGATTCTCTTAACCATCATACCCCATATGAGCACACATGAAGCCCGATTTGTAACCATAGTAGGGAGGGTGTTTGTACCTTACCAAAGGTAGAACCATGAAAGTGTGATATCACCATGAAAAGGGGCCATTTGGGCCAGGGACTAACATGAAAGGGGTCCCAACATACCTACGGTGGCACGTAGTTCATGAGATATGGGGATTAACCTGAGCCCCGAACCTACTCGGTGTTCGATACTACTCCCAAAACATATATAGTGCTCATAATAACACATACATGAGTTCATGGGCTAGTTAAATCATGATAATCGTAAACATGCTTGAATATATAAGAACTTGCCATGACTTGAGGCCCATGGGTCGGCCAAAAACAAAATTCATGATTGATAAAATTCATACATACTTGTAGATCATGCATATAGCTTAAATTTCATAAAATCATAATGGGTAACATAATGAATTCATAATTTAAAACATAATTCATGCTGGGCTCGTAAAGAACATCGATGGGATAATAGATCATAAATCGATTCATCACGGGGAATGCATAATTAAGCTTAATTGCTTAGAAAATCAAAATCAATAATATTATAATCAATTAAATCTCAAAAGATGATCAAAATTCCATAGATTTTGATAATATTTCAAAATCACAAAACCCATAATTAAATCATTAGATTTTATATAATCCAATACAAAATCCCATGAGTTTTTGATAATTTATAAGTAAAATCATAGAGTAGGAGTATGGGTGTGGATGAATTCACCCATTGATGACCTTACATACCTGGGATTATCAAATCCTAACTCTCCTTAGAAGCCCAAGAGTGAAATTGGAAGAATTGAAGAGAGGCTTAAAATTCCCTTAGATCACCTTTCAATATCCTTGCATGCATGAATGAGAGTTTAGAATAGGTCATTCTCTAAAAAATCCAGCTTTTCCAAGCCAAAACGATGTAGTTTAGGGCCTTAGGAATTTAGAAATTACGAAAACACCCTCACTAAAAATGCAAAAATTCTTGGTCGCCAGTCCCCATGAGTCATTGTCATGGGGCACGACTCGTGGATGGGATCCGTGATGTCTACTGCCCAAACAAGCTCAGGGGATCCGACGAGGGACCCCATAGATCGTGGTGGCTGACCATGACTCGTGGTCACCACTCGTGGTCCCTACTGCCTCAAATCCCTACCCATGCATTCCATCCTCGCCATGGGTGACCTCACGAGTCGTGAGGTCTGACAATGACTCGTGGTCACCCCCGTGGCCTCGCAATACTCTTCCAAGCCCAACCTGACCACGAGTCACTTCACGGCTTGTGGTCCCACCAAACAAGCCACCTCATGAACCGTCCTGTGACCTGGTGTAAATTTTTAGTTTTTCTCCGTTTTGGCTCCCGGGTCTAATCCTTAGGTTCTCGGGGTATAACAATATCTCCTCCTTGGGAACATTCGCCCTCGAATGTTAGAAACATGCCGAAACTCAGAAACCAGCTATCACCATATATAAATACTGATCATTTAAGCCGAAAACTGACCGAATGACTACCTCCGAAAAGAACTACATCGCTGAGATGGATTTAGACACCATATACATATACCATAGCATAAAACAAACTTGTACGCATGAACTAAACATGAAAACTAATTAGAGGGTTAGGAAAAAACTGATACCTCAAATTGAAACTGAGCCGGTAGGGAACAAATGAGGGTATTCATCCATCATATCTACTTCGGCTTCCCATGTAGCTCTCTCAACATGCTGATTTCTCCATAATACTTTAACTGAAGCTACTTCTTTGTTCCTTAGCTTACAGATTTGACGATCTAATATTTCCACAGGTACTTCTTCATAACTGAGGCTGTCTCTTACACCAACACTGTCCACCGGGACTACTAAAGCTGGATCACCCAGACACTTTCTCAAAAGTGACACATGAAACAAAGGATGAACTGAAGATAACTCTGAGGGCAAGTCCAACTCATACGCCACCTTACCAACTCTCCTCACAACCCGGTAGGGGCCAACATAGCGGGGACTGAGTTTCCCTTTCTTTCCAAACCGCATGACTCCCTTCATGGGAGATACCTTTAGAGATACCCAAGCGTCCACCTCAAACTCTAAATCTCTTCTCCTCAAATCGACATATGATTTTTGACGACTCTGAGCGATTTTCAATCGGTCCCTTATCAACTGAACCTTCATCATCGCCTCGTGAACTGAATCTATCCCTATCATAGCTGCTTCACCAACCTCAAATCATTCGATGGGAGATCTACACCTCTGCCCATAGAGTACCTCGAACGGTGCCATTTGGATATTGTAGTGATAACTGTTACTATAAGCAAACTCAATTAAGGGCAAATGATCATCCCAACTATCTTTAAAATCCATAACACATGCCCTCAACATGTCCTCAAGAGTCTGGATTGCTCGCTTGGCTTGGCCATCCATTTGCGGATGAAAGGCTATATTGAGCTTGACTTGAGTCCCAAGTCCCTTCTGAAAAGACCGCCAAACTGGGAGGTAAACTGAGTACCTCAGTCTTAAATAATAGACAAGGGCACTCCATGAAGTCGAACCAACTCCCGAGTATACAACCTGGAATAATCATCCGCCGAATCTGTGGTCTTGACTGGTAGAAAGTGGGCACCCTTGGTTAACCTGTCCACAACAACCCAAATGGAGTCATACTGTCTCCGAGTGCGGGGAAAACCTGTTATAAAGTCCATGTTGATCTCTTCCCACTTCCAAGTAGGAATGCTGATATCATGGAGTAGACATCCCGGTCTCTGATGCTCAACTTTCACTTGCTGGCAATTCAGATAGTTGGCTACAAATTCTGCAATATCCATGTTCATTCCATTCCACCAATAAAGTTCCCGCAAGTGATGATACATCTTGGTCGCACCTGGATGGATAGAATATCTGGTATCATGTGCCTCATGATAATTTGAGAGTTCGGATGTTACACCTGGTGCCACCAAGATGTACCAGGGTCTATTATGTTGGAACACATAATAGACCCTGGTATCGTAGCACACCATCTCCCCCTTAGAAGAAAACCTCCACCTTTTGACTCCACACTGCTTCCTTCAGCTTCCTCAAAATCGGATCCTCTTCTTCCTTAGATTTGACATCGGCCACCAAGGACGATTCTGACCCATTTTGCACAATAACGCCGCCATCGGTCGAGTCGATCAATCTAACTCCCAACCTTGCAATTTGATGGACATCCTTTACCAACTCCTTCTTTCCCTCATCCACGCGGGATACACTCTCCATAGAGAGCCTACTAAGTGCAGGCGCCACCACATTAGCCTTGCCCAGGTGGTAAAGAACACTCATATCGTAGTCCTTTAATAACTCCAACCACCTCCTTTGCCGAAGATTGAGATCCTTCTGCGTGAACACATATTGAAAGCTCTTGTGATCCGTGAACATGTACATGTGGACCCCATACAAGTAATGCCGCCATATCTTCAATGCGAACACCGTCGCGGACAACACAAGATCATGGGTCGGGTAATTCTTTTCATGAACCTTTAACTATTGAGAGGCATATGCTATTACCTTCCCCTGCTGCATTAACACACATCCTAGTCTGACCCTCAAAGCATCAAAATATACAATAAAGCCATCCGTACCCTCGGGTAAAGTCAACACTGGTGCTGAAGTGAGTCGGGTCTTCAATTCCTTAAAGCTTTCCTCACAAGCCTCCGGCCATTGGAACTTTATCTTTTTATGAGTCAACCTGGTTAATGGGGCCGCAGTTGATGAAAAGCCCTCAACAAATCTTCGGTAGTATCCTACCAGGCCTAAGAAACTCCGAATTTATGAAGGACGCACCGATCTAGGCCAATTCTTCACCGCCTCGATTTTCTGAGAATCTACCTTTATGCCCTTACCTGATACTACATGGTCTAAAAATGCTACCGAGTTCAACCAGAACTTACACTGCTAAACTTGGCATACAACTGAACATCCTTGAGGGTCTGAAGCATCACTCTCAAATGAGCGGCATCCTCCTCCTCGCTCCGGGAGTATATAAGGATGTCATCAATGAACACAATCACGAACATTTCTAGATACGGCTAGAACACCCTGTTCATCAGGTCCATAAAGGTGCAAGAGCATTGGTTAGTCCAAATGACATAATTACAAACTCATAGTCGCCATACTGGGTTCTAAAGGCTGTCTTTGGGATATCATGCTCTCAAACTCAGAACTGATGATACCCAGACCTGAGATCTCTTTTGGAGAAAGACTTGGCACCCTGGAGCTGGTCAAATAAATCATCAATCCTGGGCAAGGGGTACCTGTTCTTGACAATGACCTTATTCTGCTGCCGATAATCAATACACATTCAAAGGGATCTATCCTTCTTTCAAACAAATAGAATCGATGCACCCCATGGAGACCTACTCGGTCCAATGAAACCCTTATCCAACAAGTCCTTCAACTGTTCTTTTAACTCTTTTAGCTCGGCTGGAGCCATCCTGTAAGGAGGAATGGATATAGGCTGTGTATCGGTAATATATCAATACCGAAATCAATTTCCCTCTCCAGAGGAACACCTGGCAAGTCATCAGGGAAAACCTCCGGATACTCACCCACCACTGGAATTGACTGAATAGTTGGGGTCTCGGCTCTACACTCTTAACCATAACTAGGTGATACATGCAACCCTTAGAGATCATTTTCCTTTCTTTAAGGTAAGAAATAAAGTGACCTATAGGTACCGCTGAACTAGCCCTCCATTCTAAAGCTGGTTCACCGGGAAAACGAAACTCCACCGCTCGGGTTCTACAATTAACCGAAGCATAACATGCAAACAACCAATTCATGCCCAGAATAATATCAAAATCAGTCATAGCTAATTCTACTAAGTCCACGGAGGTGACCTTATGCAATACTATAATGGGGCAACCTCTATATATCTGCCTAGCTACAACTGAATCACCGACCGGAGTAAATATAGAGAACGGTTCTGACAAAATTTCAGGGCTAACTCCAAAGCTACTAGCAATGTAAGGGTTCACAAAAGACAAAGTAGCTCCTAGATCTAACAAAGCATAAGCATAAATATAGAAGACTTGCAACATACCCGTGATCACATTTGGCAAAGCCTCCAGCTCCTGGCGAGGCACTAAGGCATAAAACCTGTTTTGGCGCTGACCACCTGCTGAACTAGTGGAGGCACCCTACTAAGGGAGTCGTGCTACTGGTGCAGTAGAACTGGCTGCAAGGCAATCTTTGATCCTGTGTCCGAGTTTGCCACACCCCAAAACAAGCATCCGCACCTACCAGGCACCTCCCGGGATGATTCTTGCCGGACTTCGCACAAACTGGAAAAGTGCGCTCCACCTGCATGCTATCATGATCCCTCGAGCATGTAGCCCTGCTCCTCTGGTCTCCCCTGAACCTGGATAGCGTGTTGGCTGATGATGGAGCTGGAGCAATGGACCTGTGCTGGGTCTGCTGACGTGGTCCACCCCAAGACCAGGCCTGAGAAACCCCGTAGCTGTCGGTCCTGGCTCTCTTGGCCTCTCTTTGCCTTCTGTAGACCGATTCCATCTGCTACGCATGCAATACAATATGGGTAAATCAATGTCCCATGAAGCATGGCGATCTGGCAATCCTTGTCTAAATAATCTGCTACCCCACGCACCAAACAGCTCTCTCGAGCCTGCTGATCCACCACCAACGTCGGAGCATATTTAGATAATCGAGTGAATTCCAATGCATACTCTTGGACAAACATGTTACCCATCTTTAGATTCACAAACTCGGCCTCCTTGAGCTCCCTCATCTCCCGAGGGAAGAACCTATCATGCCTGCACCCGCCGCCCTGGCATCTCTCCATTGCTTAAACCATATATGCGCTACCCTCTTTAGCTGGTAGGAGGTCAAGTCAACGCATTCCCCATTGTTCACCCCCATAACTTGGGTAATCTTCAGAATCTTCTAAATGAAATCATGTGGATCCTCATCCACCCTTGACCCCATGAATTCCGAAGGGCTCATCCTCAAGAAATCCCTCACCCTAGCTGCCGTTGCATTCCCATTTTGAGGAAAATGCACCACCATCTGATTCTGGACCTGGGAAGTCATGTCCTATGTCAGCATCTGAATCGCTGCCTTAAACTCGGCATGGGCAGCTGGCTCTGGTACGTGCTCCTTATGAACGGGTAGAGCTGGCTGATGCTCACCATCATGGGCACCCTCACGATCATTTCCATTACCATTTCTCTTGGCGTTTACTCGACGTGGAGTCATGATTCTGCAAACGCGAATATCATGAATTAGAGGAGTAAAGGACATTTATCTCATGACATAGATCATGAAAAAAGGGAACATTTCCTAAACGTCTAGTAGCCTCTTCGTCATAAGTGTGGCGTGCTTCACACCCAGTAAAAAGACTCTACTTAACGCAACTTTCAGACTCCCTAGGACACATAAACCTATGGCTCTGATACCAGGTTTGTCATGACACAAACGTACACTCGGATCATAGACATGAGACAAGGAGCCCCGAGATACCCCAAGTCGACCCATGGCATGAGCATACATCCAATTCAATCATATGAACGAAAGACTTAACATAAAGAATGTAATCATGAAATAGCATAAGGGAAAATCAGTACAAGGCTTATACAATACGACAAAATACTAATTATAGTTTAATAAGCCTCTAAACATGAAGGGCGAATTGATGGGACAACTCTCCAACTAATCCAACATCCAGAAACTGAAAGAAACGACATAAGGGATGAACATACAATCCTCGAAACATGAGGACACACCAAGAGCGCTGAAGAGAGAATTTGAAACTAGCTACAGTGAGGATGAGCTTAAGAACTAGGACCTGTATCATGAAATGATACAACATAGAAAGTATGCGGTCAGTACGTGAAATGTACTAAGTATGCAAGGTAAGTAAAACAGACATTTAAAATATATATAAAGTTCATAAATGATCATAAGAGTAAGACATCGTTCTCATATTGTAAATTATAATAACACATCATATGGCTCAAGGTTTCAAAACATTCGCAACATAAACATAGTCATAGTCATAATAGAAGAGCTTTGCTTAACATAACTTGAGCCAACATACATAATCATAACATGCATATATCATGAGGAACAGCGGGAGATTCTCTTAACCGACATATTCCATATGAGCACACATGAAGACCGACTTGGAACCCTAGTCGGGAGGGCGTTCGTACCTTGCCAAGGGTAGAACCTTGAAAGTGTGATATCACCATAAAAAGGGGCCATTTGGGCCAGGGACTAACATGAAAGGGGTCCCAACATACCTACAGTGGCACGTAGTTCATTAGATCCGAGGATTAACCTGAGCCTTGAACCTACTTGGTGTTCAATACTACTCCTAAAACATATATAATGCTCAAAATAATACATACATGAGTTCATGGGCTAGTTAAATCATGATAATCATAAACATGCTTGAACATATAAGAACTAGCAATGACTTGAGGCCCGTGGGTCGGCCAAAAACATAATTCATGATTGATAAAATTCATACATACTTGTAGATCATGCATACAACTTAAATGTCATAAAACCATAATGGGTAACATAATGAATTCATAATTTAAAACATAATTCATGTTGGGCTCGTAAAGAACATCGATGGGATAATAGATCATACATCGATTCATCATGGAGCATGCATAATTAAGCTCAATTGCTTAGAAAATCAAAATCAATAATATTATAATCAATTTAAATCTCAAAAGATGATCAAAATCCATAGATTATGATAAAATTTCAAAATCACAAAATCCATAATTAAATCATTATATTTTATATAATCAAATACAAAACCCCATGAGTTTTTGATTATTTATAAGTAAAA